>CM053146.1:135701430-136951430 GCA_028571685.1 Heterohyrax brucei | reverse complement strand
GGTTGTTATGCAAGTAGATTAAATTATCTGGGAGTTGTCTTCTTCTGTCTTATTTTCAAAATAAAGAGGGGGTCATTGGAATTTAGTATGAAATTATTACTGACAGAAGATGAAGTTAGACACGTATTTTGAATAAGTATTCCTCAGAGTAATTGTCATGCATACCTTCAAGTGCTTTTGAAACCTCTTTATTTAACAAAGATAGTTTAAGATACTTTTAGCCCTTGGCTAGTGTGCCAGATCGTATCTGTTTACTGTCCGTTATGGTCTGACGATCCAGAGTAGAAGCCAGGAAACCCAGCAGAGAGCCTTGAGCCCAGGACACGTGGTGGGACTGTGGCAAGTCAAATTAGTGTTCTCAACTTATGGTTCCCAGATGTGTGGTCAGAGGTGACATTGTCACCCTTCCTGTCAGAGCCCTGGTGGTTCAGTGGTTAAGCACTTGGCTGCTGACTGAAAGGCCGGTGGTTTGAACTCACTAGCTGCTCCAAGGGCAAAAAGGATGTAGCAGTCTACCTCTATAAACTCTGTTGCCTTGAAACGTTATGGGGCAGTTTTCAACTGTTCTGTAGAGCGTTATGAGTAGGAATTGACTCAACACCAGTGGGTTTTGGTTTGGTTTTATCGTTGATTTTAGGAGGCCTAAAATGATGTAGATTGGCTGCTAACCAGGAAAGCTGGTGGTTCAAGTCCACCCAGAGATGCCTCAGAAGAAAGTTTTGGAGATCAGTTTTCAAACAAACAGCCACTGAAAAGTCCACAGAGGACAATTCCTCTCTGAAACAAGTGGAGTTGCCACAAAATGGAGTCAAATCAACAGCAATTAATTTATTAGGGAATTATAACTTGTTTATTCATTTTCCCATTTTGAGAAATCTGGAGACATGGGGTCATTATCAAGTTGAATAATTGGAAGTAAGACATGGAGTTATTATCAAACTGAATAATTTGAAGTAAGACCGTGCAGTCATTTTTCAGATTCTCCTCCCTCCTTCATAAATTTAGGAAGGGCTTTAGTTGTTGCTGTGATTGTCCTCCCAGATAGTGTAACACAAGCCAAAAACCAAACCCAACTCATGGTGATGCTACGAATGTAATACAAGGAAGTTGTAATTCATGTGCATGTTTGTGTGGACCCCGTCTCAGTGGGCCATGTTCCCAAAAGCAGCTCTGGGCACTTTCTCTGCTCACTCTGTAGCTGAGAGAAGCTGGACCTCCCTTTTAGCAACTAGCATTTTGGTGTTATTTATTTTTTAATAGCACCTGTGTCAATTTACAAACCAATGGTGAGACCACCCTACCTGTAGACTGTGGGGAGCGGAGCCTCCGGCCCAAGGTAGCACCCAAGGCCGGAGCCCCTCCTTATTCCACACCCTTGTTTACCAGACTTAGGGCTTTCTTAGCGCATGCTTGTGAGCAGTGGCTGCTGATCAGCCTATTGAGAGCCCCGCTTTGGGAGGACGTGGCCTTGGGTGATTGGAGGAACCTGGGAGATAAAAGCGTGTGGGGACCGGGTGTAGAAAGAAGAAGAATAAAGCAAGTAACTTGCAAGGTGGCTCGTATCCGTGTGTCCTGTCTTCTTTCCGCAGGCGGACAGTTAGGCAGCGACAGTAGACAGATTTCTCTGTGAATCTGTAAGTTTTCCTTTGACTCCACTCCATCCTGCTCAGCTCTGGACTTGACTTGGTTGAGTTTCTTTGGTGAAGAACGGTGAATCTTATAACCATTTCGTTTGCCTTATAAGAGCAGAATGGTGGTTGCTGTTGGGTACCTTGGAATGAGTTTTCAAATCATAGTGACCTCTGGTGACAAAGTAGAACTGGCCCCTGGGGTTTTCTAGGCTGCTGTCTTTACAAGAGCAGACTGTTAGTCTTTCTAGTCTGTGGAGCCCCTAGGTGGGTTTGAACTGCCAGACTTTCTGTTAGCAGCTAAGTAATTCAATTTGGTGCTACCAGGGCTCCTTAAGATCAAGATTAATTGAATGCATTTCAGTTTTAATGGATTTATTTACAATAAAGCTTCAATCTTTTTATTATTGTTGTTGGGTAGGAATACTATGCGTGTTTTGAGTACATAACTGCAGACTTCATGTTAGCCTTGATTTGGCCTGGAGATTCATCTCAGTATTGAACACCCACAAAGAGTTAAGTTACTTTTGTGTTTGTTCTTTAAACACTTGACTTTCTTTATTTCTTTTTTAAATACACGCACATATGTATTTAACAGAATCCAAGATATAATCATTTCAACACATAGTCAATATTAAAAAAAGTATTGACCATGTGGTGTGTGTACTGTATGATTCTATACACTTATGGTAGGCTGTCCTACTGGTTTCTTTCTAGATGGGAGAGAAGAGGGTGCAGAGGAGGGGACATGTGCTTGTTCAGAGGCTGCTAGAAATATGGAGTGAAAAGGAAGAAAATGCTATCACTGGGTGAAGGACCTGCAGATAGGAGGGCATGCAAAATTGATATAGATTGTATACTTTCACTTAAATACAGTTACAAAAGTATTGATGTAATGTTTTATATTCTTTTTCTTGTTACATCTTCCATATCTGGTATATACCTTGTGGCCAGTAACCACATATAGCTAGTAACTATGGGACTGGATAAAAGTCTGTAGTTCTCGGTATTTGACTTGGAGCTCTGACAGCACAGTAGTTAAGAGCTTGACTGCTGATGAGATGACTGGCAGTTTTAGTTTTCTTGTTGCTCCTTGGAAATGCAGAGTTACTATATTCATTAGTCAACTAGTCAGTAAATACAAAGTAAATCAATGCATTTCTGACAATATAAGAACCTTACAGAAGTTTAACTTCACATATTCTTTTTCTCCTTCTGTAAAAGCCCTTGATTTTCCAACCTTTTGCTTTTCCTGCTACCTGATGGAGGATAATGGAAACACTGGTGGTATAGTGATTGAGTGCAATGCTTGCTAAACACAAAGGGTAGCAGTTCCCATCTGTTAGGCAGTCCTCGGCAACTCTGTGGGGCAAGTCTGCTGTGGCCTACAGGGTCGCTCTGAGTCAGAATGGACTTGACAGCGGTAGGTTTTGACTTTTGAATGTGGGATAGTCCCTTTTAGAAGCTGAGACCTTCTGATGTGAATAACTCTAGCAGGTTTGCTTATGTGAAAGTGGTGAAACTTAAATTTTTCTTCCCAGAAGCAAGGAAGGAAAATGTTACCTCCAACTTTTCTGCGTGTAAAGCCACAGTCCTTTTTAACAACCACCACAAGATAGACTTTTTTTGGTTGTTGGTAATAATCTTCACTGGCATGAAATCTTCTTTGAATGTTTTTGGCAAGATTTGCTATGAAAGAATTTGCACAGTTCACATACCTACTTTGAGCTATCCTCTATCACTGCTTTTATTTGACGTAAGCATTTCAGAGTGATAAGTCAAATTTGTTTCACCGTCAGGCAACTTATTCCTGAAATGTTTCTTCATATTTTCCTTCTGAGTATTTGAAAAATCAGTCAAGAATGAATCAGACCTCTTACTCACATTTTCTTTGCCGTAGGGATGGTGGGGTTAGTGTATTCTGGATGTGCTGTGTCACCGATTAGCTGGTCCACATAATGCAGGCTGAGGGCTCCATTGGAAGAAAAGATCTGCAGGTTGAGTACTCTGGAAGTTCTGTTTCGAAATCCTGGATTTGTTGATGGTTCTCCTATAAGGCACTGTGTTTCTCTGTATCTGCTTCTCAAGGTTAAATCACTATTGTCAACCCCAATTCATTCTTTAAAAATGGTGACTCAGAGAACTGTCTGAACTTGAACTGAAAGATGAAGTGGCTGGACTGCGAGTTAAGAACCAACCGTGAAGTAGCTGAAGCCCTTTTTCTAAGCCCAGCCAGAGCTTTCTATAACTATGGTTCTCAAAAGGTGATCTGTCAGTGTTGTCCCCCACCAAAACGTGTGTATTAATTTGGCTCAGCCATTATCCTGGTATGGTGTGATGTTCTTATAGGTTGTAAATCCTGCTTCTGTAATATTAATGAGGGAGAATGGGTGGCAGTTGTATTGGTGGGGCAGGGATCAGCATATTTAGATTTTATTGTGCCTTGAGGTAATCTTTTGGCATATAAAGGAAAGGGAAACTAACAGAGATTTGGGGACCTCATACCACCAAGAAGCAGTGCTGGGAGCTGAGCACATCCTTTGGAAAGGACTCAGGGTCCCAAGACCTCAGAAGCTGATCATCCAGGGGAACATTGATGGCAAGGACTTCCAAGCCAACAGAGAAAGACTTTCTCTGAAGCTGAGGTCCTGAATTTGGACTTGTGACTTACTGGACTGTGACACAATAAAATTTCTCTTTGTTAAAGCCATCTACTTGTGGTATTTGTCATAGCAGCACTAGATGACTAACACAGCGGTCTCTCACCAGCATCTTCAGGACCACTTGGAAACCTGCTGGAAATACAAGTGAACAGACCTCACCTCTCACTGACTGACTCAGAGGTCTAGGGGGAGGTCCAGCACTGTGTTGTAACAAACTCTCAAGGTTATCCTGGTGGGCAGTCAAGTTTGAGAACCACTGATATGTCCCACCCTTTCCTCCAGATGTCCTTTTTCTTTGTGCTTTCCTGGCACTCCTTCCTTTTCATAAATCTCGTTCTTCCAAACAAACTGATGTCAGGCTGTAGTACCAGTGATGGACACCTTTGAGGTATTGTCTTTGTGTTGCTTCTCTCCAGGTGGACAGTATAAGATTCTGCCCCCTCTCATGGTGGATTCATGGTCCCTACTCTTCACTCCCCAGCCCTTTGGCAGTGCCCTCTCATCCCGACTGTGAACTTGAACCTTTGATTTGCTTTGGCCAATGAGATTGTAATGAACTCCACACAAAACAGAGGTTGAAAAGCTCTTCAGTGCCTTTGCTTCCCCTCCTTACTCCTGGATTTGGTCATAAGACAGCACTGGAGACTGACACAGTGAAGACAAGTTCGGTCTGCCTAGTTGGCGTGGGCAGGCCAAGGCCCAGGAGCTGCCCAGGAGAGGCAGAGCTGCCTAGACGATCAGCAGATTCCTACAGACACATTAGTGAATCCCCAGTGCATTTCAGAAGGAAACCCCAACCAATCACCCCGTTAGGCTCCTTGGCCATCAAAAAACAGCTGTGTTTTTGTTAAGCCCCTGTTTAGAGGGTGGTTTGTTATTCAGCAACAGCTAACTAATACACACCTGATGAAGGAATCTAATTCCTGAGCTGAGAAGGGGGAGGGCAAATACAAATGCCCTTCTCAGTCTCTGAAATCATAACCACAGCAGCTTGGGGGAATTAAACCCCATCTTTAAGTGTGACTAGAACTCAAGCATGTTGTTGGATCAAAATGAACTCATTTGTAAGCAGGGCTTTCAAGTGGCCAAACCAAACCCAAAGCCAAACCCACTGCTATTGAGTTGGTTCCAACTCACAGCGACCCTATAGGACAGGGTAGAACTGCCCCATAGAGTTTCCAGGGAGCCCCTGGCAGATTTGAACTGCTGACCTCTGATTGGTAGTCAGAACACTTAACTACTACACCATCAGGGTTTTCAAGTGGTCAGTCTGAATTAATTTTTCGGTGGAGAGTTTTCCTTTCTTGAGTGAACTTTGAGTACCAGTTTTAGGCTTTGGCTTGCTTCCTGTTCCCTTCACACCCTTCCATCTATATTTCTGCTCATCACACTAGGCATTACCAGATGAAATGAGATTTGCAGCTAGGCAGTGGGGCAGGTTCAATGAGTCTTCCACATGAAGGAAGATTTGAAAAGCTATCTTAATTTGCCTGAAGCAAATGCATGGATACTGTGGGTATTTCACGCTTTTGTGTTTGAGATCTCCAAGAGGGAAATTTCTTAAGTAATTTTACTAATTCAGAAATTCAGCCGAGAGTAGTTTAGTGGTCAGATAGCTTACCTGCCTGCATTTTACTCAAAGTTTATTATTGGCTATTTTCAGTATTTTCGTTCAATGATCAGTGTTTTATTTGTGCTGGAGTATTTCAGAGTAGCTAAAAAGTCTGTTACCTGCTTATAGCTGAAAACTTTCTATAGCCAAGGCAAGTGCCGTCGAGTTGGATCCGACTCATGGGTACATGAAATTTTGAGACGTATTTAAACTTAAGTCATCAGATGTTACGCCTTATTTGGATTGAGTCAACCTGGCATTTCACATCTTTCTCCCTAGAGGGCGCCATATCCTCACTTCACCATGAGCTTTCTGGTGTTGGCTGCTGGCCTGGTAATATCATGTGAGGCTGAAGTCATTTAGACTACAAGACAGGAGTATTTTAGTAAATCTCTCAGCGGTAGAGTCTGTACTTGAACATGATAAATACATGACTTACTGGACGTATTTTATTTAAGCTTTATGGCAAATGTGACAGTCTATGGGAGACAATACTGTGTGTAACATAGTTGGGGTTCTCTTGATTCAGTCCAGTTCTGGCCTATTTCTGTGTCAATAAATAAAACCAGAACCAAATCCATTGCCACAGAGTCTATTCCAACTCACGGTGACCCTATAGAAGGAAGAGAACCACCCTATAGAGTTTTCAAGGAGTACCTGGTAGATTTGAACTATCAACCTTTTAGGTAGCAGACATAGCACTTAACCTACTGTGCCACCAGCATTTCCACCCTTTGGAATAATCCTGCTGTCAGATCAATTCCAACTCATAGCAACCCTATAGACGTGTGAAGAAAAAAGGAACAACAAAAAACCCTGCCCTGTAGAGTTTCCAAGGAGTGCCTGGCGGCACTTTTTGGTTTGCAGCTGTAGCACTTAACCACTGAACCACCAGGGTTTCCAGCCTTTGGAATAGTAGGGACAGTTTGTGGAGTGTTAGAATGCTGAAAATGGATTCAATGGCCCTGTGCTCTCATTTTGAATATGTCGCTTACAGGAAGTACTTCGCTCTTTAGATTTCAGTTTTTGTAGATGTTGGTCTTGACTTTTTGCAAGATTCTACCAGTTCTGTGATTTGTGGTCTTTGGTACATACCAACAGTACTTTAGAGTTCGGCAGAGGAACTGAGAATAGCACTTCAAATGCTACGTCAAGCAACAGTTAGGTGTTATCCAAGTGAAATTTAGGTGGTTACCCAAGTAAAATTTTGGTCAGCCTACTGAAGGTCACTATAAGTCAGAATCTACTCAACAGCAATGCATTGCCCCCACCCAATGGAGGGTACCCTATGAAAGCCAGATGTTATTGAAAACCCCAAACCATAAATGCAACTGAATGTCTTTTACATATGTTCTTACCTACTAATATTCTCAGAAAGTCAGCATGTGGTATTGGTTTAGTACTGGCTCAGAGGAAAGCACATCATCTACCCAAAATCTAGTACTAAGTGCAACAAAGAGTTTTCATTCAACAATTTGGTGAATAAATGACAGGGTGGCTAATTATATTTTTGGTTCAAATTTTATTTTTTCAACTTTTCTTTCTTTTATCAAGTTATACTTGATATTCATGATTTTCCAGCAGTGCCTTCAACTCTACTCTTTTGGTTAATATTGAGCATATTTCATTTACTGTGCATGGAAAATTACTTTTATTTTGTCTCCCCTTGCTACGAAAATAGCTAAATTTAAGTAGAGTTTGTCAGGGTATGGAATGCACACCTTATGCCATGCTCTTAATTTGGTACATGAACATTGTTAAACTTTTGAAAACAGTCGTCAGGCCTTGGAGAAATTTAATTTTTCAAAACTAGTCACCTTTCTTCAGAATTTCCAAAAGCACGTTTTCAGTGTTTTCATTACTCTCCTCTGAATAGATCCTTTTAAAATATTTTTACTACACAGTCACTCAGAAATGAATACAGGATTCAAAGTTTCACCAGTTCCAGGAAAACCAGAATCACCATCCCCTTTCTGCTAAATACTGTTTTTCTGCTGATACAACTTAGTATTAGATACTTAATTACATGTTGGTTTATCTTGATGCCCAAGTCTTTTCCACAAATTTGTTGTTAAACTATATTTCTCCTTTATATCCCCGTGAGATTGTTTTCTTTTTCAGTTTAAATCATGATCTTCTTTTCATCTTCATTGAAGTACATTGTCTTAATGTCTAGATCCTGATTATGTCAACCTGCTTGTGTTTTCTGCTTCTGACTTTATGTCATCAGCAACTCTAATGGCTCCATGGGCTATTTACACTTTTCATTTATGACTATGTCTAGTTCACCAAAACCAAGAGAGAGCCTTGATGTTGTTACTAGAGTGGTTTCCAAGAGGACAGTGATTTCTTCATCAACACCCATGAAATAAATGTGGTTCAACAATTTAGTAATGTATTTAATTCTGACATCATACAATTTAGTATCTTTGCTGTTGTAGTGGTTAAAACACTCCTGAGTCAGATCCGACTCGACGGCACTTGGCTGTCTGCTTACTGGAACATTAATGGTTCAAATCCACTAGCCACTGACAAGGGAAAGATGTGGCAGTCGGCTTCCATAAAGATTTACAGTCTTGGAAACCTCATGGGGCAGTTCTACTCTGTCTTATAGTGTTGATATGAGCCAAAATCTATGACATTAGGTTTTTTGCTTTCCATTTATCATCTGGTTTGTGTTTCTGCTTGCTGTCTACAAGACCATCTCTGAAATCGTGTCAGGTGCCTTTGTAAAATGTATGCATTCTTTTTACCTCAGGCCAAAGTAAAAGAAAACAATATGAAACCTGTACGGTCTTAATGAACTTGTGTTGGCCCTGTTCATTACCTTTTCTTTCCCCTAAAACTGAGGAGACATCCTGTCAATGTCCACTCTATAAATTCGCTAGAGATAAAAATAAAATGAGATGATGTATTACAGAATCCTCTTCATATTCATTTTTAAAAAAAATTGGTGATGCATTGTTGTATGTCTTCTAGCTGTTTTCTGTCTGCTTCTAGTAGTCTTATAGCTGTCTCTGTACTTCTTCAGAACCCCCAATAGCAGCTTGGTGGGAGTTCTCACAATAAAGCGTAATATAATTTTGTGAGTTCCAAGTTCAGGTTCTTGGCATTGCTGGTGCTGTGGTAAAGTAAGAAGCTCTAATTCCCTATTTCCAAAGTCCACTCTCCTCTTTTTAGGCACAGATCATTGATACTGAGATGGCAGAAGCAATATGAAAGGTCAACTTTGATCATCAGTATTTTTTTCTTAACTGTAAGCAGCAAACCTACCCCTTCCCTGTTCTTTGCTTTTTCTGAATATTAAAAATAATCAAAGACAATGAGAAACACAGTGAAATAACTCATACCAGTAAGTGTCTCATGGGTGTAATAGGAGAAATAGGAAGATATGCAGAAGAAAGATAAGTACCTTTTGCCATATGGACTCAGGAAGTGGCCCTTGGAGCTGGTCTTGGAGAAATGAGTGAGATTTTGACTGAAAGTGTTGAGAAAGACTGCAAAAATGACAAGAAAAAAACATAAATGAGAATGAGAATGCTTTAATTTGTAATAAATGACAAATAAATATAGGGTCACTATAAGTCAGAATGAATTTGATGGCAGTGGGTTTTTTGTGGGGGATAAATGGTTACATTTACTTAGATGAGTTAGATTAATAAAAGCCTTGTGTCTTGCTCCTCATTTGACTCATTTGGTGTACTTGAGGAAGGGTTTGAAGGTTTTTAAGGAAACCTGTGACACGATTGCGCTTGGAGGCTTAATCAAGAAGAGGAGGATTGGAGCTGGGAAAGCCAATTAGGAGACAGTTGCCCTTAACCACTCACCCTGAGATGGCAATGAATGGAAGGTATACAAAGCAGTTCAGGTGAGGAAGCAAGTGAAGACAGATGTCATATGAATGAGGTTTTTAAACTGTACATATATTGTATTTGCTCTGCATGGAAAATTTTACTTATTCACCTTCTCTGTTAGTCATTTGCCAGAGTGTAGAATGGACCCCACTAATTGTACTGAAGGTTACTTTTAGGTGATCTCTTGTTCAGCTTTGAATAACACTAAACCATACTATGAGAAGAGTGTTTTGCTTTTCAGTTCTTCTGGTGACACCAAGGGTAAAGTCTTAGTGTCCTTAACACTTGCCTAACACTTGCCTGTCCTTCCCCCACAGAAAATGGACTTGGGATTTGGTAGGCAGTAGTATCAAACTAGAGCTGAATGAAAACATTTATTTATTTTGGTCCTTATATTCAAACATTACAATGTGTTATTCTATTTATGGAAAATATTTCTACCCCATTTATGGTTAAGGTTTTACTTTATTGATAAAACTTTGTTTTATGGAAAAATGTAAGTTTTTCATTTAATGGATGTTACATATATAAAAACCAAACCAAAGGCATTACTGTTGAGTTGATTCTGACTCATGGCAATCCCATGTTTTACAGAATAGAACTGTTCCATAGGGTTTCCACATCTGCAATACTTATGGAAATAGATTCCAGGCTTTTCTTATGGCCCTGAGTGGGCTTCCATAACCAACATTTAGGTTAGTGAGCGGTGCCAACAATTTTGTGTCACCCAGAGACCTGTTAAGTCCTACTAACAATAACAGTTTGGCAAAAATCAATACAGAGACACACGAATGACTGACGGTTGTTTAGCCAACACTGCTCTAGTAAAAGTTTCAATTGAAATGACCAAACTTTACATGTTTTAAAGACTTTTCTTCCACTTCCCTGACTACTAATTATTGAATTCAGGTTCTCGTTTCACTGAGAGTCTGCCCAGTGGCCTATCAAGAATCAAATGCTCTTTGCCCTTCTCATGTGTAGAGGGTTACACTGTTGTCCTGTTCTGCTTGGAAAACAAAATCACTGTTTTGGCTACTAGAGATTTGTAGGGTTTTTTGTTTGTTTTTTTCTGGAGGCTGTACTGCCCTAATGGAACATAATACAAATCTTATTTTGTGAT
This sequence comes from Heterohyrax brucei, assembly GCA_028571685.1. Lineage (NCBI taxonomy): Eukaryota > Metazoa > Chordata > Mammalia > Hyracoidea > Procaviidae > Heterohyrax > Heterohyrax brucei. The sequence goes on along the minus strand of CM053146.1, from coordinate 136,940,553 downwards.
GATAGAAACATATTTATTTATTCATTTCTAGAGAGACCATAGACTGTAATATATCTAATGGCCTCTTTTCTAAAATTAGTTTTATGAAAGGCTTGATTGATTTCAGGCTCTTTATAGATTTAATTTAATGTTGTTTCTCCGTTGTATTATATTGCCCAGTGTGAGTAGAGGCGATCATGCTTATGATTAGAGAAATAAAGCAAGACCAGTACTGCTTCTATTGAGGGGCAAGTATAAAAGAATCTTTATCCCTGAGCTAGGAAGTGGGGACACACGTGGACTGAATCGTTGATAATAAAACAAAACTAAGGGGGCAGAGTCAAGATGGCGGACTAAACGCACATCTCCCTAAATCCCTCTGGAAACCAAGGCCTGATATGATAGTTAAATGGAGCCGCCTGAACACCTAGTGAGCCCTGGGATGTGGCATAGGGCTGTTAATTTGGACTTCATGCCACTGAACGCAAAACCTCTGCTTTTCCTCTGACCCCGCTCTCGGTGAGCACAGGCTTGCAAAGACCAAAGGTAACTCACCATTTCAATTTTTTTTTTTTTCCCTCTGTCTTGCCTGGGGGGCAGAGCTGGAACTTGACTAGCTGCTGGTCTCGGATGCACTGCTGGTGGGACTGGCAAGCGTAACTGCCAGGTTCTGAGAGCCTGGCTTTGGACTCTATACACTATGGCTCCTCTAGCCTATCAGGAAATGGAGAAGCCCAGGCAGAGTCCTCGGCCAGACTTGGTTCTTAGGCTGGGAGGTGGCTCCTGCTGGGGGGAGAGCGCTTTTCTAGCAAGGAGGCTCTGTTTTCCACAGTGTCACCTGGGGCCAGGGCCCAGCAGCAGAGGCTGTGGACTCTGGGCATTTCGGCACCCTTGGCCGGCTGGTGAGCTTACGCAGGATGCCATCTTATTTTGCTGGGAGGCAGGGTCATCAATACAGAAGCCTCAGCTGGACCTAATTCCTGGGCTGAGAGGCAGTTCCTTTCCAGAAGAAACCTGTTCTTCTGGGAGGTCTGCACAATATTGCCTACAGCTGGGGCCTGACAGCAGAGGCCAGCAGGCCAGTAGGCTTTCGGTATTGTGAGCTAGTTTATAACGTCAGGTGTTCAATATAGAGGTTCTTACTTTGCCATCTGGGAAGAGGAATGTAGACACGTGAAAACCTGATTGACTTTGGAAGGTGCCAAATACTATTTACTTCTCATCTTGAGACAGCCTAGAGAAACAACTGTGGTACATCTTCACAGCATCACTCCCAGCTTCTGTTGACCCACATGATGCCCCAAAAGCAGCAGATGTTGGAGAGGATGGTAACCCAGAAGTCACCCATGGCATCAGAAGGCCCCTGAAAGAAACCACCTCAGAACTTCCCAGACAAAGAAGCTTTTCTGAAACTATCAGAAGGTGAATACAAAATAATTATATAGAGAGCCCTCCTAGACCTTATACAAAATGCAACAGAGCAAAACGAAAAATTAAGCAAGCTGTTTGATCTGATGGGGCATCAGTACTCTGAAATCCAACAGACCAAGAACAAAATCAAAGACACAAACTTCAATTCAAAGCCAAGAAAACAGAATGGGACAAATGGAAAAGACAATTTCTGATATGGAAGACAGAGCAACTGACTTCAGCATCTATGAGGAGAAATCAGAAAAAAGAAACAAGAAAAATGAAGAAGCATTAAGAAGCATGTGAAACTCTATTAAGAAGAACAATCTAAGATTAATTGGAGTTCCTGAACAGGGTGAGACACCTGAGGAAACAGAGAGTATTGTGGCTGAGCTGCTGACAGAAAACTTCCCAGAAATTATGAAAGAAGAGAATATAGATTTCCAAGATACATATTGAACACCACTCAATATAGATCTCAATAGAAAGATTCCAAGACATATTCTAATCAAGCTCAACAAAATGAAACATAAGCAGAAACTCTTGAAGGCAGCAAGACTCAAAGCAAAGCTAACATTCAGAGGTAAACTCTGTAGGCTTTCGTTGGATTTCTCTGCTGAAACGATGCTGGCATGGAGACAGTGGCATGACACATTCAAAGCCTTGAAGGAGAAGAACTTCCAAACAAGAATTATATATCCTGAAAAACTATCTTTTAAATATGAAAATGAAATTAAGACATTCACAGATAAACAGAAACTCAGAGATTTTGTAAAAACCAAACCAAAGCTACAAGAAATACTGAAAGAATCTCTTTGTTTGAAAAAACAAAACCGCTAACTTTGTATTTTCGAAGGACACATTATCCAGAATCCTACTCAGTTAGGGAAGGCTCCAAACACAATCAAAGCTATAGCAGTGAAAGAAACACTCAAGTGATCATATCACGTGAACTATGATATCATCATATTAAAAAGAGGGTTGTACTACAGTCATTATAGACCTTCCAGATGGAGAGGAAGCTGACAAGACTGGTAGCAATCAAAATTGGGGTTATATATAGTTTATTAAGTGGGATCATAGGGGCAGATGTAAAGCATAATAAAGAAGCAACATACCATATCAAGAAATGTAATACAGGAGTCTCAACAACCACAAAACCAACCCTGAAACAGGTGAAGAATCAACTTGCAAAGAAGAAGGTTGCAGAACAGATTAATAAGAACAACAGAGAAAACATCAACCCAAAAATAAACATATCACAATGGCAGCACTGAACACATACCTATCAATAATTACATGGAATGTGAATGGACTGAATGCTCTAGTAAAGAGACATCGAGCGACATCTTGGTTCAAAAGACATGACCCATCTATGTGTTGCCTACAAGAAACTCACCTTAGACCTAAAGATATGAACAAACTGAAAATCAAAGGATGGAAGAACATCTATCAAGCTAACAATGAACAAAGAAGAGCAGGTGTGGCAATTCTAATCTCAGATAAAGTCGATTTTAATGTAAAATCCACCATTGTGGACAAGGATGGACACTATTACTGAAAGGTTCAATACACCAGCAGGACTTAATAATATTAAATATTTATGCACCTAATATTAGAACACCTAAATATGTCAAAGAAACACTGACTACACTCAAAAAGGAGATAGATCACTCCACAGTAATAGGAGAGTTCAACACTCCACTCTCAATATTGGACAGGTCGTCTAGAAAAAAGCTCATTAAAGACACAGAAGACCTTATTGCCACAATTAACCATCTAGACCTCATCGACATATGCAGAACTTTCTGTCCATAAGTGGACAACTACACCTCCTTCTCCAGTGCACATGGAACATTCTCCAGAATAGACCATGTGTTAGGACATAAAGCAATTCTCAACAAAATCCATACCATTCAATTAATGCAAAGCATCTTCTCAGATCATAAAGCCATAAAAGTTTAAATCAATAGCAGAAAAAAAATATGGAAAGTGGAACTTATGGAAACTGAGCAACACTTTGCTCAAAAAACTATGGGTTATAGAAGAAATCAAGGATGAAATAAAGAAATTCATGGATTCCAGTGAGAATGAACGTACTTCCTACCAGAACCTATGGGATACAGCCAAAGCAGTGCTCAGAGGTCAGTTTATCTCCATAAATGCACACATCTGGAAGGAAGAAAGAAACCAAATTAAAGAACTGACCCTACAGCTTGAACAAGTAGAGAGAGAACAACAGAGGAACCCCTCAGGCACCAGAATAAAACACCCTAAAGATCAGGGCAGAATTAAATTAATTGAGAAACAGAAGAACAATTGAAAATAATTGAAAAGACCAAAAGCTGGTTTTCTGAAAAGATCAACAAAATTGACAAACCATTGGCTAAACTTACTAAAGAAAAACAGGAAAGGAAACAAATAACCCAAATAAGAAATGAGAGGGGAGTTGTTACAGCAGATCCAGCAGAAATCAAAAACACCATAGCTGAATACTATGAAAGACTGTATTCTAACAAATTCAAAAACCTAGAGGAAATGGACAAATTCCTTGATTCATATCACCTACCAAAATTATCACAAAGTGACACAGAATAACTTAATAAACCTATCACAAAGGAAGAGATTGAAAAGGCCATCCAAAAACTGCCAACCAAAAAAAGCCCAGGCCCAGATGGCTTCACTGCAGAATTCTACCAAGCTTTTAGAGAAGAGTTATCTCCAATACTACTGAGACTATTTCACAGCATAGAAAGGAATGGAGTACTCCCAAACTCATTCTGTGAAGCCAGCATAACCCTGATACCAAAACCAGGGAAAGACTCAACAAAAAAGGAGAACTATAGACTGATACCACTCGTGGATCTATAAGTAGATTGCTTTGGGTAAACGTTAAATCGTCCACAAAATTCTTGCCAATAGAATACAACAACATATCCAAAAAATAATCCAGCAAGTTGGATTCATACCAGGGATGCAAGGCTGGTTCAATATCAGAAAAACAATTAACTGTAATCAACCACATAAATACCACAAAAGACAAGAATCACATGATCTTGTCTATTGATGCAGAAAAGACATTTGATAAAGTCCAACACCCATTCATGCTAAAAACTCTCAGCAAAATAGGAATAGATGGCCAATTCCTCAATGCAATAAGGGCCATTTATACAAAGCCAACTGCCTACGTCATCCTGAATGGAGAGAGATTGAAGGAGCTTCCCTTGAGAACAGGAATTAGATAAGTATGCCCACTCTCACCTCTCCTATATGACATTGTACTAGAAGTTCTAACCAGAGCAATTAGACAAGACCAAGGAATAAAGGGCATCTGCACTGGCAAAGAAGAACTAAAAATCTCCTTATTTGCAGAGGATATGATTGTATATGCAGAGAATCCCAAAGAATCCATAAGGAAACTACTCAAGCTGATAGAGGAGTTTGGTAAAGTCTCAGGATACAAGATAAACATAAGTAAATCAGTAGGATTCTTTTATACCAACAACAAGATTATTAAGGAAGAAATCACCAAGTCAATAGCATTTACCATAGTCCCTAAGAACATAAAGTACCTAGGAATAAATCTAACTGGAGAAATAACAGACCTTTACAAAGAGAACTACAAACCCTTATTACAAGAAACTAAGGGAGAGTTATGTAAATGGAGAAACCTAGCCTGCTCATGGATAGGAAGACTTAACATTTACCCAAAGCAATCTAGTTATATAATGCAATCCCAATAAAAGTTCCAGTGACATTTTTTAATGAAATGGAGGAACAAATTACCAACTGTGTCTGGAAAGGGAAGAAGTCCCAGATAAGTAAAACATTACTAAAGAAGAAGAGCACACTGGGAGGGCTCTCATTACCCGACCTTAGAACCTATTACACTGCCACAGTAGTCAAAACAGCCTGGTACTGGTACAAAAACAGATAGATAGATCAGTGGAACAGAATTGAGACCCTAGAGATGACACCATCTGCCCATGAACAGTTGCTATTCGACAAAGGCCCTAAGACATTAAACTCAGGTGAAAACAGTGTCTTCAACAAATGATGCTGGCAAAATTGGATATCCATCTACAATAAACTGAAACAAGATCCATATCTTACACCTTAGACAAAAAACAACTCCAACTGTATAAAAGACCTAAATATCAAACCTAAAATGATAAAGCTCATCCAAGAAAAGGTAGGAACAACAATGGAAATTTTAATACATAATGTGGACAGACTCCAAAATCTGTCAAAGAAACCACAATCAACAGAAGAGAAAATAGATAAATGGGAACTATTAAGAATCAAACACTTTTGCTCATCCAAAGACTTTATTAATAGAATTAAAAGAACACCTACAGAATGGGAAAAAATATTTGGCAACTCTATGTCAGACTGACACCTGATCTCCATAATCTATAAGATACTACAAAATATCAAGAAGAAGAAGATAAATCATCCAATTAAGCAGTGGGCAAAGGAGATGGACTGGCATTTCTCTAAAGAGGAGATCCAGGCAGCCGAAAAAACACATGCGGACATGTTCACGATCTCTAGTTATTAAAGAAATTCAAATCAAGACTACAATGAGATACAATCTCACCCCAACAAGGTTGGCCATGATCCAAAAAAACACAAAACAACAAATGCTGGAGAGGCTGTGGAGAAAGTGAAAGCCTCCTACACTGTTGGTGGGGTTGCAAAATGGTCCAGCCTCTTTGGAAAGCAATCTGGTGCTTCCTTAAAAAATGGATATTGATAAACTATTTGACCCAGTAGTTCCACTACTTGGAATATATCCTACAGAATCAAGGCCTTTCATACCTACGGACACATGCACAGAATGTTTATCGCAGCATAGTCCACGATAGCAGAAAGATGGAATCAACCCAGATGCCCAACGACAGAAGAATGGATAGGTAAACTATGGTATATATACTCAATGGAACACTATGCAATGATAAAGAACAACGATGATAGCAGGAAACATCTCTTAACCTGGTTTCAGCTGGAGGACATTATGTTGAGTGAAAGTAGCCAGCAACAGAAGGACAAATATTGTATGAGACCCCTACGATAAGAACTTAAAAGCAGACTCATGCATAACAGAAAAGACTATTTGATGGCTGCAGAGGTGGGGAGGGTGGGAGCATGAGCGGGGAGGGTTTAGATTAGATAGTTGTTAGAAATTTGGTTGGGTGAAATTGGTGACAGCACACATTAGTAAGAAGATCAATATTAATGGGACTTCAACACAACTTGTGTACTCCTCTCATCTTAAAACAATATTGCAAGGACAGGGTAGCTGGGGCAGGGGGCTAGGGACCATGCTCTCAGGGGAAATTGAGGGCAATTGGCACAACTAGTGTTTTGCTAATGAGTTCTCTCTACATCCCACGTTGGTGAGTGGCGTCTAGGTTCTTAAAAGCTGCCAAGCTGCCATCTGAGGGTACAGCAAATGGTCCCAACTCAGCAGGAACAGATGACCACCAAGGTCCATAACGACATGGGGCAAAGAGAATCCAGAAGACAGAGAGACCCATGTGAGTGGATGTCTACATCGACTTGTGACCGGAAGAACCAGATGGTACCTGGCTACCACCAGTGATAGCCATGATGGAGCTCACAGAGTTGAATCTCACTGGGAACACAGGTATAAATAGGGGTGCACCTCAACTAAAGATCTCAACTAAAAGACCACAATTGATGGTCCAGGGGCCTCAAAGTTCTCCTGGGAGTGGGGCCCCTGGCCCTGATGCTGCCCCTGTCCATAAATCATATTGAAGGTCAACTTTTCAGATAGCAATCAATTGGACTTGGTGATGCAGAGTGACCATATTGTGTGGGCACTTTATGGTTCTAGGTATCTATAGGAGATCATCCTGTTGACCTCACACTGGAGGAAGGGAATTGGGTAGAGAGGAGAAGATAGGAGATTGTTGGGAAGGTAAGACATGTATGGAGCAGAGAGGAGGAGTGTGCTGTCACCGTGCAGGGAGAGCAGAAAAAGCTGCGTGTAGGTCAGCATGCAAATTTATATGGGAATGTACATTTTCATTCAATCATAATAAAAAAAAAATCACTCTAAAAAATAAAACCCACCGCTGGTGCATTGTTGATAATGAATTCTAATCTCTAATGGTTCTTTTAACACACGAAATTGGCTTTGGAGGCAGGAAACTGCTGGGGAGGCTTCCCTGAAGCCCTGCAACATTGTACTCTTGGCATTCTTGGGTCTTTTTAAAGAAAACCAGGCTCTGTTTAGCCAAGCCAGTGAAATTGTTCTTTGAACATACGGGTTCTTTAGTCAGAAAGCTGTGAGTTCAAACCTGGCCCCACCATATATTAATACTAGCTTTGTGACCCTGAGTAATTATTTAACTTCTCTGAGCTTCAGACTTCTCAACTTTAACGTAGGGATGCAATCATTTCCTAGCGCTTCTGTAACACATTACTACAAACTTAGTGGTTTAGGATGACAATAATTTGTTTACTCAGAGTAAATTTCTCAAGGTGGAAATCTGAAATCAAGATGTTGGCAGAATTATAGAGGAGAATCCTTCATTCCTATTCCAGCTTCTGGTGGCTCCAGACATTCTTTGACTTTTGTCTGTGTAATTGTAATCTCTGCTTTCATCTTCCCATGACCTGCTCTCTGTGTTGTCTTTTTCTGTGTAAGGATAGTCATTGGACTTAAGGTCTACCTGGGTGATCCAAGTGTGTAGTAGTTAGTGTTACAGCTGCTAACAGAAGACCGGCAGTTTGAATCCACCAGGTTTTCTTTGGAAAGTCTGTGGAGCAGCTCTACAAAGTTGCAGTGAATCGGAAATCAAGTTGATGTTGGTGGATTTGGATAATCCAGGATAATTTCATCTTGAGATCCTTAACTTCATAACGTCCACAAAGAACCCTTTTCCAAATAAGGTAAAATTTACAAGTTTGGAGGTTAGGACACGGACATAAGTGTTTTGGGGCCACAATTCCACCCAATACAAAGGACAATAATATTCTTGTATCACAAATGAAAGCATGAAGGATATAGAACATGACCAAGAAACATTTTTTTTAATTGAATAACTTCTTTGTTTTGTCATCATAGTATTTATTTTTGGTAGTCCTCACTGCAGTTAACAGTGACATCTGTTCTGATTAAATCTGGGAAGCAGGTAGATAAGAGACTCCAGTTGCCTTTGAACATCTCATACAGGGAAGGCGTGATCTCTTTCTTCAATGCAACTTGAGAGTCACTGGACATATGATAAACTCCTTTAGAGATACTCTGGCCATTGGCATACTGTGATTCAGTGCAACACTTTCTGTGTCTTAGTATACCTGTCTGGTAAAGATTGCTGAAGGGCTGACCACATTGCAGCTACTAAGGTTGAAGAAATACGTGGGTAGCTTTCTTTCATATCTGTTAATAAAGTAGCTAAGAAGAAGCAGGCTTACGTCTGTTTGAAATCATTAAGGAAGTCTGGTGTTTTGTTAATGCTTCTACAAGATTTGATTGGTGCCTACATTCATTCAGTGCTGCCGTTTAGGAATCAAAACCTGAAGAAGTGGTAATAGGATTAAACAGTGATGAGGATCTCAGTTTCCTCATCCTCATTGGGCCAGGTGGATGGTTGTACTTGAGGCCTTTTCTCACAGTGGACACCAGGGGGCGATGCTTATATAGGAAGATTTCAGCACCCCCACGGGACATGGAATCTCCTGCTCTGAAAGTTGAATGTCTTCACTGGGGACTTAGCCTTTCCTGTTTGAAATACTCTCCCCCATTTTTAGCTCCTAAGTGTCATTAATCCATCCTTTATGATGTAGCTTGAATATCGTAGATTCTAGGAAGCCACATTTGACCTTCTTTGGCTAAATTAATTGCTTCCCCTCATATCTTGAATAAATCTCTATTATAGGAATTCTGTTATCACCCATATACCTCTTTCCATCTGTGTCATACCAAAGTCCCAGAACCACCTATTGGCTTCTCCTGTACTTGTTGGATAAGTACACATATCCTGAAAGATGGCCACAACTACTATGTTTCTACCATTACTGGCTAACCACTAACTTTAAAATAACTGATAAGATGCCACTGCCCGTAATAATCCTTGGCCTCTGGCTGTTGATACAAAACACTGCTCTGTTGATTCAAGAAGTTAACTCTTTCAGTGCTGAATTAGCTCAACAGCTCCTGATGACCAATTTTTCTTTCTAGGAATAATTAGAGCATGGTTTGGGCAACTTTTCCCTGACTGAAAGACACAGAACAATGGCTGGCTCATGGAGTCACCATTCACAGTCTTTTCATGTTGTGCCCTCCTTGGCACAGACACATTCAGGGCACTGGGCCTGTGTTGAAATTCTGTTGGTCCCCTCTAATAGGATTGCTTTCCATAAGCTGCAGACAGGCAGAGTTCAAAATAATCTGGTTGCAAAGTGAGTTATTTTCCTTGTTAGAGTACTCATCCTTAAGTCTTTCACATGTAGAAAACATATTCCATTAGTTGCTCTTTGAAACAGAATATGTGTATCTAAATGCTCAGAGTTTCCAGAAGATTATTATAAGTTTCAAAGCACCTTTTTCTTGTATTTTAGAGACTACGCAGGAACTGTTAGAAACCTCAGCAATGAGAACAGTCAGTTTTCTATGATGTATTAAGGTGGTAGGGACTCTCTCTCTCTCTCTCTCCCTCCGTGTGTGTGTGTGACACAAGTAGTTCCTAGTGATGTCTGAGAAATAATAATACATGGCCTGTGTAGCTTCAGAAAGCTCACCGCAAATGTGATTCTTGAGACTAGCTGTATTTCGGTATAAAAGATTTATAAATTTGAAAGTCACCATTTACCTTTTAATACACCATAATTTTCTAATGAAAAATTCAATAGTTACTGCCTCGGTGCCTGGTAACATCATGCAAGATTCTTTTTGAAGACTTGTTAGAGAGAGGCTATTACATTGCACATCACAAAGTTTGCAATACATAGCTGAGTTTTGAGTCCCTGAGTAGGACAGTCAAGTGCTCAGCCACTAATGGAAGTAATGTTTCATTACAATACATAAAATCAGGACAAGTGTGGGTCAGGGTTGTATCCTTTCACCATACTTATTCAACTTGTAGGCTGAGCAAATAATTCAAGAATCTAGGCTATATGAAGAAAAACAGGAAGACTCATTAACAACCTAACTTATGGAAATGACACACCCTTGCTTAAAGAAAATGAAGAGGACTTGAAGCACTTACTGAGGAAGATAAAAGACCATGGAAAACAGAAATCAACAGAAATGGACCAGTAAGCAATGTTATGATAAATGGAGAAAAGAGTGAAGTTGTCAAGGATTTCATTTGACTGGAATCCACAGTTAACGCCCATGGAAACAGCAATCAGGAAATCAAATGAGGTATTCCACTGAGCAAATCTGCTACAAAAGACCTCTTTAAGTTGTTAAAAGTTAAGATGTTACTCTGAGGACTAAGGTGTACGTGACCCAAGCCATGATGTTTTCAGTTGCCTCATATGCATGCAAAAGCTGGACAATGAATAAGGAAGACCTAAGAAGAATTGATGCCTTTTAATGGTGTGTTGGCAAAGAACTTTGTGTATACCATGTACTCCTAGGAGCATGAACATATGTGTGTTGGAAGAAGTACAGCCAGAAGCTCGTTAGAAACGAGGATGGCAAAATTTGGTCTCACTTATTTTGGACACGTTATCAGCAGGGATCAGTCTCTGGAGGAGTTCATCCTGCTGGAGGAAGCAGTGGGTCAGTGGAAAACAAGAAGACCCTAAATGAAATAGACTGACACAGTGAGCTGCAGCAGTGGGCTCCAGCATAAAAACTTTTAGGACAACACAAGACTGGGCAGTATTTCCTTCTGTTGTACATATGGCCATTATGAGTCAAAACCAAGTCAATGGTAGTACCTACCAGCAACAACAACTAACTAAAAGCTTGGCCGTTCGAATTCACCCAGAGGTGCCTTGGAAGAAAGCCCTGGTGTTCTGCTTCTGTGAAGATTACAGATATTGAAAACCTTACGGAGCACAGTTCCATTCCGAAACACATGGGGTTGCCATGAATGGGAAGCACCTTGTCAGCAACATGTTTAATTTTTAGCATTGGTAGCAGGATTCTGCCTGTAATTGTTAAAACTTTCTGCTGCATACTGTCAGGTTGGGGACCTGGACTAAATTACTTCTTTGGGCTTCATTTTCTTTAACTGTAATTATGGACATTAAGCCAGACAGTGCTTGTTTTAGACTGAAGAATGTGGATAAACACTCTCTCAAGAAGGAATCACATTTGTATTTGAGATTTACACCAGAATGTTAAATTTCTAAGGCGTAAGACCTTGTGTCTTGCATTCATTGCTGTATCCTCAGGGACTAAGATAATGCCCCAGTACAGACTGACACTCAGTAATTATTCATTACAGGGAGAAAGGAAGAAAGGAAGGGAAGAAGGGAGAAATACAAACTGGATCTCATTCACTGGGATGGTAATGCTAAAGCAACCACCCAAGAAGAGGATTACAAGAAATTTAATACTGTGAATGAGATTTCAAGAACAACATTTTGATAAGAGGAAAAAAACCCTAAGGACTTCTGCCATCTCTTTTTAGATAAAATTCAATATAGAGCTGATGGGTGGTCTTGGATGGAGGGACTTGCGCAGAGAGCTGGCAGTAGACCATCCTGGCTGGCGTGAGTGGAGGGATAGAAAGAGAAGACTTAAACTCTCTGGATGACTCTTTCCATAAACTCTTTACCTGATTTTTTTTCCAGCTGTTTGCTTATAGGGGAAGGCAAAAGTATGATCTGCCTGTAGAAATGTCTGGGTTGAAAGGTGTTTTATTTTTGTTTGTTTATTTCATCTTGGGAGAGACTTTTATGCTGCGGAGGAGAAGGAGTCAGGAGAGGAGAGAGAAATAATTGATTGAGCAAGACACTGAAAAGACGAGAACAGAGATTGGGACTGAGGAAGGAAAAGCTTCTGTTGCCCCTGACACTAAGGAGAAGGTGGGCATGATGTGAGTAAATGCTGACGAAGAGCAACAATACAAATAAGGCTGAGGTGCAGAGCCAAGTAAAACCAGATGCTACTGAGTCACTTCATTAATGCTTGCCTGCTACTGATTCATTCATTGATATTCAGCTTCCAATGCTCAGTTACGGAAAAGCAGTAACAGCTGCGAACATTCAAGAAAAAAAATTATATATATATGTATAAAACCCACTTACAGTTGACATAATTCTAGTAGGCAATTGGAAATGGATTAACATTTTTCTGGCCATCTTTGTCTAGCTCTTGGAACCTCAGTGCATTATGAGAATGAAATAAGAACTGAAGGTGGGAGGAAAGACTTGGGGAGCATGTTCAGAAGATACTAGGAGATCTAGTGTTTCAGGATTTCACTTTAAAATATTTATTGGTAAAAACCTAGACAAAGGGTAGCTAGAATGACCCATGTTTGGCCAGATGTTGTCAAGATTCCCACGTGTGTACACACATGCAGTCGCACATATATACACGTGCATTCACATACATATATACACGTGCATTCACATATGTATGTATGTGTACATAGTTGTTCACATGCATATGTACACCGGTATACACATATTCACCTATATATAATCATACGCATGTACTCACATGCAAACACACATGTGTTCACGTGGTTAACACAAGTACATGCATCCATAACCACACACATGCGCAGAAGTTTAAGCACATGACACACATGTGAGTACTTGCATAATGTACATGTCCACAAATGTTTACATGTAAACGTGTTCAAACACATGTGTATCCACACGTGCACATGTTCACAAACGTGTTGAAACATACACACGCTTATACACTTGGTCATGCACACATGTGTTCACATGTTCACATGTGTGTGCATATACCCATTAGCATACATATACACTTGCATGTATGTATACATGAGCAGATGCACACATTCAAACATGTGTGTACATATACATGTCACATACATACATGCATGCAGATCCTGCTTACTCTTTTCATGCCCATTTGGGTTCTTCACTCTCTTTGGCCACCAGTCTTCTTCTGAGGGTTTGTCTTCATGTCTTTACAGCAGCCACGTGGTTTAAGGCTCATCCTCTAGCTAATGTCTCCAGTCAGGTGTACAGGGTCCTGATGGCCGCTGGGGCCACTGTTGCCCCTATAGGGATAAAAGAGAATAAGCTGCTTGGGTTGACACAAAATATCAGAACTAAATTAGCAATATAAATGAATCCTAAAAAGCCAGGCATCTGTCCAGACTTAAAATTGAAGGAGACTAGTGAACACAAATCTAATCACTGGTGAAACCCAGGAGGTCTGGATTTGACTTCCTGTGTTTAAGTCATGGCTCAGCCATTTATCTGCCATGTGACCGAGGATAAGGGACAGAGGATAAGGGGCTTGATTCCTACGTGGCTCACCTGCAGAATGAGGAAAGCAGAGCTCCAGAAACTGAGAAACAATACACGTTTTATGTTTTTGTGAAAGCTACTAAGTTTTGGAGTTTTGTGCTACTCAGCAGTAGAATGCTACACAAATTTGTGTGTGGTGTGTGTGTGTGTGTATAAATATTGTATGTGTGAGAGACAGAGGGAGAAAAAGAGAGAAAGAGACTTTGCTTTATAAGCTAGAAGGAGCCTATGGAAAGTGGGCTGAAGAATGATACAGCACATAAACTGAAATTAACTGTTGGGATGAAGATCTTTCTGCCCACTGCCTACCAAGGACCTCTTCCTGGGAGACCCTCAACAGCATTAGCCAGTGATGATTATGCATCAAGTTGCAGTAAGAGGGTTACTGGGTGTCACCACCGTGTTTGACACCCGGGAAGCTGAAAGAGAAAATAAGAGGTAGAGTCTCTCTGAGACAGCACTTCCCATTCCTTGGAGGGAATAATAGTACATGACCCTTATTGATCATTTAGTGGTGTCTGGCTCCATGCTAAGCCTTTTACATGTATCACCTCTCTTAATTATCATCATAATTCCCTGAGGTAAGTATGAAGCTCAGGAACTGTTAAGGGACTTGCTGAGAATTACAAAGGTAGTAAGAGACACATCTGACTTTCAAATCCGAGGTGACTTTTTCTGGAGTCCGTCTTACCTTCTATACCTTTAACTTCTATACAACTTGTCCTGGTGTGAATTAAATAGGCTATTCTTTTAAAGAGAAATCTTCCTGTATGTTAAATCACTTACAGAATGATCTGAGATATCACTCTTTTTATTCATAAATTTACAGTGATAGAAAATATATTGAAAGTCAAAGCGTGTTCATTCATAGGTAATCCCTTCTCTCCACCTCTGTCTTGGGTGGACATTAAATTTTTATTAAGATTCCATTAAGATAGTTAACATTCTTTCTGAAGAATGTAATAGAAGCAGATCCTGATTGAATATGTGTTTAAAGACCTAGGAGAACATGCAGTCAGACTTGGGCGATTTGTGAATGGCTTGCTTTAAAGACTTTTCAGTGTGTACAAGGAGCACTATCATGGCAGCTGAAATCTTGCTCTCACGTACCCAGTGGCCCTGGGGAAAATCTCCACCTGGACTAAAGTTTGCCTTTCTGGCATCTTGGTGACTTGGGCTGTAGCTGATTCTTGCCCCAAATCCCCACCCTCTAATAAAGAAGATAGTAGGCTGATGAAACAGACTGCCATAAGAGTGGGCAGAACACACATAGCCTTTCCTCAGTACACAGCAGAGTGCCAGAGTGCCTGCGTCCCTGCGGGTGGGGGTTAGAGTGGGTGGTCACTATCGTGTAGTCATAAATCATAAATCAGTTCCTGCAGCTCATTTCTGTTCTTGAATAGAAAGCAAGATGACAATAATTTGCCTAAAAGATAAACTTGAACATCCTGTATTCTCATCTTACATTCTTGTGTTCTAAAATGCTGGGAGCCCAGAGGTTTCCTGAATGTAAGACATTTTCTGTTTTTTCATGATTGTCAATGCCACCCAGCAGTAAAAGGCACCATTGACTCATTTAATGTGTGGCTATGATCTGTGGAAATTCCAGAGCTGAGTTCATAAATAGTAGAGTTTCTCTTTTTAATGGATTTTTACAGTATCCCAGGCACTGTATTAAGTGCTTTCTGTGGATTATCTCATTCACTTATCATCATGTTGGGTAAGAATATACTAGTATTTTCTATATCTTACCAATGTGGAAACAAAGCTCAAAATGTCAGATGCCATGGGCCACCGGTGCAGGTAATGACAAACTCAGGTTTGTGAGACAGCAAAGTGATGAATCATACCTCCAAAGAGACATAGACTTGAGTCTTCTTATTACCCACTTTCTCAATCTGGACCACAGACTGCCTGATTAGAGGACAGGCATGTCAACACACTTAAGCAATTTGGAGTGATGGTTCTGTATATTGGGCAGGGGAGTCGAAAAGGTAGGGAAGAAAAAGCCTTACTGTCTTCTTAACTTGGAAGTGACTTAGTCTTTGGGAAAAGAAAATGGGTGTGCTTGGTCCCCTTTCCGCTACCACATTCCCATTCTTTCCTTCAGTCTCTTCAGTGTCCTTACCTCTTTTGCAACACTGCTTGTGATGTGCACTACAATCCTATAATCTTTTCAACAAATATTGATAGAAGAATACAGTGTATCCCAGTAACAACCCCTCTTCACTTCTTCCCCAAAGTCGAGACGGTGGTCATCGATGCTCTGTTTGACTCTTGTGGTCAGGTAAAGCTGTTGGATCCCAAATCTAGAAGGTCTCTTCTGACCTCTGCATGGGCAAATGTAGATCCAGAGAGAGGTGACAAAGTTTGTCTAAAATGATAGCTTCGTGTCACAGCCCAGACCCCCTCCATTGCTTTTTCCACCATGTCGCACCGAAATGAGGATGACACGCTTCACTGTGTGCGGTGGCTCCGTTTTTCAGGAGAATAAATTGTAGACAATAGCAATGACAACTTTGAGACTCCACACCCTGTAGTTTGGGTTTTACAGAGAAGCTCAAACTTATCAACTGAATCTTTTGAGCAGAGCCCAGCCCCTCCTATGCCTGCTGGGTGGAAACCACGGCTCCTCCTGCTTCCTTTCAAAAGCCTTGTGCTGGGTGCTGAGCACCACCCCTGAAATGATGTGGTGGGCCACTCTCCTGTGTCTTGGCAAAGAACATATTTGCTCAGATTGTCAACATTCTTTCATACTTCAAATTGGTTAGGAAAGAATGCATTTTAATGACTTGTAAAGACTGCCATTTTTCTGTTTGCAAAGCAAGTCGTACTCATTGTAAACTAGATTTCACTGGGAATGTTCTGTGTGTGGGTGGTTCATTCTCGCCACAATTCAAAGGAGAGGAAGGAGCAAAAAAATAAGAAAGAACAAGGACTGCACGTACAGTTAACAGTTCATTTATCTAGCATCCTGTGAAAATATTTACCACCCAGCTAACTTGACAATAGCATGTGTTGCTCTTAGTTGCTGTCAAGTCAGATTCTGACTCGAGGCAACCCCATGTGTGTGGGGTAGAACTTCATCATAGCTTTCAAGGCTTTGACCTGTTGGAAGCAATTTGACAGACATTTCTTCCAAAGTGCTCTGGGTGGATTTGAACTGCCCACCTTTCAGATAGCGGTTAAATGTTGACATGTGTCATTACAGGACTCCTGAAGATGAATGTAATTTACTCCATTTAATTACCCAAATTGAAAAAATTAAAAACAGTCATTGTTGGAAATTTTATCTGGAATGGTTCATAGATTTCTCTTCCACCTTGAGCTGTGGCCAGTGGACATCATTTGATTTTCCTTAATGTATCAATGACATTATTTTTGATGGCTTTTTATGCCACCAGGGTTTCCATTGTACTGGATTAGAACACTGCAATTTATATTGCTCTTTGCAGTATGGATTAGTCCTAGATACTGTGGATATTGATTTCTTCTATCCTTTTATTTTTGTCAGACTGTCCTGTTTTGTGTGGCTGGCTGGGACCTTTAAGTGAGTCTGACAAGGCCATGTGTTCTGTGCCAATGACACTTCCTGCCTCACCTCATTCTAGACTTTGCCAGATCATGCAAGTGCCAAGCATCTAGTCATGTTTCACTTACTGTGTGCACATGACTATCTTGGCTTTGACCGGATTTGTAAGACTGTTACTTGTTCTCTTTAGTATTTACTCATAATAATAATAATAATAATGAAATATTATAATAGTAATCATATTAATAATAGGAGTGAAGTATGATAACTTCTACTGTTTATACCAGTGTTCACAAATAGCATCTTTGTTATAACAAAGTGGGAAAGAGGTCATCTTAGTCCCATTGTATAACTGAGGGAAATAAGCCTCAGATAATCAAAGTGACATTCCAAGGTAACACAGCTAGGATTCAGATGCAGTTAGCTTGAGTTCCAAAGCTCATATTTGTGTTCATTGGTCTGGATCATATCCTATCCTGAGTCACAGTCTGGGATAGTGTACCCTCATTTCTGTCACAGATACACAGCCTCCAGCCCTATCTAGGGGCTGAATCTTGGAGGGCTCGCCTAACAGCTGTGCCCTACCATGACTTCTTGAAGAAGCAGCCACACAGCTGTCCACAGTCCTACATTTGCAGCGGCGTCCTTCCAGTTCTAATTAGCTACTTTTCAGTCCCACTGGGCAGGGCCAGGTCAGAATGATACTGCTTTTAGTCAAAGGCCATTGCAAGCTGAGCTCACCAAAGTCTTTGGAGCCCTATGCAAGGTGGCTATAGACATTGAAGG
The DNA here is from genome assembly GCA_028571685.1 of Heterohyrax brucei. Taxonomy (NCBI): domain Eukaryota; kingdom Metazoa; phylum Chordata; class Mammalia; order Hyracoidea; family Procaviidae; genus Heterohyrax; species Heterohyrax brucei. The sequence continues at coordinate 136,922,405 of CM053146.1, read as the reverse complement.
TGTGAAAGCATCTTCTCCAAGCCATCCCCATAGGCTTCGTAGAATGGATCTTACACCATCTGTGTCTGGGTCTGCAGAAAACGTGGTTTCTCTTGCCTCCCAGGACTTGACTGTGATCAGAGTAGTTAAGGTTGCAAAATGAGTGGCTTCTGGATAAGTTAGATATTATTATGTTATTTCAAATAAGGTTACTTGTGGAAAGGGACTGGAAAGAACTTATGTAACTTGTGCTCACATTACCAAGGAAGCTAACTTCAAAGCGCAGGGGAAGCATGCCAAACACCCTCATCTCCCGCATCAAGTAGAGAACATTCCATGTCCCTGGGCTAGGAAAAGCCAGAGATAAAAATAACCATTTTGTGAGAATGAAGAAAATGAGTGATGTCTGAAATTTGGATGGACGGTTGGATGGATGAATGGGTGATGGATAGATGGATAGCTGGATGAATGGTTGAATGAATGGATAGACCTATTGACACAAGACAGATACCTTTTAATGAGTCAACTATGACTCATGGCAACCTTATATACACCAGAATGAAACATTGTCTAATTCTGCATCTTCCTCACTATTGCCAGTGTATTTAAGTCCATCTACAGTGGCTATCATGCTGTTACATCACACCAAGGATCTCTCTTGCTCTATCTGGCCATCTGCTCCACCAAATAGAACGTCTTCTCCAGCAGTTGATCCTTCCTGATAACATGTCCAAAACAAGTTGGGCAATGTTCTCTTGTGATCTGTAGGGTGTCCAATAGCTAATTTTTGGAAGTAGATCACCAGGCCTTTCTTCTTGGTCTGTCTTAGTATGGAAGCTCCATTGAAACCTGTTCACCATGAGTGGTCTTGCTGGTATTCAAGATACCAGTGGTATTGCTTCCAACGTCATAACAACACACCAGCCAACACAGTGTGACAAAGTTGGAGATGTGGGCTGGTGACAATCCTTAAATCTTCTCTTTTCTAATTAGATACTCACAGATAATCTTCAGTTTAGCAGATGAGGAAAATCACACTTAAATATTTTGGTTAAAATTCAATAGGTAGAAAGAAAGTGGTTCAACTAGAGCTTCAGTTTTGGCCACCTGCTTCTTGAGTCTTTGTGTAAAGTTACACTCTGCTACACTCTGAAATCTACTGCTCCTCTATGGTGTTCTTAAGAACTAGAACGATTTATTATGAGTTGAGACAATTTCAGCTAAACATAGGAGCCTGAGAAATGTAAGGTGTGACATTAATGGAACATTTAAATTACCCCTCTGCAGGAAACTACTTAGGAGGGAAGCTGCCTTAGAAACTAATGAAGAATAATTTTCTGATACAGTGCAATGTACCAACAAAAGAATAACTTGCCTTTGAGCTGTACTTATGCCAAAGATAGGAAAATAGAGATAAAGGTAGGCTTGGCTTCAGTACCTGGCTTTTTAAAGTGAAAGAACAATGTGCCTGTTTCCAAAGTGATTAATTGTACAACTCAATAAATGTCAGCATGTGGGAAAGATGCCTGCAAAGAGGAGTCCGCTGTAATTAAGTGAAAGTGAAGACAGGAATTAAAAGAAAATAACTCTACCAATCACAGACGCGGAAAGAAGAGGTGTTGGGTTATTACCAAAATAGACTGAAATCCACAGTTTTTAAGTAGAAGTTGCTCTAGACGAGGCAGGGTACAAGCTGTTAAAGGACAAGCAGGCCTTAGGTTGAGGAGTTACTTCAATATTTTTTTGTTTCCTGCTTTTTCAGCAATAAGGTGCTGATTAACTCCCTCTACCACTTGATTAATTTTCTCTTGGGACTCTTAGCCATCTGGAAATAAACCAGGAAAGAGATGCTCACCAACCATGGCCTGAAAAAGGGGCTGAGTTCTGTGACCTTGACCTAGTTTCCTTCAAATGGAGGTTAACTCCCAGTCCTTTCTAATCTTATGGAGAGTCTCCTCCTTTCAGCTGCTTTGGCTTGGGAATAATGTGGTGGCCTCTGGAATATTTATAGAGAATCTCAATGGGCTTAAGACTTTGTTATTGTTATTTGATGTTTGTTATATGTTTGTGAATTCATTTATTCTACAAATGTCTATTAAGCCCCTAAGTAAAGGCTCCAGTGAAGAATAGAGGGTTATGGGAAATAGTGAGAACCTTCAGTGAGATGGACTGGCCCAATGACCACGATGGGCTCAAACATACCAGCAATCATGGAGATAGCTCAGGATCAAGCAACGTTTCCTGATATCACCCATAAGGCTACCGTAAGTCAAAATGACAGTTAGCAACATGTCAAGGACTTCCTGCAGCTTAAATAATTTGACGGGTTTCTGACACCTCTTGCTTGATTTCCAGGGTCTTTCCCATCGTCTAGCTCTGCATAAAATAGCCCTGGTGGTTGAAAATGAAGGTGCTGCAATGTTCCTAGGTGGTGGACTGATCTATCAATCATGAGGTAGTCATGATCCCACTAGCTTTCTAATCATCCCCTTGATCCTTACCCTAGCTAAAGAAAGCAGGTGGCTGGTTCCCTCTGCACCAGCCAAGTGTCCAAGCTGCCAGGAGAGTCTCAGAAGCACTAGGCCAGCCTCCAACTGTGTAGAGTGCATGTGGCAAGAATCTTCCTTCTTCTCTGAGCCCAGACAGGCATGTCCAGGATCAAAGATGTCCTGGGGTGACAGTTTAGTTCTGGCTGGGCCCAAATAGCCTCTCGGATGGGGGCATTTGGTTGTTAACTAACATCTCTCTTAGGGACAGGTACTGCCCTAAGGCAGATAGGAACCAATCACATTTCTGTATCCCAAATATGTGCTTTTATAAACAGTTTGAATAGTTGAATCATTTCAACTACTATATGCCAGTGAACACATCAGACAGTAGAAGCAACACATTTTAAACAAACTGATATAAATTCATTAAATTTAAAAGTGTTTTAAATTCCCATCCAAAGACAATTTAAATCCTTACCCCCAAACCATCTCCTATGACTGCTAGTGACCTTCTGGAAATGGTACACAAGAAAATATGATACATTTTTTTTTTTTTTAATACCAGATATATTGTCATTGTTGTTGGTCGCCTTCTTCAATTCTTGGCTGTCTTCACATGTGCAGAATAAAGCAGGGGTTTTCAAGGCTGTGAGCTTTTAGAAGCAGATCAGCGCGACGGTCTTCCAAAGCAACCCTAGATGGATTTGATAGGCCAACCAGCAAGTCTTTATTGAGTACTCAATTATTTGTAGCGCTGTAGCTCTCCTTTATGAAGGACATGCTGGCTGTCAAATGGGGTTTTCCAGGATTGCCTCCCTACACTCCGTTGTGTACCAAGGATTTTTCTGGTGTAAATCTACCTTTAAAGTTTACAAGGCTTACTTGGCATAGATGTGGCACTTAGAATTGTTTAAAAACTGAGACTTTGGAGCCAGACTTGCAGTGTGCATATAGATTGCTTTGAGTAAAATAGACATTTTCACCATGTTAAGTCTTCCTATCCATGAGCATGGTAGGTTTCTCCATTTATGTAAATCTCTTTTGGTTTCTTGCAGTAAGGTCTTGTAGTTCTCTCTGTATAGGTCTCTTATTTCTCTAGTTAGATTTGTTCCTAGGTATTTTATCTTCTTGGGGAGAGGGGCACATGCTTCTGACTGGGCGTTTCTTGAGATGCTGCCATTTATGCCAGGTGTTCTGGAAGCACTTGCCTTTCCTTAAAGAGTCCTTATAAGATGGCCTAGTGTTGTCTGTGCCGGGATGGGGCCACAGGGCAGTCCTTTATTTACTTTCTTACTTCCAGAGAGTATTTTCTAAAAACTTGGAGCCCTCCTGGGCTGTGGTAAGAACAACAGCTTCCACTTCCTCTGCATTGTTCTGTTGTTAAGTTGTTGCTGTTCTCTTTGTTTTTCGTTTTGGTCAGTAAGATGATACTGAGTTTTCATATTTCAGAAATACTAAAAAGACTCTCCTTTGTTCAAAGACACCCTTTTCTCATTGCTGTAATAAATATGACCCCTTTTATGTTGTTTTATTGCAATTTCAGTAGGATTTTGGGAAGTTGGGAGGTAATGGAAAGTTGGGAGGTTAGTAGATACACTGTATTCATCATCTTGAATAGAAATTAGCATGTCTGGACACCAATTATGATGGATTCCATTTTTAGCTAGCCCACTTTCAAAGGACATGTAGGTACACTGAGGAGCAAGTTCTCAGGGGACTCTTGAGCCTTTGCCTTATGGAAGCAGGGAAGAAGTGGAATTAATTTAACCTGGAGGGAGTGAGAAGCTTTCCTTGGGGAGGTGATGTTTCACTTGACACTTTATGGTTGGAATATGGTTTTTCTAGGCAAGGTCTTCTATTCTCAGAACATGGAACTTTCTGTAAATTTCTCTTCATAAATAAGTTCTAATCATGACCTTAGTAGCCTCTTGAAATAGTAGCCACCAGCTTATAGCATGGTAAGCAGTGCAGTCACACCATGCAGAACTGAGCTTGCTGCAATCAAGTAGATGGCAAGTATTTCAAGTATTTCGGACTAGGACTGGGCTTCACAAGATTTTCATGGCTGTGTCCTTTTGGGAGCAATTTGCCAGGTCCTTCTTCTGAGGCAGATAACTCTCAGTGGGTTCCAACTGCCAGACACTTAGTTAGAAACTGAATGCTAACTCCTTTGTGCCATTCAGGGCAGAATTAAGGGTATCCAGAAAGTAGTTATGGTTGGTTATGCTTTATTTCTCAGCGAAAATATTTTCATCTGAGCTTCACCTTGTTTTTCTAAGACAACCTGTTGTTATACGCAGTGCCTTTCATTGTACATGACTCTTTATAAACAATAAAACAAAATCTAACCCTCTTCAAGCAGGCATGCCAATATACATCAAGAGAAGACTTGGAAACCCAGTGGGCCCGTGAACCAAGTCTCTTGGGTGGGAGAAGGACATGAGCATCTTCTTGCCCAAGCACAATCCAACTGAACACAGCCTATATCTCTAGACAGATTTAGAAATATTGCTCTTGCATAATTTAACAAAGCTGGGAAGTTCAGATACTTTCAGTAGGCATTATTTATTTAAATTAAATATGTATTTCCCTGGCCCATTGTAAGAAGATCTTGCTTTGGGTGTATTATTCCAGTAGCAGAGATATCTGTACCTAGGATCAGATGATTCTTAGGCCAAACATTTTTAGAAAACCGCTCTAAATTCTAAATTCATTTCTCAGAACTTGTTTAAAAGAGATGAGCAGCCGACTGTCCAGTGAGCAGTCCTTGGAGTCAGGTGCAAGGGCAGGGACCCTCCTAGCATTCAGGAATATTGTTGGGAATGTTCTTACGTCTGTGCCTTTGTTCCTTATTCCTCTTTGCTCTTTGCCCTACTTGGACTCTCCAGAATTCCTAGCTTTTTCTTCCTATTTTTATCTTTCTCTCAAGCTGTACCTTAACTTGTCAATAATCTCTACCTCCACTCCTTCCATTCCTTATTCACGTGAAGGGTACTTCACATCTACATGGTATAGCCATCTGTACTGTGAGACAGGCAAGGTTTTTGTCCCTGTGCGTGGATTTAAGGTTTCATAAATGCTGGGTGAATGAATGATGTGTGTGTCTCTGTGCTGCTAACCCAAAAGTCAGTAGTTTGAACACACCAGTAGCTCCTAGGAAACCTTATGGGGCAGTTATACTCTGTAGCTTGGTGGCAATAGCTTTGGTTTTGGCGAATAAATATATAACCACTGTGTGTTTGTGTGTACATACACACACAGACACACACACATATACATGTATATACACAAACACACAGTGGTTAACAACTATGGCTACTGATCAAAAGATCAGCTGTATGAGTCCACAAGCTGCTCCTTGGAAATACTGTGGGGCAGTTCTGCTGTGTGTTACCATTGTCTTGTATATGTATATACATACATACACATATATGTACATAAACACATAATACATATATATGTGTATATATATATAATGCCCAAACCAACCCTACTACCATCAAGTCAATTGTGACTCATAGTGACCCTATAGGTAAGAGTAGAACTTCCCCCATAGAGTTTCCAGTGAGTGCCCAGCAGATCTGAAATGCTGACCTTTTGTTTAGCAGACATAGCACTCAACCACTATGCCACCAGGGTTTCCATTTATATGACTGTATATGAGGTCAGATAATTAAGTCTACAAACTTAATTGTTTTAAGGGCTACATACCTCATCGCTGAGTATCACTACAGTCACTTTCAAAGTGCACCCCTTGGGAAGCTATGCACCAGTGTCAGTCCACGCTTCAAAGCCATTTTGGAGCTCTTTCTGGAATGGCCATTGCACAAGGCGGCACGGTGGCAAGTTGGAAAACTTAGTTGTAGAGTTGTCTGTGAGGGAATTTTTAGCCAGTAAACAGATAACTATATTGGAGTAGCCTCCCGACTCACCTGATTTGGCCCACAGTGACTTTTTTCTTTACCTAAAGATAAAGGAAATATTGAAAGGAAGACATGTTGGTGGCATTCAGGATGTCAGGGGTAATCTGATGACAGCTCTGATGGCCAGTCCAGAAAAAGTTCCCAAATTGCTTTCACAGGTAGACTAGTCACTGGCGTTGGTGTATAGCTTCCCAGTGGGAGTACTCCGAAGGTGACTGTAGTGATATTCAGCAATGAGTTATGTAGCACTTCTTATACGATGAGTTCATGAACTTAATTGGCAGTCCTCATGTGTGTGTGTGTGTGTGTGCGCGCATATGGGTGCGCGTGTATATTTGTGTTTGTTAGTATATGTCATTTCTGTTTTGTGCCAGTGAGTCAAATATCCACTTTGACCCAAGGTGAGCCCATGTGTTACAAAGTAGAATTGTTCCATAGGGTTCTCTTGGCTGTAATCTTTCTGGAGATGCATCATCCGCCCTTTTATTCATGGTGCTGCTAAGGTGGGTTTGAACCACCAACCTTTTAATTGCTGTTGTTGTTAAGTGCTGTCAAGCCAATTTCGACTCAGAGCTACCCCATGTGACAGAGTAGAACTTTCTCATCAAGTTTTCTAGGCTGTAATCTTTACAGGGGCAAATTGTCAGGTCTGTCTGGTGGGGTTATTAGGTGGCTTAGAACTGCCAGCCTTTCTGAAGTAAGTTAAGCCAAGCACTTAACCACTGTACCATCAGTTCACAGTTTTTCAGTTACTAAACAAACATCAACAACTCGTGCCAACCAGGGACTTTATATGCATACCTGCATGTTATAATATATAGTCAAATCTATATTCCTCTACTTCTACAAGCTACACTGATAAAGAACAACAATGATAGCAGGAAACATCTCTCAATTTGGTCTTAACTGGAGGACATTATATTGAGTGAAACTAGTCAGTGACAGAAGGACAATTATTATATGAGACCCCTATGATAAAAACTTAAAAGCATACTCATACATAATAGAAAAGACTCTTTGACGGCTACAAGGGTGGGGAAGGTGGGAGGGCGGGAAGGCAAGGGGCGAGGGTTTAGATTAGATAATTGTTAGAAATTTGGTAGGGTGAAATTGGTGACAATTCACATTAGTAAGATCAGTATTAATGAGACTTGGACACAACTTGTGTACTCCTCCTCTCTTAACCCAATATTGTAAGCACAGAGTATGTACACTTTCATTTTTTATTTAATAAAAAAAAAATGTAGTTTCACAAATTGTTACTGATACTCTTCTTATCTACAACAGAAGGTACAAATTGTACATCTAAATATTATGTTTAATAAATATCACATCTTGAAATAAAACCCAGGGGACAAAGATGAGGAGAAAGCAAGAATATTCTCCAAAAGTTATTGGTTAGTCAAGTCACACACATTTTGATGCAGGAAGTCCAGATTAATGCTTCATCTTATGGATATTTTACATGAAACTGGCAGAGACCTGTTGAAAAATTTCCACTGCATTTTTAGAAAGTATTTGCCCCTCTCCATAAATTGTAATGAAGGTCAACTTTTCGGGCAGCAATTGATTGGACTTGGTGACCCAGAGTGACCGTATCTTGTGGGAATTTTATGGTTCTGTGCATCTACAGGATGTTATCCTGCTGACCTCTTGCTGGAGGAATGGGTGTCAGTGGAGAGGAGGGGATAGGAGACTGCTGGGAGGATAAGAAATGTATGGAGCACAGAGGAGGAGTGTGCTGTCATTGGGCAGGGAGAGCAGTGGGAGCTGCATATAGGTGAGCATACGAATTTATATGGGAATGTACATTTTTATTCAACTGTAATAAAAAAAAGAAAAACAAGTATTTGCTGTGTATCACTATGTACGCTTAATATGAGACTAAATGGCCTTATTGCTTCGAGCCCATCTCCACCTTCTACTGGATCTCCAAACCAAAAATGAACCCATCACTGTCAAGTTGATCCTGGGAACTGTGAATCCTCAGCCCAAACTCCAGCTTAATTTACTGTGTAGAGCTGTGAGCTGAGAATCCAGGCTCTTTTCTAGGAACTTCTCTGAATGTTTGAAATTCTGCATAAGAATGTGAATGTGTTGTGGAGAATATCCAACTCTTATTCCTGCTTTTAATACTCTTTTGTCTCGTAGTTATTGAGTAACAGGTGTGAATAGAATATCAAGTCAACTAACCCTTGCAAGTCTCTTTAACTTGACGATTGTGAAGAAAAAATAAAATCATGGCTGTAGAGTCGATTCCCATTATAGAGGAGGGGAAGGAGAGAAAGGACGAATACTGAGAGGCCCTCAGCAGCTCATCAATAATAGGAGTGAATTCCTCAGAGGCAAACAGGGATCAATGAAAACAGGAATCTTGTAGCTAGAAAGCATATCATTTTCTTCCCCAGGGACTTTGGCGTCTGCCAAAATGTCAGACTACAAAAACCACCCCAGAGGTTAGTCAGATTTAGAGAGAGAGAGAAAGCTAGAAGGGAGTTTGGGATGTGAACTGCTTCTTGTCTGCCAGAGCTGTGTTGTACCGTGCAGAGATCTGTCTTCCAGTCCAGTTTCAGGCTAGAGCTGGTAGAATGTGTCATACTTAGGGGTTGCAGGCCACCAACAGCAGACACACTCGTGCTCCATTTGTTCATGGATTAATGCTTTACTCATGTAGAAAAAGAGACAGCACAATCAGAGTTCTTAGTGCATGTGTCTCTTCAGTGGTCAACAAGATCCCACATGTGTGACCAGTGCAAGGCAGATGTCTTCTGTACACCCCTTCGAGGCATAAACTAAAAAGGTTCCGTTCCCTGCTTGCCTCGAACAGATGCAGAAGTGGAGAAGTTGGCTGGGCACCATACGCTGTCCACACATGAGCAAGGGACAGAGGAAGTTACTACGGTCGCAGGAGAGGAAGAAGGCTTCTTTGATAAGAAGAAAAAACCAAGACGTAAAAGAGACCCAATTCCCAGCCTCCTTGCCCGAGACCGTTCTAGGCCCAAGACCTTTATTTAGGCAGCAGGAATGGGAGGCATAGAGGAATACCCTTCCCCCAGACCATTGCTGCATTCAAGCTATGTATCCCTGAGCAGAGGATTGAACTTCAGGAAGTGGCTGGGGTAGGGAGGGTTATGGGAGTGGGTAGATGGGAGTGGACCTTGCCTGTGGGGAGCCAGAGGAGCAAACGTTATTTGAAAAGATGCCCACAAGCATTGCAGCTCACTGGATGCACTGCCTCTGGTGGCCTCTGTTTAGATACATACACACTGTGACCAACCAGACAGCGTCGGTGGTAGCCTGTCTTCAGTAAATGCCCTAGTTGTTTGGAGTAAAAATGGTTTAGATTAGCACCCGGGCACTCTGACAGAGGTCCAGAGGGAGTTAGGGGATTTGCCAGCACTATTAGCATTTAGTTTTTCTTTTTCCAACAATGCTAAAATGTTTTCTCAAAACAGAGATAGATGAAAAAGCATTGGCAACAAGAGCCTCTTAAAATAAAATAAAAAAAATAAAAAAAGAAAACCAAACATGTTTTCCTTCCCCGGTGAACAGACCAATTAAAACGATGTTACGTTGCGACAGATAACTGAGCCATTAATCCCTATGTGAGCAGAGTGCTAGGAGCTTCTAGGAAAGCAACTTTTCGGGGACCAAGGTGGCCACACCTCACAGCCAAACCACCCTTCCCCAACTTCCTGCAGAGCCCTGCGTACTGAGCCGCCTGGAAACCAAAGAAAACATTGTTTTTCTTTGACTCCCTGAGGTTTACCCTGGAAGGGTTAGCTTGACAGAAAGATCCTGACACTGAAAATTCTAATGGGGATTTCATACTTTGCTCATTTGTAAGCATGAGGTATTTTTAGTGCCAGCATCCCCTGATGTCCTATTCTCTTACAGTGTACCATTAGAGCTTGAGGCCATTCCAAGCCACCCACGTGATTTCTAAGCATCTCTTCAGTTCTCTTCTAAGTGACTAGTCTCACAGGAGTCAAATACTAGCCTCTTAACTACCGAAGACCTCAGAGTCCTTCCTGAAGACTTGAATTCTTATTGATAGTATGTTAAAATGCTTTACAGCTGTGTTTTCTAAGAGGTCAGCTTGGCAGAGATCACTGGATGACCTAAGTAATAGAGAGATTTTCAGCCCCGCGAGCCATCTATGTAAATGTAAAAATGTACGAGGCTGCAGAGCTGCTGCTTGTGTGGGAAGAAAACAACTGTATTATTGAAGGGAAATCGCAGGGGAACACTGTTGTCTCTCACATGGATTTGGTTAAGGCGTGCATACTTTTGATAATTCATTTTGATTCTGAGGAGTTTACAGTGCAGGCAAGCTGATTTCATTTCTGGAACTTAGGAACAAAGAAAAGTAAAACCCCGATCACTTAGTGAGGAGTCTAGTAAGATTACTGTCAGGAAGTGTTTACATTCTTCACCAGCCACCGTCTTCACTCTCCGGGATGCTCCTTTGCGTTGGAACTGTGTCCCTGTGAAGCCAGGCTATTACTTTTGAAAAAGAGTGATTAATCTGAGTGTCTGCGTTGGAAAGATATACTGATTCAGACCTCTGGACTTAGAATGGAAAAGAAGCATTTGAATGAACCGGAAACCCGCTCTCAAAATGAATTGAGAAATACTGTCTGTGCAGAATGCTCTAATATTCCGGAGTGCATTTAGTTTCAGTGGATCAAATCTTTCCCATCTCTGCATCCAAGCTATTTGGCCGTGATCAGATGATCAGAGCTCAAGGAAGTGATTGGAGAGCAAGCTGGCAGCAGCTGCAATGTAGGCTGTTTTCAGGGACAAGGAGCCACTGTTTTTCAAACATAGCATCAACATAGAAGTTATTTTCTAAGCTCCAGGATGCAGCGATGGGCTGCACCGCCAGCATTGTTCTGCTTCAAGCTTTTCGCTCTGTGGTCCAGAGGAGCTGTCCACACATTTGTAGACGACGCCAGGAGGAACCCTCCCACGAAATTTTGCCTCTGGAAAGCGACGATGAAATGAGTAGACCCAGAACGCTCGTCATCATGGTATAGTAGCCCTTGCTAAGCAGCCTCGGTTGTTGATTCTCCTGTTATTACAGAGAGGATGCAGTGCGGGGATTCTGGTGTTCGGTTTTATATGAAGAGATTATTACTACTACTGTGTCTTGCTGCTTGAGGAAAAGCTTTCTGAACTCTTGCCCTTATTCCAAGAACTGATTTCCTTTCTCTTTGAGCTGTTGCAAAAATGTGCAGTTTATGGGTCTGTTAGAAAGTTTCTTCAGCCTAACATTTTATGTAGGATTAATATTTATGCAGGCAAAACAGAAATTTGGGGGTTTGGTGTGATTAGGTGGATTTTATTTTATAACTCCCGTTTGAAAGAAGAGCCAAAAATCTGTACATTGGGAGTATCCAATCAAGTGGTAGTAGGTGTTGGTAACTAGACAGCAGGGTATTTCAGGCTTTGACTTTGGACTCTGCCACAGAATGTTCTAAGATGTTTGAGCACAAAATCAGAATAACGTAGGAAGAATTTTGTGGAACTTACATTTTTTTTTTTAAGTAGAGAACTGTTTCTTTCCACTTGTCAAATTGCCTTTTTTGTCTGTGCTTTGAATATAATAGCCAGTATTGCTCCTTCTTTGTGCACCTCTCATCAGCAAGAGTACCTTAGAGGACAGAGTCTTTCTTTACCTTAAGTTTAAGGAGAGATCTGCTTAGTCACTGAAATGCCATACTAGGATGAAGATAGCTTGCTTAAATTTGCAAAACAGGAGAGGCACTGAAATCTGGGTGGTTTCAGCACAATCGACTTTTTTTCTTTTCGATTTCAGTGTTCAGATATCAAGGATGTAGTGAATAATGGATGAAAAATACCTGTTACTCTAAATAAAAGTTTCTGAAGGAAAGTCATTTGGCTTGGCCTCTGCCTTCTGAGTGACAGATTACTAAGCTATAACATTCTGTTTCAACTTTTTCTGCAAATCAGTATTTGACTTTCTAAAAGTAGTATTTTTCTTGAACTATTGGGTTATGATTATAGATGAGAGAAAATAAATTAGTAGGAATATACCCATTATTCCTGTAAGCTTCCACAAATTAATTTCATAAAGAGTTTGAGATGAAATCAAAGAGACTTCTGTTTACCTAGTTTAACTCTTATTTAATGATAGGAACACAGTCTATAACTGTGTCATGCTCCTGTCATATCAGTCATTAAAACAGTCACGTTTTCCAATTTTATTACTTAGACTAAAATAGCTAACAATTGGGGGGGGGGAGGAAGCTGCATTGAATTCCAATATAATTTAGAAATTAAAAAGTATTTAATTTACCTGGTAACAATACCTTATCTTTTCAAGGATCCTCTGGTATGTATAATATCTTTACTGACATAGTGAAATGATCAAGAAATTACTGATGAAGATCATGAAAGTTTAGAAAGGTTGAACCTGTTGTTACCATTACATGGTTATTAAATGCTAGAGCTGGGATTATACTTAGGTCAGTGATCCCAAGGCCAGTGTACCTTCCACTCTCTTCACTCTAGAGGAAATAATGATGCGGCTAATAAAATTGACTTTTTATGAGAAGCTTGATGGAAATCTTGGATCACTCAGAATAAAATGGGCTCATACAGAGGCCTTGTGTGTCTTAAAAATTTCCCCTGGGCAAACTCCAAAATTTACATATCCAAAAATTATTTATTGCAGGCACACTCTGGGCCAGGCACCTACTGTTCCAGGCATTTGGAATCTAGCAGTAAACAAAACTATCAGAAATCCCTATCCTAAATGACAGTTTTAAACTGATAGCACATTTTGCAAGTGTTGTAGTTATGGAACTGCTGTGTTAGGGTCATGACGTTTAATGTACAAATTTAAGTCAATGATAGTATCTCCTGCTTTCTAGGATGGTGGTTTGAAAATCTAAGTGTGGTTCCAGATCACTGAGAAGTTCTTGTAAAGTCCCTGGGCTCCTGGCCCCAAAGATCCTATTTCAGAAGATTTGGGGTAGCTCTTTGGAATCTGTACTTTTAGCAAGCACTTCCAAATGATTCTGGTGGAGGAGAACCGTGAACCATGTTTCCCTGAAAACAGTAATCTAAGCTCATTTACTTTCCTCTTTCAACTTGATGTTTTGTTCATGTTTCCCTTGTCTTTTCACTCACTTGAAAGCTTCTGAACAAATTAGTTATTTCTCTTTCGTCTTCCCGTATCTACTAGTCACCAAATTTTGTATGTTGATTTTCTTGATAAGACTTTGAACTTGGAGCCAGAGTGTCTATGTTGGAGTTCTGACTTCATTGCTTACCAGCCACGTGGCCTTGGATGTGCTGTTTAACTTCTCTGTGTTTCTTTTTCTCATCTGTTAAATCAAGATAATGATTCCATCAACCTGGAACTGTTGTGAAGATTTAATGACGTAATGTGTATGTTAAGGGCTTGAATAATATCAGATATGTTAGTGAGATGTTTAGCAGGGATGTCAGGGATATCTTAACTGAAAAAGTGACACTTGAGAAGGGACTTGAAGGGAGTAAGGGTGTGAACCGTGACACACTCTTCAGGGAAATGTCTCAGGTAGAAGGAGCAGCCAGGACCAAAACCTTAAGGAGTGAAGAAGCCTGGAGTGTTTGAAGAGAACCAGTAGGTCACTGTGGTAGAGCAAGCCCACCGAGGGGTAGTATACAGAGACCAGCGTGGTAAAGGAAGCCAGTGTGTGTCATGCTTCATAGGAGATTATCCATATTTAGGCTCTTCCTAAGACTGAGAAAGGAAGGCAGTGAAGGGCGCAGGCATCAAGGTCAAGAACATGCACAGTGGTGCCAGAATGCCCGAGTTTGAGTCCTAACTCTGCCAAATGCTACCTGTGTGGTCTTGAGAAATGATAGGTCCTCCTTGTGTTTTCATTTCCTCATTGATAAAAGAAGGAGAGTAATGGTACCCATGTAAGTTGATTGGGAGCATTCAGAAAGTTAATAATGTTAAAGACCTCCAAACAGTGCTTGGTAGTTCGTTGTTCTAGTTACCACTGAGTTGATTTCAACTCGTGGTGACCCCATGTGAGCATAGTAGAACAGCTCCATAGGGTTGTCAGGGCTGTGACCTTTCGGAAGTAGGTCACCAGGACATTCTTTCCTGGTGCCTCTGGGTGGGTTTGAATCACCAGCTTTTCAGTTAGTAATAGAGTGCTTAGCTGTTTGCACCATCCACAGACTCCTTGTCTGTGGATAGTAAGTGCTGTGTTAATTTGGAGGGCTTTAAGCAACCTTGAAAGCCCTGTAGGGACGTTCCACCCTGTCCTGTAGGGTCGCTATCAGTCAGAGCTGACTCGATGGCAATGGCTTTGGGTTTGTTTGCTTTTTTATTTTAAACAGAAGAGTGACAGGATCATAGACTGCAGAGGGTCAAAGGTTAAAGCAAAGAGACCATCTGACCAGAAACTAGTATGAGGATCCCAGTAAAAGATTGTGATGGTCCTTATTGAGGTTGTGAGGAGTGGCTGTGTTCTGGATGTGTTTCAAAAGGAGAGCTCAGGCTTTGCTTGCAAGTTGACCATCAAGTGTGAGAGGAAGAGAGACATCAAAAGTGACTGTACATTTTATTTTTTTACTTGAACAACCAAAAGGACTGAGTTGTTCATTTAGATGTGGAGAAGAATGGAAGAAAAAGGTTTAGTGAGAGAATCTAAGTTTGCTGTCAGACATGTTGTGCGTGAAGCACCTGTTAGGTCTACCCATAGGATTGTCAAGTAGGAAATTGGATGTAATAGTCTTTAATTCTGAGGAACAGATAAGGGAGGAGATACAGTGCTTAGCATGAAGTAAATACCAGTAAATGATTGATGAATGGATAATGATCTCTCTCTTCTAATCTCCTCCATCACTTAGAGTGTGCAGATCCATTTTCCAGTTAATCACATGTTGCCTTCTAATGTATCTCAAGCTATTCAATTGGACTTTTATGTAGTTGCTTTAAAAAAAAAAAATCCTATTGCTGCCAAGTTGATTTCAACTCATAGCAATGCTATAGAACAGAATAGTGCCTCAGTCACAGGGTTTCCAAGGAGTGGCTCGTGGATTTGAACTTCCAACTTTTGTTTAGCAGCTAATAGCTTAACTGCTCTGTCACCAGGGCTCTGTATTCACTTTACTATTTATATATTTTCCTGATATCACTGGTAGATATAAATCTGTGTATTATTATTAGGTATCATTGAGTTGATTTCCACTCACAGCAACCCCATGTGACAAAGTAAAACTGCTGTCGTAAAGCTTTCTAGGCTCTGATCTTTAAGGGAGCAGATCAACAGGTCCTCCCACGGAGTGGCTGAGTAGATCTGAACCAATGACTTCTTTAGTAGCAGCCCTTGTACCACTAGGAACCCTTAAATCTACATTGGGCAGAAACTAAGTCTGCTGGTTGTCCCAGTGGTACCCAGAATAGTTCTTTCATACTGATTAGAAGCTGGATGAGTATTTATTGATGATTTGAAATTAAGCAGTTGATGCTGATGTGGAAAGTTTAATGGATAAAACTCCTCTCTTAACCATTAATTAAAATGGCCAGGAGTGGTAAGAATGTGGAAAGCTACCAGGATGTCTACAAGGGCTTGTTGTGTTGATATCCTTCCAAAGGGTTTGGCATTCAGTACTTCATTAGGGAAATCTGTGCCAAAGACTCTCCTTCTTACAGTACAAGTCTGAGTCTTCTTGCAAAGATAAGCTTTGGACTGGCATGATTCTAGTTTAGCTATGCAATCCAAATTACAGAGACTTTTTAAACATCAAAATTAAGTTCTGTAGATCCATGGCATTTACAGAGGATGTATGAATAGTGTGAATATTTGTATCATTACAATTACTTGTTATTAAAATGCAGTCAAGTTTAACTGAAAAAAGTAAGAAATGTTTTCAAAGATCTAATTTATCTCTAATGTTTTCCCTGATGACAAACTTTACAGATACATTTTTATGAATTATTTTCTCCTAATTCCATTATAGCATATCATGTTAAAGTTCTTAGACACTGACTGCCACGATTCATTATGTTTCTAGTTAGGTCTATAACTTCCTATTCCATTTCACTCATCACTAAACCTTGATGCTGGCTTAGTTTTTTAGAGTCTTTTTCCCCTGCAGGAAAAAAAAAAAAAAAAGAGTAGTTGTTGATTGGCCATAAGGTAGACAGGACGTAAGAGAAGAATGAGAAACAGTTTCCAGGTGTCCTGCTTGACTCATTAGTTATACGACCAGCTCTCCTGCACAAGGTTCACAGGACTCAATTCAAACCAAGGAGCATTTGGATTATCTGTAAAATAGTAGAAACCAGACATATTATATTTGTGAATTCAAAATATCTAGTGAATACAGCAACCCAGGCATGGCTTGTCTTTAGTTTTGGTCAAAGATAAAAGACAAGAATGATAGCCTGAATTTGTAGTCTAAGAGATGTGGTTGCATAACATTTAAGTGCTCAGCTGCTAATCTAAAGGTCTGTGGTTTAGATTCACCTAGAGACTCTGTGGAAGAAACACTTGGAAGTCTGCTTCTGTAAAGATTATAGTCTAGGAAGCCTTATGGTGTGATTCTGTTCTATCATGTAAGGCTATTATGAGCTGAAAACCAACTCAACAACACTCAATAACAATGCAACAAACTTGTGGTAAGGCAGGGAGGTGAGATTCCTTCCATGAGTCCACGGTGTGGTTCGTAAGATACACATTTCAGAACAGGGGAATTCCAGTTACTGCCTCAGTGGTGTTCTGAAATTTGCCAAGTCTAAATCTCTGTGCAGAGTTTGACAAACCAGTGCAGAGACTGACAAACCAGAGCTGGCTTGTAGAATTCTTCCCACAGACTGTTCGCATGCGACCTGCAAGCGACCTGCAAACTAAGAATGATTTTCACAGTTTTAAAGTGTTATGAGACAAAGTATAACCAAAGAGAAAGAAGACCATACAAGAAAGTGAAAGTGGCCTAAAACATTTACAGCTTCACCATTGATGAAAATTTTGCTAATCCCTCATCTGGTGAATGATGTAGATTCAGACACAAAGGCAAGACCTTTTCTTTAAATTGGACCTTCACAGTGTACTTGCTGTTCTGGCTGAACTAGATGCCACTGGACAAAACTAAACTCATTGTTGTTGAGTTAATTCCAACTTGTAGTGATGCTATAGGACAGAATAGAACTGCCCCATAGAGTTTCCAAGGAGTACCTAGTGGGTTTGAATTGCCGACCTTGTGATTAGCAGCTGTCGCACTGAAACAGTGTGACACTAGGGTTTTCCTAGATGCTACAGAATTTGGATTTTTTTCCAGGTACCTCTCTTCCACCTGAGTACCTGAGAACCATCGTAATTTAATATTAGATTCTAGAAGTAAAAGATCTGGCATTGGAGTTTCAAGTTTGTCATCCCATAAAACCTTGTATGACCTGGACATGAATTATTTGTTTCTCTGAAGCTCTAAGTTTATAAAATAAGGACTGGTACAGATCTTGTCTGTTGGAACCACCAGATTGTTTACAGAGTCACACTGTAAATGATGAGTAATTATGTAGCAACAGAGACTTGCAATTAGGCATATCAGAGAACCATCATAGGCCACTGTACCTATGAGACTTCCTTACCATTGGATAATTCACTCTGCCATGGGGGAAGGAAGTTTTGTTAGGGTTTTAATGTATTTATTCCATGTTTGTTATAGAATGGTGGTAAAGTGAGGTCAAAAAAGAGAAACCATTAACTGTTGATTGATTTAGCTTTTGAGCCTCAAGATCTCTCCACATTTGGGTGCCCTCCTGTAGAATAAGTACAATAATCCTTCGTGGCCAGTCAACTTGAAAACCTGGGACAAGGGAGGAAGCTAAAGGAAGGAAGTGAATTATTTATGAAAACAGTACTTCTGTATCTTTGGGACGTTAGTTTGCATATGCATCCTATGAGTGATACCAGAGAGGGATTTACTGTGGAAACTACTTCAAAAGAAATAAAGTGATCTCTCTTCTTATTCCTATAATAAAGATTCTAAACTAATAAAATTGTGGTAGCAAAGGAACTTGGAGATGTTTTTCTCAGTTGCATGTTTTTGAATAGATCTGTGAGCAAAAAAACAGCTTCCAGACTCTAAGCCCTGATTTTACGCTCTTATTTCAATTTTAGTGATGTTGCATCTTGAATACACCAATAGAAAAAAGGCAGCGTATGTAAGGACTGTGATTTTAAATGTCCTGACGTAGATGAGCAATGTAACATGAAGCTTAAAAGCACAGAGAATATGTGAAATTTATTTTTCCTTGTGAAATGCTTTTGAGCTGAATCCCCAAACCACAGAAGATAGACAAATGAATTGATTTGCTTTCCACCCACGGGTAAAAGAATTAATTGAATCTGATCTGAGACTTTGTAATTAGCAACACAAGTCTGTAAGGCAAAGGTATGCAAAACTCAAATCACATCCGGTATCATCTCGTCCAGATCATCTTGGATCTTTCTAGTACTCTGAATTATGCCAAATTTAGAAAAGATAAGGAACATGGAAAATATATATAAAATCTAAAAAGAAATACTTTAAACTCCCACAAAGATAAGGAATGGGGAGGGGAGGAAAAAGTCAAATGTGTGTATGAGGAACAGAGAAACAGAAGGAAAAAAGAAGCTAGAGTGAGTATGTGGGGAGGAGAGTGGATTGGGAATATGCAGAAACAAACCAAAAGTAATTGTAAGTTCAGCTAGTACATGGAACTTTATGCTCCTAGTGGATAAAAGGGTTTGGGGAGGAGTTCTAGTGTGAAGATTAGGAAGATTTTATTACCAAGTAGAACTGTATGGTTTAATGACTAAAGAAGTATCCAAAAAGCCAAAGCAAATCCATTGCTTTCAAGTTGATTCTGACTTACAGTAATCCCATAGCACAGAGAATTGCCCCACTGAGTTTGCAGGGGGCACCTGGTGGGTTCAAACTGCTGACATTCTGGTTAGCAACCGTCTCTCTCAACGCTGCACCACCAAGGTTATTTAGAAGAAGTATAGATGCAGCAAAATCGCTGGTAATGTTTAGTCCCCTTAAACATAATCAAGTTAGAAAAAGCCTGATATGCTTGTTTCCTTTATATATGTTGTTGTTGTTAAGTGCTGTTGAGTTGGTCCTGACTCGTAGTGACCCTGTGTACAACAGAGCAAGACACTGCCCGGTCTTGTGCCATGTCCACAATCATTTTTATGCTTTAAGCCCATCATTGCAGCCATTGTGTCGATCCATCTTGCCTAGGGTCTTCCTCTTTTTTGCTGATCCTCCATTCTACCAAGCATGATGTCCTTCTCCAGAGACTGATCCCTCCTGACAACATGTCCCAAGTATGTGAGATGCAGTCTTACTGTCTTTGCTTCCAAGGAGCACTCTGGCTGTACTTCTTCTAGAACAGATCGGTTCTTCTAGCGGTCCGTGGTACATTCAGCATTCTTCCCCAACACTGCAATTCAAAGATATCAATTCGTCTTCTGGCTTTGTAACTCATCATCCAGCTTTCACATGCATATGATGTGATTGAAAATACTATGGCTTGGGTCAGGTGCACCTTAGTCTTGTAGGTGACATCTTTACTTTTCAGTACTTTAAATAGGCCCTTTACAGCAGATTTTCCCAATGCAACGAGTCTTTGGATTTTTTTGACTGCTGCCGCTGTAGGCATTGATTGTGGAGCCAAGTAAAATGAAATCCTTGACAACCTCAGTCCTGTCTCCATTTAGCATGATGTTGCTAAGTGGCCTAACTGTGAAAATTTTTGTTTCCTTGATGTTGAAGTGTAATCCGTACTGAAGGCTGTAGTCTTTGATCTTCATCAGTAAGTGTTTCAAACCCTCTCTACTTCCAGCAAGCAAGGTTGTGTCACATAATACGGGTTGTTAACGAGTTTTCCTCCAAACCTGGTGCCTCATTCTTCTTCATCTAGTCCAGCTTCTCAGATTATTCACTCAGCATACAGATTGAGAAAGTATAGTGAAAGGATAGAACCCTGGCGCATACCTTTCCTAGCTTTAAACCATACAGTGTTCTCTTTGCGTGACTGCTTCTCGACCCATGTACAGATTCCTTAAAAGCACAATAGTTTTCTGGAATTCCCATTCTTTGCAGTGTTATCCATAATTTGTCATGATTCACACAGTTGAATTCCTATGCATAGTCAATGAAACACAGGTAAACATCTTTCCAGTATTCTCTGCTTTCAGTCAAGATCCATCTGATATCAGCAGTGATATCCCTGATTCCATGTCCTCTTCTGAATCCAGCTTGAATTTCTGGCAGTTCCTTGTCAATGTATTGTTGCTGTCACTTGTGAATGATCTTGTGCAGAATTTTACTAAGGTGTGATATTATTCATATTGTTTGGTAATTTCCACATTCAGCTGGATCACCTTTCTTACGGATAGGCATAAATATATATCTCTTCCTTAAATTCTAGAAGAATGGGTTTTTGACTTATCCCCAAATAACAGGCTTTCATTTGATGATGTCAAATTTATTTGATGTCTTGAGAGACAGTCCTGCAAAGACAACAAGGGGACACTGCATGTAAACACTGAGTAATAAAGTTAAAAACAAAATGCATGTCTTATGAAACCAAGTAGAAAACAATATTTCTATCCCATTTGAACTAGTTTCTTCTGAATAGTTCTTTTACTGGATTAGATTTTGCCGTTATGGAGCTGATTTAGATAGAGGTTAGAACTTGGGGTTTTAAAAAATCATTTTGCATAATCTACTTCCTTCAGAATATGTTTTATTGTTTAAAGTCACATGTGCCAAATTCAGTGCACACCAGGCAAATCTCACGGTTGGATTGTCCAGCGTCAGAAACACAGTGGCCAACTGGTACTCACCTGCACTTTGTATTTCATCAGGACAGGTGGCAATAGACATCCGCTCTCTTGCTTTCGTGGGACTTACATTTGAGTGGAGGCAATTCATGTGAATCAAACCAATATAAAATTGGAATCATAATAAGTGTTTCAAACAAGAGTTATGTTCTGCCCTAAGACTGTCTTGAGGATCTGACCTTATCAGAGCAGCAGATGATCAAGGAAGGATTTACTAAAGAACGTGGCAAGTGAGGCAAGATCTGAAAAATAAACTGAAACGAGCAAATAAATAAAAATAGCCATCGAGTCAATTCTGAACTTAGTGATCTCACGCTACATAACCAAAAAAAAAAGTCTCTGCCCTCAAGTCTATCCCAACTCATGGTGACCCTATATGACAGAGTAGAACTTCCCCATAAGGTTTCCAAGGCTCTAAATCTTTATGGGAGCAGACTGTCACTTCTTTCTCCCTAGAGTGCCTGGTGGGTTTATACATCAGTCAGCAGCCAAGCTCTTCGCCACTGAGCCACCAGGTGTTGTGTTGCATCAGGATAGCTATCTGTCCGTCTGTCTGTCTGTCTACTTACTAATGTATTTTATTAATAGTAGAACAAAACATGCAAGACAATTTTTTTCACATACAGTTCAGTATTAGTTGGTTCCTCGATGGCAGTGGGGTGGTGGTTCTTCATTTTGGACCAAGAATCTCAAATTGTTTCTTCGACTCACAGCCCCTCTAAACTTCTCTGCGCTTTAGTTTTACTGCCATCAATTTGATTGCATGCCTAATATATATATATTATATTTGTGTGTATATACCAAGCCAAGCCAAATATAATACATATGTGATCTTTTACAAAGATCAAAAGCCATGGTATTTTCAACTGACTTGTATGCATGCCACAGCTGGACAGTAAATAAGGAAGACCAAAGAAGAATTGATGTGTTTGAAGTACAGTGTTGACAGAGGCTATTGAATATGGACTGCCAGAAAATGAACAAATCCATCTTAGAAGCCGTACAGCCAGAAATCCAGAATGCTCCTTCGAAGTGAGAGTGGAGAGACTTTATGTCATGTGCTTTGGATATGTTATCAGGAGGGACCGGTCCCTGGAGTAGGACAGCAGTAGGTCAGTGAAACAAAGAAAGGCCTTTACAGAGATGGATTGACCCAATTGTTATTGCAGTGGGCTCAAGCATAGCAATGATTGTGAAGATAGTTCAGGACCTGAAAATGTCTTGTTCCGTTGTACATAGAATCTCTGTGAGTCAGAACAGGCTCAGTGGCACCTAACAACAATTGTATTCTTTTCCTATTTGTGCTGTGTAATTACCACAAGATTAGTGGTCTAAAATAGCTCCCACTTGCTTATTATCTTATAGTTTCCAGGAATTAAAGTCCCAAATGGGCTCAGTAGGCAAAACCAACAGGTTTTCATTGCCTCATGGGGAGAAATTCTCTATGGGGAGAATTTAAGGAACCCTGCTGGCACAGTTCATGGTGACCCTACTCGATGGCACTTGGCTTGGCTGGCTGGCACAATAGAGCCATGATGGTGCAGTGGTGAAGAGCTTGGCTGCTAATCAAAAAGTTGGCAGTTCAAATCCACCAGTCCCATATGGGGCAGTTGTACTGTATCCTGTAGGGTCACTATGATTCAGCATTGACTTTCCAGAAAGAGGCTTATTTATTTATTTTTGTAGCACAGTAGTTAGACACACCTTTTGGTGCTAACCAAAAGGTCAGTGGTTTGAACCCATCATCTGCTCCGTAGAGGAAAGAAATGACAGTCTGCTTTCACAAAGATTACAACCTTGGAAACTCTAAGAGGCAGTTCTATTCTGTCCTGTATGGTGGCAGTGGGAGGGGAAAATTAATTTTCCTTCTTTTTCTACCATATAGATGATTATACCCTCATTCTTGGACTTCTCTTTTCCTTCTTCCATCTTCAAAGCCAGCAGTGTAACCTTCACTTTGACCCTGATCTTCTGTGTCCCTCTTTCATTTATAAAAATCTTTGTAATTACATTAGACCTACCAACATAAGCCGGGATAATCTCTCCATATCCAAATCAGCTGGTTATAAATCTTAATTCATTCCATCTGCAGCCTTAATTCTCCCTTGCCATATAACATAACATATCCACAGGTCCTGAGGATTAGGAGGTGGATGTCTTTGGGGTTATTTTAAGGACTAAATGAGTGAACACAAGAACCTGTAATAGTGTCTGAAAGATGTCACTAAGATTTAGACATCATGTTGTATTTATTCTTGTGTAAAAACTGAGAAGAAACCATACATTTAATTTACTCTAAAGAGATACTTTAGGAAAATGTCTCTGATCCGCTGCAAGGAGACTTAATTTGTGTGTCATAGAATATAGGAGACCTGGTCATGTAGCAGTTTAGATTTCTGCTGCTAACAACAACAAAAAAAAGATAGACAGTTTGAATCCATGAATCACTCCTTGGAAACCCTAGAGACGATTGCACTGTGTCCTTTAGAGGTCTCTATGAGTTCAAATTGTCCTGATAATAATAGTCACAGAATGTGAGGAAATGAAAATTCAAGATTATCTTATGTGCTACAGCCTTGTAACACTTATTCAATAGATTAGTCACACAATATTTATATTTATTTCTCTTTTTTTGCAATCCACTGATAGTCCTTTAAAAAAATAGATTTTGGTTTCTTTTGTTTTCATTATTTATTAAAAGACTACTGTATAACAGTGTGTATTTGAAGTTCTGTAGAGACAATTGAAGTTACTAACTTAAAGATGGAGAATAGAATGTATTTTATTGGTTATTTAAAAGTTATTTCCATGGTTTCTGATGTGCGGTCTTTTTTTAAAATACAGATTTGTAACAGTTAAAAAACTTAGAAATTCAGAATTATGGGATGATTCTTCTACAAGTAGATAATAAAAGATTTGATGAATTAATAAACAAATAGAAAGCTTGTTCTTATAAGTAAGAAGTGTAGATTCATCTGGTGGCTTTTCAGAATCCCTGCCACTGGGCTCACTGTGTCAGCAGTAGTACTCCTCTACTTTGTGCAGTTTATTCACAAATTCAGTAATTCACAGAGCATCTTCAAATTTCATTCAACTTCTTGAAAACAGTGGAAAGGAGAAAAGGAAGACCAGGAGGGTTTGTGGTGAATTAAAAATTCATTTTTTTCTCCTGTTTCTAGATACTCTTTTAAAGTGGGTAAATGTCGTCAAGTTGGCTAATGGGCCAAAAGTAAAATCAAAAGCTTGCACAGGCTAGAACTGAAAACAGGGGTGGTCCTACTTTCAGAACTGATGTATGTGTTGGTTTTCTTACATGAAATCTGGGTCCTGCAATGCCACACCATAATGGAAGCTGGGTGACACAAAGCAGGGGTTTCAGTGTCAGATTTGTGCCATTTGAGAAATGTGGGCTTCAGGAGACTCCTCTGAATTCTCCGAGCCTCCATGTCATGGTTTGGAACATGGCAATAATTTCACACAGTGCTGTTGACAATTTAAATGAATTAAAAAAAAAAAGAAAATGAAGCTTAAATGAGATAATGAAGGGTTTAGCCCATATCTAGTTCATGAAGGAAATGCTCTTCTTTCTTATTTGTAAAATGAGGAAAATATTTACAGCTCACCTACATCATAGAAATTAATATAATGACTTTTGTAAGTAGAGATGTACTTTTTATTATTTTGTGTTAATTCTAAGAAGACATTTTGGTATGCATGAGTACTCTTCTTTACCAGATAAGGAAACCAGAATGTTAGGTAAGGGATTCACTAAATAAACAAGAATTATTAAAATGAACAAAATGTCATACTCCAGTAGCATGGAAGAAGTGGGTAGAACAAAAGGCAGAGACTGGGGTCAAGGACAGAGATAGATTAGGACAGGGAAGGACTCAATGAGTGGGAAGAGCTGTGAAGTGTGAAATGCCTTCTATCCTCAAATCAAAGTGGCCTGTGGTTGTTAGAGGTCCTTCTGTCCGACTAGCTTTAAAACCAGCGTTCTTTGCACCACTCTAAAGTGATGTGACATTTCAATCTGTGTCCTTCAACTCTGGTTTTTATTTCCTTAAAAATGTCCATTCCTTCATCTGTTGCCCATTTTTGCCTATGCATTTGAAAAAGAAAGCCTCTCAGTCTCCAGCTGAAGATTATGTATAGTATGCATTCCTTGCTCTCAGCTCGGAAAACTGAGTGGGACACGCGAATCCGTAACTGATGGGACTTGGGTGGTAGCGTGTCTTCAGGGTCTGATGTGATGGCCTTTGGAGGCTTTTGGTTTTACTAACAGGCAGATGAACAAATGAAATGTTGTCTTAACTAGCAGTCCAAGAATGCTCAGTTTTAGAGAACTGGGGAATAAAAAGTCTGGTTGGAAATACATCTTTTTTGAACAAATCAAAGAAAGGAAGAAAAAAAAAGTTGTTCAGTGTTCAGGCTATTACAACTCACTGTTATGCTATAAGACAGAGTAGAACTGCCCTATCTGGTTTCCAAGGCTGTAATTTTGTTTGTTTGTTTTTAACTTGTTTAATACTTGTGACATTGACATTGTTTGTGAACACTAGGACATGTTAACACCCTCTTTTCTCCTCCTTGGGTTCCCTGTTACCAGCTTCCCTGTTCCCTCCTGCCTTGTAGTCCTTGCCCGTGAGCTGGTGTGCCCCTTTAGTCTCATTTGATTTTATGGGTCTGTCTAGTCTTTGGATGAAGGGTGAACCCCCAGGAGTGACTTCCTTACTGAGCTAAAAAGATGTCAGGGGGCCATACCCTTGGAGTTTCTTCAGTCTCTGTCAGATCAGTAAGTTGGGTCTTTTTGTGTGAGTTAGTGTTTTGTTCTGCATTTCTCTCCAGGTCTGTCCAGGACCCTCCCCCGTGATACCTGTCAGAAAAGTCAGTGCTGGCAGCTGGGCACCACCCAGTTGTAGTGGACTCAGCCTGGTGGAGGCTGTGGTACTCGTGGTTTGGTAGTCCTTTGGACTAATCTCGTCCTTGTATCTTTAGTTTTCTTTGTTCTCCCTTGCTCCTAATAGAGTGAGACCACTTAGATGGCTGCTGACAAGCATTTAAGACCCTAGAAGCTACTCACCAAAGTAGAATGTAGAATATTTTCTTGATAAACTGTGTTATGCCAACTGAATGGTATGATCCCTGAGACCATGGTGCCCCAGCCTCTGGCCCAGAAATTTAGTCTCACAGGGTACCTGGATGCATTCATGAAACTTACGTTACCCTGCAAGATTGTCATCTTTGTGGGAACTGATTGGCACATCTTTTTCCTGCAGAGTGGCAAATGGGTTCAAATCACCAACCTTTCAGTTGGGAACTGATTGCTTAACCACTGGACCACCAGGAGTCCTTCATCTTTTTAAATCCAGCTGTAACCAAATGATGAATCATACACGGTTTTATTATAAACCAGTAAGTACTTTGGGAAGCATCCAATCCTCCTTCAGATGTTTTTCAGATCTGATATTGGGGAATGTGCTTTTTACTATAAATATGATTAAGATCATTAAAGATTATCAGATCTTCAGAAGACTTGGAGATTGACAAAAGAAACTAGATCATGAAGTTATGTTGTAACTAAGTGAAAAATACAGAAAGCAACCTGTAACCCCAATTTGAGGATACTGCTGTTACTTCAAACAACTCCATGTTTTCAAAACTCACTTTGCAAAAGCAGGGAGCCCAATCTCAAACTGAGACCACAGGCAAGTAAAAAAACTAAAGCGTATCAGCTTTGCCCTGGGATTCTGGAGAAAAAAACTGCTTCTCTGTAGGTGATACTGCCTGGATTTGAAAAGCCCTACTTTTCAGTCTGAAAACCATGGAGGTGTAGTGGTTAAGAGCTATGACTGCCAACCAAATGATCGGCGGTTCAGATCTAAAGGTGTTCCTTTGAGACTTTATGAGGCAACTCTGCTTGGTCCTACAGGGTCTCTATGAGTCAGAATTGATACAATGACAATGGGTTTTTTTGTTTGTTTTTGTCTTTTGGGAGGTGGTGGGGGGAAAGTTTTCAGCCTACCCTCACAGACTTTTGCCTGTTTGGTTGAAGTTTCCATAGTTATGTCTCTATTTATGTGCATGTCTTTGCCAGTTAAAAAGTCTTTCAAACTTTGTGTTGTCTTTAAACATTCAGGCTCATTATGTGCCTGTACGCACAGGTAATGAAGCCCCTGAGTGGTACCAAAGGTTAGGGCAATGCTGGAGGGCTGAGTCTACCCATGGGCACATCAGAAGAAAGATCTGGTGATCTACTTACAAAAACCCAGCCACTGAAAACCCTATGAGGCACACTTCTTCTGTGACACACCTGAGGACCCCATGAATGGAAAGCAGCACAATGGCAGATGGTATACACAGTTAATGTATACATACGAAGTCTGAGAATTCAGTCCACGAACGTAGTTGTTGTGAGTGCTGCATGCCTCATTGCTG
The DNA here is from genome assembly GCA_028571685.1 of Heterohyrax brucei. NCBI lineage: Eukaryota > Metazoa > Chordata > Mammalia > Hyracoidea > Procaviidae > Heterohyrax > Heterohyrax brucei. The sequence goes on along the minus strand of CM053146.1, from coordinate 136,894,706 downwards.
AATGTCACTACGGTCGTCTTCATAGTACTCCCCTTGGGGAGCTATGTACCGATGCCAGTGCCTAGTCCACCCTTCAGAGCAATTTTGGAATTCTTTCTGGAATGGCCATTGCACACAGTGGCAGGGTGGCAAGTCCGCCAACTTAATTATATAGTTGTCTATGAGGCAATTTTTAGCAAGCAAACAAATCATTGCATTCCAACAGCCTCCCTATTCACTCAATGACTTTTTTTTTCTTTACCTGAAGATAAAGAAAATATTGAAAGGAAGACATTTTGATGACATTCAGGACATCAAGGGCAACACAACGACAGCTTTAATGGCCATTCTGGAGAAAGAGTTCCAAAATTCAAAGGATAGACTAGGCACTGGCATTGAAGTATAGCTTTCCAAGTGGAATGCTTTGAAGATGACTTTAGTAGTATTCAGCAATGAGGTGGGTGGCACTTTATTAGGATGAGTTTGCAGACTCAATTGGCAGTTCTTGTGTGAGCCTGCCATGTGGTTATGTAGTGGGATGAAGACTTGGCTATAGTATTCTGTTATTAGCCTGGTAAACAGATTTGTAAATAGAACGCTGTGTGTGTGTTGCAGGGGGTCGTGGTGGTGGTAATCTACTGCTTTATTTAGCCAGTTAAGACTAAATCTGTTATTTTTGAACATTTTAAAGGTAAAGCCCATGGGAACAAAATTCATAAATCTTCATAGATGTAATTTTTTTCAGTCTTTTACATTATAGTAGTAAACATCTATTTATCATCGTCTTACAGAGGTTAAAAGGGTTAAAAGAAACCACATACCAAGAAACAAACCCACTGCAACTGAGTTGATTCCATGTGACCCTATCAGTCAAAGTAGAACTGCCCCATAGAGTTGCCAAGGAGTGCCTGGCAGACTTGAACTGCTGACCTTTTGATTAGCAGGTATATCTCTTAACCACTACATCACCAGGGTTTCTCAATAGCCGGTGGCAAAGTCAAAAGACTGGGAAGGTTGTAGCAGGTAAAGACTGATGGACCAACTCTGGTTTTTATTTTCTAAAAATTGTTTCTTCTTTTGTGATGTTGACCATATTTTGTCCCCCTTTTTGCCTATGCTATTGACAGAAATGCTAATGGATTGTAAATAAAGGTTGTATGTGTCCAAAAGAGACCCTGATGGGAAGTGGTTAAGAGCTAAAGCTGCCAACTGAAAGGTTCACAGTTCCTGTCCATTAGGCACTCCTTGAAAACTCTTTGGGGCAGTTCCACTCTATTTTGTGGGGTCGCTATAAATCAGAATTGACTTGATGGCAATGGGTTTGGGTTTTTTTCTTTTGGTATGTGTCCAAAAGAGACCCAGCCCTCAAAATACATATACACCAAGCCCTTCTGAACAGACAAGTGTCTGCTTTGCCCCAAAACCTGCCCTGTTTTGAATTATTTTGTGTGTGGAGTCGTATTACTTGTGGTTTTTTGAATTCAAAGTTTAAACTATTCTTAGCTCTTTGAGGTTATTTTCTGGTGCTCTTATTTAAATACCACATGGACATTATTTCATTCAGTAAAAATGCGAAACACTTTTTTATTAGCTTTCTTTTGGCATTTTTGTTATGCACACTCTTGATTTTCCAGCAAATTCCCTGTTACGTACGTCATCTTGGTCATAAATTAATGTTGTTTTCTTTTTCGCAGCAGTTACCTGACTACATTCAGAATTTCAGATTTAGATGAATCAATTCAAAATTTAGCTAATGATTTATGTTGAGATATTTTCCTGAAATACGTAGTAAATAGGCACTGGAAAGCTACAGGTGCAGAAGTGTCAAAAACTAAGCAGAATAAAACCTTTCACTGTTTCTTACTATATGTATTTTTTAATGCAACAGTAGTCCACACTTCGTGGAAGCAAAATGAAAACATATTAAAACCAATAACAAACCCATTGCAGTTGAGTCAGTTCTGACTCACAGCAACCCTATCGGACAGAGTAGAAATGTCCTGTAGTTTCCAAGGAGCCCCTGCTGGACTTGAACTGCCAGCCTTTTTTATTTTTTTTAATGTATTTTGTTTATTTATTGTGATTGAGTAAAAGTGTGCAATCCATTTTCAATATGCATGCCCACCCATGTGCAGCTCCCACTGCTTTCCTTGATCTGCCAACCTTTCAGTTAGCAGCCACAACACCAGGGTTTCCATCTCATTGTTTCTTATTACACCTTTTTAAAAATGCAAGAGGTGCACACCATGTGGTTAAAAAAAAATATGTATATATATATATATGTAATATTAGTCTAAGGTAAAAAAAACATATTTGAGGAATTGTCTTTGAAGTCCCTCCACGCATATTCTCACCCCTCACAAGCCTCAGGAAAGAGATGTTTTTTTTAAATACACGTAGTTGCCATTGAGGTGACCGTGACTCCTGGTGATGCTGCGTGTGTCAGGGTAGAACTGTGCTCCGTGAGGTTTTCAGTGGCTGATTCTTTGGAAGTAGATCACTAAGTCTTTCTTCTGAGGCATCGTTGTGTGGACTCAAACAGCCAGTCTTTCAGTTAGCAGTGAAGCATATGAACCATGAACACCACCCAGGGACTCCATACATAGAGAGTTTTATGTATTTATTTATTTTCATAAGTTGGTTCATATGATACATAGTATGTTGGTTACCAAGAGAAGTCTTTCTAATCAGAGATAAATATGATCGTGACCTAGCACATATGGACATGGGGCCAGTTATTGCTTAATTTCCTATTGTCATTTGATAAGAAGGCCTTTCATAGTTATTGAAATAAGCCACTTTATGCCACGGTCAACAAATAAGGTGGCAAATTCAGTCCTGATTGCAGAATAGTGGGAAAGACACCTTGGGCATGGCCTGCCCAATGTCAAGCTATCAGCCATAAAATTAAATATTTACTTACTGTGGGGATGACCAATGGCATAGTGGTTAAGTGCTACAACTGTTAACCAAAGAAGGTCAGTAGTTTGAATCCATCAGGCACTTCTTGGAAACTCTATGGAGCAGTTCAGCTCCATCTACAGGGTTGTTATGAGTTGGAATGAACTCAACGGCACTGGGTTTGGTTTGTTGGTTTTTATGGAGATGATCAAGCCTATCTTGGTCATCTAGTGCTGCTCTAAAAGGAACACCACACATGGATGTTCTTAACAAAGAGGAGTATATTCTCTTTGAGTCCAGTAGGTTAGCAGTCTGAATTCAGGGTGTTGGTTCCAAGGGAAAGATTTCTCTCTGTTGGGTTTGGAGGAAGGTTCCTGTCATCAATCTTATGTTGGTCTAGTAGTGTCCAAGCACAGGTCTAACGGACACAGACTGCTTTCTTCGTGGTGTGAGGTACGCAACTCTCTGCTTGCTTCCCTTTTATTTCTTGTGCAAGCCAAGCCCCAGGCACTCTTATTTCATGTGGACCAGGGAGACAACCTTATTAAGGGTGGTACAGTCCCACACTAATTGTCTTTAATGTGAGGTAAGCTTGCCCTATTAACCTCAGACAGACTTTAGGATTTTCGGCATAGGAAAATGAGAAAATGGAAGACAGCCATACAACACTGGAAATTACACCCCAGCGCAATTGTTGCACAGTTGGGAGAACATAATTCTATCCGTGATAAAGCCATGAGAATACAAATATCCCAACACTGGAAAAGTCTGGAAGATAGACTCAGTTTTATCCATTTGATCCTAATATGTGTTGCCCAGTAGATGGGGTCACTGAGTGACAGTTGAAAAAATTCTTTTAACACCTTCAGTAATTTAGAACCAAAGGTTTCCAAAGATATGAGTCTTTTTCATCTCATATACAGTTAGATGTAAGTCTCTCTTTTTACCTGAAAATATGCTTTAGGTTGAGCTCTTTAACTTTACATCTATGAGTTAGCTGGGGCTGAAGACCTTAATCTGTGTTTATTCACAGTCTCAATAGAATATCAGTGGCCATAAACCCAGCAAGTGTTGAGTTCTGGTTACAAATAGAGATCACTCTACTCTTTGTTACGCTTAGCACTTTTCTGCATCCTGAAAGTGAGAATTATGTTCTATTTCTGTCAGAAACAATGTGTGGTAATTATTCAGGTTTAAAGACTACATGGCTTGGCTTGGTCGGTTTTATGATTCACATGTCATGGATAGTAGTAGCCTTACTGATTTCCAGAAGGAAGAAATGCAGATTTAAGATTTCTAGAAAATAGGGAAAAATAAACATTGTCTTTAGTTGCCCTCAGAATTACATTCTAGAATTTATAATTGCATAACAGTAAAAAACTGGTCTCTTAAAACTCCACAAACAGACCATGAATATTTGGTGATACTTATTTTGTGTCTTTAAATAGCATGTGAGGGCAAAGAAGCTGTGATTTTATAAAATAAGGCTAGTTATCTGCAGTAAGAGGAAGGCCAAACTTAGAGCATTATCTGTATGTTTCCTCACTGCTCACATAAGTTTTAGGTATAAAATATATGCAGGGCCTTCAGAATGTCTTGTAAAATAATTTAAGGGAAAGGCAGAGCTAAGGGTAGATGATGAGCACATTTAAAAATATTTGCCAAATATCTGAAGGCGTCAGAAAGTCTGTTGGGCCCACTTGTGTTTTTAAAAGGATAATGTTAATCAATTAGTTCAATTCTGCTATAGATAGCATGCATTTATATTCGCTGAAAGCCACAGTGGCATAATTAATAATACATTCGAATTTCCAAAAGTAGCTTTCCACTTGGCATTCAAATATGATTCTTTGAACAGTATTTTTTTTTTTCCATGTCAGAAACATGGTTGAATCCAAATGTATTTCCCTGGACGTAAAATTACAAAAAAGATTATAGAGTGGCATATGCTGCCTTCTGGCCTTTTCTACATAAATGGATACAGTTTCAAATCTCTTTTTTCAAGCATCTTGGAGTCAGTTCTTGAGAAGCAAAGTGGTGTAGGCTTCAGAGGTAACTGTGCTGTATGGAAGTATTAGGGAAGCCAGTTAAATTCTAAATAATCATGGAGCCCCTGCTGTGTTCATGAAAAGAAACTAGGAACTCTAAGAGATAGATGTTAATTAGGCAACTAGCACTTGGCTTGGCTTGGCTAGCTGAGTGTCTGAGAAGATGGCACAGTCATTAGGGATTTGAACTGTACTCAAATGAATCCAACCCCAAGAGAAATGAGAAAGTTACTACCCTGGCCCCTAGGGTCGCCATGAGTCGCATCCGACTCGACGGCACTTGGCTGGCACTGCAGAAAAGAACAAAGAATGCCATGAGATTCGACAATGTAACATATAGGAAATTGCCTTTTGGCACAAGTTAATGTCTATACCAGTTAATTTCATATCAAATTACCAAGACAGGCTAATTCTAGACTGAACTGTCTGTGATCATCTCTTTGGATCCCCCATCCTGCACCCATCACACACATTCCAATCATCCTCTTGCCTTGTTGAACCTTTTATGTCTTAACTTAGCTCCACTCAAAACTGACTGCATGGGCAGAATTGTATGTAAAATCCAATTATTTCCCTGCAGTTATTTCTCAGGCATAGAAAACATGTAGTTCTTGGAATAAGGAAAGAGATCTTCCAGAGCCGAATGGTGCTTTCCTAAATTAAATCACAGAGGAGTGACTTGTGCTTCCTGTGTGTTAAGATCAACCTTATTAACTTGTATAACAAAAAGGTGAAGTCTAAGTCTGGGCCCTTAGGAACTGCTTGTGTTAATGATATATCAAAATCATTAGGGTCACCATGAGTCAGATCCCACTTGACGGCACTTGGCTGGCTAGAAAAGTGGCTTGAATCCTCACTGGAGAATTTCAGAAATTCATTACAACCTAACTTTCACCCTTTCCTATCCTTCATATTATTGTTGCTTTTGTTGTTGATTTTTTTCAACATAAAAAATATATAGATACCCATTTTGCAGTTACATTAACTCACTTTTTAAATTGTATTTCTATTATGATTAAGTGACAGTTTATAATCCAAGTCAACGTGCCATATAAAATCCCAAACATGCACCTCTACACAACTCTATCTGCTCTTCTCACCCTGTGACAGCGCACTCCTCCTTTCCACTCTGTGCTTCCAGTGTTCATTCAGCCAACACTTGTCCCTCCTCTCCATCTGCCCCTGTCACCTCTAGAGAGGAGCTGGTAGGACAGCCTCATACATACATTTAAGCCAAGAAGCACAAACACTACTTGCATCACTCTATATGTTATAGTTCAGTCCAATTTTTTTGTCTGAGGAGCTGGCTTCAGTACTGATTTCAGCTCTGAGCTAGCAGGAAGTCCAGGGATCATGTTCTCAGGGGACCCTCCAGGATGTCAAACCATCAAGTTTGCTCTTTTAATAGTAACCCAATTTTTTTAATGACTTGTCTTTCATAGTTTAAGAAAAGTTAGAGGCAATGGTATATTCATATGGGCATTATTGATCATTTTCTTGTTTGTCTTAAGTTTCAAGAATCTTTCTCTTGTATAGGCAAGAATTGGATGTAAAATCCAACTACCTGCTGGAAAAATTAAGCTAAACCACAAGCATTCATTATTTAATACAAAAGATATAAAAAAAAAAAGTGTCTTGGTATCATATTTGGATTATACTCCTAGGACAGTTTAAAGATGTGTGGCTTAGTAGTGAGAGATCAGAAAGGTACTCAAATGGGAGACTGGTTAGACGCAGTGAGGGATGATTTCCTGCCTGATGTAGGCCATTTCAGTGGAAAGCCATGGTTGTGGAAATTGTAGGAAAACAGAGAAAAATGGCCATGATGCTTTGATGGAGAGCTTTTTGGGATAAGTACATTAGTAAGTAACCTTCTTTGGCATTAGCAGAAGAAATATCAATAAGACTGTCTAGTCTCTGAAGACTGTGAGTTATGGCGTAGTTTTCTCTTGACCATCGTATAAAGTGTAAAGAAAATGCAACAATAACAATCTGAAAATAGTTCCATTAAATCCCTAAATTACTTGAAATACTCTTGTAGTATTTTAGTATGACTTATTACTGTTCAATATTGTTAGTTGTTCCTTGTCGTTGAGTCTGACTCATGGCATGACCTTGACTGTCAAGCAGAACTGCTCCATAGGGTCTTCAAAGGTGTAACTTCTCAGAAGCAGGTGGCCAGGCTTATCTTCTAAGGCACCCACGAGAGAGTTCCACCATCACCTTTTCTGCTAGCAATTGAGTGCATAAGCATTTGTGCCATCTAGTTCAAATCCACCAGATGCTCTTTGGAGATCCTATGGGGCAGTTCTACTCTGTCCTGTAGGGTTGCTGTGAGTCAGAATTGGCTCAACATCAGTAGGTTTATTGGCCTGAAAAGAGAGCCCTGGTGGTTCAGTGGCTAATCTCTCAGCTATTAACAAACAGGTTGGGAGTTCAAACCCACCAGCTGCACCTTGGATGAAATGTAGCAATCTGCTTGCATAAAGATTACAGTCTTAAAAGCTCTACGGAGCAGTTTCATCCTGTTCTCTAGGGTGACTAGGATTTGGAATCAACTCATCGGACACAAGTTTGGGTTTTTTTTCTTTTAATTCTTTTCTTTTTTTATTTAATATGACTGAGTGAAAGTGTACATTCCCATATAAATTTACATGCCCACCTATATGCAGCTTCCACTGCTCTCCCTGCCTGGTGACAGCACACTATTCCTCTCTGCTCCATACATGTCTCATCCTCCCAACAGTCTCCTTTCCCCTCCTCTCCACCCACTCTCCTTCCTCCAGCCAGAGGTCAGCAGGGTGATATCCTATAGAGGTACAGAACCATAAAGTGCATCCAGTATGTGGTCACTCTACATCGCCAAGTCCAATCCATTCGTGTCTGAAGAGTGGACCTTCGTTATGATTTATGGGCAAGGGCAGCATCAGGGCCAGGGACCATGATCCCAGGGGAACCCTGAAACTGCTGGACCGTCAACTGAGGTCTTTTAGTGGAGATCTCAGGGTGCACCCCTTTTTATTCTTGTGTTGCCAGTGAGACTCAACTTAGTGAGCTCCATCGCAGCTATCACTGGCGGTGGCCGGGCACCATCTGGTTTTTCTGGTCCGAAGTTGATGTGGGCACCCACTCATGTGGGTTTCTCTATCTTCTGGGTTGCCTTTCCCCCATGTCATTTTGGTCCTCAGTGAGCATCCGTTCCTGCTGAGTTGGGACCATTTGCTGTGCCCTCGGATGGCAGCTTGGCAGCTTTTAAGACCCCAGATGCCACTCACCAATGTGGGGTGCAGACAGCCCCCTTAGCAAAATGCTAGTTGTACCAATTGGCCTCGATTTCATCTAACAGTGTGGTCCCCTGCCCCCTGCCCCAGCTACTCTTTCCTTGTAATACTGGGTTAAGATGGAAGGAGTACTCCAGTTATTCTGTAGTCCACTTAATGTTGTTCTTGTTTCTAATGTGTTTTTTTATTGGGTAAATAACAACTGGGGGACCAAGTTGAGTCATAGGCTGCTAGATTGTCTCCTCTTGTAAAATTTTATTTGAGTTCCACATTAATTTTGTGTTTCACTTTAAGGAGCCATTGACAACTACACTGCCTATGTTACAACACATTTGACTGACCTGATTGGAAAATGATTTTGATGTTAGTGTAGGACTAAAGATTATATTTTGACATCAAGGAATGGACACTTCTGCTCCTAATTCAGAAATATTTCCACAGATATAATGATATAGTAAGAAATAAGGCTCTCCTTTCTTGACTATAAAGCAATAAAAGTGGAATGTGGTAATAATTATCTGATGTTTAATTTTCAGCAACATAATGCAAGTAGAAAACATAGCTCCTAATGTATCAAATAAAACAAATCCGTGTCAAAATCTGTTTACAAACCATACTAGAAGTACAATCATTGAAGGGGGGTGCTGGAGTGGAGGAAGGTCTCAGATGGTCCACAGTTTCAGGTGAAATGGGTCATGAATTATTTTCTGTGCTGACGACAGTGCTTATTCAGTGCTTACTACACAACCACAAAAATCATCCATGTTTCATCCTATTAGGCTGTGGTTTCACAGAAGCCCAGTAAACCCAAAGCTACATGCCTGAGTAGGCATCACCTTTTGCCTAATTTAGGAAAATAATTTTATTTTAAAGTATGCCTTCCCTAGCAGAGGTACCCAATATAGAGAGACAAATACCTTTACCGCACTGTCATGAAGAGTCTGTCCTGGAGAAGATGAGTAACTTGCGCCATGCTCACTCCAGGGAGGAGTTCCTGGGTAGTATAGATGGTTAATGCACTTGGCTGCTAACCAAAAGGTTGGAGGTTCTGGTCTACCCAGAGGTACCATGGACAAAAAGGTGGACTGATCTCCTTCAGAAAAATCAGCTGTTGAAAACACTGGAACACAGTTCTACTTTGACACACCAGGGTTCGCCATATGTTGGAATCCGTTCAATGGCAACAGCTTGTTACTTCTGGGAAGCAATCAGAGCCGATACAGAGGTCTTGCCCTGAAGTTTTCCAGGTAGGTACCATACAGTCATCCTTTATTTTAGCATCAACACAACCTACCATCTACCCTAGTTCAGATTTCTCTGTATCCTCACATAAACTCCTGAAAGTTCTTTAGCCTGGGAAGACACCTCTGCCATCTTCTCTTGCTAAATCATTTTTAATTCCACCTGGCCAGGTGTCTCACTGCTTATGCTGGTTGCATGGACAACTTCTCCAACTGTGTAATAGGATCAATAGGTGTGCTTTCTAAGGAAATGCTTTCATGCACAAATAAGCTTGGGAAATATTGCATACTGTACACCCTGCCTCCCACAGACATTCATGTTGTATGTTGGAAACTTACAGCTCTGGAGAGTTCTGCAGTGAGGAAGCCAGTTGAACTTTGTTCAAGCTAGGGTTTCTCAAGTTTATTTTGACATCGGTAGTCTTTTATCTGGAGCACTGACAGTACACACTGCAAAAGTCTAGAATGTAACTTGAGGACTATTTGTGTAGAGAAAGGAGGTACTACTTGGAAATAACATGGTCAACTCTGGCTCTAGGAAAGTTTGCAATGAAAGCAGTGATGAAATATGTCGTCGTTCAGATGGAGTGATGGATTGGCCCCAGAGATAAGGAATAACAGGAATTACAAATGAGTGTCAGCATCCCAATTTTGTCTTCTAAGTGGATAGTAATAAAATTCACTAGATAGAGTCACATCAAAAAATATTTGGAAGGAAAGGCAATGAGCTCTTCTTTCATTTGCTTTTTAGCACTTTCTAATGCAAATTTCCCTTTACATTGGCAAAACCATTGTCGCTAACCTTTGTAAAGGCAAATAAGATATTTTATTTTTCTAGCTATCTTCAATATTTAGCATAATAGCTGTATCTACTTACAGAAGAAAAAATATTTCCAACAGTTATATAGTGTTGTCTTTATTGTTAAGTGCTGTTGAGTCAGCTCTGACTCCTGGAAACCCTATAGAACAGAGTGGAACTACCCCAAAGGGTTTCCAAGGAGTGGCTGGTAGATATGAACTGCTGATATTTTGGTTAGCAGCTGACTTCATAACCACTGTGTCAACAGGACTCCAAACAGAAATTGACTTTGGCTAAATCAGGCTGCCACCAACACTTAAAGGTACTTTCTGCAAACTGAAAGATTGGAGGTTTAACTCCACCTGGAAGCGCCATAGAAGAAACCAAGAAAAACCAACCCACAGTGACCCTGTAGGTCAGGGTACAGCTGCTCCATGGAGTTTCCAAGGAAGAAAGGCTTGGCAGTCTACTTCTGAAAAATCAGTTCATGAAAACCCTTTGGAAGTCCTACCCTGGCAGTCACAGGTACACTGTGAATTGGAGTTGATTGAATAACAATAGAAATTGGTAAATTAGTGGCATGGTGGTGGCATAGTGGCTAAGTGCTATGCCTACTAACCAAAAAGTCAGCAGTTCAAATTCATCAAGCACTCCTTGGAAACTCTATGTGGCAGTTCTCTGCTTTATAGGGTTGCTATGAGTCAACTGCATGGCAGTGGGTTTGGTTTTTTGAGTTTTTAGTCATCTAGTGCTGCTATATAGAGACACTGTAAGTGGATGGCTTTAAAAAGAGAAACTATTCTTACATAAGGAAATCCTGGCAGTGTAATGGGTTAACTGTTACGTCTGCTAACCAAAAGGTCAGCAGTTCAAATCTTCCAGGTGCTCTTTGGAAACTCTAGGAGGCAGTTCTACTGTGACGTCAAGGGGCTCTATGAGTCGCACCCAACTCGACTGCAGTGGGTTTTTTTGTTCTTACGTATTCCAGTAGGCTACAAATCTGAATTCAGTGTGTTTGTTCCAGTGGAAGGTTTTCTGCCTTTGTCAGTTCTAGGGGAATGTCCTTGTGTTGCATCAGTTTTGCTTTGGTCTTAGAGCATCTTGGTGCAGGAACCTCAGGTACAAAGGATGTGCCCTGCTCCCAGTGCTGCTATCTTGAAAGTATGAGGTCCCCAAATCTCTGCGCTAGCTTCTTTCCATTATATCTTAAGAGACTGCCTCAAGGCACAAAACAGTCTTACACACTGAGTCCTGTCCCACAATACAACTCTTACCTAGCCACTCTCATTAACATCATAGAAACAGGGTTATAATGTGGAGGAACATCACACAATACCAGGAATCATGGCCCAGCCAAATCGCCACACACATTTTGGGGGGAACACAGTTCGATCCTTGATAAGAACTAGGGTACAAAGTATAACCCATCAGACTAAAGCCTAGCAGAGCTTAGCAGGTATAGGACAGAGCAGGACCTCAGTGTTCAGGGCCCTGTCTTGGATACTAATCATGTCTGTTTCCTGCCATGTATCACAGCATAAACTCGGAGAAGGTAGTACGGTGCGTCTAGATGCTGGTCAGCACCTTTTGTTTCGTAGACTATCAAGACCAGGTGTTACGGGAGGCCAAAGGGTAGAGGAAATGTTCCCCTCAGACAAAGTGAAGTATCATTAACCCAACAAGGGCACAGAGGGTGAGTGTCTGGGCCTTGTTAACTGTGTCAAGAAAGACTCAGTGTTGACAATGAACAAATGAACTCAGTCAGAATTGCAAAATGGGACCAAGTAAACCATTGGACATTTCTTCAAAGGACTCTTTTCCCAGGGTGGGCTTCTTTTCTGCATCGACACATAAGGCAGAAGGAACTCCAGGTACAAGAAAATCTAGATTTTCAGGTTTAATCAAGATAATTCCAGCTAAATAAGTGGGTATAAACAGTGCCAACATTCCTTCTGATGCTTTGTAGGCACGCCATGTGAAGGGCAGTATCATCTAGCAAGGAGGCTCAGCTGTTACCTTATGAAATGAAATTTAGCAACCAATGAAAACTGAGGGGGCATCTTCTAAGGTATAGCATCTGTGGTACATGTTGAAAGATGGACACTTTGGTTCCAGATGGTCTTCCTTCATCTTCATGTTAAAAAAGCAAAAGCTGCTCTCTTGGTCCAATCCTTGGTCTCACTAGAAATTCATAAAGCAAGTTGTTTTATTTAAAAACACAGAATTTTTATAGATGAGAAGAGCTGTAGGACATAGAGGACCATAGAAGTTATTGTTTTGCCCAAGGTCACTGAACTCATCACTGAATGTATTTTTCTAGAATGTGGGCAGCTTCCTGACTGCCATTCAGTGCCTTTCTCACAGTGAATACTGATGCGCTCTTCCTAAAAAAAAACAGAAAAAAATACTTATTGATAGCAGTATTCCCTCAATAGGTATAGGCACGAGAGATAAGAAGTAAACACAAATTCAAAACTGGTTTCTGAAAACATGACTCTCAGTGCCAGGCAAAGCAAGAAGAATGCCAGTTGTTAATACTGCCAAAGATAGGTGGATGAATCTAGGTCACAGATCTGCTTTCCAATGTATGACAGCCTTGCAAAAGAGAGCAAAGCCAGATCAATTGTCTCCTTGTCAGTGTACTTTAATACTTTTGGTGGCCTTGGAAAGCTATGGAAAAGGAGAAACAGAAGATACAGAGAAAGACACTGCAACGCCCTTTCTGCTGTTCACACCATCAACTTGGTAATCACAGCGTTGGTCTTTCCTACATGCCAGTAGGGGACCCAACGCAGTTCACGCATAAAGACGATACTGTTTAGGCCTGTGGGAATGTACAATCTTACTTAGGCAGAAAAGTAATCATGAACGTTAAAAAAAAAAAAGTGTATGATAACGGTTAAGTCTTGGCTTTCTTAACTGCCTTGGCATTTGGGTATTTGGTGTGGGATGAAGGGAGATGAGAGAAATAGGAAATTTGAGAGCTTTCGTTGTTGCTGTCGACAAGGATTTAAAATGAAATAGCCACTGCTGCAAGACACAAGGAGCACAAAGAGGTGGTTGGAGCAGAATTAAGTGTGCATGGAAGGAGGGGCTGTTTAACCGAATGATCCGCAGCAAAGCCCAAAAGGTCTTCTGGTCACTCCTTTCACTATTGGAACTTCTGTCCCTGTTATGGCTGCTTTCAAAGTTGGAAACCAGCTGGTGTCCTTTTTGTTCCCGCATCTCTCCCTGTTGATGCTGAGTCCCTTAAATGCTAGAACCTTTCTGAACCCTCCTCCAATACAAAGACCACAGAAACCCCATTTAAGACTACCTCTTTGGCGGAATTGCCTCACAACCATACAGTTACCCTTCACTCAGCATTTTACGATATCCCGTACATTGTACTAATGTACTGGGGTACTGTGAAATGCTTAATGAATGCACTAGTGCCCTGGCGGTGCTGTAGTTAAATGATACAACTGCTCACTAAAAGGCTGGCAGTTCAAATCCGCGCTTGGAAACTCTATGGGGCATTTTTACTCTGTCCTCTAGGGTCACTATGAGTCAGAATCAACTTGATGGCAACAGGTTTGATTTGGTTTCGGTTGGTGCCATGCATTTGTATAAACATTCTCTTATGTATGAAACCTCACAATACCTAATGAAATAATCAAAACCAAATCCATTGTTATAAAATCAATTCTGACTCAGAGCCCCCTATAGGGCAGAGTAGAACTGTCCCCATGGGATTTTCAAGGAACAACTGGTGGACTGGAACTGCTAGCCTTTTTGCTACCTGCCAAGCTCATAACCACTGTGACTGTGGGTCCCAAAAGGCTAGGTATTGTGTTTATTCTGACTTATTCCCCCTTTCAGATCAGTAAATTGAAGTTCAGAGAGGTTGGGTGATTTGCCCAGAGGACCTCAGCAAGTAAGTGAGAAAACCAAAAATCAAACAAAGTTCAGTTATTTCAACGACAAAGGCAGATAGCACACTCCCAGTGTGATTCATTAAAATGTGTATCCTTAGCCCCAATTCCTTGTACCTTTGCCTGCGAGACCAGCTCACCCCTTGTGATAATGGTGTTTTGCTATTGGGGATTGGAAACCCTGGTGGTGTAGTGGTTAAGCGGAATGCTGCTAAACAATTGTTGGCAGTTCAAATCTACCGGGTGCTCCTTGTTAACTCTGTGGGTCACACTTCTGTTCTGTCCTTTAGGGTTGCTATGAGTTGGAGTCAGCTTGACAACAGTGGGTTATAAGAGATTATTACGGCTGTGTATCCTCTCCAGGCAATGAGATATTGCTAGTTTTTGTTTGTTGCTATTGAGTCAGCTCTCACACATGGCAGCCCCACGTATAACAGAACGAAATGTTGCCTGGTCCTGCATATCATAACACATCTTCCGGCACTATACTGGTTATAGCATTATATTGTATGTATATCGTGATGCGTAGGGTTTTCATTGACTAATTGTCTAAAGTAGGTCAGATGGTCGTTGCTCACTTTCTCACTGGAAATGGTTAAACTGCAGCTTTCCTTTGAAACCTGTGTGATTGTTCTTTCTTGTTTGCCTTCTCTCCCGAGAGCGCTTACCACTATAAGACACAGTATGTATTTTGCTTACCATGTATCTTCCTCCACTAGTCTCTAAGTGCTCCCGGAGGGTATAGATTTTTGTCTCCTTTGTTCAGTGTGTCCTCAGAGACAAAAACAATGCCAGGCACCCAAAAGACTGTCCGTATGTATGGGTTTGATGAAAAATGACCAAGTTGCTTACATTATTGTGTTTAACAATGGACTTTGTCTTTTGTGTACATTGGGCTTTGAAATCTTAGCTATATAGAAGAAATATATAACTTATACAGATTATGAGTGAGCTCATTTTCTTCCTGCTATTTGTGAGATTAAAAAATAAAGTTTAGTGGCTGTAAAACAAGGAAATAAATTATTAGATTAGGTATTAGATAGATGGGTTCTAAAAATGACTCTTGGCATTGAGAGGTTTGCCTCCTTTCCCCTGACTCCCTACCAATCAGGATATTCTGTTCTAGCCATAGGTCCTTCCTGGTGAGTGAGCCACAATCTCGCCATCCTGGGAAACCTGTTCCCACAGACCCAGTTAAATAGGTACTGGCACCACACCCTCACTGGAGCCCTGGTGGCACATTAGCTAGGAGCTTGGCTGCCAACCAGAAGATCAGGAGCTTGAATCCACCAGCTGCTCCTGTGAAACCCTATGTGGCAGTTCTACTTTGTCCTGTAGGGTTGCTATTAGTGAGAATGGACCTAACGGCAATGGCACCCTTATCATTGCTGTCTAGGCCTTGCTTTCCCATTGTTTTAGTTCTTCTTGTCTACCTGGTGGGTTGCGGGGCAGATAGTGAGAGGTTAACTTGTCCTTTACCTGGAGACTTTGAGTGTACTAGCGAAGGTCAAGACTTAACTATGCGGTGTCCAGCTACATAAAGGAAATACAGCATTCTCAGCAAAACACAGAGGAGCTCTTGATTGAGAAGTCAAGACCCTTCCATTATTCTCCAATTTCTACAATGCAAAGCATGAAACACTTAAATCAGAGTGTCATGTTAGCCTCGTCTCCTCCTGATAGAGGTCTTACAAACACAAATGCGTTTTTTCACCATTGAAAATGTGTTTTGTAGGGCTGTCTGTCTGTCTGCAGTGATTAAACCTAGGCTAACAATCTGATCAGCTAGCAAGGAACTGTGGATCATAATAGCTGCTTGCATGGATGCTCAGCGTTTGTCATTTACATGAAAATCTGCTACCTCATCAAAATTGCTCAGGTAAAATGCTTTGTTGCTTTCTATGCATAAAAACACGTTCTTCTGCCATGAAAAGATCTCTGTAGGAATGAAATGCATATAATCCTGATGTTAGGAAATATAGCCAATATTTCCAGTAAACCTTCACCAATTCACTAATAACTATGCCAGTACTGATTTAAAAGACCTTGCCCTCCCCGTGGTCACGTAGTTGTTAAGAACTCAGGTGCTAACCAAACGTTAGTAGTTCACATCCACCAGCTGCTCCTTGGAGACGCTATGGGGCAGTTCTGA
The DNA here is from genome assembly GCA_028571685.1 of Heterohyrax brucei. Classification (NCBI taxonomy): domain Eukaryota; kingdom Metazoa; phylum Chordata; class Mammalia; order Hyracoidea; family Procaviidae; genus Heterohyrax; species Heterohyrax brucei. Next base: position 136,878,391 of record CM053146.1, on the reverse strand, counting down.
TCTGTCCTATAGGGTCAGTGTGAGTCAGAATCAACTGGATCCCAATGGATTTGGTTATTTGGGGGGTTTGGGCCTCCTTATAAAACTTGTGTGTAATGTGATTGTCAGGCTAATTATTAACAGTGGATGGCATTCATATTGAAAGCAAGGCAATTGGCAATTGGAATGAACACAGGAGGGTAATTGTAGGTACTTCTTTTACTTTAAGAGAAATGTCTCTGATCTGAACTTAACTTTGCCAATAATTGGAAGCTGGAGTAGAAGCCAAACAACCAGCAAAGCTTTTCTCTGTCTCTTGAAAAAGGGTTATTGGGCAGAGTCCCTCTGTGATAAAAGATAATGGCATTGATTTAGAGTTCCTTAGCCCCTCTCCCATTTCCAAGACGCCATATTTTTGTGCCTTACCTGATCTTTTGTGGAAAAACTGATCTGCTTCTTTCTAGAATGTCTCGCAGTACTCTTTTAAAAAGACAAGAATAGAATTCTAGTGAAAAGGTTTTTGTTGTTGTTTAATGAGAAAATAACAGTATATTCTAGGTGAAAAATTAGCTCTGCAACTTTTTAAAGAGAATTAACAGTCCAACTGGACATAGTGAAGTAAGCTTGGAAAATCCTAGCTGTGGCATTTTTGTTGGTGGCGCTGTCATTGTGATCCTTGGCTCTTGGGGATCCAATTGAGGGGCTCTGAGCTAGAACCTGAACTCCCTAAGAATGCAAGTTTGCCCCTTGGAAATTTTCTCTTTTGCAGTTGACCAGGTTGCAGCTGGAATTATTAGAATACACATGTCTTCTTAAAGATGGTTGAATGTCTTGACCTTAAAAGAGCCAAAACTTTGAGATGGGTGGTAAGTACCCAAATGTTGTTGTTAGGTGACCACTGAGTTGATTGATCTCTGCTCGTAGCACCTCCATGTGACACAGTAAAATTGCCCCATAGAGGTTTATCTTCTTCTTATTATTATTTTTCTGGCTGTATTCTTTGCAAAAGTGGGTCTCTAGATCTTTCTCCTACAGTGATTCTGGGTGGGTTAAAGTTACCTAAACAGTCAACTTTTAGATAGCAGTTCACTGGTTCTTGAGTATCTAAATACCCATCAGTAAATTCAGAGGCAGCCCTAAAATTCATGTTTCTCATTTTCTAAAAATCACAGTAAGATGTTTGTTGATGAAATAGATGAGTATTTCAGGGCTCCAATTTTTTTTTTTTTCTCCCTGCATGTGGGAGTCTGAAACCAGTATTAAAGTCCATTATTGAAAAGATGAGATGTCCAGCCACTTCCCTGATTGCAATTAGATTCTAAGATGTGCTCACTAGTATCTATAAGAATTAACCCAAATAATCTAATCTGTAATAAATTAGTTCCTTATCTATCTCACCCATCAAACCATGATTAACTAAGAATTCTTACTTCCTGGGAGTACTAATGGCACAGTGGTTAAGCATTTGGCTGCTAACCAAAAGGTTGGCAGTTCAAATCCACGAGTTGCTCCTTGGAAACTCTATGGAGCTGTTCTACTCCATCCTATAGGATCACTGTGAATCAGAATCAAGTTGGCAACATGTGTTTGTTTGGGTTTTGGTTCTTATTTAAATTCTATAATATAAACAAATATCATTACAAATTAATACATCTGAAGGACTACAAGTAGAATATCATGAATTATTTTAAAAGAATAAATTTCTGCCTCTGTAGTGCACACACATACACACACAACAACCCACACTCATCATACACACAAGACACACACAGGACTGAAATTCATTTATTGTCACCATGCCTAACAGTCTCCCTCGGTGTAGGTCCTCTGCATGGCACTGATTGATTTCCATCTAGTTTCTAACTATTTTATACTAAAGACAATGCTGTGTACATTTAGGGGTCAGGGAAGCAGCTGACAGGAAGAACTGTGCTCTAAGGATATTGCCCTCTAGAGGCACTGCCTTTAGGAAAAGAGATTCTGACGTGCTTACCTGAGTTCCCTCAGAGGAATGGAAGGCTGTCTCATTTACACCCCGGAGCTGTTCTGTTGAGTTTACCTTTCTGTAGCAGGAAACAGGGAGCTTCAGTACTGGTAACTTTCAGAGCTCTTCTGCAGAGGCCAAGTGCAAGAGAGACCATCAAGGAGGAGGAAATAGCTACTTGCTGCGCCACTTCCTTTACCCAGGTGCACAGTGGTGAGCTAAACCCAGAGATGCACTGAAGGCCAGCTTCAGTTTTGATTTTTCTTGTAGGATGATGGCTGTGCGGCAAACTTGCTGGCAATGGAGAAACCTTCTGAAAACAGAAGAGAAAAAATTACAATGAAATGAGTTATGAAAACATTATGTAACAGTAAAGAGGTGATCCCACCACCTGCTGAAAAGCTAACTCTTGAAAGAAACTGTCACAAAGATAAACATGGAACAAAGAGGTGGTAAATAGCAACAAGTGGAAATAAATAGGAAGCACTCTATCAGTGGCTTCAGTTAGGATTAGTGGGTTCAAGTAAAAATAAAACATTGTATGTACTTTTATAAATCTTACCCACCGAGTTTTCAGTTACTCTAAGTTCTTCATGCTGCTTTGGGTAATTTTTATTCTCTGGGTTCAGATGTGTTGTCAAAGAACACCAAGTTTCTGCCTTTGGTTTCATAGGTCTGCAGATGTTGCTCACACGCTGTATAACCTATTCAGTTATTTTGTACAAATAATTGAACATTTTAGAGATGATCTCATAGCTTGTTGCTTTAGGTCGTTTTCTGTGTTTGTATATAACAGTCTGGAACATCTTATGAGGCAGTTGTACTCTGTCCCGTGGGGTTGATACGAGTCACAATCAACTTGAAGGCACCCAGCAATAACCTTAGAAAATATATTTCTATTACTTCTCTATTCTTATTCCTATTCTCACTCAGCTTTGTCTGTTTGGTTCTGCAGCTCCTCCTGACAGCTACCATTGTATTCTGCCTTTATTTCACTGCCAGCTTTTTTTCCTAGTACATGATCTACAACTGAATTTTTTATTTCCTCTCCCTCGTTTCTCAGTTCTGCTGCAACCTGGATCCCACCTCACTGCTCAGTGGTAGAAAGAATGCTAAAGGTTCCCCCCATCCTCAATATTTTCGTACCTTAGTTATTCAGTTCAATACCAACCTGGGTACTAGTGCGAAGGACCTTGGCAGAAGTGACTGAGGTTGCAAATCTTAAAATAGAAAGATGATCTTGGATTATCTGGATGACTGTTACTGTTAGGTGCCGCCAAGTCAATTCTGACACATTCTGACCCTGGGTACAACAGAAGGAAACACTGCCCAGTCCTGCACAACCCTCACAGTTCTGCTATGTTTGAGCCCATTTTTGCAACCACTGTGCCAATCCATCTAGTTGGGGGTCTTCCTCTTTTTCACAGATCCTCTCCTTTACCAAACATGATGTCCTTCTCCGGGAACTGGTCTCTCTTGGTAACATGTCCAGAGTATGTGAGATGAAGTCTTGCCATCTGTGCTTCTAAGAGCGTTTTGGTTATACGTCTTCCAAGATAGATTTGTTCATTCCTCTAGAAGTACATTGCATATTCAATTTATATATACTTTGCCAACACCATAATTTGTTTGAGTAGACCCAGTTTAATAACTTAAGTCCTTAAAAGCTAAGAAATCCCTCTGATTAGAGTAGAATGATACAGCAGAAAAATGTATATTGGAGAGATGAAGCATGTTCAGTGCATCTCTTTAGAATCACAGAATAATTTTATGCAAAGAGATTATAGAATTTTACACATTCTAAAACTCTGTTCTGCAAAATATAACTTATAAACAACTTAATTGTTGTTCCTAATTTATATTACGTGGACAGCATAAAAGTGTTCTCTGTTTGGCAAATGTATTAGTTTTCTGCTCTGTAGTAACAAATGACTAGAAACTTAGTGGTATAAATAACAATTTATCTCATTGCTCAGTAAGTCAGAAATCAGCACAGCATTGCTGAGTTTTCTGATCCAGGTTTTGCCCAGCTGAATAAAGGTGCTACAGTCTTGTATGAAGCTATGGATACTCTTTTAATCTTACGTAGTTGCTTGCAGAATTCTTCTTTTTGTAACTCATAATTAGATTTAGGTTGTGAGCCCAGGGCTACCCACAGCTCATAGAGGCTGCCTGCAACTTTTTGCCATGCAGTCCTCTCCACAGACTGTCACAACGTGGATATTTGCTCCCTCAAGGCCAGTATGAGAATTTGTCTCATCTTTTGTATCTCTTCCTTCCAGAACAACACAGTCCCTTTTAAGGGACTGATTAGATTAGGCCAGCCAGATAATCTCCCTTTTGATGGTTAACTGTCTACCCATTTGAAACTGTAATGCCATGCAAAATCTTACCACCTTTTTTGTATGACAGAAGGCATCATACTCACAGTCCCTCTGTGCTCAAGAAGGGATTATATAGGGCACGAGGGACCAAGAATTTGGGGGGCCCTCTCAAGAATTTTCCTAACCTAGGAGCAAGATGCATTCTCACATGCTGGCTAGCCATGCTTCCCTCTGCCAGTATTTAAGGAAGCTCAGACTGACAGCTAAGCAAAGGGAGAAGTGAGACATTCTTCTGTTGCAGAAGTTGAGGGGTAAGAGAGACTGCAGGATACAGAACTATGGTCCCTAAACAGGAATAGAGCAGAAAACAGATGCAAATGTACGAAAGAGGGGAAGTCACTGAAGGCCTGCTCAGTATTATTAATCATTTCATTATAAGACAGTGTGTCTAGTCTCTAAAACTGTGATTCTTAGGGGCTTGTGGAAACCCGACAGGAAGGCGTATGGTTAGCTTCAAAGGTTCTAAACCCTTCAACTCACATACAAATTTTCTGAGTACCTCCGTTTTTCTAGGGAAGGGGCCCATAACTTTCGCTAGATCACAAGTCCATGGTTCCAAAGAGGGTGGTAAAAGGCCATTTTCAACCATTAGGATAAATGCCTTATCTTCTCCCAGGAAATCTGGTGATCCAAAGAAAGCCTGTCATATATAACATGCACTGAAAAACAGCAATAAATCTGGAAGTTTTCCAGGTATCTTCACATCTAAAAGATGTTAAAGAATTGCTTACAGTCTATTTAGTGATAAATACAGTAAGATTTCCAAATATCCAGTGATCATTGATCAAACAGACTTCATCTCAGTTACCTTAGTTAATTTCTTGGTTGCCTACTTAAACCAATTATAGTAAAAGGATGCCATTTACCACCCCAGTTGTTTTTAGAGCCCTTTACTACTTTCCTGATGGACTTCTGTAAGAAGACACCTGAGTTTCCATGCTTAGACAAGGAATAGTATTCCTTTTACCTGCCTGGCACAAATCACTGCATGTCAAGGCAGACAGATAAGAGTAACAGAAGTCTGGGGTATGTGTCTGTGTTTCAGCTAACTGTAAATTATTAGGGGAAAAGGAGTGACTTGTGTCTGTAAAAAGCAGAAATGATAAAGGGGAAGGCTTATTAATAAGCAGATAACATGTAGTTGAGCCGCTGTTGTTGGAATTCGCTGGGTAAAGGAGGGTTTTCCTGGGGCTCACCACCTTCAATACAGTGTCAGAATTGCATTGTCAGAAATGGCTTCTCAGAGTGAAAGGGAAGTGTCTTATTCTGTTTTCTCTGTGGAAAACGATAGGGTAGGAGAATAGAATCGAGAATATTTGGTATAGGGAGGTCACAGTTTTAAATTGGTAGTCAGCAGAGGCTTTACTTAGGTGGGGACATGTGGGTAAAGACATGAAAGAGGTTAGGAAAAAGCCATGAGAGCATCTATGATATTTGTGTTAGTCTTCTAGAGTTATCAGAGCACTGTACCCCAAACTGGATGGCTTCAAATGATAGAGTTCTGGAGACGAAATGTTCAGATGTGGGGTATTGACAGGGCCATGGTCCCTCCGAAGTCTCAAGGTGAGGTCCTTCCCAGGTCTGGCAGCCCCAGGCATTCCTTGGCCTTTAGGTGCGCCACTTCACATCCTGCCTCTCTTCCCATAGCCGTCTTCCCACGGCATGGTCCTCACTCGTCTTTCTCTGCTTGTCTGTATCTCTGAGTCTCTTCTACTGTCTTTGAAAGCACACAGATCATATTTGACTGGGACCCACCTTCCTTCAGGATGACTTCATGTTGATGCATTATATCTGCAAAGACCTGATTGCAACCTGATTGTGTTCTCTTCCATGGAGCAGTCAGACCAATGAAACGTACCCCAAGTCAGAAAGAGAAAAAGTTATTGGGAGACTACACCAACGGGAAGTCCATAAGCAACTGTCTTTATGGATTCCTGAAAAGCAATATTTACGTAGAGCTTTTTTGTAATTTTCGCAAGGATTGTGTAATGCCTTCAGGCATGTAGTTCTCAGATTGTAGACGAGTTTACATCACAAGACAACTAGAAGAAACTCTTTAGCAGACTAACAGTATACATGTTGGACCAGACTCAGCTAGTAGAACTGGCCTGCCAAGTTACCTCAAACTGATATGAGGAGCAGGAAGAAAGTTATAGACCAAAAATGTCAGGCAGACTTCGGAGCTGCTGCCTTGCAGGCTGAAGGCCATCTCCCAAGAGAACAAAGAAGATGAGGGAAACCGAGGTCACAAGAGCTAAAAAGACCCTGCACACCTTTGGAAATAGACCAACACGGCTAGTGTAATAAAAAACAAAGAAAAAGGGCATTGGAAGTGAGAGTGTGCAAAATGTCAAGAGGAAAACCTTACAGGTTATTTAGACTGTTGTTATGGTATGAGTTACGTCAAGCTCTCAGTCGCCCATTTGGAGAAGGAGAAAACATGTTGCAGCTATATTAGCGTCACATTATTTCCAAATAAGGTCACATTCACAGGGGTTAAGATGTAAGCTCATCTTTTCCCACAGGATCCACTTCAAGCTATAACAGCATCTAATATCAAACAGTCTGCGCCGTGACAGCATGCTGAGCACCGGGAGGAGAAGACAAGGCTGTGAAACAAGAACTTCCACAAAAGCCACATGCCTACTCAGTATTCCCCCATTCTTTTCACCTTCCCCCTTTCTGTCTGAAGCCAGAATTCTGGCTTTAGCTAAGAGATGAACAAAATTTGTGAGCTCATTACCAGCGTTGTTACTTTTCTTTCTTCAAGTTGAAAACTCATTGAATATTGAGAACTCTTTGCAAATAGACTGTCCTCCTGGTAAAGCAATTTGCTTTTGCATTCACAGTGTGTACAGTACAGTGCCTCGCACAAAGTGACACTCAGTAAGTATTTTGGAACTAACACCCTGTGATATAAAAAGAGAGGGCACGATTACACATGTCATACTAACAACATGGTAGCTCTTCCCTGGGACTCTCTTAACTGCTTAGTTACTACCAAAAAGTGCATAGAATGTTCTTCTATCCAGTAGGACTCTGTTCTTCTCTACAGGTGGCCATGAGTGTCAATTGTCAGTGAAAATATTCCTTGAGCCGTTTTTGTGCATCATGGACAAGCAGTAGTTCCTTTAGCATATCTGTCAACCTGATGGGCAAAGGTGTTGAGTAGGACCGTCCTACAGATGAAGAAACTATATCTGAAGGGAACTGAATGACTATCTTTTTTTAAAATCAGTAATTTCAACCACAGTAGTCATTTCTGGAGCCAGTCTTTCTAAAATCTAATAAATTATTGTCCATTTCCAACTTTTGGCATATGCATAGTAGAAAAAAAATGAATTAGCCCCCTTTTCTGCATTTTTATAAGCTATATAGTTCTTATCAATAGCTAGGATTTCAAAGTGGAGTCCATGTTCGTGTAGGACAAAGTTTATCATTAAGCGCAGTAATGTAAAGTCTTCATTCTTTCATTAAATTTAACAAATATATATGTCTACGTGTATTGAGAGACTTCTAGCTGCCCAGCATTGTCCTCATCCCTGAGGGCACAATGTAAAAGAAAACCAGACAAAAGACCATGATGACAGTAGCATAACATGTTGGTCAGAGCTATGGCGAGAAAGAAAACAGGGAAAGGGGTTCAGGTGGATTCCAGGGGAGAGTTGCAGTTTGAAAAAGCACCATTATGAAAATGAGGAAAAACCTCAGAAAGAACAGTTTAAAGAAATTAATAATTTCAACTATTTTTGACTGGGATTATTACAGCAGTATAATGAGTTTCCGAGGAAAGGTTTTTAAACGCACTAGGTTGTTCTTTGTAACTATCCGACGTGGAGACTGAAGGTGTTCATGCTAGTGCATATTATTTTAAGTAATTAAGTATTTAAGTATTGTTGTTAGTTTCCTCTGAGTCATTTCTGACTCCTGGTGACCCCATATAGAACAGAAGAAAAGATTTCCGGTCTGTACCATCTTCACAATTTTGGGTGTGCTCGAGTCCGTTGTCATGGTCACTGTGAATTTTGAGTGCCTTCCTCCTTTAACGCTCTGTAGGACAATGTTCCTTTGTGATCCAGAGATTTTTATTGGCTGATTTTCAGAAGTCAAGCAGCAGATCTTTCTTCCTTCTTTGTCTCTGTCTGGGAACTTGGCTAGTATTGGTCCACCCTGGGTGATCCTGCTGGTATTTTAAGTACTGATGGCCTAGCTTCCAGCCGCATAGCAATACGCAAGACACCACAGTACAGCAAATTGATAGATGGGTGCTGGAGAGTAAATATTGGTAAAATAGAACTTATTTATTTAGATAACCAATATAGATTGAGTTTTAATCTTTTTTTCCTTTTACCCTGATTGTTTGCCTTAGGAGGCCACTGATTGAGTCTATGCTTCTATGAGTAACTGCTTTAAATGGAATTCTCATGCCTCAGGTATATTATTACAGCTTGCCTTTGGAAATCCTGGTAGCCTAGTGGTTAAGAGTTACTGCTACTAACCAAAAGGGTGGCAGTTCAGATCCACCAAGTGCTCCTTGGAAACCACGTGGGACAGTTCTACTCTGTCCTGTAGGATGGTTATGACGCAGAATTGACTTGACAGAAATGTTTGTTATTGTTGTTGTTGTTTTTTGTGACCTAGCCAGTTTTGTAAAACTTGGATGGCTGTTGTAGTGACAGATACAGATGTTTCTAGTAAATTAGTTCTTTGATTCACTCTTGATTTGGTGTTTATGGGTGTTTGTACATCATATGGTTTATATAGCTGTGAGCAGTTGTCTCAGACATCCATAGTCACTTTTGTCTTGATTTCAAGCAGGTGACTGGGGAGAATATACTCACAATGGTAGCGTCTAAACAGCTGGTAGTTAGGTCTTCACAGGAAGTGGTAACTTGTCGGTTTTCTTTTCCTTTCTGTTCAGTTACGGTCACGTAGCAGGAGCATTTCCCCTTTTCACCAGAGAAGACTTGCTCAGCCTGGTGGAGCTTCAGAAAGAACAGTTTAAAGAAATTAATAATTTCAACTATTTTTGACTGGGATTATTACAGCAGTATAATGAGTTTCCGAGGAAAGGTTTTTAAACGGGATCCCAGTGAACTGTGGAAGAAGAGACGAACAATGAGGAGAGTAAACCAAGGAGAAATCCACAGATTTAGTTCAGTAGGTATTCCAATATCGATCTTTTGCTTTCCACCTTTGTTTCAAAACTTATTTTAAAAACAGGTGTAGCTCTTAGTGGTATTTGCAATATCAGCTCCTAGGCAAATTCCTAAATGGAGCAAAAGATGTATTGAATTTAGCTCAAGGATGTCCTTTCTTACTTATAGTATTTTATAATATTCTTTTTGTAGAAGTCACATCCTTTTTGCACTATATGTAATGCTTTTAATCATATTAATAAAGCATTAAGTTAGTTAAAACATTATTAAAATATTTGGAAATTTCCTAAGACTATCTTCATATGATGGTACAAGTTGTCATTTCGCAAGCATTTTCTTTATTAAAGGAAAGCCTACAGCTGTTTGCCTAAATTAAGACTAGTTGATGACTTATACATAATTGGGTTTCTTTTGATCAGATACTATTAAATATTTATTTTAAGATGCTTAGAAGAATCCAGAATATTAAGGAATATGAAAATAAGTACTCTATTAACAGCACTAAGGAAGAAAGTAACCACTGATGAGTTTTTTTTTTTTTTGATATTGTATGAGACCTCTATGATAAGATCTCAAAAACCACTGATGAGTTTTAAAGGTTGAGACATTTAGTGTTGACTGTTAAAAATCATTTTTGCCGTATTAATGCTTTTGAACCAAATGGGAGCTCGGAAGACCTTTATTTATAGAACTCTAGATTTCTGTCTGTCAAAATGACCTACGGTTGAATATCAGAGCCATGTGTTGGAGCTCTTCGGTAATTCACGTATGATGTGAGAGGCACACTTTATTGGCAGTATAGCCTTTTATCAGGTAGTTCATCTTACAGGAATCTTCATTTTGCAGGTGGTTAAACTTTGACTCACTTTGTCCCAGGGCAGATTTTCAACCTGGGCAGGATTGCCATTTGGGGCAGCATTCTTGCTGTGGAGGGCTGTCCTGTGCTCTGTAAGATGTTTACCAACGTTCTTGGTCTCTACTCACTAGGTGCCAGTGGCCCTGCTTCCCCAGTTATGACAAATGAAAATGTCTCCAGGCTCTGCCAGGTGTCCTCCAGGACGGAGAAGAGAGTTGGTTCTTTTTAGAAACTGCAGCTCTATGAATAAAGAATCCTTTGACTCGTAGACATTCCTTAATCAGAAAAAAAAAGTGACCTTTGAAAAATGATTTGTATTTTTCTGTATGTGTGTATTTGTATGTAATGGCATTGTGGTTGTTTCTCAGTAGTGATAGAATCAATGTGAATTGTCGGAGTAATGAGTAGTTACTCAGCCCCTTCATTAACAGTGGCTTTTTTTCTTTTCTTTTCTTTTTATACTTAACGATTTATCTGTGGTAATTTAATGTGAGTAGAAGTTATCAGAGGTCTGACTCAAGAGCATGATGCTTGGTTGTTGTTTGGTAACTTAGTTTCTATTTCAGTAGTGATGTCTGTGTTAAAAAACCCACTGCCATTGAGTCTGTCCAACTCACAGCGACCCTGCAGGTCAGAGTAGCACTGCCCCATAGAGTCACCAAGGAGTGCCTGGTGGATTTGAACTGCCAAGGTTTGCTTAGCAGATGTAGCACTTAACCCACTACGCTCTCAGGGTTTCTGATGTCTGTCTTAGGGAAACACAAATGGACCTCTCAAACTTGCTGCCATGGATGTAGCTTGGGTTTTCCTACTCAGCATTTTCTAATTTTGAAATGCAGAGTCCTGGTCTTAAGTTCATATTTCCCGTTGACCGGAAATGGGAGTCCAGCTGTCTCCTTCTACTGACTTCCTGAGAGTATCAATAGTTTTCCATCAGGCTGCCAAAGAGGATAATTATGTTTTTTTTAAAAAAAAGTTCTTTGGTTTAAGATCATTTTCATCTCTAGAAGAGTCCAAAAAAACCAAAAACCAAAACCCAAATACCTTCATTTCTGTGCTCCAACCTGTGTATCTCTCTCAATAGAAGTTAGAATCCCCAAGGGTTATGTCACTTATGTCACCCTGAGATTTACTTCTTCGTGTGTCCACTGAAAGAGGTAACACACAAGACAAAACATGTCTGTCTTACACAGACCACACATACAATATTGACAGTGGAACAGGCCCTTGTGTCTTAGCGTGTAAGGAAACTACTCATGCTGTGAATCTTCTTAATTCAGTGTGAGCACACCGCTACTGTACTATGGGGACAGCAGCCAGGCAGGACTCAGAGTTTTCCCTCAGCATTCAGTAGCAATGCCTCTGTACTTAATTAAGACCATAAAGTGATTAGCTTTCTTCTAGGAAGACACTGGAGACTTTCCTGCTGCTGTTCCCTATTTCTGGTCTTTGTAAGATAGGTGTATCTGCTTTCACAGGTTGCCTCTTCATTTGAATAAGAGACTTGTTGAATTCACCCTGAAGTGTTACTGTGAGGTACGGTTTTCATTTTGGAAAACAGAATCCAAGAAAATGAAATGAGTAATGAGAGCCCCAAACTATGAAATACGTATTTTGGGGTCCTTCTGTTTGACTTTTCCATCTATCCTGTGCAGTCTGTGTGGGTTACTTAAATCATTCTGAACATAACCTTCATCCTCTATAAAGTGCTCATGATATTACCTGGCCTGCCTTAAGATTGTTTATATGGATTAGATTTGATCATGTGCATTCTAAATATAATTTAAACTCTGTGAAGAGTTGTAAGCGTTATGCAGTATTACTGAAACCATGTAAAACATTTCTATTTCCAAAGGTGAGAAAAGTGAGACCTGACTGTAGTGGCCGTGTCTCTTCAGTGACTGTGATGATTAGACCCTCCTGGGCCACAGGTAGCGTCTTCCTCTCAAGAACCTTTGTCAGTGGCAGAGCCACTTGGTAGGCGCAGTTCTCAGCTACATCAGACCAAGTACTTAGGGGTTCCAGACGGCGATGAGCTACGTCTCAGGAGTGCCATGTTTCTTTCCTTCTCCCCACGAGCAGCTTCCGAGAAGCCCACGCAGAACCAGACTGGCTGTTCCATAGCACAACAAGCTAATCTTTCTGAAATCTGGATGAACATCCCTAGACTGGTATCAGGCCTGATTCAGTGGGTTATAAGGATGAAGCAGTTCAAGTACAAAATGCTCAACAGACGGAAATGAAGCCTAAAGTCAGGCTGAACTTTAAAATGATATCTATGTATTATAGTGGAAGAGATATAATGATTATTGGAGATAATTATCGTAGATTATATGTCTTTATAATGATCTTTTTTTTTTCTTTTTGGTGATGAGACTATACACAGCAAAACATACCAATTCAGCAATTTCTGAGTGTACGATTCAGTGATGCTGAGTATGTTTATCAAGTTGTACAAACATTCCCAGCATCCTTTTTGAGATTATTTTACCACCATTAAGATAAACTCACTGCCCCTAAACAAAATCTCCCCACCTCCTCTTCCCTCCTATCCATCATAGTCCTGGGTTTTGCTTTCTTGATATATGCTTCTTTCATATAAGTGAGATGGTGGTGTTTGTCCTTTTGCTACTTACCAATTTTGCTCAGCATACTGTTTTCAAGGTGCATTCATTTTGGGACAGCAGGGCTTTGTTTCTCTTTATGGCTGAGTACCATTCCACTCTATGTATAGACCACTTTCATTTTGTTCTTTTTAATTTATTATGCTTTCCGAGAAAGGTTACAATTCAAGTCAGTTTCTCATATGAAAACTTACACACACATTGTTGTGAGACACTGGTCGCTCTTCCTACGATTCGACAGCCTCCTCCCCCGCTCCACCCTGTGTTTCCTGTGTCTATTCAGTCGGCTCCTGCAGCCTTCTGCCTTCTCATCTTGCCTCCAAACAGGAGCTGCCCATGTAGTCTCTCGTGTATCTACTTGAGCAAAGAACCACGTGCTTTACCAGTACGATTTCACGTCTTCCAGTTCAGTCTAATTTTGGCTAAAAAGTTGACTGTCGAATGGTTTTAGTTCTGGGCTGATAGAGAATCTGGTGGGGGGGCTATGTCTTCTGGGATCCTTCCAGCCTGTCAGACTATCAGGTTTGCTCTTTTTTACTAGAATTTGAGTCCCGCACCACATTTTTCTCCTGCTCTATCAGGAACTATCTGTTGTGTTCCTTGTTAAGCTGGTCGTTGATGGTAGCTGGGTACTGTCTAGTTCTTCTGGTCTCTTGTTGATGTCGTCTGCGGTTCATGTGATCTTTTCTGTCTCTTAGGCTCATAGTTTCCTTATGAATATATCACATTTTGTTTATCTGTTCATATGCTGATGAGCATTTCTGTTGTTTCTACATTTGACTAGCTGTGAAAAGTGCTGCAGTGAACACTGGTGTATAGGTTTCTGATTGAGTTCCTGCTTTCTCTTCTTCTGGATATATACCCAGGGTTGGAATCATTGGGTCATAGTGGTAGTTTGCTCATGTGAGTTTTAACTCAACAAATTATTTCTTGGTCCAAAGTAAATTTAGCAATGATTTAATTTCATAGTAATCTAGAAAGCTTAGCTAGGACTCATTGACTTCCTAAGAAATTTGCAATCCAACCTTTATGCCTTCATGACCCGTGATTTATACCATTTTTTTCAAATTGCTATTTGAAGTTCTGCTTTTACTCTGTTGGATTTTTTTTTTTTAATGATTTTGAAAGTATTCCTTATTAACTTAATTTTCAAATGTATTTTCTAGGAAATGCATTCAGATATTTTAATCTACTTATCATGGACAGCACATTATGTGAAAGAATATAATTGCATTGTTAAGAAAAGTGCAAGGAAAATAAAACCTTTTTAAAATCATGAAGTAGAACTACTTCCCTTAATTTCTGAAATATATGTGGCATTCTGTAGTTGTTTTTTTTTTTTTTTTTTTGCTTTTTAACTTACTATTTTTAATATCATTTTCAACAAAATCATTCAGGATGACCTCTGGTGCATAGAAACTCAATAAAAAGATCATTTCTTTCCTAAGCTGCATGTTTTAATTTGTAAAGATTAAATATATGATGAAGCTGAATTATAATTATGAACCATCTACAGAGTGAGGAAAACAATGTGAAACTTATTTAAATAAATGTGATTTGTTATTTTTAAGTTTTACAAGCCTGTGGATCATTAATCTGCAGGATTTCAAAGTGTTTGGAAAACTTTGGATGCATGTGCAAATTCTTCCTGTCATCTTCAATGCTACTTCATTAGCACTTAATAGACAAATGAAGATGAGAACGATACAAAGAGAATCAGAATGCCTTTGACATATCTCCCTTTGGCTTTGCATTATATTGTGCTTTCATCTTTCTAGTCATTTTTTTTAAATCCATGTTGATGTGAACAGCCTGGGTTTCATTCCTTGTCATGGCCCTTTGTTTTGTGCAGACCTTCACAGGGTGCTATCAATTTAATGAAGCGAGAGGATGTGTCACAGGAACTCAGGGCCCTTGACAGTCCAGGAGCTGTGAAATGAGACCAAATTAGGACTGAAATCCAACTGAAGGCAGGGCTGAAAGCTATGAATGGATGGGTTGAAGATGACTAAGCAGCGGGAGAAATTCGGGTTCCCAGTTCAGTCCAGACCACAGAAATGCAAAAGTGTTCATTGAAACTTGATCTGGCCTAAGAATTTCAGTGAGCATAGGTGAGAGGATTCTGCACGGGCCGTAACGGTAGATAGCAGCTAGCTCAGGAGCCAGATAGCTACTGACAAGCCAGTTTCAAAATGGATTGAGGACAGGTACCTGCAGTTTCACCAAGAACGACCTTATTTTCATCAAGGCTGACGGTGAAGGCAGGAATAAGACCTAAATCAGGAGACAAGCATGACAGAGACGAGTTGGCATGTCTGCTAACCAGACGGGGCCTACCTATGTGACTAGCACTTTATGACTATGTGAGTGTGAAGGGCACCTCTTGTTAGAGGGAGGAATACCAGAATGAATAGAAAGTAAAGCAATGATTCTAACACCTCTTTACTTCCTGGAAGGATGGCTATGGGACAAAACTTTCTGACTTTAGAGATTTTCTCTGCGAGTGGCAGCTTCTCTTGTAGTTCTTGACATGAACACTGCATGGTATTCCTCCTATGGATCCTATATCTGCCTTTATATTCCCTTTTGTTTTCCACACCCCATTGTAAGTGGGGAAACCCTGGGGGCTTAGTGGTTAAGTGCTCTGTCTGCTAACCAAAAGTCAGCAGTTTGAATCTGACAGGCACTCCTTGGAAACTCAATGGAGCAGTTCTACTCTGTCCCATAGGGTAGCTATGAGTAGGAATCAACTCGACAGTACTGTGTTTTGTTTGTTTGTTATAAATGAAACCCTAGTGGTGCAGTGGTTAAGAGTTTGGCTGCTAACCAAAAGGTTGGCAGTTCAAATCCACCAGTCACTACTTGGAAACTCTGTGGGGCAATTCTGCTCTATCCTACAGGTCACTATGAGTTGGAACCAATTTGATCACACCTGACAATAATAACTAAACCTAATGCCATCGAGTTGATTCCAACTTACAGCAACCCTGCAGGACAGAATGGAACCACCACCGTATCGCGTTTCCAAGGAGCACCTGCTCCTGGTAGATTCAAACTACTGACCTTTCAGTTAGCAGCTGTAGCACTTAACCACTGTGCCATCAGGGTTTCTCTCTTTGTCTCTCTTGGCAGTCTTTTTTCCTTTGTCCTCTGGCATTACCCATGCCTTCCTTGAGATTGCTAGTAATTTCACACTGGACCCTTGCTTTCTAAAATTTTCATGGCAGAGCCTCGAAATGAGCAGGAATCATACCTCAAATGACAGCTCTGTTTCGAATCTTAGCAAAAAGGAAAAAAAAAAATCTATTTTCAGTCTCTCCAAGGCCATGATCTTTGCTAGTGGAATGGAGTGGAGTCAACAAAGACTTCCTCGCCTAAGCTGGGGTGACATATCAGTTGTGTTGTCAAGTTGCTGACCAGGCTTTCTCATCTATAAAATAAAACAGTGACAATCTTTTCAAAGGTTGATGAGGATATTCAGTGAGAGAAGCTGTTAAATACTTGTCTTGGTTCTTGCCATGTGATCATGATGGTGGTAGTAGAAAAATAATAACCACTGTTAGCATTTAGAGGATAAATTGCAAAAATTGTGACTGTTGCTGCTACTGTTATTAAAAGACTTGGTGTGACAGTGCTGTTTCAATACATAGACATTTATGAATAAATTTTAATGTAACAAATATAGCACATGTGACTCTTAACAAGAAAAAGGTAAAACAAAGGAAGGTGATCTGGAGCTAGCAATGGCCAGGAAATTCCTGTCCTATCATATACCATAGGGGTCTGACAGCATTCCTCATACAACCCCGTGTCTCCTAAGGGGACCAAAATTATTCTGTGTGACATCGTCAGCACTGGGAGGCAAACGTAGACATAAGCTCGTAGTTTAACTTCCAGCTGTTCTACTGTACAAGGAAAAGGATACATGGAGTGAGTCAAGGTTAGTTAAGGAAAAGTTCAGGTTAGTTGTGCTGTGTGTTGCCTTGGAAAACAAAGAAAGTACTTACATCCTTCATTCTTAGGTTGCATGAAATCTGATGTAATTGTATGAGAATATTTTGGAATACATTCGTAATGCACAAGTTGTGGTTGTGGTGTGCCATCAAGTCCATTCTGATTCATAGTGACCACACTTATGACAGACTAGAACTTCATGATGGTGTTTTCTTGACTATAAACTCTATGGAAGCAGACGACTTGGTCTTTCTCCCTCGGATGAGTTGAGTGGGTTCAAACTGTCAGTGTTTCAGTTAGTAGCTGAGTGCTTAGTCTTTTGTGCCACCAGCCAAACCAAGTGCCATCGAGTTGGATCCGACTCATGACGACCCTAGGAGCCAGGGTGGAACTGCCACCAGGGCTTCTTAATTACATGGGTTTATTAAACCTAAATTCCTGCCCATCCAAGGGAGGAATCACTGGCTAAGGAAGCTTCCTCTTTAAGATCATTCCAATCCAAATAAGCATAAATGGAAGCATAATAGTGACTTGTTATAGTGCCGCACCTTGTATTATGGAGTCCCTGGGTGATGCGAACAGTAGAGCACTCAACTACTAACTGAAAGGTTGTCAGTGAGAACTCATCCAGAGTCTCCAAAGAAGGGCTTTTCAGTCTGCTTTCAAAAGATTTCAAGAAAAAAAAAACAAAACCATGTGACCAGAAGAACCAGATGGTGCCTGGCCACCTGCAGTGACAGCCATGGTGGGGCTCACAAAGTTGAGTCCCAGTGGCAATATGAGAATAAGAAGGGGTTCACCCTGAGAACTCCACTAAAAGACCACAACTGGTGGTCCAAAGGCCTAGGGGTTCCCCTGGGAGTGTGGCCCCTAGACCTGAAGCTGCCACTGATCTTAAGTCGTTACTGAGGTCAACTCCTCGGACAGGAATGGTTTGGACTCGGCGACACAGAGTGACCATGTTGTGTGTGAACTTTGTGGTTCTATGTATCTATAGGATGTCGCCCAACTGGTCTCTTACTAGAGGGGAGTGGAGAGGGTGGAGAAGAGGGACAGCGGATCGTTAATAGGGTATAACTTGTATGGAACATAAAGGAGGAGTGTGTTGTTATCGGGCAAGGAGAGCAGTGGGAGCTGCACCTAGGCGGGCATGCGAATTTAAACCAGATCGTACCTTTCACTCAATCACAATAAATTAAAACATTAAAAAAAAAACCAAACCCACTACTGTTGAGTCCATTCCAACTCATAGAGACCCTCTAGGACAGAGTAGAACTGACCTATGTGGTTTCCAAGGAGCACCCGGCAGAATCAAACTATTGATCTTTTGATTAGCAGCTGTAGTACTTAACCACTGTACCACCAGGGTTTCCTTCAAAAGGATACAGCTTTGAAAACCCCCCAGAGAGCAGTATCCTCTGCAATACTTGGGGTCACCATGAATCAGATTCAACCCAGTGGCAATTTTTTTTTCCTCCCTTTATATCGTGTTTGAATTCTCTGGTTTGAGGTGGAAAGAACATACACTGGCCAGCGAGCACAGTCCAGAGAAGTGAAGGGAAGGAAAGATGGAAAAGACGGACTTGGAAAGCAACCAGGTGTGAAATGAGAGTACCTTGGGGAAGCAGGAAGCAGGGTGGTCTTTGATAGTTGTAACTAACGGACAGTCTTGTGCAAGTGCAGACCCGGCAATGTACAAATCCAGACCTATTTCTCTGTATTTGCATCACTGCACTCAAGAAGCAGAGTTCTGCAGAGAAAGGTTGAAAGGAGCTTCCTCGGATCCTGTATACACTTGACCACAGAAAACTGGGACCCTTTAAGTGTCAGCTTCACTAAGTCTGTTTCTGAAGTTGGTGGAGAGGGGACAGAAGTATACCCTTAAAGTAAAATTAAAAGACTGTTTTTAAATAAATTACTTTTTTATTATTATTATGATTGAATGAAAATGTACATTCCCACATAAATTCACATGCTCAGCTGTATGCAGCTCCCACTGCTCTCCCTGCCCCGTCACAGCACACCCTTCCTCTCTGCTCCATACATGTCCTATCCTCCCAACAGTCTCCTGTCCCCTCCTCTCCACCCACTGCCTTTCCTCCAGTAAGAAGTCAGCAGAAAGTAGATGGGTACTGGATAGGCCATAAATCAACAAAAATCTATTGCTGTATAGATTCGTTTTCAAATAGCCCAGGGTAAAAATAAATGAAAAGGCATAAAAGAGTTAGAAGTCATCATGGGATGGCTTGTCAAAAGTATAGGATGCATGTTATTGAAAGAACTATATTTATGTATGTTTATGTGTGTGGGTACATCTGTATGTGTGTATATATGCACAGAGATACTGCATTGGACCTGTGAGTTACAGTACATTTGTGTGACTATGAAAGCACTGTAATAGCATCAGAACTGAAGGTAGTGGCAGGTTTCATCACAGACTTTGTATAAAGTAACTTAAAACCCCCACTGATGCCTTCATCCCCTAGTGTCAGGCAGACTTGAAATTGGGTTGTGATGCATTTTTAATAATATTTATTACTTTTCAAGTGTTTCAAAGAACTAAATAAAACTTGCAATTTAATTTGATTTAGATCTCGGATGTTTTCTGCATCTTTACCGGTGCCAGTATTAGAATGAGAAGCAGCTGATTTTTTTTTGTGTGTGTGTGAGAGTCCTCCTCCCCTCAAAAAAGATGGTCAGTGTCTAAATTTGCTTATAAGAAAATAAGACTGGAAAAGTCTGTATTCAGCTGGAGAGTACAGTTTACTTTGTAAAACCCATCAAGTTCATTTGTCATTTGCTTCCTTAAGGAAAATAAAGGCTAACAAAATAGAATATTCTCAGTTTTCTAATGACAATGCTTATGTTGAATATGATGATGAAGCATCTCTTCTGTTTAAAAGGGACTTTATAGTTTACCACGTTTAACCTCCTTTGTATTACTAGAATGGCAAGACATTTAAAGAGTTACTACTCACTGATGTCTTTTGAGATCTCTGGCTTTGTTACTGAGGGAACCATTTCCAAATTCAGCCTAATCTGAGCTTGCCCAGCTGTACAGTTCCTAATTTTGATTCAGCTAGTGTTTTTCCATTCTCCTGAAACTGTGTAGCTCAAACAGAGAGAAGGTTAAAGGGTCAGCATAATATGGCTTATTTCCTACTCAATCATTTCCTTTTGGGAAAGAAAAGTTCGTCTTACTTTCTGCAGCTCAAACACTTGAGAGGTTGTCCAGTGGAATACTCCCACTGATGAAAGGCTGAATTAAATCTGTCATGAGACCAAGGGTTGACAGCTGTGGCCAGGGTTCCAGCTGTACTAACTCTCTCCAATCGTTTTATTTGTTTCAAGCATGAATCACGTGGAAGTTGGTTTCATTCCAGCTGTGTGAAGTCCAAAGTGTCCTGGGTTAAATTAAGGTCTACAGAATTCATATATCACTTAGATCTTTGATTTCTTCTAAATTTTCATCAGTTATCTTTGTAACATTCACATTAGTTAATAGCTACATTGTTCCTAATTTGTTTTGGAGATTGCCAGATAGAAATCCTTTCTAGGGTGTCTCTAAAGACACTTTGGCTCCTCACTGTTAGCTGTTAGCTTGTCTGTACGCCAAGATGTGAAAAGGGATTTTAAACTGGCCTGCCATGCTCTAACATTGCCTACTTAATTGGCCCCCTCTTATTTATCTGTCATTAAGTTTTGTAAGCTGAAGAAAGCATTGAGATATACAATTAATTATGTTGTGAATATTCAAATTAGAAGATTCAGTTGTCTAGAAGCAACAGGGAGTGACTGAGAATGATTGAGGAAGTCTGCCTTGCATCATTGCGTGTCAAAGAAACAATATAAAGATAAAATTTCTCAAAGGTAGGGGAGAAAATTCTTTTCATAGTGTTTCTTGAAAAGATTTGCTTCTCTGAAAAGGAGAAGCAAGACGACTCATGCGGATCCCAAAGCTGGAGCGAATAAACCGAGACCTGGCTCCGTAATTACCATCAAAATTCGGAAGGCTAGCATGTGATCCCTAAACACCAGGGAATCGTGCTGTGGTTAGGCATTCATCCAAAAGGTTAGCAGTTTGAATCCACCAGCCACTCTTTGGAAACCATATGGGGCAGTTCTACCCAGTGTGTAGGGTTACTGTGAGTCAGAAGCACTCAAAGGCAACGGGTTGGTGGGTTGGTGGGTTGGTTGGTTAAACACCAGTTATTTACTCCAGGGACTGTTTTTCCTTCCTAGTTCCATCAATCCCTTAGTGGTCTATGCTCCTAGCAACTCCTCAGTGCTGGCAAAGCTTGCCTTGTATGTGGGTAGGTTAAAGCTACAAAAAGAAATTCTAAGTATCCACACTGTTGATAGTTCTTCTGATAAGTCTGTTTGCAAAGCTGATAAATTTAATCCCAACTTAGTCCTTTTCTTTTGATCTGGCAACATAAACTCATGAAGCATAGATTCAGGTTATTTCTTAGGGAAAGTGAAAGACTTTCCAAGTCGTTTCATTTGCTCTTCTGTATCAGGAGGTAAATTGCCCATTTTTTCTTACGGGGAGTAGAGGCAGACAGGTATGATTGAGGAACCCCATGGAGGACAAGCTGCCTTTTTCTATTGCAGTGACTTTGTTTGTACTGTTAACTCTTTTGCCTTTAGGAGAACCATTAGCTCTCACATTTTTTTAAAAGAGACTTTAGATAATACATATAAATACATTTTCCATTGTTTCTGGTACAAGAGGCAATTGGTAAAGTTTGGTAGGTTGTTTGATTTAATTTTGTTTTGGTGCATTATGGGGATAAAATATTTTGAACAAATTACAACCAATTTCAAATAAAGAAAAATCTGTATTTATACATCACTCATACTCCGTTTAGCTCTTTCACATAGTTTACCTCCTTGGTCCTCAAAACCACACTATTGTAAGCAGGAAGTAGCCTTGTAGGCCACTTATCTCGGCACCTCAAGGTCGGCCACTTCCTGTCTGTCAGTGGAAGTCGGCCTGCTGCTGTCATGCTGAACAGGGTTCAGAGAAGCTTTCAGACTATGATGGACTAGGAAGAAAGCCCTAGGAATGACAACAGTCTGATCTCATTGTGCCTGGAGTCATCAGGAGTCAAGGTGGACTCCAAGACAGAAAACAACTACATTAGCTAAGCCTCAGAAGTCTTGAATGAGTCATCCAAATCACATCAAGTTGCCTTGTATGTGGGTAGGTTAAAGCTACAAAAAGAAATTCTAAGTATCCACACTGTTGATAGTTCACCATCAAGTTGATTCTGACTCGTAGCAATCCTGCAGAACTGAGTAGCACCCTACTATAGTTTTACTCTGTAATCTTTATAAAAGCAGATTGCACATCTTTCTCCCAGAGAGTACTTAGAGAGTTCGAACCACTGACCTTTTGCTTAGCAGCTGGGTACTCAACTCCTGTGCCATCAGTGCTTTCCAAATCTCATAGCTGGTAGGTCAAAGAAGGTCCCTGTGTGACTTCAGTGGTTTGCAGTCAGCTACCAGTCTCTCGGTGGTAACTTTAGGAGCCCTGGTAGAACAGCAGTTAAGAATTCAGGTGCTAACCAGAAGGTTGGGCGTTCAAATCCACCGGGTGCTCCTTGGAAACTCTATGGGAGCAGTTCTGTTCTGTCCTGTAGAGTGGCAATGAGTTAGAATTGACTTGACAGCAACAGGTTTGATTTTTTGTTTTTTAGGGGAGTGGGGGTGATACTAATCTAAAGGTTGGTGATTTGAACCTGTCCAGTGGTGTCACAGAGAAGAAGCCTGGCAAGCTACTTCTTGAAGGATTCTAACTGAGAGAACCCTAGGGAGCAGTTCTACTCTGGAGCACATGGTTGGAATCCTCTGGACTGCAAGGGATTTGGTTTTGGTTTTGGTTTTGGCCAGTAAAAGACTCTAACCTTCCAAGTAGGTATTCTGCTCTCTAATCATTTGCAGCCGTGGCTGATGGACATATGTGTTTAAGTAACCTACCAGATGTCTGTGGTTACCTGTGTGGCTAGAAATACCTTAGTTAGTGAATTGCTCACGATGCCTCGCTTTTTTGCTAGTGTTAGCTTCTAGAACTGTACATGTGATCTCCAGTTATCTTCCAGTGTTCTGTGTATCTTTTAGTTTGTTTGTTAATTACTTGAAACTGTTGAGGAGTAGCTGAACTTCTCTGTGAAGTCTCCACTATGATTTTCTCCACTCTCTTGGTGGTGAACTTTCTAAGGGTAAACAATTTTAAAATAGAATACCTCGCCCTTACCAGTGTTTCTGTGGAGACCTAAGAGTCTTGGAAGGCCACATTCTGGTTTTTGTTTTTGTTTTTGTTTTTGTTTTTGCCATTATGAAAGCAAATGCATGTTCATTAGAAGAACTCTGGGAAATACAGAAAAGTCAAAATAAGAAAACACTAAGCATCCCACCACCCACATATAATAACTAATATTGAATATAGATACTTATTCTTTTTTCTTTCAATACTTAAATGTTGTGCAGTTCTCCTGAATATGCATATGAATATTATTTACACTTTTATTTAACATAATACAAAAGCAATTTTGTTTGTTATTATGAACGCCAAGAAAACTTCATTTCTAATGTGTATGTAATGTTTTCTAGAATGAACTATACCACAATTTTGTAATAATTCCTTATCTTTGATGGTTTCTTGTTTCCATTTTTAGATAGTTTTGCCTTCAGCCATTTAAGTATTCTGGGTCAAAATTCTAATGTCTCGTGTAGGAATGTAGACCCATAGTTGGGATGAACCTCTAAATTTCCTTCTGAGGTGCATTTCTCAGTCTTCCCTCATGTCATCTTGGTGCCTGCCTCTTGATTATGGTCCCCGGTTATCCAGAAGAAAGCCAAACGTGTGCACAGTGTTGTGTGTTAACATAGTTTACTAGATAACTGAAGAACTGCAAGGAGAAATCATCACATTTATGGCACAATTATTCTTTGATTTACTCCAACTCCTCTTCTGCTTTCATTGTTCTTCCAAAAGTTCATCACAGCATTAAACATCTCTCCTTCTCCAAGACACAAGTTCTCTGCAAAAGCATGGAGCACTTTTTTTCAGTATAATTTATTTTTTGTTCTGCTAAGAATGTATACAGCAGAACACACACCAGTTCAACATTTCTAGACATACAATTCACTGACATGGATCGCATTCTTTGAATTGTGTAACCATTCTCACCCTCCTTTTCTGAGTTGTTCCTCCAGCTGTAACATAAACTTGCTGCTCTCTAATTTGCATATCTAATCTTTTCAAGTTGCTGTTCTCAAATGGAACACATATACATAGATCTTAAAAAAAAAGCACGATGCTCAAGGTAGACATACTTTACTCATTGAACTAAGCCGCTTTCTGATTTTAGACAAAGTATATTGGTCTCTGTTCACCTGGAACAGTGGAAGACAAAGAGAAGTCAGAAACAGGAGGAGGAAATGGGACGAATGGCTAATGTCTGTGTCAAAAACTGCCTCCTTTGCCATGAGACAAGAAATAGACGGAGCCTGGCTACCAGTGCTGAAATTTTGATCGAAGATTCTCTGAAAGAATCCCCATAAGATTCTATAGAAGAATCCCAATCAAAGTGGGAGACATGCATAACAGAATTTAGGATATTCAGGGAATACTTTCTTTCTGGAGCCATGGAATTGGGGTGAACTGAAACTACTGGTCTGAGTTAATCTTGAAACTGTTAAGCCCAAAATGGGCCACTTTTTTAAACAGATGCTTTGGTTTCTTCAGTTATTAGATGTAGCCCCCAGTGGCCTGCCTGTGTTTCTTAGCTCTCTTAGCTTAACCTGAATGTCTTTACTTCATCATGTCACAAAGACAGTGCTGGAAAAATATCTTTGTATGTAATTCTTGAATTATATGCCTGATTGTTTCTTTAAGATAGAGTTCCAGAAAAAGTATACTGAGATAGAATGCTATAAACTTATTTATTCAGCAAATATACTTTGAATGCCTACTCTTTGTTCTTAGTACATATTAACTATATAATGGAAGCAATTTAAATCTATTTCTAGTGAAAACTTAACTCCCATAGCTTTTTATCTGTTTGACACTCATGTAATGAGTTGTATAGGTTTGGTATTATTCTAAGAGCTGCATAAGTAGTACCTCATTGAACTGTCTCGGGTAGGTCCTACTAAGCCTTTTTTTTTTTTCTACAGACTGGGAAACCACAGCACAGATATTTTAATTAACATGTACAGCGTTTCACAGTTCATAGTAGCAGTGATGGGACTTGAACCCCAGGCATCCTGGCTCTAGAGTTTAAGCTATACTTCCTGTTGCATATTAACCTGGAGAATCTTAGTCACTCTAATCCTTGCACTTCAGAATTTCTAAAACTAGGCTGAGTAATCTAGACTACGCCATGGTTAGACTGCACTTATACTGTAGAGAAAGGTCTAGGTGGGTGATCTAATTATTTCCTTTTTCAGTGCTATACACTTCAAATGCCTGTTTCTTCCCTGTAAGTTCTTCACTCATGATTTTGAATTATAGTTATGAAAATAACTCAAAGCTTTATAGAGGAACATTGTATTCTTGAGATTGGGGTCTTTAGGCAAGGACATGTGCTTGCTTTAACCTACTGAACATTTCTCCATAACCCTGGCTATTACCAAGATGGCACGTTCACCCCTTCAGGGCTCAGATATTGTGTTGGCCTTCCATAAGAAGTCTTGGAATAAGTAGAAGAGAAGAAAGCACTCGTTTGGGTGACAGGAGCCCATTCTTCTGCTGTGAGTTTGCCTTGGAGGAGAACTGTGGATTTGGGTAACCAAACCAACAAATCTCTTAATACTGCATAAAAAGAATAGGGCTCTTACTACTGTGGTGCAACACCAAAGCTACTGCATAATAGCAGGTATTGGGTGCCTTTTTACATGCTTGGAGTGATTTTTAGAATAGCTAATGGAGTTCATTACTTATTTTGAAAAACAGTAAGAGTAAAAAGCACTATAAAAATACAGTCCAATTCAGAGTAATCTTGGCACATGCCTCATCCCAGTTGGTACATTTCCAAAGGAAACAGACACATTAAATTCAAGAGGGACAACCCAACTATTGTTAAAGCTGTAAATCAATACTGCTCGGTTTCCAGGTTCACTCAACATCTCGGCAAAGAGCAGTAATGAAAAAATTAACTGATCCCACCATCCTTGCATACATCTGCCTCTTTGAGTGAAAGACTGAGCAGATAACTTCCTTGGTCCAGAGAAAACTACTGGTTGTATAACTTGGATTATCCCCATCACAGATGCAAAGAGCATTAGTGGCAGATTTTGCCAAATCCCAGGGTCTTAGTGCTGAAGTTTATGTCACTGGTATTTTTATTTTTAAACATGTCCACAAGATTATGAAACATTGACTACTTTCATAGTGATACCTTGTTTAACAAATTGCCTGGAACAATAGAAATTAATGGTATGTACACCCCAGAGGCAAAATATTAATAAATTACATAGAGTGGATCTACAAGTTTTTACAGCCTCATGTCAAAATGACTCAGGGTGACATTTTCAACACGAAAGGCCTAATAAGTTTCATTCATTAATTGAGTTGTATGTCACAGCCTGATAGGAATACATGAAAATATGCCTTCTAAAAGATGTTGACGACATACGCCTTTTATTGAGTATATCAAAGAGAGGTTAGGATTTAGTTTCTGTTTTGTCCTGTTCATAACCTTTGACTTGTGAACTCTGATTGCCCTGTTGTACTGATTTTGGTGAGATTAATTTTAGGTAGTTTTGGGGCCCAATAAAGATCTTCTTTAGATGTCTGCTTGTCCCCAGTTTATTTTTCGATGTCCAAGTTTGGAATAAATAAGCCAGCCAAGCCAAGTGCCATCGAGTCGGATCCGAAAATTTAAAAGATGGTGAGGACCAGATTGTAGAGGGCGTCTTGTGACATCCTCATGTCAGTTTGCCTTTATATCTATAAAATTGAACCAAACACTAAATTCACGCTCGATACACGTAGTGTGTTGGTATGAGGAAGGAATGGGGAGGGAAAGTTGTTAGTAGCCCCATCACGGACTGTTTATCTAGATATTGAAGGGCATCATACACTTAAAAGTGAAGACATTTTATGAAGGAAAAAGTCATGAACAATCCAATTCATATCAGAGATGAGAGCTTTCTGACAGGGTTGTATGGAGCATTTTGTTTCATTTGCTGCATGTTACACACAGCCAGCCAGTGCCAAGTGCCGTCACACAGAGTCACAATAATAAAAGAAAAAAAAATTCAAAATAAGCCAGGGGTCAGACTCAAAGACTTTTAGAAGCAGGTTAGTAACACAAATGTGTGACTTGGTAGAGTGTAAGGTAAGAGATAAGTATCACTAAAGCCTGTGGCTGGACAGGAGTCCTGCTGGTGTGGTGGTTAAGAGTTTGGCTGACACACAGAAGACCAGCCTTTCAAATCTATCAGCTGATCCTTAGAAACCATGTGGAATAGCTGTGCTGCATTTTACCGGGTCTCTGTGAATCAGACTCCACTTGATGGTGGTGGGTTTTGGTTGGTGGACTAGACTGAAATTTTACTACTTAAAGACTTTCAGTTCCAATGAAAAATAAACTAGACAGTCTAGTAAAAGCTAGACACATCTCATGCTTGCGTTTGCCTCTTGAGCTAACAGTTTGTGGTCTATGGAACTAAACTTTGTCTGGGAAATAAGGAAGTGGAACTTAAGTCTATACAGACTAACAGCCTCAAAAGGGAGGGATTCTACTGTTCTATCCGAGAAGTTTTTGTGTCCAAGACTCTTGACCCACTGGTCATTTTTAGACCTCGAAGGCACATAAACTCTGCACTACAGAAAGCTCAGACCATACTCTTGCTACTTACAGTGTGGTTCCCAGACTGGCAACATTATCACTACCCAAGAGTTTGTAAAACGCAGAATCAAGGGCCTCAGCACAGGCCTGTTGAATCAAGTATTTCTTTCACACATTAAAAAAGTTTATTAACTACTGTGTTTGTTAAATATTGTTCTTTTTTGAAAGCAGAGATTCTAGAAGGACAGTGTTTACTTTGTTTTGTTTTTGTTATCAAAGTCATGACCTAGTGCCCTGTATCTTCTACATCAAGTATTGAGAGTTTCTCAGCCCATTCACTAAATCTATTATGCTGAAAAATGAAATTTGTTCCTTCTTTCTGTATATCCGTAGCTCTGAAAAGAGTTGTCTGTCCCGGATAACCATGTAGTAAGTTCACCAGATAAAATACAGAATCTACAGTTAAATCTGAGTTTCAGATAATAACAAATCATTTTTAGTAAAGTATGTCCCAACTATTACATGGAATCTTGCCTTTCTATTTGCTAAATCTATCAACCCTACCCTGAAAGTACTTCCAAAGAAAATATTCACCTTTATTTGTCCTTAGTTTATTACTTGTGTTTGTGAAATGAGCTTTTTCTGTTTTTTTCTTTCTCGTATCTCCCTCCCTCCCTCCTTCCCTCCTTCCTTCTTTCCTTCCTTCCTTTCCTTCTTTTCGTTTTAATGCAGAGTGTATGGAAATACTTGGTTTTATCCCAGTGTATTCACATTTTGTTCTCTTTTGTTTTTATGTTTGTAAAATCATCAAAATGGACATTGACACAACTTTGAGGAGCCCCTGACAGCCATTATTAAAATGTCAATGAAAGTTGACCTCTTACCTTGTAAGAAGGCCTAGAAGTCAAAGCTAAATCTACATGTTTCAGAGTGCTAAGGCTTGGCAAAGGAGGAAGCTGGTAGAAAGCATCTGTTGATGCCATTTATGTGAAACAAAACAACAAACACACATATATGTTTTGTTTTACATAAATGGTGCTCTGCTGCACAGTGGTTAATATCTGTGGCTCTTAACCAAAAACAGTTCAAATCCACTAGCTGCTCCCTAGAAACCCTGTCAGGCAGTTCTACTGTGTCCTACAGTGTCACTAGGAGTCTAAATCAACTTGCCTGGAGCATCCATATTTTTACAGTGGCTGCTCTCATTGCCATTAACACAAAATTAACCCAAAGAGCCATCACTTTGTATTTAGGTTGCTTAAATGCTTCATCAAAAGGCCAAGAGATTTAGATCATGTCCTCTGTCGTATTTCCTAAGATTTTATTCTTTATTTGGAGGTCCGTGTTCCTCAGCTGGAGAATTCAATACCATTTGGAACAAACCCATCAATGCTATGGTGAAACAATCATACTGTCTCGCACTTCCATTTATTTCTACGGTTCCATGGTCAACTTGTTTGAGAGGGGTTGCCTTTTCTCGTGACTTCAAAAATTTAATGCGATGTGTTAACTGGCTACTTTTCCAGACTTCTCCATTTCTACCACACTAAATCTGTAATAGTTGTGTCATTCAGTTCTTTTAAAGAATTATCCAGCTTCTCTCTGTAGCAGCAAGGCAAAGAGCCAAGTAATTAATCTTGACACAAGATCCATGCTTCAGTGACAACTAAGACAGCCTGTAGTACTTAGGTTTCTTGAAGGATGCCAGTACTTTAAAACTGATCCTAGTAGAACTCAGAAGGAAGTGTCTAATCCAGCAAAAATGATGACCAGTATACCACTGTATCAAGTAAGCAGAAAGCCTTTCTTCGTGTTTACAAAGAAAATGTCTTTATAAACAGCTCTTCTATGTGGGTGATAGACTCTGTTGCCATTAGCCTTGAGGGCCCAGTACAAATGGCTTGAATCAGTGAGAGCAATGTCAAGTATTTCTGGATCTTCTTGTATTGTTTGAGATCTGGAAATAATAGGTGATTTTTCCGTAAATTCTTCACAGCGTGGTGACTCCATTAGGGGGAGGGGATCACACAAGATCAAAGCCTAGACCGTACTGAAAAATGAAATACAACCTGGCTCTGAGAAGGAGTTAGATCATGTGAGTAAGTGACTCTGTTTTCTCTTCTACAGCAGGAGAAGCCTAGGCTTCTGGAGCCTTTGGACTATGAAGCCGTCATCGAAGAACTTGAGAAGACCAATGGGAATGATCCTCTTCGAGAGCTCCTCTTCTTCCCCAGTGATGACTTTTCAGTGAGTGTCCTCTTCTGTAGCCAGCTAAGCTTAGGAGGGCCCCAGGGCTGCTTGACGAGCCTCCATTATTGGGTTGTTATCTTACCCTGTGTTTCACTGCTGCTGCTCTGTGAATCCTCATCAGCAATAAAGGATGTGCACGGACCTCTTGATGATGCTGGATGGGTCAGAGGCTCAATGAATCAATGGCCACAGGGACAGAAGTAGCAGAGGGTATTGCCTCATTATGGATAGCACTAATGCCCCAGGCAGTGGTTAGATTTTACCTGGGTAAAATTTTATGTAGGCCCTTGAGTGGTGCAAGTGATTTATATTTGTCTACTAACCGGAGTCACTATAAGTCAGAACCAACTCATCAGCAGTGGGCTTGGTTTGGAAACCCTTGTGACTTAGTGAAGAGTGACAGCTAGTAACCAAAGGGACAACAGTTTGAATCTGTCAGGATCTCCTTGGAAACTCTGTGGGGTAGTTCTACTCTGTCATATAGGGTCAGTATGAGTTGGAATTGACGCAATGACAACAGGATTTTTAGAAATCCTGGTGGTGGTATAGTGGATAAAAACTATGACTACTAACCAAAAGGCGGGCAGTTTGAATTGACCAGGTACTCCTTGGAAACTCTACGGGGGCAGTTCTACCCTGTCCTACAGGATCAGTATGACTTGGAATTGATATGATGGTGACAGGTGTTTTGGAAACTGTGATGTCATATGATGAAGAGCTTCAACTACTGACTGAAAGGTTGGCAGTTTGAATCTACTAGGCACTCCTTAGAAACCCTGTGGGGTAGTTCTGCTGTGTACCATAGGATTGCTAAGAGTTAGAATGGACCCAAAGGCAAGAGGCTTGGGTGTTAGTTTACTAACCAAATGGTTCTGTAGTAGCACTACAGAAGAAGGTCATGACAGTCTTCTTCCGTAAAGATCACAGCCAAGAAAACCCTACAGGGCACATTTCTACTATATAACACGTGAGTTCTCCATGAAATGAAGTTAACTTGACAAAAACACTCTTTGCCTCAGGCCATTTCTAACTGAAAGCTTCCAAGCAACTGAAACCAGCTGAAACCCACTGCTTGTGGGTCTCTTTAGGCACTAAAGATCTCATTCTTAAAATTCATCCTTAATCTTAATGGTCATTTATATAAGGCAATGATGATTTTTGAGGGAGCAGATACAGGTAGACAAGCTCATATTCATGGAGGGATTTATGATCTTAAACATGTACCTTTTAGGATGGTGTTTATTGCTGAGGATTGCAGAGACTGAATAAAAAAGGGAACTAGATTTGGAAACACACAATGTAGATATGGATAGTGGGCCAACTTTGAGTCCTTTTACATATGGTCCTCATAAGCATGTTTCAGTTGAAAATACCTATGTCAACAGAGAGCTCAGTGGACAACTGTTGTTTTCCTAAAACAAAGGTAGTTTCAGATGTCACAAAGCAGATGAAAAAGTAGCTCCAGGGTAACCCTGTGAAACAGCCTTTGTCCATTGAAACTTCCAAATGGGAACTGATCTTCTGGAGCTACACTTGCAGCCCAAATAGCCTCAAACATTGGTTCTCTCTTACCTTGGGGGAACAAATGCCTTCTTGATTCCATATGGTTGAGATTTTCACCTTCCTTCACAGAGTAATTAAGAAGATACACAGACATAAATGTTTTCCTGTTCCAACTATGCAAAATGGTTGAACAAAGAAGAAAAAATTGTAGGTAGGAGAAGAGGACCTCTTCTGTTTTGTTTTGCTTTCTTTTATTTTTTAGGTGGCTCCCACTTTAGTGTTTGGCACATTTTAAGAGAGGCTTATTTCATGCATAAACCTCATTTCCTCAGTTGGCTCAGGCCACTGGAGCTTAAACTAAAAGCACAAAGTTGAACCACATTTTCTTTTTTTTGAATTCCACTTCCTTGTTTTCATTTTTTAGGTTGTAGGTAAACTGTAATGAGCAGGCTCTTTCTGTTAAACATCATAAACTGTGTTAAAATTTGAGGTGTGGTTTCTTTCAGCATAACATACGGAAATAGATCTAATACTTCCTGAAGAGGTCTCAGCTCAATAAGGGGGTGGATTAGTCTAGAGGGGATTTAATATATTTAAACGAAATTTGAATTCAGTTTTTAGCATCTTTCAATGCCCATTTAAGTTAAGGATTGTCCCTGAGTACTGTTTGACATTGACATACTTAGTGGAATAGTTGTTGCTGTCGCTGATTACCATCAAGTTGGTTCCAACTCATGGCAACCTAAAGCACAACAGAATGAAATGTTGTCCAGTTCTGTCCCATCTTCATGGTCATTAGCATGTTTGAGTTCATTGCTGTGGCTCTGGTGGTGTCTCTCAGCCTTAGGGGACTATCTCCTAACACTGTAATGAACAGTATTCTGACACGATCTATTGGTTTCTCATTGGCAATTTTTTGGAAGTAGATTGCCAACCCTTTCTTCCTAGTCTGTCTTACCCTGTAGGTTGTAATGCCCTCCATGAGTGACAGTGCTGGTATTTGAAATGCAGGTAGCATAGCTACCACAGTAGGATAGACTGACTGACAGACGGTGGTATACGCAGAACATACAATGCCATAACATTTATTTTCCTCACATGAACATTCCAGTAAATACACAGAACTCTGTTATTTGTGCTTAAAACCCTCTGTGGCTTTCCATTGCCTTCAGAATAAAGTACAAATACCTTAGCATGGCCTAAGGACTTCTCCAGGATCTGGTGCTTGGCTGCTTCTCTGGTCCCATCTCTCAAGACTCTTCCCTCCCACACGACTCCACTGCCACCACACAATTACTGTCATCCCCAAATGGGATAAAAGACTTGCATGCTTCAGAGTATGTCATTCTGTGACACACCTCTAAGTATTACCTTCCTTTATTCAGGTGGTAAACATGAATATGTAATAATGGATGAGGGCACTATTCTAAGAATGGGGAGTATGGCAGGCATTGGACACAAACTGCCTTGTTCTAATGAAACTTACCTTTTTGGGGGAGAGGACTCAGGCAAAAAACAATTAAGTGAATTAGCTAACAAAATAATTCAGAAAAAGATCACTTCTATGAGGAAAATAAAACCCAGAGGAGTGATACAGACTGGTGAAGGGAAGAATTAAATTGGACTGTGTGAATGTTTAAATTGTGTCCCCCCACAATATGAATAGTGAATACTAACACCCGTACCTGTAAACATAATCCCATTTGGTGAGGGCATTGTCTTTGTGAGGGGTTAATCAGGCTGTATTTGAATAGAGTGTGTCTTGAGTCAATCACTTGAAATTTGAGAAGAGCAGACTAAGCATAAAGAGAAGTAAGCAGAAATGACAGGAGATGTCACATGTCACATGATTATCACCAAGGAGCCAAGGCTGAAGAAACAGGAAACTTTCCCCAGACTTGACAGAGACAGAAGGCTTCCCCTCGAGCCAGTGTCCTGGTTTTGGACTTCCAGCCTCCTAAGTGTGAGAACATAAATGTCTGTTTGTTAAAGCCCCCACAACCTGTGGTCTTTCTGTTAGAGCAGTATTAGATAACTGAGGATTGGTGGTAACAATATGGTGACATGTGATCTGGGGCCTGATTTCCCAGGGGGAACCAGCTGTGCTAAAAGGTGAGGATGGAGTGTTTCAGGTAGAAGTGACAGCATAGAGGTGCTGGAGCAGCACTGAGATTCTCTACTGAGTTAGATAATTTATAATGGTCACACACACCCCACAACCTATTGCTGTGTTGTTGTTAGGTACCATTGAGTTGGTTCTGACTCATAACAACCCTGTAGTTCAGAATGGAACTGTCCCATAGAGTTTCCAGGGAGCACCTGGTGGATTTGAACTGCCGACCTCTTGGTTAGCAGCTATAGCACTTCACCACCACACCACCAGGGTTTCCAGACTGTACTCACAATTATGGCATTTATTAGGGAACCAACAGTTACAGTTCAGGCTCAGGAACATTCAGAGTACAGTTCTTCCATCAGAACAGCCTCTTTTTAGCTGCGCTTGGAAGCAAACCTCTCTGTAGCCTTAGCCCTCTCTGCAAAGGCACTCAGTTTTCCCTGTTCACTGGCCAGGAAGCCCACCACTTGGTCTCCTGCTGCTGAGTCTCTGTTGCCACCACTTCTCACTGTCTTCAAGGTTACAACTTGCTTTCTTTTTGTTCTCTCTGTCTCCTGCATCAAGGACCTTTTTCAGTGTGGGGATCCCAAGTCCAAAGGACACTATCTCTGCTCCTGACTCTTCTTCCTCAGTGTTGGTAGAATGTTCTTCTCTGCTCTGAATCTGTTCTTTTGTAAGGCAAAATTCACTAGTTCCTGCGGTAGGCCACGATTAGCCTGTCACACAACAACAAAACAAACCCGTTGTCATCAAGTCTATTCAGATTCATAGAGACCCTATAGGATACACTAGAATTGTCCCATAGAGCTTCCAAGGAGTGCCTGTTGGTTGTGAACTGCTGACATTTTGGTTAGCAGCCATGGCATTTAACCACTATGCAACCGGGCTCTCCCCATGACGGAGCCCCACCCATTTACCTGGTTGAGAGTCACAAGACTGTGGCTAGAAAGGCCACACACAGAAGTCATTAATTGAGTTACTACCGTTAAAGTTCATCTGGTCTATGCATGGACAAGGTATGGCAGAGCATAGAGGAAGCTAAGAAGCCAGCTGGAGGAATAGCTCTAACTTAGTACGTTCTTAAGAACTATTTGATGTCGACTAGTTGATTTTAGAAAGCAGGAGGGATGCATTTGTAGAATACTCCCCTTCCACATGACAACCCAAGTTCAATTCCTGCCCATGAACTTCCTGCACAGCCAGTACCTATCTGATGGTGGAGATTTGTGTGTCACTGTGTTGCTAAACAGGCTTCAGTTGAACTTCCAGACTGAGATGGACTAGGAAAAAAGACTTGCTAATTTACTTCCAAAATTTAGTCAGTTAAAACTTTATAGATCACAGTGGTCCCATCTGTGACTGATCATAAGGATGGTACAGGACTGAGCACACTTTTGTTCCATTGTGCATGTGAATGGGGTTCACCAGGAGCTGGGGTCCCACTCAACAGCACCCAGCAAAAACAATAAGCCCTATTTTGAGCCAGTGTTCTATCCTGCAAGAAGCTAACCTGTCATTGGCATTAAGCAACTGATGAACAAAAATATAGCACTGAATATTATTACTTGAAACGATTATGAATTTTTATAATATTAACATAAGTTGTTCTGCCTGTGGCTTATGGGTGGCCTACTGCTCTAAGGCCTGTGAGCCAAAAATAGAAATTAGTTTTGTTTAAAAACAAAGATATTTTGTGACATAGGAAATTATGCAAGTGTTTTTGGAATGCAGTGGTACCCATATATTTATCATACATTTCAGTGACTGCTGTTACTACAGTGACAGAGTAGAATAGTTTTGGCATGGAGACATGATCCACAGAATTCAAAGTGTTTACTGGCT
The DNA here is from genome assembly GCA_028571685.1 of Heterohyrax brucei. Taxonomy (NCBI): domain Eukaryota; kingdom Metazoa; phylum Chordata; class Mammalia; order Hyracoidea; family Procaviidae; genus Heterohyrax; species Heterohyrax brucei. The sequence continues at coordinate 136,842,938 of CM053146.1, read as the reverse complement.
CTGTACAGAAAAAGTTTGCTGACCTGCTAGAGAGTACGACTGCATTAGGTACTTTTCTTTGCCCTCTGTGAAATAAGGTCATTCTTTCAGTTCCGTCTGCCGTGATCTGCTCCTTCCACAGCCTGCCACATGGTAGGGGTGTTCTTCCAAAGGTAAGCTCTTGGCAAGTATATAGTTCCCATCATGGCACAGCAAGTCAAGGTTTTCTGGATGTGCATCTCTCAACTCCCCCAGTGAGAAGCAGTAATGGAATCACCCCATCAATCCCAGGAAATTCCAGCATGGGAGGAGGAATAATGGCTGCAATCTCCCCACCCTCCCTCCAAGTACTGTTAGTCCAGTTCTGCTCTGTAGATAGAGAAGCCAGCTCACTTGCATGTCTTCACATTACTGAGCACCCACACTTGCTACAGACATGATTCATTGCTTGGTTTGTTTAATCAATATTTATTCAGCACCCACAGGGTGCCGAATATAGAACAGCACTTCCTAGACAAGCGAAGCTGACAAGAAAAGCACAGCCGTCACTGTCTTTAAAGAGCTTGGGCCCTAATATGGATGAAACACGAAGTTGATTCAGAATGTGTATGGCTGGGGAGTATCGAGAAACAGAAACTTCACCTGGTACTTGATACACTGAAGAGGGAATTATTAATCTGTTTTACCAAGGCAGTGTTTTTACATTGTAAACATGGGCATCAACATGTCCACGTTTCGGTTTCTCAGTCTGAAGCTACAAGCATCCTTTTTGGCCTGGACCCAACATGTCATCTTTTATCTAGTCTTCTTGCTTTTTTCTTGCCCTTGTTGACTCGTTCACACAGAGTTGTCAAAGAGAACTTTTAGAAATATACATTGGATCATGGCACACCTCTGCTTATACTCTCCCTTGACTTTCTCTTGCCTTGAGAAATCTTTGCTCTTGTTCCTGTCATCTGGCTTTTTGTCCATCTATGAAGCCCTACCTCCTGATCCTGTTCCTCTTGGTCACTGCACAGGTACCTAACACTCTCTCTGGTCCCTAGACTTGCCAAGCACCTCGCTGTGTGGCTTTTACTTTCTCTGCACAGCTAGTTCTTGTTTTTCCTCAGAACTCTCTTCAGATGTCACCTTTTCAGAGAAGCTTGCTGACTTCCCACTTGCATTAACCCATTCCCACCTGAGTTACTCTTGGTCATACACAGTGTGTTTGTTTCTCTTGAGAGCACTTATCACTGTGTGGGAAGATCTGGTTTTGCTCCTGTCACCCTTGTTTGCCTGTTCCTGACCTTTGGAGCCTATCCCCCAAGTGGACAGCTCTATCTTGACCACTGTTGGCTCCTTGTTGAGTAGGGCAGCACTCGGCACAAAGCAGGTGAAAAGTGAATATTTATTTCATGAATTAGCTTTGAGAAGCACACAATTATTGTTTGGAGCAGAAGTTTAATCATTTGAAAACCATTCTGAAATGGAATTCCTTAAACTGAAGAGAATGAAGTAATTAAAAACCACTGTCGTTGAGTCAGGTCCAACTCACAGCGACCGTAGCGGTCAGAGTAGAACTTTCCCATAGAGTTTCCAAGGAGCCCCTGGTGGATTTGAAGTAATTGCCTGTCTTTAATGATAAAGAAAATGGTCATTAACCCAAAACTTTGTTTCTTGACATATTTGAACATGTCACCTTAAAAAAGCTGCACTAAGATCCTGATCCTCCATCTCCAAATCCTCACCATGGTGCTGAGCACATAGTCAATGTCTACCAAAGACAAGCTACTTTCATGTAACACCTTAGTTATTTGCTTACTCACTCATGTGTTTCTGATGTAGGTAAGGGAGAGACCAATTCACTTTCATGCATCAGTTACCCAACACAGTGTCTGGTTCATTAAAGACTGTCCCAGTGAAGGGATGGAAGTAGAAGAATTTTCCTTTATCTTGTATACTTGGTCTGAACTATTCTCCTTCTACATGAGTACTGGAAACAAGTAGTGGGACTTATGTACCACCTGTATCATAATAATTCACTAAGAATAAGCTCTATAGATGCATTTTCTAACCCATTTATTCTAAAAACTTGTACAGTGATAATTGTATTTGCAACTTTTTTTCTTATTTGTTAAGCTGGCAGTAATAGAAACTTAAGACAAAAAGAAAAGAGCACAGTCACCCAAGTAAGGCTAAGGGTAATAACCAAGGAAAGTGAGGTTAGAACAAAAAATTGAGGGTTTAAAGAAGAGTTTGGAGGGTACATTGAATCATATTATAAAATGACTCAGCGTAAGTACAAACTAATTCTAAATTAAAGGAAAAAAAAGACAACCAATTGCCCAAGGTCGGCAGTTCATATCCACCAGGCACTCCTTGAATACTCTGGGGGTCAGTTCTACCCTGCCCCTAGGGTCGCCATGAGTCAGATCCAACTCGACAGCACTTGGCAATTGCCATCAAGTCAATTCCAACTCATAGCAACCCTGTAGGATGGAGTAGAACTGCCTCATAGAGTTTCCAAGGAGCACCTGGTGGATTTGAACTGCTAACCCTTTGGTTAGCAGCCATAGCTCTTAACCACTACAACACCAGGGTTTCCAGTTCTAAACAGCAGAATAAAACAATGAGATAGAGATGATTTTCTTGCTGAGCAAAAGATCCAGAAAGTCTGCAGTAGAATCATTTCCAGGAGGTAAACTGTAAGACAACATAGAGGTCTGAAGCTACAAATACTGCCCGCAATGGAGCCACCCTAGTCCATGTATTTCAATGCTACATCAATTGGCCCTATTTCAACTAAGCTTTATGGAACACCTTCTGCGAGCCAAGCAGAATGTATTAAGGACACTGATCTGAACAAGAAGCAGTGCTGACTCTTGAAAGGTTTCGAGTCTCTACCTGAAATGTGAAAGGACACCGACATTTCCAAAGTCAAAAGTCTACAGGTTACATGGCTGGAATAGCCTGTCCAGAGAGTTCCATGATCTTCTCAAACTCCATCTTCATACCAGCAGTCTATAATCAGAGTTCTGACCTTCTCTGGTGGAACCTTTCCTCTTTCACAGCTTACCGTTAATGCTGGATATTAGCTGTAGACTTTATGACATACCAGTGGCTTGTTCTTTTCATAATAGCTTTTTTTAGCTATATAAGGCATCTGGTAGCTGGGGACTTCCAGATTCAGCCACACTGGTCATTTTCAGGGAGGAAGCAAAAAGACCTTAATAGGTTTTAATTTGCAAAGCACAAAGGTCATAAGTTTTCTTTTTTTTTTCTGCCTGTGTCTCTTACTGAGACACAGTTGAACATTTTGTGGGAATCTCAACCTCTTTTTAACCCTTGGCTTCTGAGCCTGCCAAGAAGAATTTACATGACGTACAGAGTTCATACAGAACACTGTAATTGCAACTTAAAAGCTAAGTATTTTTTTTCTAAGTTCTAGTATTCTCTCAGTTACGAGCTATTGAAGCTAAAATTTAGAAGAGCTCTGATATAAAGATGTAGAGCAACTCTGAGGACGGCAATCACTGCTGAGTCTTGTGTTATTAGAGTTTCTGTTTAAACAGTACACTTTCAAATGGATGCATTGAAAAGCAAGATGAGGGGATATTTAACTCCATAAATGCAACAATGAACATCACCATTAGAAGACTAATACTGCAGTGAAAAGATTATACAGTGTGTAGCTCCAACTATGTGAAGGCTGTTCTCTGTATACACCATCACACTAGGAACATAGCAACTCAGTGACTTACACATTAGTCTTGATAGCAAAATTATTCATTGATAGCCAAGAGGTAGAAAGAACTCAAATGATGAATAAATAAACAAAATCTGGGATATCCATGCAATCGAATAGTATGTGGCAAGAAGAAGAGATAAGGTAGAGACAGAAGCTACAACAGGGATGAACCTTGAAAACATTATGCCAAGTGAAAGAAGCCAAATGTGAAAGTCTATTTATTGTATGATTCCATTTAGGTGAAATGTCCAGAATAGAAAAATCTGTAGAAACAAAAAGTAGATTAGTGTTGGCCACAGGAATGGGGAGTGACGGCGAATGTGTATGGAGTTACTTTGGGGAGTGATGAAAATATTCTGAAATCAGGTAGTTGTGATGGTTGTACAACTCTGTGAGTGTACTAGAGGTGACTGAATTGTGCACTGCACCAGAAGGAATTTTCTGGTTTGTCAGTTATCGCTCAATAATGCTACTGTAAGAAAGATGTGGTTGTGCTAAGTATTAGGGTTGTGATTGTTGTTGGAGTAAGCTGAGCCTATCTCCACTCGTAGTGACTGCGTGTAACAGAGTAGATCTGCCCCTAGGATTCTTTAGGCTGTAATCTTGACAGGAGCCGATTAGTAGTACTTTCTCCAGCAAAGCCCCTGGGTGAGTTTGAATTGCCAGCCATTCTGTTAGCCCCTGAGTGCTTAACTCTGGCCCCAAAGAAAGGGAACTGAAGAATGACAAGGAACTAAAGACGCTGTAAAGAACGTGCCAAAAACGTGTTTCATTTATTGTTACACTTTGTTCCCCGAACAGATTTAGCATGGCTTGCTTACATGAAGGAACAAAAACAAAATCAGTTGCCACTGAAGTCGGTTTTGACTGAGTGTGACCTGTATGTGACTGACATGTATCAGAATAGAACTGTGCTGCATAGGGCTTTCAGTGGCTGATTGTTCGGAAATGGATCACCAGACCTCTTCTCAAAGCTCTTCTGTGTGAATATGACCAGCCAGCCTTTCGGTTAGCAGCCCAACGCGGTAACCATTTGTACCAGTGAGAGACTCGTTCTAGCTTACAGACCTGCGTGCTATGGAACCTAAGTCCTCCTGCTTGGCTAGATTGTGATAACTGTCCGGCTAGCGGCCTGCAGCTCACTATTTGTACATTTCTGGCATAGATTCCCTTTGACCAAATAAGGAGGTCCTTCTCTTTTCAAGCACAATGAAGATATTAAAATGGCATTCTTGTGCCTTTAAAAAGAATAAAATCATGACAAAGGTATTTTTCTAAATGTGGCCAAAACAACAACAAAAGAGTTCCAAGCCACTAGCGTCATTCCAGTGTCTTCTCTAATAGGATGCAGAGGGACTCAATGCCTTAAGCTCAGACATTTAGATGAAGATGATTTTTAAACACTGCGCAGGCAGGAATTTCTCAGTGAGTGATAATTAATAATGTCCTATTGTGGGCTCCTTGACATCTCAAGTTGGGGCTGGCTGATTCCTGTAAGCACCATCATTTTCGTCCTTTTTGAGCAGCTGACATTTAAAATGCCATCAGAAGAGGCCTTTCTCAGCCCAGGATTGGAAAAAGCAGTCTTAATTTGAGATGTTGACAGTGGCTTTTGGCTAACTGTTTGCCAAATGAGAAATGGGCCTGATATGCTTAGAATGAAGTCATCATTAGTCATTTTAGCCAGCAGAATGGGGCTGTGACATAACCACAAAGACTACTCACCACAAACAAGAAGGAACCAGAAAGTGACAGGGCTGCAGCCAAAGCTGTCTCAGTATCACAGACTTGAAATTATAAACTCAGGCCAGCATGCCTCATTTCATGACAGATTTTATTTCCCTATGCCTCATCTCTGGACAAAAGACCTCTTATACAGCTCTACTGCCAGAAGAGAAGCTAGGCTGCTTTCCAGTGCAGCCCCAGATCCGTTTCATGCTATTGAGCTATACTAATTGTTGAGCAAAGGGATTTCTAAAATAGAACAGGAAGTCTCTTGTGGCCAAGGAAATTTGTAGTGGTCTGAAAGCATCTGATTCTCAGAAAAGAAATTCTTTGTAACAATATTAATACCGTTAACACGTCTAGTTCTTTAAACTTTCCTTCTTATTTGATCCATATGTTTTTGTTTCAACAGACACATTAAAGAAATAAAAAATAAGTAGAATGGCCACAGTTCTTAAAGTGGAGGCTTTATGAAGGCCTTGTGCTTTTTCAGGCCAATGCTCTAGTACTATAACATGATTGACTTAAGACCAATAAGCATTATAAACATATAGCTATATTCTTTGTCTTATGCCTTGGGTATTCAGTAAAAGGTATTAGATGTACAATAAATACACACGTGCAGTGGAATAAATTTCTAGACTTATCACGTAGTTACGTGAGTAGGATTGAGCCCCCTTTGTCTTATTTTATAAAGAATCAGCATTGTTTCATAGCTAGAAGGAATTTTTCACAGCCACTGTGTGCATAGCAGGAAGTTTTATAACCCACTCTGAATAAACTTTCAGTCTCTCGTGTTTGCTGATGTATTTGGGGGGTCTATCTTTGCTCTATGACATCACTAATCAGGTAGTCATGTAACTGCCTCTTATAGTCTTATAGATGGTGTTGGAAGTCTGAGCCCATATTCCAGAAATTTACCACTAAACAAACACAAAGCAAAGCAAAAAAAAACAGCTTCTTAAACCAGCTAAATGTTAGTTTGGCTATACTATGCTACAGAATATACACTTACGGTATAATTAAGGAAGCTTAATTTTGAATCATGTCACTCTGTTGTCTACCAAATTGGCGCATTTTTATAGCAGCTATTTTTTTTTTTAAGGCAAGAATGAAGTTGGATAATAAGAAAGAGAAATGTCTTATTTCTGGGTTTGTATGAAATTGTTTTTATAAGATAATGACTGTAATGTGGAAAACATTTTATGTAGAGAAAAAATATCCCTAATCTTGCTAGTGAATTATAATAGATTTATCATCTGGAACAGTCACTGGAAACCAAGCAAGTTAGAGTTTCTGCGAATTCTCTCTCCAAACAGGAAGCAAAGTTATCCCCAGATAATTGAAAGCAAGCAATGACACCCAAAGCACATTTTAAATTTTATTTTTAGCCTTCTGCTCCAGACTTTTCAGTAGTCTTTAACTGTTGCTTCTCATCTACCAGCATGAGTAACATAAAAGAGGTAACTTGAAGGAAGAAATTCAAAAGGAATTGAAAATGTGAAATCTATTGAATAATAAGCCATAGGTTGGCCTCATCTTGCCTCCCATAGGAAGCATTTGCTCCACGTGCATCTATCTACTCTCCCTTTGGCTAGGTGACCGTGACGGTTGAGACAGTGCTTCTGACCTCTGTTCACCCCACTGCAGTCAAATCCTGGGGCAGGTGTGTTTACCCAGGGACTTCAGTTTCAACAGTGGCTTAGGATCAGCAGAGTCAACCCAGTGGCACTGAGGTTAGAAGTATTATTGGCACAGTGGTTAAGCATACAGCTGCTAACTGAGAGGCTGTTGGTTCAAGCCTACCAGCCACTTTGAGGGAGAAAGATGTGGCAATCTGCTTATTTAAAGATTTACTTATTTAAAGCCGTGGGACCTCTATCGGGCAGTTCTGCTCTGTCCACCATGTCTCTAGGAGTCAACTTCTCAGCCAAGTGTTGGGGTTTTTCATTTGGTTTAATGTATCTAACCCACTGCCATCAAGTAGATTCCAACTCATAGTATAGAACTGCCCTCATTAGGTTTCCAAGAAATGCTTAGTGGGTTGAACTACCAACCTTTTGGTTATCAGCCAAGCTCTTAACCACTTGGAACCAGGGTTTCTTGATGTATTTAGGACATAGTTTGCTGATGATTTTTTAACCTTCTAACTAGATTCACATGAGGTTCTTCCTCTTTTACTATGTCCAACCCTGTGTTCCCTTATACATACACACTCAAAGAGACTCAAAATCACAGATTTCACACACTCACACATTCTCATACAGAATGAAAACCACCTGTACATATACCTTATACATATCCACACACCTACCACACGTCTTCATAGACACAAACATGCCACATACACGTAGAATCACATACTACACATGTGCATACCATACCCACATATTAGTCTCACCATCTGTTTTAGTCAGCTAGGGCTGCTCTAACAGAAATACCACAGAGTGGATGGCTTTAACAAAGGAAGATTTATTCTTACACATTCCGGTAGGTTGCAAGTCCATATTCAGGATGTCCGCTCCAGGGAAAGACCTTCCCCTTGTCGGCTCTGGAGGAAAGTCCGGTATTGCATCAGTCTTTGTCCAGGGAGCGTCCTCACGCAAGAACCTCTGGTCTGAAGGACGCGCTCTGCTCCCGGTGCTGCTTGCTTGATGGTAGCAAGGTTCTCAAATTGTCCTTTGTTTCTTTTTCCTTTTATTTCTTGCAAGTTAAAAGCATTAAGGGTGGGGCAAGCCATACTCCAGGGAAACTCCCCCCACAGCAGGAATTCACAGCCCCACTCTAATTCTTTAACATACAGGTTAGCAAAACCACACAATGGAGGACAGTCCCAAGATACTGGGAACCATATCCCAGCCACGTGGCTGCACACATTTTTGGGGGGACACAATTCCAACCATGACATCCCACCCTTTGACAACCCAAAAATCACATCACAAAACATTTAACATATTCATGTCACCATAGCAAAATTATGTCCATCATATAACAGAAGTCTTAAATCAATTCCAAGTCCAAAATACAAAAACTCTTCTACATCTGTGAAACTTAGAAGGCATTAACAGGCAACAGGCAAGTCAACAGAACACATTACATTAGCCCTCAAAGCTTTGGAAATACTCTTACATTTTCTGAGACATTCTACACAACAGCAATGCTCTCCAGACTCTAGGTATTGGCCACACTCTCTGGTTTCTGAGTGGAGACCTCCAGCCCCGTGCTACAACTCTGCCTTCAAGGCCCACTTGGACAGAAACTCTGTCCCATTGGCTTTAGGAGCACCCTAAGCCCAACTGAGTGGCAATTCCACCCTTACGAACACAGCACGCCATAGTTCCACCCTTTCAGACCCCTGAGGTCATGGCCATACCTCTTGAGACTGAGGCAGCTCAGCTTCTCACACTGTTTTTCTCTTCAGCTTCAGCTTCCTATGGCCACATGGCCGGGGCCTCAGGCCCACATCTGCCCTGCCAGGCAAGTGTTCCAAAGCTCTGTAGTTCCACTGGTTTAAGTGCCCGGAGGCACCCGACTCTTGCTGGAAAGCGTCCTGCCCAAAGGCACTCAACTCTCTCACTCTGTAGGTCAGCAAGGCCAGCTCCACCGATTCAAGTGCCCAGAGGCACCCCGTTCCATGAGGAGAACTCTGCGCAGGCACTGACCTCTTTCGCTCCACGGGTCGGCTCTGGCGCTGCCTCTGGTTCTGCTTCTGCTGCTGCCGCTGCCGCTGCTGCTGGTCCTCTGTTGTTTCTCACCATTTGCGCCTTCTTCGTTCCTTCTGAATCTTCTATCCATTCACAGTTTCAAAGTGGCTTCCACATTTTAGGTATTTGCTAGAGCAGCACCCCACTCCTGGTACCAATTCTGTTTTAGTCAGCTAGGGCTGCTCTAACAGAAATACCACAGAGTGGATGGCTTTAACAAAGAAAGATTTATTCTTACACATTCCGGTAGGTTGCAAGTCCATATTCAGGATGTCCGCTCCAGGGAAAGACCTTCCCCTTGTCGGCTCTGGAGGAAAGTCCGGTATTGCATCAGTCTTTGTCCAGGGAGCGTCCTCACGCAAGAACCTCTGGTCTGAAGGATGTGCTGTGCTCCCGGTGCTGCCTGCTTGATGGTAGCAAGGTTCTCAAATTGTCCTTTGTTTCTTTTTCCTTTTATTTCTTGCAAGTTAAAAGCATTAAGGGTGGGGCAAGCCATACTCCAGGGAAACTCTTCCCACAGCAGGAATTCACAGACCCACCCTAATTCTTTAACATACAGGTTAGCAAAACCACACAATGGAGGACAGTCCCAAGATACTGGGATCCATATCCCAGCCACGTGGCTGCACACCTTTTTGGGGGGACACAATTCCAACCATGACACCATCCATATACAGATTCAGACACATGCTCACAAAGCACACACTCGTAGACCACACACTCACTCACATAAACCCTCATAGTCACATACTATGCATGCATACACTCACATATGTGAACATACACAATCATACTGACTCAAAATCACACACACACACACACCACCTGCTTATACATACTCATAGATAAATGTGCACACGTAGAAACACACACAACTTTATGCACACGTACCATACCACATATGCTCACCCATCATGGGCACAGTAACACTGTCACATACCACATGCTCACATAGTAACACACACACTCACACACACGTAGGCATGCTCACACAAACTCAACAAATTCAACAAATAATTATTTAAGCATCTTACTTGGCACTGACTTTGTAACAGTGAAGAAACCAGACAAAATGCCTTGGGTTCGTTGATTTGACTATAAGGATGAAGAAAAAGGATGATTTGAAGAACATACGAGGCTAGAGTTGAAGCAAAGTGATGATGGTGGCGATTGGTGGCAGAGGCTGCCTCACCAGCTGTGAACTCAGTAGACTTAAATCCCTTGACCTCTATCTCCTCTGAAAGAAAGGATTGAGAATCATCTGTTCCAGCAATTTAGGCTAGAACCATTTAAATGAACTTTAATTTGTGCTTTAGAAATCCTGATGAATCATTTGTGGTTTCTGGGGATGTGTGATATACCAGGTCACAGTGCTGGTGTCGCATGGATGTTCATTCATCATCCTAGCAACCCAGAAGTGGTGAGGAGAGCAGACTAAAGGAAGCAGATGGCTGGTGGTGGAAGCTGACTCTTTTAGTACTTTCCTTTCTGCCTGGCTGGATGAAGGTACAATTCTGCAGAGAGGAGACAATTCACAAGATTCTGATTTGGAGGTTTCATTCTAAGGAGTACTTTATACTTGGGGGTTTATGCATATTCATTCAGTAGAATATGCTTGGCTGGCACTGAGGTTGGAAAATGCTTCAGTAAAAAAAGACAATAACAAATTGTATAATTTCTTCAAAGGTGCGTATTTACCAAGCACGCTTTCTTCCCACACATCCCCAGTTACAGCTCGTCACATAGGTCTCATACACACCCACATACAGACACATATACACTGCACACATACACACATGCACACACACGCACGTGTGCGCACATACATATACATTTCTAAAAGGGGCAGTTTTACTCTATGGTTACTCAAAAAGGCATATACCATAGGGTTAAAATAGTGCTGGCTTTTGAAGTTCTCTTCATATATTGCTGTGAGTCAGAATCAACTGGTCAGCACTGCATTTGTTCTTGGTTTTTCTCTTCATATTGGGTTTTGGCATTACCCAAAATAGAATCAAGGTACCTCTACAAATACACTAAAGTCACAATACATAGATGCCCCAAATTTTGTTTTCCATAAGGAGGGAAATTGAGCTAAAAATTGTGAACTGCTGTGGTCAGACAGCAATACCAGTAGTGGTCTTCAGATCTACTGCCCTAGAGATTAACTTGATAAAAACTATAAAAATTTCTCTGTTAAGACCTCTACGATCCTTAGACGTGAAGATATTAAATTACTTCCCTAAGGTGTTTGCTGTTTGGCAATTTGCTCAGTGATTTTATATTGAAGGGCCTAATTTATTTTCCTTGTTCTCAGACAGCTACTGTGTCTTGGGATATCCGCACGCTGTACTCAACAGTGCCTGAAGATGCAGCAAATAAAGCAGAAAGTTTACTGGTAAAAGAGGTAAATATGATGATGATTCTAGTCCTTTGTTTATAAACCTTTTGGTTTCCTTCCAGTAACTCTGAATACGTTGTCACTGGTATTATCTAGAGATTTCCGATGGTGCCATGTAACATTCATCACTTCGAGGCTCTTTCCATCTTCCTGTTAGGTAGTTTTCACTATCTGGCTTCTGTACAATTTTGTTTTGTTTTCCTTTTGTTTTTTTTGTTGTTGTTGTTATTGTTTTGTTTTGTGTGTTTTTTTTCCTCCTGTCTGCTTTTTTGTGACATCCCCCCAATGAGAAATATTCAAGAACTTTTAATAGAGACATGTAATGCTTATTTCAAGTATTTGGAGTGAGTTGTAGGAAAGGCCATGCTATGTGAGAATTATGGCTAACAGAACTTCTATTTTAAGAGATGTATTATATTTCCTCCCAGTGGTAACTATGCAAATAATTATGCCAAGCCAAGCCAAATAATTATGGGAAAGACAATATAAACATTTTTAAGGGGACTGATAAAAGTCTGTTGGTATAACATCTACTTGTGTTCAGCTAATGTATGAGAGATGTATAAAAGTACTTCTTTGCCCAACCAGACCATAGGGTGCTTTAGGGCAGGACTAGGGCCTGACTGGTACCCTGTGCATCATCACGCTGGTTAGTAAGAGCTACTTACTAGTTATGGATGTACTGAGTGACTGAATGAACAACTAAAGACTGTCTGCAATGACAAAATTTGTCCCAGCCCAAATCAAACTGTAAGTAATAGTTTCAGTGGAGTTTTTAATCCTGAGGAAGTGGTGTGTCTGAATTAGAATTTAATTAAAATTATGTATAATAGCAGTTCAAATCCATCCGGTGCTCCTTGAATACTCTGAGGGTCAGTTCTACTCTGGCCCCTAGGGTCACCATGAGTTGGATCCAACTTGACGGCACTTGGCTGGCAATAGCAAAATCTTTTCTCAGCTCTTAAACATGTTTATATTAATATAAGCTAGTCTTCCTAACATATGCAGTGTGCTGTTGCACAGTCAGAATTCTGTATGTGTTTGGTTTTCATCATGCATGTTTTGTGTTGCATTATTCAACCTGGATCATCTTTTGCCACACAAACTCTTGTTGATTTTTTTCCAATTCCATTATTTCGTATTTATTTCCCAAATTGCTCACTGAATTATGATACCTTCTAAGCCAAGTGCCGTTGAGTCGGATCCGACTCATGATACCTTGTAAGGAGGTAAAAAAAATTACAGATTTGTTAATATCTTCAGATAGCATCAGAATATCTACATATACTCTTTCTGTGCTTACTGATAAAAATAATATGTGACATCAGTATCATAATGTTTTGTTTATGTTTGCCTTAGAGGAAGTCTTCTTATCTAGGAGGGCATCTGCGTTCATTTAAAAATAAATGTTGACAAATCCTTTTCAGTACTAATCTGAGAATTGTTGAAGTCAGGTCTGCGAAAAGTCTTGCAGACAATGTATGTTAGCTTAGAGAAGAATTTAAAATGTTTATGACATTCAATTCTTAGTTAAGAGAACATTTGACCAGAACTTCTTGTGTGTTCTTCAATAAAATATTGACTTTCTTCATCAGTGTTTTTAATTTTGTTGTTAAATTAATTGGGGGATATTTTATAGTTTTGTCACAAATGTGTGTAGGATTTGAAAAATATATTTCCTGTTCTTACTGTCTATTGCTAATATTTTTTCAAAGCAATCGATTTGAATATGTATAGCTAGCTTGGAGCCTGGTGGTGCAGTGGTTAAGGGTGTGGCTGCTAACCAAAATGTCATCAGTTTGGATCTACCAGCTGCTCTTTGGAAACCTGTATGGCAGTTCTGCTGTGTCATTTAGGATTACTACTATGAGTTGCAATCAACTCGACAGTAATGGGTTTGAGTCTTTTTGATTATAGCTGGCTTACTAAACTCTTTCATTCTAATGATCTCACTGCTGTCGATTCAATTCTAACTCATAGAAATCCTATAGCACAGAGTAGAAGTGACTCATAGGGCTCCCAACACTGTAAGTCTTTACAGAAGCAGGCTGTCACAGCTTTCTCCCAGTGAGCAACTGGTGGATTTGAACCACTGACCTTTTGGATAGCATCTGAGTACTTTAACCACCACCCAACCAGGGCACATTCTCATTTTGAGAGGTCTTATGAAATCTTTAGGTGTGTAGTCATCTGCAAACAGTGAAAATTTCCTTTTTTCCAGTATCTGCATTGCTTATTTAGATTTTGTCTTTTGTTGTTGTTGTCTTAATCTAAAACAATGTTGGGTAATAAGTCTAACTTGAGCATCTCATCCTATTCTTGACTTTGAGGGAAGGCCTTTAGTATCCTTGATAATTTATAAAATATGATGATTTATGTTGGTTCCAGCATCTCTTTATCGTGTTTAACAAATGTCCTTCTTACCCTCCTTTGAGCACTTGTAAAGATGGTCTTCCTTATGTTATCAAACATGTATTCAAAAATGCAATAGAGAGGGAGAATCTGGTTTTCAATTTATGTAACTCTGTATTGTTCCCATAACCACAAATGAATGTAATTCAAAATATTTTGGAAAAATAATAATTAGAATATATTTTAAAATACTGCCAGAAATGGAAGCAACCTCTAGCTCCTAAGCTAATCTCCAAAGTTAAAACCCAAACCAAACACATCGCCATCAGGTCTGTTGTGTCTCTTCCCATTCTTCAGGTTGTTGCTGAGCAGTCCCTGACCACTTCAGCATCTTTGTTATTGGTTTAGTTTTATAATGAAAATGATAATAAAAATATCACTTGTGTTTTGCTGTATCATTCTTTCTTCTGGCTTTGTTCACTGTCATAGAAGCCAATTAAGTCTGCCTAATGCAATTGTTTCTTAATTTTTATAACTACTAAAAAATCATGAATGTTTTCACGAAATTAGAGACTTTTTGTTTCATGGTCCTTTGGCATGGTAGTTTAGTGGTACATCTGCTAACCAGAATGTTGGTAGTTTGAATTCACCAGGCTCTCCTTAGAAACTCTATGGAGCAGTTCTACTCTGTACTGTAGGGTCACTATGAGTCAGAATCGACTCGGTGTCAGCGTGTTTTTTGGTTTGGTTTTGACCCTCTTTCTGGGTATATTGGCCACGTATCTATTTCCTTTTTTTTTTTTTTTTTTTTTTGACAATTCCCCCATGGATTAGCAAGATTGTCACATTTTTAACTCTTTGCTGTGAGTCTTGATGATTATGGATCTGGATGCCTGCTTTTTCTGCTTCTTCACTCCAACTCATTCAGAGTCTCCATCATTGTTTTCTTCTCATTTTTACTTTTTTATTGCTACTTTTTAAAAATTATTATTATAACTGAGTGAAAATGTACATTCCCATATAAATTTACATGCCCACCCATATGCAGCTTCCACTGCTCTCCCCGCCCGGGACAGCACACTATTCCTCTCTGCTCCATACATGTCTCATCCTCCCAGCAGTCTCCTTTCCCCTCCTCTTCACCTACTCTCCTTCCTCCAGCCAGAGGTCATCAGGATGATATCCTATAGATGCATAGAAACATAAAAGTCTCCATCATTTTGATGACCATCTACTTTATCCAACACGATGAACTTTTCTAGAGTTCTTAATAAACTGTTAGTTTTTTAATTTGCTTTTTGGTCATCAGTTTTGTTCATACTCTCTTGGGTTTCCCTACAGTAACTCCAGATATCCAGATTGATCCCTATATTTCTGTAATTCTCTGTGAATGTCATCCTCAGCTAATCACAGGCTGACCACAAAATTTGCTTTCTTCTTGATATTTTTCCTGGGGAAAGATTCCTGCCCTTCAGTCCACCTTAATTCTCCTTTAGCCAGTTACAGCCTGGGGTTATTCCTTCAGTTTCTCCCTTCTGCTGAGAACTACTCAAAAGTGAAATCAAGTACAATGCATTTTATCCTTTGTCCCAGGTATCTGCCAGACTTTTGCATTACAAAGCTCCAGACAGAATTTCAGTTCTCTTTTGCATTAGGAAAGAATTTTCTTATCATATTTTTCTCACTTGAATTGATGTAAAAAAAAAGAAAAAACAAAATCAGGAGGAGGAAGGGTGGGAAGGTTTTCTTTGTCATTAGCAGTTTTGAGGGTAGAGATAAGGAGAAAATTGTTCTTTATATAATAACAACACAAATCCCAGTTTTAAGTATGTGTTAATAGTGGAAGATGAATAGCCAGTCCTGGAAGACACTATGAATACCAAAGAAGAATTGGCACCTTTGAATTATGGTGTTGACAAAGAATATGGTGTATTTCCTGGGATGCCAAAAGAATGAACAAATCTGTCTTGGAAGAAATATAGTCAGAATGCTCATTAAAAATAAGGATGCTGAGACTCTGTGTCACCTGTTTTGGGCATGTTATCAGCAGGGATCAGTCCCTGGAGATGGACATCATACTTGGTCAAGTAGAGAAAAAGAGGAAGACCCTCCAGGAGGTGGAGTGACACAGTGCCTGCAACAGTGGGCTCAGACAGAACTACAGTTGTGAGGGGTGATGCAGGACCAGGGAGTACTTTGTTCTCTTGTCTGTATGATAGCAGTGAGTTGGAACTGGTTTGACGGCACCGAAAAATAGCGACATCAGCCATAGTAGACGGGGCGGGGGAAAAAAAGCCACCAGAGAGCTGAATGAAGACTGAGAAATGACCCTAGAGAATTATACTGGCAACAAGTCCGGGCCCCAGTTGATAATCACAGCTAACCTTTATTGACTGATCAACTGCCTATTTCCTGCCAGGTAGTCTTCTAAGCCCTTTAAGTGCAAGATCGTCAAGCATACGTTTCTCTTTCTCCCTGTCCTCCTCCTTCAGCAGCCTCCCCCTTTATCATCATTATCATTGGCCCCTTTTGAGGATGAGGCAACTAATTGATAGAAAGCTTGAGGGGTGCATCCAGCATCATCCAGCTGAAAGGAGATAGATCTAGTTTCTGAACCAGTCTCTCTGACTCGTATCACCTTGGTCCTAAGCCACAGTGCTAACTGCCAGTACAGTACTTTTCTAGATTGATTCTCTGGGAAAAAAAGACTACCACCACTTTTGGTCCTAACAATCCCAGTGTCGTTTTTGCCCAGGTGCCCTTACTGCATGTGGTCATTGGACTACACTGGAATATTGCCTGGACTTTTGGAACCACGTTAGACCAGCACTGAAATTAATTCGCTGAAGTTTATAGGGTTTTTTGTAAACATATGTTCTCCTTCCATTGCTTGCTGCCTTCTTGGTCCACCTTGTGTGAAAATGTCCTATGGCTCTGTATGGGGCGTCAGAGACAAATAACCTGGTTGCTGGGCGGTGAACTGGAAAGAGCCTAGTTTAAACACATCCATCTCAATAAACACTTTTTATTATCTCACCCCATTCAACTTTGACAACTCTTAGCCTATTTGAAAGGCAATAGACAGTCCTTTTTTAAAACCCAGAATGACAGTATTTCTAGTGGAGGTTAGATAAAATGTATAATCTCTCCATTTTCTGTTTGATCTGTTATTACTGCCCTTATCTATGAAGTGGAAGGTTAAAAATAGTTTTTCACACAAGATTATACATTAATTAGATATCCACTAAAAGGCTGCTAAATCTTCAAGTGGATACATAATCTGCTTGCTAAAGTGAGGCTATAAAAAGTCATTGCTGTTGAATCAATTCCTAACCATAGCAATGGTAGAGGACAGAGAAAAACTGTCCTGAAGGGTTTCTGAGAAGAGGCTGGTGGATTCGAACTGCCGACCTTTTGGTTAGCAGCTGTAGCTTTTAACCATTGTTCCACCAGAGCTGCAAATTATAGGTGAGTGAAATGGTACATCTATGTGTGTGCTTGAACACTTCGTGACATAGATGTTTCTTCATCATTCTGCAGCCTAAGAAAATGAGCTCTGGGTAATGAAGAAACTTGCTCTGACTCACACACAGCCAGAGTACAGGCTCTGATCCTGGGGACTGCTTCTTTCTTGCTCTTTTCGACTTTGTTATGCTCTGTCTGGTAGGTGAACCCTTGAAAACTTCCTTTAAGCCATGTTCTGACTTGATGAGGACTTTCCCACTTTTCACAAAGGACCATATTCCTTCATTGTGGCCTAAATTTTAACCTGTCACCCTCACTGTCTCCAACTTTAAGTAGGGCTGCTAATAATCCCAGCATGGTTTCTGAAAACAAATCTACTTGGGAATAACAAATAAAGAGCATTGTCTTTATCTAAATCTCATCAGTTGTGTATAATCAACATCTATAACCATTAAAAACAGAAAAAAATTAACACTGTCAGGATAAGGCAGGCACCACGTCCTCCCACTGGGGCAGGATAACAATTAAAGGATCCATAAATAGGATGCAGACCTCATAAGCAAAACTTCTGAAGCAAAGTTTTCATTTTAATATGCACAGAAGGATAATGTGAAGCTGGAAGTTCAGTACACTAATTAAAAAAGCTCTTGGTTTGGTCTATCTTAACAAAAGAGCATGAGAGAACAGAGAATTGAAAATAGTGTAGTGGCTCAAGAGGGAAGGAATAAGTGTCTAGGGGCCACTTGAGCTGAATTGCTGATTTACTGACAGAGTACTACGGGTGGTAGTAGGTTACTCTGCCCAGGAAACTCTTGGCGGGGTCTGTATCCAGCCCTGCTGCCAGAGTGCTGGTGATGTAGTGTAGAAAAAGCAGTGGGTTCAGGAAGCCAAACCTCACTTCAGTCAAGGTGTCAAACTCTCAGGGACTTAAAGAGTTAGGGAAACAGTAAAAGAAATGTGTGGACTGCCAGTTAAATTCGTGAACTCATCCTAGAGAAAGTGCTACATACCTCACTACTGAGTATCACTGCAGTCACCTTTGAAGTACTCCCCTGAGGAAGCTGTGCACTGACACCAGCACCTGGTCCGTCCTTCAAAGCAATTTTAGAACTCTTTCTGGAATGGCCATCAGAGCTGTGATTGTGTTACCCTTGATGTACTGAATATCATCCAGTCAAGGCAGCCAAGTGCCGTCAAGTCGGATCCGACTCATCTTCATTTCAATATTTCCTTTATCTTTGGATAAGGAAAAAGTCATTGAGGGCCAGATCAGATGAGCAGGGAGGGTGTTCCAATGAGCATTATTTGTTTACTGGCTAAAAACTGCCTTACAGAGAGCTATGCAATTAAATTTGTGAACTTGCCACTGTGCCAGTATGCCCAATGGCCATTCTAGAAAGAGTTCCAAAATTGCTTTGAAGGGTGGACTAGGTCCTGGTATTGGGGCATTGTTTCCCAAGGGGAGTACTTCAAAGGTGACCATAGTGATATTCAGCAATGAGGTTAGCACTTAAAATAATTAAGTTTGCAGACTTAATTGCCAGGCCTTATATAAGCAAACATCTCTGTGTCCATCTATGTCTATGCACACACCCACACACTAATTATGTACTAACTCATCCAAATAGTATCAGGATCCTGGAGCAAAGAAGAGCTCAGATTTCATAATCCAATACAATGGAATTCTTGAGAAGAAAATCATCGACACAGGACCCAAGACTGAATAAATTAATCCAAATCAGAATTAAGATCAAGGGAGAAAGCACTGTTTAAATCTGTGATTCCACAGGAAACTCACTAAAAGAAAGAGGAACTCACAGTTGAGATCAGAACAAAAACCGATTTTGAGTCAATGCAAAATACTCCCATAAAATCCAGGTTGGCAGGCTGTTTGTGGGAATCTCTCTCACACACACATGCATAGGCACACACACCATTCACAGACACATACTTCACACGTGCTTCATTTGCTAATGTCCGTTGAGACTGCCTTAGAAGGGACTCCAGGATAGAATGGAGAGCAATTCTGTCCCTTTCTCCTCAAGTGTCATGAGAAACATTTTTAAGAAATGCTGATGTGAATCAAATCAAGAGACCTTCAAGAACTGTGGTGGTGGTGGTGGTTGTTAGGTGCTGTCAAACTGATTCAAACTCCGACTGACCCTATGTACAACAGAACAAAACGCTATCTGGTCCTGTGCTGTGCCAACAATTGTTGTTATACTTAAGCCCATTATAGAAGCCACTGTGTCAGTCTTTCTGGTCAGTCCATCCAGTACAGCTGGAACAAATCCAAATCAGCGTTTAGTAGGAGAACCTTGATATACATTTTCATTAACACATATGCTGATGAAGAAGAAAGGAATATGAGTTTATACCCCAGAGACATCAAATATGTTCTTTGATTTCATAGTCAAAATTCATTCTTAATTATTATAATTAATATTAAAAAATGTGTGTCTTTGTTCCAGGAGTAACTCCTTCTAACTGTTGTTGTTAGTTACTGTTCCAACTCATGGCATTCCCGTGCAACCAGAGTAGAACTGCTCCATGGAGTTTTTCAAGGCTGTGGCCTTATGGAAGCAGATTGCAGGTCTGTCTTCCTCTGGGTAGGTTTGAACCTCTAACCTTTCATCTGGCAGTCAAGCACTTAACCATTTACATCACCCGGGGACTCCTACCCGTCACACTGCAAGGACAAAATCCC
Organism: Heterohyrax brucei; assembly: GCA_028571685.1. Lineage (NCBI taxonomy): Eukaryota > Metazoa > Chordata > Mammalia > Hyracoidea > Procaviidae > Heterohyrax > Heterohyrax brucei. Next base: position 136,822,875 of record CM053146.1, on the reverse strand, counting down.
AAACAAGCCCCAGTGGTGGCTGGTCTATGAGTTTACCTTCACACAGCAAAATACAAGTGATCACAAGGTTAATTTTAAATTTAAATATTAATGATTATAAAGGTCCAGGAAATGCACTTGCAGTCCTTAAATTTCCCCTCTCAGTCTCGTGCCTAATTATCAGACATATCTTACTGTTGACATGGGCATGTATGAGAAGTCATTGGCATAAGTGAACTGCTGCTTTAGATTCATAGAGAATCTATGCTCTAAACTCATTGCACCATGCAGTCATTGCTGTCTTATTGAAAAAGTTAAATTCTTTACTGCAAACTTCCTTTCCAAATGTTTGGCTGCTACTCTGCATTACGTTGCATTAAAAGTTGAAGTGCATGCAGTAAAGAATACTGTCCGTTGGATGAATATTGGACTAGCTGGTCACTCACACTGATCACTTTCTAGACAGATGATGCAAACACACAGTCTCTGACCTCAGGGAACTTATCACCAGGCAGGAAGTAAGGGAGCTGAAATCAAGTTATTGCAGTGTAACCTTGACAAGTGTGTTGAAGACACTGCTGGAGTATTACTTTAAGTTAGGGGAGAAAGGTCTAGTTGATTGGTTAGGAAAATCAACTGCAGGGAAAAAAAAAAAACTGAAGTCAGGAAAGAAAACGGATCAGTTGACTTGTGAGGGTGAGTTAAGTCCTTCTAAGACTAAAATAAAGTGGAACAAATTGGAGACTTATTTCAATTGCTCAAGTAGGCTATTGCAAAGACTTATACCAACACATGACAGTGTCAGTCTGGTGGCAGTAAGGATATTAAGAAAACAGAATTGACAGCTATTAAGGAGATAACATGTGGAGGAGAGCCATTAAGGAGATAGAATTGGTAATAACTGTTGAAATCTATTCAGGAGATAGAATTGACAGAATTGGATAGTTGGGTCATTAAGATGCTCAGAGAACAGCACAGATCGTTGAAGCAAGAAAAGAGGAGGCAGATAAATAACCTCACTGCAGAGTCTGCAGAGGGATGGGGAGGAAGGGGGCAGAGACATGAAGAAGGTGGGAGGAATAGCTCTGGGTTAGAAGGTTGCAGCCCAGCACCCGGAAGAGTCTGCCCAGGCCAGGAAAGCCGGGAGACTGGAGCAGAGAAGACAGGTCCAGAATTGACCGTCACCACCCCTACCCTATCACCACCCCCGTTTGAGTGGCTGCTAAAGAGGGCTCTGCAAAGCAAGTGGAATGAGAGCGGGCTGAGAGGCAAGAAGAGAACAAGACAACATTGTTGTCAGAGTTGAAGAAGAGAGGGAGGGTCAATAAAGACAGAAAGTAGGAGAAGGGGAAAATATAAATTGCAAAACAAGGGTCGTGATAAACATTCTGTGGATTTGGTAATTCAGATGTCATTGCTATCTTTACTGGAGCAGTTTTGGAAATCTACAGATTCCTCTTGATTACAGTGGATTAAACCCTAAAATGCTGTGGAATTCATGACCTGTCAAACAAGTTATTAGCCTACATATGGTCCCACTACCTACAAGTCACTATGAAATCAAATACAGTAAATATACTGAACCTCTTCAGGCAGAATATCCTGTGAACATCAGAGTTGAAAACAATTCAGTAGATTTTTATTGATCTTTTAAATGATGAAAGATTGCTTCACTTCTTAAGAAACATAGTTATGTCAATATGAAAAACAATATGGTCAAATGGGTGTAATATTGAAAATAATTGTTTTCTCTCTTCCTCTTTTTCTCCATTTGGACCCACAGAGGTGCTATTCAGCTCATTTTAGAGAGAACTGTGAATATTTAAATTAGAAGCACAGGGGCATTGGTAGTTCAGTGACAAAATCCTTGCCTTCCATTCGGGAAACCCAGCATCTATTCCCACCCAGTGTACGCCATGGGCTGCTATCACCCGTCTGTCAGTAGAGGCTTACATGCTGCTGTGATGCCAAACAGGCTTCAGGGGAGCCCCAGACTAAAACAGACTAGGAAGAAAGGCCTGGTGATGTACTTTGGAAAAATCAGCCACTGAAAACCCTGTAGGTGGCCCTATTTGTAATTCATGGAACGACACATGACCGGGGAGTGTTTCATCTTGTTGAACATGGAGTTGTGGTAGGTTGGACCTGACTCAGTGGCACTCACATCTTCAACAAGGCAATAGATATTAAAAAAACTTTAGCCCTAATAAAGTGCAGTTGCTGTCGAGTTGATTCTGACTCATAGCTACCCTGTAGGACAGAGTAGAACTGCCCCATAGCATTGCCAAGAAGTGGCTGGCAGATTCCCGCTGCTGACCATTTAGTTAGCAACCTGAGCCCTTAACCACTTCATCACTGGCGCTCCAGACCTAGACAGAGTTAAAAATAATAATAATAATACTGGGAAAGGTGAAGGAGGCATTGGTTGTGATATCGATTGCATTTTATTTTGCCTATTTTTATTTTTATTAACTGAAAGAAGTTTTTTGATCTAGAATAAAATTGTTCTTGTCTCAAGAAAACAAGAAACCAGTGAAATCTCTTTTTTGCTTTGACAGCTAAAATAATTTTATGTGGCATTAAATCAGTGGCAGCACACATTAGAAAGAAAATCAATTTAACTAGACTTCAACATAACATGAATTGTCTTCTCATCTTAACTCAATATTGCAAGGACAGAGTAAGCAGGGCCGGGGGTCCTAGGTCCATGCTCTTGGGGGATATCGAGGCCAATTGGCATTACTGGCATATTGCTAAGAGAGTCTTTTCCACCTCATATTGGTGAGTGGTGTCTGGGGTCCTAAAAGCTATCAAGCTGCCATCTGAGGTACACCAAATGGTCCCAACTCAGCAGAAATGGATGATAACCGAGGACAAAAATGATACGGGGGAAGGAGAACCCAGAAGACAGAAAGACCCATGTGAATGGGTGACTGCATCAACATGTGACCAGAATAACCAGATGGTGCCCAGCTGCCACCAGTGACAGCCAAGATGGGGTTCACAAAGTTGAGTCTCAGTGGCAACACAAGAATAAAAAGGGGTGTACCCTGAGAACTCCACTAAAAGACCACAACTGATGGTCCGAAGACCTCAGGGTTCCCCTAGGAGCATGGCCCCTGGACCTGACGCTGCCCTGTGCACAAATCATTACTGAGGTCAGTGCCTCGGACAGGAATAGATTGAACTCAGCAACACAGAGTGACCATATCGTATGTGCACTTTATGGTCCTATACATCTATAGGATGTCATCCTACTGGCCTCTTACTAGAGGGGAGTGGAGAAAGTGAAGAGGAGGAGACAGGAGATTGTTAAGAGACTATGACATGTATAGAACATGTATAGGAGGGGTTTGCTGTCACCAGGCAAGGAGAGCAGTAGGAGCTACCAGGCAAGGAGAGCAGTAGGCAGGCATGCAAATTTAAACTGGATAGTACACTTTCATTCAATCACAATAATAATAATAATAATTTTATATGGTTTGTGTTTAATTTTGGACTGTGTATTTTGTGCGTCGATAAAGAAGCCATTCTGCTAGCCCCAGTCTCTTTGTTTAGTGGCCTTCATACAAATCATTTAAATCTCATGTGCAGAAAAAGGCACAGAAAGTCACCTAAAAATGGGAACAAGACTTTCAAATGCTTTTGGTTTGTTTGCAGGTATAAGGAAATTGAGTAAATCAAATGAATGAATATTGCGTTCTGGTTCTGAATTGCTGGGCAGCAAATGACTGGTTCTAATCCGTCTGTTAACTTTAGACTGGAGTACACTAAGCCTACATTTTGCATCCTAAAACTTAACTGTTTACTAAGATACAGTATCAGGGCTACATGAACAATTGAATTCCTGAAGGAATTGGAGAAAACGCAATTACAGAAATCTGTACATTTAAAGAAAACAATAAAAGTTATAGTACTTTCTTAGTGAAATTAGTTTTGTTTTGAAAATTTTGGTGTTTTGCTTTGTTTTGAGGAATGAAGCCCAATTAATTTGTGAAAATGTTAGAAGTTAAAAGACTTACATAAGCTTATCTGGTAACCAAAGTTTGGGAGTTGAAATCCACCAAACACTGCTTGAAAATGATGTAGGCAGTTCTGCTCTCCCCGCAGGATCTGTGGGTTGGATTTGGCTCATCTGCAACATATTTGTTTGGTTTTCGGGTTTTTCTGGGTTTCTTTTCAGATAAACTTGTAAGTAAAACAAGTTGTTTATGAGTCAGTTTAATTTCAACTTGTAGTGATCCTTTGTTTGCCAGGGTAAGATTGTTCTCTGTAAAGTTTTCAATGATTGAATTTGCAGAAGTAGACTGCCAGGCCTGTCTAATCAAGTGCGTCTGGATGGATTCTACTTTTGGGTTAGCAGTCAAGTATATTAACCATTTATAAAACTCCAAATTTATAAGTTAACCAGACAGACAAAGCAACCAAACCTGTTGCCATTGAGTTAATTCTAACTCATAGCAGTCCTATAGGATGGAGTAGAACTGCCATATATAGTTTTCAAGGAGCACCTGGTGAATTCCAACTGTCCTCCTTTTAGTTAAAAGCCGTAGCACTTACCGTTATGCAACTAAGGTTCCCAAAGTACAACCATTGCATAGGGTTTCTGAGGAGTGGCTTTTGGAGTCAAACTGCTGATGTCTTGCTTAGAAGCTGTATCTCTTAACCACTGGTCCAGAATTTTAATGGAAAATTTAAACTATCAAAATATGTTATTGTCTTGAAAGCATCTGAATCTGTTGTTGTCTTGTAATTGGTCTAGTCCTACTTATGTACAGTGAGTTTATTCTTATCATGGTTGTAAAAAAAATTGGTTGACTCCATTTTGTTGCATTAAAAGTATAGTACTAATCATAGCAACAACACTAAAACAGATTAAAGTGAATTAAAATGCATTTATTTTTATGGGCATTAGGATACATAAAGTATTATCAAGGGAAAGTTGATGAAAAATTGACCAAAAATAATTATATGTTTTGCAGTAAAATGATCAGGTATGTAAGGTTAACACCTTCAAGAAATTTTGTATTCATGAAAATCCCTAGACTAATAGTCTTGTCTCCAAAAATGAAAAGCTGTTCCAATTTTAAATTGGCTTCTCCTTCTCCACAATAAAAAACATCCTGTAATGCGTGTGGGTAGGAGAATGAAGATACTGATGTGCAAGTCAGAGACTTTGCGTGTAAAATAAAAAAAGGTCCATTTTAAGTGTAAACCTAATATTTCCAGTGCATTGAGTTATGACCCAGGTTTTATGCCTTACATGAGAAGAATGATTAGATCATAGTATTACCAGGGTTTTTTTAGTTATCACCCATTATTCATATTCTGATGAAAAACTAGCTGGAAAATTAGTGTCTAGTCCCAGGTCAGACACAGGTGTGATGTACAGAAGTCTATCTTTATAGTTCTTTCAAATGCGTTAAGACAATGCATTTCCAGAGCAGAATCTAAATATTTTGATTTATTCCCAATTTATAATGAACAAAGATATTGAAGTGACAGTTTAGTCTTTTCTAGAATTCAAAGTTAATGAAGTAATTTTAAAATATTTTTAACTGACAATTGGCATATGAAATGACTTCATTCTGCATGTATCCTTGTATATATTTATATGTCTAATGTACTTTGGGTGATATTTTAAAACAACACTCAGAATCTATTAAATAAGATTGTACTATGAGTCGGATCCGACTTGACGGCACTTGGCTGGCTTGGCATGATATCTTGGAAGAAGTGCAACCAGAATGCTTCTTAGAAGCAAGGATCGCGAGACTACATCTCACATACTTTGCACATGTTGTCAGGAAGGACCAGTCCCTAGAAAAAGACATCATGCTTGGTGCAGTGGAGGGTCAGCAAAGAAGAGGAAGCCCCTCAATGAGATGGACTGACACAGTGGCTGCAACAACAGGCTCCAGCATAGCAATGATTGTGAGGATGGCCCAGGACCAGGCAGGGTTTTATTCTGTTGTACATAGAGTCGCATTGAGTCAGAACCAACTAGATGGTACCTGACAACATGATGTCTTGTTTGTTTTGTCCAACGTTATGATTTAGCATAAGTTTTGAAAAACCCTTAACTGTCCAACTTTTCTTCTGTATAAATTAGTGCACTTAAAAAGAAACACATGATGTGATCAACTGAAGAGAAAGAGTGTTTTCAGCACCTTTTTTCTAGAATGTTCCTGCAGAAGGTGATCGTATAGCCAGAACTGCAGGAAGAGGCCCATGTTTCACCTGTTACGGTCTATAGTGCCTTCTTTCATTCTCAAGTACTCGTCTTAGTTTGGACAGTAAATTATCCAGACTACCTTTGCCACTCATAACTTGTTTAGATTCACTTCATTCATGATACTGCATTTTCAACATTACACAATAGGACAGTTACTTCTAAATTTTGTAAAGAATAGCGTGTATAAGAAAACTGCCTCTATTATTTTGCAAATAAGAGCCCAGTGAGGTTTATGGGGTTTTTGTATTTTACAGTACAAAACCCAGTGGAGTTTATGGGCTAAAAGGAACACCTTCCATGCTTCATTAATCTCTCGGGCAAGAAAGGAGTGTAATTAGATAAACCTCTGCAGACAGAAAGAAAAACAATTTTCTGTCTAAAAAGCCATCCATTGCCTGCTTATTAGCTTTGTATCCAGAATCTAATAGTCGCTCACTTAAAAAGATAGACAAATGGCTGTTTGAGGTAATAACATGATTTGAATTGATTCTGATGGTTCTCTGAAAGTGTTGCAGTTGTGGCTAGGTGCCTTTAGTCAGTTCCAACTCACAGCAACCCGATGTACAACAGAAGGAAAACACTGCCCAGTTGTGCTCTACCCTCACAATTCCTGCTGTGTGTGAACCTGTAGTTGCAGTCACTGTATCAACCCATCGCATTGCGAGCCTTCTTTTTTACTGACCTTCTACTTTACTGAGCATGATGTCCTTTTCTAGGGGTTGGCCCCTCCTGATAACATGTTCAATGCACGTGAGACAAAGTGTTGCCATCTTCGCTTGTAAGAAACATTGTGGCTGTCCTTCTTCCCAGACAGATTGTTAATTCTTCTGGTAGTACATAGTATGTTCAGTATTCTTCACAGCATGGTTACAAGGCGTCAGTTCTTTGATTTTCCTTATTCTTTGTCCAGCTTTCCCATGCTTATGAGGTAATCGCAAATACTGTGGTTAGGGTGAGGCACACACACCTCAGTCCTCAAAGTGAGATCTTTGCTTTTAAACACTGTAAATAGCCCTTTTGCCACAGATTTATTTGCCTAACGTAGTACCTCGTTTGATTTCTTGATTGCTGTTTCCTTGGGCACTGACTGAATACAAGTGAAAGGAAACCTTGACTCCATTTATCGTGATGCTTATTGGTGCAGTCATGAGGATTTCTGTTTTCTTCGTTTTGAGGTATAATCCATTCTGAAGGCTGTAGTTTTGCTCTTCACCAGTAAGTGCTTCTAGTCCTCTTCACTTTCAGCAAGCAAGGTGATGTCGTTTGCGTATCACAGGTTGTTATTCCATTTTCCTCTAGTCGTGATGCCTCATTCTTTTCATATAGCCCTGCTTCTCAGATTATTTGCTCAGCAAACATATTGAATAAGCATAGTAAAAAGATACAACCCTGACACACGCCTTGCCTGATTTTAAACCATTCAGTATCCCATTGTTCTGTGTGAACAGCAACCTCTTGGTCTACGAGACGTCAGAACTATGACGTGTTCTTCAGTTCCCATGCTTGTTAGTGTTTCCCATAATTTCTTATCACTCATACAGTCAAGTGTCCTTGCATAATTAATAGAACACAGGAATATCTTTCTGATACTCTCTGCTTTCGGCCAAGATCTGTCTGACATCAGCAGTGATATCTCTTGTTCCGTGTCTTCTTTTGAATATGGCTTGAATTTCCAGAAGTTCCCTGTAGATGAACTATTGTAATTCTTTTTTGAATCATCTTCAGCAGTATTTTACTTCTCTGCAGTATTAATTACACTGTTGGTCAATTTCTGCATTTTGTTGCATCATCTCTCTTTGAATCGGACAAAAATACAGATCTCTTCCCGTTGGTTGGCCTTGTAGATTTCTTGGCGTTAGACAAGTGAAGCCTTCTAGAGCTGCATCCGTTTGTTAAAACATCTCGATTGGTAGTCACGTAATTCCTGGAGCCTTCTTTTTCACGAGTGCTTTCACTGAAACTTAGACTTTTTCCTTCATTTCCATTGTTTCTTGTTCACATCCTACCCCTAAAACAGTTGAACTTCTAAGTTTTATTTATCCAGGTGTGTGGCAGTTCACATCCATCAGGCACTTCTTGGAAACTCTGTGGGGCAGTTCTGGTGGGTTCTCTCTAGGACACTATCAGTTAGAATCGACTCAATGGCAGCAGTCTCTATTTATTTTACTGTAGTGACTGTATACTCCTTCCATCTTGTTTTGATGCTAGAAAGCATCATTCAATATTTTGTCTTTAGAATCCTTTAATATTACAGCTGTAGGCTTGACAGTTTTCTTCAGTTCTTTCAGTCTGAGAAATGCCAAGCATGGGGCTGTCTTTTGTTTTCCGAACTGCAGATCTTTGCACATCTCATTATAAAACCTCACTTTGTCTTTTCAAGGCCTGCCGCTCAGCTTTGACGTCATCGTGTCTTCTGTTTGCTTTAGATAGTCTACTTTCAAAAGCAAGGTTTTTGAGTCTCTTCTCGTATTCATTTTGCTCTTTTCTTTCCTTCCTGTCTTTTTAATGACCTTTTGCTTTCCTGATGTATAATGTCCTTGATGTCATTGCACAACTTGCATTCAGTCATTGTTGTTCAGTGTATCAAATCTGTTCTTGAGATAGTCTCTAAATACAGGTGTGAGCTACTCAAGTAGATACACTGGCACTTGATAACTTGTTCTGAGTTCTTTAGCTTCAACTTGAACTTGCATATAAGCAATTCATGATCTATTCCTGGTCTTTCCTGTAAGTATATGGATGTTATCCTACCACTAACAGCATTATACTTCAGAATAAATATTGAAATGTTCTTTTTGATAATGAATGCAACATCATTCTTCATTTTATTTTATTCACAGAATGATAGACCATGTGACTGTCCAGTTCAAAATGTTCTTTACCAGTCTGTTTCAATTCACCAGTTCTGAAAAGGATTCATGCCTGTATTTACATTGTTTATTTTGTCCAAGCTTATTATTTGGAGACCTGATGTCAAAGTGATTAAGAGCTCAGGTTGCTAACCAAAAGGTTGACAGTCTGAATCCACCAGCTGCTCCTTAGAAAATCTGTCGGGCAGTTCTACTTTGTCCTGTAGAAACCAAAAAACCAAACCCATTGCTATCAAGTCAGTTCTGACTCTTAATGACCCTGTAGGACAAAATTTCCAAGGAGCACCTGGTGAACTTGCACTGCTGACCTTTTGGGTAGCAGCCGTAGGCCTTCATCATCTGCCACCAGGGTTTCCTTCTTCTATAATGTCACTGTGGAACAGAATGGACTCAACGGCATAGAAAAAGAGCAGTTCCTAGGATACTGAACTTTATTCATTCCATTTAATTTTTTTGGCAGTTTTCCTTGCTTCATACTTCATAAATTCCACACTCTGATTGTTAATGGATGTTTTCATCTCTTTCTTCACGTTTTGAATTGTTCCACTTTAACAAAAGAAGATCCTGAAGTGTCTACTTCTTCCACATCATTAAGATTGACTCTACTCTGTTGAGACAGCTCTGCTTCGGTCATATTTTGAGTGCCTTCTAATGGGAGGGATTCATCTCCCAGAACTACACCAGACAATGCTGCTGTCCATAAAGTTTTCACTGGCTAATTTTTCTCACAAGTAGTCTACCAGCTTCTTCTTCCTAGTCTGTCTTAGTTTTGAAGCCCCTCTGAAAGCTGTCCATGAGGGATGACCCTGATGGTGTTTGAAATACCAGTTTCATAGCTTCCAGCATCACAGAAACATGCAAGGCATCACAGTGCAACAATCTGAAAGACAAATGGTGGCTGTAAAGAGCAAGGACAAAGGAAAAAACAATACAGTATTTTCTTTGCAGTAATTTAGGATGCTCTGTACAAGTTTCATTCTTTTCTGAAGCATTTAGATTTTTAGAACTTTCACATTATTGCATCTAGTCATTTCTAAAGGAAAAATAATATAGAAGATTCATTCATTCAAAAAATATTGATTGAATGTCTACTATAAATAAAACCTTGTGCTGAAATGATTAGGTTCTTTGAAAAGGCAGTTTTGGTTTGGGGTAATCACTACTCATCTGTCAGGTTGTCATACTGTCGTGACTTGTGTGTTGCTGTGATGCTGGAAGCCTAAACCAGCTCTGTTTCAAATACCAGAAGAGTCCCCCGTGGTGGGCAGGATTCAGGGAAGCATCCAGACTAAGACTCAGAAGAAAGGTCTGGCCATCTACTTCTAAAAATCAGTCGGTGAAGACCATATGGATTACACAGAGTATTGTTTGAGCCAATCATCATAAGGATGACACCGAGGTAGAAGTATCTTGTTTCACTGTACACGGGGCCACTGTGAGCCAGAGGCTAATCTCTGGCAACGAGCAACATCAACAAATTTTGAGTTAAAGCAGAAAGATCATTCTATGCATGAGAGTCAGCTGCATGAAGCTAGGGCCCACTTTTTGTAGCTCACCAGAAAACCGGTGCTGCAAAGACCCAGCCGTGTTCCTAGTCCTGTGGAATGATGGGTTCCACTGGTAAATCGCATCATTTCCCCACCTCCTTCAGAATCACTTGTGGTACACCTTAAAATGTGGGTCCTTGGACTCCCCTCTAGAGATTCCGACTCACTGGATCTTGGGTGGAACCTAGGGACCTGAATTTTAATTAGTAACCCCAGATAATTCAGGGACACAATATAGATTAGGGAACCTTATGCTAAAGGCATAAAAGCCTTTAGCCTTGTTGACACTAGCCAGTTTGGGGGTTTTGTTTTGTTTTTTGGTCTAAACACATACACGCAGAGGTATAAACGTACTGTTTCGCAACTGCATTGATTGAGATGAATGAGTTAGATGTGAATGAGGGCACCACCCTCTGGAAAAAGGAACCGTCTTGTAAAGCTCTAGTTTAATATTCACAGTCGTTTCTTTGAAGGAAAATATAGCCCCCTCCACTTTATAGGGTATAAGGAAATGGATGGTCTTCTGGAATGAATGCACTGGGCTGGGAGGTCAGAAGGAAGAATTGGAAAGGAACTGTGGTGGTACAGTGGTTAAGCTCTTGGCTGCTAACCAGAAGATTAAAGATTCAAACCCACTAGCTACTCCCTGGGAGGAAATCGGCTTCCATAAAGAGTTAGAACCTTGGAAACCCTACAGAGCAGTTCTGCTCTATCCTATAGTGTCACTGTAAGTTGGAATCAGCTCAACAGTAATTGTTTGGTTTGTTGTCTTACTGTGAAAAGTTATAGCCTATGAGGTCTGACAACTAAATTCATGAACTCATCCTAGAAAAAAGCGCTACTTACTTCATTGCTGAATATCGCTACAGTCCCCTTTGAAGCATCCCCTTGGGAAGCTGTGTGCTGATGCTCACACCTAGTCCACCCTTCAGCGCAACTTAGAAACTCTGGAATGGCCATTAGGGCTGTCATTGTGTTACCCTTGATGTCCTGAATGTCATCAAAATCTCTTCTTTTCAACATGTCCTTTATCTTTGGATAAAGTAAAAGTCACTGGGGGCCAGATCAGGTGAATAGGGAGGGCGTTCCAATACAGTTATTTGTCTCCTGACTAAACAACTCCCTCACAGACAGTGCTGTGTAAGCTGGTGTATTGTCATGATGCAAGAGCTGTGAGTTGTTGGTGAGAGTCAGGTTGTTTTTCTCTAACTTTTTGACACAGCCTTGTCAACACTCCAAATGGTAAACTTGGTTAACTGTTTGGCCAGTTGGTACAAATTTGTAATGAACAATCCCTCCGACACCAAAAATACTTAGCAACATTGTTTTGACTCTTGATGTGGACTGACAAAGTTTTTGATGGTGGAGAATTGGCTGACTTTCATTGTGCACTTTGACACTTTGTTTCAGGGTCGTATTGGTACACCCATGTTTCATCATTAATGATAACACAGCCCAAAACATCAATTGAGCTCTTCAAAAGTCTTGGCAAACTTCTGCTCCCTTTGCTTTTATTCATCAGAGAGGTCCTTCAGGACTATTTCTATGCATACCTTTCTCATGCCAAGATCTTCAGTTAAGATTTTCCTAATCGTTCATCTGTCAATGCGTGCTTAGTCTGTTATGCTTTTCAGTCCGCTGATGATTTTGCTGCACAACTCAACCAATTTCTGCAATGTTTTCATCAGTTCTGCTCGTTACTGGCCTCCCAGGCCTCCCCTGAGAAAAACTTTTAATCCGTGTGTACACTACTGTTTTCTTCATGGCGTTATCCCTATAAACTTGGACTAACATGTCCATGATTTCACTACTACTCTTGCCAAGTTGAACAACATAATGTTCATTTCTCTAATTCAAGCTCCGACATTCTCACAATGGCACACAAAAACACACAACAATAATAATGAACACCACTCAGCAAGACACTGCCACCCTTTGACACAAACACAGCTGTGAGACACTGATATACCAAGATTATGAAACCTCACCGAGTTCTTTGTACAGGGCTGCCAGCGTAAGCACACGGTGTCAAGTTCACGAACTTAATCGTTAGACCTCATATGATTAGAAGATCATTTCAGCTTAGTTCTTGACAAAGAGGAGCTGTTGTCGTAATGCTTATAGTGCTTAATGATCTCCTTAGAGCGACTGTGTGGGCTGGAACAAACAATAGAGAATAATTTTCTGTGTGTAGCATTCCAGAATGCCATAACTATGTAGGAGAAACATTTATGTGTTTGTAAAGTTTCCTGGCTTTCAAAGAATCGGAGACATTTCAAATTTAGAAGGACTCTAAAAGGGCATCTAGCCCAAAGTTGGTCCTCACCCACCCACCCCACTACAAGTGAAACCCGGAAGAGAAATTCAGAAAGAAACTGTGTAAACCAGAATGATGCAAATCAGAGTTAATACTTCTCTCCAAAACTCTACCTTTATAAATCAAGAAAAACAAGTTATTATTAACTACCATAAATGTGAATTCCACGCTAAACCAAATTTATTGGTAGAATTGTTTTTTAATCTTTTTTTAAAATTGTGCTTTTTATCCTTTTTTTATTAAACAATTAATATACATTGTCTTGTGACATTAGTTGCCTGCCCTGGGTTGTTAATACCACGTTCTTCTTCATATAGCCTAGATGCTCAGATTATTTGTTCATTATGCAGACTGAATAAGGATGGGGAACGAACACAACCTTGACTGATGCGCACCTTTCCTGATTTTAAGCCACTCGATATTCCCTTGATCTGTTTGAGCAGCTGCCTCTTGGTCTATGTAGAGGTCCCTCTTGAGCACAACTAAGTGTTCTAGAATCCCTATTCTTTCCAGTGTTACCCGTAAATTAGTGTATCGTATGTTATTTTATTTACATAAAACATCCATAAAATATAAAAAGTGTAAAAAAACTCCAGAATGTCATTAAGTAAATTTAAAACATCCAAAATCATATATATGCTTACATATATATACATGTGTGTGTATATATATATATATATACGTATACACACACACACACACACACACACACACACACTTACATATACATCGATATATGCTTAGAAAGGAGCTAGGTAAAACTGTGAACCAGAAAAATAAATTGAGAAAGAATGCATCCAAATATGAAAAATGAGTTTGTCATTTTGTTTTCCGTATATACGTGTGTGTGTGCGTATATATACATATATACACACACATATATATGGATATGGATGGATGGATGGAAATATATATATTTTTCATTTCATATAAATTTTTCATATCTATATCCTTTTTTCATTTCATATAAATTTTTCATATATATATATCCTTTTTTCCATTTCACATCTAACTTCAGGATGCATAGAAAGGGGAGTAAGAAAGAGCAGACATGAGAAAAGATACAGTTGTAAAACATCTAACTGCATGACTGGGGGTGCTGTGGGCTTCTGCCCCTTGCCTAGGTTCTTCTAACACTTACCTGAAGTGAAGATAGGACCTTTTTAGCTAAGAAGGATGTTAAGTCTTAGATTTCCTTCTAATTCCAGGGACATGTTAGTTGCAGAATTGGCACTGAAATTGTCTAGTTCGTCCGTTTATTTTAACTAAATATTAAATTTTATTCACGCTCTGCTTGTTGTCCCCTATTCCAGTTACTACCAGTTCTCTGAATTTTCATGCTGTTACTGTTCTCTGCGTGACTTTTTTGTTTGTTTGTTTGGTCTTATTGTTCCTGTTGCTTTTAAGCTCTGCTTTTCCCTTGAAGTCACGTCTGCCACCCTCCCACTCCTTTTTTTGTCCTTGTTGTTCTCGTCGGTTTTCTTTCAGGGTCAGATATGGGGTGGGGGGGTACTTATCTGAACAAAGAAAGCCGTGGTACTGAGAGAATTCCAGGCCTGAGAATCCCTGGATGGATACAAGGCCCAAGAGACCCCAGCCCCTTTCTGACCTTTTCTGTGCATCTCGAGCCGTGAATTCCTATGGTGTGTTATCCAGCAACTTCTCTAGGCTCCCAGTGGTCCCTTCTCTCTTTCCCCTCCCCTTCATTTTTCTTTCTCCACTGCTGAAGTTCTGCATCTTGAACAATTCCTCCTAAAGAAGGGATTTCTTGCCTTTTCCTTTAATTCTTATGTTAGCTGTTACATCCACAGAATCACATAATTTTAGAATTAAAAACCAAAAACCAAACTCATGATCACTAAAGCCAATTCCAGCTTATAGCAACCCTGTAGGACAGAGTAGAATTGCCCCATAGGGTTTCCAGAGAGTCCCGGATGATTTCAACTGTTGACCTTTTGATTAGCAGACGTAGTACTCAACCACTACGCCACCAGGGTTTCCTTAGAATTAAAGGGAATCTTCAAAGCCATTCAGTGAAATTGAAATTACAGTTTGCGCTAGATGCATTGTAAAGTATTTGCTGTCCATGAACACTTTAAAATCTACCATCCTGTATCAATAGAAGGCAATGCTTTTGTGCTATTAACTTTGCTTTTAAAAGTTTTTCATGGATAATCATGGAAAAAACAGCCCTCAGAAGGCAATTAAATAAAACTGAAAAACTTGTTCCAGGCTGACAAGGGGGAGGATATAAAAATGAAAAGGATGAGTGGCTGAATTTAGGAACAGGATGAAATGGGCTCCAACTGTGACAAAATGATTGCATATAAATAAGAATAATCTTTCACTACGAAGAACTGTTAGATAATGGAAAAGTTTGCCAAGGAAAGCTGAAGAATGACTGTACTTGAGGTTAGCCTGTTTCCAGTATGATTCAGCAGGTGATAAGTGTTTCCTTCGTGGTGTTAAATAGAATAAATATGTTAAAGGGATCCTCCTCCAAACACATGAATCTAGGCAGGTTTAGTTTTTAATTTCACTGGAATATAAAAAAATGATTATAAAGAGTAAGCCTCCTACCTACAGGGGGCTTTATAAAGAGCAAGCCCCCTATCGGTAGTAAGCCCACAGCACCCAAATCATGGAGTTACAAGGTTTGCAATTATATTTTTTCTCATGCCTGTTCCATATATGCACATATATACATGTATATATATAAAAAAAAATGACATAAACTCATTTTTCATATATGGATGCATTCTTTCTCAATTTATTTTTCTGGTTCACAGTTTTACCGAGCTCCTTTCTAAGCATATATCGATGTATATGTAAGTATCTATATATGATTTTGGATGTTTTAAATGTACTTATGACATATTCTGGTAGGGGGCCTACTCTTTATAAAGTAAAGACTAGAGGCTTGCTCTTTTTAAAATAATTGCCTTGATACCACCCCAGAGATTATGAAGAATTGTATTCATCATGTTTTTTAACAAGACAACTGTTGTTTTTTTTTTAATAAAAATTTTTAACTGTCTTTTGTTTTCTTTCAGGCTTGTAAATTTTATAGCTCCCAGTGGTATGAGGTAAACTACAAATACGAACAATATTCCGGAGACATTCGGCAGTTACCCCGGTAAGAGGCTTGTATTAATAATGCAGGGTCTTTTTCATGTATGCGTGCTTTCTCTTCACGTTCTGCTGTTGAAGACATGTACATCGATCTAGCATCAAGATCCTGTTTGCTAAATTTGTAAATAAGATTCATGATAGAACATTTTGCTCAACAATGTATAAGTTTCTATGTTCACAGAAACCCTGGTGATGTAATAGTTAAGTACTACAGTGGCTAGCCAAAAGGTCAGAAGTTCGACTCCACCAGGAGCTCCATTGAAACTCCACGGGCAGTTCTACTCTGGCCTATAGGGACACTGTGAGTTGGAATTGACTTGATGTCAGTGAGTTATTTTGAGTTCCTGGGTACAGAGTTTGAAGTGAGATTTAGATATCCAATTATTTGGTTTTGTGACCAGAGTCTCAGAGTTAGATTATCATTATATTATTCATTTGTGAACTCTGTTTTCAATAGCAGGTACAAAACGATTGTTATTGTGGGGTGCCATCAAGTATGTTCTGACTCGTGGTGACCCGTGTGATAGAGGAGGATTTTGCAGGCTATAATCTCTATGGGAAATACTGGTGGCATAGTGGCTAAGTGCTACAGCTGCCCACCAAAACAGTCAGCAGTTCAGATCCACCAGAGGCTCTTGGGAAACTCTATGAGGCAGTTCTACCCTATTCTGTCAGTTCTCTGTGAGTGGTAATTGACTCGATGGCACTGGGTTTGGTTTGGGTTCTTCGTTAATGTCTATGGAAGGAGATCCTCATGTCTTTCTCCCACAGAGCTGCCAACCTTTTAATTAGCAGCACGTACTTAACCATAGCACTATAAAGGCTCCTTGCAAGAGGATCAGAAGAGCACAATTTAGACCAAATATTTTTTTTCTGACAAATCTCTGTATGTAGCATTCTGGTTTGCCATGTGTCTCAAGTATTTTTCAGTGTCCTGAACTCTGGTGGTGTAGTGGTTGAGTGCTACACCTGCTAAACAAAAGGGCAGCAGTTTGAATCCCCCAGATGCTCCTGGGAAACTTTATGGGGCAGTTCTGCTGTGTTCTACAGGGTCACTGTGAGTTGGAATCAACACCAGTGGGTTTTAGATAGCACAGTGATTAAGAGTTTCTGGCTGTTAGCAAAAAAAGTCATTGGTTCAAATCCAGCCACTCGTTGGAAACCCTACAGGGCAGTTCTACTGTGTTGTCTACAGCATTGTTACAAGTCAGAATCATTTCAGTGGCAATAGATTTCATTCATGCGGTCTCTCAAAACAGTAAAAAATCATGAAAATAAATAATCTATAAGAAATGAAACATGTCAGTGAACAAAATGGAAAACAGATGTTCCCTCCTAACACTTGGAAAGGTAAAGCCCATAGGAGATGATTCTGTTCTGCACCCGCTCAAATGTAGCCTCCACAGAAGCTTGCCATCCTATCCTAGGCCTTCATGAGTCATTACTGTATTCAGAATATCTGGGTGTTTGTCACTCGCATACTTTTTTTATAGGCATAATGAAAAAGCACTGTCTATACTGCCAGCCAAGTGCCGTCGAGTCGGATCCGATACAGAAGTCGTTTATTTAGTATCTGCTCCTTCTTTTATCTCTCCTAAAGCAAAAAATAAAAAATAAAAACCTCAAATGGCAGGGACTTCTACTTGCAAAATCACCCTTCAGGCTTAAAAGAGTGCCTGGCATATAACTGGTATGTAATAAACACTTACTGGGTGAATAAACCAGATGAATGGAAAAATTTAAACATAGTATTTCTGGGTAGACTTGGGGTTACTCAAATTCAGAGAACTTCCTTGAACTGGAATCTCTCAACTGAGTGGCTAATCAAACTAGGATGATGGAAGCAATCCAAAGAAGTACATAAAATAGCCACAATTTCAGTTTTTATTAACACATTACCAAATAAAACACTGAGATGATACACATGGGGATCTAATTTTGTGATAAACACATGGTTCAAAATTGAACACCACTTTCCAAGTTTTTTTGGCCCCCAGAAACAGCTTTGCCAGATGTGAGTACTCAGAAGCCCTGCCCTCAACTCCTGAACACAGATTTTGAAAGAGGGATTTTAAAACAGCCCTCTGAAAAAGTGACGTTTGAGCTGAGAGCCGAAGGAGCAGAAGCTGGCAACTCTGTGATCTAAGAAGAAGAGTTCTCAACAGAGAGAACAACAAAGGGGGAAAGGCCCTGAGCTGGAAACCAGACCTGCTGAGTGGAATGCCAATCAAGGAGGCGAGAGCTACGGAGAAGAAAACCAAAAAAGCAAAAATAACCAGTTGCTAAAGAGTAAACTCTGACCCATGATATCCTCATGTGTGTCAAAGTAGAACTCTGCTCCGGAGGGTTTTCAGTGGCTGGTTTTTCAGAAGTAGATCACCATGCATTTCTTTTAAGACACCTCAGAGTGGACCAAGCCACCCAACTGTGGTTAGCAATAAGAGTGTCAGCTATTTGTACTACTCAGGGATGAAGGGGATTAAAAAATAATAAACCAAACCCAGTGCCATCGAGTTGGTAGTGCAGATGAGTTTCCATAGAGTTTCCAAGAAGCACCTGGTAGATTTGAACTGCTGACTTTTTGGTTAGCAGCTGTAGCACTTAACAGCTACCCTACCAAAGTTTCCATGAAGGTTTCACCATCAAGGTGAAGCATGAAAGTAGACAAAGGGCCGTATAGATCCCGGAAGAAAGCTTGAATTTTCTTCTAATTGCAGCAGGAAGCCTTGGGAATTTTTTACCCAGAGCCGTGACATGCTCTGGTTTACATTGCTAAAGAGCATGTAGTCTACTCTTTGAAAAACGAATTGTAGTGGTGAGAACAGAAGAAGGAGAGGGAAGGACACCATTTCTTTTGGAGCTGCATGACTGTGGGGAGCAAAGAAAAAGAAGCTCTTCCAAGATAGCAAATCTCTTTTGAAAACAGTCAGCTGAACTTTTTATCAAATCTCTGAACATTCGTTTAGATTGGGGTTGCTCCTAATAGATAATCTGTGGTAACGTTGGAAGGCCTCGTCCCATCCTAGGCCATCATGAGTAATGACTGTATTCAGAATATCTGGGTGTTTGTTAGTCACCTACTTTTTTTGTAGGCATAATGGGAAAGCAAAGCATTTTTTAACGTCAAGACTTCCTCTTTCGAAAAAGGTTTGAGAAGTGGTTACCACTCAGGAACTAGGAGTAACCAGTTGGGAGACTTTGTACAAAGTAAGAGAAAGTAAAAAACAGTGTTTAGTTGACCTTTTGGATAAATACCTTCTTACCCTTTCATCAGGCCTCTCAAGACATTTAGCAATTTTATCCCCAAATGTTATTATATCTTTTCTAATTTGTGATGTCATAAAACAAAGTCATTGAATGATGTCATATTCGTGGTATCGTTCCCCTGTTAAAACAATGGAGAAGACACCTCCAGAAAGAACAGGCTCTGAATATCCTTATTGAGTTGGGATTTCCATAGAACACACAGGGGCAATCCCATGAGAAGAAATGTGAAAGTAACTGAAATATTGTTGAGAAATCCCTTAACTGTAACCGAAGGAAATGGAAGTTGGTACCAAGAAGGGGAGGAAGAAGAACGCCACAGAGCAAAATGCTTTGCCAAGCCAAGCCAAGTGCCATCGTTAATGACCTGTATAGATTCAAAGTGACTCTCTGAACAGCTAGAATACAATCCTTTGGCATACCCCCTGGAGTAATGAAGACTGTAACACTTGATAGTAGTATTTTAAAAAGTAATTTTATAAAGCTTAGCACTCTTCCTTAAAGGTAACGCATATTTAGAACAATAATAAAAACAGATAATTTGCTTGGGCCTTCTGAGACATGGCTTAAACTGGTTTTTTCTGTTCGGAACCCTTGCTGAAGAGTTTGCATTTCCACCCCAGATATACTGAATCAGAATCTACATTTTAATCATATTTCCAGATGAATCTTATGTATAGTAAAGTTTGTCAAAGACTATTGAACTAGTGGAAACCCTGGTGGCATAGTAGTTAAGTGCTATAGCTGCTAACCAGAAGATTGGCATTTCAAATCTGCCAGGTGCTCCTTGGAAACTCTATGGGGCAGTTCTACTCTGACTTATTAGGGTCACTGTGAGTCAGAAGCAACTTAACGCCGTTGGGTTTGGTTTCGATATTGATTCTACGAGTACTTCTCAGAATTGGTCCCTAAGCAGTAGTATTAGCATTGCCTGGCAACATGTTCGGAATGCTAATTCTCAGCAGAACTTAGAATCCGAAAGAACCTGTAAGAAGCTCTGTTCTACGGCATTAGAAGTGCGTTATTGTCATATCTCCTGAATTAAATGAATTCTCCTGTGTCTGCTACCACTCTGAATCAATCATTTCTTTTCATGTGCTACCAAAACAACTAAATAAAAATTATGGGAGGGGGATAGGGATGTATTTATCTCCCTGCATTTTTTTGAATATAAAATTGTGTAGTTATTGACTCTGAAAGCTTGGTCTTTTAAAGTGTGTGTTCACAGGAACATATTGGAGAGACATGATTTCAGGCTAGGATGGAAACCATAAAACCTTCTCACATTAGGAATAAAAATCAGCACTCAACTTGGAGTTGCCAGGAGACAAGAATACATAAAAATACAAAAGACCACTGTTTTCATTAATCCACTGGGAAAAAGGCAAAAATGCATGACAGCTGCTGTGATATAAAGAGAACATCTCATATAGTATGCTTGGTGGCTGAACATCAAATAAAGTGTGACTAGTTCTTCTGCTGAAAGTACCAGTGGTACAGTGGTTAAGTGCGGCATCTGCTAGCCAAATGGTCAGCAGTTCAAATCTGCCGGGTGCCTGTAGGAAACTCACTGAGGCAGTTTTACTCTCCCTTACAGGATTGCTATGAATCAGTGTCAACTCGATGGTAGCGGGTTTGGGTTTTTGGGGGGGCGGGGCGGGGCTTTTTGCGTTTATATTTGTGCTGGAAACCCTGGTGGCATAGTAGCTAAGTGCTAGCTCTGCTAGTCAAATGGTGAGCAGTTCAAATCTTCCAGGTGCTCCTTGAAATTCTGTGGGGCAGTTCTACTCTATCCTATAGGGTCATGAGTCAGAGTCAACTCAAGGACAGTGGGCTTGATTTTTTTGCTTGTTTGTTTTGTTTGTTTTATACTGAGCTGTGTTTGAACAGAATAATTTAAAAAGAACATTTCTCATGCTGGGTGGAATAGTATATGAAACCATTTAACACTCAGAGCCCTAGGGTAGGTGCTGTTACCCCTATTTAATAGAGTAAACTTGAGTACTACAAGGGTATGTAACTTGCCCCAAACCTCATAGCTCTTAATCCATGGAGCAGTCAAGCATCCCAGTGCCCCTTATGTGGGTGATGGAGGTCATTCTGGCAAAGAAATGGGAAAAGGGATTCACGGCTAGTGTTTAGTTCAAACACCAGAGAGTACCCTCCTGGATAAACTCTTCATCTCAAGATCCCAAAGGTCTTTACAGACCTCACAATGCCTTTTTGGGGAAGAGTGTTCAAATCAGTAGCCAGAAGTGCTAATCTGTTAATGATCCTTAAAACAGCCTGGGGCAGTGGTAGTTTAGTGATAGAAGGCTGTCCTTAAAGGAGATACAAGTTCAATTCCTGGCTGATGCAGTTCAGATGGAACCACCACACTTCTCCCACTGAAGACTTGCATGTCTCTATGATGCTGAAGAGGTTTCAGTAGGGCTTTCAGACTAAGACAGAGTAGGAAGAAAGGCCTGGGGATCTGCTTTCAGAAATTCATCAGTAAAAACCCTGTGGATGACAGTAGTCAGAACTCTGTTGTGTGTGGCCTTGAGATAAGTCCAAGTTAACTTGATGGCAGGTAGCAACAGAAAGTAAGCAAATCATAATTTCGGATCAAGGCTTCTAATCCTGTCTCTTCTACTGCGTACTTATGTAAATAACTACTGTGGGCTTTTTAATCCTTGGACGCTACAGCAAGTTAATGCACTCACCTGCTAACTGAAAGACTGACAATTCAAGTTCACCCAAAACTGAACTCAGATAGAGTTCACTCAGATAGACCTAGTGATCCACTGCTAAAAAATTAGCTACTATAAACCTTATTGAAAAGTATGACACTGGACTCATGCCTCACACCATACACAAAAATTAACTCAGAGTGGATCAAGAAGCCTAAATGAAGGAAAGAAAGTCATAAAGGTCATAGAAGAAAACATAGGAGTATGACTTTGGACCTTGTTTTCAACAGTGGATTCTTCAACACCAGAAGCACTGGCAACAAAAGACAAAATAGATATGTTGGACCTGGTCAAAGGTAAAAGATTTTATTCAACAAAGATCATTAATAACAAAGCAAGTACATTCTACAGAACAGGAGAAGATTCTTGGGGATCATGTTATCTGACAGGAGTTCAATATCCAGAGTATATAAAGAGCTCCTACAACTAAACAACAGAAAGACAAACAACCTGCTGAAAAAATAGGCAAAGAATTTGAGGACACAGTTTACTAAAGAAGATATATCAATGGCCAACGAGTACATGAAAGGATGAATAACAGCATTAACTGTTGATGTTGTGCTGTGTAGTTGGATGTGACTCATTTCTACCTTATAGTAGAGAATAGAACTGCAACATAATATTTCCAAGGAGTGGCTTGGTGTATTTGAATGCTGATCTTTTGGCTGGCAGCTGAGCTGTTAACTACTCTGCCTTCAGGGCTCCTTTAGCCAGCAACAACAACAAAAACCATTGCTGTCAAGTTGATTCCAACTTATTGGAACTCTATAGGAAGAAATAGAACTATCCTATGGGGTTTCCAAGGAGGGATTGTTGAATTTGAACTGCCAACCTTTTGGTTAGCAGGTATAACTCTTAGCTGCTGTGCCACCAGGATCACCCTTTTACCCATTCGAGATATGCAAATAAAAACCACCATGAGATACCACTTCACTTCCAGTGGTATAATTAAGACTTTTTTTAAAGAAAAAACAAATGTTGGTAAGGATGTGGAGAAACTGGAACTCACTTCCTTTAATGTTGGGAATGCAAAATGGTGCAGTTGCTGTTGAAGAAAACAGTTTGGGAGTTCCACAAAAAGTTAAAAATGGAATCGTCAGATGATCCAGCAGTTGTACATCTAGGGCATACCCAAGAGACTTGACAACAGGGATGCAAATAGACACAGGTGCACTATGCAGACTGTACAACCAGAATGTTCCTTGTAGCACTATTCGTGAGAGCCAAAAGGTGGAAACAACTGAATGTCTGTCAGGGGATGCATGGAGAAGCAAAGTTTAGTCCATACACATGATGGAATACTTTCAGCCAGTAAAGAGAAATGAGTCCTAATATATGCTACAACATAGATAAACCTTGGAAACATTTTATTGAGTAAAACAGGTCAATCACAAGAGGACAAGCATTTTATGAGCTCCATTATGTGAAATAACAAGAACGGGTAAGTGTGTACAGGTCGAAAGGATTGGTGGGAGAGGGAAAGAAAAGTCGTTGTTTAGGTAGTAGTAAATTTGTGTGTATGATGATGGGAAATTTGGCAATGATTATTGGTGATGGTTGCACATGATTAATATAATTGATATCACTTGACTTGTACTCCTGAAAAATTTTGAACTGGTAAATGCTGTACCATACATACACACACATACATACACACAAATGCTGTACCATACATACACACACATACACACACATATAGTACAGCATTTATCAATTCAATATCAATATATATGTTACATATATATACAACTATAATAATAATTTTAAAATAAACTTATGATGTGCAGTTCTGCTCTAACTCAGGTGGCATCACAAGGTGTCAGAATCCTCTTGATGACAATTTGTGATGCCACGTGAGTTAGAATAGAACTGCATATCATGACAACGGGTTTCAGTGGGTTATGGGCTTCAGATTTCTTCTCTATCAAATGGCAACATTATCCTAGATGGTAGAGTTCCCAGTATCCCCAGTACTTGTGTAAATGCCTGATTTTAAATTTATATATGCTTATAATTTAATAAAAAAACAACATCCAGCTTGATATCTATCTAGACTTCAATATATAATCTCTACTATCTTGTTATCTATATATTTTTAAATTTTTTTTATTGTGATTAAGTGAAAGTTTACAATCCGAGTCCATTTTCCATATAAAATGACAAATGTCCATCTCTCTGTAAGTCTGTCTGCTCTCCGCAGCCTGCGATAACACACTCTTCTTTTTCACTCTTTACTTCCAGTATCCACTCAACCAACACTTGTCCCATTCTTTCTACCATCTCCTCTCCCCTCTCGAAAGAAACCAGTGGACAGCCTCATCTATATATTAAACCATGAAGTCCACACACCACATGCATCATGCTATGTCCTCAAGTCCCGTCCATTCTTTGTCTGAAGTGTGGCCTTTGGTACTAGTTTCAGCTCTGGGCTAGCAGCAAGTCCAGGGGCCATGTTCTCAGGGAACCCTCCAGGTTGCTGTACCATCAAGTCTGACCTTTCAGTGGTGTTTCGGATCTGCACAGCCCTTTTGTTCCTGCTGCATCAGGGACTCTGCATTGTGTCCCCTATCAGGGCTGTCTTTGATAGTGGCCGGGCCCCCTCTGGTTCTTCTGGTCTCACGCTGATGTAGTCTCACAATCATCTGGGTCTGTCTCCATCCTGGGCTCATCCTGCCACATGTCTTTGATATTCTAGGTTGTTAGTATATCTATTTTTGAACTCTTTTTGAGCCTACTGGAAGTAAATGATGGACAAGGAAGGTCATATTGTGTGTCAATAAAACAAAAAACAGAAAAGAATACAGCCAAATTGATTCAACTGATGATAGTACATGCCACATGTGTATAATCATGTATGTTTTTTTTATTTATTGAGCACTTACTATGTGCTGTGATAGAGATAATATTGAAATTCCTATTTCCTACTACTCTTCTTTGAAGCCTAACATAAGACTGTTACCATTTGTACTGATGTATGTAGGGGTCTTGAAATCACATCTAGACTATTCATCAGATATAATTGGAACTTAGACTGAATATGAAACCCAAGAAATTATCCATAAGACTCAACACCAAGTACTGTATTCCTCAGAAGAGCTTTATTGCTCTGACTTATTGATTCTGCTAGCCAGTAACTTTCATTAAACTGATTTATAAAATAAAGATGCGATAGTAAATATATTTGTATCTACAGTCCTACCTCTCCAGGTTTTGATTACACACACACAAAAAAAATCTCCAAGATACAGGCTAAAAAAAGAAAAAGCTGCAGATTATACCATTTCAAATTATTTCACTTCTTTGATACTCTTCTTCACCATGCCTGTCACTAGTTCAATCAAAAAACAGGAATTGAAAATGTAGAGTGAGATACAAATGGGACATAGTTAGAAGTCTCTACTTAAAAGAAATGTAAAAGCTGATGGAGGACAAACAGAATCAGGTAGGTATCACCAGAGGCTTGCATAGAGAGCTTCTGGGGAGTGGTCAAGCAGGATGCTGTAGTGTCCAGGACACCTCCCAGGTGTTTGAGGGCACATACTCTTGTCAGAGGTCGAGAATGGGACTCTGATCTCAGGCTCTCACACAGTTAACAGGACTTTTGTGCTGTACCTTCCTTGAATGTAACCTAGGAATGGGCGTTCTTTGTCATATAGAAGGAAAGTGAAACAGGACTTTGTATCCATTAGTTACAGTGCAGTAATTTTACACATAAGTATGTGTGGAGCAGCCTTGGTTATCTACCCTTTTTATCTGGAATACCACCAGTGTAGGAAATGGCTTATGATAAAATAAACAGACCAAAAAAATAAACATTTCAGTCAAATCGATTCTAACTCATAGTTACCCTGCAGGGCAGAATAGAACTGCCCCATAAAGCTTCCAAGGAGTACCTGGTGGATTCGAACTGCAGATATTTTGACACTTAACCACTACACCACCAAGGTTTCTGGGAAATATTGAATCACCTCTAGTCTTTTTTTTCAGTGGATTTTGAGGTTGTTTCTACGCAATACAGGTCATCTCAAAAAATTAAGCATTGAATGAACTTTCTACATGCTGGATTTTATATAGTAAAAGATACCATATAGATGGATATCAAAGAATGCCTGATCCCTGGAGTGGCGTGTTCTGATCTCCAACCAAATGTTGATTATGAAATAGAACTATGACAAGGAAAATTAATTTCTGATTTAATTTACCAATAGTAGAACCAGATGTACAGTTTTGCTACTCTGGACTCCTCAGCGATGCATTCTATAAACCGACTGCCATCGAGTCGGGTCCGACTCATAGCCATCCTATAGGTCAGAGTGGAACTGCCCGTGGAGTGCCCAGAAGCACTTGGCAACTTTGAACTGCCAACCTTTGGGTTATTCAGCACTGCAGTGGAAATGAACGAAGCAACCCAGTTGCTGCCAAGTCCCTGGCACAGCCTGGACCAGGAAACTGTGATTAGGGAACAGCGCCGCCTCGTGGCTGGAGCGCAAACTAGTTCTCAGGAGTTGGCTTTCTTTAGTTGAGGCTGTTCAAATGTGTCATTTTCTGTATCCTTGCATGTATCACGTACAAAATGAAAAAGGTATTAAAATTTCACTGACTGATGCTACTCTTCACAATGCTGAGCCAAGCCAAGTTCCATCGAGTCAGATCTGACTCATGGTGACCCTAGGCAATACTGAGGTAATAAAATATTGACTACCAAACTCATAAACTTCCTTGCATATCTTTATGGAGTTCCTGAAGATACGTGTAAATCTGTGCTAACAGTAATGGGAGATTTATTTACTGGAGATAAGATATAATCATGAGGTGTGGAAAAGCTACTGTCTTCGAAGAAAATGAGACCTTCACAGATTACCTTATTTTATTTAAAAAATTGAAACCAACTTGGTACAATAATTCTTATCTGTGGGGCCGTGCAGTGTCTCGTGATAAATCGGATTCTTCTTTTTTTTTTTTTGTGACTATCAGAGCAGAATACAAACCAGAAAAACTTCCTTCACATTCCTTTGAAGTTGACCATGAAGATGCCGATAAGGATGAGGTAACTAAATTATTGCGAGTCCAGTGTTTAAAACATGAGGACAGTTCGTTCCTGCTATTCACTAAAGCGCTTCTCCTTCCGGCTGGTTTTCCATAAGCTTCGATAACTGTTGTGTTCGGGCTTTTAGTCAAAACAAATGATGTGCGTGTGGAAATTAAGCATGACTATTTCAGATGTGTCAGGGAGAGAAAAAAGAAGTCGCATTTGTAAGGGCAGTGTCTGGGATCTGGGAATCACAAAAGAAATTACTGTGCTGCTAATGATGCCTTTTGTACAGGATACCACATCCCACTCATCTTCCAAGGGCGGTGGCGGGGCCGGAGGAACTGGAGTGTTCAAGTCTGGCTGGCTCTACAAAGGGAATTTTAATAGCACCGTGAACAATACTGTTACTGTTCGGGTAAGGAGACATCAAGACTCATCTTTATTTCTGTCACCTTTCTTGACACTCTGCTTTCCGGTCATAGCACAGAGGAAAGACATTTGCATTAAGTTTGTATTTTATGTCATATTTTATTTATGAGGACGTATGATGCTCTTCTCTAGGATGCTGTCCCAGAAATGTGCCGTTTCTGAAAAATTTCTGATTCCCCTGAATAGTAGTATACTGCCATTTGAACTACCTCCTTGTGGTTTCTCTTTAGTCTTTCAAAAAGCGCTACTTCCAGCTGACTCAGTTGCCAGACAACTCCTACATCATGAATTTCTACAAAGATGAAAAAATATCCAAAGAACCCAAAGGCTGCATCTTTTTGGATTCTTGTACAGGTGTGGTACAGGTAGGAGAAATCCCTTTTCCGGTGGGCTTTTTTTTTTACTGAGTCGCTAATCGCTCATCTAGCAAATATTCATGGAGTATCTCAGAGGAAATCGTAGTCATTCCAGACTGTAAGGATTCAATTGAGAACGTGATAGCCTAGGTCCCTGCATTAACGAAACTTTTTTTCCAATAGACGAAGAGAAAGAGCAAGCAAATGAATGAATGAATGAATAAACTGAATGGAATCAAAGAGTGAAATCAAAGAGTAACAGGAGGGAGAGATGAGGAGTTAGGTTGGAAAGGAATGTTGTTGTTCTTGGGTGCCTTCATGAGTTGGTTCTGACTCACAATGACCTTGTGTGCGACAGAATGAAATACTGCCCAGTTTTGCATACCTTCCTCACAACTGTTGCTCTTTTTGAGCCCTTTGTGGCAGCCACAGTGTCAATCCATTTCATTGAGGCTCTTCCTCTTTTTCACTGACCCTCTGCTTTACCCAGCATGCTGTCCTTCTCCAGGGTACTGGTCCCTCCTGAAAACAGGTCCAGGATACATGAGATGAAGTCTCACCATCTTTGCTAATAAGGAGCATTCTGGCTGTTCTTCTGCCAAGAGAGAATGTTCTGTTCTTCTGGCAGTCCATACATACAATATTGTTTGCCAACACCATGTTTCAAAGGCATTAGTTCTTTAGTATTCCTTAATCATTCTCCAGCTTTCACACGCACTTGAGGTGATTGAAAATATGATGGCTTGAGGCAGACACACCTTAATCCTCAAAGTGACAGCTTTGCTTTTGAACACTGTAAAGAGTCTTCTGCAGCCGATTTGCCCAGTGCAATACATCATTTGACTTCTTGACTACTTCTTTTGTGGGTGTTGATTGTAGATCTAAATAAGTGAAACTCTTGATGACTTCAGTATCTTCTCTGTTTATCATAATATTTTTTATTGGCCCAATGGTGAAGATGTTTGTTCTCTTTATGCTGAAGTGTAATCCATAATGCAGGCTGCGTTGCTTGATCTTCACCAGTAACTCCTTTGAATCCTCTTCATTTTCATCAGTCAAGGTTGTATTGTATCATCTGCACAATGCAAGTCATTACTGGATCCTCCTTCAAATGTGATACTATGTGCCTCTTCGTGTAGTCCAGTTTCTCAAATTTATACATGTTTTTGGAAAGGAATTCTATGTAAATTAACAGTATCACTTAAAAAATGAGAAAGCATTTTTGAGGAGATACCATTTGAGTTAAGGCCCAAAGAGGAAGCAGACAGCAAGTGCAAAGGTTCCTGAGATGCGAGAGAGTCTGGTAAATTCAAGGTGACAAAGAAAAAGACCACTTATATCTCTGCAGCGTGCATAGGGGAGGGTGGAAGGATATGGGGATAGAAAAGTTAGGCAGGAGATAGATGGCTTGGGAAACAGCTGAGAATGGTCAAAACCAAACCATTTGCAGTGTAGTTGATTCTGACTCACATTGATCCCACATGAGCAGAATAGAAGTTTTTCATGTTTCTCAAGGCCAGAAGCAGGTAACCAGGTCTTTCTTCTGGGCAACTCTGAGTGGGTACCAGCCACCAGCCTTTGGGTTACTAGTCAAGCACCTAATCATTTGTACCACTGAGGACTCCAGAAGTTTTTATAACTGATCAGTCACAATTAATTAGTTTATTTTGAAGATTGGGTGATGAGGATAAGGTCATGGTGGCTTCAGTTTTCTTGAGGGTTAGACTGACTGTTATTGGAGAGGTGATAAATGTCATGTCACCATTGTTCTCCTAGAGATGGACTTAACAAGGTCCTGATGATTAAATTCACTAATTCATCCTAGAAAAAGTGCTGTATACCTCACTGCTTAATATCACATGGTCATCTTCGAAGTACTCCACTTGGGAAACTGTGCACCGACACCAGCACCTAGTCTACCCTTCAAAACAATTTTGGAATTCTTTTTCTGGAACATCAACCAGAGCTGTTGCCGTAGGAGGTCTGACAATTAAGTTTGTGAACTTCTCCTAGGAAAAGTGCTTTGGAGGATGGGCTAGGCTCTGGGATCAGTGCATGGCTTACCAAGGGGGAGTACTTTGAAGGTGACCATAGTGATATTCAGCATTGAGGTGTGTAGCACTTTTGCTATGAAAAAAGTCACGTGGAAGCAACTGGCCATCCCAGTCTAACGTCAGGCATTCTGTATAAAACCAAGCAGCAGAAGAACAAAACAAGCACCAGAACCTCTGACTCATTGCTTCTTACATGCCGTGATTTCAGTTTCTTGGGTTTCTAAAAGCACTGGATTTTATGGATTCTTTTAAGTCAAAGAACATCTTCGAAATATGTAGCAAGATTTTCCATCCTACAATGAATGTGATTACTTTCACTTAAGCTATCTGATTTGTAAAAAATTTGTTGAGATCTACTTGAAAAGCATTAACTATCTAGGTCATTTCAGTCCCTAGGGCCTCAACCTAAAGTAGCTGTGTACTGTCATGTTTAAGAGCATGTGCTCCAGGGTCAGAATGCCCAAGTTTGAGTCTTAGCATGGCTGTTTGCTAGATGTACAGTCTGAGATGAGCTATTTAGTCTTCTTAAGCCTCAGTTTCTTTATTTTTAAGATGGAAATTGCAGTAGCACCAGTATCATAAAACTGAAGCAGTGTTTCTTAACCTCAGCACTACTGACCTTTGAGGCCAGCTAACGGTTTGTTGTGGAGGCTGTCCCGTGCTTTGTAGAATGTGTAGAGACATTTCTGGCTTCTCTCTGCTACATGGACATGTCATCAGGAAGGACTAGTCCAAGTATAGTAACGAACACGTAGCTGGCATGGGGTAAGGCAGTACTCTGTTCTGTAGTACGTAGGGCCCCACTGTGAGTTGAAATGGACTTGATGGCACCTCACAACAACAATATCCAGCAGATGCCAACATCACCCTCCCAGTTTGTAACCACCAGACATGTCTCCAAACTTTGCCAAGTGTTTCTTACAAAGTCACCCTCATTTGAGAACAACCAAGAAATTCAATAATGCCATTCAGTAGTAGCATACAAGCTGTGTAGCTCAAAGTATACATTCCACGTAAGTCAACTTGCTGACCAGGTAATAATGAGACAGTACACTTACTTGTATACGTATGTCACCATTGTCTTACTTCCAAGGTGACATTTTCTTCATTGACAAGAATTACATTGATTCTTAAGAGTTTAATTTCAGAAAGAAACACAGTGCTTTTAAATGACATTGCTGTTCTACAAGCTCCCCATCTTCAAACTATTATCCTTGGTATTAGATTTGACGGGGACTGACTATTGTGAAAAAGGGAAACAGAATAATCTTATAGACCTCACTTGGCTATCTTACGCTTAAAATATTCTTTCTTGCTACTCTTATACACTTGCATGAAGCTCTGGTGGTGCACTGGTTAAGTGCTCAGTGTTGATACACAAGTTGGCAGTTTGAACCTACTGTGGGCAAACCTGGTGTGTAGTAGTTAAGTGCTGAACAAAAGGTCAGCAGTTTGAATCTGCCAGGTGCTCCTTGGAGACTCTGTCGAGCAGTTCTGCTGTGCTGAAGGGTTGCTGAGTCAGAATCGACTTGATGGCGGTGGGTTTGATTATTTTGGGGGTGGGGAAAGATGTAGCAGTCTGCTTCTGGAAAGATTACAGCCTTGGAAACTCTGTAGAGCAATTCTGCTCCATCCTGTAGGATCACCAGAAGTCAGTGGCCATTTTTATTCTCTCTTACTTAATAGTAGAAGCAATCAAATGTTTTAGCAGTCTTGGCACAAATCTTACAACAAGTCATTGGATCATAAGACTGAAGACTCTTGTTTCTGGTTGCAGGTTGCTGGAAATAGTTCCCCTTCTTCCTGCCAACCCATGAATCATTCACGTAACTCTCTACAGAGCTAAGATTATGTCTTGGGCTAAAAGTGGGGGCACTTGAATGTGTGGATGCACTGCAGAGTTCTTTCTAGTCTCTTAGGCCTGACCTATTTCTGGATGGTTCATCTGTCAAAATCTGGAATTCTTCCAAAAAGTAATAATGCTGAACTTTAAAAGGAAGAATTAATTAAGTGTTGCTGAGTGCTTCACTAGAAGTGAAAGATAATTGCAGTTTAACACAGTTGCCAAATTTCCATATGGAAAGGGCAGTAAGGCTCTTAATGGAGGATGGAGATTGTTTTCTTTTGTTGGTCACAAAGGAAATTCTTGGCCTTAAAACCCTGAACAAAAGATTTAGCAAAGGTCAAAGATCTACAGCTATGTTTTATAGAGATTGAGCTGGAAAACTTAAATATCTTCTTCTCTACTTGTACTTCAAAGCTTGTTTTGGCAATGAGTCTTCATTTTGTAAGAATTTATGGTTGTAGTCTTTTGTTATCTATTGGGTTTCAGAGATGCAGTTTAATTTATAATGTCTGTCTTTTCTTCAAAGAGTCATAGAATTTATGTGGATACACACCTTGGTGGTTGTTTTAGGCTGGGTTCTCTAGAGAAGCAAAAACAGACAAGCATATAAATATAGAGAGAGATTTAGATCAAGGAAATTGTTCACATGATTGTAGAGCCTGGAACATCCCAAGTCCATGGTCAGGATATAGGCTTCTACAGTCACTATAAAGCCAGACTTGACTTGATGGTAATGGGTCTGGTCCAGTCTGATTCATGCAGCCACAGTGCTGGTGAACCCAAGATTGACAGGTCAGAGAGGCTTTTCCAAAGGCTGCAAAGATTGATCAATGCCAAAATCGGCCGCAAGACCATAGGTAGGTTGTTAGCTCAATTCCAAGAATCAGCTGTCAGACAAACAGGAGCCAGCTGCAGAATCTAGAGCAAGCAAACGCCCCCAAGTCTTACCAGAATGTTCATTTACAAGATCCAGCAAGTAAGTCCACGGTCATAGTTGTTCTAAGTGCTACATACCTCACTGCTGAATATCACTATGGTCACCTTCGAAGCACTCCACTTGGGAAGCTATGCACCAGTCAATGCCAGTGCCTAGTCTACCCTTCAAAGCAATCTTGCAATGCTGTTTGGAATGGCCACTGTGTGTGTTGGCAAGGGAGCAACTTCATGAACTCAATTGTGTAGTTGTCTGTGAAGTAGTTTCTAGCCAGTGAACAGATAACTGTATTGGAACACCCTACTTACTCACTTGATCTGGCCCCCAGTGACTTTTTTTTTTTTTTTTTTACCTGAAGATAAAGGAAGTGTTTAAAGTAAGACATGTCGATGACAGAACCTAAGGGTAAACTGGCAACAGCTCTGATGGCCATTCCAGAAAAAGAGTTCCAAAACTGTTCTGAAGGGTAAGCTAGACATTGGTGTCAGCATATAGCTCGCTAATGGGAGTATGAGACCCCTGTTCTAAGGACTTAGCAAGAGAATTATCCAAAGAAGAAAATGACTGTGTTGGCTACATAGGTGAGTTGGGGGCTGAGGGTTTATCATAGATGAGATCATTGATAGGTGTTAGAAGTTTTATTTTTTTACTGTAATTAATGAAAAAGTTAAAATAAAAAAAAGAGAGAGGGAGTAGTTATCTTCAGAGGATGGCTGGACTTTGCTCCAAAATCCTAAGGGATTACGCTGTGGTTCACCAGTAGGGGACTGCCAGATACTCCAAACAGCGTCTCCATCTTCCATTGACACTTCAAGCACCATGGGATCAGCCAGATCATATGATCCAAGTGGCAGAGCAGCTTGCACAGCAGCCTGAACTTGTTGCAGAGCCTTTTCTTGTTCTGGGCCTTGCTCAAAACCAGCAGCTTTTTGAGCTGCTTGATAAACGTGCCAGAGTAGCATACCCAAATGAGGAATGTGTTGAGTCCAAAACCCAAAGAAGTCCACCATGCCTTATGCCTCATTTTTAGTTGTAGGAGGGGCTAGGTGTAACAACTTACCCTTCATTTTAGAAGAAATGTCTTGACATGCCCCATACCATTGGACTCCTAAAACTTTCACCCATCAATAGATATATAACAGGTACCAGGATATGTATGTATTTGCTCAAAGAATAGAACCACAGCTGCAATTGCATTACTATCTCGTTAAGTTACAATAATCTACCATCATTCTCCAGTATACATCTGTCTTTTTGCATAAACCAAATAAGATAGCTGAGAGGGAATATAGTGGGAAGTATCACCCTTGTATCCTTCAAGTCCTTATTGGTGGCAATAATCTCTGCAATCTCTCCAAGAATGTGGTATTGCTTTTGTTTTACTATTTTCCTAGGAAGGAAGAGTTCTGATGACTTCCACTTATTTTTTTCCTATCATAGTAGTCCTTACTCCATTTGTGAGGGATCCTCGTTACTGATAATATCTTTTCCAGTTATACATTCTTAAACTGGGGAAATCAGGACAAAGTGGGTTCAGAAATATATTAGACCCACAGTGAGATGAACAAGAGCTAAAACTTAGTAACTTGACCTCCATATGGCTCTACTCTGAGTGGTCAGCAAAATGTCATTGTCTCCTAGAATTAGCATCAGTCAGTATCCAGGAAGTCCAGTAAGTATCCAGTAAGTCCCTCAAAATAGGACCATCGCCTTTTCCTCAGTGAACGGTTGCTCTCCTAAAAGGTCATTGATCCCTTTAGGAAAGGCTTAGAGAAAGATCAGCAGTCTGAATATTTGGCAGTGTAGTGATGTCTTTCTTCAGTGGGACCTGGCATCTCCATCATTCGTTCATGCACACATGCATTGGCTCATCCATCCATCTGTCCACTCATCCAGGTCTTCTTACCTTTGTGGAGAAGGAATTAGACCTATTGTGTGTACACACCTGTGGCAGGGAGGCTGTTTCAGGCCTTGCTTCAGCAACAAGGTGGTCAGTGAAGTACACTCGGAAATAGTAACGAGGCCTGTGACTGATGACAAAGTGCAAAGGGGAGAGTGGAGATGCCAAGTGACAGCAGAGCCCAGGCTGGTGAGAAAGTCAGAGCCAGACAGGGATCTGGGTATCGTTGCATATGGACGATTTCTAAAGCCGGTGGATTTGGTGATATCCTCTAAAGGAGTGAATGATGTCTGTACGGTAAAGCTAGAGATGCAATTAGAACTCAAAAGGGAAAAACAAACCAGCAAAAGATTGTAAAAAGTGGGGGCTGAGGAGGTGGAAGGAAAAAATAGAGCAGAGTGTGGTCATTGAAACTAGCTGCACGACGGGCTTCAATAAGCAGGGCATTGTGATAATTCTGCTGAAAGGTCAAGTGAGATGAGATGAGAGAAATGTGTCTTGGGTGGCATGGCAACATAGCAGCTGCTAGGGGCTTTGGCAAGTGCTGCCTCTGGATATCATAAGAACAGATACTCAACTGTAGTGAATCCAGTATAACATCAGGGGAGAAAGTAAAGGCAGCAACTGAGAGTAACTGTTTGAAGGTGTTTGGAATGTGCTGACTATGGGCATAACCCAGCGCCATCAAGTCAATTCCAACTCACAAGCATAGGGATAAATTTTTTGAACCAAGATGGCCACCCCAGTCACAAAAACCTAAATGAAATATTTCTTAGTATAAAAATGGTTGAGAAAAACCAAACAGAATGATTTGTACTCAACTACACTTTTGTCCTGTTTGGGGATGTGTCTTTTACATCCCCTCCCTGTATGGAAACCCCTGGCAACCCCAAGCCCATAGAAAATGCCTCTTGCTTCTAAGACATATTATCTGGTGTTCCACAGGTAAATGACTTGAAGATTCTTTCTTTCTCTTTTTATGTCACAGAACAACAGACTAAGGAAGTATGCCTTTGAATTGAAAATGAATGACCTGACCTATTTTGTGCTGGCTGCAGAAACCGAGTCAGATATGGATGAATGGATTCATACTCTCAACCGCATTCTGCAAATAAGTCCTGAGGGGACCCTGCAGGGGAGGAGGAGCACTGAGCTCACTGACCTGGGGCTGGGTGAGAGCGCAGTGCCTACCTCCCTCCTTTTACCAAGTTGCAGCTCTGCACTCTGGTGCACTTAAGCTGCTCATAGCATTCAGGTTTACCTGGTGCCTCCCTGAACTGTTTGCTCTTGGAAATCCCGCTTAAATCTCTACTCTTGCTGGACAGTACAGTCAACACACACAGGTGTATGTTTTGATGGGAGTGATTTGGAGTCCCTGGGTGGTATATATGATTAATGTGGTCAGCTGCTGGCTGAAAAGATGGTGGTTCGAGTCTGCTCAGAGCTACTGCAGAAGAAAGCTCTGGCAATCTAATTCCAAAAAATTAGCTCTTGAAAGTCCACTGATGTCCAGTTCTATCGTGATACAGGTGGGGTTGTTGTGACTGGCAGTTGACTCAAACAGCAATTAGTAGCAATGACATAAGGCTGTCAAGCAGAAAATGATGCTGGGAATCACGAGTCAGCAGCACCAGAAATGTACCCACGTCTGATGGGATGTTACCTTATGGGAGGTTTTTTGATTTTATGGCTTTTTATGAAATTCAATTTATGAACCTTCTACTCTGTAAGTGAAATATGCATCCCTTCTGTTAAGAGGCATCCTTCATTTTTTCTTTTTTTTTACTGAACTGGTATCAGTTTTTGGAAACCCTGGTGGTGTAGTAGTTAATTGCTATGGCTGCTAGTCAAAAGGCTGAGAGCTTGAATCTACCAGACACTCCTTGGAAATGGTATGGGACAGTTCTGATCTGTCCCATAGGGTACTGGTATCACTTTGCTTGTGAAAATTCAGAAGATTCTGTGTGAGATCAGCCATTTCTATAAGTAAAACACTTCTCTCTGCCTAGTCTAATTCCCTAATGAGAGTCTAACTCTTCTGGGGCAAAGAGAAGAGAATGAGAAAGATAAAGTGAGAGAAAAAATAGAAACACTGGATTATGTGCTGCCTGAAAGATAGTTTCACCACCAACAGCCATTAATTCCCCAAAATAAAACTGTTTTAAACATCTTTTCAAAGCACATGATACCCCAGAAACCAAAGTCTTTAAGTTATAGTAGTCTAAGAATCAAGTGCTGTATAGTTAAGATTCATGGCATATTGAAGAAGAAACTATGGCTGATTTTAACACTGGATCCCTGATGACAAAGTGGTTAAGAGCTCAGGCTTCTAGCCAAGAAGCTTGGTGATCAAGTCCAGCAGCCACTCCTTGGAAGTCCCTTGGAGAAGTTTTGCTCTGCCTTGTAAAGTCACTATGAGTTGCAATCAACTAGAAGGCACACAACAGCATGTGTCATAGGAGGGATCCCTGGTGGCTCCATGTTTGTTTAAGTGTTTAGCTGCTAACAAAAGGTCAATGACTCAAACCCACCAGTTGATCTACAGGAGAAAGATGAATAACTGGGTTTTCATAAAGATTTTCAGCCTTGGAAGCTTTATAGGGCAGTTCAACTATGTCCTGTAGGGT
The DNA here is from genome assembly GCA_028571685.1 of Heterohyrax brucei. NCBI lineage: Eukaryota > Metazoa > Chordata > Mammalia > Hyracoidea > Procaviidae > Heterohyrax > Heterohyrax brucei. The sequence continues at coordinate 136,785,621 of CM053146.1, read as the reverse complement.
CACTCTGAGTTGGAACAGATGCAACAGCAATGGCTATATGCCATAGAAAATGTTTGACATTCATGATAGATTTAGTAATAACAATTAACAAGAGTATTATTACTGGAAACCCTGGTGGTATGTTTATTAAGTGCTGGGGCTGCTGATCTAATCAAATGTTGACAGTCTGAATCCACCAGGTGATCCTTAGAGACACTATGGGGCAGTTGTGCTCTGTCCTGTAGTGGTGCAATGAGTCAGAGTCAACTCAGTAGCAGTGGACTTTTTTTTTCTTTTTTTGGTTTAGAGTATGACAGTTTACAGCATCTTACAGAAAAAGGTTAAGTGATTGAAACTAGTATGTGGATTTTAATTGATGGGCTGAGAGCCAGTCTTACCAACAATGTACATATATTTAGGGAAAGTATAGTATGCATTGGAAAAAGAGGTAGTATCTTAAGGATGTGACGTTCTTAATGACCCAGAACTGAACCACAGGAAAAAAAAAAAAAACAGCTGATCACCAGGGTATCTGGTTTTCAACCCAGATCACCTCACAATGTGGAGATCTCAGTCACATGGTCACTGTGAGTCAAAATCCACTCTATGACAGCTTAAAACAGCAACATCTTGGCCATGGGGATCAGGGAAGAACTGTAAGTATCTGAGCATGTGGAGTATTAAAGTCAGGAACAAACAAAGATGTCATGTCACCGAAGTTCATGGTAGTTCTTAAGTCTAACCCAGTTTTGATATATCACAAGCCAGAAAAATGCATGCCTCGTGACTGTTAGTTAATAACATGTCTTGGTGTATCTTTTCAAGATTCGCTGGATTATTCTATAGCTTGTGAATGCTCACCGGAAGAAACAGAGTCTTCAGAGAACAGCCTACACCCAGACTTTGCAAAAGTAATAAAGCTGGCAATTTTACTACGCTGTTGGGTTTTAACTACTCGTTAGCTGTAGCTTGTTTATAGGGAAACCCTGATGACCTCGAGATTACGTGAGACCAAGTGGTTTGCAGTTCAAATCCACCAGACACTCTTTGGAAACTCTATGGGGTAGTTCTACTCTGTCCTATAGGTTTGCTGTGTGTGAGAACTGACGACATTGGTTTGTGTTTTTTGCGTGCAGGAAAGATAGATATTTTTTTGTAAGATTTAGATTGAGAAACTAATTCAAAAGCTTTCATTGACCTATGTTTTTATTTTACTTAATATGCACACGACATTGAAATGTTTTTATAAGACACACCTAATTTTAATGGTTAATATTATAATGATGATGATACTAACGGACTACTTCTTGGCCAGAAACCAGTGGCACATGCAGTTTAGTGCTCAGATGCTTACCAAAAGTTGGGCAGTTTGAACCTACACTGTGCCTAGGTGGGAGAAAGACCTCATGGTTTGCTTCTTCCATCCAGATTCCAGCCAAGAACTCCTCTGGGGTAGTTCTCTGTCACATGGTCACTGTGAGTCGAAATCGACTCTGTGGCACCTAAGAACAGCAACAGCTTGGCCATGGGGATCAGGAAAGGACTGTAAGTATCTGAATATTTTAGACAACAAAGACTAATTCTGTTTCCTCTGTAGTACCTCGCAGAAACTGAAGAAACAGTCAAAATGACTCGAAACATGGAGAGATTAAATCTGTTCTCACTGGATCCGGATATAGATGTAAGTTGGACATGTTTCCTAAATGGATGAACTTGATCAATACAACTGGAGTTGATAATTTACTGTTTCTTTTTGTATAATGGATGCTTGGTAACTCAAACTTTCAAAATTTTCTTAGACCTTGAAACTTCAGAAGAAGGATGTTTTAGAACCTGAGCCTGTGATCAAACCATTTGAAGAAAAAGCTGCCAAGAGAATCATGATCATTTGTAAAGCTCTCACTTTAAATCTTCAGGGATGTGTTACGGAGAATGAAAATGATCCATTAACAAATGTGAGTTTCTCTTCTTTTACATCACGTGATGACTGCCAACCCCATAACCCCACTGGTCTAAAGCTTTCTGATTTTTGTTAATTCCAGTCATGGCTTTCTGTCTATCTAGGGGACCAGTGGGAACAAGATTGGCTGTGTATTTCTACATTACAAAAAGTACACAACTGAAATTGTCAGTAATACTGCCCTAACATTTCCCTTTTAACTGAAAGAATCATCATCAAAGGGGCTGTGTTCTGTGACAGTTTCTGTGAAATCAGCGTGGCGGTTCAGAGTTTCCCCTGGGATTATTTGTATCATGTTCAGGGCACCCAAGATAGCTTTTAAACTGACATTTTAAATTTCAATATTTACGTATGTATCTATATGTGTATTAGGAAACATTTAAGCCAACAAATCAGCTCTGTGATCTCATAGATTATTGTTTAAGGCAAAGCTAAAATAGTGATCGAGTGAAAATATTAGTGAATTGCTGACTAAATAATACTATAGGTGGTACATGCAGATGGCAGAAATTAGGAGACACTACAGTGATTTTGGTAAACACCAGTCTGGTCAGTGAGTCAATGCAAGATTTGGTTTTCTGCTAGATAAGCTGTCTTTAGAAGTCTTCCTTAGCATACTGGTGGATATTTCTACACTCAGTATTAAGTTTGTGTGTCTGTGTCATTTTGAAAGCCTACCACAACTGAACCCATTGCCTGTGAGTTGATTCTGACTCATAGTGACCATGTAGGACAGAGTAGAACCACCTTGTAGATTTTCAGAGGAGTCCCTCCTGCAGTCAAAGAGCTGACCTTTTGGTTAGCAGTTACAGCTGTTAACCACTACACACTAGATTTCCCTAAACATCGCTAGATGTTGGACTATTGAGAAGGAAAGAGAAACACCAGCAATTTGACTGTGCCCGGGGATGGGGAGGGCATTTTAATATGTCAATCTTTTTCAGTGCAGTCTGCTAAAATTTTCAATAAGTAATCCCTCAGTTGTGATCCCCAAGAATAAAACACATTTCCAGGTCCTTGATGCAAGCCACACTTGCTTTCTAAGCCTCCAAAAACAGCGCATAATTTTCGTTGCCAGCCGCATGCACAATCTGTGTACCTCTCTATTCGTGTCACAATGAAGCTAGCTTTGTTGGCCTGTTGCGCTAAGTGAGGGGTTGACAAAAAAATTAACTTTCGGAATCCTTTAACATCTCCTTTAGACACTGTGGTATCTTTAGATGCCTCACTGAGCCTTTAAGCTTCCTACCCTTAACAGGATAACGATACAAGCCTGTGGACCTCAGATGTCATGTGAAGAATCCTCTGAGTTGCTGCTGCAGTAGGGTCACGTTGCCTGGCTGGACCCCTTACTAGATAGGACACCTAGGGCAAGTGGCTGATCGGAGCCTTCTCTTCTATCAGTGGAATAGTAACACTTTTCAGTGGTCTTGATGAAGATTAAATAAGGAAATATATGCAGAGTTCTTAGAGAGTGGACAGCACATAGTAAGTGGTTGTTAAATAGTAATTTATTTTAATGTGTGAGAAATTATTTGGCAATTTGTAAACACCGTGGATGAAAGCAAAGCGGTACCGATGTTTTCAGTGTTACTTGTGAGATTCTAGTTGAAGAATGATAAATATAATGCAATACAACCCTGAAACTCGTCAACAGTCTAAGAATTCTTCTCTGTAACGAAGCTTCCTCAGGAAGTTTATAACTATGCACTAGGTATGTAAGAAGCAGAGTGGTTGAAGAGAATTTTATTCATTCTCCAGTGTATTTAGTAAGTGTGCTTACTATGATCTAAAGTTCTTATAAGAACTGGGACATAGTAGGGAGCAAGTTACCAAGGGCCCTAAACTTCGTTTTTTTAAGATTTTTTTCAATTCCTTTTTTAAGGGCAAGGTTCCGTTATGGATATGTTAAGCTTGTTGACAAGCCTCTGAGACACCCAGAGTTGTTCACTGAGCAGATTTCGGTACAAGTTTGGCAAGGAAGTGGCCAAGGCTGGAGATACAAATGTGGATGTCTTGTCCAATCACTGATCCGGACAGAATCTTCTAAGAATCTTTATAAATGGAGAAGGAGCCAACTTGTTAAACAGTGAACAGTAGGGAAGTAACCAAAGACAGGAAAGCCTGATGGCGTGCTGGTTAAGTGCTGTGACTGCTATGTGAAAGAGCAGCAGTTCAGGTTTACCAGATGCTCCTTGGAAACTCTGTGGGGCGTTTCTACTCTGCCCTATAGGGACTCTAGGAGAAGGAATCAACTCAACAGCAGTGGTTTTTTGGGTAACCAAAGAAGACTAAAATGGCCAGGGTGTTCCTTGGAGTCAAGGATGGTGACACTGTGTCTTGCATACTTTGGACGTGTTGTCAGGTGGGATCACTCCCTGGAGAAGGACATCATGCTCGGTAGAGTGGAGGGTCAGTGACAAAGAGGAAGACCCTCGATGAGATGGGTTAACACAGTGGCTGCCACGACGGGTTTGGCATAAAAACAATGGTGGGCATGGTGTAAGACCGGGCAGTGCATCGTTCTGTCGTGCATGGGATCACCGTGTGTTGGAAGTGGCTCGATGGCACCCGACAACAACAAAGACGACTAACAAGGGATGGGCCATTGAGGTACAGAGGTCCCTGAGAAGAGAGGCTCATGAAGACCAAGAGAAAAAGGGTTAGCTGTGGGGACTGGTGCTGAGCTGAGTAACAGGAAGGAACATGAAGCCAGAGAGGATCCCAGTAGATGTCTCAGCAGGAAGAGTGTTGGGGACCATGTTGTGTAGTTGTTGGATGCCAGCGAGTCGTTTGCAACGCATAGTGACTGTAGGACAGAGTAAAACTCGAGCAGCTGGTGGATTCTGAAGTGCTAACCTTAACCACTATGCAGCAGGCCTCTGTTGGTAACAGTAGCAAGAGCAATTTCCGCGGAGTGAAAGTATTAGGAGTGATCAAACGTATTTTCAGGCAGATAGTATTAGAAACTTCGTTCTTGAAACTCTTGAGCTGTATCAGGAAAACAATCCAAGTCAGAATGCCACTTAGTCAACTCGTTAAGTAAAAAATAGAAGCTTTTTGACCTTCCTCATCCTTAAAATGTAATTAAGAAATCCAATTTAGAAACTGAAACTAAAAGATAATGGGCTTTTCATTTCAATGCCAGGGGCATGTGACTCTTTCCCCACAGATTGCCTTCTTTGTGCTGAGGCCCATATTCAAAAGCTAAATGTTTGTATTTGGGCCAATTTCCCCAGGCAGGAGAGCATGCCTCCTTTTACAGGGCAGCTTTCCTCTGCACTTTGAGATGTATCAGGGGATTAAATGCACTGTTTTTAATTTTCTTTTACAGTTGATACACAATTTTTTAAAAAGACTAGGAAGTTACTTTTTAAAAGGGAATTTCATTTTGCTTATACATTGCTGTGGAGTCACTTCTGACTGATAGTGACACTATAGGAAAGAGCAGAACTGCCCCACGGGGTTTGCAAGGCTGTACTGTAGTATTTATGGGACCAGACTGCCTCATCTATTTTCCATACAGCTGAGTGGCTGATGGGTTCAGTTCACTGACCTTTTTTGCCTAGCACCTAAGCTCCTAACCAGTGTACCACCAGGGCTGAAAATCTGTTACCACTCTATCAGTGCTGACTCATAGTGACCTGACTCACAGTGACCTGACTCATAGTGACCCAATAAGACAGGATAGAACCATGCTATTGTTTTTGTTTGTTTGTTTGTTTGCTTGCTTGCTTTGCTTTGCTTTGTTTTAAACTGTGTTTTGGTGAACGTTTACAGCTCAAGTTAATTTCTCATACAAAAATTTATATATATTTTGTTGGTTGTGTTAGTTGCAGTCCCTCAAATGTGATAACAGACTACCCCTCTCCAATGTGGGTTCTTTGTGTCCATTCAACCATGCCTGTCCCTTTCTGCCTTCTCATCCAGTCCCTGGACAGCAGTGACTATTCGGTCTCCTGTGTCTGCTTAAACTAAGCAGCCCAATGTGCAAGAGTATTATTTTACGTTTTCAAGTCCAACCTAATCTTCTTCGGAAGAGAGGGCTTCCAGAATGGTTTTAGTTGTAGGTGAAGAGTCCAGGGTCCATGGCTGCAGAGGTTCTCCCAGTCTCAGTGAGACCATTAAGCCTGCTCTTTTTACATGAATTGGAGTTCTGCTCTGCACTTTCTCCCACCCTGCCGGGGAGTCTCTGTTGTGATCCCTCTCAAGGCAGTCACTGATGGCAGCCTGCCACCGTCTGGTTCTTTTCCTCCCAGACTGATGGAAACTGTGGTTTATGGGACATTTTTGTCCCTTGGGCAAATATTTTCCTTGTGTCCTTGGTGTTCTTCTTTCTGCTTTGCTCCAGGTGGGTTGACACCAACTGATGCATCTTAGATGTCCACTTCCAAGCTTTTAAGACCCCAGACACCACTCACCAAAGTGGGAGGCGGAGCATTTTCTTAAACATTGTTATGCCAGTTGACCTCGATGTCCCCGAAAACCATATTCCCCAGAACCTAGCACCAGCGACTGTGTCCCTGAAAGTGTTAGGTTGTGTTGAGAAAACTCAGCTTTGGAGTTAGTCCAGTTGTGCTGACTTCTGCTGTATTATATGTTGACCTTCCCTTCACCAAAGGAGGTTCTTGTGTACTATCTAGTTAATGAATCCCCCCTGCCCACCCCAATAACCATCAAAGAATGTTTAAACCTTTTCTTGGGTTCTCAAAATAGTGATCTCGTAGAATATTTGTCCTTTGACAGTGGATTAATTTTATTCAACATAATCCCTTCGGGTTCCTCCATGTGTGACATGTTTTCACGAATTTATCACTGAATTCTGTCATTGGCTAGTATTCCACTGTATTCATGTTTATCCATTCATCTGTTGATGGCACCTACATTGTTTTCATCTTTTTTGCTGTTGTGAACAGTTACGAGGAAGATGGGTGTGCATATATCAATTTGTGTGAAGGCTTTCATTTTTTTTAGAATATATTCCAAGAAGTGGGATTGCCGGATCTTCTATTTCTAGCTTTCTAAAAATGTGCCAAATCAATTTCCTACATGGTTGTGCCATTTTACTTTCCCACCAGCAGTCCATTAAGTGTTCTCGTCTCTCTACAGCCTCTCCAACATTTACGATTTTGTGTTTTTTGGATTAGTGCCAGCCTTGCTGAGATGAAATGGTATCTCATTATAGTTTTAAATTATGTTTCTTTAACAGCTAATGATCCTGAGCATTTCTTCACGTATCTGTTAGCTGCCTCAGTGTCTTCTTTACTGAAGTGCCTGTTCATATACTTTGCCAGTTTTTAAGTAGGGCTTGTTTGTCGTTTTGTTGCTGTGGTTTTGCAGCACTGTAAATTTTAGAGATTAAATTCTGGTAAGATTTGTCATATCAAAAAATTTTTCTGTTCCTAAGTGTCTTTGTACTCTTTTGGTGAAGGCTTTGGATGAGCATAAGTGTCTGATTTTTAGTACCTCCAAGTTATCCAGTTTCTCTTCTGGTGTTTGTATATTGTTAGTAATATCTTGTATTCTGTTTATGTCACATATTAGAACACTTAACATTGTCTCTATTTTGTCTTCCATGATCTTTATTGTTTTAAATTGTATATTTAGGTCTTTGATCCATTTTGACTTAGTTTCTGTACATATTGTTAGGTATGCATATTGTATGTTTGTTTATTTTTATTTTTTTGGCAGACGAATATCCAGTTATGCCAGTGCCATTTGTTAAAGAGACTGTCTTTTCCCATCTAATGGACTTTGGACTTTTTGTACCAGCCAGTTCAGCCTGGGTGATGCTGGTTAGCTCGAATCTGGCCCTTCTTTGCACCTTCTAAACTGTCTCTCACTCTTGATGACATTCAGTCTGACTCCTCAACTTTGTCTCTGATGTTCAAGGCCTCTAGATTGTCTTGTATAATCGATTCACTTGTATTTTAGAGTCTTTGTTGTCAGAGGGACCACAGGAAGTGTCTCACTATTCTGCCATCCTAGCCCTCCCTTCTTCCAGTAGGTTTTCAAGACTAGAATCTTCATGGAAGGTGATTGCCACATCTTTCTCCTGTGAAGTGGTTGGTGGATTTGAACCATCAACTTTTAAGTTAGCAGCCTAAGTTTAACTACCAGACCACCAGGGCTCCTTTATTTTGCCTGTAAACAACACAAAAAAACTAACTAATGAAAAACCATCACCTTAACGAGAGTTTGATATTTAATGACTTTATTTCTATCCTCATGTACTTATTCAATAATGCTCTTTTATTAATATAACTATTTTTAAACTCATGGTTTCTAATTCAGTGAGCATGATTTTAAATGAAATATTCCTCAAAGTTGCTGAAAGGCCAGTTGCTGCATTTAATGAATGAGCTTCTAAAGAAGACTATATGAAAGAACATTTCGCTGGTGAGGAAACAATACTTGACAGCATGTAATTTTTTTCCTCAACAAATTGAAAACTTTTCATTGTTTTTGGTTTTACTTTATGCAATATTTCTTTGCAAATAAGGGTGGGTTCTAAACTAATAAAACTGCTTCGTGGCAGAATAACTTTGAAAATTCCATGTTCTTGACTTTAAAAAAAAAAAAGATTTAAATATAAGAAATTTTCTGAGTTAATTTGTTAGATTTTGGGGAAGTTTTATTAACCAAATTCTTATTGAAAAGCCCAGAGCTTTGAAAAGTAAGGTTTGACATTTAAGTTGAAAAGGTGGGTTGGAAGCAATGAACCATCACTGTGTGAGCTCCAATTTTTGATGGCTTATCAAAGTGGGTACTTTATTTCCATTCAGTAAGCAGAAATGAAAATCAAAAGGCAGCAATTCAGGAAGAATAATAAGTATTTCACGTGAAACTTAAATGTGTTTTGAACTCCTACGTGGGTTACTTTTATGTAACTCTTGGCATTTATTATCTCTTGGCAGACTACCACTACCACAAACCAGGAGTTTTTCTCAATTGAATTAGTGAAATATAACACTTTCACTTTGCATTTGCTATGTCGTTAAAGAGTATGTATTGAATTCTGTTTCCTTTGTGGACATATTTCTAACAGTAAAGAAGCTGTCAGGTATTGCTGGTATCAGAGAATTGAACTGATACCGCTGTTAGAAACTACCTGTGTTACTACATTCCACAGGACATAAGATACCTGTTAAGCATTTAACAAAATCCACAGTATGTGTGAGTCTTTGTGGTGATGAATTGGCCCATAATGTGGTCTCTTTAGGTGACCTATTGTCTTGCTTGTCCACCTACATGATAGTCATCAATTCACAATTATTGTTGTTGTTGTGTACCATTCAATTTTAACCCATAGTGACCCTGTATAACAGAGTTGAGCAGCCCCCATAAAGACAACTGGAGGATTCAAACTGCCAACCTTGTGGTTAACAGCTTGAGCTCTTAACTTCTTAGCCACCAACCAGGGCTCCACAATTGAAAGTTAAGTAGTGTAGATAGAAATGTTTTTATCGGTATGTTTCATCTTTAGAACCTGAAAATATGTAGAGAGACAGGCAGGCTGACAGACAGACAGACAGACAGGATGTGGAGTTCTTGAGCTCTTACTGTAATCTGTTTTATTTGACATTCGTTCTAGATGAACATCTTTCTTAAATCTTTCTCCTCTTCTAGTTTGTATGATACTCTGGTATCATTTAATTACTTTTTTCAGTTTGTATTTTTAGATTTCTTTCCACTCTACAGTATCACTGATCCGCTGTTTCCGTACCCACATCTCTGTCCCTTACATGTTGGCCTTTTCCAGGCTCCCATTATGACCCCTTTCTCTTTTGCTCATGGCTTAAACAGGAACTCTTATACAGAAGTTACCAGATCTATCTCTTCAGCTCAAGTTCCATGACTGGGACCAAACTTGCATATCTGAGTGCAGCTGGAATATCCCAGAAATGACTGTATGCTCACTTCTAGGATTCATCTTTGTGTTGTCTTTCATGTGGCTCTGATGCTGGAAGCTATGCCACTGATACTTCAAATATTAGCAAGGTCACCCATGGTGGGCAGATTTCTGCTGAGCTTCCAGGCTAAGATGGAAGGAAATCCTGGCAATCTATTTCTAAAACTAAATCAGTGGAAGAGACTGCTTCGTGGACAAAACAAGAATGGAAATACCAATAAAACAGAGTCCTGGGATCTGAGGCACTTGCTAGAGGAAAAGATTTCCGGGTACTCTCATGGACTCAAGGGGAACATGCTTCCTTGCATGTACTTTATTTACAGTGTATGAGAGAATGTACTGGAATGAATGTTGCATGTGTAACAGTTTCATTTCATCACCTTTTCTTTTTTCTTTTTCTTGCAGATTGAGCCTTTTTTTGTGAGTGTGGCACTTTATGACCTCAGAGACGGCAGAAAGATTTCTGCAGATTTCCATGTGGATCTAAATCACACTGCTGTCAGGCAGATGATCTCAGGGCTTCCCGTGGCTGTGGAAAATGGCAACATTGACACCTTCACGCCAAGACAATCAGAAGAGCCGTACATCAAGGGCTTTCCAGAGGAATGGCTAAAATTTCCAAAGCAGGTTGCACATTTGATTTATGATAGGCTGGAAAATACTTATTCCATTGTTCTTACCCATAGATCAAATAAGATAAGACAAATTTTCCAAGAAATATTTACTTAAAGCTGTCCTTAACAAAAAAAAAAAAAAGTGTAATTTTGTAAATACCATCAATATGAGGTCTATCATGTTCACCGGCTTCTTTCTTTTTTTGTAGGCTATATTTTCTGTAAGCAATCCACACTCTGAAATTGTTTTGGTGGCCAAAGTTGAAAAAGTACTAATGGGAAACATTGCAAGTGGTGCTGAACCTTATATTAAGAATCCAGACTCCAACAAGGTAATACATAAACTCTCTATTTCCATGATTTCTAGAAATGAAGTCCCACTGTTTTGTAATGATCTGTTTGATAAATGTAAGTCTTGAAATAATTATTAGTGAAAGAAACAATCCAGTATTTTTAAGCTGTATGTTTTTGGCTTATGCCTTTTGACCCAGTAATTCTTGACTCTTGAAATAAATATCAATGTGGATAAAGTTTTAAGCCTAAGAATCAAATTATTAACAATAATGAAAATCTGGAAATAATCTAGATGTCTTAAAACAAGTGTATGAATATTGTTTGCTAAGACTTGAACAATGCTTAGGATAAATTAAGACACATAAACGTATAAAAATATAGTAACACCTATGTGAAGAAAAATTCTGTCCAGTCCTTGAGTTGCAACTGTGAAGGATTCTAGGGACAAAATACTAAATGACACAGGAAACATCATGGCCCCTAGACCTGCTGCTGCCCCCTGACCAGAAAGCATTACTGAGGTCAACTCTTGGGACAGGAATAGATTAGTCTTGGGAACACAATGTGACCATATGGTGTGTGTCGTTTGTGGTTCTATGAATGTATAGGATGCTGTCCTACTGGCCTCTTACTAGAGGGGAATGGAGAGGGTGGAGAGGAGGGGACAGGAAATTGTTAAGAGGATATGACTTGTATAGAATGGAAATGAGAAGTGTGCTGTCACCAGGCAAGGAGAGCAGAGGATCTGCAGATAGAAGGGCATGCAAATTTAATTTGAATTGTGTACTTTCACTCAATCACAATTAAAAAAAAATACTGGGGAAAAAAAGAAGATGGATGGAATACACATACTGTCATTGAGTCAAAGAGAAATGGTCAACATTCAGTCATTTCAGGAAGTAGCATATGATCAAGAACTGATGATGGAAGGGAGAAGTCTGAGCTACATTGAAGTCCAAGCCCACTGCTGTCAATTCCAGTTCATAGAGACCTTATAGGACACAGCAGAACATCGCCATAGAGTTTGTAAAGAGCAGCTGTTGGATTCAAACTGCCAGCATTTTGGCTAGCAGCCAAACAAGGCTTCAGAAACTGACATCTGAGATGTTTCAGCAAATGCTTATCACACTGATAGTGCTCACTCATGTATGCCAAGAAATTTGGAAGACAGCTACCTGGCCAACTGACTGGAGAAGATCCATATGTTTATATGATCCAATTAAATGTGGAAATTATCAAACAGCATCATTAATATCACATACAAGTAAAATTTTTCTGAAGATTATTAAAAAGTGGTTGCAGCAGCAACCTTGGCACTGAACTGTCAGAAATTTAAGCCAGATCTACAAGATGACATGGAGCTAGGAATATCATTGCTGGTAACAGATGGGTCCAGGCTAAAACCAGAGAGTACCAGAAGGACGTTTACTTGTGTTTTTTATTGCCCATACAACAGCATTCAACTGTGTGGATCATAAAAAATCATGTATAACGCTGAAAAGAATGAGAATTCCAAAACTCTTCACTGTGCCTGTAAGGAACCTGTACACAGATCAAAAGGCATCCCTTCAGCAGAACAAGGGGACACTACATGGTTTAGAGTCAGAAAAGGTGTGGGTTAGGGTTTACCTTTTCTCATCATACTTATTCAATCTGTATACTCAGTAAATAATCTGAGAAGCAGGACCGTCTGAAGAAGAACATGGCATGAGAGTTGAAGGAAAACTCATTAACAGCTTGCATGTGCAGATGACACAACCCTGTAGGCTAAAAGGGAAGCAGATTTGAAGCGCTTAATGATTAAAAGTGCACCATTTTCATGATGGATTTTATCTCAACATAAATAAAATGAAATTTCTCACAAATTTCAATAAGCAATGTCATGATAATGGAAAAAAATACTGAAATTTCCAAAGACTTTATTTTCCTTGGATCCATAATCAGTGCCCTGGAAGCAGCAGTCAAGAAATCAAACATTGTATTGCACTGGACAGATATGCTTTAAAAGACTTCCTTAAAGTATTCCAAAAAAAAAAGGTCACTATGAGGACTAACATGCAGCTGACCCAAGTCATGGTGTTTTCATTTGCCTCATGTATGTGAAATTTTGACATTGAATATCAACTGAGGAAGAACTGGTTATTTTGAATCACAGTATTGGTGAAGAATATAGAATGTACGTACCATGGACTGCCAAAACAACGAACAAGTCTGTCTTGGAAGAGGTACAACCTTTCTTAGATGCAAAGATGGTGAGGCTACATCTCAAGTATTTTGGATGTGTTATCAGGAGGGACCCACCAGCTGCTCCTTGAATACTCTAGGGGTCAGCTCTACTCTGGCCCGCAGGGTTGCCATGAGTCATATCCGACTTGGTGGCACTTGGCTTGGTATCAGGAGGGGTCAGTTCCTGGAGGAGGACATAATCCTTGGTAAAGTAGAGGGTCCACCAAAAGAGATGAAGACCGTCAGTAACACAAACTGACACAGTGGCTGCAACAGTGGACCGACATACAACAAGAGTTGTGAGGATGTGCACTTCCTCTGAGTCGTAACCATCTCAGTGGTACCTAACAAGAACACAAACATATTTTCCATACAGTGTATGTGCTATAACAGTTGAATTTACTCATGTGTATCCATTTAGGGCAATGTTTAAAAATATGTGAGAGTCTCTGAATTCGCAGTTAAGTCAACTAAAATACACAGACCGAATCTGGCTTGCCTCCTCTATTTTTGTATGTCAAGTGTTATTGGCACCCTGCCACACTCATTCATCTATGTGTTTCCTGTGATTGCTTTCTTGCTACAGCAACATAGTTGAGCAGCTGCTTTAGACCCCATATGGTCCGTAATGCCCTAAATATTTACAATATGACCTTCAAGAAGACAAGTTTGATGACCTCCACTTTAACAAATAAAATGGAACATGGGGCAGACTGTATTTGTGGGGATAACACTTTCATTTGAGATTTTACACTTTCAAGTCAGAAGGAAAAAAAAAAAAGCTGATATTCCAAAACCAGGGTAGTTTGACATTTGGAAATCTCAAACTAAATGAAAGAGAAACATTATACAGTTGTTTTGAACACAGAGAATGTAGTTCACTCTTTATGAGGCAAATTAGGGAGCAGTAAGACAGAATTCTGAGTTGCAATATAAGATTATTTTTAAAAAAACAGTCATCATTATTTTGCATCTGCAGTGTGAAAAGTGATGTTCTAAACAATATTTTTATTTACTTTTACTAGTATGTACAGAAGATAGTAAAATCCAACAAGCACTTCTGCAGCAAACTGGGGAAATATCGTATGCCATTCGCATGGGCCGTGAGGTAGGTTGATATTTTGGCAGTTATGACCAGTAGAATCCACATAGCATCTGCACGGAAGGGTTCTGTTTTGAACACATTTGTATGATCAATTATTTTTGATGTATTCAAAAATAGAAGAGTATTAATGTGTTTATAGTCAAACACTTGACACTTCCCATAAACTTACGTATCACCAAATAATTTTGCAAGAAAATTCATAATAAACGTAGGCCATGGTGTGTGTACCATGCATGCAGGTAAAGACCTGCTTTGAGTTCTTGGTGGGTATCCAACCACAGTTAAAGCTTGTTTATAATGTACACTTTATTCAAGAAACCCTTGACATTACATCATTGCTGGAAGGCAGGTGTGCATAAAATCCAGGTGGTTGCAGTATGAATTCCTATGTAGTGACCTGTATTCATGTGATTAATTGCACCACACCTTATATTTTCATCTAAATATTGGTCATGTGGTAACATTGGCCCAGTAGCTATAACTTTAAAATCTGGAAGGGTAATCCTGTTCATTATGTCATTAACAGTTGCTGACGTAAGCATGTACAGAGTAAGCTGACCAATACTTTTTTATAATTTCGAATTTGCTACTTAAAGTTGCAGGTTGGAAGGGAGCAATGAACAGACATGTGGAAGGCTGGGTAGCAACATTCATTTTCCCTAGGTGGCACTGTAGCAGAAGAGAAAGAGAGAAGACCCACAAGGTCTGCCAAACAAGTTTCTGATCAGGCCACCAGTTATTAGGTGGTGACTCTGAGTGAGTTTCCTCTCTAAGTCTCAGAGTCCCCAGGCATAAATGGAGCCAACAATAGCTGCTGCATATACAAGTTCAGATGTAAAAGCATTGGTGTAAAGTTAATCCTAAACATCCCTTGATCTCCCTTTTTCTATCTCTTCCTATAGGGACAGCTAAGGCGAGGATATCCCTCATGAAAAAAGATGTTATTTAGATATAGCAAATCCTTCATGATGAATATCACTGTTACTTCTCATAGGCTTTCAGATGTAGGATAGCTAGCTCTAATTCACTGATCAAACATCTCTTTATTAGGTATTCTCAGTTCCTACTAGAAAACTGGTTGGAGCTTGTAGAGGGAAGGTATTCCTTAATAAAAGTGAAATACTCAGATACAGCACATTCAAACGTCTTCTCTTTACAGCTCCAACATTGTTTCACGGTTTTAGAAACAAACATTTAGAACCACACAGAGCTGGGTTCAAAATTCTTCCCTATACACTGCTAGCCAAGTGAACTTGGCTACTTTATTTAATCTGTCATTAACTCAATTTTATTTCAACCTATCAAAGAGGAAGAATAACACCTCATTTACTGTCATAAGGATTAATGAGCGCAGATAGCTACCAAACAAAATCTCGCTATTACTAAAAGTCATTACTCTAATATGATTAATAAAAGTCAACTGTGGAGATCACATTCACCTGTCACCCCCCTTTCTGGTAACTCGAGGGCATTAAAGAATATTATGGAAGAAAGAAGTAGAGGAATTGTTCATTATTAAAATAACCTGAGCACTTAGGCGAAGAACAAGTAGCTACTCTATTTTGAATTTTGTTCCATAAAATTTGCTGGAAGAAAGACAGATGAAGATTTCAAGGTGGTTGGCAGTATAACTGATAACTGAAGGAATTATTCCCAGGACAGGAAAGCCAGCAGTGCCACAATCCCACACTGTTAGTACCCAATTAGCGATTTGGCTGTAGATTTGAGAACAGTATATATACACCACCAATTTATGTGTATGACTGTGTCATGTACACTTATAGAAACATCTCTGGCAGTGGAGAAAAATGGCTAGGAGTACAGCTGGAACGATTTCATCATAGGCCATTTGGTTAATCAAACCACAAAAAGTACAAGATTCAAATGGTGACTATTTTAATTTCTCCTTCACAGTGCAGGTGCTCCTTGAAATACATGTGGGTAGAATCAGAGGAAAGCCTGTCATTGATTTGTGTCATCTTGACATAGCTTGCCTCTTGACATGCTTGACACACTTTGGTACTTTACTGACACTGCGGATTCTGTGGCTACCTTTGCATTCTATTTCCGAGACTGCAGTTTGTTTTGCAATGCAGTTTTGAGTGTACCCTGAAACATTAGATCCTCAAAATCAACTGTCACAAAAGAAGAGCTGATCATTTCACTTACGATCATATTTTTACCCAGATCTAATCATCCCAGCCACTTCACTACATACAGATGCTCACTGCCATGAATAAGATTTTCTCCAAAATTAATTTATTGCATGTGTTTATCTCTGGCCCCAGCTACTAAACCAAACCAAATCCCCTGCAGTCAAATCGATTCTGACTCATAGCGACCCAATAGGACAGAGTAAAACTGCCCCATACAGTTCCCAAGGAGCACCTGGTGGATTTGAACTGCCAACTTTTATGGTTAGTAGTTGTAGCCTAGTTGTAGCCCTTAACCACCATACCACCAGGGTGTATGGCCCCAGCTGTTGTGCTGTTTTATGCTGAAAAGGTTGTCTTCAGAGTGGGTATTAAGAGAAAATATATACAGATGGTTATGTCTGACTGGGAGAAAGATAACACAAACGTGTCATTGTTAATGGACCTCTTTTCTCGGAGTACTGGAACTGCTTGCCACGGAGCTGTTTCTGACTCGTGGTAGCCCTGTGTGTTGCAGAGGGAAACTGTCCCATGGGGTGTTCATGGCCATGACCTGTGAGAGTCAGAGATTGAGTCCTTTCTCTGGAGACTCTTCAGGGAGTATTTGAACTGTCAGCCTTTTGTTAGTAGTGGAGTGTTGAACCGTTTTGGTTACCCATGAACTAGTCCAGAATCATACTTGCCGAAATCCAATTCAGGCCTACTTAGTGAATTCATTTGTTTGTTTCCTTACCTCCTTGGGCTTCTAAATGGAATAATAGACAACACTAAATTTTCTTTAAAATTAAACTAGACTAAAATAAAAATTTCATTTTTAAGCTTGTACGTTTTGGAGAAGGTACCACCGTACCAACAAAAACACTCCTGGCAAATGGTGGCCAACCTCTGTTTGCATGTGTCTCTTACAGAGGCCCCTTCAGTGTATTTTATAACCATAGTGATTTGATAATTCATTTCTTAAACATTTGAAAACTGCCTGACAACCACTTTTGTATTTTATCTATTATAACCATGAAAAATATGTCTAATTCTTTCTATCGCTCCCTCTATCCATGTTGCTTTCAAAGAAGCTTTCCAGGACACCTGAGCCTCTTCTGCTTTAGGCCGTGTGCTACTTTTCTTTGATTAGACTCCAGACGTCATTGTTCTGAGACCCTCACAATGTACTGATAATAGCTCAGTGTTGGCAGTTGGGACAAGGCACAATGTCCTGGTTATTCCAAAGCCATCTGTGTAAATGAGTCAATTCGTTGTTCTCCTTGCCAGTTCGCATATTTATGGGGCAATAACAGAGTACCTGGCACTGTGAGCTGTGTTTCTCCCGTAGTGCTGTGCTCTGTGTTCTCTTTGTGATGAGTTGGCAATGTAAGCGTGCACCTTCCCCACTGAGCTGCGAATAAGAGCAAAAGCAAGCTACACGATGCGTGTCTCTTAAAGCCTTAGAACTTATACATTAATAACAATAAAAAAAAAAAAAACTGTTGACCAAATTCAGTTTAAATTCCTTTCATGTTGGGAAATAATGGCTTCAGCATTTTAGTCTCTCAGGCAAAAGCATTATATAATATTGAAATAAAAATCTCTTCAATTTCAATGCTTTTGTTCTGTTTTCTCAGTATTTTTTGATAAAGAAGTTTTTTTGTTTTCCTATATTAGTTAGCATAGAAAATGAGGGAACAGGTTTAAAGACTCTGTAACTATAATTTTGCAAATCTTTCTCTGGATCATTGTACACTAGGGCTCTGTGATCAGACGTTTATTTAGATGGCCATTTCAGTCTTTTTTTTTTTTAATTATGGTTAATTTTAAGAGTAGTACTGTCTTGGATATAACCCTTAAGTTAGCAGAGGTAGACATTGAGTCTTTCCGAAACGTTACACAGAGATCAACTATACATGGGTTCTGATTTTTGTTTGTTTGGCACAGAGTGTTACAAAGTTTAAGAAAGAATAAAAAATGACATTTAAACATAAAGCATACAATGTGAGCATATTATTTGAACAGAAAATTTATGTATTTTCTTCTCGGTAATTCCGAGCAAATGGAAGAAGCAGAAAATAAATTGTTTCAATTCTAGGTGTTCTCTTAATTTAAAGTACATTTCTGACTCACCTGTCCTCTTTGACTGTGACCTGAAAGGATGTGGGCACATCTGTTTTCATGAAAATGGTTCAGGAATTTGCTTGTGTCCACGTGCATACACAGCCTCATTCCTGTTGCACTAAATCCTAATAGCAAAGTGCAGTAGTAAATCCTAATGCCACGCCAAGTGCCGTCAAGTCAGAGCCAAACTGAGAGTGACCCTGTCTTGTCCAGGTGTTGGTCATCTTGAGAAAAAAAAAAAGTAGAAGAATGTCTGTTGATATTCTCCCTCACTCTATTAATACATCAAAGTTTTGACATCAGTTACTGAATGTGAGACAACATTAAAAAAAAAAATAGACTAATGGTGTATTGTCACTTAGAAACAGAGTTGAAAATAAGAAGTTAAAGATAGTTAAACATAGTGAGTAAATTAAACTTTTATTCTAAGACCTTTGCATGCCTTTTTATAGGTTCCTGGAGTTTCTGCCATTTTAAGTGAGAAATTTAATCGACGTACTCTCCCTAAACACACAACTTTATAAACAATATCTAACTACCACCAAGAATAAATGTCCTTTTCTTTCAGATCAGTATTTAAGGACAACCAGGGAAATGTGGACAGAGACTCAAGATTTTCACCATTATATAGACAAGAAAGTAGCAAGATATCAAGTGACGATCTACTAAAACTAGTGTTCGATTACAGAAGGTATGATTTCTTTTCTTTTTTCCTTGTTTATTTATTTTTTTGGATACTCCGGAAGCTAGCATAAATAAGCTACATAGCTGTCTTTGGATTATCTCTGCACAAACAATACCTGACTGCCTGATTTTTAAGTGTCCAGTCTCCCCCAGAAAACAAATATTTTTCAGATGACTTCACACATGACCAAATGGCATCCCAGAGTAAATTTACCAGAATTACATGGAAAGACTGTGAAGTATTAAACTCTGTCAGTCATCTATTGCTGAGACACAGGCCAGTTAGAAACTTAATAGTTTAAAAACAACTTTAGCTTTACTTCTAAGTCCACAACGTGAACATGGCTAGGTGAAGAGAGTTGACTCTTCTGCACTTGGCTTCGGCTGAGTTGGTCACCTAGGGACCAGGGGATGGCTACATTCAAGAAGGCCCATTTAATGACTGGAAATTTGTCCTGTTTGTCAGCTGGGAACTCAGCTGGAGCGGTAGACCAGCAGCCCTCTCCATGTGATGGAAATTCTTTGTCTTTCTGATGGTGCAGTAGCTGGATTCTAAGAATAAGCACCCCAAGCTACAGTAACTAATCACTGCCAGTTTCTTGGGGCCAAGGCCCAGGAACTAGTATCACTGTACCATTTATGCTATGTCTCACTGTCAAGCTGTTATAGAACCTGGGTTGAAAGGACAGAGACGTGGATTCCTCTCAATAGCAGATGTGTTAAAGGATTTTAGGTTCATGTTTTAAAACTCCAGAGAAAAATTATATTGCTGTGAAGACAGTAATTCCTAATATTTCAGTCATTCAAATGCTTTTGGAAAAGACAGACACAGTTATTAATAGGTGAAGAAATACACAAAAGCTATACATTTTTTAAAATGAAAATCACCATGCCTCCAATATCTAATGATATGATGTTTCGTGACAAGCTATATAGCTTAAAATTTTAGTCTCCTACTGCAAGCCATGAGTCGGATCTGACTCGACGGCACTTGGCTTGGCTTGGCTAATGCAAACATTCTTCTGTGCCCTTTGCCCCTTTCTAAATATTAATTAATTGACTCTGTCATCTAAGTATAAACAATTCCTTATTAATTGCATTTATTCCAAACAAAAATTATTTAATATTATGAAACAGGCATGATTAGCACATTCTACAGATTAAATAGAAGTTTTGTTTTTGTTTTTAATGAGGAAGGACATTTTCCAATGCTGTTCTGTGTTTTAGAAAAGATATACACTTGAGGGAGCAAAATAAAGTCAGGAGGAAAACCTCAGAGGAGGCCCTGAGCCAGTTCGATTCTTTATGATTCCACATGGCGTATCATTACATGGAGAGACTCCCTTTTGCTTCATCAAACTCATTTTCAGAGTTAAAGTAGCTAAAAGAAATTGTTCACAAAATTGTTTGTGGTGTACTCTTGTATCATAGCTCATGATTACTAGTTATCTTTTTCCTTGAGAATTAGAATAATTTAGTGTGTGTCTGTGTGTGTGTGTGTGTGTATTCTCTTTCTGTGCTGTCATACTTTCACAGAGCTGACAGAGCAAGCAAAACACAGACCATCCCCGGAAACCTGGATATCCTTGTTGACAGCGTTCCTCTGGAACATCCAAGTAGGATGATGATTTTCTGGTTTGGTTGTAAAGTTTTGAATATTTAGTGAGGTTTTTTTTTTTTTTTTTTTTGGTTGGTTGGTTCATTGGGAGGTTGATTACCAAGCAAAACAAACCTGTTGTCTTTGAGTCAATTCCGACTCATAGCAACCCTACAGACAGAGTAGAAGGTGCCCCACAGAGATTCCAAGGAGCACCTGGTGAATTCAAACTGCTGACCTTTTGGTTAGCAGCCATTAGCATTTAACCAGTATGTCACAAGGGATTCTGGTAGGTTGACTGGATAGGTATTTTTTCTAAATGTTTCTATAAATGAAATTCATTATCTTTTAGAATTGTGGGGCTCTTTATTTCCTCATTAAGGGACACCCTGGTGGCATCGTGGTTGAGTGCTATAGCTGCTAACCAGAAGGTGAGCAGTTTGAATCCCCCAGGTGCTCCTTGGTCACTCAGTAGCGCAGTTTTGTCTCATTCTACAGTGTTGCTATGAGTTGGAATCGACTCAATCAGCAACAAGTTTTTTTGTTTTAAGTATTACAGGACAAGAACTGTATTCAGGGTAACCTGCCAATTGTCTGGCATGCACATCTGGTTATTGCAAGATGTTAATTCTCAAAACCCCAGAGAGTGTCCAAAGAGCTAAGTCAGGTTAAGAAAGTTTAATAAACCAACAACTTGTAGTGGGAGAACATATATTCTGCTCAGTTTCTCTCACTCAGAATGCAGGGCTGGTTCCATACTGTGTATTCACTGTTTCCCCACCAAATGACCACACAATAAATGTAACTAAATACGGTAAGACTCTGATTACAGAGTATGTATGTATTTCAGAACAGGATCACACATCTTTGTTTATTTCAGTAGAGGTTAAGGATTGCAGAAGGGTTTATTAATTTACTAGCAGATGAGTTTCAAAATTTATTCTTCAAGTGGTGAGGTTTGTTTTTGTTTTGTTTTTGCTACTTTTGATTGTCCCTTTTGGTGACTTTCTCAGTGATGCAAAGGACAAATACAGGAATTGGATAGTGAATTACAAAGAGATGATTATTATCACAGGATATTTGGATTACCATTAGTACCCTTAAGTTTTGTGTTGCAATTTTTCCACAAATATTTTTCATATGAAATATAATGAACGCTCTAATGGCAGCCGTGACTCCAAATCATGTTTGTATTGATTGGCATGAAAAAATAACGGATAAAGTCAACCATTTCCTCTACCTAATTAGGAGACTGTGGCTTTTATTACCTATAGTAAGAAAGAACACAACAGAGAGCTAAAATATTCTCTTTGACGGAACTGTAGAACATTAGAGAAATTTGAACATATATTAAAAATGATTACAATTGATTTTTGAATTAAAAAATCATCAGATTACCATTTTATTTTCTGCAGGCAAGAAGATTCTAGATAGGCTCAAAGAAAGTAGATAGATTTGCTACCTTTGGGTACCACAACTTAGCCTCCAAATTATTTAATGATCAGAGTTTGGGTTTAAAAAAAATGTAATGGTCTTTTCATTCTATTTTCTTTGGCTGTCCCCACAAGATTAGATTTAAAAGGACTATAAATGCTGGATTAAAAAATAAAATAAATTGTGTTTAGTCATGCACAGGGTGCTGTAAGCCCATGCTATGAAATGACTTCATAGGGGACACTTTCTGTTAATCCATTTGGAACTGTCAGTAGTAGACCCTTTGGACAAAATTTTGTTTTACTGTCTGTCAATAGTTGCATGATATTTCTAATGTAATAGCAAAGGTCAGTGAGTGAATCCTGTTGTGTCGTACCTGGTTAGTATTTTTAGAGGATGATTGATTAAAATAACCTTCTTATATGAAGCTGATCCTGAAAAGAGTATAGTTATAAATTCATTGAAAAGACAGACCCTTTTTTGAGACTTCACTTTGACATTAAATACAATGTTTGACTGTCTTTCATACCCACGTCCTCCTAACTCACCATTCTAGCATGATTTACCACAAAATTACATGAATTACAGAGTTTTATTTTGCATAGATTGATTTTAAAATGTGCTAAGTATCATTCCCTGTGAAAAGAACCATACTGAATGACGGACTTCTATTTTCTGATTTTTTAAGACTGTGTGACATCGTCCTTTATCCCTGTCAAGCCTTTCGATGTGACGGGTCAGTCTGAACCCACTGTGGAGGTGGAAGAATTTGTTTATGACTCGTCCAAGTATTGCCGTCCCTACCGAGTGTACAAAAATCAGATTTACATTTACCCCAAGCACCTCAAGTATGATAGCCAGAAATGCTTCAACAAGGTATGACACACGTTTCTAAGGTAATCATCATCTCTTTTCATCACACCAGGACCACAGAATGTGGTTTGCTAGAAGTAAAAATACAGATTCCTCCAGGCCAACA
This sequence comes from Heterohyrax brucei, assembly GCA_028571685.1. Taxonomy (NCBI): domain Eukaryota; kingdom Metazoa; phylum Chordata; class Mammalia; order Hyracoidea; family Procaviidae; genus Heterohyrax; species Heterohyrax brucei. Next base: position 136,762,581 of record CM053146.1, on the reverse strand, counting down.
CTTTGGAATAGAAAACCATTTGGAGAGAAATGCTTGCTAAAAGGCAATGATGTTTCACCTTAACTTTACTGAAGAATGCACTGCTGTGCAGTATGTTAATATTTCTTTCTGAAACCAGACCTGAAAGTTTTTGCTCCAGACAACTTCTTTCAGCTTCTAAAATATTCCCTGAAAATGGTATGATTGCCTCTTTCAAAATGAGCTTTTTCTTCCATTAAAAAAAAAAGAGAAAGAGAGAATTTTTCCAAGATCGTTCTGCTATTTCTGTACACTACAGATAATGTCATAATTAAATGTTGGGCATTTTACTTTGCTCAGATGTAATTTGATGTTGCTTATTTTAGGCATTTGAACTTGTGTGTGTGTGTGCGTGTGCGCATGTTATTTAATAGGAAATTATAACTCCCATCTCCCCACTTGCAATTTCAGGCACGAAATATAACCGTATGCATTGAATTCAAAAATTCTGATGAAGAAGGTGCCAAGCCAGTGAAGGTGAGTAGATTCAGCCAGGGAACACACAGGAGAATGCATTGGTTCTTTCTACCATTGAGGAACGTTTTATTTCATGGTTCTTGAAAAAGGAGCAGTTATATACATTTTTTGCAGGTTTTTCTGAAATAGACCTGATTTAGTAGCCACCTTTAACTGAATCCTTTAAAAATTGTTCTCGCCTGGTTTTGATTAGCTTTGCGTGGTGTAGATAACAGAAAACTGTTCTAGAGTACTGTAAGTGGGGGGATTCCTCTCTGGAACGTTATCCTTTCCACAGATTAGCCTGCCTGTTGAACTGGTGGTCTAGTGGTTAAGTCATATGGCTTCTAACTGGAAAGTCAGTAGTTCAAATCCACCAGGTGCTCCTTGGAAACTCTATGGGGCAGTTCTACTCTGTCCTACAGGGTCACTGTGAATTAGAATGACTCAGTGGCAGTGAGTTGGCCTTAAATTAGCAGGCCTGATTTCAAAAACCACATGCCAGCCACTGGCCTTCCTGTGATTTGTGCACACATGCTGCTGCATTCTGGTCTCATGAAAGATGCAGTAGTCATGTGGGACTATCACATTTATGGAATATGTTGCTGCCCTCTGCCTGAGCAACTAGCAAATTGGCCTGGAAGTCAGTCTGATCAACAAAACGTGATTTAATGAGATCAGTAAAACCCTCAGGTTGGTTTACACTGTACTCTTTTAAACTGTAAAATTGCAACTGGATGACAATATTTAGAGCCTATATTGGGTATATCCTGTTTTTCTTCTAGGAGCTTCATGCAACCAAGCCAAACCCACTGCTGTTGAGTCAATTCCAACTCACACTGACCCTATAGGCAGAGTAGAACTGCCCCATAGAGTTACCAAGGAGCTCCTGGCTGATTTGAACTGCCGAATTTCCGGTTAGCAACTGTAGCACTTAGCCACTACGCCACCAGGGTTTCCTGTGCAATCAGAGGTGACCTATAAAAAGAGAAGGGAAGATTATTTTTCTCAGGCCTGTGGCTTGTTCTTCTCAGTTTGAGTGAATTAGAGGAAACAGATAGCAAAGCCTAACTCTGGTTTCTAGCTAGTCACCACCATTGTCCAAATTCACTTCTTAAAACACTTTATCATTTATCGATGGTGTCACCCTGATTTGTTACCAAGAAGTTGGTTGAATTATTCCAAAGAATAGCAATAAATGTAAGAATGGTAGAAGGAATCATGCCAAGTATAAAGGAAAGCCTCTTTCAAATGTTCTGAAGCCATTTGAATATCAGCAGGTACCAAGTTTCCCGACAGCATCAGCATCTGGAGAGAAAAATGAAAGTGAAATGTAATTGTCGAGCAAGTTACATGTGGCCTGATAGCAAAATCTCCTGGCCTGCTACAGCAAGTGCTTATGGGAAAATTCCAAGTAAATAGGGACAGTTGCAGGCATGTGGGTCCCCTGCTTCCATTGCATTCTAAAGCATGGCACAGAGATACAAAAGGACTAGATGTCAGTCTGCGTTTCAGGGGGCTTTTAAGCTGTGTGACTATGGAGATGCTGTCTCACATGCTGTGGCCTAATAGGGGCTAAGGTAGAGTCATAATTTATTGTTGATGGGGTCTGGCACCTGACCTGCCCTCTGCCAGCTTAGCATTACTGGTTGGAGGTCAGGGTGTTTCAGGTTGGGGTTTAACCAAGTCCTTCAGTTGTCAAGGACTAATAACCTTAAGCACTAGGTCAAGGTTGGAGTCTTTGAGCCTCTGCAGAATCAGGCAGGAACCCGTCTGGAAGAAGTTAATGCTTGTCTCCTGGTAATAAAAAGCCACTGAGTCATTGGTGGTTCACTGGTAGAATTCTTGCATTCCAGAAGGAGACCCAAGTTCAATTCCTGGCCATTTTATCTCATGGGCAGCCACCACTAGTCCATTAGTGGAGACGTGGGTGTTGCTGTGATGCTAAACAGGATTTACTGGCACGTCCAGACTAAGATAGATACAGAAAAAAGGACTAGTGATTTACTTCCAGAGACCAGCCAGTGGGAACCGTAAGAATCACAAGGGTGTGATCCACAAACCATCATGGGGATGACAGGACTAGGCAGCTTTTTGTTCCATTATACAAAGGGGGACTGTGAGTCAGGGGCCAATTCCTCGTCAGCTAACAGCAATCAAAAGCCAGATTCAGATATTCAGCAATGATGTGATACCAATTTTATGAATGAGCACTTTGAAAATTCTTCAGCCAAGCATCCCATTGTGTAGTAAATATGGAATTAAAAAAAAGTTGCCACCAATGCGATTCTGACTCAACTATACTGTAGGGTAGAGTAGAACTGCCTCAGAATTTTGAAGGCTGTAAAACTTTTGTGGGAACTGTCAGGTCTTTCTTTTATGGAGTGGCAGATGGATGTGACCTTTCACTTAGCAGCCAACCACTTAGCCACTGCAGCACCAGAAAAAAAGGAAAAAAAGAAAACACTGCCATCAAGTCAGTGCTGACTCACAGCAACCATACAGGACACAGTAGTTCTGCCCTGTATGATTTCCAAGGAGCACGTGATGGATTCGAACCACCTGTCTTTTGGTTAGCAGCCATAGCTTCTAACCATGATGCAACCAGGGTTTCCACAAATAGGGGATAAAAACCAAACCCACTGCTGTCAAGTTGATTCCCACTCATAGCAACCCTAGAGGACAGAGTAGAACTTCCATATAGAGTTTCCAAGGAGTGCCTGGTGGATTTCAACTTTCAATCCCTTGATTGACAGCTATAGTGCTCAACCAGTATGCCACCAGGGTTTTCTAAATACGGGATAATAGGCCAAAAAAAGCTCAGCTTCGGTGAGATGTGGGCTCAGCCTGGTAATTATCACAGTAGTCGCCCTTGCCCCGGGGTTGGTGACTGAAGATTTGTGACCCGTCGCCATGCTCAGCTGAAACCAGATGTTGTAACTGTTCAACTTGTGAATTTTTCGAACAGTGTATTTATGGTAAACCTGGAGGTCCCCTCTTCACCTCAGCTGCCTACACAACAGTGCTGCACCATTCCCAGAATCCAGATTTCTCAGATGAGGTAAGAAAGGGCCAGGCCCACCCTGCCACCAGTGCCCCATCAGTCGGTGGGCCAGTGGGTCAGAGAATGTGTGGCGACCACACCTTAGACTGTCGACATGCCTCGGCAGGCTTTCTCTTAGCCAAGATTTATTAACTGCATTCATGAATAATTTCTTTAGGAGTATGTTGCAGCTTTGTGTAGTTCAAGACTGACTGTAGTACAAGACTAACCTTTCAAAATGTAATGTTTCTATTATATTTTTCCTTTCAAGTGAGACTCATTTTTCCTTCTGTTTTACCAGTTAGTATAATGAAGAATGTGTTACATAGCTTTGGATAATCAGTGTCAGCATTTCACGTCATCATAGGAGGGAAAGAGAATGAGTGTCTGTGCCCTCACCATTGAGTGTGACCTGCATGAGCTTGAGTGTGCCTAAACCACCATGTCTAAATGGACATGGGGACAAGATCCCTTCTGGCTGACTCCCAAGATTGTCTCATTGGTTATTAAACCACACACAGGGCTGCACTCTGTGCACACATTATCTCATTTAATCCCCACAGCCACTCCAACAGATAGGTACTATTTACCTTTTTTTGAAAGATGAGAAAACTGAGGGTCAGAGAGGTCAAACAACTTGGCCTCCGATACATACTAGTCAGTAGCAATCAGGATGCAAAGCCAGATCATGTGTCTGCACTACTTAAAGCTTCACTTTTCACTATAAGCCAAACAACAAAAAGAAAAAAATGGTTGTAGAGTCAATTCCAACTCATAGCAACCCTATAGGACAGAGTAGAACTGTCCCCATAGTTTCCAAGGAGTGCCTGGTGGATTTGAACTGCTGACCTTTTGGTTAGCAGCCATAACACTTAACCACTACACCACCAGGACTTCCCTTTTTACTCTAATGCCTGTTAAAATATCATTAAGTCAGCAGTGTTTACTATGCATATGTTAGCTTGTGCTATCAGCAACCTCCGGCTGGCCGATTACAGCACGTCAATTTAATTTCTAGCCATAAATTGAAGTCTGCATCAGACCAATGCAACCTGCCACTGTGTCCTATTGTGAAGTGTTGGTTATCTAAATAGGACAGCGTGGACCTTGCTGATAGGATGGGTAGAATTAAAAATATCACACTTTTTGTATTAGTTTCCTATTGATGCCATAGTAAATTACCACAACCTACTGATTTAAAAAATCCTGCACTTACTATCTGTCTCACAGTTCTGGAGGTCAGAAGTACAAAATCAGTCTCACTGGGCTTCAATTACAGAGTCAGGTTATCGTGACTTCTGGAGGCTCTGTGGGAGAATCCATTTCCTTGCTGTCTTCAGCTTCAAGAGGCGCCCACAGTCCTTGGCTCGTGGCCCCCTCCCAGAAACTGTGTTTCTCTGACATTGACTTCTCACATTTCCTCCCAGTCTGACTTTCCTGCTTTTCTCTTACGAGGACTAAGTAGTAACACTCTTCACCCAAGATAATCTCCCCATCTCAAGATCCTTAACTTAATCACACCTGCAGAGTGCCTTGTACCATGTTAGGAAGTTACATCACAGAGATGGGGATTAGGATGTGGACATCTTTTTTAGGGAGGAGGCAGCAGTCTTTTTTCAACCACACTTTTCTACACATTAACAGTTTTAAAGCAAATGAAAGGAACACTAATGAAACGACATTGGGGAATATTTTAATGTTCCTTAGATGTGAGGGTGGCAAGGCTTGAACTCACTGATTTGGGACACATCATCAGAGAACACCTGTTTCTAGATCTCCATTGCATCTTCTTTTTGAAAGGCAAAGACGTGTAGGCTCCATCCTGCCCTTATCCTGGGCAAATGATTCTCATCAGTACCCAGTTATTATCTCATTCATTGCAGGTGAAAATTGAGCTACCAACACAACTTCATGGAAAACACCATGTTTTGTTTTCTTTTTATCATGTGACCTGTGATATAAATGCCAAAGCTAATGCCAAAAAGAAAGAGGCCCTGGAAACCTCAGGTACTGGTGGGAGGCCATCTGAATTAGCTTTACGCTTCATTGGTTTGACTTGAGTGGGCGGGTTGTATAAATGTTCTGGTTTGTTAACGTTTTTGTGAACTTTAGAACTCATAAATGATAAATTTGTTTTTGTTCCTTACCATGGAGCCTGGTAATCAGAAGTTTTCTCTTTGTTATCCCTTTGCAGTTGGATATGCTTGGCTTCCTCTGAAGAGGCATGATCAGATAGCTTCTAAAGAGTATAACATCCCAGTAGCAACCACTCTGCCTCCTAATTATTTAAGCTTTCAAGATTCTGCCGGTGGAAAGGTATTGAGTAATGTATAATTTAAGAGAAACAAAATGCATCAGATAAATGACGTGGAAAGGAGCACTGGTGAGGCAACCATTAAGTGCTTAACTGCTAACTGAAAGGCTGGGAGTGCAAACCTCCTAGCTCTGTGGGTGAAAAGACCTAAGGGTCTGTTACCGTAAAGATTAAAGCTACTGCCATGGAATCAATCCCAACTCATGGAGATCCTGTAGAACAGGGCAGAACTGCTCCGTAGTTTCCCAGGGGTGCCTGATGGAGTCTAACTGCCTACCTTTTGATAGGCAGCTGTAGCGCTTAACTACTATGCCAGCCTAGGAAGTTGTATAGGGCGGTTCTTCTCTGTCACATGAGGTCACTGTGGGTTGAAATCCACTCCACGGCGTGGAAAACAACGTATGACCAAAGTGAATTTCTGTCTGCGATTTAAACTAACACAGCAACCACAGTCTGTTTGTCCAGAGTAATTAGGAATCGAGTGTGCATATAATATCCCAAATCTTTAGTTTATGCCACTTGAAATGATCTCTTAAGAGTGGCTCTCTGATATTGCAGCTGTCTGATTTACCGAACGTATTTGTGCATTCTGTTTTCCATTTCCATGGTGATGTAAAATTAAAGGATTGGAATGGAAAATTAACATAAAACCAAATAACCTATTTATTTCCTTTGTTTCTCATTGCCATAGTGACAGTAACAAACTCTTTTGCAGCCCAGTACAAGTGACATTAAGTGGGTTGATGGCGGCAAACCCCTTTTCAAAGTGTCCACCTTTGTTGTATCCACGGTGAATTCTCAGGTCAGTAGACAGTCCCCGACCCCTGATAAATTCAGCATCTGACTAGCAGCATCTGTTCTGGCACAGAAAATTCCAAGTTGTCTCCTGTATTTATGTGATAAAACGAACCATTTTACTGGGATATTCCAAAGGCGGGTGACGGGGAGCCACTGTCAAGTGGCCGAGAAGCAGAATCAGACCTCAGGGAACTCAGGGAGCGTCTAAGTGAGCTTGGTGGTGAAGGCTGAGCTCTCAACATGTCAGAACATCCAGTGAAAAGGAAAACTGTGTCAATGGAACCCTTGGATAACGCATTTTTATATCTCCTGTACACATCCCATGGGGACAATTGTTTGTCACCAAGTCTCTGTATAATCAGAAATAAATATTTCTTTTTTTCTTTCCGGGGGCTCTTTTAGGATCCACATGTGAATGCATTTTTTAAACAGTGCCAAAAAAGAGAGAAAGATATGTCCCAGTCACCTACCTCGAATTTCATCCACTCTTGTAAGGTAATATCACATTTAAGTAGTTTTAGTGGTCTCCCAGTGAGAAATAAGCAAAGGAGACCTTTGTATTTTCCATTGATCAGCAAATGAAAAGCCAATTATTATTGGAGATGTTAGGTACCTTTTGATTTAAAAAGTCAACAGTTTTATTTCACAGTTTCTAAAAAGTTTCTGTTGGTTATAGAAACAAGTCAAGATAGATTTTAACCAAAATAAAGTTAAATCAATTTATTTGTAATTAGTTAATGAAATGGAGATGCTGTGCCATGTTATTGCCGTGCCAAATGTTGTGAAAAAGAAAGCTGAATGAAGGCCAGCTGTGCACCCTTGGAAACGCTGGTGGTGTATCAGTCCAGTGCTACAGCTGCTAGCCAAGAGGTTGCGGAGTCTGAGCCCAGCAGGCACTCCTTGCAAACTCTATGGGGCAGTTCTGCTGTGTCCTGTAGGGTTACTGTGAGTTGGAATTGATTCAGTAGCAATGAGTTTGGGTTACAGTACTCATGGAGTCCTTGGGTGGTGTGAATGTTAACGTAGTCCGCTGCTGTTCAGAAGGTTGTCAGTTCAAGTCCACCCAAAAGTGCTTCAGGAGAAAAGCCTGGTGATCCGTTTCTGAAAGTCAGGCATTGGAAGCCCTGCGGAGCACAGTTCAGTTCTGTTGTGATACACTTGGGGTTGTCAGGAGTAGGGATCAATGGAATGACAACAGTTTTTTGTTGTTATTGTTGAAAAGCACCAATAGAAGAGGCTTTAAGTCCATAAATCATAATGGAGGTCAGCTCTTCAGATAGGAATGGATTGGACTTGGTGACACAGGGCGACCGTATCATGTGTGCACTTTATGGTTCTATGTATCTATAGCATGTCGTCCTGCTGACCTCTTACTGGAGGCAGGGGGTAGGGGCAGGAATAGGAGGTTGGAGGATAAGACCTGTATGGAACAGAGAGGAAGAGTGTGCTGTCACTGGCCAGAGGGACCAGTGGGAGCTGCATATAGGTGGGCATGCAAATTTATATGGGAAGGTACATTTTCATTCAATCATAATAAAAAAAAAGCTTAGAATAGGAAATAAAAATTTTAAATGTCATCCTTGTCATTTATTTCTTTACCCCCATAAATTTACTACAGAACTTATTGAATGTGGAAAAGATTCATGCAATCATGAGTTTTCTGCCTATAATCTTGAATCAGCTCTTCAAGGTCCTGATACAGAATGAGGAAGATGAAATCAGTACACCTGTGACCAGGTATCTATAACATGACATTAAGAAACAGAGTTTGATAGTCTGTTAGAAACCCTGATAGTGTAGTGGTTAACTGCTACAAGCACTCACCAAAAGGTCAGCAACTTGAATCCACCAGGTGCTCCTTGGAAACTCTGTGGAGCAGTTCTACTCTGCCCTGTAGGGTCACTATGAGTGGGAATCAACTCGACAGCACTGGGTTGGGTTGGGTTTGATGGTTACACAAAACTTTGGTTATAACTGGACAGCAGGCTAATGGTGTATCTTTATTTCCTGTGAATGAATGTCATATTTAAGTTTTTTTCACTCCTGAATGCTTACATTCTAATCATCTATTATTATCATTCAAGTTGTAGCCTCTTTTTTGCTTCCTTTTTCCTTTGTGTTTTCAGTTCTTTTTTTCTTTTTTGAGATAATTGTAGATTCATGTGCAGTTGTCATAATAATATGCAGAGAGCCCATTACCTACTTTACCATTAATGTCTTTCAAAATTATATTACAATGTCACAACCGGGACAGAAACCCTGGTGGCATAGTGCGTTAAGTGCTACATCTGCTAACCAAAATGTTGGCAGTTCAAATCCACCAAGCACTCCTTAGAAACCCTTTGGGGCAGTTCTACTGTGACCTCTGTAGGGTCACTATGAGTCAGACCCGATTCGACAGCAGTGGGGTTTTTTCTTCTTTTTTTTTGTCCACAACCAGGATATTGACATTGATACACTCAATATGCAGACATTCCCATCACCATCAGCATCCTTTCTGTTCCCATTTTATAACCTGACCACTTTCCTCCTGACTCAGTCCACCTCTTAGCCACTCCTCTCTGACCCCGGCAGCCACCAGTCTATTCTGTATCGCTTTATCTTCTCAAAAATGTTATTAAAAGGGAATAATGTAATAATACAATATTTTGAGATTGACTTTTTGCTCACCAAAATTTTCTAGGGATCCTTCTGAGTTGTCTTGTATGTTAATAGCCCCTTCCATTTTAACTCTGCGTACCATGACATGATATGACTGTATAATACTTTAAGTGTTCACCAGTTGAAAGACTTGTAGCTTTCAGTTATTATGAATAAAATTGCTATATATATTTGTATCCAAGTTTTTGTACAACCATACATTTTAATTTCTCTGACATAAATGCCCAGGAGAGCAATTCCTTGATAGTATGGTAGTTGCGTCTTTAGTATTTTTAAGAAACTGACAAGTTAGTTTCCTGGGTATCCTGTAGCATTTTACATATCTTCTAATATTTAGCTTTTTTAAAAAAATGTATTTAATTTTTATTAAACAGCTTTCATCTTAAATGTGGTTTTATGTACTACATTATTTCAAAATTATTAATCTGGCTGCTGACACTGGAAAACACAGTTTCCCCTGTATTTAGATAGTGATCTGAATTAATTATTGAATCATATATTCCACATTTTCAGAACTTATTAGTCGTAGCATTCTGAGGAAAAAAAAAGCTAAACAATATTTTTAAAAAAGCATTGTTCTTGGCATTGAAATATTTCTCAGTACTTTTCCTAATATACAGACATGATCATTTCCTTCTTTCAGAATCAGATTTTTAGTCTAGTAGTTTATAAAATAAGACCTCTGAAGTGCTGGCATATTAAAAACTTTATAAGGAGCCCATCACCATCCAGTTTTAAACCCAGATTAAAAGCTTCCAACTGTAGCATCAGCTGTTACTCTTTTCAGCAAAACTATGTGTCTGCACTGGCAAGATGCCGAAATATTTCAGCTGATAGATCTGTTGAAATTCTGAGATATTCCTAAGCACTACAGGTGTGGAGCAACTGGTAATATTAATGTGGGGGGGGGGGTGAAATACTTGTACCACCAGTAAAATACTAGAAAAGATAACCCAGTGAAAAGAGAGCAGGAGACTACATCTTAACCTCATTGCTTTTTCCAAAATCACATACACTGCATTTTCATACAAATAATACATGCCTTCTGAATTTGTTTGCCAGCTATGCCCTCCCACTATTCCCTGAGGTATTTTCATAAGCACTGCTGTGCCATTTTTCTTTACATATTCTTATAAAAAATGAACACAGAATACTTACAAAAATAACCTTGCAAGGGACAGGTGGAAGATGCAGTTGGCAAACAAATACAGAAGGTGTGCATTATTTGTGTAAAAATATGTATTGCTCACAGGTTGGAAGGCAAGTCCCTTTAAAATGAAATTTGGTAATTAACTGGAAGAGTCTTAAGTTTTTAATCAGATACTGAAATTGGTCCCTTTTCTAAAAAACAATACCAGCAGAGACTCTAGGCAGTACGTTGAACTCAAGCAAATAGTTTGGAATGTCTTACAGTAGCCATAAGTCATCATGTGTATCTTAGTGCTTAGAGTTTCAAGTTTAAATGGCTTCAAGGTACTATAGATATTAAATGACAAGTACGAGGGTGAGAATTTGAAATTGATTGATTGTCATTCGCTCATTATCAAGTACACTGTTTATCAAGTACTCTGATAACCAAGTAAAGTGATATTTTTTTCTGCCTTCTCTGAAAAAGCCACTAAACAGTCTTGCTTTTCTAGGGTTCTGACTGACATAGTGGCCAAATGCCATGAAGAGCAGCTAGACCATTCTGTGCAGTCGTACGTAAAGGTAGGAAATAACCACTTGACTTTGGCCATATTCCCGTGTGCTGTGTGGCTTGTCTCATCTCCTTTCTTCAGAAATTGAGAACTTTCTCTTTTTAGCTGGACAGTGCCCACCATTATAAACATTATTCCCATTTAAAGAAAAACAAACATTACCTTCAAGTTGATTCTGACTCTTGGTGACCGTGTGTGACAGAATAAAACTGCTCTCTAGGGTCTTTTGAGCTGTAATATTTATAGAACCAGTTTGCTAGACCTTTCTTCCATGGTGATCCTGGATGGTCTGAAGTCACCAATCTTTCAGTTAATAGCTTTAGTGCCAACTCCTCATGTCACCCAGGGCTCTTGACTTTCCCCTTAGCTACTTAGACTGCCACCTCTTCTGATTAGCTGGCATTATTTAAATGTTTCAATAATGTGTAAATATGTAAATGTCAGCACGGATGGGAAGAGGGGAAAGAAGCACAGAGGAGAAAACGAAAAATGTTTTTCCTTTAAAGACAGCATTACAAGCCAATGAAATTCTGTGTGACTTTAAGGAGAATTTTTCCTGCTGGTTTGTTGAATGCTCTGTGTTTCTGCTGTAATGTTCTCTTAGCTCTCTTTATTGTTTTCTCAGGCATTCTTTCATTTTCCCAGTTACTGTGTATTTGTACCTGCTTCTGGTATGTTAAGTCCTTTACTTTCTGGCATGAACCACTTCTCCATCCATCCCATCAGTGTGCCCCGCCCCGTCCAGCGTCCCTTGTCAAGTGTTCACTGGGACATGTTTCTGTTCTCATTGTCACTGGGCCTCGAAATTAGTGCCAATGAACTTGTAATGGCGTTTGCCCATGTCTAGTTTCGACCCACAGGTCATCTCCTTAAATGAAAAGAGCCAACCTGACGTAAATAATCAAAACCAAACCATTGCTATGAGCTGAGTCGTAGCAACCTGATAGGACAGGGTAAAACAGTCCCATAGAGTTTCCAAGGGGTGGCTCGTGGATTCACACTGCCATTCTTTTGGTGAGTTGGAGAACTCTGAACCACTGTGCCACCATGGCTCGTGAGATAAATAAGAGCGCCTTCTGTTACTTTCTAACATACAAAGCAAAACTGGGTGGCTTTCAAGTTAGCTCTGACTCATGGTGATCCTAGCTGTATCAGGGTAGAACTGTGCTCCATGTAGATGGCTTTCAGGGGCTGACTCTTCAGGAGTAGCTCATCAGGTTTTTATTCTCAAGCCTCCAGTCTTTTATTGAGTAGCTGAGCACACCAACCCTTTGTGCCACAGGGACTCTTTTCAATACTTAGATGACCTACAGTTTTATTGTCTATGAAGAGACTAAAATATGGACTTTGTTTTTCCAGTTAAAGGGCATGTCTCACGTGCTCTAGATGTCTAGAAAGGTAATTAGAGGAGATTTTGAGTCTTTTGTCCTAGAAATCTGTGATTAAACTCCCAGAACTAATTGCATTCTTGAATGAACCTCTTTGTGCATGGTCTGAGAATATTTTTTTTTCACTATAGTTTTATTTTTTTATCTATTTTTCTACCTGCCAGAAATCATGAATGCCTTCCCAAATTCTTAAGTATGAGTGTGTGTCCTTCTTTAAAATAGCCCAACGTGCCAAAAACAACCCATTATCTAACAGTAATTTAGCTGTAGTATCATTTACTCAGTATGATCTGGATGGCAGTTGCAGAAAGCCAGTTTCACCTACAAATGTCTTTTGAATTTGCTGTCTATTTGAGATAAGATCATAGTTTATTTAGGGCACTGATGAATTTACCATTCCACAGAATCATCTGGAAAATTTTTACCCTCTCAATATTTGTACTACTTTTCCATTTCAATCTCCAAAGGTGACTGAGGAGGAAAAACACTTCCTCAATCAATTTTAAATACTGGCACCTACATTTCAACAAATTCATTTTTTACTTCATTCCAATGGAAGCATTGAAAATTACAATAAGAGTCCTCTGGCACTATAGCTGTTTTTGTGAGAGTCAAAGCTAGATCCTCAGAGCACCTCAGAGCAGATACTTTATCTGTGATATTCTTGGAGAGGCCTATTGGAAATGCATTCTCGCATAACCTTTATTTTGAACCAGGAAATTTAAAATATCCTGACAAGGCTGTTTGATTTTTTTTTTTTTTTTTTTTAATATAAGAGATTGTTTGGTGACTTTAAAGTGATTTAAATCAAGAACATTATCTTGTGGAATTTCAGGTTTATGACATTTCCTAAGAATATTTTGAAACGTATTTTGATATATCTGAAACAAGGTCAGCCTAATAAATATATTCAACTAGCATTTTACTTCAGAAAGAGCACAAAACTAAAAAATGGGAGACAAAATTCTAGGCCAAGTTTAAATAATTAATTTGAGCCATCAGCCTCTCTTTACACCTCAGTGTCCTCGTCTTTGACATAAGATGGAATAGACCCAATGGATCTTCAGACTGGACTAGGATTCTGTGGTTTGAGTCCTGCTGTAGCATGTGTTGGACTGCCTGACCTTGACCAAAGAGTCTGATTTTTCAGGCAAAGTGGAAATTTTTTTTTCAACATGTATATAGATATGAAGCCCCACTCACCTACCCACCTAGCAGTATAATGAAAATGGATGGACTGCAACTAGTCTGTGCTTTGATGTTCTTGAAAAGTGTGATATTCAACATATCTGATATTTATTCAGAAGCAAGCTAAACACCATTTCAAGTTCAGTGATGCTAAATGCTAGGTCACCCATCTACACTATCTGAAACATGCACAGACATTGTGTCAGTTTCAGCGATATGTGTCTAAAGTCAATCTAACTGTGTCATGGTTTACAGTGGTTTGTGGCACGGACACATGCGAGCCAAAATTTAAAAATAAAAATATATTGGAGCTTGTTAAAATGCTTTTGGGGCTAAATAGCTGTGCATAGGATTAGGTAAATGATGTTGAATTTTTTCTCATGAGTCAAATTGTGGAAAAACCATATTCCTCTTTGCTTTTAGCTAGTTTTGTGCATCTACTCCCTTTATTCTTCTCTGGGATGAGCTTGGAGAAGTTGGGCCCCCACGATGACTTAGATCGAAGAATTTGTGCTAGATGCAAATGGCACATCATCTGCATTGTGCTGGTTTCTTATGGGCCATCACTCTTGATTACTGGGAAGTCTAAACTGTGAACATGATGAAAAATGTCCTTCCTTGAATAGAACCAGCTGCTAACTAAAGTAACATAATTGGCAATAATCATGTTATATTTGAAATATATGGATGTGCATAAATTGATCTTGATATCCTTAAAGATAAGGAGAAATACTGGAAACAAAATCTTTGCCTTGCCTCAATGGTGTATGCCAAAACCAATCTTTTGACACCACAACAGTGAGCAGCATTTGTCATCTTACTGATTGATGTGTATAAGCATGAGATAGTGGGCGCTGGCCATGCTGGGGAGCACCCTGCTGGCCTCTGGAAGGCACCCGCTTTCCCCACTTGGCTATTTGAGTGGGTGCTCTACCCCTTTCAGGATGAAGAATTGCTACCATGCCTCCTGTTACCACTGGAAGGAAGGAGAAGGGGAAATGTGTCCTATAAGTAGGTGGGTCAAAGCTCTCCGTGTTTCTTGAACCTGCTGAACTCTTCTCTGACTCTGCCTCTTAACATCTACGATAAGATTTTCAAGGAGAGCTTAGGTGAACAAGGTTCTACTTGTGCAAAGTGCTGAATAGGACCAGGTGTGTCTTACGCTGATCACCAGACCTTCATTTATTTCATGACGCAATCTGACATGGGCAGATAACTTTGAGATATGAGTTATCAGTGTACTATTTTTGGAAGCTTTTCTGGAAAAAAGTGTTAACTCCATTCACTTTTTGGATTTCCTTCAGTTCGTGTTCAAGACTACAACATACAAGGAGAGAACTGTACATGAGGAACTGGCTAAAAACGTGACTGGTCTTTTGAAATCCAATGACTCAACGACGGTGAAGCATGTCCTGAAGGTAAAAAAAAAAAAAGAAAATTGTTGTTATTGTTGTTAGTTGACATTGAGTTGGTTCTCAGGATGACCTAATTTATAAGAGAAGGGAAGGTTTCCTAGTCCTGCACCATCTTCCTGATTGTTGGTACACTTGAGTTCATTATCATGGCTATTTCATCAGAAGCATTTAAAGACGTTCACTTGTTCATTCTAGGGATGAATCACTCTCATCCCTGGAAAGCAACAAGATTAATTGATTTTCATAGATTATTTCTTTTGTAGTTTCTGGCATAAGCTTCATATTGAAACTAGAGCATGTAAAAAATATTAAGCAAGGGAGGATCTATTTCAAGAGACCAAATCTCCTAAAAAAGCAGATTAAACCCAAGTTAAATAAAACCTTTGACCTAAAGGTAGAATGAATGACCACTGCAAATGGACTAAAAGCATTCAACAAAATGCTAAATATAAAGTAAATAAAATTGGTTGGGTTTTTTGGTACAGTCAGAGGGAAAATATCAAGAAAGAGATTAAGGATGCTACTTTAGTGAATCTACTAACAACAAAGAGAAAACAGAGCAATATTCTCTCTTTGGCACCAAAAAGTTGAAACATGAACTTTGATAGGAACATGAAGAAGAAATGGTGAAAGCATCTAAAAAGAGAAGTTTGTATTATTATTACTGAATGGCAAATTGAGTCTCAGGCTAAATTAGAATATGTCAGTGGCTTGAAAGACAATAAGTTGCTGGAGTTCACGAAAATCAAATTATGTTAGGCCAAACAAATGAGTTTGTTTAAAATTGTCTTGTGAGCATATCCATTCAGTTTAGTCAACACACAGACTCTGATGTGTCCTAAGTGACTTGTATTATACTAGACACTTGGGATGCATCATGAACGAAATGAAAATCTTGGCTTTGGGGAGCTTGCATTCTCCTAGGGGTGAAAACAATGAACTGCAGGCATAATTTAAAAAGTAAATTATACTGTATATTAGAAAGTGAGATGCAGTATGGGAAAGGAAGCAGAGTGGTGGGGAATTAGGAGTGCTGAAGTTGGAGTATGAGATTTACACTCTTAAATAGGGTGGATGGGATCTATGGCATGGTGAAGAAAGTGTGAAGGGGTGAGAGAGCTGGTCATGTGGATGTTTGGGGTCGAGCATTAAAGGTAGATGGAAAGACCTGTATGACATTGGAAGGCAACAGTAGCCTGGTATGGATGGAAGGGTGAACACACAGCCAGTGTGGCTGGAGCAAAGGGAACCGACAGGAGAGAGATGAAGATGATGTCAGACAAGCACCAGCAGCTTTAGAGGGTGGCAGCAGGCCTTGTGGGCCACCGTATGGACTTGGTTTCCACTCGGAGCATGACTGAGAGCTACGGAAGGGTTTTGAACAGAGGAAGCCCATGTGAGAGTAACCACGAAAGTCTGCCCACCTTACTTTTGAGAACACACACCATGTACAGGGCCCTAGGAGTCCCTGCCCAGGGAAATGGAGGGCACACTCCAGGGCCTGTGTAGACCTCTTTTCTGGTCCCATCCCCAGAGGGAAGGTCAGGATACCTGAGTGCAACTCCAGACCCAAGACAGAGGCTCTTCGCAGAGGGCCGGTTTGTGGGCAGCTCTTGAATGTATAGGCTGAGTCCAGGCTTGTGCTCTCAGCTTCTGAGGGGTAACAGAGTTTAGGTGAGAAGAGAGGGGGTGGCCAGGGATCAGATTCCCCATGCCCTTACATTCTGACACAGCATTTCAAGTTGTTATAATGTTATGCAAGTATTTTTTGGAGTAGGGGAATAGAACATACGTAATACTTTGTTGGTTTGATTGTCAACTTTTAAATATTTAGACATGTGCCCTTCCATTTATACTCTTCCTGAGGACCTGCAAATGTTAAAAGTGAATTTGCTCTGTCATATTTTAATGCCAAAAGATTTTTTTTAGCTTTGTTTAACCGACACAGAAAAAGAATCCTGGAGAGTAAAGAGTTCAGGAGACTGTTGCCTCCAGCAGCCTTGACTTTATTACTTAGTGCTGCTGTAACTAAGGAAACCCTGGTGGCACGGTTGGGTAAGTGCTACGTCTGCTGAGAGGTCAACAGTTCAAACCCACCAGGCCCTCCTTGGAAACCCTAGTTCTACTCTGACCTGTAGGGTTGCTATGAATCGGACCTGATGGAATGGCAGTGGATTTGTTTCTTTGCTTTTGGCTGTAACTAAAATTCCAAAAGTAGATGGCATTAACAAACAGAACTTTATTCTCTCACAGTTTAGGAGGCTAGAAGTCTGAATCTAGAGTGCTAGTTCTAGGGCAGAAGGCTTTCTTTTTCTGTAGGTTCTGGAGGAAGGTTTTTGTTTTTTTCTGAGCTTTTGTTCTTAGACAATTTTCATGTGTCTCAGCATCTTTCTTCTCCCATCTCTGCTCCCTATCGTGTTTATTTAATCTCTTTTATGTTTCACAAGAGATTGATTCATCCTTCGTCATTCAGAAAGCAAAGACAATCCATTTCCAAATGAGATCATGATCATTGTTATGGAGGTTAGGATTTGTAACTTGTATTTTGGAGTGACACAAGTCAGTGCATAATGGGCCTTAATATTAGTCAATCATGTTGAGTAAATAAGTCTCTTATTTATTTTAAACATTTTTAAGACAGTTGAGGAACTGAACTATCTGGCATTGATAGCTACCATCGGGACTTCAGTTAAGATCGTGCTGACATACTGGAGAATATGCAATTGCTCTAATGTATTAATTTCAAAGAATGTATTTTTAAGAGATTCATATAACAGTACAAATTGTAAAGAATAGAATGGTTGTTATTTTATGATAGTACAGTAAATTTTTTATTGGATTTTTTTTCTCCTACCAGCATTCCTGGTTCTTCTTTGCAATTATCCTAAAATCAATGGCACAGCATTTGATTGACACAAATAAAATACAGGTAAGCTTGTAAGTACCATAATACTTTCCAACAATTATAGTAATGAATATATTCTCATTAGCTCCATTTTTATGTGCTTTGCAAACCTTATCAGTTTACATTATTTGCTTTTACAGTAGGGAAAATATATTAGTACAGGTTTGTCAGAGTTAGATGCCAGGACCATATTAGAAGTGCAGAAGATTTATTGGAGGAAATGTCTGGAAAGGACAAAAGGAACAGAAAAAGACATGGGAGGGGGAAGGAAGAGAATTGCCTAGAAAGATCCTCGGAGTGAGAAGTTTTAACTGGGATAATGGACAACCTGAGAGCAAAGGATATTCCTTAGAGGATTCCTACATGAGGGAGAAACAGCCTGGCTCTGGTACCCCACATGCTCCACCATTGATGGGAGCAGCCTGGAGACTGTGGCCAGGACGTGAATGTTTGAGTGGATCCCAAAGGTATAGCAGCTAATGACACTGCTTCGAGAAGATTCTGTCTTGAAGGAGCATGTAAGCCATGCACACTCGTGGTTTCTACCCATTTCACTGTGTGTTGCACAATTTTGAGCATCTATGCCTCTTCCACAGTTCCCACAGTCCTCTCTTCTTGAAACAAAGCTTAGAAGATGTAGGACAGTTGTATAAAATACATCCCCAGTCACTGCAGTTGATCCCACAATTTGTATGTCCCAAAACCCAGTGTCAATGAGTCAATTCTAACTCATAAGAAGACACCAAATAGGACAGAGTAGAACTGTTCCCATAGGGTTTCCAAGGAGCAACTGGTAGATTTGAACTGCCGATCTTTTGGTTAGCTGCTGAGCTCTTAACCACTAGGCTGCCAGAACTCTGTAACATTCATCTTTTCTGCCCCTGAGCTCTTATCTGTTCAGGATTCCCCTTACCCTCAGCTCTCATATCTTCACATTTTGTTCCCAGTTCCACATGTTCATGTATATGGATCTGTCCTAGCCCCGGAACTCTGCTGGTATAGTGGTTAAGTGCTACAGCTGCTGACCAAAAGGTTTGCAGTTCAAATCAACCAAGCTCTTCTTGGAAACCCAATGGGAGCAGTTCTGCTCTTTCCTTTAGGGTTACTTTGAGCAAGAATTGACCCTAGTCTTCCCTGACACCTATTTTCTAGCTCTTTTCTTTCCCATCCAGAGATCCCTTGAACCAGACCACTGGCTGCTGGCCTGTAGTCCATATGCATTCTCACCTTGGGACACTTCTTTTGCTACTCAAATTGGATGACCAGGTACTGCTCCACAGGCCACCTCTGAGTGTAGCTGTAATACACTTGCCACCCATTCTCCATCTGCTTCTTTATACTAAGCCAATCCACCTATAAACAAAACAAATGGGATAGCTTTTCTCTCCTTTTTCAACAGATTGTACAGGGTACCACCTCCCAATAAAACCACAAGGGCAAGCAGAAAGGGTTACTTGAACAACCATGATGAATTTGTGAGGGTCTGGGATACCTGCTCATGCCATATTGGTGCAGAGAAGAGCCTGATAGAGGAATTTTGTTAAGTGCTCAGCTACTGACCCAAAGGTCAGCAGTTCAAACCCACCAGCAGCTCCACGGGAGAAAAGACCCAGTGATCAGCACCCCTAAAGATTACAACATAGGAAACCCTGTGGTATAATTCTGCTCTGCCCTTTAAGGTCACTGTGATTCTGAATCAGCTTGATGGGGGCACCCCGAAGCAACAATAATCCGTGGTGGAACAATAGTTGAGTACTTGAATGTTAAAGGAAAAGTTAGCAGTTCAAACCCATGTAACGGTTCCCTGGGAGAAAGACCTGCTCATATTTTCCATAAAGATCAGAGCTTTAAAAACCCTGTGGGGCAGTTTTGATCTGTCACATGGGGCTACTGAGTCCAAAATTGACGTAACTATAGTCAACAAAAACAACAGTGCTGCCAACCACATTGACTTTGTCGCTTAGTATGTCTGACAGAACACAGCTTATGATACAAAGTTCAGGATGCATGATCACGTGGTATCCTGCCATGAAGCATTCTGCCTCTCCCAAGTCCTAGTAACCTTCCAGGAGCTATTAGGTCCATCACCAACAAATCCAACCAAGGTGAATCTCCCCAGTTATACAGCCCTAGTGGCAGGAGTTTTGCATCCCACCCTGGACCAGCTTCTGACTCCTTTTCTATTCCAGGCTCTGCTCAAAACTGTCAGCCTTTATGTAACCTAGAACATGGACTGGAACAATGTTCTTAGGTGTGTAATAAAGTATGCTATTAAGTTGGTCAGGATTATTATTTCTTCTTTTGTCTTTTTTTTAATTGTGATTAAGTGAAAGTATAAAATCCAAATTAAATTTGCATGCCCACCTATCTGCAGCTCCTTCTACTCTCCTTGTCCAGTAACACCACACTCCTCCTTTTTGTTCTAAATATGTTGTATCCTCTTAACAATGTCCTGTCCCCTCCTGTCCACCCTCTCTTCTCCCTCTGGTAAGAGGCCAGTAGGACAATATCCTATAGTTGCATGGAACCATAAAGTACATACACCATATGGTCCAGTCCGTTCCTGTCTGAAGAGTTGCCATCAGTAATATTTTCTGGTCAGAGGCAGCAGCAGGATTAGGGGCCATACTCCCAGGGGAACCTCCAGGTTGCCAGACCATTAGTTGTGATCTTCTACTGAAGTTCTTGAGTACACCCCTCTTTTTCTCATGTTGCCACTGGGACTCGCCATTGTATGCCCCATCACAAGTGTCTTGGGTTGTGGCTGAGCACCATATGGTTCTTCTGGTAATGTGTTGATAGTCTCCCATTCACGTGGGTCCTTCTGTCTCCTGAGCTCTTTTTTCTTTGTATCTTTGTTGTTCTGTGTAATCGTCTGTTCTGGCTGAGTTGGAGCCATTCACTGTACCTCAGATGGCAGTTTGCTAGCTTTTAAGACTTTATGGGGTCTTACATATGGGGTGCAGAAGACTCTCATAGTAATAGGCTAGTTATGCCAGTTGGCCTTGATGTCCCCCGAGAGCATAATCCTCAGACCCCCATCCCTACTACTCTGTCCTTACAATACTGAGTTGAGATTAGAAGAGCTTTCAGTTTATGGTGAATTCCAGTTAAGTTGATCTTCTTTCTAATATGTACTGTCACTGCTTTCACCTAACCAAATTTCTGCCAACTATCCAATCTGTGGCCAACCCTCTCCCTCCCACCTGACCCTTGTAGCTGTCAAAGAGTCTTTTCTTCTGTATATAAGTCTATTTTTAAGTCCTTATAGGAGGGGTCTCATAATATTTGGCCTTTTGCCACTGAGTGAATTCACTCAGCATAATGTCTTCCAACTGAAACCAGGCTATGAGATGTTTCCTAAAATTATCACTGTTCTTTATCATTGCATAGTGGTCCACTAAGTATGTGTACCATAGTTTGTTTATCCATTCATCAATTGTTGGGCATCTGGATTAATTGCATCTTTTTGCTATTGTGGACTGTGCTGCAATAAACATTCGTGTGCATGTATTTGTTTATGTGACTCCCCTTGATTTGCTAGTATGTATTCTGAGCAGTGGGATTACTGGATCATATATCTATTTCTACCTTTTTAAGGAAGCTCCAAATTTCTTCCCATAGAGATTATACCATTTTTCAGTCCCATCAGCAGTGTAGGAAAGTTCCAGTCTCTCCACAGCCTTTCCAGCATTTGTCGTTTTTCATTTTTTGGATCATGGCCAACCTTGTTGGGATGAGATGGTATCTCATTGTAGTTTTTATTTGGATTTCTCTAATAGCTAATGATCATGAGCATTTCCTCCTGTGTCTTTTGCCTGCCTGGATGTCGTCCTTGGTGAAATTACTGTCCATCTCCTTTACTCATTGCTTAACTGGGTTATTTCAGTTGGTCAGGATGATCTGTTGTTAATTTTACTTGATTTCATCAACACACTTTAAATATGTGCACAGTATGACAGTATCTTCCAAATGCCTACCGAGTGATCTTCCAGTAAACCAATTTTATAAAAAATAAAACCTGACACCATGAAACAAAATCACCAAACCCATTGCTGTCAAGTTGATTCCAAGTCATAGCCACCCTGTAGATCAGAGTATCAAAGAACCCAAATCCACTGACATTGACTCAATTCTAACTCATAGTTTCTAAGGAGCACCTGGAAGATTTGAACTGCCCACCTCTTGGTTAGCAGCTGTAGCACTTAACACCTATGACACCAGGGTTTTAGGACAGAGTAGAACTGCCCTATCATGTTTCCAGCAAGTGCCTGGTGGACTTGAACCACTAACCTTTTGGTAGTCATCTGTAACACTTAACCACTACCCCACCGAAGTTTCTCGCACCCTCAGATGACTCTTAAATTACTGCCTGTTTGATACAGCTCTTGTAATGTCAGCTTTCCTCATTTTATTTTTGCAGCATGGATGGTTGGATGCTTATAGTTTTAGAACTATGTAGCCTAGCCTAAATCTAAATTCTGCATTTCTGTCTATACTGACAATGTGTCTAGGTCTGGTTCTGAAGGGCAACTTGTAAAGATGAATGAATCATGCTGTTGTGTGCAAAGAGGCTGTTTCAATTTCAGAAATAGAGACTGAGATGGAAAGCTCCGTTGCCTGCACCTTCCTCTTCATGTGCAGATATCCAGACAGGAGGGATGGATTCTTGGCTCTGAGAGTGGTCTCTGGGGACCCATGGAGTGTCCTAGGTGGTGTCAACAGTTGACATCCTCAGCTGCTAACTGAAAGGTTATGAGTTTGACTACATGCAGAGGCCCCTTGAAAGAAAGACCTGGTGATCTGCTTCTGAAGAGTAAGCCACTGAAAACCCTAACAACAGTTCTCCTGTGACACACATGGGGTCACTTTCAGGCAGAGTTGACTTGATGGCAAATGGGTTGCATTTTCAGCATTTTCTCAGGAGACAGAGCCAACAGTGGTTATGTAACCTCGCAACTAAACCATGAGATTACATAAACAGTATTACGAATCTTGTGTCAAAAGTACCTTGAATGTGATGTCCCACCAGAAGCTGCTAACTGTGACATATCTTGGGCCCATTGAATTAGGGTGAGCTAGGGCTCCCCACTTACTAGAGGACATTTCACATGAGCACTCCAGCAGTCATCTGTTGATTGACTATAGTTGTTTATTGGTGCTTCAGAACAAAAACATCAAAATAGTAGAAATTTAAGTTAAACAGAGAATTAATGTATGTCTAAAAAATTGACCATTAATAGTGGCTATTTTCTGAAAGTATAGGGCAGGGAATCAAGTTATGCAGGGTCATAAAAAATGCTCACATTCTACATTGTACATTTCTATATCTGAATATTTTGAGAGTAATATATAATTTAATTTTTAGGGAAAAATGTGTGGATCATGATAGAATGGAACATGGAATGAAAGTGATGGAGATTATGACCCAGGACTTGCATTTTATTATTGCTTTCAAGTTTTTAAAGGACTTCATTTCAACTTGACAATATACTAAATGAAACAAGTCTTCTATTTTCCTCCCCTCCCAGGTTTAATATTCCAAATGGCCTAATGAAAAGAAATAATCCATTCTTTCCTTAGCTCTCCCGGACTCAAAGATTTCCTGACTCTTATCATCATGAATTGGACAGCCTCGTAATGGTCCTTGCTGACCACGTGATTTGGAAATGCAAAGATGCAGTTGAAGAAACGAGAAGAGCAAACCATAGCGTCGCCAGATTTCTTAAGGTACGATTATGCGAGTTAACAAGTCTACTCACACCCCTAGTATAGTGGATGCAAGATATTCCAAATCTTAGTAAATCAACATCTTTATATACGATCAAGAGTCAAAACCAGGACTGTGAGAGGACTGCTTTCATCTGTCCATCTCTCATTCTTGAAATACTTTTTAATCTCTCCCCCGCCCCCAACTGGGAGTCTCATGGAAGAAGAGACACTTTTAAATAAAATTGACTGGTTCAGTGGTGTCAAATAGTAGTACATCAAAGAGAAAAAAAAGACACTGTATGTAATGGTTAGCTTAAAGGAGAAGCTCCACCATCACGATATTATTCTCTTAGCTGCCTCTCCTCTTGAAATGATATCACGTGGGCTATGGTGCTAACCACTGATGCCAAATAACCACGCAGGGAAAAACCACTGGGAATTTAGCATTTTTCCTCTCTTTCCTCTGATCACGTAAAAGAGAAATTATCCATTAAAATACTCACGAGCTGCTTACTAAACTGGATATATATGGAAACATTTCTTCAGAGTGCAAGCATTCATTATGAAAGAAAAATGTAAAATTTAAAAAAGAAAAAGCTATGGCTTAGAATGATGGTATCATATAACAGATAATGTACTCAACTAATAAGTTAATGTTTTTTTCTTGTCTTCTTTTGTCTAACTGTGGACTCCTATAAACTTGAACTTGTTTACGGAAGGCACTAGAACATATTGGGTGGGTGTGAGAATTTATAAATAAGTGCTAGTGATATAAATTTAAGAGGCTATAGAGGGAAATAAATTAGCCTGAGTCTGAGTCATCGTTGGTGGGCTTGAATCCAACCACATTTCTTTTTCAGTGTATTAAAACAATTTCACATTATGTGCTATATTTTCACTCAGGTTGAATTTAAGTATTTTCTTCAGTTTTATATCTCCTTTGTTTCCAGGAAGTAGAGGGAATGGTTGGGGTAAGGGAAAAGAAGGGAGAAGAGGAACAAACACTGCTGTATTCTAGCTTATTGGAAATCCTATATGGGAACAATGCTTATGGTATTGTGATAGTTTATTTGTTGTGGTTGACTGAATAGGAACTTTAGGGAGAGGACAAAGTGTATACTCTCCAATCTGTAAGCAAAATCTCTTTAAAGGAGCATCTGCCATACTTTTCTCTAAAATTAAAAAAAAAAAAGATGGGTAAACAAGTCTCTAAAAAAGAGAAAAGACCTCATAGCTGCTCTCTTTGGCTTTCATACACAGTACTTATTAGAATTAATGAATATTTTCCATGGATATGATAGTAGTGGTGGTACATAAAGTCAAGGCAAATGAGAAATGTCTGAGATGGAAAAGGAAATTGTGGCACCAGGGATTTTGTAAATTATGCAGGGGAAGAAAACAAATTGACAATGGGATAAAAAATATGATCCATCAGATGTGTAGGTCGTGTGAACTGTACAGTGAAAAAAAACAAAAGCATTGTTGTAGAGGTGATCCTGACTAAAAGTGACCCTGCAGAACAGGGTAGAACTGCCCTGTAGGGTTTTCAAGGAACTGCTGGTGGATTTGAACCACCATCCTTTCTGGTAAGCAGCCGAATTCTTAGCCACTGCACTACCAGTGTTCCTCAAATTGAAAACAATACTTATATGAAAAGTTTCTTGATAGAAGCATTAGTTTAATATATGGTCTCATATAAAATACATCATTAGCACATCATTTTTTAACTTAGTGTTTTCTTGGTATATATACTTGGCTCACAGACTTCTTAGGCAATTTTTGAGGTCAGTCATTTAAATGAGAAGGAAAATGAAAAAGGAAGATAAAGTGATTTTTGAAAATCTAAAATCACATGTGATCTTGTGGTACAATTCTAATGGATACAGAAACATGAGCTTTCAGAGGTTCAACATCACCCACTTCCGGTTTTGCCATTGTAAATATCTTTGACACATTATTCCTAGAAATCTGATCATAGTTTTTTGTCCAACTGGGACTTCAACAGCCTTTTAATTCTTTTCATTATTTAATTCTAAATTAATCATCAGCTATTATGAATTACTCATAATTGGTGTTTTGCATTTGAAATATGATTGTATCTCATTGGTTATGCCATGATTGTTTTCCATGATTTTTTAAGAGAACAGTGTGTGAACACATAAAAATTGTCCTCTTTTACAATGTTCCCATTGCCATTGAGTTGATTTCGACTCCTGGCAACTCCACGTGTCGTAGAGTAGAGCTATCCTATAGGTTTTCTTTGCTGCCACAATGGGCCCAAGCAAAAGGATTGTGAGGATGACACAGGACCACGACGTGTTTCTTCCGTTTGTACATAGGGTCACTGTGAGTCAGAGGCAACTTCATAATACCTAACAGTCTTTTTGGAAACAGATCTCCAGACCATTCTTCCTCAGAGCCACTGGATGGGTTTGAACTATACCAACCTTTATTTTATTAGTTGAGCAAAAAGCATTTGCACAATCCAACTACCTTAGTTTAGAATGCATCCTTCCTTTTATCATATCACAAGGAAGTAATATTTTGAAGCAGTTATCCAGAATCCTTATATGCTTCTCTAACTCTTCTCTCCTTGAAGTAGATAGAAATCAAAGGATCCATGATGACATACTTAGCTTTTGTGATTATTCTTTATGGCCAGCCTGGGTCTTGCCAAGCCAGCCAAGTGCCGTCTAGACGGATCCGACTCATGGCGACTTAAGCCTGGGTCTTAAGTCTCCCTATCTGAGTATATCTGTCTGGATTATCTTCTTAAGTGAAGGAAGCTTTGTTCTGATTCTTTTTCTTGGTCCTATAGCCATATCTTTTTGTCCACTCACCTGAATAATGAGTATTTCATCTAGTTTTGGGGAACAATCTGGAAATCATCTAACGTAAGACACAGGGTTAGCTTGTTAGAAAAATATGTTTACAGAAGTAATGCTGTATTTCTCTCTAAACATCCAAAAAGGATATATAAGCTAGTTTCTGAGAAAGAGAAAATATTCATATCTACTCTGTTTAGCTGAAGTGCACCATTCTTTTGGAATGAATATGTGTTTTCCTGCAGTGATTCACTGCCACAAAGATGAGAGCCTTGGAAACCCTTTAGAACCAAACCAAAACAACCAAGCCCACTGCCATCAAGTCAGTTTTGACTCCCAGCAACCCTATGGGACAGAGTAGAACTGCCTCATAGAGTTTCCAAGGAGCACCTGGTGGATTTGAACTGCCAGCCTCGTGATTAGCAGATACAGCAGTTAAGCACTATGCTAGCCTGATTTCCCCCCAGAGGGCAGTTCTGCTTTATCCTGTCAAGTCTCAGTGACTCAAAGGCAAGAGGTTTATTATAGAAACTGGAACCAGTTGCACAGTGGTGAAATATTTGGTTGCAGCTGAAAGATGGGTGGTTTTGAGCCACCCAGCTGCTCTGCAGGAGAAAGATGTAACAGTCTGCTTCCTTAAAGATTGTAGCCAAGAATACTCTAGAGGGCAGTTCTGCTTGGTCACTTGAGGTCACTGCAAGTCAGAACCAACTTGGCAACAACAGCGTTGATTCATTAATTGTGGTAAATCTACCTTGTTAATGCAAGAGGTTACTAATAGAGAAACAGTGTGCCAGGGAGGAAGGGAGTATAAGTGGCGTAGCGGGTTAAGTGCTGTGTCTGCTAACCAAAAGGTCAGCAGTTCAAATCTGCCAGGCAGTCCTTGGAAATTCTATGGGGCAGTTCTACTCTGACCTCTAGGGTCGCTATGAATCAGACCCAACTCATTGGCAGTGGGGGGGGGGGGTGGTGTGTGTGTGTATGTATGTGTGTGTGTGTGTGTGTGTAGCTATAGACCTCTTTCTATACATGTCTATATACCAATATTCCTATAAGCCTAAAACTAGTTTTTAGAAGTTTTAAAAGACCGTAATACTTGCTTGAAAAGCCCCAGTTCATGATTTACAAAGTTGTTAAATGTATCCTTGCAACTTTCTGGTTTGTTTACTTTATCAAATATTTGTATGAGTCTGCACACGTGGAAATGGCTTAGATGTGCTTTAGAGATTGTTGAAATATTTAATATACATCACATTTAGTTACAAAAATCTTATCCTAATTCAATCTACTTAATCACCTTTCCTAAAGTCTTGAATTATTCCCAGAGTGAAAAACGTGTGAATGTAGACTTTTGTACTCTTTCAGCGCTGTTTTACATTTATGGACCGTGGATTTGTGTTTAAGATGGTGAACAATTACGTCAGCATGTTCTCCTCGGGGGATCTCAAGGTAAGAACCAGATATGGAAGGTATTCCTCCCCAACATGTGGCATTACGAATAAATAAACTGCTGTCTGTGCTTTTCTGCCTAAAGCATTAACTTATGCATTTCTATCTCAGAAAGTAATCCCTATCCCAAGAAAGGCAGCCTTTTGAAATAGTTCATATGCTGAGAACTCTCCCAGTTCGTCCCTTAATGGAGGACAGAGGAGAGTGGAATGGACATAGTCACGTTACATTTCTATTTCTTTGGTGAAAAGTGTGACTTTTGTCAGCTACAATTCTTGTAGTCCCATCTGATATGCCAGGGACTGTCTGGCTTTTAGCTCTCAAAGGTGCACTTCCCTGCAAACCCCTCAGTTGGTCCTAGGAGCCCGGGGACTGTTGGTCCCCCTACTCAGGTTGGGAATATGGGTGGAAAGATGAGGAGGACATGGAAACGGTAAGTCCAGAGCTGCAGTTCTCGAAGTGTGGTTCCCAGACCAACACAGCAACATCACATGGTGACAAAACAGCTGGGGTAGGATCCAGAATCTGTGTTTTAACAAGCCTTGCTGGAGATTCTTATACACTCTCAAGTCTGAGAGCCATTAAGCTATGGTATGGTACATGTTGATGGAGCCTTTGTGAAAAGTAAAACCAGAAAAGGGCCAGATCTTGAATATTCCTGTCTCTGTGAAGGTTCTTTGGGTTGCAGACTACATAAACTGATAGCAATTGGGGCCAAACACAATTTACTGGAAGAGTATTGAGGGCAAACAGCATTGATGAGACAATTGGAGAACCAGGCTTGGAAAAGAGCAGGAGGTAACCCAGATTCAGAGTACAGATATAATAGCCAAGGAGGAACCAGAGTTTTGCTGATACTTAAAAAAAAATCAACTGGGACTCTTTTTTCCCTCTTCACAAATTGCTTAAGATTTACATTCGATGTTTTAATCAAAGAGCCAGTAGGTGGATGCTGATCAAAAGGAGAAAAAGTGTGGAACAGAATTTCAGAGTCTTACAAGAGCTATTGAGATGGGTGGTATCCCCAAATCTAATAACCAAAAATAATGTTCAAACCTTGAACCAAACCTATACCATGATACTACAGTTCAGACTGATTAATATAGAATGTTTGCCTCAAGCAAGCATAACATTCTTATAAAGAATTATGTCTCTGAGTATAAAGTAAAGCACAGATAAGAATTTAAGGGCAGAGGACCTAAGTTAATAGTAATGAAATACTGTTGGTAGAGATAGTAATGGTGAGATGATGTGAAGTATGTAACCAGTGTTATTGAACTGTTCATGTAGGAATTATGAGTATTGTCACCAATATGTCATGAATATTCATAATAATAAAATAACTAATAAAATAAATAAATAAATAAATAAATAAAATAACTAATAAAACAACTAAAACGTTTTAAAAGGTTTATATTTCAGAGAGGAAGCCCACGATGGACCTGCTTTGTGTTGCGTGCCTGCCTCTTAAGGAGGGAGGATGTTGTTGTTGTGTGCCACTGAGTCACTTGCAACTTACAGTGACCCTGAGTGACAGAGTGAGACTGCCCAATGGAGTTTCCAAAGCTGTAGATCTTAGAGACACAGACTGCCACATCTTTCCCCCACAGAGTGACTGTGGGGTTCAAACTGTTGACCTTTCAGTTAGTAGCTGAGCACTTAACCATAGTGTCACCAGGCTCCAGGAGGAAGTATAGGGCTCCTAAAATAATAGTTTCCATGGAAACATTGGTGTTCTGGTGGTTAAATGCTATGGCTGCTAACCAGGAGGTCGGCAGAATCTGCCAGGCACCCTTTGGAAACTCACGGAGCTGTTCTGCGCTGTTCTGCAGGGTCGCATCAACTTGATGGCAGTGAACTTGTTGCTGATAACCTTTACCCATTAGGAAGAGTCATGGAAATTATCTGGGTGATGAGATACAGGTGTTGGGAAAAATAGTAAATGTAGCGAGGCCAGAAGTAATAATCTTATTTCCCACCATGCTTAGGAGTTTGAGCATCATTTTTGGGAGACAGTGCAAATTCACTTTTCACCAGAAGGGGTTGCTACATGATGAAATGTCATTTATCTGAAAATCCAATTCACACTTCAAAGACTTATTTGAAATCATAGGTAATCTTCCTTAATGCATTTTTTTGTGAATAAAATTAGCAAACTATTCATTTAGTTATAATTTCAATGAACCTAAGGTACGTATGCTTTCAAAGAGAAAACAGTTATATTTTCACTGAAGAATAATTAACGTTTAATTACACTTTTGTTCACTTTTATGTGCTAAGGATTATGTCAAATACTAACCTTGCCTTGAGATGGCAGTATTTTACACTAACTGATACTGGCAAGAGATGTGATCCTTAAATAAAAAAAAATACACCAAACCCAGTGCTGTCGAGTTGATTCTGACTCATAGTGATCCTATAGGTTAGAGCAGAACTACCCTTTAGATGTTTCAAGGAGTGCCCAGAACTACCAACTTTTGGGGTAAAAGATTTAGCACTTTTTAACCACTATACCACCAGGGTTTCCCAGTCCTTAAATGTCTAAGAAGATTGGATATACTTTATTTAGTTGGAAACCCTGGTGGCGTAGTCATTAAGTGTTAAATCTGCTAACCGAAAGTTCATATCTGCCAGGCACTCTTTGGAAACTCTATGGGGCAGTTCTACTCTGACCTGTAGGGTCACTGGGAGTCAGAACTGACTCAATAGCAGTGGGTCTGGTGTTTTGGTTTTCACTTAGTTCGCTGTTATCAGTAAATATAATGTAGATACTTTAACTTAGTCTTAAAAATGATTATGTAACAACAAATGCTGGAGAGGCTGTGGAGAAAGTGGAACCCTCCTACACTGTTGGTGGGGTTGCAAAATGGTCCAGCCTCTTTGGAAGGCAATCTGGCGCTTCCTTAAAAAAATGGATGTTGATATACCATTTGACCCAGTAATTCCACTACTTGGAATATATCCTACAGATTCAAGGCCTTTCACACCAATGGACACATGCACCAGAATGTTTATCGCGGCACAGTCCACAATAGCAAAAAGGTGGAATCAACCCAGATGCCCAACAATAGAAGAATGGATAGGTAAACTGTGGTACATATACTCAGTGGAGCACTACGCAATGATAAAGAATAACGATGATTCCAGGAAACATCTCCTAACCTGGTTTCAACTGGAAGACATTATGTTGAGTGAGAGTAGTCAGCGACAAAAGGACAAATACTGTATGAGACCTCTACGATAAGATCTCAAAAACAGACTTGTGTATAGAAGAAAAGACTCTTTGACAGCTGCAAGGGAGGGGAGGGATGGAGGGAGGGCAAGGGGGGGAGGGTTTAGTTTAGATAGTTACTAGAAGTCTAGTTGGGAGAAAGCGGTGACAGCACACATTAGGAACAAGAACAACATTAAGTGGACTTCAGCATAACTTGAGTACTCCTTCCATCTTAACTCAATACTTCAAGGATAGAGTAGCTGGGGCCGGGGGCGGGGGACCATGCTCTTAGGCGAATTTCAGGCCAATTGGCACAACTAGCGTTTTGCTAAGAGAGCTCTCTCTGCACCCCACATTGGTGAGTGGCGTCTGGGGTCTTAAAAGCTGCCAAGCTGCCATCCGAGGACACAGCAAATTGTCCCAACTCAGCAGGAATGGATGCTCACCGAGGGCCAAAATGGCATGCGGTAAAGACAACTGAGAAGACAGAGAGACCCACAAGAGTGGGTGCCTACATCGACCTGGGACAGGAAGAACCGGATGGTGCCCGGCCACCACCAGTGATAGCCATGACGGAGCTCACAGAGAGGAGCCTCACTGGCAACACAAGAATAAAAAGAGGTGCATCATGAGATCTCCACTAAAAGACCTCAATTGATGGTCCAGCGGTTTTGGGGTTCCTCTGAGAGCATGGCCCCCTTCCCTGATGCTGCCCGTTCCCATAAATTATAACAAAGGTCCACTCTTTGGACACGAATGGAATGGACTTGGCAATGCAGAGTAACCATATGTTGGAAGCACTTTATGGTTCTATACATCTATAGGATATCATCTTGCTGACCTCTGGCTGGAGGAAGGGGAATGGACGGAGAGGAGGGGAAAGGAGGCTGTTGGGAGGATGAGACATGTATGGAGCAGAGAGGAATAGTGTGCAGTCACCGGACAGGGAGAGCAGTGGAAGCTGCATATAGGGGGGCATGTAAATTTTCATGTGAATGTACATTTTCACTCAGTTATGTTAAATAAAAAAAAAATTATTATGTAGCACACATGACAGCAAAAACAGAAAATGACAGAGAATGCTGATGATTCCTACTTACGTGGCTGTTTCTGACACATGCATGGTAGTTGTCTTAGACCATGTCTAGACTCCATTTATCACTTTCCAAACCTGGGTATTGTGAAAAGACAGATTTATTTGTAAGGGGTGGTAAGAAAAAGGTGGAATGAAATCATATGTTTGGAGAACAAATGCCGTGGAGTGAGAGGGTCTCTAATTTTTGAATTCTTGAGCCATTGTCTTCCTTTGCTCTTAATCATAGGAGCTAAGTGTCATGGTCTGTTTTATGACCTGAGTGTGATTTTAGAACTCTGTGTGTGTGGTGTCTCAGAATAAAGGCCTGGCAATCTACTCTCAAAAATCAGTCCCTGAAAACCCTCTGGAGCACAGTTCTGCTCTGAAACACATGGGAGTATCATGAGTCAGAATCAACTCAGTGGCAACTGCTAGATGCTGTACATGTGAGAAAGCAATTACACCTGTGACAACAGACGCTAAAAGAAGTATGGACAGGATTCAGTAGAATTGCATCTTCTAGAAGCTCCATGTCAGTTACAAATGTCATCATTCTCTGACAATGCCATAATCAGTTTCCAAAACTAGGGAACTGTAACTACATTTATCATTTTGGGGGGGGACACAAACCTTTGAGTGTCACCGTTACCCAGTTATCACAGAGGAGATAACTAAATCTCCTTTTTAGGTGTAAGGTTCAAGTGCAGCTTTTTGGGTTTTGATGAGATTTCTTGATGTGTAAATAATAGTCACTTGGTTTGCCTCTTTTTCAGACCTTATCCCAGTACAAGTTTGATTTTCTTCAAGAAGTCTGTCAGCATGAACATTTTATTCCTCTGTGCCTCCCCATACGATCAGCAAACATTCCAGGTAGTGATTCACAGCATTTTCTTCAGTTGTTATGAAGTGAACCTTTGTTGCATGCTTGTTTGGCTGTTTCTTTGTTTATTGTTGTTTTTTCTGAAGGTATTCACTGGCTTCACACCCAGGCAATTAGATTAAAATGCACAAGTCACGGACAAGCAAAAATGTAATGAACTCTACCTTTGTCAAGTTTTGCCTCTGTTTTTGCTTTCATTAGAGATCGACAAAATTCAAACACTGAACATTATTGTAAGTCAGAGAATTTTAACCCAAAGCCATGCTGCCTTTTACCAGAATGGCTCCAAAAAGACAGCTTTCCTTTGATTTGAAATAATTACAGGGAGGAAAATTTGTACTTTGTCAGTATAAATTGATTTACAATTATCAGCTAATACATGCAGTTATGTTAGAATGCAGTTACGAGAAAGGAAAAGGAATTTTATAAAGAAATCTGGTCCCTTGGAAGGAAGGAATAAAGGAAAGAGAAAGGGGGAGAAAGGAATGAGAGAAAGAAGCACTGTAAATACTGATAGCCTGGACTAGGGAGAAGGAGAGGTTTGGTACACAGGAAGGGATCAGACTTCTTGTGTTGTTGACTATGCCTACTATAGCTTAAATAATCAACTGAACAAATTTTAATTTGTTACTTTGGTGAAAAATGATATACGAGGGGGTGTGTGTGTGCGCCTATGGGACAGTTCTCTTCTGTTGGTTACACTGGGTCTCCATGAGTCAGGATGGGCTCAACAGCATCCAACAAGGTACGTACAAGGACTGACAGGTTCAGTAACTCATCCCAGAAAAAGTGCTGCCTACCTCATTGCTGAATATCACCATGGTCACCTTCAAAGTGCGCCCCTTGGGAAGCTAGGCACCAACACCTGTGCCTAGTGCACTCTTCAAAGCACTTTTGGAACTCTTTTTCCCAAATGGCCATCAGAGCTGTCATCATATTACCCTTGATGTCCTGAATGTCTTCAGAATAGCTTCCTTTCAATATTTCCTTTATATTTGGGTTAAAAAAAGTCATTGGGAGCCAGAGAGGGTGAGTAGGGAGGGGTTTTCCAGTAGTTATTTGTTTACTGGCTAAAAATTCCTTCACAGACAATGATTCAATTAAGTTTGCAAACATGCCACTGCATGCAATGGCCATTCCAGAAAGAGTTCCAAAATTGCTATGAAGGGTGAGCTAGGTACTGGCATTGGTGCATAGCTTCCCAAGGGTGTATTTCAAAGGTGATCATAGTGATATTTAGCATTGAGGTATGTAGCTCTTAGAACAATTAAGTTCATGGACTTAATTGTCAAATGTTGTATATCTGAAGATCATGGTGGAGAATGAGCAACACTGATGTAACCACTAGAAATAAAGCAAACATCAAGATACAAAGAGAATCCTAAAATGATTTTGGAACTTGTATAAGAATTCATTTTTTTGTTAGCAATGAACAAACTATTCATAAGGAGCAGCTTTAATGAAAAGCAGAAACAAAGTCGGTTGAGAGCACTTCATGCTTTTATAAAACCGACTGCCATTGAGTCGTATCCGACTGATAGTGACCCTCGAGGTCAGAGTAAAACTGCCCCCACAAAGTTTCCAAGGAGTACCTGGAGGATTACACTTTTATAGCTTATGCTAAATATTTGGAAGCAAAAGAAGACAATATTTTCGAGCCTATAAAAGTTTCACCATGCCAAGCCAAGTGCCATCTTAAATATAAGCTGTATACATTTTTCCATTTTTTCTAATTTGTAAAGAAGAGTTAATTAGCACGTCTCAATAGACAAAAAAGTAGAAATGATATTTTGAACAGTACAATTTCTAGATTTTTGTTTTGTGTTTGTATGTGGTTTTTTATAAACTTGTAGCAAGGTATTGTTAGGTTAGTTAAGTTGGTTAAGATACTCAAGAGAACCAGGCCTATATTTATTTACTGTGATACTAATGGTTAGCTTATTTATCAGTAGCTCAGAAAAATACCTGGTCATATCTTTGTGGATCTGATATTGTAGCCAAGCCAAGTGCTGTCGAGTTGGATCCCACTCATGGCAACCCTAAGATATTGTAAAGAGTGAAAATTAAAATGTTTTTCATAACAAACAAGTTTTATAATTAAAAATAGGAAAAAGCTAGGTGCTCATGTGAAAAGCTGAGAATTCAAGTAGTTCTATATATGATGGTCATTTTAAAAACACTAATCAACAACCTAAGGCTTTTCTAGGGAAAACAGAGGAATGCTGAAGAGGCACACATTTTGGAACAATCTATTTTAAGTTTCCAATATAAATAATGCTCAATGACTATATGTGTGTATCTGGGTATGTAAATGTTGAATCTTTTCATTTATTTATGTGAAATCTAGATCCTCTGACACCTTCAGAATCAATTCAGGAGTTACATGCATCAGGTAAATAATGATATTTTATATTATGTTATCTAAATATTAATAATTGTATCATAATCCAGTGACACTGAAAAATATAATGAGAGATGTCATCTGTGTCTACAGATTTCCAGTTTCCAGGTTCTAATAAGTAACAACACATTTAGTAACAGTTAAAACATCCAAAAAGTTCACTAATTTTTTTATCACAGATAATTTGATGTTTCTCTAACTTCTACTATTTCATATTTTGTTCTCCACCAATTGAGATTTTTTAATTCTCTAAAACATCTAAGTTGTGTATGACTTGCTTATTCAGTCTAACTAGTCTTCTATGGCACATTTCTTTTGAGAAACCAAAGCCTGGCTTGAGTTCTCTTTTCCAGCTTCAGATCATCAGTGGCATCTAAGTTTCTTTTTATCTGAAGGAAAATAAATACTTTATCTGGATAAACTTTTTCTTCTCTAGCCCTAGATTGGAGATTTCAAAATTCTGTTCCATTTCCAGCTCCTCGATATTACTTTCACTGAGAAAGTTTCTTTGTCGTTGTTTTCTTTTTCACCTCTAGCTTTTTTACTTTGAATAAAGTAATAAAGCATAAGGCTAACTGGGCCACTAATCTTCTACTTAACTAAACTTCACCATTCCGTGGCATCAGTGTGGGATGAAAAAGTCAATTGACTTAATATAGTCAATTAATATAGTCCAGGTGATTTCTGAGCTGGAATCTTCTAGTTCATTATACTAATCACAACTAGTAGGTTGTTTTGAAGATTAAATGGAATAATGGGTACAAAATACTTAACCCAGCCATGGCATACAATATGTGTTATGTAAGTGGGAGGTAGTTATACAAGGACTGCCAATTAAGTTTGCAAACTCATCCTAGAAAAAGTGCTGCATACTTCATTGCTGAGTATCACTACGGTCACCTTCAAAGTGCTCTGCTTGGGAAGCTATGTGCTGATGCCAGCACCTAGTCCACCCTTTTGGTCATCAGAGCTGTCGTGTATTACACTTGATGTCCTGAATGTCATCAAAATGCCTTCCTTCTACTATTTCCTTTATTTTGGGGTAAAGAAAAAAGTCACTGGGGGCCAGATCAGCTGAGTAGGGCGGGTGCTCTGATATAGTTATTTGTTTACTGGCTAAAAATTCCGTCAGAGACAACCATACAAGTAAGTTTGCTAACTTGCCACTGTGCCAGTGCACCCAATGGCCATTCCAGGAGACGAGTTCCAAAATGGCTTTGAAGGGTGGCCCAGGTGCTGGCATCAGTGTATAGCTCCTCAGGGGAGTACTTCAAAGCTGATCACAGTGCTGTTCAGCAGGGAGGTATGTAGCACTTAGAACAATTAAGTTCATGGACTTAATTGTCACACTTTTTATGTTCAGAAGAAAAGCTTGACAATCTGCCTCCCAAAAATCAACCACTAAATATTCTGTGGAACAGCATTCTAATGTGACACACATGGGGTCTCCACGAGCTGGTCTCAGCTCTACTGTGGCTGCTTTATTTGTGGTTATATATGGTGCAAGTGCTTACGAGCTTGGCTAAGATGCTAACCAAAAGGCCAGCTGGCAATTCTAGCCCACCAGCTGCTCCTGGGAAACCCTATCAGTAGTTCTGTCCTTGACTACATAGTCGCTCGGAGTCAGAATCAACTTGGACTGGTTGATATAGTTATAAAATCCCACTGCTGTCAAGTCAGGTATTTACTATGAATATATAAATATACACAAGTATATATACTTATATATTATATGTTATATATAAATAATATATTTATATATTTGTATCATATATATGTAACATACTAGAATATTATATTATGTAATATATATTTATAACTATATAGTTATATTTATATATGTGTTATCAAATGATGACAGCCAATCATATAAAGTATATTGTATATATATAATATATATAACTTCATATATAATATATATGTAGCACATTGAACAATCCTGAACAAATCCATTATTACTAGAAGTGTTAACCTTCTTTTGTCCGTAATTCCGGGTCAGCATTTTGCAGAGCCCTTGGTTTTGCTCTCCCGTCCACCCTCCCTCCCTTCAGCGATCTAGTCCTGGAGAGCATCCTTCCGCCACTCAGTCCCCACCACCGCCTCCAGACTCCACTTCTTTCCTTCCTCCTCCTCCCGTGGTGGCAGTCTCCTGGGTTGTCACACTCACAATGTCTCCCTGCAGCCAATTTCATTCACATCCCACTGCCAGATTAATGAATTAAGGAAGCACAAGTCTAATCCAACCACTGATCTCCAAAGTGACCATGAGTAGCTGTTTCCTACAGAAATAAGCAGAAACGGTGAAGGAACTAAACACTGGCTGAGGAATGTGCACCATCATTCAGCCCTAACCTGTCCCTCAAGCATCAGTCCCTATCACTCTTCTCGTGGCCACTGTGCTTCCTTATCCCTCACATACCTGGACTTGAACTCTGTGCCATCATAATGTTGATCTTTTACTCACCTTCTGCCCACTGCCTTCGTCTTTTCTCACAAATCTCTGTGTTTCCAAGCTTTACCTGTCCTCAAGGCCCATCTCTAAAACCTTCTACCTAGTAACATTTCCTGATTCCTACTAAACCCAACCCAATACTATTGAGTCAGGTCCAACTCATAGCAACCCTATAGGACAGAGTAGAACTGCCTCATAGAGTTCCCAAGGAACACCTGGAGGATCTGAAATGCTGACATTTTGGTTAGCAGACATAGCACTTAACACACTCTTCCGATTCCTACAGATGGAAAATATATTTTTCTCTGCCTAATTGCAGTAACATTGTATGCTAGTTTTATGGAATTTAACTGTTAACATCATGTATGATTTGTATTGGTGTCTGCACACAGCGTGTCAGTCCATCTCACTGAACACTCCTGGAGGACCCAGCACATGTCTTATTTCTGTATCATGACTATCCTGCTGAATCTCTCCTGATCGTAGGAGGAGTTGATAGTAGCTGGTAGATCAGTACGTCTTAATCTAAAAGTGACCATTTGATTTTCCAGTAACTCTAGTTCTTCTCTTTTCCCGAAAGATATGCCTGAATATTCAATCACTAATGAATTTTGCCGTAAACACTTCTTAATCGGAATTCTGCTCCGAGAAGTTGGCTTTGCTCTGCAGGAAGATCAAGACATTAGGCATTTAGCCTTAGCTGTCCTGAAAAATCTGATGGCTAAGCATTCATTTGATGATCGATACAGAGACCCAGTAAGTGGTCTTCCATTCTGCCCTCCCTAAATATCATTTAATGTCTCACTGCATTAAATGCATACAAGACTTACAAGCTTATTGATTTTCATGTGAATCATCTCTCTTGGTGACCATTTCACCTAGGAAAAGCAGGCCCAAATAGCAAGTTTATATATGCCTCTCTACGGCATGCTTCTGGACAATATGCCAAGGATTTACCTGAAGGAACTGTATCCTTTTGCTATGAATACATCAAATCAGGTAACTTTGCATCATATTTCAAACTATTATTTTAATAGTTTGCCTTTGTTCTGTGTTTGCCCTGAATGACTATTTTTCCCTTAACCGTGTGCTAATGAACAATGAACCAACACTCTTGCATGGCATTTTAAGACATTTACATCAGTGTCATTTGCTCTAGGTCACCTTCCTCTTAGTCCACTTAGCCAGTGGTTTGCCCTGCCGCCCTTCATTTTTCACCCTTTCTGCCCACTCTGCACATCGCTCCGGTTTCACCAGGGCCTCTGCTGTTTCATGGCCCCTCCTCTTTCTGTTCTGTCTTCAAGCCCCCCTAACATGGGCTTGAACACCTAGCCAGGTGTTCTAGTTGCAGTCGCAGTCCTGGGAGTGGCCCGTTTGGCATTCTTCCTCCACTGAGTGGTCAGAATGGTCACAGGGCCTTCCCCGTGAGAGCTCTTGTCGCATTCAAATTCTAGACAAATCAACACCTGCATGCATGGACGATACTACCATCCAGCAGTTAGGAGCTTTGCTTTGAATTTTTTTCCCCCAAATTCCAGTACAATCCATTATCTGTGTGACTTTAAGTTACCTGATCTCTTTAAGATTTCCTTATTTAAAAAAATGGGATAAAATACCTACATCACAGGATTATTATGAGAACTACATCATATCATAGAAAATACCTGTCATAGCTTCTGGCATATAATAAGCATTTAAAATCTGTTAGTCATAGTAATATATATAATATACTCCACAAAAATAAAAGCATATAATATAGATATGAATGTCCATAAGCATTTCAGCCATTTAGTGTCTATGAAAAAGATAGTTTCTATTGAATTGTTAAAAAAAATGACATACAGTAAGATCAAACTGTCGTTAAGAGTATAGTTTAGATTATACTCATTTTTGCCACCTACTTTGGCAGAAGACTTTTGCTAGACTATAAAAGATGAAGATAAATACCATCTGATTGAAAGTGTGGTGAAGAAGACAGAGATGGGTTTTCAGTGTCAACATACTTTGATTTCTCTGTCTCTGCTCTGAACACAGGGGTCTAGAGATGATCTAAGCGCCAACGGAGGGTTTCAAACACAGACAACCATGAAACATGCCGCCTCTGTAGACACATCATTCTCAAAAGATGTTTTAAATTCTATAGCAGGTACGGGAGACGTTCTGAGAACACTTGTGTTTAACACTCATCTGTGTTTACATGCTGTATATCACTGTGCATTTTACCCAATCCATAATTCATCGTGAGTAATCTGCATGGTAAAGTATACCTTGCTTATACAGCTAAGTAGTATTTTCTCCATATTTCTTAGAATACCATCCAGTGATTTGACTTAGTTATCGTCTTCTTTTACTTGGTTTAAGGAGCAGTCAACTTAGATGTTAACAAATGCCTTCCTTATGGACACAGTCTTTAAGTTTCCATTTCATACAGACTTTTAAAATATAATAGCTCTTCAACTTCAAAGAATATCTTTAAGAACTATTTTGGAAATGCCACTTAAATTTTTCTCAGACTGTCAAATGTTGATACTCCTTCCCCGTAAGTATGCTTATGAATGTCTTTAGAAGTATTTTTAAAACAGGAAATATCTTTCCCTAAAAAGCTTTTGAAGAAACAAACAGAACAAATAGTCCTTTGTTCCTGTGGTCTACAATTTTTCAAAGTCCTTAATGCTGATATCACTGTCACAATAATACTTAAACTGCTACATGCCAAGCCAAGTGCTGTCGAAAGTGCTACATATTGTTTTGCAATTTTGTTATTGTTGAGGATACACATGCTAAAATATGTCAGCTCAACCATTTCTGCATGTACAATTCAGTGACATTGATTGTATTCTTCAAGTTGTGTAACCATTCTCACATGCCTTCGTAGAATTATTCTTCCCTAATTGTCATAAACTCACTACCCCTTAAGTTTCCTTTCTAATCTTTCAAGTTGCTGTTGTCAGTTTGAGCCCATATAGAGAACACAATGCTCAAGGCAGACATTTTTTACTAATTAAGCTAAATATTGTTTGGCTTAAAAAAGACTTCAGGGAATAGTTTTGGTTTAAGGACTAAAGATTACCTCAGTGGAGTAGTTTTAGGGGTTTATCAGCCTCCATGTCTCCAGAAAGTCTGGATTCCATGAAGATTTTAAATTCTGTACTTTATTTTTCCCCCTTTTGATCAGAATTCTGCCATATAAAAAATAATGCATATTCTAAAGCAACCTTAGAGTCTCATGCTGATCTTCTACAACACTTCTGCCGTGTCAGTAATCAACATCTTTTTGGTTTATCATTTTACTTTTTGTTTTTGTACTCATACATCTCATTACCATGTGTGTGCTGTGGCTTGTGTTTACAGCATTTTCATCAATAGCTATTTCTACAGTGAACCATGCTGATTCCAGAGCATCATTAGCAAGTCTTGACTCCAATCCAAGTACCAATGAAAAGAGCAGTGAGAAGACTGACAACTGTGAAAAGGTATAACTTTCCTCCTGAACTTATCTGCCAGTATTACAAGTCAAAAACATCTGGGTTCTTACTCAATTCTTCTCACTTCTTTAATTCCATAGATCCCACGACCCTTGTCTTTGATAGGCTCAACTCTTCGATTTGACAAGTTAGATCAAGCAGAAACCCGGAGTCTTCTTATGTGTTTTCTTCATATTATTAAAACAATTTCAGAGGGTAAAGAGAGCTCTTACAATAATAGTAATAATAATAATAAATCTTCAAAAAGAAAAGTAACAGTCTGAATTCTACAGAATCTCATTCAAGTTGTTTCCTTTCAGAGACTCTGATTGCTTATTGGCAAAGAGCACCCAGTCCAGAGGTGTCCGACTTCTTCAGCATCTTGGAGTGAGTTTTAGAGTTGATTAGATAACAATTTATTCCCCTGGAACCTTCAAAATAATTCATTATACCCATCTTCATTCTAAGTTCCTATATGATGAATTGTCTGTAAATAAGAACACATAAGAGATTTAAAGACTACAATATTTGTTTTTAATATATTTGAGTCAGCATTTTATACAAATTAAAAAAACATGAACAATTGAATGTGACCTTTTTTTCTTTCTAGTGTCTGCCTTCAAAATTTCAGATACCTAGGAAAACGAAATATAGTAAGGTAAAAAATTTAAATTGTATAGAACCATAAAGTTCCCACAAGATATGGTCACTCTGCATCACCAAGTCCAATCCATTGCTGTCTGAAAAGTTGACCTTCATCATGATTTATGGACAGGGGCAGCATCAGAGCCAGGGGCCATGCTCCCAGGGGAACCCCTTAGCCCCTGGACCATCAATTGCGGTCTTTTAGTGGAGATCTCAAGGTGCACCCTTATTTATTCTTGTGTTACCAGTGAGACCCAATTTTGTGACCTCCATTGTGGCTATCAGTGGTGGTGGCCAGACACCATCTGGTTCTTCTGGTCACAAGTTGATGTAGAGACCCACTCCCGTGGGTGTCTCTGTCTTCTGGGTTCTCTTTCACCCATGTCGTTTCTGTCCTCGGTGATCATCCGTTCCTGCTGACTTGGGACCACTTGCTGTACCCTCAGATGGCAGCTTTTAAGACCTCAGATGCTGCTCACCAATGTGGAGTACAGAGAGCCCTCATCAGCAAAATGTTAGTTGTGCTAACTGGCCTCAATTTCACCTGAAAGCCTAGTCCCTGGCGCCCCCCACCCCAGCTACTCTGTCCTTGCAATACTGAGGAAGAAGGGGAGTGGGTGGAGAGGAGGGGATAGCAGACTTTTGGGAGGATAGGACATGTATGGAGCAGAGAGGAAGGGTGTGCTATCACCAGGCAGGGAGAGCAGCGGGAGCTGCATATAGGTGAACATGTGAATTTATATGAGAATGTACATTTTCATTCAATCATAATAAAAAAATTTAATTGCAACAGAATAAACTTGCATTTTAAATATAATTGTCATGTATATTCATATATCATGTTAAACATTTAAATGTATGGGCAGAAGTCTTAAGATGCCAATAAAAATTGTTAGGTTGATGTCACCTGACAGATATAGAAGCTCTGGAAGACTTCTTACATCCGTGTTAGACCTTGGATTGTTTTAGTTTATGGAAAAGGAGCACAAAAGCAAAAGCACACACTTCTAAAAGGAAATCATATTTCATGTAGCTTCTGAACTGATTTATTGTATGCATTTAGTTTAGAAGCTACCTACTGTTGAAAATATTTCCACTAAACAAACAAAAATAACCTGGACAAACTTTATGAGAGACAAAGCCCCTACATGAAAACCAAATCCCCCATTTCTAGAAGAGGTTATGATTCTATATTTCATGAAATATGAAGCATTTCATTGTTCAGCGATTTCTTTTTCTCTTTTTATATGAATTTTAAACAGAGTTATGATTCAGACTTCACTTTTCCTTGCAGAAAAATTGCTGCTGCATTTAAATTTGTGCAGTCCACCCAAAATAATGGAACTCTCAAAGGATCGAATCCTTCCTGCCAGACATCAGGTCTCTTGTCACAATGGTAAAGTTGGTTTGTTTGGTATTACAATTATGTGCATGTGTGTGTGTGTGTGTGTGACAGTCAGTCTTTATTAATAATCAGCAGATTCTGCAATTTTGAATTTTCTGACTCACTAAGACTTGTTAGTAACCCCCAAATCAGTATGCATGGAACTTTTCTTGTTATTTATGGACTTACTCAATAGCACAGTTGGGCTTAACTTTCCCAGTTGGGATCAAATAAGTCTAGTTAGTACTTACTAATTCAATATTTGGAGAACTTTCTAGAACATCAAACTCACAGTGACTCCATGTGTGAAGAGTTGAACTGTGCTCCACTGGATTTTCAAAGCCTGAATTTTTAGGGAGGAAGGAGATCCCCAGGCCTTTTTTCTAAGGCCACCTGGACCATCCAGCCTTTCAGTTAGCAGCTGGGCTCATTAACTGCATCCCCTGAGGATTCCTTAGAAAATAGAACTACCAAGAATAATGAGAACTGACTCTGTATGTCTCTCTGTGGGTATTTCAGCCCACATTTATATTTCAAATACTTCCGTATGTTTATCTGAAGACACTTCTTAGATACTTGTTTATCTGTCCCCCTAACTAGTAAAAACTAAGGGGTGAGGATTTTGCCTTATTTACATATACCCCAGAGCACAGTGCTTTTCACAGACTGAGTTGATAAATATCTGAGATTAAAAGAGGGAGACAAAAGTCTAGTAAATGCTTCTTTGGATGTTGGCTCATCTGGTGACAAGGGAAAATGTGAGCTCGTGCCTCCCCATTCATTTTCAATCATTGTACTATTTTAGCAATGTGCTTAAAGCAACAATTGTTTGTAAAGGGTCAAAAGGCACTGAGGAACTATGCAGGATCCTTAACGTCACTTTAGATGTCTTCGTTATTAAACCGACCTAATAAATAGATCCTGGAATCATCCTTCAGTAGCCTACTTGGCCTGAAATCTTATGTTGAAGACCCTCTGTGTATAGTAAATACTAATTAATTGCTAAAGTGTTTCCCAGTCTGAACTATATCATCATAGTATATAATAGGAAGATGGTGATATTTTAGAAACAATTTCAGAAAAAAATAAAGT
The DNA here is from genome assembly GCA_028571685.1 of Heterohyrax brucei. Taxonomy (NCBI): domain Eukaryota; kingdom Metazoa; phylum Chordata; class Mammalia; order Hyracoidea; family Procaviidae; genus Heterohyrax; species Heterohyrax brucei. The sequence goes on along the minus strand of CM053146.1, from coordinate 136,718,102 downwards.
GGTATATAACCAATAAATTGAAGAGTAACTTTTGCCTGATCATACATGAGGGCTCCTTAAAATTGCTTTCTTTTGAGAAAATATGCAACAGGTGTATTTTGAAAGTGATAATACCATTTTAAAAATTGCCATCCAGTTGATTCACACTCACAGAGGTCCTGTAGGACCGAGTAGAACTGCCCCATAGGGTTTCCAAGCAGCAGCTGGTAGAGGCACACTGTTGCCCTTTTTGGTTACTGCTGTAGCTCCCTGTAGCTCAACCACCGTGCCACTGGGGCTCTCAAAACATAACAGAGGAATATAAAAAATTATTTTCTACATTTAGTAACAATAATTATTAAAACTGGAGGCCACTTCAGTTCTGTAGATGTCTTGTGGTTTAGATTTCAAGGTCCTCCTGAACCATCTGGACAGGTGGGTCCTAACCATAGGGGTCCTCATCCCCTAAAAGCCTGGGCTTCTCCTCCAGAGAACTTGGCTCAAAACCTGGAAATAAAGCAGTCCCAAAGGTCCAAGCCAGAACTCACTACTGCTAACAGCTTCAGAATGACAGACTTCCCAGGCTACTGGAGTCAAAAGATCTCCTGAGTCTCAGCGCATGCAGATCCTTTGACTGAGCCCAAATCAAACAGGCTTTGAAGAACATGACAAAGATAGCCATTGCCTCTTTGTTTTAGGCTTGAGTCTTTAGGGACCTTCTCCTTCTTGCTTTCCTCAAAGAAGCATGTTTAAGAGTAGTTTATATGACAGTAGATATCCCAACAATTATCAAACTATTATCTTAGCCAAATGTTAGACTTAAGTTCCAGTATTTAAATTGGAAATAGGAAATACTGTCAGTCGTCATGATTCATGAATTCTGTATTTGTGAATTGACCTATTCACTAAAATTTATTTATAATTCCACAGTCTTACTTGTGAAGGTTTTATGGTCACTCACAGGTAGGTGAATGCTGTTGTTTGGTACTATTGAGACACTTCTGAGTCATAGCAATCCCATGCCCAATAGAAGGAAATACTACCCAGTCCTAAGCCCATTGTGTCAGTTCATTTTGTCAAGGGTCTTCCTCTTTTTTGCTGACCCTTTATCAGGAGACCCTGGTGGCATAGGGGTTAACTGCTATGTCTGCTAACCAAGTGGTCAGCAGTTTGAGTCCACCTTGGAAACTCTGAGCTCTTTGAAAACTCTATAGATCAGCTCAACTGTGTCCTGTAGGGTTGCTAGGAGTCAGAATTGACTCATTGGCAGTCAGTTTGTTTTTATTTTTTTAACTTTATCAAGCTGGTCAAATAAAATGACAGTATGCCCTCTTGTTTCAGCTTTCATACAGTAAAGCTGACATTTTTGCAGTGTTTGGTGCCATTGTTTTAAACTGTTATGCTTTTTAATGGTGATTGTGCTATATAAAATGGGCCCCAGCACAGTGCTGAAGTGCTTCCTGTCTGGTGCCCTAAGCAGAAGAAGGCTATAATGTGCTTTACTGGGAAAATAAATGCATTAGACAAACCTAGTTCAGGAATGAGTTCAAGTGTTGTTGGTAGTAAGTTCAATGTTGATAGATCAACAGTATTAAATAATGCACCTCTCAAACAGAACAGATAGACTAAAAGAAATAAAACAAGATCATATGTATTGATTACATATGTTGTGACCAGACGCTTTCAGGTCCCTAATCCCCTATTTCTCCAAGAGTGATGTTTCAATATTTTCTAATTCAGTGTTTGCAGTGACTTTGTAGATTGTAAGTACCACAAATAATGAGACTCAACACTAGCTAATTTTCTCAGTTGGAAATGCCACGGGGCATTGAAAATGAAGACACTGCAGATCATTGTTGGTGCCCGCTGAAAGAAGCAGTCCCCCAGCCTCAGAGTCCACTCGGCTACCTCCTCACACTGAATGAGCACACAGCAGCTTCCTCTGCAGACACGCCACAAACAGAACTAAAAGTCATGAGGTTTGCTAAACACAAAGAAATAGAAAAGCAAGCACTATTTTACATCAGATCTTATTTTTTACTCTTTCTAAAGAATTTAATGTAAGACTATATACAGTATTGGAACTTTCAGTGGGTCTGTGCCTTGTCTTTCTGATCAGCCCATAGTCAGCTTAGCTTCTAAGGGCCTTTCTTCATGAAAATACCGACATGTAAAGAACATTCATGGAGTCCCATGACTTCATTAAGTAAAAATGAATATACTTGAGAAGATTTGAGTTCTCTTATTGTATATATTATCCTTCTGAATAGTATTTTGGCTTAAATAAAATTCCTCCAAATGTATTTTTGGAAGTCGCATTGGCCATTCTCTTGTTACTATCTTTTAAATGAGAAGTCTCTATTCAAATAATTTTTTTTATTTGTCTAACTCTAGAATATTTTAATGAACATTTGGATGTGATATTTCCAGACTGCTTTAACCATGTTTGTGTTTTAATTCTCAGGATGCATACCACGACCAGTCATGAAGGACATAAACAGCACAGATCACAAACTCTACCTATTATTCGAAGCAAAAATGCACTTTCTAACCCTAAACTCTTACAGATGTTAGACAATACCATGACCAGTAAGTATGCCAGAACTGAGAGAAACAAAGTAGTTACCAATTTTCTGCTAGATGTGTTTAAGGCATAAATGTGTTTAAGGCATAAATGCCTTAAACATGCCAGAAACCTGAAGAAGGTGGTCTGAATGCAAAAACTGTATTTTTAATCCTGGCTTGTAACCCTGGGAATGTTTCTTAGGAGAGAGAATCAGCAGGATATAGTTAACAAAAATGCAGTGTTCTTTCAAGGAAGAGAAAAAAATAACTCAAAAGGTAAACCTTCAAGTATAATATTCTTGGTGTAAGAATGTTACACCTGGAAACAAGTGACTTGGTATTAAGAAATTTCACGTGAGTTTTCTCTTGGAGATCAACTGGTTTAGATTTTTGGTTTGTGCGGGCCTAGCAAAACTGGATTATTACTGTCTACTCAGTGGGAGGAGAATAAATATGTCCCTTTTCCAGAAGCAGTAATTATGGCATCTTGAATCCAGCTGATGCACACATTCTAGCTCAGCAATGAAGGAAACGTGGAGCCAGTGTTCCACAGCATGTAAATGTTACCATTTGTGGACACAGCATTGGTGGAAGACTCATTAATAGCCTGCATTGTGTGATGACACAGCCTGGCTTGCTCAAAGTGAGGAAGGCTTTGAACATTTCTGATGAAGATCAAAAACTCTGGCATGAGGAAAATAAAAAGCCTGACACCTGGACCAATAAGCAATGTCATGATAAGTACAGACAAGAGTGAAGTTGTCAGGGATTTCATTGTACTCGGATCCACAAGCAAGGCCCATGGAAGCAGAAGTCAGGAAGTAAAAAAGACACACTGAATTTGGCAAATCCACTGCAAAAGACCGCTTTAAAGTACTGAAAGATGTCACTTCAAGGACTCTTGTGTGCCTGACCAAAGCAGTGGTATTTTCAATCACCTTATAGGCATGTAAAAGCTAGACAATGAATAAATAAGACCAAGAAGAATGAAAGCCTTTGAATTAAGGTATAAATGAAGAAGACTGAATATGTTATATGGACTGCCAGAAGAATGAAAGAAAGAAAACCTGTCTTAAAAGTAGTACAACCAGAATGCTTCTTATAAATGAGGATAGTGAAACTGTCTCATGTACTTTGAACATATGACCAGGAGAGATCAGTCCCTGGAGAAACATATCATGCTTAGTGAAATAGAGGATGAGTGAAGAAGAGGAGGACCCTCAATGAAACAGACTGACACAGTAGTCTCAAAAGTGGGCTCAGAAATATCAGTGAGTGTGAGGAGAGTCCAGGACTTGTGTGTGTTTTCCAAAGCCTGTTAGCCTGAGAGCATAATACGTACTCCAGCTTGATTTTAGAAGACATATGGCCTTATCAATGACCAAATTAAAGGAAAAGAACTAACAAATAATGGGAAATAGGTCACTGTCCTTTGGAAGAGCTATAGCTGACACATGAAAATGGCATGCTAAAGATTGTCACTAATTTTGATTCAGTCAGTAAGAAAACTGGTGAAACAGAATCACTTGGATTTAATAATGATTCATTAAAATATCAGTAAACAACACATTTTAATAGAAAAAAATCATTTTTAGGGGACAAAAAGTTGTCTTACTTTTATGTACATTTTCCAATTCCTTTTGTAGGCAACTCCAATGAACTAGACATCGTGCACCATGTGGACACTGAGGCCAATATAGCTACAGAGGTTTGCCTCACCATTCTAGACCTGCTATCCCTCTTCACCCAGACCCATCAGGCAAGTATGAGCATAACAGTTTCTGCAAACTGGTAATAAAATGAAAGGTAAAAAAAGCAGTGATGTGTCTGTAAAATGTTTTAGGAAATCGGTTAAACATACACAAGCCAAATTACCTATGAGTAGAAAACATTAGATTTACATTTTAACCAAATTTGACTGGTTGTTATAGACAAGTCTGCATTTCTCCATGGTTACACAACAGACATTCATTTTCATTTCTCTTGCTTTGCCATCAGGGAGACTGGGCTGAGTGAAAATGTCACTCTTCGTTTTCAATCTCAGAGGAGAGAAAAGAGTGCTGTTAATTTTACACCTAGATCTAAAAGGTTACTAAAATAGTTTGTTTGCTGCCTGTGTATGTTCTTCGGTGAAGTGATACCGCCGGGTATCTATTAAACCCTATTCCACAGCTGTCAAGTAGATTCTGACCATAGTGACCCGGAAGAACAGAGTAGAACCGTCCCGTAGAGTTTCCCAAGAGCTCCTGGTGGACTTTAACTGCCAACCTTTTGGTTAGCAGCCATAGCACTTAACCACTATGCCACCAGGGTTTCCACAGTCCTATTAAAGTGGCTAAAATTAAAAAGTTTTGCCATACCAAGTTTTGTCATTGTTGTAGAGAAACTGGTACTCTCAATCCCTGTCAGCAGGAATGCACAGTGGCACTTCGGAAAACAGTATGCCAGTTTTTTTTTTTAAATACTTCAGCAAACATCTATCATTTAATCCAACAGTATTTACCAAAGAGAAAATGAAACACATGGCACTATGACCGTATAAAAACTTGGATATGAATTTTTACAGCAGCGTGATTTGTCATAATCCAAACTGGAAACAGCACAAATGTCAGTCAGTTATATTATCTAGCAGAATATGGCTCAGCAATAAAAAAAAAAGAATTGTCTACTGAGACAGGCTATCATATGGATGAATCTCTGAACAGTTTTACCGAGTAAAAGATGCCAAATAGAGGACACACAGCTTGATTCCATTCTATAAAATTTTAGAAAATGCAAACTGTAGACACAGAAATTGTCTATCAGTGGGATGTGGAAGGACAGTAGGGAGAGATTACAAAAAGATGATAAAAAACTTTTGGCAGTGATGGATTTGTCCATTATGTTGATTGTGGTGATGGTTTTATGGGGCATTAGCTGTGGCACACTTAGCAAACTGTACAGTTTATTGTGTGTCAGTTATACCTCAATAAAGCTGTTAAAAAAAATTATAGTTCAAGCACCTCAGCTCATAGAACCAGGCTAGGACACATTAAGGACTGAGCCAGACGAGCTGGACCACTGAGTACACAAAATGTCAGCTTAGGGGTAGAAAAAGCAAAAAACAGCTGTGGACTCTTTATTACTGCATGGAAATGGCACTCAAATCTCACACATCATCGGGTCCTTCCAGGGTCTCTGAGGAGCTGACCTGTTGGAACCTCGTCTCCAGCGTTTCCTTTCCCTCCAACTCGCAATTCCCGTTCTAGTTGAAGTCTCTTGCTCTAGCTGGTTGTCCTCTGAGGGACTCTGGCCTCAGAGCTCCCCTTAAAGGGATCCTTCCGCTCGGGTGTCCCGGTAGGAAAGAGGTCTTTGCTGACTGTCCTATCTAGAGCGATCCTGCTCTGAAACAGTCACTTTTTTATCATATCATTTTATTCTATTTTCTTAGTGTTGGTTGGTTGGTTTTGAGTCACTGCTGTGTTAGGTAAATGGGGAACCTGGACTTTTGACTTCTTGTTGAGTACTTACTCCCAGCATCTAAAATACTGCCCATCGCATAGTCGGTTTGCCATAATATTTGTTGAAAGAATTCCGGTATTCATAACACTTTATCTTAAATAATTTCTGTGCTCAATTTCCAGAGGCAACTACAGCAATCAGACTGCCAAAATTCCGTGATGAAAAGGGTCTTTGATACCTACATGCTCTTTTTCCAAGTCAACCAGTCAGTCACTGCGCTGAAACACGTGTTTGCCTCCTTGAGACTGTTTGTCAGCAAGGTAAGGTTCCTCCGGGTCCTAGTGCCACTCAGTTAAGAAAGATGCCAAGCCAAGATAAGAAACACTATTAATCCTTCCATCTCTCAGGATGGACGAAAAGTTTGTTTTCTTCTGCTTTTGTTTTACCAGACTTTACTTCATGGTCTCAGAATAAATTCATAGCCTTGATAGCCCTTCTACTCAGATACCAAAAGAGAATAAAATCAGCATCTGGTCACCCATTCTTTGCATTCTCAGTGTTTGTGGCATAGAGTGAGGTGAAAGATACAAATCTATTGACATGTTGATTCATGCCAAGTGCAAGATTCCACATTAAAGTAGATGCAGCCTCCACCTTTCAGAACACCTGTAAATGATACCTCTGGTTCTAGCAGTGTTTGGTGAACACAGCTCATTTTAAAGCTCTCACTCAGTTAAACTGGGTTATCGTCAACTAACTCTCTGGGTGGCACCAGCGATGTATGCTCAACTATTAATCTAAATGGTGGCACTTCAAACTCCGACCCAGGGGCACTAGGGAAGAAAGCCCTGGCAACCTGCTTCTGTAAAGATTACAGCCAAGAAAATGCTACGGAGCAGTTATGCTTTGTAATGCATGGGGCCACCATGGGTTGGAATGAGTTATTGATGAAAATGATATTTCACAAAAAGGATCATAAATACTTCTAAGAAGAAAAGAGACATATTACATAAACTTTGATCATTGAAATGGTATCTCCCTTGTAAATGGAAGAAAAAAACTAAATTAAAAAAAAGAGAGAAAAGGGCTTTGGTTCTAGGGACTTTGGAAATTGACGGTAACCGTGAAGGGCTGCTGCTCACCGCACCCACACTTCCGTTTCTGTAGTTCCCTTCGGCGTTCTTTCAAGGCTCGGCAGACCTCTGTGGATTGTTCTGCTATGAAGTCCTAAAATGCTGTAACCACAGGTCACGGTCAACTCAGATGGAAGCCTCAGCACTTCTGTACTTTTTCATGAGGAAAAATTTTGAATTTAACAAGCAGAAGTCAATCGTCCGATCCCACTTACAAGTAAGTTCTGACGGTTTTCATGAAGGCCTGTGTTAAAGCCACCGCTGTGTTTCAGTAGTGATGAACACCAGCTGTCTGCAGGCAGCCTGTTACCATGCATCCATCAGATTCCTCCTAACATGTGCCCATCACACTTGCTTCTTACTCAGAGGAAAAGCACATCTGGGCAGACAGCAGCAGCTCTCCCCAGCCCTACTTAGTAATTTCCTTACCTCTGACGTAGAAGGCACACTTCAGAAAACGGTGGCTAACTCTCAGATACCATATTCTGCTGAATTCCTCAAAGCATAAAAGTGTCTCTTCAAGGACTCCCAAGGTGACACGTAGCCATCTGAGAGAGATGGCACCATTGCCATTGTTGGAAAAGTCCAAGACGACATACATACGTGGTCTTTCAAGGACTTAATATGTAGACTTGTCATTCACTGCATCCACGGGGAGGCATTCACATTAATCCAATCAATGAATTTCTTAAATGGCATGATCTCTGAGTTTCTTTTCATTTTTCCCCCCTTTTCTAGCTCATCAAGGCTGTAAGCCAGTTAATAGCCGATGCTGGGATTGGAGGCTCTCGATTTCAACATTCTCTTGCAATTACCAATAATTTTGCTAATGGTGACAAGCAGATGAAAGTAAGAAAGCTCTTTTAAAGACTTACAGATAAACTCATGTAGAGTCTTTCTGTGAGAAATAAAAATACGAGTATATAGAAGGTCCCTGGGTGTTGCAAATGTTGTGGTTGGCTGGTAACCCAAAGGTTAGCTGTTTGCAACTATCCGGCAGGATTGTGGGAGAAACATGGCTGGCAGTCCACTGCCATCAAGAAGGCTGCCAAGGAAACCGTACGGAGTCGCTCTTCCCTGTAACACATGGGATCGCCAAAGTTACAAACTCACTCCAAAGACAAAGCAACAACAAATATAGAGTATTATATGTTTTGTTGACACTTTAACTGAGCACTTATATTCAATTATCAATATCAGTTAATAATTAAGTATAATTTCCAATGTGTGTGGATGAATGGCATGTGACAAGACTTGCCATAAATATCCAGAAATACAGTTGGTTTACTCATAATGTCTCTCTTGCACAAATTTAGCTCATCTATCTGAGGACTTCGTTAGTCATTAGGCTGAAGAGTCCAAGGCAAGAACCTGGCTTCTGGCAGGCCTGGACCCAGGGTTCAAACAGTGTTTTCAGATCCACCCCACCCCCCGCCCCTGTTCTTCTTTCTGTCTCTGTCTCTGTCTCTGTCTCTGTCTCTGGGCTCGAGTTCCCTCTGTTTATTACATTTGCAAGAAGTCTCTCCCTACAGGAGCCCTGGAAATGCAGTGGTTAAATAGCTTAGCTGCTAACCAAAAGGTCAGTGGTTCAAGCCTAGCAGCTGCTCTGTGGGAAAAAGACATGGAAGTCTGTTTCCATGAAGATTACAGCCTTAGAAGCCCAGTGGGGCAGTTTTATTCTGTTCTGAAAGATGGTTGTGGATCACAATCAGTTCAATGGCAGTGTTTTGTGTGTGCAGGCTTTTTTTTTTTTTTTTAGTTTCTTAGTGGTCTTGCTTGTTAAAACTCTGAGAGCAGTGCTCGCATCTTGTAAGAGGGGTGGTGGGGAAAAAAATGCTTTCCCATGGTTCCCAATTAGAGTCTCAGGACTGAATCTCTTTGATCCAACCTTGCATCAGATGCCTGCCCGTGAACCAATCCGTGTAGCCTGGGAAAGAGGGAGGGAAGAGCACAGCAAATTATTCCCAGGCCATTGTCATTTGCCATCCTGATGCCTGGGAATGGAAGAAGACACATTTAGATCACATTAACTAAATAGAGTCAAAGATGAGAGAGCCTCATGAAAAATTAAGATGCTGTTTAGTAGGAGATGGACTAGAAGACAAAAAGTAGCATCTGCTGTACTTCTTACCTCTAAATGTGTAAAACAACAATCCCAATACATAGGATGCATACATCTAGAACCACATATTTATTGACAGTATACAGAATGCACCATAGTGCTAGTGAAGTCATAATTAATAGCGTAACTTGAAGTAAGGTGACATGTGAAGTCTAAAGAGATAATGACCCAGGCTCTCTCATTTCCAAAGAACAGCAATTTCCCAGCAGAAGTGAAAGACCTGACTAAACGTATAAGGACCGTTTTGATGGCCACTGCACAGATGAAGGAGCATGAAAAAGACCCTGAGATGCTGGTGGATCTCCAGTACAGCCTGGCAAACTCCTATGCCAGCACCCCTGAGCTGCGGCGGACCTGGCTGGAAAGCATGGCCAAGATTCACGCGAGAAACGGAGACTTATCAGAGGTGATTAGCAAAGGCTCACCCTTCAGCAACAGTGTCCTTGTCCTAAGGACAATCGGATTTCACTTAGAGCATGAATTATAAAAATGATTACATTTTCCACTGAGCTGGATGTGACCCAGTTATATATCATGCACTTTAAATTGGCATGTAGGTTTAAGGGCACCTGATTCCAAGTAAATGGCATCAAATGAGGACCAGAGTCTGGGTGGCACTGCCAGCAGTGGTAGGAAATGCCATGCAGAACTAAAGGTTAAAAACCAGGGGCTGTGGAAGATGGTTGTCTGAAAATTAAGAGTTACATAAATTATTAGTCTATATTTTAAAAGTTCTTCCCTGCGATTGAAGTTGAGCAGGTGGGTGGGTAAGTAAAAGAGAAAAATGCAGAAACTTGGGGAAGTTTTGCTTATGCGAAGTCCCATGACAAAAACATCTGCAGATGACAGTGGTGATGGGTGTACAGCATGGTGAGTATAATTTGTCACCGAATTGTATGTGTGAGAATAATTGAAATGACAAATGTTTTGTTAAATATGAGCCAAGTACAAAAAAATTTTGAAAAGGCAGTGGATAAGGAAGGCTGCCACTGAGCTAAGTGGACTCAGCTGAGGGTAAGTTAGTCCTCGTGTGCAGCTTGTCTGAAGGGTGATGGAAAAATTAACGCTCCTATTAGCCACGTGTGGAGAGACTGCTGTGTGAAGAATATAAGTCAGTGTCTAAGTTTTTATGACAGTTTAAACATCGGTTGGATTTATATTCAGCTTTGTGTGGCACCCAAGTGGCTTCTGGATGCCAAGAGGGAAAGCTGTGCCATCTTCTGAGAAATATAGCTCTTTGGCAAAAAGGTGAATTTGTCTGGAGCTCTTCTAAACACATATGGTGATTAAACACTCTGGGACAGAAATAGAGCCAGCCACAGGGCTTGCTTGGCTGTAGTTTGGTGAGAACAAGAAGGAGAAACTCCCATTTCCCTGGACAGTCCTAGAAATGGTGGAATTCTTCCACAGAAGTACAAAAGGGAAAAGCTGACATTCCACTGAGTCTTTAGCAAGCCGAGTTTCTAGTATGTGCTCAGTGTCAGCACTCCTCAAAGCTTTATAGGAGATGTGAGTGAAAAGTGGCTTGGCTGTGTTACCTAGTTTGAGAGTGAAGCACACATAGGCTACATTAGAAGATCACACTATTTAATCCAGTGCCCAAATGTAAGGAGAGCATTTTAAAGTCATCCAAAATTTGAAGAAAGGCCACAGCTTGAAGTAGAAAAGTAATAATAAAGCATCTCATTGTTTCTTCTGATTTAGATCTAGATGCTAGATTTCAACAAGAAAAAAAGAACTGTGACTGCAAACAAACCAAATTTAGTCTTCGATACCAAAAAAACCAAACCTGTTGCCACTGAGTCGATTGCAACTCATAGCGACCCTACAGGCCAGAGTAGAGCTGCCCCCTGTGGTTTCCAAGGAGTGCCTGGTAAAAATGAACAGCTGACCTGTTAGCAGCAATAGCTCTTAACCGTTACCCACCCCCCTCCCTGGGCCTTCTTAGATACCAAAGAAGGAAGATAATTTTATGGGAATATTCTTTAAGCCATTTTATTCACTCATTATGAAAAACCATGTCAAGATAAGAAGCCCAAACCAAACCAGTTGCGATCAACTTTATTCCTCCTCATGGTGACCCTGTTATGTGTCAGAGGAGAGCTGGGCCCCATGGAATTGTCAGTAGCTGTCATGGTGGCATTGTGATTAAGAGCCACAGTTGCTAACCCAAAAATCAGCAGTTTGAATCAGCCGAGTTCTCCTTGGGGAAGTTCTTCTCTGTCCTACATGGTCACTGTGAATTGAAGTTGACTCAGTGGCAGTGGGTTGGGTGAGATCTTTCAAAAGTAGATTACCAGGCCCTCCCTCCAAGGTGCATCTTTGTGAATTAAAACTGTTAACTTTTCAGTTGAGAATTTAAACAGTTATGTCATTAAACAGACAAAAATTCCCCAATTCTCGGGATAGAGAACCCAAAAGACAGAGGGACCCACATGAGTGGGTGACTGCATCAACATGTGGCTGCAAGTACCAGATAGTGTCCAGCCACCACCAGTGATAGCCATGATGGGGCTCACAAAGTTGCATCTTACTGGCAATACAAGAATAAAAAGGGGTACAGTCTGAGATCTCCACTAAAAGACCACAACTGATGGTCCAAGGGCCTCGGCGTTCCCCCAGGAGCGTGACCTCTGGCCCTGATGCTGGCCCTGTCGATAAATCATAGTGGAGCTCAGCTCTTCAGACAGGAATGGATGGGACTTAGCGACACAGAGTGACCATATCATGTGTGCACTTTATAGTTCTGTGCATCTATAGGATGTTGTCCTACTGACCTTTTACTGGAGGCTGGGGAAAGGGCAGAGAGGAGGGGATGGGAGATTGTTAGGAGGATATGACATGTACAGAATGGAAAGGAGGAGTGTGCTGTCACTGGGCAGGGAGAGCAATGGGAGCTGCACATAGGTGGGCATGCAAATTTATATGAGATTGTACATTTTCACTCAATAATAATAAAAAAAAATTTTAAAATTCCCCAATTCTCATTTTTAATTTTCAAATGAAACTGTTAGTTTCAATTCTAGCACTACAAAAGATATTTCCATATGATCTACCGTGGAATACAGACTTGCCTTGAAAGATAAGTTCTAATTAGATAGATAGTGTAATGCATCTTATACCTTTCCCTTAACACCTTTGTTTTCTGTCTCGTTTCAGGCTGCTATGTGTTACATCCATATAGCTGCCCTCATCGCAGAATACCTGAAAAGAAAGGGTAAGATGACCACATAAGGTGAAAGAAGTCCAGAGATAAACATCTTGGAACCTACTTTATTAATTTTATATCTTACTCCTTTCAGTTATGTTTTAAGTCACATTTACTTACTTAGATACTCCTAATTGTGCCATCATTTTTAAAAGTTCTGCCTTGTGCCCTGATCACATTTCAAGTACAAGACCAACTAGATGGCCAGTGTCTTCCTTCAGAATGGGACTGCTCCATTGACTAATGACTTGTAGTTCAATAAGCTTGTATTAACCCAAACATGTGGCCGTGTTCTAACCTCATCTTGCACTACCATAGGTTACTGGAAAATGGAAAAGATTTGCACACCATCCCTGCTTCTGGAGGATGCCCACCCCTGTGATAGCCACCCATTACTAACAAGTCCTGGTGGAGGAAGTGAGTGGTCTAACCATGCTTGTTCGCCCCCATGTAACAGTGCTGAGGAAACCAAGTTGCTGCTCAAATTTGACTATACGCCAATATTTTAAGTGTATTCCTAGAAGCAGAAACCAGCTCAGATCTCTGTGACTTCCTCTGTAAAAATTGTTAAGCTCTTGCCATTCAGAAATTCCATGCAGAATTTGTAAAGTTCACATTACTGGAAAGTTCTCTGGAAATACAACTGCACAGTAGCCAGTGTTCAGGGATAGGAGGTATGGCCATATTTGCTGTCAATCCACGTGATCTGCCCTTGGGATTTTCATCTGAAATTGATGAATTCTTTAAAGTTGTGTGGAGAATCCTTTTTAATTTGCAAATTATTAATCAGAAAGGCAAACCCATTGCTGTCAAGTTGATTCTGACTCATATAGCAACCCTATAAGACAGAGTAGAACCGCTGTATAGAGTTTCCCAGGAGCACCTGGTGTTCTCCAGTATTTCGGCTTGCAGCTGAACTTGTAACCACACCACCACCATGGTTTCCCTTCAAAATAAGGAATGTAAAAATGGAAGCATAAATATAGTACACCGAGTGAATTACTCAATAACCGAGGTAAGCACAAGCTGACTTGTGCTTATTTATGAATCTGTAGTGAACAATTTCACATTTTTTCACCTCATCAAAAATTCTGCTTTGAAGTATGGCTGTCATCTGCCTTTCTTCCAATCCCATAGCGCCATCCTACAGACTGAAAACCTCTTTTCCATCCCTGGCAGGCAAAGATTACACAGTAAGCAAACAAGCACAGCTTGACTTACTGCACCTGCTTGCTGTGTGAACAGTTTCCCGCGGTTTTCAGTAAGTGCACACAAGTAATGCCATGCATGTGATGAAAGCCATGTCAAACTATTCACACAAATTAGTAAGTACACACACACAGGCCATGCGGAACCCTGGTGGCAGGTGTAGTGGTGAAGTGCTACAGCTGCTAACCAAAAAGATCAGCAGTTCAAATCCACCAGGAGCTCCTTAGAAACTGGAAGGGGTAGTTCTGTGCTGTCCTAGACGGTTGCTGTGAGTCAAAATCATCAGTGGCAACAGATTTGGTTTTCCTTTTTTTTTTTTTCCTTGGTTATTGGATAATTTTTTCCTTTATAGCACAGTATGTAGGACTACATAATTGACATGTTCCATTTTACTTTTTAAACAAGCATGAACTGATTTTGACAATTCTAACATAATGGTTTATAGTTAGATTTTCCTTCATTAAAAGTATTGCATCTTTCATGTTTCATTAAAAGATTTGACAACAGTAGAGTTTCTGTTTCTGAAAAAAAAAAATCGGCAGTATGGTCAATGTATCCGATCTCCAGTGACTTGCAAAATCTTGATCAAACCCACAGTGTTAATGAACTTGAGGGTACTTGATAACACTAGCTTAACTTTCATAACACAGTGGCGACTCTATGTATAACAAAAGAAATGAACTCTTTGATGTTAAAGTAAAATAACCTAAACAAAATGTAAATAAGCTTTAATTGGAATAATTTGGAAACATATCTGGTCACTATTTTAAATAAGTGTATATTACACCGGACTTTTCAAATAAAACATTTGATTCAAATGACCCAAAATGAGTCATGAGGCAATAAGGTCTCTTGTATGAGGATCCTGGAGAACTTGGCTAACGTCTGTCCTAAAAGCAAGGTCTTTCCTTGCCCGGTCGCATACTTCCTAGTTAGATATATTTTTAAAGGCTTGCCATCAAAAACATCATTGTTTATGTCATTGGCCTTTCCCTCCCCATTTACTTTGGGTACTATAAATTCCATAATGACTATTTCAAACTCTAACTAAAAACAAAATTGAAGAAACTTGATAAAAACAGGTGTGCAGTAGAGAACTTATAGACGGTTATGCTCTGACAAGTTGTGTGAACCCTTAACATTCAAAAACAGTAAACTGTTCCATTAAGAAAAGGATATATTCATTTTAAGAAACTTTGGATAAAGGAAGGTGATTATTTATGATTGGAATCCCTGGTGGTGTATTGATTAAGTGCTGCAGCTGCTATCCCAAAGAGGAACAGCTGGAATCCACCAGGAGCTCCTCAGAAACTAAGAGACAGCTCTGCTCTATCCTATAGGGTCACCATGAGTTGCAATTGACTTGACATCGTTGAGTTTGATATATGTTGGCATATATCTGAAGCTCATTGGCCAATATTTTAAGTTCATGCTATAACTTTGTTATGGTATTCTGAATTAGAAGAGTAAAATAGCCCTTCACTACAAAGAACACATGATACAAATACAGGAGACTCCAGAAAGCAAGCTCTTTCAGTTGTTCTAATCAATGACCTTCCTCCAGCAAGAAGTATGTTGTGACTTTTCCTTTGACAGTCAGTTCTCATGTATTTTAATACATGTTTAATTACTGAAGTTACATTATGAAAAAGTAGGAGAATAGACTTACACAGAGATTATGTTACAGTGATTATTATAATTTGTAACATGTTTGGGAACAATGATTTAGTGACACAGCCCATGAAATGGTTGTTAAATGTGGAACCATCCCTCAGAAGTGTTAGCCAATCCAAGTGCCGTTGAGTCAGACTTGCCACGTGCTCAGCACTGCACTCAGCATTCTATCAACAATATCTCAGTGAATAGTGACCGTTCTGTGAGTTGGGTGCTATTAGTGCCTCCTTTTGACAGGTGAGAAAAAACGACATCCATAGAAGTAAATAAACTGCTGCAGAGCTCGTGGTCAGCGGGTGCTGGAGCCAGCCTGAGGATCCAGCCTGCGCTCCTGACCATTCGTATTTCCAGTCACTCACATCTGGTGTCTCCTCTGGGAATGTTCCCCATTACCAAGTGCTTTCGTGATTCTGTAGAGATGGGCTTGGGTTGATCTTGATTCCCAACATGCTGACAAGAGTTGAAAAAGTTCCTGAATAAGGCTCAAGAGTGAAAATGAATGAGTATTGAACACTGTCCATGTAACACACTGATGGAACCAGGTGTTTTCTCACATGTTACTGTTCTGGACCATCTCAACCATCCTTTGACGTGGTAGTAAATCTCTAGTTTAACAAATAAGGGAAATAGGCTCAGAGAAGTTAAGCCAGTACATTGGCATGAGGTTTATTGACACATCTCATCTTTTGTTCATAATCTCATCCAGATCCTTCCAGGAAATATGCTACCTGAAAATGATACAAAGATTATAAAAAAGAAACGTCAGTTGCCTGGCAAAGCGTATTGATAAGCAATCACAGTCTTACCATCTCAGTGGCTATATGAGATTATAATGTTACTGCTTATAGCATCTCGAATAAAAGCATTTTCTAACTTAAAATTTGGCTCATATAATAATTATGTGTTTGCTTGACCCTCTCCAGGCATGTTCTCAATGGGCTGGCCAGCTTTTCTGAGTATTACACCAAATATAAAAGAAGAAGGAGCAATGAAAGAAGATTCGGGGATGCAGGATACTCCATACAATGAGGTTAGATCTCAGTTTAGTGAGTACACAGTAACTGAGCAAAACTGTGTGTTGGCCTGGGACATTAAGCTAAAAATAAAAAAAAAGGAAGAAAGGACATTTATTCATAAGTCAGAAAACGTTGCTCTAAAAATGATTTAATTAAGTAAATGAAAACCAGGCTAAAATTAAGCCAAGATTAACAGATATTAGATTCTATTGCTAAAGCATAATTTTCAATGAAAATTTAAACCAATCCTTACTTCCCAAAGCATTTACTGAAGTGCATTTGTATATGATCAGCTTTTCTACAAGATGTACCATCTCTAGTCTTTGGGCAAGGTGATTAAGAAATGCTGGAAATTTTGCAAGTTTGTCTCAGCTTTTTATTTTATTTTGATTTTTGTTAATTGATTAGCAAGGTTAGTTACAAATGCATTTGAACAGAAACAGTTACCAATTTTTTGGAGAAAATGTTCTGATACGCAAACAAAATCCATTTTGTCACTAATGGAAGAAAAGAAACATTCTGTTGGGAATTATTTACCAACAATTCTGGTGAGGAAACTAAAGCTCTTTTTATCAAGTAAATGAAATATTAAGTGGAGTTTTTTTTAAATCCTAATATTACATAGGCAGAAAATAAGATACAGAAAGCATATTTAGAGGTGGGTTTTAATGAATGTTTTCATATAGTTCTGTAATAATCGAGTGTCTGTTACAAATAGAGTAAATACAATCCAATCTAATATTTATTGTAACTATTTCAAATATGCTGAAGAACTTTTTTTCTTAAAATGTGTTGTTGAAAAGATTTCCAACAGTAGTATCCATTTGCTTCAGAGCATAAATGATGTTACTTGATTCAGCATTGATTAAACCATTAGTGTATATGAGGCTGTGAGTCAGAATTGACTTGCTAACAATGGATATATGTTAAGGACTGGGAGTCTAAGACAAATAAGACGTAACCTGCTCACAAGGAGTTAAGAGTCTTGGGAAAGACAAATATTAGAGAGAGGGATGGATAGGTAAGTAAAAGACAGGTGCCCGGTAAATAAGAGACAGATGCCCAATAACTAGGAATTCAGGTATCATATAAGGTTGCAATTAAAAGTGGAACATTTATTATCATTATTATTATTATTTTACATGAACAGGGTTACTACAAGTCAGAATCTACCCAAGGGCAATGGGATATTTGAAAGTGGTTGGAATGGGAATAGATGGAACATAAGTAAAAATTCTCAAAATGTTTGAGCTGGTTCTTGAAATCTGATAGAATTTAAAGGAGTCAAGTGGGAGAGGAAAGCGCTTAGGAGTACAGCACTGTATGGAAGTGAGCGAGTATTTTGAAAAATGAAGTTGAGTGATATCATCTAAGTTCGAAGTCAGTGGCAGAGTGCTGAAAAGGAAGATGGTGAATGGGAGGTTCGGACCTGATTTAGAGCTCCTTGAATACCATGTTGAAGTTTTGGACAGTGGATCATAGACCCTGGACTTCTCACAACAATTTAGGGCAGTAGAGATCTCATTGTCAATTTTATGGTGTAGGAAAAAAAAGGATAACCCTGACAGAAGCATCTAAGAGCAGTTGGCAAGGGAAAACAGAGTAGCCCAAAGACTATGGCAGGGATCTGGGAGTAAAGTAACAATGGCCTGACCTTGGTCAGTGACAGTGGTAATGAAGGTATGGGAGAGATTTAGCAGGTTTGGAACCCATTGCCTTCAAATCAATTCCAACTCTTTAGTGATCACATGCATCACAGTAGAACTGCCCCATGGGGTTTCCAGGGATGTGGCCTTCATGGAAACAGCCTGCCACATCTTTGTCCCACAGACAAGTTGCTGATTTTGAACCAGCATCCTCTGGTTAGCAGTTCAGTCTGTAATCACTGTACCAGCAGGGCTGCTAACAAGGTGTGGGTACTAGCTGAATGATGATAGTGAGGAAAAGAGAAGACTCCAAGATGACACTGTGATCTCTTTCTGGGTAAATGCCAACAACCCTAGTAGAAACACAGACATTTGCCAAGCTGATTGCAATTCATGGCAATCCCATGTGTCTCAGAGTAGAACTGCAGGCCACAGAATGTTCAGTGGTTTAATGGCCTTGACCTTTCAGAAGTAGATCACCAGGCCTTTCTTCCGAGATACTTCTGAGTGGACTTGAACCAGCCAACTATCAGTTAGTAGCCAGGTGCTTAACTATTTGCACCATTAGGGACTCCATATCAAAGATATGGAACACAGAAATCCCAGAGATGAGTAGGTAAGTAGGCAGGCATGTAGGTAGACAAATAGGTAGATAGATAGGTATGTAGGTCGGTGGGTGGATGGATGGATGGGTGGGCGGGTGAAGGGGTAGGTGGATGGGTGGATGGGTGGGCAGGTGAACGGACGGACAGGGGGGCAGATGGATGGACGGACCGACAGATGAATAAATAAAACACTGAAATGCAATAGCTTGGAGAACAAGTTTCAGTTACAAGCCACAGTGTTAATCATGTGCAGTCTCAATTTGCTTTGGGAAATTGCAGAATATCCTGGTGGAGCAGCTCTATATGTGTGTGGAGTTTCTGTGGAAGTCTGAGAGATACGAACTCATCGCTGATGTCAACAAACCCATCATTGCCGTCTTCGAGAAGCAGAGAGACTTCAAAGTATGTTTTGTAAACACCTGAAGTTAGTTAAAGTAGCCTACTTGACATGGGCAAAATTTTCCAAAGTAGATACTCCCTATTTTAATGTCAGAAACATGTTCATGAAATCTTTTAATTTATGGTTTCAGAAATTATCAGATCTCTACTATGACATTCATCGGTCGTATCTAAAAGTTGCAGAGGTGGTGAACTCAGAGAAACGACTGTTTGGTCGATACTATCGTGTCGCCTTTTATGGGCAGGTAAGTTCACTGGAAGCAACGCGAGCAGTTGGATGCTCTCTTTTGTTCTTTGTATGCCACTGGACTAGGTTGTGGCGTCGGGCGGGGGCCTTGGGTGTATCTGAGTCTATCTGAGCGCATCTCTGGGTGCAGTTGTCCACATGGTTACCCCAGGAGTTTACTAAAAGGGAGAACAGATAGAGAAACCCACGGGCCTTAGAAGAACAGGCAGAGCTAAGAACAGGGGTTTGTAACTTTTTGGAGTCAGAAGATACTCTCACTGTCTTATTTTCTATCAGCCTCTACTCTCAGCACATCCAAAAATGTCTAAGTATAGCTTTCTGTCATATATTCAAGTAAAATTCAATGGAAAATGTTTTAAGAAATTAAATTCTCCATAACAATGGCTTTCTGGGAAATCAAGAAATTAGGACTCCACCATCTCAAAGCTAGAAACTTTTGATTTCACAATCACGCAGTTTCTTTTATTCCCTTTCCAAAACCATCACAAATTTTAGACAGAATACTATCTGGTTATTTTGTTTCCCGTATTGCCAGTCAAGGCCATGTGTCTTAGTCACCTGGAACTGCTCCAACAGAAAATACCACGAGTGGAAGCGTTCATAGAGAGAAGCTTTATTGACACAGTCCAGTAAGCCACAAATCCATTAACAAGTTACAAGTCCATTTAATAAGAGAAATCATCACAGTCCAGTAGATGAGTCCAAATCCAGTGAGAGCATCTTGACACAGGAACCTCAGGTCCAAAGGACATGCTGTGCTCTGGGTGCCTCTGTCTTGGTGGTATAAGGTTCTCAATTTACTCACCTCACTTCTCTCCCTTGTAACCCACAAGCTTGTAGCCTGAGACCTGCCTCACTAACACAACTGTTGCCCATTCTCCATCAACAATCTCACAGAGGCAGGATTCACAACACATGGGAGGAAGGGCACCATATTGGGACTCATAGCCAAGTCAAATTGACACATATGTTTTTGAGAGGACAGAATTCAATGCATCACACCAGGTTAAGGTTCTCTTTCTGAACTTACAACATAAGCTGTGAACAAGACTGAAAATACTAGCTAGCTGTAGCATTGGCCTGAAAATGAACCTATTAAATATTAATTCTGAATGTCTGTTAGCACTGCCTTAAATGGGATAACCCCAGGAATTGTGCTGCTTCTTTTCAGGGAAGCTTGTAACACTATTACATTTGAGGAGACCTATTTCAACCTATCACTCTTGTGGAAAAGGGTTACAGTCTTTTATTTTCACAGACTTCTCTACTTCCCTTTCTGCCCTCATCTGAAAGCATCGGTGCATGTTGTTTCGTCTTCTCAGAGTCTTTTAAGGCTGAAGCTGAAGGAATCAAATCCCACTTGGTCATTGGATATCATTTCCATTGAAGTCTTTTGAAAACCATCTTTTTTATTCTCTCTCCCAATAGTCACCAAGGGCAGCTTTAAAAGTAACTTCTGAAGTAATAAAGATAGCTGTTCTTTACCTGGGAAAGAAAGTCATTGGCCAGCTTCGTATCTCAAATAAAGTCATCTTACTCAGAGTTGCGTCGCTTCCCAGGAACGTTAAGGTGGTAGAGACAGAGACTAGTGACATGAGGAATCTGGAGAGAGAGCCTAAAGAAAGTGCAGTTTTCCAAATCCAAATTAAAGAATCGGAACTCTCTGAAACGACAGTGTGTATTAGCAGGAAAGAAAAATACAGAGTCTGCACAATAAGAGAAAATAAACAATTTGTGACCAAGGCAAAATATTAGCAAGAAAAAAATAACAGAAAATAAAAGATTAGAAGGGGGATATGGAGTTGAAGGGCTGCAGGGAAAAGACAGCATTTCAAGGGAAGTAGCCACAGGCTGACTGGGCAGCAGCCAGGTGGCACGCAGTGTGTGCATCAGGTGGCACGCAGTGTGTGCATTTGGCTAACCTGTGCTTGACTCTACAGACATTCAGGCCATCTTTCCAGTGAATGTAACGAACTCCCCGTGGGTTATTTCATTACCCATGGCCATGAAAGCCAGAGTGCGTACCTAATGGCTTCTCCAAGTTGACATCTGGCCAAGCCAAGCCAAGTGCCATCGAGTCGGATCCAACTCATGGCGACCCTAGGGGACAGGGTAGAACTGACCCCCCTAAGACACAGGCTATTGGTTTAACAGGCTGAAACAAATCGCACTGCTTTACAACTAGTTTTTAATGCAGATGTTTTGCTCTTTTCTTCTTATGGTCTTGATGGTTCCAGGCTGTGGTAAGTTCTCTCCCTCTCGCTCTCTCTGTCTCTGCGTTTGCATGCTCTAATAATCCTCACCCATCCCTCCAAGTGGTTGTACTGAACCTTAACTTTTTTTGTGCAAATCAACATTTGATCCAAAGGGGGACATAATCTTCCTTCCATTCCTTATGGAGTCATTCCTGCATTTCTGGAACTAAATTGGGTTTCTTCCAGTTACCAGAATTACAAAAATGTATCCTTTATTTTTTCCATATGTATTCTCCTTCTACACAAAGGAAGATACGGTTGGCAAGTTTATACATACAGTTATCAATATGGACCTGTATTTGAAATATATAAATAGTAGGCTTAGGATTGGAGATTATCTGCTTATTTCAAATCACTATGAATTACAGCTAAATTGGAAGAGCACACAAAAATTAAAAAAAAAAAATTGCCACTGATTCATAGCGACCATACAGGACACAGTAGAACTGTCTCATACTGTTTCCAAGGCTGTAAATGTTTACTGAAGCAGACTGCCACATCTGTCTCCCATAGCGCAGCTGGTGGGCTTGAACGACTGCCTTTTTTATGGTTATGTATCAGCCTAGTGCTCTAACCATTGCACACCATGGCCCCTAAAGGAAGAGCACAGTGGTCAGAATTTCAGAAGTTGAATTGGTAACTGTTGAACGGTGCCTTCCAAGAGTCCTGAAAGGCTTCTGCCCTTTTCCAAGGGAGTACCTTGGAGAGAGGGGGCCTGTGTGGTGGTAAGCCCTTAGCGTTCTCAGAAGTGATAGAACTAGTCAAAATGCAAGTACCAACATAAAAGACAGACAGTGAAATAAATCTTTACCCAGTGGGTCAAGTTAAGCCTCAAGAAAGGCAGAAAGTAGTGATGTAATAAGTTTGGAGAACAAGCCAAGGCAGAACTAATCTGCCAGGATCTAGAGCTTTGAGACCAAGTATTCTACCATTACTTTGACCTGTATGAAATTGCCTGCAACTGACCTTTTTTTTTGTTGTTGTTACCTACAAAGCTGGCAGCTTTATATGGTTCAATATAATGGTTCTTGATTACGCTGGAAAGTTTTCAAAGTCTGCATATTGACAGTTCAGATCCAGTTCTGCTTGCCTGCCCAGAACATACTTTTTGTAATTCTCTAAAGTCCACCCCACTTCCATTCCATGTCAGTATTTTCTACCTTCATGTCTAAATTTGGGGTCCTGGGTCCTTAACTCACCTACTAAAAGAATACTGGAAAACCCTTGTACTAAGGGGACTGTGGGAGGTAATTAGGGCGCTGGGAGAGAGCATCTTTCAAATGACCTAACTTTGTTCTTTTTCCAGATCCCTCAGTAGCGTATGCTGACTGTAGGCCTTTGGTTTCTGTTTTGTCTATTCTGCCCATATTCTCAATTGTCTTCTGTACAAATTTCAACCTGAGCTTAAAAGACAAAGTGTTTTGTTACATCTGAAGACTTGACAGCATACCTAAGCGCAGTACCCTGTGACATCAAACCCCCGCCACTTATGAACAAGCGGAATTAATGGAGGACATCCTGATAAGTGGCAAATTAGAACTCCAGTCATCACTGTTCAAGTGATACTCAACTGTGTGTCCCAGGACACCAAATACAACCCAAAACCAAGCAAACCCACTGCCACTGAGTCGGGTCCGACTTTCAGTGGCCTTGTAGGACACTCCATAGTGTCTGCTCCATAGACTTCCCAGGAAGCACCTGGCAGATTCAGACTGCTCAGCTGTTCCTTAGCAAACGTACATGGCGCATCACCATTGTACCACCAGGGTTTCCAGACTCCAGATAGGAAGCGTGAATTGAGGCATTTAACAGGAGCGAAGAGCAGAGGCCTCTGCACAACAGGCTCAAACATTCTGCAGAATATGCGCAGATGGCAAGTCCCAGTGATGCCTCTACTCAGTTGATATAATCTCCATGCACAGAAATAATTTACTTTTCCTGATAGCACTTTGGGTCCCTTTAAAAATGTACCTCCTAAATTAAATTCTTGCAACCCAAATTAAATTAAATTCTTGTGCAATCCTGCTACAAAAATTGTAGGCATGCACTTTACGGTTGGCTTTTTTCTTCCACATAAGCCTCTGGGTAAATGTTTTAACACAAATATGACTAATGTTTTTATTTTATAGTATCGATTAGGGTGACTAGGGTGTTTAATAGTCACTGCATTTGCCCTGAGCCAGATACTAGAAAACAAGTCGAAACATACTCTTTGGAAAAACTAAAAATGCAAGTCTTGCATGGCATGGCACTTCTAATACAGCAGGTGGCGACATTGACTATGAAAACTTTATGTGTAGCTGGTTATATAAAGCATCTTCCAAAGTGTCCCGGAAGTAATCATTTCCGCAGTAATGAAATGACAGTCTTGATGAAAGGTCAGCTGAAATCAGTGAAATCTGGAAACACTGGTATTTAGCATGAAAGAAGCAAGGGAATGCCCAGTGCATATCTTCAAAAACTGGATACCTCTGGAATTAATTCAAAGAAAGGCGCTCGGGAATGTTATCCTATGCATCAAAGGACATAGTCCCATGATCCTCAGCCATGCCACCTTGACTGTGGATGTGTCTCAGAACCTTGATAGAAAAATGATGGTGGGCAGGGAGTGGGGGAGAAGAAGAGGAAAGGTGCATGTTTAGTCAGACAAACTATCATCTCCATTTTGGTATGTCGTATACACTTCCAGCTCCGGCCTATCTGGAAGTCACTGTTAGAGATGTTTGTTTTGTTTTGATGTATCACCATTGGGTTTACATTTATATTCAGCATTTCTCTGCCTTCTTACGACTTCTCTTGGAATTTAGACTATATTAACATTTTCCAACCTTCTTTTTTTATATCAAGTTTCTCCTTAAACACATCCTTTTGGTTATGAATTTGAAGTCTTATATTCAGGGCATTGCAAGGCTCTAAAATACCTGCAGAAATAGAACGAGTTGAGGATTTGGGTGGTCAGTGTATTTAAGTAGATTGTTATCATAATCTACTGCCGAGTTCGTGCACATTAGCTGTGTTAGCTCTGTCACTCTTTTAGCTCTGTTAACTCAAAAACGGTTGTTTAACTGTTGTTGTTGTTGTCAGGTGCCACTGAGCTGGTTCCAACACTAGTTAAATATGAATTGTTTAACTAGTACATGCTACTCCCCGAGCAGAGCAGAAGAGGGCCTCTGTCGCGTGGTACAGTGGCGTTTAAAGACACTCAGACTAGCAAGGCAACTGCAGAAGTCACGTTTCCTGCTGCCTTGAAATACAGTTTGTACATAACTTTGGGGCTCAAGTGAAAGAGAAGCTGTCTTGGTCATCACCCCATATCTCTATTCATAAATTGTTTACTCCAAAGACAAAGTAGAAGTTGAAGCCTTCCTTAGGATAGTGTCCAGAGGCTCAGTTGTCTTGATTTTGGTGGTTTTCCAGGGTAAAAGATAAGTACACATTTCCAGACATTTTCAGAACTGCCGTTGGACATGTAGACTGGCCCCAAAAGATCTTCCCACAGATCCCAGTAGACAACAGATTAAATTCTTCATTCTTCTGTGCTGGCTTCTCCTCATTTATTTTATACTGTGGACTTAATAGGTTTATATTTCTATTCCTGAAAAAAATAGTTCCAATCACTGTTTCTTTCTAATAAAAGATCATCCACCAAAATACTGAAATGAGCATCAACAGACTGTTGTATACTTAGGAAGGTTTTAGTTTCCATGCAAGAGAAACTGAAGTGATCTGTTTCTGAAGCACTCACAGCTCAGGCTGCTTTCCTGTTTATTAGCCAGAATTCAAGATTGCTTTAGTGACACAATCCTTTTCTTCATCTTTGTTACTGTTGTTCATCACCATCACTGCTGTCACCACAGCTCACGGTCATCAAGGGCCTGCCAAGGACTAGGTGCTGCTATGAAGGGCTCCTAGGAGATTTCTGAGTCTATATTATTGTCCAGCCCTATAGGACAAGGAGTGAGGACAAAAAGCCATGGTCATGAGCAAGGCCACAAAAGCCATAGAGATAACAATTCCTACCATACATTTTCTGCTAACTCTGCATTCAGAAAACTGGTGGCACAGTGGGTTAAGTGCTATGTCTGCTAACCAAAAGGTTGGCAGTTCAAATCTGCCAGACGCTCCTTGGAAACTCTAGGGTCAGTTCTACTCTGACCTCTAGGGTCGCTAGGAGTCGGACTCAACTCGACAGCAGTGGATTTGGTTTTTGGTCTGCATTCAGAAATTTGTTAGGGAAGAATTCACAGTAGAAACAGCTCTTTGGATTAGTTTTCGGAGTACGGTGAAACAAGTGGTTTTTTTGGAGGATCATTTTCCCAGTTGGAAAATTGAAGTTGTCAAAGTTGTTTCCAGATGGTTCTATCACGATTCTAGTTGATGACCTCAGAAGTTTTATTTCTTTGCCATATCAGTCTGTCATTTGCAGCCACCAACCTCGGATCTTCAATCACTGTACAGTCTATGAGACTACTGCTGAAAAATTATAGTAATGGAAAACCAAGTAGAAATGTAGAAATGGGTCAATCCTCACCCTCCTACAATCTGAATGGAAGCAGGGAGCTACTTCTCATGTTTTCAGTAGCACGTGTCGCTCGCTTTTTAGAAGCTGAGTATCAAGACAACCCTATGGTGTTGTGCTTAAGTGCTTACAGCTGCAAGCCAGCCGGTCAGCAGTTCAGGGTCACCATGCGCTCCTTGGAATCTCTTTGGGACAGGTCTACCTTGTTGTGTCGGGTCACTGTGAGTCAGAATCAACTCACTGGCAATGGAAATGGAAAGAGTCAAGATATTCATCATCAGTTGTGCTGTTTCTTGAACATTTCTCAATGAAATTATTTTTTGCTTTTTTTTTTGGAGAAAATCAGCTTCATTAAAAGCAAGGGAATCTTGGTTACATCTGGCACAGATAAATCTTTTTAAGAGGTATGCCCACTAAGAACTGTGTCGTTCATCTGTTTATTCACTGAGCAAATATAGAGTGTCCGTCTAAAGATCAGGCACTGTGCAAATCACAGGCCATTTGACAGGGGAAAAAAGCGTACATCCTTCCTGCCTTCCGAAAGCCTATAGGCCGTTAGTGAGACACACTTGAAAAGAGACAATTACCTGCTTGACAAGAGCAGTGATGGGGACAGTACCGTGTTGAGGATGTTACTTGCCTTCTGTAAATGTATGGGTAGAACCCACTTATGATACCCCCCAAAAAAACACCAGCACTGCTGAGTCCATTCCAACTCATAGTGACCCTACAGAACAGAGTAGAACTGTCCCATAGAGTCACTCCAAGGAGTGCCTGGTGGATTTGAACTGCCAACCTTTTGATCAGCAGCCATAGACCTTAACCACTTTGCCACCAGGGTTTCCAAAATACATGGTTAGTGTGGATCAAATCTACATGGGTGAAAGTGCTTTACATTTATGAAGAACCTACAGGTGGAAGTTTTTATCATTATTCTTAGATTGCCTTGAATCAGCCATGAATAATACAGTATCTGAACATTTTGTCAATGTTTTCTACATAAAGTGGCGATTTTCTAACACTCAAAAATGATACAAAAACCAAACCAATCCCATTACCATAGAGTTGGTTTTGACTCATAGCAACCCTTTAGAACAGAGGAGAACTACCCTCATAGAGTTTCCAAGGAGCGCCTGGTAGATTTGAACTGATAACGTTTTGGTCAGCAGCAGTGGCACTTTACTATGCCACCAAGGTTTCCAAAAAAGATAGTTAAATTTCTTCTTGACCTCCAGTAATTTTCTCCTAACCTCAAGATATTTCCTTGAAGATAAACTGAGTTATGGGAAGAAACCAGGTGTACTTAGATGCTTATCTCCTCCCTTTAATTTAGTATGCTGAGGCCACATGTGTTTCACAGGAAAGATACTTCTGTGCCTCTTCAAAGAGAAGGAACTATAAATATTTTCTCAGTTATCTTCAGTAAGGGGAACTTCCATTCTGCCTGCTTCAAACGAAACCAAAACTAGGTCATTGTTAGAGTAGATTCCAACTCATAGCAACTCCATAGAAGGGAGCAAAACTGCCCTTTGGTGTTTCCAGGGAGCAGCTGGTGGATTCAAACTGCTAATCTTTTGATTAGCAGCCATAACACTGCAACATTATGCCACCAGAGCCCTACTTTAAACCAGCGCAGTAAAGTAATGGAGACAAAAACCACTGGTTCCTATGAAATTAAGGTGATGACATGGCTACTGTTTATCTTTTTAATATATATTTATTTATTGTGATTGAAAGTGTACAATCCAGTTTAAATTCTCATGCCCGCCTATGTGAGGCTCCTACTGCTCTCCTTGCTCGGTGACAGCACACTCCTCCTTTCTGTCCTATACGCATCATATCCTTTTAACAGTCTCCTGTCCCCTCTTCTCTACCCTCTCCGTTCCCCTTAATGCTTTAAGGTTTAGCTTTGAAAGGCTGTCAGAATGCCTCTTACTAAATTGAATGATGAAATTATATGTATCCAAGTTCCATCCAGTCCCTGAAGACAGTGATGGAAAGTCAAGTTAAAAACAGCAATATTTGGAAGCATGAAGGATGCCAGTTCTGTTAGAATAGTGATGCAAAGCGTTGTGGTTTTCATCTAAGATGATGCGGGATGCACTTTTATTCACTTAGATGCATTTCCATTCTATATAGTGTTTTTCTGTGCTGGTTTCAAAGACTTTTAGAGTTCCTTGTATTTCCCTACTGTAAATAATGCCAAAAGAACTCCCTAGGCTACCACACGAGGGCACTCTTCCCCCAAATATATGCAGGCCGCATTGCAGTTGATGCACACAAACATGTTGTTCCTAAGAGCCTTTGGCCAGACTCAAGAAGGTTCTCATAAATGCCTAATTCTAACATGATATTTTGTTTTCTTCAGTCTCTTCTTATTTTGAATTTGATAACATTCTAATCAGTGGCTTGTATGACAACCAAAAGATTTTGGAATTTTTAAGTGAATGGCTTTTGTTTGACCCGTGACATACAAACTGGATTCCTCTTGTAAAATTGGTGGTTCATTATCTGTCGTCCTTAGGGATTTTTTGAAGAAGAAGAAGGCAAAGAGTATATTTATAAAGAGCCAAAGCTGACGGGTCTCTCTGAAATTTCCCAAAGGCTGCTCAAGCTCTACGCAGATAAATTCGGAGCAGACAATGTGAAGATCATCCAGGATTCAAACAAGGTACAGGAAGGTCCATGTTCATGCATCTGCTTGGACTTAATTCTTTTACAGTTCAACTACCTTTAAATTATATTATTTTATCTGACTGCAAAGCAGACTATCTCTTTAGGGCTTTGTTTTGCATTATTTGCTTTTATACTGGATGGTTGGCTTGTTGGTGGTATCATGTTTCAAAAATGCAAATGTTTTTATGTGTTTATTTGAGTAATGTTACAGAAAAACAACAACAACCCCCCCCCAAAAAAAATCCTGTTGCCGTGGAGTCAGTTCCAACTTATAACGACCCTCTAGGGCAGAGTAGAACTGCTCTCCACAGTTTCCAAAGAATGCCTGGTACTCCTGACCTTTCAGTGAGCAGCCATTGTGCTTAACCAGTACACCACCGGGGTTTCCAATGTTAGGCAGTTCCTAGAAATCAATTACTAAATTCTTTACTTCTACCAGAGATTATTTGTGTTTGAATAACAATCAAAGTCTTAAAATGTTTGAGTTTAGTGGTGACATTGGAGGTAATAGTAAGTTGAAAGTATTTATTCAGTCAGAGAGATCTTTCTGCACTTTAAAATCATAGCTTTGAAACCTATCTTCTCTGATTGTAACAGACTTACCAGTTACATTATATTAACTGGTGAACTTCTGTGGACTACCCTCATGGCACCAGAAAGCCGATTAGGTCGCTCAGAGTCAGTCGGTCGTCGTCCGATTAGGTCGCTCAGAGTCAGTCTCTTGTTATCATTCAGCCAGTCTCAACTAAGCATCTACTACGTGCCATGCGCAGGAGTAGGAGCTGGGATTACGTGGAATTTCTTCCTTAGGAGCCCTGGTGTTACCGTGATTAGAAGCTCAGGGTGCCAACAGAAAGATCTGCAGTTCAAATCCACTGTTTTCTCTCTGGAAATCTTGGAAACAGTTCTTCTTTTCCTGTGGGGTCTCTGTGAGTTGGAATTGACTTGTTAGCAATGGTGGTTTTTTTTTTTAATCATTGTTTCTCTTCCTTCCAGAGATACAAGGTCTAACAGTTAAGTCCGAACTTAATTTTTCTGAGTGCCACATGCCTCACTGCTGCATATCTCTGTGGTCACCTTCGAAGTACTGCCCTTAGAAAGCTATGCAGTAACACCAGCACCTAGTCCACCCTTCAAAGCAATTTTGGAACTCTTTCCCAACTCAACGGCACTTGACTTGGCTTCGCTTCTGGTATGGCCGTTGCACACAATGGCAAGGTGGCAAGTCTGTGAACTTAATTGCATAGTTGTCTGTGAGGGAGTTTTTAGCCACTAAACAAGTAACGGTATTGGAATACCCTCCCCGCTCACCTGATCTGGCCCCTAGTGACTTTTTTCTTTACTTGAAGATAAAGGAAATATTGAAAGGGAGACATTCTGATGACTTTCAGGACATCAGTGGTAATATAATGATAGTTCTGATGGCCATTCCAGAAAATGAGTTCCCAAGTTGCTTTGAAGGGTGGATTGCGCACTGGCGTTGGTGCATAGTTTCCCCAGGGGAGCGCTTCAAAGATGACGATGTTGATATTCAGCAGTGAGGGATGTAGCATTTCTTCTACGGTGAGTTTTCAGACTTAATTGTCAGACCTTGTACACATGGGGCTAAGAAGAGAAGGAGGTATGCAGAAATCTAATAAAGAGTGAGGAAGTATCATCAGAGAGACCTGCTTCAACCAGCACGGGGGAAGCCCAGGGGAGGGTCTTTCCTGTACCCTTCAGTCTTGGTTAGAAAACACTTCATAGAGCAAGTGGTATCCAGAATTAAGGAATAAAAAGTGTTTTTTTTCTGGGAGCAAAGGGCATTCTGAGAAGGACCAGTATATGAAGGGCAGAGATAAATGAAAGGGGAAGGTATGCTTAGGGAATGGGAGATCCTTAGAACACATGTTAGAAGGACAAGTGTGACAAGAGACAAAGAGGGAAAAGTTGGTGAGTGCCCAGTTGTGTAGGGTTCTGTTGGGCCAGAAAGAGGGTCTACCGTTTTCCTCCTCTTCCCTCTTACAAAGGTCGTATTTGGAAATTGTTGCCGTAATAGCACTGGGCTTGGATAGAAGTTGCTGAGAATGTGTTTGTAGTTCTGCTTAGCTTGAAATGTGCAACAACCTTTTCCATCAAAGGAGGCAGAGCAAGAGCTGCTCCCGTGGTGGCCTCCCTAAGGAGAGTGGATGTGCAGGGGTCGTGTTGGACGAAAATGCCAAAGCTGACGTCAGAAGAACCAGAGTATCCATTCCACCTGTGATCTTAGAGAAATTAGCTGGCCATTCTGAGTCTCCATTTTTTTTCAAGTATTAAATTGTTAAAATCATATCCATTTTAAAATGTGTTAATCAGTAGCATATAAATAAGTTCGTGAGCTTTCTCAAATCTCAGAAATTGGATAGGTTGTGGATGGGTAGATGGATAGAAAGAGAGAAGTGAACTTAAAAATTCTTTAAGGTATGGTGAAAAGGGGGACTAAAACTCATCTCTTCCAGCATTGAAGGCAATACCCTGGCTTTTTCTTGGGATCCCCAGCCTATCTTCCTTGATATTTCTCATATCTAACCCACAACAGAGGTAGGAAATCATTATATGAAAGCCTTATATAGAATGATTTGCTGCAAATGAGAAAATGAGTTTGAGAAAATGAAAAAACTATTTGCAACCATGTGTGGACTAATCAGATAACCCATTTTTTCTTAGACATCCAGTGCTGCTGTAACAGAAATACCAGAAATAGATGGCTTTAACAAAGATAAATTTTATTCTGTCATTATCTAGTAGGCTACAAGTCCAAATTCAGGGCATCAGCTCGAGAAAGGGTTTTTTTTGTTGGCTTTAGAGGAAGGCACTTGTCATTAATCTTCCCTAGGACTGGGAGTTCTCAGGCACAGGCATCCCAAGTCCAAAGGACTGTGCTCTGCTCCCAGTACTGCTTCCTTCCAGGTGGCCTGAGGTTCCCAGCTCGGTGAGGCTTCCTTCATTTTTTTTTTAATATCCCAAGAGATTGCCTCAGGGCACAAGGCAGTCTTACAGATTGAGTCCTGCCTCACTAACACAACCATTGCCCACCCTCCCTCATTAACATTATAAAGGCAGGATTTGCAACATAAAGGAACATCTCACAATACCCCCTGGTTTGGGGTCAACACAATTTAATCCAAGACAACACTGAATAGACAAAGAACCTCTTTCCTCATTACAAGCGCAGGACCCATGGCTCCAGCCTAGGTACTTCACTAAATCATAAAGGGGCAAAGCAGTATACCTCTACTCTCCAGAGGCTTGCATTCTAGACCACGGTGATAAGACAGTTATTACAGAAAACAAAGGGTTGATAATAGGACAACCTGGGCTACCTGTTGCAGAGTCTCCACTTCTGGGAGAGCTGGTTCCTCTCCTACCTTTGTTCTATCTGCTAGACCACAGGACAGCCAGTTGCCCCTTCTTAGGGTCCCATTCAGCTCTGAAATGATATGGTTGCCCATTTTTCCCTAAATAGGGAGACAGCCTCCTCGGGATGCTAGCTGAGGGAATGTAGAGCTTCCTGCCTTTATTGCAAAAGC
Source organism: Heterohyrax brucei (assembly GCA_028571685.1). Classification (NCBI taxonomy): domain Eukaryota; kingdom Metazoa; phylum Chordata; class Mammalia; order Hyracoidea; family Procaviidae; genus Heterohyrax; species Heterohyrax brucei. The sequence continues at coordinate 136,685,860 of CM053146.1, read as the reverse complement.
AGCCAACAACTTACTGCTCTTTCTTTGCCCGTAATGTGTTAACACAGGTCAACCCCAAGGATTTGGACCCGAAATATGCCTATATCCAGGTAACCTATGTCACACCATTCTTCGAGGAAAAGGAGCTAGAGGACAGAAAGACAGATTTTGAAATGCACCACAACATCAACCGCTTTGTCTTCGAGACGCCCTTTACGCTGTCAGGCAAGAAGCATGGTGGAGTGGAGGAGCAGTGCAAGCGGAGGACCGTCCTGACAAGTAGGTGCAGCAGCGGGGTGGCAGGTGTGAGCGCTCGTGTCAAGGCGGCTCCCTCTGTGAGGCTACATTGGTGGAAACTCAGGTTCCTCATCTGTACAATGAGCTCAGTGATCTCCAACTTCCCTTCCAGTCCTATTGAGATGTATTTTATGAGAGAATCATCCTTCAGTTGACTTAAAAAACACTTGGTGAGTGAATAATAGGTGTTGGGCATCATTATAGATGCTGGCATTTCAAACAGATGAAACATGATGCTTGCCCTCAAAGTATTCACAGTCTAGGTAGGAGAAAGAGCCAAGTAAAACAAGAAATTCAGGTGAACACAACATGCAGATGAAATGGGAACACACAGGAGGCGCTCCTAAGGTACCCAGATCGGGAGCGAGACGGGCAGAGGTATTCTGGAGAAAACTCTGTCCAAGCTGTCTTGGGAAATTCTGGTGGTATAGTGGTTAAAGTGCTACAGCTGCTAACTGAAAGATCAGCAGTTCAAATTTGCCACACACTCCTTGGAAACTCTATCGTGCAGTTCTACTCTGTGCTACACGGTTGCTATGAGTCAGAATCATCTTAATGGTACTGGGTTTTATTTTCTGGCTTTTATTATAAGATACACTTAACCCACAAACAAACCCATTGCCACTGAGTCAAATCCAACTCATAACAATCCTGAAATAGAATGGAAATGCCCTTCAGAATTAGTGCTGTGGTTGAACTCTTGTCTGCTAAACAGAAGGCTGTCAGTGTGAACCCAGCAGCCATTCCATGAGAGAGAGACATGGCAGTTGACTTCCTTAAAGATGTACAGCCTTAGAAACCCAATGGGGCGATTCTCCTCTGTCATACAGGGTTACTGTGAGTTGAAATTGACTCCATGGCAGTGGGTTTGGTTTCTTTGGTGACTTATTAAACCCTGATGAGTCCTATGGCTGCTTACCAGAAGGTCAGCAGTTCATATCTGCCAGGCCCTCCTTGGAAACTCTATGGGGCAGTTCTAGTCTGTCTGTAGGATCACTGTGAATCAGAATCGTCACTATGAGACACGACATCAGTGGGGTTGGTTTTTGGGCTTATGAAAGCAGACTGTGACATCTTTCTCCATAGAGCAGCTGGTGGGTTCAGACTGACAGCCTCTGGGTTAGCAACCAAGCATGTAACCACTGTACCATCAGTGCTCCTTATAATAAAACTAAACCAAACTCATTGCCATCAATTGATTGCAACTCATATCAAACCTATAATACATGGTAGAGCTGTTCCAGTTTCCCAGTAGCAGCTGGTAGATTTGAATTTCCAACCTTTTAGTTAGCCAGTCAAGCCAACTGCCGTCAAAGTCAGTTAGTCTCTAACCCCTGTACCACTAGGGCTCCCCTTAAAAACCAAAAACGAACAAACAAAAACAACTGTTGCTTTTCAGTTGATTCCAACTCGTAGTGGAGTGTTGTCCATATTCTACAGGACAAGATAGAACTGCTCCATCATGTTTCAGGGAGCACCTAGAGGATTTGAACTGGCTGCCTTTGGGTTAGCAGACATAGCACCTGAACACTATACTACCACTTATAGGCCACCAAAAAGGCACACCCACTGTCACTGAGTTGCTGCTGACTTACAGCGACCCTGTAGGACAGTGTAGAATTGCCCTATCTGACTTCCAAGACTAAGTCTTTACCCGACCAGATGGTCGTATCTTTCTCCCAGGATCTGCTGTGGGATTTGAACCACCAACCTTTCAGATAGCAGCTGAGCACTTTAACTACTGCCTGACCAGGGCTGCTATGATCTATCTAGTTGCCATCAAGTCAGCTATGACTCACAGCAACCCTGTATACAACAGAACAAAACACCATCTGATTCTGTTGCACCTTCAAAGCATTGCTGTGTTTGAGCCACGTGTGGCAGCCACTGGGTCGGTCCATCTTGCTGAGGGTCTTCCTCTTTTTTGATGTACTCCTACTCTACCAAGCATGGTGTCCTTCTCCAGGGACTGGTACCTCCTGATGGCATGTCCATAATATGTGAGCCAAAAATCTCACCATCTTTGCTTCTAAGGAGCATCCTGGTGGTACTCTTCCAAGATGTGCAACTCAGTATATATTCAAGCATTCTTTATTGAGGTTTAAACCAAAACCAAACCTACTACCATCAAGTCAATTGCAACTCATAGCGACCCTGTAGATAGCGTACAACTGCTCCACAGAGTCTCCCAGGACCACCTGGTGGATTTAAACTGCCTTCCTTCTGGTTAGCAGCCGTAGCACTTAACCTCGATGCCACCTCCTACTGTGGTTTTGTGCAGCTGTTATTTGAATTATCTGTGGGCATAAAAGATATAATCTTTTCAGTCTTGAGAGACTCTAATGATCTTAGTCCTGCCCTGGTGACTTAGGTAGCCTGTCGGCTAGCTAAGCGGCAAGAACATGTCCATGTAAAGTAGCTGGGGCAAAAATAGTCAGTATAAGACAGTCTGGCACATAGGAGAAGCAGTAACTCTTGACCAGACCACAAATAACACGCAAAATGGAATGTGTCACCTGCAGCGGATGGTCACCAGAGCTGCTGGGAGTTGGAGGAATGCTTGACTCTCCATTGAATTCCACCATTTGAATTCTCTTGCATTGCTTTTGTGCAGCAAGTCACTTGTTCCCCTACGTGAAGAAGAGGATCCAAGTCATAAGCCAGTCAAGCACAGAACTGAATCCTATTGAAGTGGCCATTGATGAAATGTCCAGGAAGGTCTCGGAGCTCAATCAGCTCTGCACCATGGAGGAGGTGGACATGATCAGACTGCAGCTCAAACTCCAAGGAAGCGTCAGTGTGAAGGTGCGTGTTGCCCACAGCTGAGATGGACATAGCTGACTAAGACTTGGTAGAAACCACCCTTCGAACTGTTTTGTTTCTTTTCAGAAAAGACTGTAAGAAACATTTTTCTGTCAGTGATACTACCAACACTGTCCTCTGGATTTTTCCAAATCTGTTTAGTTGTAAGTGCCATGTCAATGATACCAACTACTTTTCCACCTAGGCCTTTCTTAAGTTTATTATTCTCGTCAGCCACCATGGAGCCATGGAGTTGGTGCCTGATTCATGGCAATCCTATGCGTTACAGAGTAGAACTTCTCCAAAGAGTTTTCTTGTCTGCAGTCTTTTGTGGCCGCACATTGCCAGGCCTTTCTTCCACAGGCCTTTCTTGCTAGGTGGATTTAAACTACCAGGTTTTCAGTTAGGAGCCTATTGCAAACTGATTTCAGCCACCCAGGATCTAAATTAAATCTTTGTTTTCCTCCAACCTCCCAACCCATCTTCTCTAGATAAACTGTGTCCTAGATTCTCACGAGTGAATTAATGAAAGAATAAACACATCACATTTGTACATAATCCACCTTTAAGAGCCTTATAAAGCTGTTTGTAAAAATGGCATGAGGGTGGCATCTGACCTCCTGCAACTTCATGAGGGAGCAGGAGAATCAATATCAGCAGTGCAAGGCTGATCTCTACAAGGCAGAAATCAGATGTGCCTCTTCTCTCCTTTCCCACTGTGAAGTTAGAGGAGTTCAGATGTTCCCCCATGCCAGTATACTCTATTCAAAAACAAATCCTGAAAATCTTTACTAGTTGATAAAATGGACATCAGTGTTTGTCCGGCAGGGTCCTTCCGGGGACCAGATGTTGACTGCCTGGAGGTGACTGAGAGTTGATGAATTACTTGCACAAGTCTGAGTGGCATTTAGGAAAGCCAGCAAGGACTAGCATGAGGGTTAACAACACTGCAGAGGTGATGTCACCTCTAGATCTGAAGCTGCAAGGGGAGGGAAGGGTTAATGGAAGCCAGAGAGAGAAGCCAAAGAACTGCGTGATGCCGGACAGCTGTGACTTTTGCTGGATGGTTGTGAGGAGGCAGCTCTGGGGTAAATACCATGATCTGGGATTAGACCAGGGCAAACCAAACCAAAGCCACTGCCGTTGAGTCAATTCTGACTCATAGTGACCCTATCGACGGAGTAGAACTGCCCCATAGGGTTTACAAGGAGCACCTGGCGAATTTGAACTGCAGACTTTCTGGTTAGCAGCCGCAACACTTAACCGCTATACCACCAGCGTTTCCTAGACCAGGGTAAGGGCTCCCAAAACTCACTAATCAAGATATACAATAGTTCAGTGTATAATTTAAAACATCTAATATTAACACAAAAAACAAAAAACATTGATGATGAATAAAATATTTATATTTTAAATAAAGACAGGATCAATCCTGCCACCCTGCAAAGCTGTACTGGTGCCTGAGACGAAAGGAAAAAATAGTAACACTGATCCTGATGCTGATTTCTGTCTCCTCTTCCCTACCCATCTCTTCATCTGTATCCTCTACCGGTTGTTGCAACAAAAAGCCAGGAAGCTCCTCTTACAATCCGTAAAGGACAGTGTCCCTGAGCCCAGATCTGAGTGGAGGAGAGTGCAGTTGATCTGGCGGAGTAAAGAAACACCTCCAGAACTGTCACCGTCGTCTACAGCATTGGCAGTCCCTGTGGTCGTGGGCGTCTGAAGACGCCTCAAACAGTCTTAGCTTTCTTCTTCTTTCAGTTTATTGATTCCCTGTCCCAAAGCCCCATTAAAAGGTTGTATACAATTAAATGATATTGACTCCTCTGTTAGTGTGAGTCCTACTTAACTGTGTGAGCACAAAACAGAACCTGGCATTGTCCATTCATTCAGCAAATCTGCTAAGTGCATCCTTGGACAGAAATTCCACTAAGCCAGGCCGCCAAGTAGAATACCGTAAAACAGGTATCCCCACCGTGGTATGTACCCACTACCGTGTCTTTTATTAATGTGTACATGTTTATTTTAATATTATCAGAGAAAAAAAAAACTAGCTCTTCAGACACTGAGTTCACAGAATGCATTTAGTGTATTTCAGTAAATAAACGTGAGTCTTTTTTTCAAAGATATTATTAAAAAGCCATCTTAATCAGTACGCAGGTGAGACAGCACTGTGAAGTAAGGAAGTGACTGAAGTCTGGGAAGGACAGCAGAGAAGTATCCAGCTCAGATACACCACTGGTGGAGCCCCTGGGTGGTGTACAAATTAATGTGCTCAGCTGCTAACCAGAAAGCTGGAGGTTCAAGGCTACCCAGAGGCACTTCAGAAGAAATGCCTGGCAGTTCACTTCTGAGACACTAGCCATTGAAAACTTCATGAATCACAGTTCTACTCTGCCACACATGAGGTCACCCAGACTTAGAGTCTACTTGACAGCAGCTGAAAAGTAACCTTTCTAGTGCCTTAGTGATGCGCTAGTTGCATCAAGAGTTCTAGTGCCTTAGTGATGCAGCGGCGGGGCTCTAGTGCCTTAGCAACGCAGCGGTGGGCTCTAGTGCCTTAGCGACACAGTGGCGGGGCTCTAGTGCCTTAGCGACGCAGCAGTGGGGCTCTAGTGCCTTAGCGACGTGCAACAGCAGGGCTCTAGTGCCTTAGCGACACAGTGGCAGGGCTCTAGTGCCTTAGTGACGCAGTGGCGGGGCTCTAGTGCCTTAGCGATGCAGCGGCGGGGCTCTAGTGCCTTAGTGATGCACTGGTGGGGCTCTTGGTTGTTAAGCACAAGGTTGATAGTTAGACCCCAGCAGCTGTTCCACAGCACAGAGACGTAGTACTCTGCTTCCATAAAGATGCCAGCCTCAGAAACACTCTCAGACTGTTCAGTTGTGTCCTCTAGGGTCACTAAAAGAATCAACTGGATGGTGGTGGGTTTAGCTTCTTGACTAGTTGGAGGACCGCAGACAGAACAGGCACACAAAGCTGACTACAAGATAGTGTGGGAGAAGCGGGCATCATGATTGGTGCACACAGTTCCCATTCCTTCCATCCATGGAGGCCAGAGAAGGTTCGGTGGAAGAGACGTGGTCATCCTCAGCCAGTACTCCTCTCCCCAATAGGTTAACGCTGGACCAATGGCCTATGCGCGAGCTTTCCTTGAAGAAACCAATGCAAAGAAATATCCTGACAACCAAGTGAAGCTTTTGAAGGAAATCTTCAGGTAAGCTTTTCTTATTGGAATGTTCTTTCTTGAACTCCTTCAGACAGGGAGTCATGAGTTCCCCAAGAAGCTGCCCGAGCAACCCTCTTCTTGGGAGCAGAGTACATTGGCGGCCTGACTTTGACTTGCCACTTCTATGGCTGTTTTTTAATTTGCTTATTGCTATCACAAAAGGCAATTTGCAGATGCATGTGGACAAGCCCTGGATGTGAATGAACGCCTAATCAAGGAGGACCAGCTGGAGTACCAGGAGGAATTGAGGTCCCACTATAAGGACATGCTCAGTGAACTCTCCGTGGTCATGAATGAGCAGGTGAGGCCCTCCCTGGTGCAGACAGAGCACTTAATGAATGGACAGGGTGCATTTCATGATTAGTATATAAGGAACTAGAGTCTGTTTCCTTGTCACTGCTGCAATCACTGTACCTTGAATGAACACCAAGTTACTGAATTGTTCTGTCCCCTGTGTACACCACTTTTTGCCTCAAAACACAGATCCAAAAGGTAGGGGGCACTGTAGAAAAAGAGAATAGAACCCAGTGCCTTCTACAGTTTTCAGAGGTATATATTTAAACCACAGGAGCTGTTGGTTTCTAGGAGAGATGGGTCCTCTTAGACACTGAAAGACATTGGGAGGCATTCCTACTAGGGTTTCCTGCCACTCCAGTCACTACAGTTTGAGGACCTTTCAAACCTTCCTCGGCCCCCACTTCTCAGCTTTGCTGTAGACTGGACTTTCACAAGGAGTTCCACAGTTCTGTCCCTAGGATCTGTGCAAGATCAGAAAAAAATACCAAGATGGCATTATGGCCGTTGACTATTAAAACTTTTGTGTACCAAGATTTGGCAAACTGAAAGGATAAAAAGTTGGGATACAGCTCACCCCTTCATTCCACACACAAGTCAGCCATGATTTCTGGCATGAATCCAGCATTTTCTATGTGACTGAGACCCAGATGTGGGTATTCAGTTGCCACAGTACTTTTGAGAGTGCTGAAAATCAAGTGGTCAAAAATCAAATGCTGTTTCATTCACTGACTTTTCAGTGGACATCAACCCTCACGCTCTACTTGGCCGTCTCACCACCATGGTCCCTTCCAGGTGCTGGACGTGTTTTGTACACACTAACCTAGGGGACAACTAGAACCAAACTCCTAACTATGCGCAGTGTGTTGTAGTCACTTCTTAAATATTAGTTCCCCGTTCCTTTCCTTAAGTGGCTGCTACTATTAGCACTGCTTTACAGAACAGGAAATGTGTTGGATAGATCCTTTATTCTAATTGCATTTCCTGAGTAAGTTTCTTTTTTCTTGCCTTAACCACCCATTTTCCTCCCACTCCCATTTTTAAGTCTTCATGGCAGATAGGAAAAGAAAAGATTTTATGGGGTTATATCTGAAGGAATTATTCTTCCCAGGTAGGGTTCCTAGTGGTGGTACTAATGGTTTGGGCTTTTTAATGAGCGATGGGAGAGGAATACTAAGGAGAGATGCCTTGATATCATGGGAGAAATCAGAAAGCTGGCATTAAAATAAAAAGAACAAAAAGTGGATCCCAAAGCTGGGAAAGATGGTGAAGGAATTCTCATTTCCAGCTATAAATTGCATCTGACCTTGAACTTTCATGCAAAAATGTTCTTCTCTTTTTTTCCTGACAGCTCTGTCGCGGTCCATGTTTATACAGCTTCTGTTCCTCTGTGTCTAGTATTTCCCTCAGTACTGTAAGCAAGAGTGGTATGTTTCTCTTCCCTTATGTCTATACTGTCCTTTTTGGCCTTGTGTTTTGTCTGTCTCTTCCTAGCTATCCATCCTTTCCAGAGACCATAATGGCTAATGGTCTCTAAATTTGGGGTTGATTAGAACAGCTTTATTTCCATTTCACAGTAAGCCAATGTGAAAAGAAACGACCGATCAAAGCTAAAGTTAACAACTTAGCATTTTATGACAAAGTGCATGTTCCAGTGACTGATAAAAACTATTTGAGCTCATTTGTACTTAAATCAAAAATCCACTGTACTGTAAAGTGCAGAAGCAAAAACACAAAGAAAACAGATGAGGTGACTAAGGGTACATAAAAATCATTTCTCTTCCTGAACACCTTGCTTAAATACACACAAAAACTACATTTTAAAAAACGCACATTGTTACAGTTGTCAGGTTCCCTTGAGTCGATTTTGACTCATAGCCACCCCATGGGACAGAGTCAGACTACCCCATAGGACAGAGTCAAACTACCCCATAGGGTTTTCTAAACTGTAATGTTCATGAGAGCGAATCGCCAGGGCTTTTTCCTATGGAGCCACTGGAGGGGTTATGAATCACCAGCTTCCAGTTAGCAGCTGAGCACTTAACCAGTGGGCCACCAGGGCTCCTTTGAAGAAAGCAAGATACGTAAATAAGAACAGCACCCGCTACAGTGGTGCTATACATTTGAGATGAAAGGTGTATTCTTCTTCACATTTGAGATAATACTTTTTAGGTACGTTATCAGCTCTATTATTCAGGCAGAGCCTTGTGACATTCATTGTAAGACTTTTTCACTAGGAGAGAATGCTTGGATGCTGGCTACACCACTAGGGATGAGAGTGACAGTTCCGTTTTAGAAGAGGGGTGAGCTAAAGGTCACAGCACAGATGGCAATGTGTGAAGCTAAATGAAGAATCCTTCAAACCAGCGATTGCAAATATTTGTAAAATTTCTTTTGTACAATATATATTTTGGAGGTGCTTGGAGTGTTTGCTTCTTGCTCTTGTAATTGTGTTTGGATCTCATTATGCAAGCAGTTCGGATAGGGAAGTATTTAGGCATATTGGTAATAGTTTCAAAAATAGGTCAAGATACATTTTTTTCCTTATATTTCTAGATTTTTTTTCAACTAGCTTTCATTTAGTTTACCTTTTTGGTAACTCACCGTTTCATCTTTATGGTAGAGTTGACAACATAATGTGTAAACTTTTAGAACAGAATAAAACTACTTAGAATTGGTCAGATACATTTATAAGTGTCATGCAAACATTCCCAGTTTTATATCTGATAGTTAAAGAATATCATGAAATTACTTCATTCTTACCAGAATGGCTTGCACATGGGCCTAGAAAAAAACTTCTTCAGAACCTACTTGGAAAAACTAATTTTTAAATATGCACATTCCCCTTGGAGAATAAAGGAGTCCCGGTAACAGCGGTTAAGAGCTGCAGCTGCTATTCAAAAGGTTGGTAGTTCAAATCCACTAGGTGCTCCTTGGAAACTCTGTGGTGCAATTCTACTTTGTCACTGTAAGTGGGAATACCCTCGACTGTTGGCCACAGATTTTTTGTTTGTTTGTTTTTTAGCCTAGGTGTTAACTTTTGATTTTGAGAATATGAATACTACCTTAATTTTTTTTCCTATTTTATCTTTTGTTGATTGAAGATTACATACAGGGCCGACCCATCAAAGCTCGCAGTGGAGCGAACCTGCACTCGGGTAACTAACAAGGCGACCCCAGCGCTGCCTGCTGTCTTGGTCTCATCTAATGCTGAGGTTTTGAGTCTGCAGAATTCAACACACCTCTAAGAACTTTATGAATTTGCAGCTAAAGTTGGGGAAGAGAAAGTCAGATTTAATTTATTTGAAGTTTTTATGGTGTTAATATATATATATATTTTTTTGAGTCTCTAGCTTGAGAATTTGGTCAGCTTCCAGATTCCCACATTCTCTGTGATGCTTTTCTTTGAGTGGCGTTGAGCAAGCCCATGAGTATTTGCCATGAAATCCCAATGAATGTGTAGCTCAAAAGCAAACTCAAAGTTTACCGTCAGTTATTATTAAGTTCAGTACCAAGTCCTAGCACACATATTTTGAAGGTTAAAGTGAATGTTTTTGTAACACTTAAGCATATTTCAAATGTAAATAGAAGATTGTAAAATATGTGATTTTTACCAAATTGAAAAGAATCTTTTTAGTTAAGTCTTATGACAGTACTAAAATTAAATGATTAACATTTCAGATACCGTGATCTTAAAATATTTGTGTATGTGTACAAAAATGTTGATAAATACTAATCTTTAAAGTTTGTGGAATTCCTTTATTTGTAATATATGTCTCTTAAAAAGCAACAGGATGTGAAATGATGGAAGTATTTTGTTGTTGTTAATAGAAATAAAAAATACAGTTACTTTGCATTTGGTTTTCTCATGAAAAGTGGATGAGTTGCTGCTGAAACAGCCTCGAACATCTACTAAATGTAATTCTATGTCCTAGTGCTTAAGATTTTTTATGGAGAAGTCAGGCAAAGGGCTAAAGCTCGTCTGGGAATTTCTGCAAAGATCAACTAGATGGACTAGGAGTTTTCAAATCTAGGAAAATTTTAGAATGACTGGGGGAAAGATGAGTCTGGGTAGCTGTGAGGGCTAGTCACAGGTTTCCCACTGCTACATGCTATGAGATTGTACTTCCCAGTCTTCTTTGAAGTCAGCAAGGCATGACTTTGGTATGGTTCCCAGCCATGCACCTCACACACAGCCACCCCAGTGGAGGCTCGCACACTGTTGTGATGTAAAACAGTTTCCAGCAGAGCCTCAACACTAAGACAGACTAGGAAGTAAGGCTTGGCAATCTGTTTCTAAAATCAGCCTTTGAAAATCCTATGGATCCCAGTGGTCTGATCCTCAGCTGCTCATGCGATGGCACAGGACAAGACAGCATTTTGTCCCGCTGTCAGTGGAGTTTCCATGAATCAGAGGACTACTCCGCAAACACAACAAACAAACATAACTTTCTTTAGCCTGTGAAATACGCACATAAGTAATACGTGTCACTTTCAGGCAGCAGCTTTAAAATCAATAAATGGTTCCAGCTGGTCTCTTCCCCTAATGCTGTTGTCTTACAAACACATGGAGACACAGCCTCTATCCCTCTGAATTCCTTCCCGAGTGATGACAAAGAGCCAAGACCCCACTGCCACCACCATCATCGACCCTTATTCCACACAGAGCATGAGCGAAAAAGTAGTTAAGTCCCTGCAATTCCGTAATTGTTACTGAAGGGTTATTAGCTTATCCTGGTAGATGTGTGTTTTATCAAAGATGAGACTGTTACTCAGCCAGGTTGGCGACCACTGGCAGACGCCACCCTTTGAGCTACTCTTTCCCCTAGCCACTGAAAGCAGCAGTGCGTCCAAACTGACCAACTCTAGCGACTGAAGGCAAGCGTGAGAATATGTGTCTTCTGTCTACCCTCAGCAGCCGTTCCCGCGTCTCCACGCTATAGAAGAAAACCTTCAGTTGAATTTTGATCTTTCTGCTTAGAAAATCCACCAGCCAATATTAGCACACCATAGTGAGACGGGAGGATAGGGCTTGGAATATACTTTCAAAAGTTGTGTACACAGAAGAGCTAGGAGGCTATTTTGGATAAGAACTCTCATCTCTCAAGACTCAGTTAACAGTTTTTATTTGTTGTCTCAAAAAGAGCCCACTGCTTTACAAATTGCAAGAAATGCTACAGGTAGTCCTTTGCTTAGAAAATGAGTAATACCAGATAACAAGAGCAGAACAAACAACAGAGCAACACCATGTAAACCCTACTGGGGGGTCACAAAACACCTCATAAGCGAAACACTGAAAACAGGAAAAAAGAGATGTCTTTATGTAAACATAATAACAAAAAAGAAGGACTAAAAAGAAAAGGTAGTCACAGATCTTTCAAGACAACATGAAGAAAGTCAAGAGTAGTTTGAATGTAGAAAAATAGGGGTAAATGTTAAGGTAACCACAAAGTAAACTATCAATCCTATGCATCAAAATATAAAAATAAAAAATAAAAAAGAGCCTCAGCAAATATAAATCCACCAACACTGAAAAAGGTGAAAAGAAAATACATGAGGGAAAAAGACTCAGCATAGAAAATTAAAGAGAACAAAGAAACTGTCTACAACATACACACACACAAAAAAAAAATACAATGGCAGCACTAAGTTCATACCTATCAATGATCATGCTGAATGTAAATGGACTAAATGCACCAGTAAAGAGAGAAAGAGTTGCAGATTGGATTCAAAAACACGATCTATCTATATGTTGCCTACTGGAAACCTTAGACTCAAAGACATAAATAAACAAAAATTACAAGTCAAGCTACAAACATCCAAAAAAGAGCAAGAGTGGCAATATTAATCTCTGATAAAATAGGCTTTAAAGAAAAATCCACCACACTGGATTAGAAAGGACATTATATAATGATTAAATGATCAGTACTCCAAAGGGATGTAAGGGACCATATTATCCACAGACTTCATCAGCACAAGACCAGACTGACTACATGGTGTCCAGCGACCACCAGTGACTACTCTGACGGAACACAATGAAGAGTCCCTGAACGAGGAGGACAAAAATGGGTGTGCAAAACTAGAACTCGATTAAAAGACCAGAGTTGGTGTTTTAACATACTGGAGGATCCCCTGAGGACATAGTCCCCAGAATCTCTGTTAGCCCAGACCAGTAACTAGTACTGATGCCAAATCCTCAGACAAATGTTGGACTGGGCTATGAAACACAAGGTGATGCTGACAAAGAGTGTGCTTCTTGGCTTAAATATGTGTCTGAGGGTGTCTAAGCAGCTCCTGTCCTGAGGCAAAATGAGAAGATAGAGGGTAATTGGGCTTGTCTGAATGGATAAGAGAATACTGGGTAGAATGCAGGAGTGTGCTTTCACAAGGGGAGAGAATGGTTAGAGTTGCATAATAGCGTGACTGCATTGTTCTATATAGCAAATTGCCCTAGAGTGTAAATTTTCACATAAAGCACAATAAAAATAGATACTTCTTTAATCATATAAAAGCAGTTACACAAGAATCTTAAAAAATGAACAAAAAGGTTATAGAAAAAGATAATTTGATAGAAGACAATAGACAAAAGACAGAAGCAATTTAGAGACAGAGGAAGATAGAATTAATGAGAAAAAACAGACTAGGATACGACTTCTATCCAAGGAAAGGTCAGAGGAAAGAATGAAGAAAACAAGAATTATATGAGAAACAGAAGCAAAAGTTGCACGTTTGGAGTTCCAGAACAGGGGAAGAAAATGGAAAATGGAGAGATTTCTGAAGGTATACAGGCAGAAAATTTGCCCAATATCATTAAAAATGAAAAGCTGACCATCCAAAACTCCCAACAAAACCCTGTATGCTTGCTGTTGTTACATACCATCGAGTTAGTTCCAACTCTTACAACCTGATACACAACAGAATGAAAATCTGCCCAGTCTTGAATCATCCTCACAGTTGTTGCTACACTTGAGCCCATAGTTGCTGTCCCTGTATCTATGCACCTGGTTGAGGGTCATACTCTTTTTCACTGACCCTCTACTTTGCCAAGTTTGATGTCCTTCTCCAGGAACTGATCCTAATAAGATATCCAAAGTATGTGAGACATAGTCTCACCATCCTTACTTTCAAGGAGTATTATGGCTGTACTTCTTCTAAAACAGATTTGTTCATCTATTGATAGTTTACAATATAGTCAGTATTCTTCATCAACAACACAATTCTTCTTGATTCTTCCTTACTCGTTGTTGGCTTTCACATGCATAAAATTCTTCATTCTTCTTTATTCATTGTTGGCTTTCACATGCATAAGAGCTACCTATCAGTTTGTCATACTGTGAAGTCTTATGTGTTACTGTGATGCCTCAAGCTAAGCCACTGGTATTCAAATCCCAGAAGTTACCCACCACAGATAGGTTTCGGATGAGCTTCCAAAGTGAGACAAACTAGGAAGAATTCCCAGCAATCTACTTCTGAAAAGAACTAATGGAAATTCCACATGGACCCCCAAAAGAAAGTCACCAAGGCAGATTGTAATCACAGTTGCCAAAACCAAAGACAAAGAAATATGAGCATATCTTGAGAAAAACAGAAAGAGATCTACAAAGGGGAAAACAATGAGATTAAGATTAAGCTTTGATTACTTAACAGAAACTATGCAGGCAATGGAATGACACACTTAAAGTCTTGAGGGGAAAAAAAACTTCTAAACAAGAAAAATATATCCTGCCCAACTCTTTCTTAATTGTAATGGCAAAATTAGAACATTTCCATATAAAAAAAATTAAGGGAATGTGTAAAAACAAAAATTATTAAAGGGAATCCTTCAGTTAGAAAACCGTCAACATCAGACAGCAACTGGAATCTAGGACACAGAACAGCATCAGTCAGTTGTGAGCATTGCTATAGAACTCTCAAAGACTTAAAAAACTTGAAACAAGCAAAAAGAGACATCAATCTATAAAAGATAGCACCTTCAAAACAATAAAATGGGAAATAATTGCTGTAGGTATGAAACTTTCAAATACAGAGGAAGTGTCAGAGAATACGAAGACTCATTCAAATTTCTGAAGATAAGGGTAAATTTCAAGGTAACCAAAAAGAAAGTTAACAAACTGTGAAAAAGAAGAAAAGCAATATTCACTAAACACAAAATACAGAATAAGATAAATGAAGGAAAGAAGAAAATACACAACAAAAATAACTAAGCATGGGGAAATAAGAGAAATAAATGTTAGCACTGCAGAAAAACTCACAATATGACAGCAGTAAACTCATACCTAGCTACAGTCATACTGAATGACAATGTCTTGAGTACAACCAAGAAGAGATAGAGTGGTAAAATAGATTAAAATACATGACACATCAATGGCCAAGTGCCATCGAGTTGGAGCCCACTCATGGCGACCCTAGGGGTCAGGGTATCGAGGTATTGTCTTTAAAATATACACCTTAGACAAAATGGCATAAATATATTAAAAATCAAAGGGCTTGGGAAGAAGCTACATGAAGCAAATGGTAACTGAAAAAGAGAAGTAGTAGCAAAACTGATCTCAGATAAAATATACCTTAAGACTAGGTTTGCCGTAAAAAATAAGGAAAGGCCTTACAGGATGATTAAATGCATAATATATGGCATACCAACTAGACTTAATCTTATTAAACGTATATCCACCAAACAACAGATTGGAATGCAAAAGTTGGAAACAAAGAAGAAAGATAGGTAGTTGAAAACATGTCCTTGGTAATAGAAATGATGCTGGAGATTGCACAATAAAATTTTGTAGGAACAATCACTTGTTCATTACAAATACCTTTTCTCACTGACATCAATGGTGACTGTACACGTGGACTTCACCAGATGGAATACACAGGAATCAAATCAACTACATCTGTGGAAAGTGTCAATGGAAAAGCTCAATATCATTAGAAAGAGACCAGGTGCTGATGCTGCCTGTGGCACAGACCATCAACTGCTCATATGTGAGTTCAAGTTGAAACTGAAGAAAATTAGAACAAGTTCATGACAGCTGAAATATACCCTTGAATATACCCCACCTGAGTTTAGAGACCATCGCAAGAACAGATTTAATGTATTGAAAACAAATGACCAAAGACCAAGGAAGTCGTGGAATGATATCAAAGACATCATACATGAAGAAAGCAAGAGGTCATTAAAAAGACAGGAAAGAAAAACTAAATTAGGTGTCAGAAGAGAGTCTGAAACTTGTTCTTGAATGTTAAGTAGCTAAAATAACAGAAAGAAATGAAGTAAGAAGAGAACTGAAGATTTCAAAGGGTTACTCAAGAAGACAAAGTATTATGATGACATGTTCAAAGGGCTGGAGATAGAAAAGCAAAAGATAAGAACACACTTCACTTTGCTCAAGTAGAAAAAACTGAAGAAAAAATTCAAGCTTCAAGTTTCAGTAGTGCAGGATTCTACAGGGAAATTCAAACAACTCAGGAAGCATCAAAAGAAGATAGAAGGCATACATAGAGTCATTATACCAGAAAGAACTGGCCAACATCTAACCGTTTCAAGAGGAAGCCTGTGATAAGAAAACAGTGGTACTGAAGGAAAAAGGTAAAGGTGCATTGAAGGCACTGACAGAAACAAGACTCCAGGAATTGATGGAATATCAATTGAGATATTTCAACAAATGGATGCAGTCCTGGAAGCAGTTGCTCATTTGTGCAGAGAAATTTGGCAGAGAGCTACCTGGCCAATGAAATGGAAGAGATCTATATTTATGCCTATTCCCAAGAAAGGTGACTCAACTGATGCAGAAATTATCAAACAATATCATTAATATCACACAAAAGTAAAATTTTCCTCAAGATTATTCAGAAGTGACTACAACATTATATTGACAAGGAACTACCAGAAATTCAAGCCAGGTTCAGAAGAGGACATGGAACCAGAGATATCCCATTGCTGATGTCAGATGGATCTTGGCCTAAAGCAGAGACTACCAGAAAGTTTACCTGTGTTTTATTGACTATGAAAAGGCATTTGACTTTTGGATAATGATGAATTTGGATAATGACTTTTGGATAATGATGAACTATGGATAACAGTGAAGAGAATGGAACTTCAAGAACAATTAATTGTGCCATGAGGAATGTGTACATGGATCAAGAGGCAGTTGTGCAAACAGAACAAGGGGGCCCTGCATAGTTTAAAGTCAGGAAAGGTGTATGTCTGGTATGCTTTCACCATACATTTTCAAGCTGTATGCCTAGCAGATAATCTGAGAACCTGCACAATATGAAGAAGAATGAGGCATCAGGATTGGGGGAAGACTCATTAACAACCTGCATTGTGGAGATGACACAACTTTGCTTCCTGAAAGTGAAGAGCATTTGATATATTTACTGATGAAGAGCAAAAATCACAGACTTTCAATATGGGTTACACTTCAACATCAGTCTCAAGCCATGGTAGGTATTTTCAGTTGTATCATATTCATAAGAAAACTGGACAATGACCAAGGAAGACAGAAAAAGAATTGATGCCTTTGAATTGTGGTGCTGGAGAAGAATACTGAACATACCATGGACTGCTAAAAGAACGAACAGGTCTATTCTGGAAAAGGTACAGCCTGAGTGCTCCTTGGAAATAAGATTGGCAAGATTGCACCTCGGATACTTTGAACATGTTGTTATGAGGGATCAGTCCCTGGAAAAGGACATCATCCTTGGTAGAGGGTCAGAGAAAAAGAGGAAGGCCCTCCAGGAGATGGATTTGTACAGTGGCTACAACAATGTGCTTAGGCACAAAAATGATTGCGGGCATGGCACAGGACTGGGCAGTGTCTTGTTCTATCGGTCATAGGGTCTCTATAAGTTGGAACTGATTTGATGGCACCTAGTCACAACAACGAACAGCAGAGCTCTGAAATTCTTTAAATAAGCATTAACGACTTTGAAAGGAGAAATACACAATTCTACAGTAACAGTAAGAAACTAACACACCACTCTTGGTAAAAGACATAACATGTAGAAAGAAAGTTAACCGTGAATCAAAAGATCTAAAGGCCAAAATGAAACAAGTTAACCTCACAGACAAATATAGAATACCCCACACAACAATAGCAAATTATACTTTCTTTTCCAGTGTACAAGAAACGTTGTCTAGTATAGCCCACATTTTAGGCCACAAAGCAATCCTCAGTAAAATCCAATACATCAAAAGAATCCTGATCACATCACTATAAATGGAGAAATCAGTATCAGGAAGAACAAGGAGAAAAAAATCAAATACATGGAAACTGAGTAATATCTTGCTAAAAAATAGCTGACTAACAGAAAAATTTAAAGACAAAAACTCCCTAGGATCAAATGAGAAGTAAAAGCCATCATATAAAAACACTGGGACCCCAGCAAAGGCAATGTGCAGAGGTCGGATTACAGAAATAAATACATGTGGCAGAAAAGAATAACGGACAAAAATCAAAATGTTAGGCCTACACATCAAACAAGTAAAAAGAGAACAGCAAAACAAACTCTCAACCACAGAAGAAAGGAAATAATAAATATTAACACAGAAATAAATGAACTAAAAAAACAAACAATAGAATCAACAAGCAAAAGTTGAAAGTTCAACAAAAGCAGCGATCAGTCAAACTGATCAAAGAAAAGCGGGACAGAGAAAAAAAAAGAGCCAAATAAGAAATGAGATGGGGGATGTTACAACAGACCCAAAATTAAACAGAAAAGATCATAACAAAATACTGTGAATAACTGTACTTCAACAAAGTTGAGAACCCTTGGAAAATACACAAATTCCCCAAAAACATTGCTACATGAGTTAACACTCACTTAAGTTAAAAAAAAAAAAAAAAAAAAAAAACTGAACATCTCCATAAGAAAAGATCAAAGAAGTTGATCTTTTGATCAAAACAAAAACTCGAAACCAACAAAATCCTGGCCTAGACAGCTTCCATAGAGAACTCTGCCAGACTTTCAGAGGAAAGCTCACAGCAGTACTACTCAAACTATTTCAAAGCATAGAAAAATAAGGAACACTCCCCCAAATCATTCTATGAAGCCAGTATAATCTTGTTACCAAAGTCAGGCAAAGGCATCACACACACATACACACACATGTGCGCACACACGCATGCACACACAGACACACATGCACACACAGACACACACACAGATTATAGACAAATATTGGGTCATTGTGAAGCAGAATCAACTTGACAACAACAGTTTGGGTTTTGGTTTCTGTCTCTTATGAATACAAATAAAAATTCTCAACAGAATTCTAGCCAGTGTTGTTGCTGTGATGCGGCATGGAGTCAGCTCCAAATCATATTGACCCTCTGGACAATAGAATGATATACTGCCCAATCTGGTACAATCCTCACAGTAATTGTGGCTTCAGTCCATTGTTGCAGTCACTGGATCAGTCTATCTCCTTAAGGTTCTTCCTCTTTTTCTCTGACGGTCCATTTTACCAAGCATGACGTTCTTCATAGGGACCAGTTCCCTCTGATAAACGTGTCCAATGTACTTGAAACGAAGCCTCACCATCTTTGCTTCCAGGAAGTATTCTGGTCTTTCAAAACAGACTTGTTCATGTTTCTGGTATTTGAATGATCACCAATGGGTGATGTCGTCAGAGGAGGATGATAACATCAAGTGGTTAGGGTGATGGGTTCTGTGGGAACCTGTAGGTCTCTTATCCAGCCAATACTGTAATTGCTTAATGGGATCATGAACCAAGTGGCCATGGTGACAAGGATGGAGGTTATGCATGGGCTCAGAAATGTGGACTTCTACTCACCAGAAGCAACATGACTACAGCCGTTGCTGAGTGTCCAATCTTCCAGCAGCAGAGACCAACACTGAATGCATGATATGGCATCGTTCCTCAAGGTGGTGCCATTTTTTTTTCATTCTAACCTAGTGGCAGTTTATTTACCCTTCTATCATAGAAAGAGCAGCATTTTGTTTTACTGTAGCAGACACTGTGGGTATGGATTTGCCTTCTTTGCATACATTTCTTCTGTAAAAACTACCAGCTGTGAACTTACGGAATGCTTTCACTACCATCATGGTATCCCACACACCACTGCGTTGGGTCAAGGCCTCCATGGGTCCATGTTCATGGAATTCGGTGTCTTTTCCCTTCCTCCTGAAGCAGCCAGTTTGATAGAATGATTGAAACGCCAATCAGTTGTAGCACCAGCTAAGTGGTCATATTTTTCAGGGTCGGGAAAATGATCACCAAGAGGCTGACTATGCTCTAAAGCAGTGCCTATCATATAGTATTGATTTTCTCATAGCTAGGATTCATGGGTCCAGGAAACAAGGGGTAGAAAGAGGAGTGACATCACTTGCTGTTACTCATACTTGCTGTTACTCACCACTTGCTAGTGATTTGCTCATGAAATTTTTCCTCCTTTCCCTGTCTTTCTGTGCTCTGTGTGCTCAGAGGTCTTAGCCACAGAGAGAAGATTGCTGATACCAAGAGATATGACACTGTTTCCATAGAACTGGATGTTAAGAATGTCAGCTGTCCATGCTGAGAAACTCCTGCCACTGAATCAATGAAGACAGTAGTTACTGTATTGGATGGAGTGACTGACCTTGATTACCAAGAGAAAATCAGATTGATATTTCATACTTGAGGGTAAATAAGACTGTGTCTGGAAGAAGAAACCCTTGAAGATGTCTCTTAGTGCTAACATGTCTTGCAATTAAAATCAATTGAAAACTACAGCCACCAATTCCATCATGACTACTCATAGTCCAGACCCTTCAGACATGAAGACTCAGATCACTTAAGGTCTTAGTTATCTAGTGTTGCTCTAAGAAAAATGCTGTAGTTCTGTGACTTAAAAAAAAAAACACACAGAAATTCCTACTCTCGTATTATAGGAGTCTAAAAGTCTGCAGTCATGGAGCCAGCTTCCTGAGAAGGCATTCTTACTTTTTCTGCTCTAGGTAAAGGTCCTGGTTGTTAGTCTTCCCTGGTTCTAGGAGCTTCTCACTGCAAATATCCTGGGTCCAAAGTATGTGCTTGGCACCTAGTTGTTCTTTCTTGGTGGTACAACATCCTTCTCTCTCTGCTCACTTTTCTATCCTTTAATCTCTTGTAAGATAGAAGTTATAAAGGCCACTTTCCAGGAAAATTGCCTAAAAATTCGATCAACGCTACCACCAGAATAATGGTGTTGCATTCCAACTTAATCCCCTTTAACACAGCCTAATCTTTCTTGATTAAACACAGACACTGATCAAGACTTACAACATGTAGGTAAATTATATCAGACAGCAAAATGGAGGACAACTGTCTGTAAATTATGAACTAACCAAACTGACACACAGTTTTGGGGGAAGCTATTCAATGCATGACATTAAACACTTTGACTCCCCCAACCCAATTCACATCTTTGCAACATGTATCCGACTCAATGGCACTTGGCTGGCTTGGCTAAGACTCTTTCATCCCATCCTATCACAGCAAAAGTCTTCAATTCTAACTCCCAGATCTTCTGAGGCAAAATTCCTCTTCTGCAAAGTCTATACCCTAAGTTATCTGCTTCAAAAGTAAGTGGTGGAAAAGGCATTACAGATCGGTGAAATTGGAGGGAAATCAGGGATACGAGGCATCAAGCAATTCAGAAGAACACATTACGTGAGTCCTCTGGCTCAGAAATAATCCACTGTTTTCTGAGATCTTTTAGTCAGTTGCTCTGCCCTCCAGATTCTGGGTATTGGCGGTGCTAACTGAATTCTGGGGGGAGGCCCCTCAGCCCTGGCCATCAATCAGCTCCAACTTCCAGGCCTGGGGAAACAACAACTCTGTTCCATTGCGCTGGGGCAGCTCCACTCTCCTTGTCTGTGTGGTGACTGTATCCCCTGAATCCCAGGTGACCTGGCCATTTTGCCCGTTGATTAGGGGAGCCCTGCACTTTCATTTTGGGGCAGTGGATCTCCCTCCATCTTGCTGGTACCCATGGAAGGCAGCCTTACACCCCCAAACAGTAAGTTAAGATTTGATTCTTTCAAACCCAGAAAACTGTAACATCATGCTTTAAAACCCCAGAGGTCACAGCCCCACGTTTTGAGACCGAGGCAGCTCTGCTTCTTATGCGCCTTGTCTCTTCGGCTCCTGCTTCCTGATTCTTTGGCCTCTCAGGCACTCAGTCTGACCGCAGCAATCTGCCCTGTTCTGGCTAGAGATCCAAAGATCTTTACCTCTACCTGTAAGGGCCTCAAGGCACCCCTCTTCCACCAGTAGACCTCACATTCAGGTCACTCAGCTTTCTCTGCTATATAAGTTGGCAAGCCTAGCTTCACCAGTGAGGGCCCAGAGGCACCCCACTCAGGCAGGAAACCTGTACAAAGGCACTCAGTTTTCTCATTTCATGAGTCTGATCCCATGCCATCGTGAGCCAATGTACCGTTGCTGCTGTTGCCATTTCTCTGCTACTGTGTCTTGCCATCTGTCCCATATGTATCACAATTCTGCTCAGTCTTCTGAGCTCGCACCAGAATTGTCTTTGATGTCTATAATTCCAACAACAATCTCCTCAGTGTCATTTAACTTCTACTACTAAGCAAACAAAACAAACTTTGCTACTGAGTTGATTCTGACTCATAGTATCCTACAGGACAGAGTAGAACTTCCCTACACAGTTTCCAAGCAGTGCCTGGTAAACTTGAACTCCCAAACTTTTCGTTAGCAGTCATAATTCTTAACCACTACCATACCAGGGTTTCTCATACTTTTTTGTATTTAAAAAAAAAAAAAAGAAAGAAATGCCAATGACACTTTAAAAGTCTTCCAGCGTCTAGTCATTACTTGGTTTGAAAACTGCTTCCACACTGTATGCATCGGTTACAGCAGCTCCTGGCACTCCTGGTCCCAATGCTGCATCAGTTACCCAGTGCTGCTGTAACAGAAATACTACAAGTATGTGGCTTTGACAAATAGGAATTTACCCTTCCATCTACCAGGCTAGGAGTCCAAATTCAGGATGTCAACTCCAAGGAGACATTATCTTTCTCTTTTAGTTCTGGGGAAAGATCATTGTTATCAAACTTCTGCTGGTCTAGGGATTTCTCAGTATAGGGATCCTTTGTCTACAGGATCTACTCTACTCCCCTTGCTTCTTTCTTGGTAGCATGACTTCCCTCTCTCTGCTCTCTTTTCTTTCCTTTTACCTCTCAGAAGATAAAAAGTGATGGAGACTACATATCAAGGACACGCCCCTTACATTGGATCAGGCCTGTGAGGAAACGTGATGTATTCTACCCTAATCATCTTTGTTGAGAAGACGAAAGTATTATAATGCCATGTGCAGAGAGCTAGATAGAAAACCCAAAGGGAATAACACACTCTGCATTTCTCAAGCTGAAGAAATATATAAGAAAAAATTCAACCTCGAGTTGCAATATTGAAGATTTCTATGGAGCAACTGTTAAATGATTCAGCTAGTATCAAAAGGAGAAATACAGAGAGTCATTATACTGAAAAGAATTGGTCAAAGTTCAACCACTGCAGGAGGTAACATCAGCAGAGGTCCTGAGGGAAGAAGTCCAAGCTGCACAAAGGCATTGGCAGAAACAAGACTCCAGGAACTGACGGAATACCTTTGAAGGTAAATACTGCTGCATCTTCACAATTAGAGAAGTAAACTGAAACCCAGAAAAATTCAGTAGCTTGCTCATGTTACACAGCTGCTAAAGGGCAAAGCCAGGATTGGCTATGTTCTTGACAAATATGGCAGGTGACAGTCACCTAATACACACAGCTCCATGGACGTATCAGTCATTAACATCCTCCTCGGACCTCCAAACTAAAGCAAATAGTGTCACATATTTTGGGGGAGAAGTGAAGGAGTATATTAAAACATTTTGCATCAACATAAAAATAAACAACACAATGGCAGCGGTGAACACATAGCTATCAATAATTACATTGAATGTGAATGGACTGAATGCTCCAGTAAAGAGACACCGAGTGTCATCTTGGATCAAAAGACACGACCCATCCATATGTTGCCTACAAGAAACTCACTTGAGACCTAAAGACAGGAACAAACTGAAAATTAAAGGATGGAAGAATATATATCAAGCTAACAATGAACAAAGAAGAGCAGGAGTGGCAATTCTAATCTCAGACAAAATCAATTTTAATGTGAAATCCACCATCGTGGACAATGGACACTATTTATTGCTGAAAGGTTCAGTACACAAGCAAGACTTAACTATATTAAATATTTATGCACCTAATGCCAGCCAAGCCAAGCCAAGTCATGAGCACCTAAATATGTCGAAGAAACACTGACTACGCTCAAAAGAGAGTTAGATGACTCCACAATAATAGTGGGAAACTTTAACACTCCACTCTCATTACTAGACAGATCATCTAGAAAAAAGCTCAGTAAAGATACAGAAGACCTCAATGACACAATTAACCAACTAAAGCTCACTGATATATACAGAACTTTCCACCCATCAGCAGACAACTACACCTTCTTCTCCAATGCACATGGAACATTCTCCAGAATTGACCACATGATAGGCCATAATCTGATGCTCAACAAAATCCATACCATTGAATTACTGCAAAGCATCTTCTCAGATCGTAAAGCCATCAAAGTTGAAATCAATAGCAGAAAAAACATAGATAGAAAGTGGAACTCTTGGAAACTGAACAACGTCTTGCTCAAAAAAAACATGGGTTATAGAGGAAATCAAGGATGAATTAAAGAAATTCATGGATTCCAATGAGAACAACAATACTTCCTACCAGAACCTATGGGATACAGCCAAAGCAGTGCTCAGAGGTCTGTTTATCTCCATAAATTCACACATCTGGAAGGAAGAAAGAAAACAAATCAAGGAAACTAACTCTACAGCTTGAACAAGTAGAAAGAGAATAACAGAGGAACCCCTCGGGCACCAGAAGAAATGAGATCATAAAGATTAGAGGAGAGCTAAATGAATTAGAGAATAGAAAAACAATTGAAAGAATTGAAAAGACCAAAAGCTGGTTTTTTGAAAAGATCAACAAAATTGATAAACCACTGGCTAAACTTACTAAAGAAAAGCAGGAAAGGAAACAAATAACCCAAATTAGAAATGAGAGGGGAGTTGTCACCACAGACGCAACAGAAATCAAAAATATCATAACAGAATACTATGAAAGACTGTACTCTAACAAATTTGAAAACCTAGGGGAAATGGACCAATTCCTTGACTCATACCACCTACCCAAATTATCACAACATGAGGCAGAACAACTTAATAAACCCATCACAAAGGAAGAGATTGAAAAGGTCATCAAAACACTGCCAACCAAAAAAAGTCCGGGCCCAGATGGCTTCACGACAGAATTCTGCCAAGCATTTAGAGAAGAGTTATCCCCAGTACTACTGAGACTATTTCACAGTATAGAAAGGGATGGAGTACTCCCAAACTCATTCTATGAAGCCAGCATAACTCTGATACCTAAGCCAGGGAAAGATCCAACAAAGACAGAGAACTATAGACCGGTATCACTCATGAACCTAGATGCAAAAATCTTCACAAAATTCTTGCCAACAGAATACAACAACATATCAAGAAAATAATCCATCATGACCAAGTGGGATTCATACCAGGGATGCAAAGCTGGTAGAACATCGCCAAGCCAAGTGCTGTCGAGTCGGGTTCAACATCAGGAAAACAATTAATGTGATTAACCACATAAATAACACAAAAGACAAGGATCACCTGATTTTGTTCATTGATGCTGAAAAGGCATTTGACAAAGTCCAACACCCATTCATGCTAAAAACTCCTAGCAAAATGGGCATAGACGGCAAATTCCTCAACACAATAAGGGCCATTTATACAAAGCCAATTGCCCACATCATCCTGAATGGAGAGAGACTGAAAGACTTTCCCTTGAGATCAGGAGCTACACAAGGATGCCCACTGTCACCTCTCCTATTCAACATTGTTCTAGAAGTTCTAGCCAGAGCAATTAGAAAAGACAAACAAATAAAGGGCATCTGCATCAGCAAAGAGGAAGTTAAAATCTCCCTGTTCGCAGATGATATGATTGTATATGCAGAGAACCCCAAGGAATCTATAAGTAAGCTACTCAAACTGATAGAAGAGTTCAGCAAAGTCTCAGGATACAAGATAAACAAAAGTAAATCAGTAGGATTCCTTTATACTAACAACGAGACTGTTAAGGGGGAAATTATCAAATCAATACCATTTATGACAGCCCCTAAGAAGATAAAGTACCTAGGAATTAATCTAACCAGAGAAACAACAGACCTTTACAAAGAGAACTACAAGCCCTTACTACAAGAAACTAAGAGAGACTTAGATAAATGGAAAAACCTACCCTGCTCATGGATAGGAAGACTTAACATTGTGAAAATGTCTATTTTACCCAAAGCAATTTATTTATATAATGCAATGCCAATAGAAGTTCCAGCATCATTTTTTAATGAGATGGAGAAACAAATCACCAATTTTGTTTGGAAAGGGAAGAAGCCCCGGATAAGTAAGGTACTACTAAAGAAAAAGAACATACTGGGAGGCCTCTCATTACCTGACCTTAGAACATACTACACTGCCACAGTGGTCAAAACAGCCTGGTACTGGTACAAGAACAGACAGATCGATCAATGGAACAGAATTGAGACCCCAGAGATAACACCATCTGCCTATGAACAGTTGATACTCAACAAAGGCCCTAAGACATTAAACTGGGCTAAAAACAGTATCCTCAACAAATGGTGCTGGCAAAATTGGTTATCCATCTGCAATAAACTGAATCAAGATCCATATCTTATACCTTATACAAAAACCAACTCCAAGTGGATAAAGACCTAAATATCAAACCTAAAATGATAAAGCTCATCCAAGAAAAGGTAGGAACAACAATGGAAGTTTTCATACACAATGAGGACACACTCCAAAATCTGTCAAAGAAACCTCAATCAGCAGAAGAGAAAATAGATAAATGGGAACTATTAAGAATCAAACACTTTTGCTCATCCAAAGACTTTATTAATAGAATTAAAAGAACACCCACAGAATGGGAAAAAATATTTGGCAACTCTATGTCAGACCGACGCCTGATCTTCATAATCTATAAGATACTACAAAATATCAATAACAAGAAGATAAACCATCCAATTAAGCGATGGGCAAAGGAGATGGACAGACACTTCACTAAAGAAGCAATCCAGGCAGCCAAAAAACACATGCAGAGGTGTTCACGATCTTTAGTTATTAAAGAAATTCAAATCAAGACAACAATGAGATACATCTCACCCCAACAAGATTGGCCATGATCCAGAAAACACAAAACAACAAATGCTGGAGAGGCTGTGGAGAAAGTGGAACCCTCCTACACTGTTGGTGGGGTTGCAAGATGGTACAGCCTCTTTGGAAGGCAATCTGGTGCTTCCTTAAAAAAATGGATATCGATATACCATTTGACCCAGTAATTCCACTACTTGGAATATATCCTATAGAATCAAGGCCTTTCACACCAGCGGACACATGCACCAGAATGTTTACCGCAGCACAGTCCACGATAGCAAAAAGATGGAATCAGCCCAGATGCCCAACAATAGAAGAATGGATAGGTAAACTGTGGTAAATATACTCAATGGAGCACTATGCAATGATAAAGAATAACGATGATTCCAGGAAACATCTCCTAACCTAGTTTCAACTGGAAGACATGTTGAATGAAAGTAGTCAGTGACAAAGGGACAAATACTGTATGAAACCTCTACGATAAGATCTCAAAAACAGACTTGTGTATGGAAGAAAAGATGCTTTGACAGCGGCAAGGAAGGGAGGGAAGGATGGTGAGGGGGGAGGGTTTAGTATAGATAGCTACTAGAAATCTAGTTGGGAGAAAGTGGTGGTAGCACACATTAGAAACAAGAACAACATTAAGTGGACTTCAGCATAACTTGAGTACTCCTTCCATCTTAACTCAATACTGCAAGGATAGAGTAACTGGGGCAGGGGGCGGGGGACCATGCTCTTAGGCAAATTCCAGGCCAATTGGCACAACTACTGTTTTGCTAAGAGAGCTCTCTTCACCCCACATTGGTGAGTGGCATCTGGGGTCTTAAAAGCTGACAAGTTGCCGTCCGAGGACACAGCAAATGGTCCCAACTCAGCAGGAACGGATGCTCACCGAGGACCAAAATGACATGCGGTAAAGACAACCGAGAAGACAGAGAGACCCACAAGAGTGGGTGCCTACATCGACTTGGGACCGGAAGAACCGGATGGTGCCCGGCCACCACCAGTGATAGCCACGATGGAGCTCACAGAGAGGAGTCTCACTGGCAACACAAGAATAAAAAGAGGTGCATCATGAGATCTCCACTAAAAGACCTCAATTGATGATCCAGTGGTTTTGGGGTTCCTCTGAGAGCATGGCCCCCAGCCCTGATGCTGCCCTTTCCCATAATTTATAACAAAGGTCCACTCTTTGGACAGGAATGGATTGGACTTGGCAATGCAGAGTGACCATATATTGGAAGCACTTTATGGTTCTATACATCTGTAGGATATCATCTTGCTGACCTGTGGCTGGAGGAAGGAGAGTGAACGGAGAGGAGGAGAAAGGAGGCTGTTGGGAGGATGAGACATGTATGGAACAGAGAGGAATAGTGTGCAGTCACCGGACAGGGAGAGCAGTGGAAGCTGCATATAGGTGGGCATGTAAATTTATACGTGAATGTACATTTTCACTCAGTTATGTTAAATAAAAATAAAACATTTTGTTAATCTAGGTATCCAGTGTCAGAGATCTTCCAAAATTATTTCATGTGTAAAGAAAATAAGAATTATATATTCAAAGAAAATAGAATGAAACCTGCCACGTGCTGCCCTTCCATAATCTAAATTTAAATAAAAAATGTAGTTGGTAATGGGCTCCCTTCTTCTGAGACAGGCTCACACCAGACATTTCGTTATGCTGGTAATAAAATAACCTCCATTTTGCAAAGGAAGATCTCAGCTAATGGCAGTACCTAATGCTTCAATTTTTCTTTTTTTTTTTTTATTATGGTTAAGTGAAAATACACAATACAAATCAATTTTGCATGCCCGCCTATCTGCAACTCCATCTGCTCTCCTCACCCTGTGACAGCACGTGCCTCCTTTTCACTCTATGCTACTAGTAGCCTCTTATTGAACACCTGTCCCCTCCTGTGCTTTAATTTTCTTAATGCGTTGACTAGTAATAGTCTCTCCACTCAATGGCTAATATTAATAAGGCTCACAAAACTGTATTAATCAAGAAAAAACTTATGTATGTCTTATGTAAGTGTGAAATTATATGTATGCCATTGGTAATTTAAAGATATCTTTTTACTCTGAGAAATAAAATTTTTGCCAATCTTGTTTGCCTCATTTTGATTTTTTAAATCATTACTAATTTGAGTTATAAGGAATTTTCATCATTTTCATAGTTTTTGCACCCTGAAAATATAGGCATGCATGCACTATCAGGAGTTTGTTCACATATCTTTGAGCTTTTCCTTAAGGCAACTTTTTCAGTGGGTAGAATGATTTTTTTTTTTAAAGCCAATATAACAGTAAAATCACTTGGCCCATGAAGACTAATCTCTCCTTTTAAACATCACAATGTAAATACGCTGAAGCGATGTTGTCATAGAGATGAATTTGAATCTGACTTCATCACTTGAAAATGTGGGTTATTCACAAGTCTCCTTGTGTTGTTAATCACAAAGATTACTTGCACAAATTATTTTTCTTATGCTCTTGTAGATGATATCTTTCTAAATTCATTTTGCAGAAATACAGAGCAGAGTTCATGTTTGTGAAGTGATTTTTGTATCCAAAAAATAGATTCTGTTCTCTTATCAGTAGATTTGAAGCTTTTATGCACACAGTCATGATATTTATAAATTACGAAAGGTTTCGTCTTTTACAATTCATGTAACCCCTGAGGAATCCCTGGTGGCATAGTGGTAAAGTGCTCTGCTAACCAAAATATCAAAAGTTCAAATCTACCAGGCACTCCTTGGGAACTCTAGGAGGCCGTTCTACTCTTCCTGTAGGGTTGCTGTGAGTCAGAATCAACTCCACTTCAGTGGGTTTTGTTGGTTTTTTTGGTTATAACCCCTGAGTGGAAATAAGATTCCCCAGGTACTTCCTCAGGTTTTGGAAATAGGGAATAGACATTGAATATTCCTGCACGTGTGGAGCTTACATTCCAGGGGGAGCTTATATCAGAGAAAATTCTAGAAGGTCCTGTGATACAGAATGCTACATCAGTGGTCAACGAAGACCTCTCTGAGAAGGTGACCTATCAGCTGCAATCTGACCATCAAGAAAGAAAAGGCCATAATAAGGTAAACAGGAAGGACTTTCACAGCAGAGGGAACAACCAGTGCAAAGCATTTAAAATGGGAATAAGTGGAGTGTTTCTCAGACAAAACTAAGTCCTTTGTGGTTGCAATGTAGTAGGCAAAGAGTGACTGTAGTGCACTGCTGTCAGATAAGCTTCATGATTTATAAATCAGGGTGGGGAATTGACATTTATTCATTGTGCTGAGGACAGATCAATGGGATGATTTTTCTGCAAAGGAATGACACAACCAGATTTGCAATAAACAATTGAATAAGTTAATAAGCAAGGTATTTTCAGAGTTACATGTACCCTTTAGCCCACTGCCATTGAGCCGGGTCCATGTATCCTTTAGCAAGCAAATAAAGCACACAAATGAAATATCTTTATTGAATCACCCAAAGTCAATCTGTTAATAGAGTATGCCCATAACACCTTGCATTTGTCTGTTTTTCTCTGCAATTTTAAACTTCTAAACTTAGTTTCCTTTTTGTTTACAGACAAAACTTGCAAAGGATGCTATACTTCTGCCTTCTCTACAGGGTAACGCATTCTGCATAAAGGTATACACTTGTACATAAGACTTCTAACTGTGAATACCACTTATCAGACTTTCATGACACTTGTGAGAGTTTGTTTTATTGAAGAAAAATTTAAACTTCACTGCTGTATTAGGTACTTTGTATTCAGCTAATAGGAGCTAGCAGAGAAGGAAGGAATATGGGTAGGGCCTATTGGGCAAAGTAGAGGATTCCAGGAAAGCATAGTCTGGGAATTGAGTTTGGTGTATTTGGAGAAGAGAAACCCTCATGCTGTCGTGTTTAAGTCCTACGTCTCTCAACCAAAATGTCAGCAGTTCACATCCAGCAGGTGCTCCACAGAAACTCTGTGGGGCAGTTGTGCTGTGTCCTATAGTGTCTCTACGAGTCAGAATCACCTCGATGGCCATTGGTTTGGTTATTTGGAAAAGGGGAAAGACCAGAAGCATGAAAGCAAGAAAAGTAGCCTACGCAGAGAGGGTACAGACAAGCAGATGAAGATCGTGAAGGTCTGAGCAAGTCATAGAAAACGTTTGGCTTTCAGTCCAGGAAAAAAATGGATTTGTTGAGAAAGTAGCTATAGAAAAGACCATATTTTCTTCTTTTCAAGGGGAAAATTTGCCAGTTATGTTAAGTAAAGGAAAAAGGTTGCTGGCTGTCACTGAGTTGACTCCTTGACTCTTGGTGACCCTGTGCACCGAGGAGAAGGCTGCCTGGTCCCGCACCATATGCCTGATAGTTTGAAGACTTGACTATTTTACTGCTCAGTATTTTCATCGACAGATTTTTGGAATAGTTTTCTAGGCTCTTATTCCTAGTCTTAGGCTGGAAGGTTTGCTGATACCTGTTTAGCATCACAGTGACACACAAGCCTCCACTGACAGGGAGGGGGAGTTCCACATCAGGTGCGTTGACTGGGAGTCCGCTGAACAACCACTACTGTCAAAGAAATAATGTACAGCAGAAAAGTTTCATCTGGAACATATAGAGAGATACACATACATGTGTGTGTTATATATATATTATTGTATTTACTTAACTAAACAAAGAATTACTTCACTTTTAAGACTAGTTTTTAATATACGAATCTTGTAATCAGTAAGGTTATATGTTAACTTGACTGGGCCACAATTCTCAGTGGTTTGACAGCTACCGTGTAGTTCGTCAGGTCTGTGAAAAGTAATTATCTACTTCGTGAGACTTGATGTAATTCAATCACTTCATGACGGGATCTCCTGTGAGCTGCCAATGAGTTCAAAGACAATGTCACTGATTGCATTTTCTACCCCCAAAATACATGAGTCAATTCAGCTTGGATATGATTCCCAGTATTGTGTAGTTATCCTCCGTTTTGTGATTGATATAATTTTCCTACATCTTGTCAATGCAAATCTCCACCTGTGGTTAGTGAGACAAGATTAGACTTTCTCACAGAAGATTACGGTGTGAGGTAACATCCTTGCTGAGGTCACATCCCTGATCCTTGGGGTGTGGCTTGCACCAACTTTTATCTTGTTGCTGTTTTTGTTAGGTGCCATTGAGAGGATTCTGACTCATAGCAGCCCTGCGCCATCTCACCGTCTTTGTTATACTCTAGCCCATTGTTGTAGCCGGTGTGTCAATCCATCTCCTTGAGGGTCTTCCTCTCTGCAGATAACGTTTTACTTTTCCCACTCATGATGTCCTTTTCCAGGTGCTGATCCCTCCAGACAACATGTCCAAATGATGTGAGACATAGTCTTACCACCCTTGCTTTAAACAAGCATTCTGGTTGTACTTCTTTCAAGACCAATTATGTTTCCTTTTTGCTTTTTGCAATCCATTATTTATACAATATTCTTTGCCAAAATGACAATTCAAAAGCATTATCTCTTCTTTGGTCTCCTTCATTCATTTGGCCAGCTTTTGCGTGCATACGATGTGATTGAAACTACCATGGCTTGGGTCAGACACAACTTAGTCTTCAAAGAGACATCTTTGATTTTCAGCACTTTAAAGACATCTTTTGCGGCAGATTTTCCCAGTGCAATGTGCCTTTTCATTTCTTTACTCCTGCCTCCATGGGTGCTGATTGTGGATCCCAGTAAAATGAAAATCTTGACAGCTTCAGTCTTTTCTCCATCTGTCGTGATATTGCTTATTTGTCCAGTTGTGAGGATTTTTGTATTCTTTTTTTCTGACTTTTGGATTTTCTGTGTGTGGTCTTTCATCTTCATCAGTAAGTGCTTCAAGTCCTCTTTCAGCAAGCAAGGTAATATCATCTGTATGATGCAGACCTTTGATGAGTCTTCTTCCATTCTTGATGCCCCATTCTTCTTCATATAGTCCAGCTTCTCTGCTTATTTGTTCAGCATGAATATCTAACATGTATAGTGAAGGAATATAACCCTGCTGCTCTTCTTTTCTGACTTTATAACAATCAGTACCCCCTTGTTCCTTCTGATCGATGTACAGTTCCTCATGAGTGGCATTTGGTGTTCCAGAATTCCCACCCACCCTTCACAACATTATGCACATCAGCAAATGAAGGTCTTGAAAGCTTGACTCTACGCATGTCGTCAAGGTCAGCTCTACTTTGAGGAAGAAGCTCTTCTTTCCCAGTCGTCTTTTGAATGCCCTACAACTTGCACAGTATCAGGCAATGTTCTGCTTCTGTAAAAAAAGGTTTTCACTGGCTAATTCTTTTCTGTCCGTGACCCCACCCGTCCAGCAGGTAGAGAAAGGACACACGGACCACCATACGCGGTTTCAAGATTCTACTTCCTATGTTCTTCTTTGTACAACTACTACAATGTCCCTCACCTGTTATATAGTCCAATCCCACCAATCATAAGGCACAGCTGATTCATGTGTAGTGCATGAGCAGAACATAGCATTGCAAAGAGAAGCTGAGTGGCTACGGGCTCTAGAGGCAAGCAATCAGAAAGCTGATCACGAGCTGTTCACGCGCCAGGAAGGAACTGCGTCAGCAGGCTAATCATCAGACCGGGAGTGTCTCGGGGAGGAACTCCTGATAACAGGCGCCATCTTTATGGCGCAGTTTCTTTTCGCTCCCGACACTTTTCAGGTCATTATTCCTACTCTGGAAGCTCAGCTGAATTCTGTTCACCAAATGTGACCCTGCTGGTATCTGAAGATTGGTGACCTAGCCTCCACCGTCCTAGCAATAGGCAACCCACCAGAGTATGAGACACTGACAGATGAGCAGGGGAATTTTATCTTATAAGAGTTAAAAGGAAAGAGAAGAGAAAGATGGGAAATCTCATACCATTAAGAGACAATAAGCATAAGAATAGCACATTCTGGACTTGGAGTCCCTGTGGTAAGAAGCACTTCAGATAAGGGAAGATTCAGGACCCTCCTTCAGAGACTACAGAGACAGAAAGCCTTCCCATTAAGCCAATAATGCTGAATTTGGACAGCCTTTGATAAAATGAATTCTTCCTTTTTAAAGGTATCCACTTGTGGTATTTCTATTATTGTGGCACTAGATAAATAAGCCAAAATTTGATACTGGGAACAAGATGTCGCTGTAACAAATATCTGAAATGTGGAAGCAGTTTTGAAACGGTGAATGGATAGAAGACTCAGAAGGAAGCAAAGAGAAGGGTCAACACCAGAGAAGGCACAAGTGGTGACAAACATCAGCAGAGGACCCGAAGCAGGACCCCAGCTCCAGAAGGTGCTAGAGCTGATCCACGGGAGGAGTGAGCTGAGTAGGTGTGCACAGGAGGCTTTCTGTTGGAGTGCAGTACTTCTGGGTGCTTATCAGTGGAGTTAAGCTTTCTGACTCACAGAACAAGAGGTGAGTGCATTCTGGCCAATGTTTACTGGCAGAATAGGTTGCCTCTGGGGCACTTACTGATAAAACTTTAGAGTTCTGGAACACTTGCCAGGGCAGGGCAGATGGATGCTATGAGGCTCTAGGGCTGAGAGGCCAAGGAACCAGGAAGCGGAAACTGAGGAGACAAGGAACACAGAATGGTGAGCTGCTCAATTTCAAAAGACATGTCCAGGACCTCTGGGATTTCAGCGGTTGAATCCATGACTTCTGGTATTTCTATGGGTAGAGTCTCCACTCGGATGAACTAGGAGAATGACGTGCTTAGAGCTCAGTGAGTGAAGTTACTATTCTAACAGGACCGCAAAGCAGAGGTGAAACGCTGAACTTTGGGGTCCAACACAGAACTGGAGATTCTGGTGTATAATTAGAGCCTGGAGGGCAGGACCATGGTGTAAACTATTACAAAGAACAGATTATTTTCAAGCCTTGAGAGCAAATGTGATGTGATGTGTTGAGGTATTTGGTATGGGTTACACATTCTTTCTTTCCATTTGTCCCTTTCGTAATGGAAATGCCTGTCTTTGCCTGCCTTTGTGTCGTTGCACTTTTTGAAGCAGAGATCAAAGATCATGAAGGTGGAGCAGGACTGGTCAGTGTTTCCTTCTGTTGTACATAAAGAGTTTTATGAATTGGGAAATATCCCAGATGTGCGAGGCGATTCTCTCTATCATTGTTTCCAAGGAACATTCCCGCTATATTTTTTCTGGGAGAGATTTGTTGGTTTTTTGCTAGTCCATACTATTTTATCCTCACTCTGCATACGTCAAAAACACCATAATTCAAAGACTTCAGTTGTTCTTCAGTCTTTCTTATTCACTGTCCATCTTTTGCATGCATATGAAGCAATTCAAAACACTATGACTTGAGTCAGGCATCTTTTGATTTCTTGATGTTTCTATTAGTGTAGATTGTGGATCCAAGTAAAGTGAAATCCTTGATAACCTCAATCTTTTCTCCATGTGTGATGCTGTTGCTTGTTGGTCTAGTTGTGAGGATTTTGTTGTTTTCATATTTAGGTGTAATCTATACCGGAAGATGTGATCATTGATTTTCATCAGTGTGTGCTTCAAATGATCTTTAACTTTCCTCAAGACAGTCTGTGTTCTTTGCATATCTCATGTTGCTAATAAATCTTCCTGCAGTCCTGAGTAACACTTTTATTCATGTAGTCCAGCTTTTCAAATTATTTGTTCAGCAAACTGATTAAATAAATACGGTGAAAATACACAACCCTGACGTACACCTTTCCTGACTTTAAACCATCAAGTATCTCCTTGTTGTTTGATTGACTTTTCTTGTGATCTGTGTATAGGTTCCTCATGAGCACAATTAAGTGTTTTTGAATTCCTGTTCTCTGGAGTTTCCATTTTTCAAAATATTATCCACAATTTGTTATGATCCACGTAGTTGAATAACTTTGTGTCATCAATAAAACAAAGGTAAACATTTTACGGTATTCTAGAAACTTTCTCTTGAAAATTGAGTCAAGTGAACAGAAAAATTATATAGTGAACAGATATAATTATAAAGTGAACAGATTATATCAAGCCACATTTTAAGTGCTCAGTAACCACATATGGATAAAAGTTGCCCTACTGCACATCTCAGAAACCCTGGTGGGGTAGCAGGTTTAGTACTACGTCTACTGAGAGGTCAGCAGTTCAAATCCACCAGGCCCTCCGTGGAAACTCTATGAGGTAATTCTACTCTGACCTCTAGGGTCGCTATGAGTCAGACCCAACTCAGTGGCAGTGGGTTTTTCATTGTACATCTCAGTCTTGGGAATTTGGGGAGATGAGTGTAATCTAGTGAAGTAAGGCAGCAAAACATGACTTCAAAGGATAGCTTGAGAAGACAAACCAAAATATTACTGTTGTGTGTGCAAATATCTGGAGTTGCAAAACAGAAATTTAAGAGCAATCCTGGCATTTCTCAAGCTGAAAGAACTGGAGAAAAAAATCAGGCCTCAAGTTGCAATAGTGAAGAGTTCTATGGGCTAAATACTAAATGGTGCAGGAAGCATCGAAGGAAGAGACAAGGAATACAGAGAGGCACTGTATCAAAAACAATTGGCTAATATTTTGTCATTTCAGAAGGTAGGATATGGTGAAGAACCAGTGGTACGGAAGCAAGAATTCCAAGCTACACCGAAGGCATTGGTTTAAAAACAGGTTCTGGGAATTGACAAAACTACAAATTGAGATGTTTCAATAAACACATGCAGCTCTTCTCTTTCATTTATATTAAGAAATTAGGAAGACAGTTACCTGATCAATCAATGGGAATAGATTCACATTATACCTATTCTCAAGAAAGATGACCCACCAGAATATAGAAATTATCAAACAATCCTTAATATCACACACAAGTAAAATTTTGCTAAAGACTATTCAAAAGCAGTTGGAATAGTACTTTGACAGGGAACTGCCAGAAATTCAGGCTGGATTCAAAAGAAGACATGGAATGAGGAATATGATTACTGATGTGTGATGGATCCTGGCTGAAAGCTGAGAATATCAGAAAAATGTTTTCCTGTGTTTTATTAAAAATGAAAAAAAGGCATTTGATTGTGTGGGTCATACAACTGTGATATAGCCATGTAACTCTGAAGAGACAGCCTTGGTCACTGTTAGACAAACAAGGCCACACCTTTAAGAAGTACTGTCCAATAGCAGTATAATCCAAGGCATGTATGCAATTTTAACACTTCAATAGCCAATTTATAAAATAAATGGAAACAGATGAAATTAATTTCAGTAAACATCAATTACACACTGTGCTTAAAATAGAATCATTTTAGCACATAATCAATGTAAGATAATTCTCACTGATGTTGTTAGGTGGTGTTAGGTGTTGTTGCATTGATATTTCCTACTAAATCTCCAAAATCCTGTATATTTATTTTATGTCTTGATTATATCAAGCCACATTTCAAGTGCTCGGTAACCACATATGGATAACAGTTGCCCTATTGTACATCTTAGAAACCCTGGTGGTGTAGTAGGTTTAGCGCTACATCTACTGAGAGGTTAGCAGTTCAAATCCAGTAGACCCTCCTTGGAAATTCTATGGGGTAGTTCACCTCTGACTTCTAGGGTCACTATGAGTCAGACCCAGTTCAGTGGCAGTGGACTTTTCATCGTGCATCTCAGTTTGGGGAATTTTGGGAGACGAGTGCAATCTTCTGGCCAGTGTGTGAGGCTAGATGTTTCCCTGGAGAACATCACAGCACAGACATCTCTTGCTATGCTGTGGTTTCTAATATAGGTAGCTTGTTGGGGGGGACAGTGATCCCTTTTAGACCATAATTATCAGAAAAATTTCAGATTTTCCAAGCCACCTCAGCTAGAAACTACCTGTTAGGTAGTTATGATTGTATCTCAATTTGGTTGAGCCATGATTCTCAGTGTTTATATGAGACCACTCCCATCACTGCTTCTGCTGTGAGTAGCTAATCAGTTTAAAGGAAATTTCCTTGGAGGTTTGGCTTATACCCACATATAAGCAGATATTCTGGCATTTTGCTTCATTTGGATCGTGTAGCTGCCCCTGGCTCATTTGCCGTCCAGCTCTTGGAATTTGAGCTATCGGCACATTATAGATCTCAAAATTCATTGATCTTCACAGTCTGAGAGTGGGAACCCTGCTCTCCACCCTGCAGAACTTGGATTCACCAGGCTCTGCAGCTATGTGAATAGATAGAAAATTCAATTTTTTTTTTAAATTGTGAGTAAGTGAAAGTATACAAATCAGATCAATTTTGCATGCCTGCCTGTCGGCAGCTCCTTCTGCTCTCCTTGCCCTGTAACAGCACGCTCCTCCTTTTCATTCTATACCTGTCTTATCCTCTTAACAAGCTCCTGTTTCCTCCTTTCTACCCTCTCTTCTCCCATCTAGAAAGAGACCAGTATGACATCATCCTATAAATGTGTAGAGCCATAAAGTATACACACCATATAGTCAACTTGTATCCCCAAGTCCAGTCTATTACTGTCCAGAGAGTTGACCTCAGTAGTATTTTTCTGGTCAGGGGCAGCAGCAGATCCAGGGACCATGCTCCAGTGTATCCCACAGGCCACTGGACCATCAATTGTGGGAAGATTCAATTTTAATCAAGGGACTCAGGAAGTTCCAGCCTCTGCAGTCATATAAGCCATTTGCTTTTCATAAATTTCTCTCCCTCTATATATATTTAAACACTTCGCTGCTTTTGCTCTCTTGAGAATCCATCCTAAGACACCAACCCAGGCACTGTCTATAGCCTTGTGCTAGAAAGTACCGTCTTGTATTAGACAGGTTGAGGACGGGTCTAGAAGAACTACATTAAACCAACATGACTGAGCCCTCTTTAGACTGCCAATCAGTATTGATTCCATTAATTTGAATACATCAAAAAACACAAATCAATGATAAACAGATGTCATATTCTTTGGATATTGTATTCCCCTTAGAATGTTTCTGTTGTTAGATGCAATGGCTCATAGCGACCTTAAGTGTAACAGAATGAAATGTTACCCAGTCCTGAGCCATCTTGCTGATTGTAGGCATATTTGAGTCTGCTATTGTGGCCATAGTATAGCCCCTTCAAATCTAGGAGGCTTATCTGCAGAACACATTGGATGACATTCTCTTGCAGTCCATAAGATTTTCGTACACTAAATTTTGGGTGTCAATCTCAAGTCTTTCTTTCTAGTCTTAGTCTATAAGCTCCTCTGAAAACTGCACACTAAGTGCAATCATGTTGGTATTTGAGCTATCTGTGGTATAGCTTTTAGCATCATGTTGTTGTTGTTGTTAGGTGCTGTGGAGTCGGTTCTGACTCACAGCAACTCTATGTACAACAGAATGCAACACTGCCTGGTCCTGTGCCAAGCCCACAATTATTTTTATGCTTCAGCCCATTGTTGCGGCCACCATGCCAGTCTATCCTGCTGAGGGTCTTCCTCTTCTTCAGTGACCCTCTACTTTACCAAGCATGATGTCCTTCTCCAGAGACTGGTCCCTTCTGACAGGATGTCCAAGGTATGTAAGATGCAATCTTGCCATCTTTGCTTCCAGGGAGCACCCTTTTTGTACTTCTTCAAGAATAGATCAGTTTGTTCTTTTGGCAATCCAAGGTATATTCAATAATTTTTCTAACTCCACAATTCAAAGGCATCCATTCTTCTTCTGTCTTCCTTATTCATTGTCCAGATTTGCATGCATATGATGCATTTGAAATGCATATGACACACAAATCATCAATTGCTCACATGCAAGTTCAAATTGGAACTGAAGAATATTAGAACAAGTCCATGACAGCCAAAGCAAGACCTTGAGTATATCCCTCCTGAACTTAGAGACCATCTCAATAACAGATTTGATGTGTTGAACACTGATGATCAAAGACCAGATGAGTTGTGGAATGATATCAAAGATATTATCCACAAAGAAAGCAAGAGGGCCTTACAAAAACAGGAAAGAAAGAAAAGACCAAATTGGATGTCAGAAGAGACTCTGCTACTTGCTGTTTTAGCATCATAGCAACAGACAATCCACTGTAGTATGGCAAACTGACAGGCGTTGGTTTATTATAATAAGCTGTCTGTTTTCAATTTTGTGGTATTTAACCTTCACAAATTGTCTCTGAATTGGGTTTAAACATTTTAAGGGAAAGCTACACAACTGTGACACAGAGATCGGTCACTGTGTGGTATCTGCCCCAAATGCCAATAATCTTCCCTTGTTTGCTTTAATTTTTTTTAAAGTTCTCTGTTGTATTTTACTACAAGAATTTACAAACATTTAAATTAATATCTCAATTTCTTGTCTTTAAAGAGGAAACAATAAATAACAAATCCTGCATGTAGGCCAGACATTGTAGAGAAAAACAAGACATTTATGGTGTTCCTGTACACTTCTCTGCTAGACCATTCCTAATCTGACATACCTAGGCAAATAGATAAACTCTGGAGCTGTTATAATAAATCCTCTTATAAAATTCATTTATAAGCAAATGTTTCCCATCTGCTCAAGGCTGACCTTCAGAAATCTAATTGTAGCTTGCTTTGTTCTCTTGATTGAGAAACATAAGGACTGGAAATAGCAATACTTTTGTCCAAAAGGTTTACACCAAAACTCAACTACTGCTCTGCAGTGCTTATCTGAAGACAACATTCCCACAGTTGAGAATGAAACAAGCACATAGACATATTACCAGTAGGAAAAGTCACATTAATTCTAAAAGTAATATAAATCTCTTACATATGGAGGAGAGCACTAGTGCCAAAACATTGTCTCTGGTTAGGCACCGAACTGCTAACTAGAAGGTTGGCAGTTCAAAAC
This sequence comes from Heterohyrax brucei, assembly GCA_028571685.1. NCBI lineage: Eukaryota > Metazoa > Chordata > Mammalia > Hyracoidea > Procaviidae > Heterohyrax > Heterohyrax brucei. The sequence continues at coordinate 136,645,183 of CM053146.1, read as the reverse complement.
TAGACCAAGGTACCTCAAAGGAAAGGCCTGGTGATCTGCTTCTGAATGGTCTCAGCCTTGAAATCCCTGAAGCACAATTCTCCTCTGGTGCACGTGTTTCAATCATGATACAGAATCAACTTGATGACAAACAAGTGCAGTTTTCAGTCTGAGGAAATTTCGGTGAGCTAACATGCCATCCTCCACTCATTCATTATTTTGGGAGGAAAGTTTTCAGTTATTTTATTTTATTGATCTCAGCATAGCATACATTTTCTATAAATTGGTTTCTAAAACTAGAACCTGTTACCCTCAAGTCAATTCAGACTTATATCAATGTTATAAAGGATTGATGAAATTCAGATTTCGTGCAGGGAGAGAGGATAGAAGAATAAGAGTATTTCATAGATAGCTTAGTAATCTGGTGCTGGCATAACAGAAATACCACAAGTGGATGGCTTTAACAAAGAGAAATTTATTTTTTTCTAAGAAAACTAGGTTAAAAATCCAAATCTGGTTATCACCACCAGAGGAAGGCTTTCTGTTGGCTCTGGAGGAAGGTCCCAGCCATCAGTTTTCCCCTGGACTGGAAGCTTCTAAGGTGCAGGGACCACAGGTCCACAGGACTCACTCTTTCTTGGTGGTAGGAGGGCCTCAGGTTTCTTCTTGGTTCCCTTTCCTTTATGTAAGAGATTGCCTCAAGACACAATCTAAAGATGTAGACCGAGTCCTGTGTCACCAACACAGCTTCTTCTCATACTCTGTCACTGACGTCACAGAGGTATGCTTGGCAACACACAAGAAAATCATTTTGCGCTGGGAATCTGGCCCAGTCAAACTGATACAAGGGGGATATAATTCAATCCCTCATAATAGAGAATGGCAACTTCTTTCATGTATATGTATCTAATGCCTGGAATGTCTTTATTATTATTATGTTAGAATCAGTTGATGCTCATTGCCTAAATCTACTAATTAATGAGGGATAGTCAAATGACGACATTAATTTTGTCATTCTATATACATTAGCTGAAATTTGTATATAAGCAACACTTCCCCTGATGTAAGTTTTGGTTATGTGGTAAGACAAATTTTATCAGAAAGACGTGAAAACTTGACTCGTTCCTTTAACTTCTCAGACTTTAAAAGAATATTAAGGAAAATAAATTTAGAATTTTGTCGAATGTCTTATTTTACTTACCTCGTATTATATGGGGAGTCTCAACATAATAATTCTGATACTACCATCAATAACACAATTAATGAAATATTTTTATAAATTTACTTTATTTGTCCATGATGTTGATTCTGCTAATGATGTAGTCAAATCCCTGAGGTTCCAGTCATAGTTGTTCCTCTCAGAATGCTTGTATGATGAATCAAATATCATTTGCATCTATTTTTTTCACTTTATTGTTTTTAAAATTTAATTGTTTTATATTTACATGCTGCCAAATTCACACTGACAAAACAAGGTATGTCAACAAACTTGATTTTGGGTGATTTTATCATTATCCCTAATGTGTCTGTTTATTAGTTCATGAAAGATGAAATCTTTTGTCTGCACTATAATTTTCTCACTTTTCCCCTCTACTTTCCTATTTTTGTTAGCATTATTATAGCCACATATTCTTTTTTCGATTTATTATTTTATTTACCTTATAGTTGAGAATGTACACAAGCACATACAAATTCAGCACACACTCTCACCCTCCTCTGAACTGCTCCTCTCCAGTAACATAAATTCACTGCCCCTGTGGTTCCTAGCTGATCTTTCGAGTTGCCCTTGTCAACCTGAGCCTTGAAGACAATTCTTAAAAGGGCATAATAACCTGGTCAGATTGCTTTACGAGGTAAGATAAACTATTACTTGGTTTTAAGATGACTTCAAGGAATACTTTTTTTTTCTCTGTTTCTTTTTTTTCTTTATTGTGATTGAGTGAAAGCGTACAACACAAATTAAATTTGCATGACCGCTTATCTGTAGCTTCTTCCTCTCTCCTTGCTGTGTGACAATACACTCCTCCTTTCCGTTCTACACATGTCATATCCTCTTAACAGTTTCCTGTCCCCTCATCTCTACCCTCTCCTCTCCCTGCTAGTAAGAGGTCAATAGGACAGCATCCTACAGCTGCATAGGACCATGAAGTGCTCATACCATATGGTCATGTTGTGTCCCCAAGTCCAGTCCATTCCTGTCCAAAGAGTTGACCTCAGTAATGATTTCTGGACAGGGGCAGCAGTAGATCAAGGAGCCATGCTCCCAGGAGAACCCCCAGGCCTTCAGACCATTAATTGCAGTCTTTTAGGGGAGTTCTTGAGGTGCACCCTTTTTCTTGTGTTTCTCCTGGGACTCAACATTGTGTGCCCCATCACTGCTGTCTTTGGTGGTGACTGGGCACCATCTGGTTCTTCTGGTCACATGCTGATATAGTCACCCATTCACGTGGATCCTTCTCTCTTCTACACTTTTTTCCCCTCATGTCTTTGTTGTCTCAAAGGATGTTTTAAGATTAAGGTTTAAGAATTATAATCAGGGCAAAAGTTGCCCCCTATTCTATAGCAGTTTTTGAATTCTTTATTTTTTCATATTTAACATACTCATCCAGGCATCTAAGACTTCAAACACTATGTGTTCTATGAGAATTTAAAGTCCTTTTCTGCATTTTCCCACTATTGATCAATAAATATCTCTAATTTCCATAGTTTATAACATTTCCTTCTACACAATAATCATAACCTCTAGACTTTGTTAGCATTACTGTTGTGTGTCAATAGACACATACACACTCCCAGTTCCTTTGTCACAAGTGCTTCTTACAATTCTTAAGAATTACATACTGTGAATAATAATACTTGTTTGATATCTGAGTGTCTAGGTATGAGATTCTTCCTTCTTTTTTTCCTTGAGTTCATATACATTTTTAAACTCTCATTTAGCAGTATATGTTTCTATGTAACAGTTTGAGTACAGTGAAATATTTTGCCTCATTGCCTGAAGAATCTTTTCTTTTTCTTTCAGTAAATAAAATTTCCTGGATCATATCTTGGTGTTGATGAGTTGATAACAGTTTTTCCTGAGACATAATCTATCTATTTTATAACATTTTTGAATACCATCTTTTTAACTATTTGATATACTAATTTTCATTCTTTCAAGTCACCCATTATGCATGTGTTGAGTGTCTGTTATGTATTTCACATATTTCTAATATTTCCTCTAATTCAGTGTAAACACTTTTCTAATTATTTCTGATAAATCTTCTGTAGCTTGTCCTCTAGTTCTTTATTTCTGTCAATCACCTGTATTTCTCTAATAAGGTTATTGTTCCTTCTACTTATCTTCTGAGTATGTTCAGGTTAGTTTTCACCTCTTTATTTTTTCATTAAGTTTTCTGATCTATGATTATAGAGGTGATTTTTATTTAAATTCTTGAATTCTTAGGAAAACCCATTGGCTACAATTATGAAATGCTCCCCAGTGCAGGTTTTCAAGCTTAAAAACATACTTGTTGATACTGATATTGATTAATATGCATTCTCACCTGTAGCAGGTAGGAATGAAAACTCCATTACAACTTTCTGACAGGTGGGATTTAGCAATATTTGGTGAAGTTACTTCCACTTTCAGGAAGGCATCTCAAGAATACACTTACAAAAATATGAAAGGTAAATCGCAAACTATTCATTGCAGAATCATTTAGAGTAGGTACAAATTTAAAACAAATCAAATTTTCATCAATAGAATACTAGCTTAATTATTTAGCTGTATCTACACTAGAAAACACCATGCAGCTGTAAGAGAACTATTTCAACATCTTTATATACTGCTATATAATAACATGAGATATAATGCTATGAAAAAATAGTAAAATGAAACCTTAAGAAAGATCAGAAAAAGGAATTTTTTTAAAATAAAAGTATTGAAAAATACTTTAAAATTAATAGAAAGGGTTACACTTAGTGAGAAGGTGGTAAAAGATTTAAGAAATAGAAATGATGGCTGTTTTCTCTGAATATACCTAGCTTTGCAGATTTAGTTTTGGAACCATGTAAATATTTCCAATAAACAGTTAAATTGGATAATAACATGAAACAGATATAACAAATTTTCTATTAATTCTATAGCCTGAACAAGGGGAATTACCTTAAGTGAATATGAATCTCAGTACTTTGACTTAATGTCCCTTATGGAATAAATCCTACATACATAAGTACAAGTTTTTGTAAGTAAAAGTTTTCAATAATCATAGTTTCAGTCTTAATATTAGCACTGTTTCTGTGTGCCACTGTGTCGATTCCAACTCAGAGAGACCATTTACGACAGAGTAGTACTGTCCCATGGTGTTTCCTAGGCTGGAGTCTTTCTGGAGGAAACCCTGATGGTGTAGTGGGTTAAATGCTACGTCTGCTAACCAAATGGTTAGCAGGTCAAATCCACCAGGTGCTCTTTGGAAACACTATGATTTCTAGGGCCGCTGTGAGTTGGACCCAACTCAACGGCAGTGGGTTAGTCTTTACTGGAAGGGGTCCTGGTGAATCTATGGTTAAGGTCAGTGCTTTGAACCTACCAGAATTTCTGTAGGAAGAAGATGTAGAGTGGACTTCCATAAACAATGCTAGCTTTATAAAACTTCTGGGGTGATGGTACTTGTCCCAGAAGGTTCTTAAATATCAGAACTGACTTGATGGCTGTGAGTCGTGTTTACGGTAGCAGATCACCAGGTGCAGCCTCATGAGGAGCAGCTGGTGAGTTTGTACCACTGACGTTTTGGTTAGTATCTGAGCCACTTAACCACTGTGTTACAGGGATCCTTTTAATATTGGTATTGTTATTCTAACATGTGTATGTTACTCTACATTATTGGCATGAAGCAAGTAAATAATAATGTTTTTGAGAACCCAAACTTTCTGAATAAGAGAATATTGCTACAAATATAAAACAAACAAGAAACTAACATTTTAAATTTGAATCTGAAGTACTGTCAGGGAATATAAAAAAAATAGTAGTAATGGTTGCATTATCTGCATGTAATTAATGCAACTGAATTGTATATTTAAAAATGATTGGAATGGTCCATTTGGTATTATGTCTTTTTTTACCATCAAAAGCAAAAAATATATTTATTCAGTGTGCAGTCACAGTGGCTTAAATAATGTGACTGTGTTAGATGAGATCTCAGGACCACAATCCAAATCTGAAAAGTGAAAGTATGCTTCCATCTAGTATTGTAACAAATCACTAGCACTGGTAAGTTAGTGATCTTCAGAAATATTTTTATGTGCTTTAGAGATACTTCATTAAGAATAACTTCCCCAAACCTGGAGGTGACTGGAGATGAGTCAACTGCCAATTAAAGATGTGTTCTCAAGTAATTACACCTGGATTACATATGCTCAGAGACCAGGTGCCATCTGTTCAGACCTTGGACACAGATTTTGTGGCTACAGTCAACCAGCGGGGTAAGTTCAAGTGTTTTCTTCTGTGTAGTTGTTCTCATTGCTCTGGCTATTCTCTCTTCCTTTTTAGTTTAGGCAGTGTTAACTAGGGCCGCCATGAGTCGGATCCTACTCGATGGCACTTGGCAATGTTAACTTTAAATATGTTCTTTCTGGAAACAGAATATTTTAAAATTCAAATAATAAAAAAGAAATATTGGAAGCAGAGGCTGCAGTTAGGAATGACATTCTTGACAACAAAAAAAGATTCAGATGAAACTTCCCTTGAATAAAGTATATTTCTCATGTACCATGATTTCATGCTGAAATTTTCTGTTTTGCTCCATATCTTTCAGCAAAGTAGCATACCTCTTAATAATTTTTCTAATCTAATGAAATTGTATACTACAGAAGTTACCCATGGAAAAGTGTTGATGATTTTGTTAAAACAGCTCATGAATGGATATCGCTGTAAATTTCAGCCCTCAGCTGGAGAACAAGAATCAAGAATAGGAAAATTATTTTTGCCTCAATAGCTTATGCTTGCTACCTACTATTTTTCTTCCCACCTAATAGAAAGCTTTCTGCCTTTCTTACTTGAAATTATAAGCCATTCATTATATGAAGTCAAATAAGATGACATTTAAAAAGTGACTCTCAAAGTTGTGAAAAATCCAATCTAACTTCAATTTTTTTATCATTAAAATAAGGATTGTTTTTATAATGCCGACAATATGGTTAGTGCCAGTGAAACAATACCTTCATTCCGTATATAAGATATAATTCTTGGTACCATGCTTCACAACAGGCTAATAATTACTGATGTTTTCAGCATCTTCTCTTCTTACCTGTGACTCCAGAAGTATCAATTCCAAACCACTTAACTTTTGGTAGAGAGCTGAATTCCAGTAATTTCATTCATTCTACATTTCTTCATCAGGCACTTTGATTTTTCAGTGTGTGTTGATATGGTATCTGGGCTTTCTTTAATAATCTCTACAAGGAAGGAAAATGCTGCTCAAGAATGGAACAATGTGCATTAACACAAATAAATTGTAGTCAAAATGATCTTAATCTGATACATGTCAGTAAGAAGATGTTAAAAATAACCTACAATAGAATTTGGACTCTGAGAAATTTAAGGGAATGCCTAAAGGCATGAGAATTTGCTCTTAAATAGTGTCGGGAGCGATTCTATCATTAAGTATTTAAATAAATCTTATCCACAGTTTTCCACTTACATCCTGTTGACTTAACAATAGTCTGGGATACATACTATTTCTTCTGGGCAGCCCTATGCTCAGCTGCCCAGACTTTAATTAAAGAGGAAAGGGAGAGTAGACAGAAAGAGAAATGAGCAGGCTCTGTTGTAGCTTCTCAATACTACAACTGATGAGCCAAATTAACATTTTGAATCTTACAGCCCTTGTTATATAAAGACAAATTGCTTCCAGAAGGATTCTACCACTTGATATTTCCACAAGTGATATAGGAAAGACCTGAGTATTTAATAAATCTTGCCAGTTCGATAAATATCAAAAAAATCCAAACCCATTTCCATTGAGCCAATCTTGACTCATAGCAACCATATAGGACACCCCACATGATTTCCAAGGAGTGGCTAATGGATTCAAGGGAAAAAAATTACTCATTGGCATTACTTTGATTGTGTTGTTAGGTGACTTTGAGTTGGTGCTGACTCACAGTGACCTACCCATTCCGGTGCCATCCTCATGATCATTGTGATGCTTGAGGTCACTGTTGCAGTCACTGTGCCACTACATCTCTTAATGGGCTACCTGTTTTTTGCTGACCCTTCACATTATCAAGCCGATTGTCTTCTGCAGGGGCTGGTACCTCTTGATAACATATCCAGAGTGTCATAGAAACAGTCTCACCACCATGGTTTCTAAGGATCGTTCTGGCTGTGCTTCTTCCAAGTACGATCTCTTCTTTCTTTCTGCAGACTATGCGTATGTTCAGCATTCTTCGCCAACACCACAATTCAAAGGCATCAATTCTTCGAGCTTCATTATTTATCACCCAGTTATCACAGGCATATGAAGTGACTGAAAACACCTTGGCTTCAGTCATCCTAGTCCTTAGAGTGGTATCTTTGCTCTTTAGCACCTGAAGAGGTCTTTTGCAACAGATCTGCCCAGAGCAATGTGTCACTTGATTTCTTAACTGTTCTTTCCATGGGCGTTGATTGTGCGCCCTGGTAAGATGAAATCCCTGTCAGTTTCCATCTTTTCTCCATTTATCATGCTGTTGCTTTTTGGTCTAGCAGTAAGACTTTGTTTCATGTTGAGGTGTAACCCACAGTGAAAGCTGTGTTCTCTGACATTTTCAGTTAGTGCTTCAAGCCCTTTTAATTTTTGGCAAGCAAGATTGTATCATCTACATGTTGAAGGTTGTTCATTTCGCCCACAAAATCCTTCAGTATTTTTACTCAAGGGTTGAACTTTTTTCTCCCATTTCCTTCAGCATAAGAAATGCCAAGCATCTTCTTCCCTTTTGGTTTTCTAATTCTAGATCTTTGTGTTGTCTTTACAATATTTAGTTTTACCTTGTCATGTTGTCTCGTTTTCTTTCTTTCTGGTTTTTTTTTTTTTTGTCCCTTTTGTATTTGGCAATTGTGCTTTATTACAGCCAAAAGCTACTGAAGAACCCTTAGTATGTCCATCCATCAAACCGAATGGAAAGAAGTGGAAGTATTTCAAAGGTTCTGGCTACCATAAGATTGAATCAGAAAGAAACTTGTTACCGTCCAGGCAATTCCAGCTCAGAGCAACCCTAGAAGACAGTGTAGAACTGCCCCACAGAGCTTCCAGGGAGCACCTGATGTATTTGAACTGCCAGCCTTTTGGTTATCAGCTGTAGCACTTAACTACTGCATACCAGAATTCCCCAGGTTGAATCAGAGGACCCCTGAAATTCACTACACTGCTATCGGTGTAACTGAGCCTTCAGACTGTCCAGCTGAAAATGACCTTTACTAGAGGAGGACATAGGGCTGGAGATTTCATTTTCTAAATCTCTAACTATGTACTCATGTCTTGGCTCACTTTTTTCTTTTTTAATATTTAATGTGTTACTGTGCTTTAGGTAAAATTTTACAAATCAATTTGCCAAACAAAATTTGACACACCTTACTGTCTAACTCTAACTGCTCTCCCCCTACCACAGCCCCATGACAGCACATTCCTCCTTTCCACCCAGTCTTTCCCAAATTCAACTAACTCCTGACCCCCTCCACCCTCTCTTCTCACCTCTAGAGAGGAGCTGCCCAGTCAGCCGCATGTGTGTATTTAAATGAAGAAGCACATTCTTCACCAGCATCACTGTGTGTCTGATAGTCCAGTCCAGTCTTGTCTGAAGAGTTGGCTTTGGTACTGATTTCAGCTGTGGGCTAACAAAGAGCCTTGGGGGGGCGGGGGGGGGCATGCCCTGACAGGACCCTCAAGTCTGACAGACCATCAAGTGCAGTATTTTAATAGAGTTCTAGTTCTGCATAACCACTTTTCTCCCACTAGATTAGGCATTTACATTATATTTCCCGTCAGACCAGTCATTGGTGGAGGCGAGGCACCATTTAGTTCTTCTGGCCTCATGTTGATGTAGTCTCGGGATGATACGGTGCCTTCTGCCTGCTGTGCTCATGTTTGCCTCATGTCTTTGATGTCCTTCTTTCTCCTCTGCTCCAAATGGATCCAGACCAATTGATGTACTTAGATGGGCACTTGCTAGCTTTTAACACTGCAGATGTGGTATGCAGAATATATTTAAAAAAAAAAAATTAGCCACGCCAATTAGTCTAGATGTCCCCTGAAACCATGGCCCCCAGCCCCCTGTACCTGCTACTCTGTCCTTAAAAATGTTTGGTTATATTTAGAAAGCCTTTTATCTTTTGGTGTAATCCAATTGTGCTAAACTCCCATCTACTGTGCGCTGTCATTTCTCTCACCTAACCCAATTTCTACCTACTATCTGATCTATGAATACTACCTTCCCTCCCTCCTCATCTTGTAACCATCAAAGGTTATTTTCTCCTGTGCTTAAACCTTTTAAGTCCTTATAACAGTGTTGTTGTTCTCCTTGTTGTTCAGTGCTGTCGAGTTGGTTCTGACTCATAGCGACCCTATGAATGACAGAACAAAACACTGCCCAGTCTTGGGCCATGTCTACAGTTGTTTCTGTGCTCAAGCCCATGGTTGCAGCTACTGTGTCAATCCATCTCAGCAAGGGACTTCCTCTTTTTTGGTGATCCTCCACTCTACCAAGCACGATGGCCTTCTTTCCAGACTGCTCTTTCCCTGACAACATGTCCAAAGTATGTAAGACACAGTCTTGCCATCTTTGATTCCAAGAAGCACTCTAGTTGTACTTTTTCCAAAACAGATCTGTTGGTTCTTTTGGCAGTCTGTCATACATTCAACCTTCTTCTCCAACACCACAATTCAAAGGCATCATTTCTTCTGTCTTTGTTCATGGTCCAGCTTTTGCACACGTATGATGCAGTTGAAAATATAATGGCTTGTGTCAGGTGCATTTTAATCTTCAAGGTGACATCTTTACTTTCTAATACTTTAAAGAGATCCTTTGCAGCAGATTTTCTCAATGCAATGTGTCTTTTGATTTCTTGCCTGCTGCTTCCATGGGCGTTGATTGTCTACCCAAGTAAAATGAAATACTTGACAACCTCAGTCTTTTCTCCGTTTATGACAATGTTGCTTACTGGTCTAGTTGTGAGAATTTTTATTTTCCTGACGTTGAGGTGCAATCCATACTGAAAGCTGTGGTCCTCATAACAGTGGTCTAATACAATATTTGTCCTTTCGCATCAGACTAATTTGACTCAGCATGATGACTTCATGTTATATTTCCTAAAATCATCATTGTTCTTTATCACTGCATAACACTCCATGATGTGAATATACCACTGTTTGTTTATCCATTCATCTGTTGATAGGCACCTAGGATGATTCCATCTTTTTGCTCTTGTGGACACTGCTGCAGTAAACATTTGTGTACATGTATCTGTTCATGTGACAGCACTTATTCTCTAGGATATAATCCAAGAAGGATTGCTGGATCATATGGTACTTCTCTATCTTTTAAGAAAGCACCAAATTGATTTCCAAAGTAGTTGCATTATTTTACATTCCCACCAGCATTGTAGAAGAGTTCCAATCTCTCCACAAATTCTGCAACAGTTATTATTTTGGGGGGTTTGATTAATGCCAACCTTACAAGGTGAAATGGTACCTCATTGTTGTTTTGATTGGGATTTCACTGATGGCTAATGATTGTGAGCATTTCCTCTGTTAGTGTCCTGAATGTCTTCTTTGGTAAGATGCTTATTGATATCCTTTCCCATTTTTTAATTGGGATATTTGTCTTTTTCTTGTTAAGGTTTCAAAGTATCTCATATATTATGGAGATTAGACAGTGATCAGATTTTTGGTAGGCAAAAATTCTTTCCCACTCTGTAGATAGTCTTTTTATTCCTTTGGTAAAGTCTTTGGATTAGCATAAATGTTTGATTTTTAGGAGTTCCCAGTTATCTATTTTCTCTTCTGGTGTTTATACATTATTAGTAATATTTTGTAGTTTGTTTATAGAGTGTATTAAGGCTTCCAGTGCTATCCTTCTTTGTTTCTTCATTGTTTTAGATTTTATATGTAGACCTTTGATCCATTTCAAGTTAGTTTATATGTGTATTGTGAAATAAGGGTCCTGTTGCATTTTTTTTTTGCATGTGGCTATCCAGTTAAGCCAATACTATTTGTTAAAGAGTCTGTCTTTTCCCCAGTTTACAGACTTTGAACCTTTGCCAAATATCAGCTGCTCATGGGAGGGTGATGTTATATCTGGGTTCCCACTTCTGTTCCATTGATCTATATATCTAGTTTTGTACCAGTACCAGGCTGTTTTGACTACCCTGGCACTGTAATACAAGATTCAACACTTAAGTCCTTCCACTTAATTGTTCTAAGTGCTCCATACCTCATTGCTCAATATCACTACGGTCACCTTCAAAGTACTCCCCTTGGGAAGCTATGCACTGATGCCAGAACATAGTCCACCCTTCAAAGCAATTTTGGAACTTTTTCTGGAATGGTCATTGCACACAATGGCAAGGTGGCAAGTTTGCAAACTTAATTGTATAGTTGTCTGTGAAGGAGTTTTTAGCCAATAAACAAATAACTGTATTGGAACACCCTCCCTACTCAACTGATCTAGCCCCCAGTGACTTTTTTTTTTTTTTACTCAAAGATAAAGGAAATATTGAGAGGAAGACATTTTGATGACCTACAGGACATCAAGGATGATACAATGACAGCTCTGATAGCCATTCCAGAAAAAGAGTTCCAAAATTGCATTGAACGGTGGACTAGGCACTGGCATAGGTGCATAGTACCCCAAGAGGAGTACTTGGAAGGTGACCATAGTGATATTCAGCAATGACGTATGCAGTAGTTTTCCTGAGTTTGTGAACTTGTCTGTCCTTACAGGTTCTGAATTCAGGTAGGGTGAGGCTTCCCACTCTGTTCTTCTTCACCAATGCTTTACTTATCTGAGGTTTCTCCACTTTCCATGTGACATTGGTGATTTGTTTCTCCATCTCATTAAAAAATGCCATTGGAATTTGTATTGGGATTGCACTGTACCTATAGATCACTTTATGTAGACTAGACATTTTCAAAATATTAAGTTATCCTGTTCACAAGCAAGGTAGGTTTCTGCAGTTAACATAATGTTCTTTTGGTTTCTTGCAGTAGAGTCTTGTAATTTTCTTTGTGTGGGTCTTTTACACATCTGATAAGCTTTTTTCCTAGGAGTTTTATCTTCTTGGGCATTATAGTAAATGTTAACGATTCAGTGATTTCCTCTTTGATGGTATCTGTTGATTTAAAGGATTCCAACTGATTTAATGTATATTTACTAGTATCATGCTACTTTGCTGAATTCTTCTATTTGTTCCAGTAGTTTGTGTGTGTGTGTGTGGATTCTCTAGACTTCTGTGTATAGCATCATATCATCTGCAAATGGAGATCTTTATTTCTTCCATACCAATGTAGATGCCTTTATTTATCTTGCCTGATTGCTCTGGCTAGAGCTTCCAGGACAGTGTTTAATAAGAGTAGTGACAGTGGGCATCCTTGTCTGGTTCCTGATCTCAAGAGGAATGAATGCTTTCAGACACTCTCCTTTTGGGATGATGTTGGCATTTGGCTTTGCATAAACCCCAAAACCAAACCCATTGCTCTTCTGTTGATTCCAACTGATAGCAACTCTATAGGACAGAGTAGAAGTGAAACAGAATTTCCTACCTAATGGATTCGAACTACTGAACTTTTTGGTCAGCAGCTGTAGCACTTAACCACTATTCCACCAGGTTTTCTTGTCTTTGCATAGATGCTCCTAATTATGTTGAGAAATTTCCCTTCTATTCCTATTTTGTTTAGAGTTATTTATTTATTTTTAACATGAATGGATGTTGGACTTTGCCAAATGCCTTTTCTGCATCAATTGACAAAATCAGGTGGTTCTTGTCTTTTATTTATATGGCTAATTACATTAATTGTTTCTCTAGCGTTAAACCATCCCTGGTATGAATCTCACCTGTTCATGATAAACTGCTTTTTGAAATGTTGAATTCTATCAGCTAGAATTTCATTGAGGATTTTAGTATCAAAATTCATGAGAGATATTGGTCTGTAATTATCCTATTTTGTGTTATCTTTACCTGGTTTTGTTATCAGGGTTATACTGGCTTTGTAGAACGAATTTAGGAATATTCCATGCTTTTCTATGTTCTGGAATAACTTTCATAACAGGGGTGTTAAGTCTTCACTAAAAGTTTGGTAGAATTCTACAGCGAAGCCATCTGGGCCAGGGTTACTTTTAGTTGGGAGTTTTGAAATTGCCTTTTCAATCTCTTGTTTTGTAATGGATTTATTTAGTTGCTCTGCTTCTGTTTGTGCTATTTTTGGTAGGTGATATATTTCTAGAAATGTGTCCTTTTGCTCTAGGTTTTCAAATTTAATACAATTTTACATAGAATTCTTTTAAGATGCCTTTAATATCTATTTAGATCTGTTGTGATATCAGCCATCTCATTTCTTATTTGAGTTATTTGCTTCCTCTACTGTTTTTCTTTTGTCAGTTTGGTCAATAGTTTATTTTGTTGGTCTTTGTTACTTTTTCCAGTCATTTTTCTATTCTCTATTTTGTTTAGCTCTTATTTTTTATTTTTTGTTTTCTTCTGGTGTCCAAGGGGTTCTTTTACTGCTCTCTTTCCACTTGTTTGAGTCATAGAGCTAGTAATTTAGTTTGGGCCCTGTCTCCTTTTTGTGCATGCACATTAGCTGAGCTAAACTGACCTCTGGACACTGGTTTTGCTCTGTCCCGTAGATTCTGGTAGAATTTGTTTTCATTCTCATTTGACTCTATGAATTTCTTTATTTAGTTCCTGATTTCTTCTATAACCTAGTTGTTTTTAGCAAGGTGGTGTTCAGTTTCCATGTGTTAAATTATTATTTTCTTCTTTTTTCTGTTATTGATTTCTCCTTTTATGGCTTTATGATCTGAAAGATTTTTTGTAATATTTTAATACCTTGAATTTTGTTAATAATTGCTTCGTGACCTAATATGTGATCAACTGTGGAGAATGTTCCATGTGCTTTGGAAAACAAAGTATATGTGGTTGCTGTTGGGTGGAGTTTTGGTAAACGTCTATGAAGTCAAGTTGATTGTGGCATTTAGATCTTCCATGTCTTTACTGAGATGTTTTTCTGAGTATTCTGCCCTTCACTGACAGTGGTATGTTGAAGTTTTCTACTATTATTGTGGAGCTGTCTATTTCTGTTTTCGACACAGGTAGTGGTTGTTTTATGTATTTTTGAGCCCTGTTGTTCAGTGCACAGATATTTACTATGGTTATATTCACCTTGAGTGTTGATCCTTTAACCACTAAGTAAGCTAAGTAATGTCTCTCCTACTTCAATGTAGTGGATTTTTCTTTAAAGCCTATATAATCAGAAATTAATATTGCCACTCCTGCTTCTTTTGGATGTCGTCAGCCTGATTTTTTTTTTCTTTTTTTGATCCTTTGAGCCGTAGTTTGTTTATGTTTTTGAGTCTAAGGTGTGCTTCCTATAGGCAGCATATAGATGGGTCATTTTTTATCCAAAATGCCACTCTCTATCTTACTAATTCATGTATTTAGTCTATTTACATTCAATGTGATCATTGATAGGTATGAGTTTAGTACTGTTATTTTGGTGTATTTTGTGTGTGTGTTGTAGAAAATTCCTTTGTTCCATTTAATTTTCTATGCTGACCCTTTGTTATGTGTTTTGTTTTCATCTTTTCTAGTGTTCTTGGTTTGATATTTGCTGAGACCTCATGTTTTTCTTATTTTTGTTTTGATGCATAGGATTGACAATTTCCTTTGTGGCTACCCTAAAATTTATCCCATTTTTCTAAATTTAAACCAGTGTTTAATTTCTTTACATCACCTTGACTTCCTCCCCATGTGAAAGAGTTATGATTTAATTTTATTTTGAGTCCCTCCCTTTTATTATAATCTTTACATAATGACAGCTTTGTTTCCCTATTTTCTGTGTTTTGCCTATGATTTATTTTTATGATTCCCTGATTTGTGTTGACATCCAGTTGCTCTGTTCTGTGTTCTGGTTTTAAGTCTTAACATGTTATTGGTTTTCTAACCAAAGGGCTCCCTTTAGTATTTCTTGTAGCTCTGGTTTAGTTTTCGAAAACTCCTTAGATTTTTGTTTATCTGGAGACGTCCTGATTTCGTCATCATATTTGAGAAACAGTTTTTCTAGGTATATAATTCTTGGCTGGCAATTATTTTCCTTCAAGCCTTTATATGTACTATCCCATTGCTTTCTTGTTTGCATGATCTGTGCTGTGTAGTTTGAGCTTAGTCTTATAGATTTTCCTTTGTAGGTTATTTTTTGCTTATCCCTAGACACTTTTAAAAGTGTCTCCTTATCTTCAGTTTTTGCAAGTTTGATTATAACATTACTTAGAGTATTTCTTTTGGGATCTACCTAGTATGAAGTTTGATGAGCATCTGGAATAGATATCTTCTCATATTTGATATTAGGGAAGTTTTCTGTCAGCAAATCTTTAACAATTCTCTCTGTATTCACCATTTCCTCCACTGTTCTAGTACTCTAATCATTCATAGATTATTTGTCTTCATAGAGTCCCACTTAATTATTAATGTTTGTTTGTTTGTTTTAATGCTTGTATCTGAGTTTTCCTCAAATATGTTGATATCGTATGTTTTATCTTTAATCTCATTAATTCAGGCACAGGTGTCTGGCTACAGCTGCATAGAAAAGTGGGGGTTTAACGACTGTCCTTGAGTATCTGTGAAGTTGATATGTATCCCCTTATGTATGAATCTAGGCAAAAGAACAGTTTCTACCCTGATTTTCTGGCTTAAGAAAGTCAGGAGAAATTTGTTTTTCTTTCTCCCACCCCCTTTTTTCGAGTTCGCTAAACAGTTTCCCCCCTCAGTCTCAGAGAGTGGCTCAGAGCAGGCTTAAGGCATACTGCTTCTGGCACAGTTAATGGCATCAGACTTTAGCATCAGGTGCAGTTCAGAGAAGGGAGGGAGCACTAGGAGAAGTGAGACAGGCTCATACTGAAGGACAGATTCAGATCCACAGGCGTGGTAGGCTACACACAATCACCCAGCCCTCTACAACCTGGTGCTGTCCATCACTGGTCCCACAGGCATGAGAGGGCTCCTCAGACAATCACTTCCACTGGTGGGAGCACTACCACCCTCCCACTGGCCCACCATGTCACTGTGGAATCCTATGTACCTCTGCTGCTATTTTCCCTTCACCTTTGCTCAGCCCAAATTCTTAACTTTCCTGTTGATATTCAGAGCTCTTGTGTTGTCATATGTACTAGATTTCATCTGTTCTTTTGGATCTTTGTTTTTAGAGGGTCCACAGGAAGCATCCAGCTATCTGTCATCTTGGCCCCACCCTCTTGAAACCTTCCATCCAACCCTTTCACCTCATCAGTTCTTCCATTTGCTTAAGCTACTCAACACTGAAGAGCAATTTTCAGTCTCTCATGATATTCACTTTGATCTTTTCTTTCATTCTACTCTTTTGTAATGAACTTTTGCTTTCTTCATGTATGCCACCCTTGTTATAATTCAACAACTCATCTGGCCTTTTTTCATTCTTGAGATGGTTTCTAACTCTGAATGGGATAGACTTAACATTGTACTTTGACTCTTGTGGCCTTGTTCTAATTTTCTTCCGTTTCAACTTAAAGTTACATATCAGCAGTTAATGATTCGTTTACAGTCAGTCCCTGGTCTCATTCCAATTCGTAACGATGAGCTTTTCCATCATCCCTTTCCAAAGATGTGTTCAATTCTTGTGTATTATATCTGGATAAGTCTACATGTATAGTTTCAGTTTATTTTCTTGAAAAAAATACATTTGCAGTGAAAACATTGTTGATATTGCAAACTTCTGTCATGTAATCTCTGGAGTAATTTCTATTATCAAGGACTTAATTTACAAATACCAGTTCTTTGATCAAATTTTTGCATTCCAATTAACAGTAGTTATCAATGCATCTTAAGTACATGTTTTTGATTAATTTTATACTGAAGAAATTGGTTAAAAAAAAACTTCAATTTTTTTCATCTTTGGCCATAGAATTTGTTGGGTAAATTTGAATAATACTCATTAACTTATCTTCCTTGTGGGTTTATGGATACTGTCCTATCATTGACAACATTGTACTTTAGGATAGATTTTGAATTTTTTTACAATGAATGAAACTCTACTGCTCTTCAATTAGTCATTCCCAGTATCTTAGACATACAGGACTGGTATAATAGAAATTCCACAAGTGGGTAGCTTTGAAGAGAGAAATTTTATTTTGTCATAGCCCGGCAGGCTGAAAGTCTAAATTCAGAGTGTCAGCTCTAGGGGAAGACTTTTTCTACTGGTGCTGGAGGAAGGTCCTTGTTGTCAATCTTCCCCTGGACTGGTAGCTTCTGTGGCACAGGGACCCTGATCATTTCCAAAGGACATGCTCTGCTCCTGGCACTACTTCTTTTCCTGATGGTATTAGGTCCACCATCTCTGCTTTCTTCCCTTTCCTTATAGCCCAAGAGATTCCTGAAAACACAATACAGTCTTTCATATTGAGTCTTACTCCATCAACACAACTGTTGTCCATCATCTCTCATTAATTTCAGAGAAGCAAGATTTACAACATACAGGAACACTGAATAATATCAGGAATCACATCCTAGCTGAATTGCTACACACATTTTTGGGGTAGACAAAATTCAATCCCTGAGATTCCACCCTTTAGTACCCCTCAAATCATATCCTTGAAACATGCAAAACATATTTGTATCATAGCAAAAGTCTTAAGTCCAATTCCAAAATCCAGAAATTTTTTTTCAAGTATGAAATCTAGAACACAAGTTATGTGATCTTTGGACACGAATGGACTGGACTTGGCAATGCAGAGTGACCAGATATTGTATGCACTTTATGGTTCTATACACCTATAGGATATCATCCTGCTGACCTCTGGTTGGAGGAAGGAGAGTGGCTGGAGAGGAGGGGAAAGGAGACTGTTGGGAGAATGAGAAAAGTATGGAGCAGAGAGGAATAGTGTGCAGTCACTGGACAGGGAGAGCAGTGGAAGCTGCATATAGGTGGGCATATAAATTTATACGGGAATGTACATTTTCACTCAGTCATATCAAATAAAAAAAAATAGGAAAAAAAAAGGTAACCTGGCAGAACAGGCACAAGGCAGACATTTCCATTACAAATGGGAGAAGTTGCAGGGACAGAAGGCAACACAGGCAACAAGCAAGTCAGCAGAACACACACTAGCTCTCAAAGCTGTGAAAATAATACTCTGTTCTCTGAGACATTTTACACATTGGCTAAAGCCTCCAGACTCTAGGTATTAACCACCCTCCCTGGATTCTGAGTAGAGGCTCATTCACCCTGTGCTACCACTCTGCCCTCCAGGCCCACTGGGACAGCAACTCGGCTCCCTCGGCTTTAGGCATACCATTTTTCTAGTCCATCTTAGTGGCAATACCACCATTAGAAACAGCAGAGGCAATGGCTCCGGCCTTAGAAGCCCCAGAGATAATGGCCATAACTTTTGAGACTGAAGCAGCTCAGCTCCTCATGTTCCTTGTCTCTTCAGCTTCTGCTTTCTGTGGCCTCATGGCTCAGGTCCTATACCTGCATCTACCCTGCTGGGGCATGTTTTCCAAAGTTTTGTAGTGCCACTGATTTAAGTGCCGAGAATCACCCTACTCCACCAGGAAGTCTTCTGCACACAGGCGCTCAGCTCTCTGACTCTGGGTCGGCTCTTGGTATGTGTTAGTGCAGCACCCCACTGTCCCAGTATTAAATTCTACCTTAGTCACCTAGTACTGCTATAACAGAAATACCACCAGTGGATGGTTTTAAAAAGAGACACTTTAATTTTCCATAGTCAAGTAGGCTAAAAGTCCAAATTAAGGATGTCAGTGCAAGGGAAGGCTTTCTCTGTTGGCTCTGGAGAAAGATCCTTGTCATCTGTTTTTCCCTGGACTGGGAGCTTCTGTCGTTTCTTAAGGAAGCACTCAGCTGCAGCACCGCTTCTTTCCTGATGGTATGATGTCCCCCCTCTCTGCTGGTTTCCTGTCCTTATATCCCAAGAGACTGCCTCCAGGAAGAACCCAGTCTCACACCTTGAGCCCTGCCCTACCAACACAACTACAGCCCATACTCCCTCATTAACATCATAGAAGCAGAGTTTACAGTAAAGGAAAATCATACAATACCAGGAATCGTGGGCTAACCAAATTGCTACACACATTTTTGGGAAAACACAATTAAATCTGTAACATCCAGCAGAGAAGGCCAAGTACCATCAGATTCAAAATGGCCAATACCAGTACATTTCAGTTTGCTAATACCTAGGATATCAATTTTTATGCATTTCATTTTTATGGTTTTCCGTTTTTCTAGATTCCATGTTCTGATCATTAATGGATATTTACAGCTATTTGTTTTCATTTTTAGTCATGCTTTGCTAATAGGTAAGATTAAACATTTTCCGATATTTGCTGGCCACTTCTGTTTCTTCTTTGTGAGTATTCTATGTCCGTGTCTACTGTAGGGTCTCTATGAATTGGTATCAATTTGATGGCACTGGGTTTGGTTTTTTTGTTTGTTTACTTTAAAAATCTTAATCTGGTAGTTAGCATCGTGCAAGAGTAGTGAGTTCTCTTAACAATAAAGATGAAAAACATTTTAGGTTTAGAGGAAACATTACGGAGGAAACAACATTGAAAAGCACATAACAAGATTTTTACTAAGTTTTCATTTAATCAAGAAAGTTAGATTCAGTAGGCCTCTAGGTGTAGCAGAGTACAAGAAAAATAGAAAATAACATTACAATCGACTATGCTTTTTCTTAAAGCCTTCAAAATAATGAAATCACTGAGAGCTTAGCCCTTGTGATAAATGTGCTCCTCTCTGAGTCAGAACAGTAACTTGGTATTTGTGCTTCAGTCCTGTGTGTGACAAAGATCACGGGATGCCAGGGTTTCGGGCTCCCTCCACAGTAGTGTATTTAGGAGACAATGACTTAAATACAGTGAGATAAATTGTAATAATTATTGCTAGCTCCTGCTTTTTTCTGTTGCTCTCACCCACATTAAATAAATTAAAATTTTGCATTGAACTTAGTATATATACTCACCATTTTTCAAGACACATGTTTTTTCTTTCAGGTGAACGTATACTAAGCTGCATATATATACATATGTATATCTATATAAAACTTTTGTCACAAACAGAGGTGTATTTGCTTTACCTGCAGAAGTCTGACTACCACCAGCCTCCGCTACATCAGCAGCAGACAAGCCCTGGCTGACATCGTCCACTTCTGAACCGAAACAGCAAAGACAATGGGACTCACTAATAATAAATGGGTCGCATCTGATGGCTCGTATACTGCCTCCCTTGCAGTGTGGTCAAGAATGAAACACCTCCATTTTTTGCTGCAGCAGTGGGCAGCAGTGCATCGTTACAAGCAACAGTGAATGTTTGTGGTGAGTCTGTCTGCATACGGAAGTCCATGCGTGATTCAAATAGTTAACATTCTTGACTGATAACCTCAAGTTTGGAGATTCAAGTTCACTCAGAGTTACTTTAGAGGAAAGATTTAGAGAGTTTCCAAAAAATAAGCCATTGAGAATCCTGTGAAGTATCATCCTACTTTGATATACATGAGGTCACCATGAGTTGCACTTGACACCAACAGATTGATCTTTATGGTTAGAGTTAGTATGAGTTGGAAATAATGGCAATTTTTTAAATATGCATATATATGTATTCATAAATGTATATAAAAATGCATAACCACATCACTGCCATTGAGTAGCTTCTGACTTATAATGAAGATATAGGACAGAGCAGAACAGCCTCATAGAGTTTTCAAGAAAAAGCTGGTAGATTTGAACTGCCAACTATTTAATACTGTTGTGCCACCATTATGTATACATAATGACAAAAATATCTGTATGCTATTTTTACCCTATGAATGAAGCCCAGTAACACAGGGTCACCCAGCCAGACTTGTGTCAATTTTCCTACCCATATAATAGAGTTCCAGGTGAGATTCTTATGCTACCCACAGTTGATAATTAGTATCAATGTTTGCAAATGTATGATTAGTGGAACTACCGTGATAAATAGTAAGACTTGATTTGATAGTGAAAGAATTCATGATTTATCTACTTCTAAAGAAGGAAACCAATTTCTGATTTTAAAAACACAAAACTTTCCTATTTTGAAGTTCCCTTTCTATTTTCCTCCCTACTGCCTGACTTTATGATAAATAATTTATAAACAATGACCTTAGGATATTTCCAGGTGGATCAAATAGACCTGATTGGCATTTGGGGTCTCTGTATACATGTTCCTATTAAAGTGAGTTAAATATAAAGTTCTGCTTAACTTTGTCTTCCGAAACAACACTCCCCTCCCACACAATAAAGAAGAGACACATTCTGGGTAAACATTCTGTCTTAAGTCATCTCGTGCTTCTATAAGAGAAACATCACAAGTGACAGACTTCAACAAAGAGAAATTTATTTTCTCACAGAAAGATATACTGAAGTCCAAGTACAGGGCCTTGGCTCCAGGTAAGGCTTCCTCTGTTGGTTCTGGAGTAAGATTCTTATCTTCAGTCTGTCCCTGGACTAGGAGCTCCTGATGTGCAGGGACTCTGAGTCCAAAGGACATGCTCTGCTCCTGGTGCTTCTTTCCTGATGCAGTAAGGTGCCCCTGTCTCTTTGTTCACTTTTTTCTTTCATATAAAAAGAAATTTCCTCAAACACAATCCAGGCTATAGATTGAGTACTGCCTCACCAATACAGCTGCTGCCCATTCTCCCTTGTTAACATCATAGTGGCAGGATTTACAACAAAAGGGAAGGAAAAAAAATCACACAATACCAAGAATCATGACTCAGCCAAACTGATACAAATGTGGCAGGGGGTGTGTGGGCACATAATTCAATCCATGAAAATTTCATTTAATATTTGAACTTTCAAAGGTAAGCAAATATTCAGTATTCTTCCAGTTGAAGCTTCTGAAGCCTTAGTAGAATCTCTTTATATATTAGTACTTTAAGGAAAGCTTATACTTCAAGTTAGTTTGTCATGCAAATACTTAAACACACATTGTTTTGTGACCCCAGTTGCCCTCCCTACAAGGTGAAAGCTATTCCTACTCTCCACCCTGTATCTCCCATTCATCTCTTCATTCAACCAGCAACTGTTCCCTTCCATCTTTTCTTCTAGACTCCAGACAGGAGTCTCATGTATCTACTTGAGTTGAGAAGCACAGTCTTCAGCAGAATCATTTCATATATGTTGTCTTGGTCACCTGGTACTGCTCCAACAGAAAATACCGTGAGTGGAAGACTTCACAAGGAGAAACTTTATTGTCAGTGTCCAGTAAGCCATAAATCCATTCATAAGTTACAAGTCCATTCAATATGACAAATCACCACAGTCCAGTAGGGTGAGGCCAAATTCAAGGAGAACATTTCAGCACAGTAACCTCAGGTCCAAAGGACATGCTCCGTTCTCAGTCATGCTTCCTTAGTAGTGTGAGGTTCCATACTTCTTCCACTCACTTCTCTCCAGTATATCCCACAATCTTGTAGCTTGAATCCTGCGTCACACAACTGCAGTCCATTCTCCATCATCAATATCACAGAGGCAGGATTTGCAACCCATGAGAGGAATTGGGACTCCTAGTGAGTCAAATCAATGCATACGGTTTAGCAATGCAATAAAAACTGCTGTGAGGTTCATTCTGACTCATAGTGAACCTACAGATCAGAGTAGAAATGCCTCGTAGAATTTCCAAGAAGGCTGTGGCAGATTTGAACTGCCAGCCTTTTGGCTAGCAGACGTAGCCCTTAACTGCTATGCAACTAGGGTATGGTAAAGAAATAAGAGTTTTATTTGACATATGTTCAAATGGGCAAAACTAGGAAACAAGCATGCTGCCAGGGCCATATCTTTCCAAAACCAAGGAAATTACAGAACAGACAGAAGTGTGAAAACAGATAAGCAAACTGCTAGAAACATCTCTGTCTGAATCCAAGGAAGATTGCAGACTAGGCAAGAATGCTTGGCAGACAGAACATTCTGGCCTAGCAAATAATCCAAAAACTTGGACTACATGGAAAAGAAAGAGGCATCAGAATTGGAGGAAGACTCATTAACAACCTGCTTTAAGCAGATAGTGACAACCCTGCTTGCTGGAAGTAAAGAGGATTTGAAACACTGATGAAGATCAAAGACCACAGCCTTCAGCATGGATTGTACCACAACATCAAGAAAAAAAAATCTACTACTGAGACTGTTTCACAGCCTAGAAAGGGATAGAATACTCCCAAATTCATTCTATGAAGCCAGCATAACCCAATAACACAGCCAGAGAAAGATCCCACAAAAAATGAAAATTACAGATCAATATCATTCAACAAAGTACAACACCCATTCACGCTAAAAACTCTCAGCAAAATAGTAATAGAGGGGAAATTCCTCTACACAATAAGGCTCATCTCTGCAAAGCCAACCACCTACGTCATCTTGAATGGAGAGAGACTGAAACAATTCACCAGACTGAAACAATTCACCTTGAGAATGTGAACTAAGACAAAGGTGACCACTCTCACCACTTCTATTCAACATTGTACCAGAGGTTCTAGCCAGAGCAATTAGCTAAGACAAAGAAATAAAGGGCATCCACATCAGCAAATAAGAAGTAAAAATCTCCCTGTTTGTAGATGATGTGATTGTATATGTAGAGAATCCTAAAAAATCCATAAGTAAACTACTGGAACTAATAGAAGACTTCAGTAAAGTATTAGAATATAATATAAACATAAGTAAATCAGTAGGATTCCTTTACACCAACAAAAAGATCATCAAAGAAGAAATCACTAATCTATGCTGTTTACTATAGCCACCAAGAAGATAAAATCCCTAGGAATAAATCTAACTAGAGAAATAGGAGACATACCCAGAGAACTATAAGACCTTACTGCAAGAAACCAAAAAGAGTCTTTGTTAACGGAGAAACCTACCCTGCTCATGGATAGAAAGACTTAACATTGTGAAAATGTCTACTTTACCCAAAGCAATCTACGTATACATTGCAATTACAATACAAATTCCAGTGTCATTTTTTAATGAGATGGAGAAACCAATTACCAACTTTGGAAAGGGAAGGAACCCTGGAGAAGCAAAGCACTACTGAAGAAGAGGAACACAGTGGGAGGCCTCACAGTACTCGACCTTAGAAATTACTACACTGCCACAGTAGTCAAAACAGCCTGGTACTGGTACAAAAAGAAACATATAGACCAACAGAACAGAGTTGAAATCCCAGAGATGCCACCTTCCTCTGATGAACAGCTAGTATTAGACAAAGGCCCTAAGATTGTAAACTGGTGTAAAAACAGTTTCTTTAACAAACAGTGTTGGCAAAATTGGATATCCATTTACAAAAAAACTGAAACAATACAATATCTCACACCTTACAAAAAAACTAACTCAAAATGGATCAAAGACTTAAATATCAAACCAGAAATAATATATACTACACACAAAAAAATAGTCAACAATGGAAGTTCTAATACATGGCTTAGACAGACTTCAAAATCTGACAAAGCATGATCAACAGAAGACAAAATAGATAAATGAGAACTATTAAGAATCAAACACTTTTGATTTTCCAAAGACTTTACCAAAAGAATTAAAAGACCACCTACAGAATGGAAAAAAATATTTGGCAACTACATGTTGCACTGACATCTGATCTCCATAACCTACAAGGTACTGCAAAATGTCAACAAGAAAGAGGTAAATGACCCAACTAAGTGATAGGCAAAGGAGACGGGCAGACACTTCACCAAAGAGGACATCCAGGCAGCCAAAAGACACATGAGGAAATGCTCACAATCATTAGCTATCAGAACAATCCAAATCAAAACTACAATGAGATACCATCTCACCCCAATGAGGTTGGCCATGATCCAAGAAACACAAAACAACAAATGCTGGAGAGGCTGTGGAGAGATTGGAAATCTCCTACACTCTTGATGGGTTTGCAAAATGGTAAGCAATCTGGTGCTTCCTTAAAAATCTGAAAATAGATAGACCATTTGATCCAGTAAACCCACTGTTCAGAATATATCCTACAGAAATTAAGGCAGCACAAGAACAGATACATGCACATGAATGTTTGTTGAAGCACAGTCCACAACAGCAAAATGATGGAATCAACCTAGATGCCGATCAACAGATGAATGGATAAACAAACTCTGATGATACGTATACTCAGCTGAACACTGCAATGATAACAATGATGAATTTGGGAAGCATCTCATAACCTGGTTTCACATGGAAGATGTTATGCTGAATGAAATAAGTCAGTGGCAAAAAGACAAATACTGTATGAAACACCTGCTACAACAACTTAAAAATAGGCTTACTTATGTACAGAAGACTCTGATGGCTACAGGGGTGCAGAGGGAGGGTGACGGTGGGTCATAGATTAGACAGTCGATCGAAATTTGGTTAGGTGAAGGCAGTGATAGCACACAGTAGAAAATAGATCAATTTAACTGGACTTCACCATAAACTGAAAGCTTTTGTAATCTCAACTCAATATTGCAAGGATAGTATATTAGGAGCAGTGGTCTGGGAAGCACACTTTCTGGAGACATTGAGGTCAACTGGCATAACTAACCTCTTGCTAAGAGAGTCTTCTGTATCCCATATTGGTGAGTGGCATCTGGGGTCTTAAAAGCTAGTATGCTGCTATCTGAGGTACACCAAATGGTCCCAACTCATCCACAGCAGATGATGACCAAGAACAACAAGGACATAAGGAAAAAAGAGCCCAGGAGACAGGGGGACCCATGTGAATGGGAGACTGTACTAGCATGTGACCGGAAGAACTAGATGGTGTCCAGCTACCACTAAAAACAGCCATGACGGGACACACAATGTGTCAAAACGAGGAAAATGGGGTGCAACTCAAGAACTCTACTAAAATACCACAATTGATGGTCCAATGGCCTTGGGGTTCCCCTGGGAACATGGCTCCTAGACCTGCTGCTGCCTCTGTCCAGAAAACACTACTGTAGTCAACTCATCAGACAAAACTGGACTAGACTCAGTGGCACAAAGTTACCATATGGTGTGTGTACCTTATGGTTCTATACATTTATAGGATGCTGTCCTACTTATCTCTTTCTAAATGGGAGAGAAAAAGGTGGAGAGGAGGGGACAAGAGCTTGTTAAGAGGCTACAACAAGTATAGAATGAAAAGGAGGAGTGTGCGATCAGTGGGCAAGGAGAGCAGAAGGAACTGCAGATAGGTGGGCATACAAAATTAAATTGTATGCTTTCACTTATTCACAATTAAAAATAAAGTAACACAAACATGAGTGCTTTTTTCCCTTGTCTGCATCTTTGGAAGTCTTATGGGGTGTTCTACGGAGTTGCTATGAGTCAGTATCAGCTCAGTGGCCATAGGTCTGGTTGTTTGATTATATCATAGTAGCAAGATTTGTTTAGTACTCAGGTTAGTATGGCTGTGGTGAGGCAGGCTCTTCTCTGTACCACCTGTGGAAGTGTCAAGTGGTAGACTCTTTCTGGAAGCAATTTGACTTCACGTAACAAGGACTGCAAGATAACAAAACACGTACCTGCATCAGTACTGAAAAGCTACAGCAGAACCTGCTAATTTTTCTCCTACCATCCACTCTCCCTTTCATCTTTAATTAATTAAAGTCCTGGAATTCAGCTGAGCACAAGACTACCCAGAATAAATACTATGGATCTCAGCCACCTTTTGATGTGGACATATTAAGTTAACCTAATGGGATCTAACTTAAAAACAGGAGATTAAATTTGTTGAAAAAACCAGTCATAGAATCTATGCCCCACTTTTTAAGAATATATTCTAATATCTTTAGATTCTCCCTTAAACTGCTCAATCAAAGTTGAAATTCTATTGTAGGATCTTTCTAACAACACCTTACATGTATCACATCAAGATAATTTGGATCATAAACATTTTATTTGCTATGACACACAGTATTCCATTGTTGAGCAGCAATTTACTTCCTTTTAGAGATTAATAAACAAAGCCCAGACTTGAAATACAGGCTATCGTATCATTGACACACACAGCACAAATCAAAGAACTGTAGAACTAATGGAATTACAGGAATTCAGCTCTCTACAGCAAAAGTTAAGTGACTTGGAATTCAAAAATTGTATTTATTGAGTTCCAGCTAGAAATAGAAGATAGTGAAAACTCCAGTAATTAATAACCTGTTACGATGAATGCTACTAAGAATTATAACTCATATATACAATGAAGTTACCATTTCACTGACACTAATCACATTCTCATGTAATAATGTAATCATTATTTTTTATTTTAATGCAAATTAAAACTTTGACATTAAATTGGATTTTTCATAACCTTCAGAGGCATTCTTTAAACTTAATTTCATTTGTTTGATTAAGGTTTATAATTTTAAGTAAGAAAGCTAGAAATACAGCTTTTTACAAGGCAGGAAAAATATTTATTAAATATACATGTGTATGCCAAAGCCAAGTACCATCGAGTTGGATCACATATACATATTCATATCGAGAGAAAAGTGACTTTTGTATATTTAACTAATTTAATTAAGGGATTTAGCAGGCTCATAGTATCTGAGTGGTCCCTACAACACAGTAATCAACCTCCAAATAGAGCAAGTTAGGCTTCTAGAGTGTTCCAAGAGGGAGTAAGTGAAAGCTGTCTTGTAAGCACAGTCTCATTTTTGTTGGATTGTATTGGTTGAAGAACCACAAATCTTCCCCAATTGAGGGAGCTGATATTTAACTACCTCTCTGTGGAAGAAGTATCAAATAATTTACAAGAAAGTAACATAACATACTGAGGCAAAATTGATTCTCATATTCTTGCTTCTTGCTTTGCCACTGCAGGCTTAAATCTAATATGACATCATTATTGAGCTATTTTAACAAAATTGTGAACACTTTTCCATGGAAAGAGTACTTCTGTGGTATAATATACCACTGAAGTATAAAAATTATTAATATGTATATCACTTTGATTAAAGATAGTCAGTAAAACAAAAAAATTCAACATGAAATTATAGTGCATGTGGAACATATTTCTTTCAAAACAAGTTTCATGTGTATCATTTTTATCAAGAAAGTCACATCTAACTGTAACCTCCACCTACAGTTTTTGTCATTAGTATTTTCAAATACTCATTTTCCTGAAAGAAAATATTTTAAGTTAACATTACCTATACTGAAAGGAGAGAGAATAGAAATAGCAATAAGAACAATTACAAAAAAACAACACTCACACTGACCCCGCTGGTTTGACTCTGCATAACATCTGTCTTCCCAGTTTAAGCAGAGTGTGCCTAGTGTCTCAGCACATGTCATCCAGGAAGAATTCCTCGATATGCAGTCTTCACCAGCAGCCCCCTTGCTTTCATTCATCAGAAACACTGGGCCACCAGGTTTGTGGAAGTCATCGCTAATGAGGTATCTCTATGAAAGAAGTAATATTCCTACTGACCACAAACTTACGAACCCTGTGACTTGTTGATAGTGATCAACACTAGATGGCAGCACATCTTCATTTTCCAGATTTGTGTTACGCACCTGAGAACCCTTCCAACTCAGGAACATTACTCAAGCCACTGTGCCGATACACTTGACAAATTTATTTCTTGCTTTCGTGATAAAACAGACACAACATTTCATGCTAATATTTCAAATTCAAATTGAGAATGTGAGATTCCTACTTGATTTTATATTTGTAACCATATTCTCTTATTCTGAAAATTGGTTTTCTAACAACATTAACATTATTCTTTATTTACTTTATGCCAATAATATACATTAATGCACACGTGTTAGAATAACAATACCAACATTAAAAGGAGTCCTAGTAATGCAATGGTTAAGCACTCAGACGTTAGCCAAAAGATCAGTTTGACAAATTCACCAGCTCCTCATCAGAATAAAAGACCCAGTGATCTGCTGTCATAAAGATGACTCCCTGCCATCAAGTTGGCTTCTGCCATATAGTAACTTTGTAGGACAAGTATAACTGCCCCATAAAGTTTCCCAGGTTGACAATCTTTATGGAATTCCACTGCCACATCTTCTTCCTACAGAAAGGTTCAAACTGCTGATCTTGGGTTTGTAGCCAAGCACTTAAACACAGATCCACCAGGGCTCCCTTCCATAGAGACTATAGACTAGAAAACACTATAGAGCAGTTCTACACTGTCCTAAACATTTGCTATGAGTTGGAACTGACACGACACTGAAGAGAAAAAAATAACATTAGGACTGAAAGTGTGATTATTGAAAACTTTGATTCATTTACAGATGTTTGTGTTTATGAATATTCTCAGGATTTATCCCACAAACGATAATAAAATACTGAATTCCTATACACTTAAAATAATTCTCCCTGGTCAAGCTATAGACTTAATGGACAATTTGTTTCATTTTATTATCATACTTTAACTGTTCCATGGAAACATTCATGCCAAGCCAAGTGCCGTTGAGTCGGATCCGACTCATGGCAACATTCATGCAGTTACAAAATTAAACCTACAAAGCTAAGTATATTTTCAGAAAATAGGGATCATTTCTTTTTCCTAAACCTTTTACCTCCTACTCACTGCTTGTAGCCATTTCTACTGATTTTTATTTATTCTCTCAACACATTTATTAAATATACATGTACATATTCACACAGAGAAAAAAGTGACTTTTGTATATTTAACTAATTTAATTAAGTGATTTAGCAGGCTCACAGTATCTGAGTGGCCCCTACAACACAGTAGTCAGACTCCTAATAGAGAAAGCGAGGCTTCTAGAGTGTTCCAAGAGGGAGTAAGTGAAAGCTGTCTTGTAAGGCACAGTCTCATTTTTGTTGGATTGTATTGGTCAAAGAACCACAACGCTTCCCCAGTTCAAGGGGCTGATATTTAACTACTTCTCTGTGGAAGAGGTATCAAATAATTTACAACCATCTTTATTCCATCTCTGCCTCTGCAAACAAAGCATTTAAAAATCATTTTTTCATGCTAGTGCCTCAGACATGAATGTGGCAAATATGTGCACTTTTTTTGAAGCTTTTTTTTATTAAAAGCAAAGTACAATTGAAGGGAAGAAGAAAGGAAACTGTGGGTGGTATTCGGTACCCCCTAGAAAGGAGACAAATAAATAACCTTCTTAAGAATGACTGTTTATCATCAACAGAAATCTATCCTGTGAAAAGAAACAATCTCAATAGAGCTGTTATTGTTGAGGAGCCCTGGTGGTGCAGTGGTGAACAGCTGTGGCTGCTAACCAAAAGATCAGCAGTCCAAATCCACTGGATGCTCCTTGGAAATCCAACTGGGCAGTTCTATTCTGTCCTATAGGATCACTGTCAATCTGAATCAACAGTAAATGTATTTTTTAAACTAATGTTTAAAAAAATCCTATAAGGCAGAGTTTGCATCTAAAAATAGAATTTGGATAATTCTCAGGAGCAAAAACTGAGTAACTTTACAGTTTATTACAACTGAAAATGGCAAGTTATTTTATCCAGTGTAAATATGTAAGGAAAAAGAAAAAACATGGAAGTCTCAGGGTACAGGAAGACCAAAAAATCACCTGACTTTTTTCTTGTACTTTTGTTTACCATGCTTTATGTGGTGTTCTTTGTTACTATCCAGGTTAAGTAAAGCACTTAGGTTCTTATTTTCCGATGTGTAGGAATTATCTCCAATTTCTCCATTTGTAAGTCATAGTACTCTCTTATACATCTTCTAAGAATATAATGAGCAATATCTCAGAGAGGAACCAGAATGAAAAATGAGATTAGCTCCATCATTCTCAGCTTTATTTGCCCGTTAGATCTTTTATAAAATACATTCCTACAGGCAGTTTTTACTTACGGTGATGGGAAATTTGGCAATGATTATGGCTGAAGATTGTATAACGTGATTAATGTAATTTCACCAAACTGTACACCTGAAACATGTTGAATTGGCAAAAGGTTATGTCATATACATTTTTACAACCAAAAAAAAAAAAAAGAAAGAAATATGCTCCCAGGAATCACCGCTAGACTAAGGTAGATCCGGAAGACCAAGGAGTATTTAAAAAAAAAAACTCACAGCTGTCAAGTCAGGTCCTACTCATCACAACCCTAGAAATCAGTGTAGAACTCCCCATAAAGTTTCCAAGGAGCACCTGGAAGATTTGAACTGCCGACCTTTTGGTTAGCAGACATAGCAATTAACCCACTATGCCACCAGGGTTTCGAAGGAGTACTAAGGGGCACCCAAATGAACCACTGAGGTCACACATATTCCCTCAGCTCCCATTGTGTAAGAGCAGCCCAAACTCCTTCTGGTCAAAGTCAATTATCTTTGCTTTGATGGTCATTCCTCTTCTGGTATGGTGGACGTTGCACACAAGGAGCCCAGAATACCCAGGTAGAAGCTACAGATTGTAGTTCAATGGAACACTTACTGTTTCCCCTGAAAAGAAAGCACTCGTCTTGGAGCTAACATAACCCTGCAAAGCCCAGAGGTGTAGGGATGGGAAGCACCACAGTCATGCACCCCTCTCTAGCTACTATAGCTCATCCTTGAGCCACATGGAACCAAATCTCTGGAGAACCATTTCCAAGAATCATTTTCTCCATGGTTGGCATGGACTTCTCTTCCTATGGAGAAAGAAGAAGAAAGAAATTAGAGGGAGACTAGTTGGCTAGGGTTGATCTCAGACCACAACTACTCATCATCCCTCTCCTACACTGGCCACTCCAAATTCTCTGCTCCTCAGATGTCACTCTCACTCCCATGTGCCTGTCAATTTGCGGTACTGTGAAGTCTTTCATGTTGTGATATTCGAAGAGCTGCCACTGGTATTCCAAACACGGCAGGGTCACTCACGGTGTAAAGGTTTCAGCTGAGCTTTGAGACTAACACAGACTAAGAGGAACCTAACAGTCTGACTCTTAAAGAATTAGGGAGTGAAAGCCATTTTAATAGAAGCAGAATATTATCTGATAAGGCGCCAGAAGATGAGCCTGTCTGGTTTGAAGGCACCCAAAAGATAAGTAGAGAAAAGCTGCCTGCTCAAAGCAGAGTCTACCTTAATGATGTAAATAGAGTCAAGCCTTCAGGGTCTTCATTTGCTGATGTGGCACGGCTAAAAATGAGAAGGTACACTTGCAAATATCCATTAATGGTTTCAACGTGGAATGTACAAACTATGAATCTAGGAAAATTGGAAATTGTAAAAAATGAAATGGAACACATAAACATCAATATCCTAAGCATTAGTGAGCTGAAATGGATTGGTATTGGCCATTTTTAATCAATCATATGGTCTTCTATTCTGCGAATGACCACTTGAAGAGGAATGATGTAACATTCATTGTCAAAAAGACCATTTCAAGATATTTCCTGAAGTACAATGTTGTTAATGATAGGATAATATTCATACACCTACAAGGAAGACTAGGTAATACGACTACTGTTCAAATCTGCATACCAATCACTAAGGCCAAAGATAAAGAAATTGAAGGCTTTTATCAGTTTCCGAAGTCTAAAGTTGGTCAAATACACAATCAAGATGCATTGATAATTACTGGTGATTAGAATGCAAAAGTTGGAAACAAAGAAAAAAGATCAGTAGTTGGAAAACACAGTCTTGGTGAAACAAATGATGCCAGAGAGAGTATGATAAAATTTTACTAGACCAATGACTTCTTCATGGCAAATACTGTACACACGGACCTTACCAGATGGACTACAGGAATCAAATCAGCTACACCTGTGGATATAGGCAATGGTAAAGCTCAATATCATCAGTCAGCACAAGGCCAGGAGTTGACTGTGGAAAACACATACACAGGAAAGAAAGTGAAGACCAAAATCAACATCAAAAGAGATTCTGAGACCTGGTCTTGACATTAAGTAGCTAACATGATGAAGTAAAACAGCTGAACAAATGACTTCAAAGGGCAGCTTGAGAAGGCACAGTAAAGTAGTACAACAACCTGTGCAAAGAGGTAGAAATAGAAAATCAAAAGGGAAGAACATGCTCACCATTTCTCAAGCCCAAAGAATTAAAGAAATAATTCAAGCCTTGAGTTGTGATATTAAAGAATTCTATGGGAAAAAAAATATTATATAGCACAGGCAGCATCAAAAGGAGAAGGAAGGAATACAGAGTCACTATACCTGAAAGAATTGGTTGATGTTCAACCATTTCAGGAGACAGTATGTGATCAGGAGCCCATGGTAACAAGGGATGGAGTCCAAGCTGCACTGAAGGTGCTGGTGGAAGACAGGACTCCAGAAACTGATGGAATACCAACTGAGATGTTTCAACAAATGCATGTAGTGCTGGAAGTGCTCACTTTTCAATGCCAAGATATTTGGAAGACAGCTGCCTGACCAGTCAACAGGAGGAGATTCATATTATGCCTATTCCCAAGAAAGGTGATCCTACAAAATGTGGGAATTGTGGAGCAATATCATTTATACCACACACAAAATTTTCTTGAGGATCATTCAAAAGTGACTTCACCAGTATGCCAACAGGCCAACAGTGGACTGCCAGAAATTCAAGTCAGAGTCACAAGAGGATGTGGGACCAGGAATATTACTGTTGATGTCAGCTGGATCCTGGCTGAAAGCAGAGAATACTAGGAAAATGTTTACTTATGATTTATCAACAATGAAAAGGTATTTGACCACATGGATCATAACAAATTATAGATCACATTGCAAAGAAGGGAAAATCCAAAACATTTCATTGTGCTCATGAGAAATCTGGACATGGACCAAGAGGCAGGCATTCAAACAGAACAACAGGGCAGCAGTTCAAATCTGCCAGGCACACCTTGAAAACTCTGTGGAACAGTGCTACTCTGATTTACAGGGTTGTTATGAGTTGGAAATGACTCAACAGCAATGGGTTTGATTTTGTGTTACGTGAACAGTAGATAAGAACTGGGCTGCTAACCAAAAGGTTGGCAGTTTGAATCCACCACTTTCTCCCTGGAAACTCTTGGGGGTGGTTCTACTCTATCCTTTAGGGTTGTTACGAGTTGGAATCAACTCAACAACAATGGATTTGGTTTGGGTAAGAGCCCTCGTGGTGCAGTGGTTAAGCATGCAGTTGCTAACCAAAAAGTCAGCAGTTGGAACCCAATAGCTGCTCCTGGGGAGAAAGATGGAGCAATCTGCAGTCCTGGAAACCCTATGGCTTAAGCTCTATTCTGTCTTATAGGATGGCTATGATGAGTTGGATCCAACTTGATGGCACTTGGCTTGGCTATGAGTCAGAAAGATTAGTAGCTCAAAACCACCCAGAGAAGACACATGGGGTCACCATGAGCTGACATCAACTCAACAGCAACCAACCAACAATGGGTAAAGTAGAGTCCCTGGGTGGTGCAAACAAGTGAGCACATGGCCACTAACTGAAGGGTAGGTATTTTAAATTCATGCAGAGGTACCTTGAAAGAGAGGCCTGGTGATC
Source organism: Heterohyrax brucei (assembly GCA_028571685.1). Taxonomy (NCBI): domain Eukaryota; kingdom Metazoa; phylum Chordata; class Mammalia; order Hyracoidea; family Procaviidae; genus Heterohyrax; species Heterohyrax brucei. Next base: position 136,610,520 of record CM053146.1, on the reverse strand, counting down.
CAGTGTTGAAAGATCACAGCCAAAGAAAACCCTATGGCTGTCACAACCCTATAGGACAGAGTAGAACTGCTGTATAATTTCCAAGGAGCACTTAGTAGATTTGAACTACCAGCCTTTGGGTTAGCAGCTATAGCAGTTGACAACTATGCCACGAGGGTTTCTGTGGAGGAGCACAGTTCTACTCTAACACATCTGTGAGGAGATGGTGGGGTTACCATGAGTGGAATTGACTGGTTTGGTGGGGGGTTTTGTTTGCATGTTTGTTTTAGGGGCTATGTACCCTGCTGGGATGACGGCAGTGAACCAGGCAGACTGGTTTCTCACTGGCTGGAGGTTAAATAACAGTTGGGGAAGCAGATAAGAGATTTACCAAGCAAGCAAGCAAAACAACATATACACTAAATAAATACTTACTGTCCTAAGTGTTGAGGAGAAGATCCAGACAATGCTAAATAGAAAAATCATTAGGTACATACTTAGGAACAGCAGCATGAAAAAGGTGATGGAGCCAACTTTCTAAGCCCTGAGAGAAAAGCATTTAGCAGAGAGGGGAACAATTTATGTTCTTGCTGCAGACATTTATCCCACTCCAAACCCACAGTAACTACCAACTGCCCCTGGGCTATACACTAAAGTAGAATTAAAAGTATGAAGGATGATCCTAAATATGATTGTAGCTTGCTTTTCAAGATCCCAGACCACAATCTTTGTGGGTTTATCTTAACCTCATCAGGAAGATGCTCTGAAGAACTGAACATTCACGAAACCAAGGCTCCAGCCCCAGCTCTGCCCCTCCTAAGGCTGTGCCTTGGTTAGCTATGGCCCAACTCATTTAGTCTGGGCTCCTGGAATCTGCAGCAGTTGGGTTATAAAGTCCTTTAATCACTCCAGCAGCATGTGATTAACTGAATAGCAAACTTGTACCATCCCTTAATCTTTTTTATTGCATTGTATAAGCTGCACAACATCACACACTGCATATTCCATATGACTGGCTTTTAAGAGCTTACCTTTGTGGTGTTTCAAAATGAATAAAATAGGGGCTATTCCAGATGGCTCCTTACCTCAAACAACCCAACTAAGCAAATGGTTTCCCTGTAAATATTCTGCCTTGCACTTGGCCATTATAACTTGCCCTTGACAGTGAGGTGACCATTCATTCTCCCATGTTGCTAATGCCAACTGGCATTTTCCCCAGTTGTGTTCATGCATTGTGAGGATGTCTCCTTTAGACTTTCCTTTTTCTGAAGCACCATTTCTCTCCAGCCAGACAGTACCACCTGGCACTGGCCAAGTCTGGGGAGCTTCATTCTAAGCCTGGCCCTACAACACACTTCATGGGCACAGCAATTTCTCGACTGGATTTAGAGACAGTTTTCACTAATCTGTCCTAATGGCCTCCAAATGACCCAAGCACTGTAAAATGTAGGTCCTAAAAAAGTCAAATCTTTTGAACTTATGTTAAATCAAAAACAGGCTAAACTCATCTATACTATTAGATCATCTTTGCTATTAGAAATCAGGAGAGTAATTGGTTATTTTGGGGGGTGGAAGAAGGAATAGTGAATGAAAGAGGACATGAAGTGCTGCCACATAAATGAGCCATGGATGACCTCTGTGTTTTAGTCCCAAGCTATTTGCTTCTTCTTAACAAGCTGAGGCCTGCTGGCCCCAAACAAGTTGCCTACAAACGACAATACCATGTTATTCCTCACCCACCTACTGCCTACCAGATGCCATTCCAACTTAAGGCAACCTCATATGTGTCAGGGTAGATTTATGCTGCATGAAATTTTCAGTGCTAATTTTTCAGCAGTCAGTTGCCAGGTTTTTCTTTTGAGGTGCCTCTGGGTGGACTTAAACCTCCAGCCTTCTGGTCAATAGCCAGGTTCATCGAGCACTTGTACCACCAGGACTCTTTCCTACACACTACCTGGTGCAGTTCCCAACGATTCCGTGTTGGAAGAGGGACAGCCCACAAGCAGCTGGATATTTAGTGAAAAATGACAGGATGAGGCTCAGGCTGGGGCTGAAACTTAGGAATATCATAGGCATTTGCAATGGTTTCTGGGAAAAATAAGTATAATCTGGAAAAAAATAAAATTTGCTTCACCTGAAAGGGAATGTTCCTTTCTTGACTAACAAAAATCCCTTCAAGAATTTTCTAATTAAATTAGTTGTTATTCGTTATTCTCTTCAAAATTGTCTGTTTTCCTAAAGCAGAGCCCTGACAGTGCTGTGATTAAGAACTGGGCTGCTTACCAAAATGTTGTTGGTTCAAATCTACCAGCAGCTCCTTTACAAACTCCATGAGGCAGTTCTATTCTGTCTTACAGGGACCCTGAGTCAGAAGCCACTCAAGGGCAATAGGTCTGGTTTCTTTGTTTTGCTAAGTGATTTTTCTAGAAACATTATTGGCTGTCATAAGTTTCTCCTACCTTACCCAGTGAACTCTTCATTATGCAGAACTTAAAAAAAAAAATCCTTGGATAATAAAACAATGTCTATTTTCACCAGTTAGCCTAAATCGTTTCCTTTAGAAAATGAATACTAACAGCTGTCCTGCTATGAAGCTCCTTTTAAAGACATACCTAGGTTGAGGTTTGCCAGATTCTCTTCATTTTACCGTCAAGTGAAATGAGGTCTACATGTGTTCAGAAAGCTCAGGACAGCCAGTGGTTTTTCCCTTTCCCTCTTACAACAATCCTACAGGATGCCTCTGATCCTATATCAGCACATACAGTGTTACATCTTTGATTACTGATTTCTTAAATCTATAACAGAAACAATATTAGTAGCAATTACCAGTAAGTTACTCGGGTTCAGACCTCCTGAGAAACTGACTATATGATCTTGTTAGATGGACTCAAGCTTAGAGATCATTGGATTAACCCTGAATCTGTGAACAAAGGAAGAGACTTGAGAATAAGTATCTACAATTTAGCACTTTTGTCCAAGGGAAGCTGATCCCAAATCAGTACTCCCAAACTTTAGTGTGCATAAGAATTTCCCAGGGAATTTGTTAAAATACAGACTTCGGAGAACTACCCTCAGATATCTTGATTCTGTAGGTCACAAATGGAGCCTGAAAACACATTTCTAACAATCTCTGAGGCAAAGCTGTGCTGTCGTTACAAGGACTACACCTTGAAAAAGACAATCCTAATCTATATCAGACATGGAAAAAGTTTGCAGATGATAGTGCATTTCTGATATTTCATCTTTGTGAAAAGGTGACACACAAGTACTCTCACCACATAAGGAAACCTTGGTGGCAGAGTGGTTAATGTGCTATGGCTGTTAACCAACAAGTGGACAGTTCAAATCCACCAGGTCCCCCTTGGAAACTCTGTAGGGTCTCTATGAGTTGGGATTGACTCAACAGTAATGAATCTGATTTGCTTTCCACTATGTAACATCTCATTAGAATACACTAAGCTGTGAATCCTCTTGTATTTACTCTGTGTTACAGTTGGGTGCTGTGGAGTCAATTCCAACTCACAGCAACCCTACAAGACAGAGTATAACTCCCCCTTAGGGTTTTCTTGGTTATATTCTTGACGGAAGCATATCACCAGGTCATTCTCCTGAAGAGCAGCTAGTTGCAAATCTCAAATCTTTCAGTTAGCAGCCACACTTTTAACCAGTTTGCCATCCCAAATCAAAACCAAACCCCCTGCCATCAAGTCGATTCCGCCTCACAGTGACCTTATAGATCGAGCAGAACCACCCCATAGCTTCCAAGGAGCACCCGGCAGATTTGAACTGCCGACCTTCTGGTTGACAGCTGTAGCGCTAAAATGCTGCACCACCAGAGTTTCTAATTTGCCACCAGGGCTTTTTATGTACTTTACAGATGAGCTCGATTTGAGAAACCAAACGCACTGCTGTTGAGTCAACGACAGCTCATAGTAACCGTATATGCCAGAGCAGAACTGCTGCAAGGAGTGCCTGGCAGGTTTGAACCGCTGACCTTTTGGTTAGCAGCCGTAGCACTTAACCACCAAATCACATTCTAACAGGCTTGAAACCAACTGGTGCACCTGCTCAGAATCTGCATTTCCAAGTTCTCAGGCGATGCTAATGCGACCGGTTACGGATTAATTTTTTTTTTTCCTAAGAGCTAATTGTTTTTATTAACCATAAGCAGACTGTAAATATTTTGGTATCATCTCTTAATTCTATAATTTCCATCACTGAGGTCCTTGAGGGTTTAGGCATCTCAGTTATACCAGCGGTATGCTCATTCTCTTTATTTTTGGACACTGCAATGGTGATTGTCCTTTCATATCTTTATACTATTGTGAAGATGTCACAAAATTTATTTTAACCAGGTAATAAGGACTTGTCCTGTCTTGTCAATAGCTTCTGTTTTTATTTTGCTTGTTTTGTCTTTTGTTTTAAATTGCGCCTTATACAAAGTTTTACAGAGCAAATTCATTTCTCATTAAACAATCAAAACACGTTGTTTTGTGACACTGGTTGCCAGCTCTCAACAGGTCAATACTCTCCCCTTCCCGACCTTGGGTTCTGCATTCCCACTCTCCAAGCTTTCCTGGCTTCTCATCCTCGTCCCCGGGCTGATGGGCCCATTTGCATACATGGCTGAGCTACATGTATTATTCTTTTATGGGTCTGTCTAATCTTTGGTGAAAGGTGAACTGCAGGAGTGATTTCAGTGCTGAGTTAAAAGAATGTCTGGGGGCCATGCTCCTGTGGTTTCTCCAGGCTCTGTTAGACCAGTAAGTCCGGTCTTTCATTACGAGTTAGAATTTTATTCTGTATTTTTCCCAGGTTTGTCTGGGACTCTTTGCTGTGATCCCAGTCAGAGCAGTTGGTGGTGGTAGGCAGGCACCATCTAGCTTAGCTGGACTCAGTCTGGCGCAGGCTGTGGCAGTTGTGGCCCACCAGTGGCTAGGGACTAGTTATGGGAGCCACTAGTAAAGCAGTGGTTTCCAAAATTTACTCTACATAAGAATCAGCTGGGAAACTTAGTAAACTGCAGATTCTGATTCAGTATATCTGGCATGAAAACACAAATCCTCAGCAGGGGTTCCATCTAGAATGACCCAGTGGGAAGCCCTGGATTCCAATGAGATTTAAAGTTGGTTTCGTTCTTTCTTTCATCTGTTCTTCCTTCCTTCCCAAGTAATCTTTCACACATTTCTAGCATTGGTCTTGGGCATTAAAACATCCAGAGAATAACAGCAACCTCAGAGGCTGTCACTGCGGTAGACTGTTTAAAGGCCAAACATTTATGCCAACCCAGTAAACCACCTGTTAGCTCCATTACCCCTGACTTAATGTGCTAGCATTCAGTGTGTGTATTATGTAAAGGACTATCTTAGTTACCTAGTGTTTGGAAATACTAGTGCCGTAGCTATTTAGAGCCATGGCTGCTCACCAAAAGTCAGCAGTTTGAATCCACCAAGCACTCCTCAAAAACTCTATAGGGTAGTTCTGCTCCATCCCATACAGTCACTATGAATCAGAATTGACTCAGTGGCAATGGGTTTGGCTTTGGTTTGACTGTAGCAAAACATACAAGAGACTGGCTCTAAAGAACAGAATTTTTTTTCACATTTCTAGAAGGTAGAAGTCCAAATTAGGGTCTTAGCCATGATAATTCCTGTTGTAGACCTCTGATCTGGTTTCTAGTATCTGCCAGTAGTCCTTGGCATTTCTTTGCTTGTTTCTAGATCTTTACATGGCATCTGTTGTCCCCTTTATGTGTGTGTCTATGAATCTATTCTGCTTTTTTTATAAGATGCCTCTGAGAAATTATTAGGTTTAGGACTCACCTCACTCTAGAAATGACCTCATTAACATAACAAAAGAAAACCCTATTTCTAAACATGGTAAAGTTCACAGGTACAGGGGTCAGGGGTCCAAAGCATTTTTTTTTTCCTCCTACAGAGCTCCTGGTAATTTCAAACCGCCAGTCCTTCAAGTAGCAGGCAAGCTCCTAACCACTGAGCCATGAGCACTCCTTAAAATACAGTAATCTTTATTGTTATTTCCCATAACTTCCCACAACCCTGTAACTATATATCTCCTTCTACTTTTGCTGCAGATTGTGACACATAAATACCATTTGAACAAGAGTTCAAAAGAGCTTTTACACAACTAGAAAGATAAATGACCTGATGTTTTCTATAATTTACAAAATAAAAGAAAATTTAACAATTATTCAACTCCTACAAATGTATAAAAAAGTCTAAATGCCTCTGAGAAACAGAAAAACACCTTGATGCTTTTACCTTATAAGCTGTTTCTAATTATATTACTTAGGCCCTAGGGTACTAAGCCTTTTCTAATCATTTTCCTTTTATACATGGATTTTTCCATTTGTTTTAAGGCTTTAATCACTTAACTCCACTAATGAAATTGTTGAATTCCTTGGAAATTAAGGTAATTTAAAGAATTTGTAATGTGACTTAATTAAATTCCCTATGTCCTTCTATAACATGACCCTCCTTACAAAGAAAACACTATTAAAAAAAAAAGTCAGTGGAATTATTCTCCAAGTAACAGTGTCTGACCTCATTATCTCACAGCAAATTACCCACTTTGTCAACTATCTGCTGCAAACTTAAAACTCATATCTCATATAGAAGAGAGCATATAAAAGGTAAAGTACTATTAATCCTCTGTGACTTTTGGCAAAAGTTTGACAACTTTCAAAGTACCCTTACTTACCCAGCTGCACAACCAGGTATGGCGGGCACAGATAACTGTAATATATCCGTGTTTTCCAAGAAGTTACAGAGATTTCCAGCAGGGGTTATCAGCAAGTGGTCAGAATCTGATTTTCTGCAAAACTCAACATTCTTCAAATTCCTTAAAATCGTAGTGGGAGGAATACTTGGTAAGATAAAGAAGACTGAGTGGGATTTACACTTAAGCAGCATCTGCCTAAAGATCCCTGGTGACACAGTATTAAGGCACGTGGCTGCTAACCAAACAGTTGGTGGTTTGAATTCTCCAGCCATTCTTTGGAAGAAAGGTGTGTCTATCTACTACCATAAAGCTTATAGCCTTGAAACCCTGAGTAGTTTTATTGTGTCCTATAGAGCTGTTATGAGTTGGAATCAACTTGACAGCAACATTTTTTTTAAATATGTTTCTTCAGAGTCCCTTAGTTAAACCTCCTGAGAAAGAGAATTTACAATGTTACCTTGCCTTTGTAAAATTCTTTCAATTCTTAAAGTTCAAATTTTAAGAATTTTATCCTGTAAAGTAAGATGTTAAACAGACTGAGGGCCCATCAACAGATGAATGGATAAATAAACTGTGGTACAGACGCACAGTGGGACACCATGCAACAGATGCACAATGGGAGGACACCACGAAACATTTCACAGTGTGGATGAGCCTGAGGACATTGTGCTGAAGGAAATCAGTACATCAAAAAGGACAAACACTGTATGAAACCACCATTATAAAAAGCTAAGAGAAGAGTTTTCATGCAGACATTCTTTGATGATTATGAGGAATGGCAGGTGAGGAGGTAAAACCACCAGCTAGATAGTAGAAGCCCCACTCGTCTGTCAGTTTGTCACACTGTGAGGGCTTACATGTTACTGTGATATCAGAAGTTATGACATCAATATTCAAATACCAGCAGGGTCAACCATGGTGGACAGGTTTCATCTGAACTTCCAGACAAAGACAAACTAGGAAGAAGGACCCGGCAGTCTACTCCTGAGAACAATTAGCCAGTGTAAACCTTAAGAATAGCAATTACTATCCCCAAAAAACTGCTGCACATTCAGCCATTTCAAGAGATAGCTTATGATCAGAAGCCAACGACACTGAAGGGAGAAGTCACGGCTGCATTGAAGGCACTGGCAAACAACAAGGATTCAGGAACTGATGGAATAGCATCGGAGATGTTTTAACAAACGGATGCAGCAGGGAAGTGTTCACTCATTTATGCCAAGAAATTTGGAGAACAGATACCTGGACAACCAACGGAAAGAGATCCACGTTTATGCCTAGTCCCAAGAAAGGTGATCCAGCCAAATAAGGAAATCATTAAACCATATCATTAATATCACATGCAAGTAAAACTTTGCTCAAGATCGTTCAAAAGTGACTGCAATGGTATATTGACAACTAACTGCCAGAAATTCATGCCCAAGTAAGAAAAAGGTGTACAACCAGGAATATTATTGCTGACATTAGATGGATCTTGGTTGAAAGCAGAGTATACCAGAAAGATGTTTACCTGTTGTTTCCTTGACTCTGCAAAGCCACTTGACCATATGGATCATAACAAATTACATATACCATGGCAGTGAATGGGAATTCCAGACCACTTAATTGTGCTCATGAAAATCTGTACATGGATCAAGAGGCAGTTGTAGGAACAGAACAAGTGGACACCTCATGGTTTAAAGTCAGGAAAAGTGTGAATCAGGGCTATATCCTTTTTACCATACCTTTTCAATATGTATGCTAAGCAAATAATCTGAAAAGTTGGGCTACCAGGACTACCAATTAAGTTCACAAACTCTTCCTAGAAAAAGTGCTACATACCTCGTTGCTGTATATCACTATGATCACCTTCCAAGTACTCTGCTTGGGAACACTTTTTCTCGATTGGCCATCAGAGCTGCCATCATGTTACCCCTGATGTCCCGAATATCACGAAAATGTCTTCCTTTCAATATTTCCTTTGTCTTCTGGTAAAGAAAAATGTTCAGTTCAGGTGAGTAGGGAGGGTGTTCCAATACAGTTATTTGTTTACTGGCTAAAAACTCCCTCACAGGCAACTAAATTTGCAGACTTGCCACCTTGCCACCGTGTACAATGGCCAATCCAGAAAGAGTTTCAAAGGGTGGACTAGGTACTGGCATCAGTGCATATCTTCTCCAAGGGAGTACTTTAAAGGTGACTCTAGTAATAATCAGCAATGAGGTGTGTAGCACTTAGAACAATTAAGTTTGTGGACTTAGTTGTCAGACCTTGACTATGAAGAAGAAAGAGGCATCAGGGTGGGAGGAAGACTCAGTAACAACTTGCATTATGCAGATGACACAATCTTGCTTACTAGAAGTGAACAGAATTTGAAACACTTAACTAATGATTATTAGAAGATCACAGCCTTCAGTATAGGTAGCACCTCAACATCGAGAAAACAAAAATCTTGACAACTACACCAGTAAGCAACATCGCAATAAGTGGAGAAAGGATTGAGGTTGTCAAGGATTTCATTTCACTTAGCTCCACAATCAATGCCCACAGAAGTAGCAGACAAGAAATAAAAAGATGCACTGCACTGGAAAAATCTACTGCAAAAGACATGTTTAAAGTGTGGAAAAGTAAAGATGTCACCTTGAAGACTAAGATGCACCTGACTGAAGTCATGGTATTTTCAATCACATTATATGCATATGAAAGCTAACAGTGAATGGAATGAAGAAGACAGAAGAAGAACTGACACCTTTGAGATGTGGTTTTAGATAAAAAATATTCAATATACCATCGACCTGCAAAAGAACAAACTGACCTGTTCTGGTAGAAGTACAACCAGAATGTTTCTTGGAAGCAAAGATGGCAAGACTGCATCTTATATACTTTGGACATGTTGTCAGAAGGAATTCATCCCTGGAGATGGACATCATGCTTGGTAAAGTAGAGGGTCAGCAAAAAAGAGGACCCTTGAGGAGACGGACTGACCTAGTGACTACAACAATGATCTTAAGTATAAAAAGATTGTAGGCATGGGGCAGGACAAGACAGTGTTGCATTCTGTTGTTCACAGGGTTGCTCTGAGTCTGAACCAACCTGATGGCACCTAAGAACAACAAGACAGAGGCAGTAACATCTTTGGTTTAGGGGAAGATAATACACAATATGGAAAAGTTAGCCCAACACTGAAAGACACCCAAGAGTAAAAGGTAACAACAGTATATACTAATACAGACACAATCCTACAACAACAGTAACACTAAACAGTAAGGTACAGGTTGATATATAGGTAGATATGTAAGCAGAATAGGAATGGAAGGCACTATGGAAGTACACCCACATACATACATGTGTGTCCGTGTTGCAAATATACTCATGTATTTGATAGTGTTTTCAAGGGACACAGTCACGAAAACTTCTTAGCCACAATCATGCATGTCCTGGGACTGAGACTCTGGGCTTGATGGCTACAGACCATAGTTTGGGGGACCATCTAGTTCAATTGGCAGATCACAGTCTGATGTAGACAACGTTATGCATCCTACTTTGGTTAGTAGCAGCTGGGGTCTTAAAAGCTTGTGAGTGGCCACCTAAGATACAACAATTGCTCTTGTCCTGTCCAGAGCAAAGCGGAGTAAAGAAAACCAAAGGCTTGAAGAAACAATTGGTTCAAAAGACTAACAAACTACATCTTCCACCAGCCTGAGACCAGGAGAACTAGATGATGCCTGGCCACCCAAACGGACTATCCTGGCTAGGACCATAACAATAACTCATGAACAGAGTGGGTGAGAAACGTAGAACAAAATATAAACTCACAGAAAGGACAAGGCCAACTGGTTCTACCTACTGGTAGAACCCTAGAGACTATGGTTCTTAAACATCCTTCAGACTTGGAACAAAAATCATCCTGGAGATCACATGATAGTCATACAGTAGACAGGCCTATCATATGAACTGTAACAGGAGTGAGCAATGTATGCCTCAGAAAAATCAACTATACAATATCTAAAGGACAGCATTTGCCCAAAAGCAAAGTTCAGAAGGAACTGGGAACAGTAGGGGCAAGAAAGTTGGTAGAATAGATAAGGGGAACCCAGGGAGCAAGGCAAGAGTGCTGACACACTCAGGGAATTGCAACCAATGTCATCAAACAAGCTGTATGTAAATGGTCAATTTGGAAACTAATTTGCCCTGTAAACTTTCACTTAAATCATAGTAAAGAAGGGAGGGAGGAGGCAAGGAAGGAAGGAAGGATATGGAGGGAGAATACACCCAGGCATTTCAACCATGTTCTTGATTTTCTGCAATTAATTTAATATCTAATCATCTGTGATACTAAAAAGTCTGTACTCCAAGGGGAAATTTTATTAAAATTATCACTGACAAGGGAGCTTCAGGAAGTTGATAAAAACTGTATGGCAAAAAGCCAGATTCTTCTATGTCTTGCTTATCTAGCTGACTAAGTCAAGGACTTTGAAAAGCTATGTAAAATCCTTTGGTTTTGTTGGCTTCAATACACAAAGTGCCCTGGAGACCTTAGAAGCTTCACATCTAACTTATGAGCAAAGAATATTTTTATGCTCTCTTTTGCCTTGGAAACTCTGGTGGTATAGTGGTTAAGAGCTACAGCTGCTAATCAGAAGGTCAGCAGTTTGAATCTACCCAGGCATTCCTTGAAAACTGTATATTGGGGCAGTTCTACTCTATTCTATAAAGTCACTATGAGTCAGACTGACATATGAGTTTCTTTTGTTTTTATTTCTGCCTTAACCTTCAATCCCTTTGTAGCTGTTAAAAGCATGTATTTTAGGCTTTCATAATTCATAAGGAGTCCTGGTGATGCAACGGGTAATCACTTGGCCTTTAACTGAAAGGCTGGTGGTTTGAATGGACCCAGAGGCTCTGTAAGAGAAGGGTCTGACAACTTACTCTGTAAAGATTACGGTCTAGAAAATCCTATGGGGCAGTTATACTGTCACCCGGGGTAGCTAGGTGTAAGTGGTATCTGATGACAATGACAACAGGTATTCATAATACCTTATACAGTGATATGTACTTAAAAAATGATATTTTAAATCTACGGTCATGTTGGATAATCATCTGAATGTAGGCTAAACCTGTAATACAGATACACACAGACTCATATTTTCTCAGTACATCAGATAAACAGTAAGTGCCATGTCACATCCGTTTGCATCTTTCATCCATGATAGTCTATTTATCAGCACTTATAAGCATTCATGACTGATGAATTTGTTTAACTGAGTAATTTTTCTCTCTCAGTTCTCTCAAAGTGCAATGTTTTAAAATTTGGCTGTATGTTTAATTTACCAAAAACTCTTCTGACATCAACATAAATTTGGAAAGTTAATTTGCTCTGTAAACTTTCACCTAAATCACAATAAAATGTTTTTAAAAAAAATAATACGGAGAAAGGATATACTCAGGCTTTTCAACCATAGTTCCTAATTTCCTGAAATTAATTTAATATCTAATATCCCTCAATGCTATGTTACAGAGCCCTGAATCACTTTACCAACCATCCAAAACTATGTCAGAGCTGACGAAACTGCTAACATCACACGGAATCACCTCAGATGATGTCAGTGGCCATTTTTCTCTCTCTTGTCCAGGAACACATCCTCTCCACTCTAGGTAAGAGCCATTTTTCAGTCATTATGTTCTACTGCCAAAAGAACACAGCACAGCCAGAAGGGTTTGGACAAGGAGAGGGAGAAGAGAGATATTCGTTAGTCTTCTTTTCTGAAAAGCTTTTCTCTAGATAATTCTTGTTTAAATGAAAACGGGCAAGCAGACATCATTAATCTCTGATTCCTGAACATGGAGAGAGGAAAGACATTTGCAGGGATGTGGTAAAATCAAATTAGGATCACAAATGCTGCTCACCACACTTACACCAGATCAAGCCTTGTTACTCATGGAATGCTGAAGTTGAAGTCTAAGGAGTCTGGCATTGAAAACACACAGCCCAGAATCAATTAACCACCCTTTTAAATCTTCTGTGAAATTTTTAAGGGTAATCTTCACGCAGAAAAAAAACACATAAGTCATGTTATCCCCAAAACACTAAGATAGCCTATCTTCTCTCTTTGTCACTTTCTCACAAACGCATTCACAAATTTTCTTCATGTCAGTATCAGAATAGTATTACAAGATAAATCTGCTGTCACAGTGCTTCAGCTTTTGATGAATTGGCAAGCATTCCTCACTCACTGGAAACGGTACATATACATGTATACACACACACGTATACATATATATATATATATATATTTTTTTTAATGAAAAAGGCTGTGTTCTAGGAAACATTCACAGCCACTACTCACCTCTTGGCCACACCAGGTTTCCAGGCTTCCTGCTTCCTTTATCCCTCCTGAACTCTTCCTTTTTAACTCCCCCTCTGCCACTGAGCAAACCTTCCCCTTAACATCTTCAGCATTCAGACAATTTAAATGTTCTTCTCACTTCTGTCTTCTGTGTATTATCTTCCCTTATGATGTCCAAATGCCGTCTCTGGTAGGAGCGATACGCCCCTTGGGTTTTAGGTGTCTTTTCCCAGTGCCATCCGCACAGCAACAAGCAGTTCGTAATTGTCTCTCAGCAGCCTTGGAAGAGCTCCTCTGAACTGATAAAGTAAGCAGTGCTGAATTGATTAGTCAATCTGTCATTTAGATACTTGCTTTCATTGTCAGATACTGGGACTGTTATAATGTGCTTCTCAAGTTGCAAGATGTCAGGATGGTCTCATGAGCATCCTCTGAAATCACGCCCCCGAGAAAACAATTTGTCAGCCAAATTGAAGCAGGGTGTGTATGTCAGGAAGAATGCAGCTGGTTGACCACTGGCTTCAACGACAAGAGCTGGGAAAGCAATCAAATTTCAGGGTCTGACCACGTGTGTGCTGTGTGACAGCAAAATCTTCACATCATAAATCATCTTGGATTGATGTGTATTGAGTTATCTACTGTGACAGAGTTATTATTGCAGCCATGAAAATTTACTTGATTGTTGTTATTGATTTCAGAAAATCTTGCAGTTCTTCATGAAGTGGATTCTAAACCATAAAAAACAAAAACAGTCTGGGGAAGGTGTGTTTAAGACATTTCTACCGTAGATCATCATCTGGTTGGCCAATAAATGTGCCAGTTTTACCTAGATCAGTTGATTTAGTCTTAGAGAAAAAATAAGTTGTGACGTGTTTCATAGAGCAGTGTGTGAGTGTTAAATATATGTGTGCTTCTTCGGCTCAATCTATCACAAAATGTGTTCTACTCCTTTCGTAACTACTAAGTTGTAAATTGAGAGCTATGTTCCTTTCTTTTCAACAAGCAACCATGACAAAACACAATCAAACATATTTTTCATAATTTCACTATCCTTAAGAAATGCTAAATGATTTTGTCATCATTGGATGATGTATAAAGACTCAAGTTAATAATTTCATTCACATTCCTTAAGATCAACAGAAGTTGATCAACAGGTCATTTTTGAGTGATACCCTCCTTTGTTTGCCTAGTCTTTTAAGGTGTATAATGGAGGGAACCCTGGTGGCATAGTGCTTAAGTGCTATGGCTGCTAAGCAAAAAGTCGGCAGTTCGAATCCACCAAGCACTCCTTAGAAACTCTATGTGGCAGTTCTACCCTGTTCTACAGGATCACTACGAGTCTGAATCATCTTAACCACAGTGGGTTTGGTTTGTTTTGATCAATGGGGGATAATATTTGTCAACATGCCACCTAACTTTAAATGATATTTAGCACCCTAAATCTATAGGAAGTTCCAGGTTCTTAATATGAAAAGTTGCTTCCCAATGGATGAAGAGAACTAACTGAGACTCACTACAAAACTTCATTCTTTAGCTATCTCCAATTTGTTAAGGATCTGCAGAGATAGAAAAAGACTGTTTGCAACACTGGCTCACCACTTTGTATGTTGTTGTTGTGTGCTGTGGAGTCAATTCCCACACACAGCACCCCTGTAGGACAGAGTAGAACTGTCTCATAGCATTTCCAAGGCTATAACATTTAAAACAGCAGACTGCCACATCTTTCCCCCTGGAGTGGCTGATGGGTTACGACCACCAGGGCCACATTGCCCCGAAAAGCAAGGTACACATGGATCCAGTTGTCTTCCCACCAATCTGCAGTGTGACATTTCACCTGCCCCCTAGATGGCAAGAGATGGGATAAAACTGTGTGAGACTGCTTACCACATATTGGCAAGCAAGTACAGTTAAGCTTGGACAATGAACAAAGAAGAGAGAAGAAAAACTGATGCTTTTGAATTGTGGTGCTGGAGAAGAAGGTTAAAGGTACCATGGACCTCCAAGAGAACAGATCTGTTCTGGAAGAAGTACAACCGGAGTGCTTCTTGGAAGCAAAGATGGCAAGACTGTGTCTTACATACTTGGGACATGTTGTCAGGAAGGATCAGTCCCTGGAGAAGGACATCATGCTTGACAGAGTGGAGGGTCGTGAAAAAGACAAAGACCGTCAACAGATGGATTAACACAGTGGCCACAGCAAGGGGTTTAAGCATAAAAAACGTTGTGGACATGGCACAAGACCAGGCAGTGTTTTGTTCTGTTGTTCATAGGGTCTCTATGAGTCAGAACTGACTCAACAGCACCTAACAACACACAGTTAAGCTGATGAGTACCATGCAAGCTGCTGTTACCATGCTTGCTGGCTAATTTATTCTGGGTTCCAACTGCAGACCTCCGGGATAGCATCGGCGGGCTTAACCGCTTCACCACCAGGGCTGGGTCCAGTTAGTATCCAAAACAAAAATAAATAAATAAAAACAAAAACCAAGTATCATTCGTCCGACCTCTTACTGGAGGAAGGGGAGTATGTGCAGAGGAGGGGATAGGCAACTGTTGGGAGGATAGGACATGTATGGAGCAGAAAGGAAGAGTGTGCTGTCACCGGGCATGGAAAGCAGTGATAGCTGCATAGAGGTGAGTATGCAAATTTATATGGGGATGTACATTTTCATTCGATCGTTTTTTTTAAAAAAAGGCTGTAATCATTGTTTCTGACACCTAGTACTGTATAGGACAGAGTAGAACTGCCCCACAGGGCTGCCAACAGGTGGCTGATGGGTCTGAACTGTCCGCTTTGGGGTTAGCAGTCCAGTGCTTAACCACTGTACCACCAGGGCTAAATTAAGTCCTTATGTTACTCTGAAAAGGACTGCACAATGTCAAAAACGCATTAATATTAAAACAAAGGCACTGGATCTTCAATGATTAAAGTGAACTGGGACAAATAGCTTCTGTAAATTCAACTTACATAATGAGGTGAATTTCAAATACAGTCGTTTCCCTGAAATCTGGATGCCGGTTTTAACCCTGTTCAGGCACTGATTTTTATTAACTGTCACTGTTATTGCATTTTTAAAAGGACTTCTCCTATCCTCTGTCAAAGTATCCGCAGATGTTCTCATGGCCTTCTTGCCCTTAACTATTTTCCTTTCATACCTGTCATCTCTTGTGCGTTTATTTCAGGCCATTCACAAGCAATCAGTATAGAAACACAAGCAAAACTGACCACACCTGGCTTTGCAATAGAGGCTGCGAAACCTTGGTTTCTTTACTCTTTTTGAATTTCCTGATTATCAAACTAAAAGCAGTCATTCTCTTAGCAATGGTGGGAGTCAACAGAATGGGACCACCCAGCAGCTGCAGATTGCCTGTTGTGTTTCTTTTACGTTTCTTGAACTTCTGATTTATCAAAGAAATTTGTCTGAGCAGATTGGCTGCATTGTTTAATGAGTGTAATGAGGAAGCCTCAACAGGCAAGCTAGGCTAATAAGCAGCTAATTAGACCCACGTGACCAGTGTGGCCGAATTTAAGCGCATCACCACCTCTCGAATTAGTAAATTCCGTGGGCTGCCTCATCTTCCCTAAAACGCAATCGTCTGCTGAAATCAAGACCGTTTTGCAATCAAGAGCTCTTCAATTTGATCGCTAGAGGGCGATCCTTCCTAACTTTGAAAGGACTTTATGGCACGAAAAAGGGCTGATGCCAGAATTCAAAGTAATCGCTTGTGAAGACCAAGACAGGGGAATTTTCAATGCCACTTCCAAAATAACCAACTACCACAGGCTTTGTTTTTAACATTTTGTTGTTGTTAGGTGCAGTCTAGTCGGTTCCGACTCATAGCGACGCTATGAACAGAAGGAAACACTGCCCGGTCTTGCGCAGTGCCCACAATTGTTTTTATGCTTAAGCCCATTGCTGCGGCCACTGTGTCAATCCATCTTCTCGAGTCTTCTTCTTTTTCGCTGACCCCTGCTCTACCAAGCATGCTGTCCTTCTCCAGGGACTGATCCTTCCTGACAACGTCCCCAATGTAAGACGCAGTCTTGCAGCTTTGCTTCCAAGGAACAATCAAGTTGCACTTTTTCCAGAACAGATCTGTTTGTTCTTTTTGGCGGTCCTCAGCATCTTCAACATTCTTCTCTAGCACCACAATTCTGAGGCATCAATACTTCTTCTGTCTTCTTTTTCACTGTCCAGCTTTTGCACGCATATTATGCAACTGAAAATAACATGGCTTGGGTCAGGCGCACTTTAGTCTTCAAGATGACATCTTTACTTTTGAATACTTTACAGAGGTCTTTTGCAGCAGATTTTCCCAAGGCAATATGTCTTTTGATTTCTTGACTGCTGATTCCACGGCCATTGATTGTGGACCCAAGTGAAATGAAATCCTTGACAACCTCAGTCTTTTCTCCATTTCTGACACTGTTGCTTACTGGTCCAGTCGTGAAGATTTTTGTTTTCCTGATGTTGAGGTGCAATCCATACTGAAGGCTGTGGTCCTTGATCTTCGTCAGTAAGTATCTCAGACCTTCTTCATTTCCAGCAAGTAAGGTGGTGTCATCTGTGTAACACAGGTTGTTAATGAGTCGACCTCCAGTCCTGATGCCTCTTTCTTCTTCATAGAATCCAGCCTCACAGATTATTTGCTCAGAATACAGAAGAAAAAGGTATGGTGAAAGGACACATCCTGACGCACACCTTGTCAGACCTTAAACCATGCAGAGTCCCCTTGTGCTGTTCGCACGACTGTCTCTTGATCCATATACAGATTCCTTAAGAGCACAGTTCGGTGTTCTGAAATTCCCATTCTCTACAACATTAGCCATAATTTAGTATGATCCACACAGTCGAATGCTTTTGCATAGTCACTGGAACACAGGTAAACATCTTCTGGATATTCTCTGCTTTAAGCCAAGATCCATCTGACGTCAGCGATGATATCCCTGGTTCCATGTCCTCTTCTGAACCCAGCTTGAATTCCTGGCAGTTCCTTGTCAATATACTGTTGTAGTCATTTTTGAATGATTTTGTGCAAAAATTTACTTGTGTGTGACATCAACAATAGCCAAGTTGGATCTGATACATATTGTTCGGTAATTTCCACATTCAGTTGCAGAGCGAGCACCCCCCCACCGTCTGTCAGTGGAGGCTTGCTTGTTGCTGTGATGTGTGAAGCTATGCCGCTGGTATTTAGGTACCAGCAGGGTCACCCATGGTAGACAAGTTTCACATTTTATTTTTCATTTACTTAGTTTTCATTTCCTCGCCCATGAAATGTTCACTCCCTTTAACAACATTAATGTCAATGACAAACTTATCCATAAAAGCTTCTTCGAGGTAGATAAGTCCTGCCTTCTTCTTTGTGTGGTTTTGTTTCTTGGCACCAAAATAATAAAAGTTGTTCGCTGTATGTCAAAATATTGATACTGCATGTCCTCCCCTAGCTTCCTCTTTCCGGATTTTGTTTGGTTTGCTTTTAAAAGCAGAAGTACAGAGTGTTTCACTATGATGGAAAAACAACAAAGACTTAAGTGAGAAAGACTCTGCCTAATAAATTATAAATAAAGCTGTATATTATGGGTCCATACAATGTATAATCAAAAAAAAAAAGAAAAGAAAAACAAACCTGTTGCTGTCGACTCAATTCTGATTGACAGTGGCATTATAGGACAAAGTAGAACTGCCCCACAGGGCTCCCAGGGAGCAGCTGGTGGCTTCAGATCGTGGACGTTTTGGCTAACCACCAAGTCCTAAGCACTGCACCAGCAGGGGTCTGCAATATGTAGTACCTGTCCTTTATAAATTACGGTTTCCAAAAAGTTAATTCTGCCAGGGTCATCTTATTTCTAGTGGCAGAGCCAGAATTCAATCTCACAGTGTCCAGAATTCTTCTGTTGCTCAGCAGTCCACCTCCATCCATCCTGTAACTCTGCCACTAGGACCCCTGCAAAATAAGAACTAACGATTAGTGAGCACATTCTATGTGCCAGGCAATGGCACTTTACCTGAATTACAGCATTCGATCCTTGCAACATCTCAAAGATGTGTTATTACACAGTTTACAGAAAAGGGAAACTGAGGCTCAGAGACTTTAACTCATTTACCCACTACCACACAACTAGTAAACTAGAATTCAAACCACTTCTGTCTAAAAAGTCAGTTTTCTTGCCCACTGCTACCTTGCCAACCTGTGAAAACCCAAACCTGCTGGCACTGAGTCAATTCTAACTCACAGCGACCCGATAGGACAGAGTAGAACCACCGCATAGGGTTTCCAAGAAGCTGCTGGTGGATTCAAACGGCCAACCTTTTGGTTTGCAGCCAAATTCTTAACCTCTGTACTAGCAGCACTCCTCCACCTGTAAAGACTGCCCTAAAATGTCTCCAAATCTATAAACATTAAAATATTCTTTTCTTTCAAGGAA
The DNA here is from genome assembly GCA_028571685.1 of Heterohyrax brucei. Lineage (NCBI taxonomy): Eukaryota > Metazoa > Chordata > Mammalia > Hyracoidea > Procaviidae > Heterohyrax > Heterohyrax brucei. Next base: position 136,591,044 of record CM053146.1, on the reverse strand, counting down.
GGTAAGGAGAATTCAGTGAAATCTCAAGAAAAGCAAGACATCAGGGTTTTGTTTTTTTTTTTCTTTTTTTTTTTTGCCTCAGTAGTCTATCCTGTCAAAAGTGACTCATTTGCCTTAGAAAAATTCTAACCCCTGATTTCAGACCCTAGTGGAGAAGTGTTATTGGGTATTGTTTTGGTTATTGCAGTACTGGAGTCCAACCACCCAGGCTGAAATTTCAGTTCCTTACTTGCTAGCTGAATTACCTTTAACAAATTATCTCAATTCCCACAGCCTCCATTTGTCCATTTTGAGAACAGTTAATACTATATAGTTCAAACCCTGATGACCTACTGGGTTCAGTGCTGCATCTGCTAACCAAGGGGTCAGCAGTTCAAATCAGCCAGGCGCTCCTTGGAAACACTATGTGACAGTTCTACTCTGACCTCTAGGGTCACTAAGAGATCCGACTCGATGGCAGTGGGTTTGGTTTGGTATGTATGAAGTGCTTACAACATTCACTAAGTTTTCAGTAACTACAAATTCTTACTATTTCTCTGTAAAGTCAAAGAAGGCAGAAGTTCAATAATGGAAACCATGAGAGACAATCACCAACTTTGGAAAAATAAGAAAATATTTATAACAGTTAAGCTTAACAAGTAAATCTGTGCCATTTCCTTGCAGTTAACGCTAGCTCATGACAGGTATTCCAGAGTAGAACAGCTCCACGGCATTTTCTTGGCTATAATGTTTACGGAAGTAAATCTCCAGGTATTGCTCTCATAAAGCCACTAAGTGGGTTCAGACTTCAAACCTTTAGGTCAGTAGGTGACAGCAAAACACTTGCACCACCTAGGACTTAAGTTTAAAAAATAAAACTTCTGAAAGACAGCATGTAAATATTCCAGTTTTAGTTTGGGTAACACTTTGGTTTCTTTAGATAATATAACTTCTTCCATGGGTGCACAATTAGATTGTTTGTAGACACAGAGACAAGTCTGACTAGTTTAATGAGGCATATGTAGGTTTCACTTGAAGTGCCTTCAAAGCAGTTTTGGAACTCTTTTTCTGGAATGTCCATCAGAGCTGTCATTGTATTATCCTTGATATCCTGAATGACATCAAAATGACTTCTTTTCAATGTTTCTTTTATTTAGGGGTAAAGAAAAGGGTCACTGGGGGCCAGATCAGGTGAGTAGGCAGGGTGTTCCAAGATAGTGACTTGTTTACTGGCTAAAAACTCCCTCACAGACGGCTGTACAGTTAAGTTCATGAACTTGCCACCATGCCACTGTGCACCATGGCCATTCCAGAAAGCGTTTCAAAATTACTTTGCAAGGTGGACTAGATACTGGCATCTGTGCATAGCGTCCCAAAAGGGAGGACTTGGAAGGTAACCAAAGTGATATTCAGCAACAAGGTATGTAGCACTTAGAATAATTAGTTCGCAGACAATTGTCGGACCTCATATGCTAGCCTGGAGATCCCTCGGTTGTGAGGCTGTATCATGCTTTACAAGGTGTTTAACAGGCTGAACAGATCCCTGGCATGTACTCACTGAAGTCCAGTAGCAAACGCCTTCCTCATCATCCAAACAAAAATGTCTTCAGATGTGATTGAATGTCCCCTGGTGGGAAAAACTGTCCCTTGCTGGAAAACCGTTGATCCAGTGACTTAAATAACATCTAATTTTTGATTCTCATTTTGAATACTAATAGTCAAACACTCAGCTGCTAACCGAAAGTTTGGCTGTCTGAACGCACCCACTGGCTGTGTGGGAAACACTTGACAATCTACGTCAGTAAAGATTGTTGTTGTTGTTGTTGTTGTTAGGTACCATGGAGTCAGCTCTGATTCCTAGCGGCCCCACGCACAACAGAACAAAACGCTGCTTGGTCCTGCACTGTGACCACAATTGTTTTTATGCTTAAGCCCATCGTTGCAGCCACTGTGTCCATCTACCTTGTTGAGGGTCTTCCTCTTTTTTGATGACCCTCCACTCTATCAAGCAGGATGTCCTTCTCCAGGGACTGATCCCTCCTGACAACGTGTCCAAAGTATGTGAGATGCAGTCTCATTGTCTTTGCTTCCAAGGAGCACTCTGCTTGTACTTCTTCCAGAACAGATCTGTTTACAAATGATCACGGTAAAGATTACAACCCAGAAAACTCTACGGAGCAGTTCTGCTCTGTGACACATGGAGCAGCTGTGAGTCAGAAACCACTTGACAGCTCCTGATAGTAACAAACACGGTAAACACTAAGGGTTCATTTTTTTTTCCTCTGACTTTGTGCTTTGTTTTTCTCTGCCTGTAGATGGAAGAGTATGGTATAAGTATCATAAAGCCTTAACTTGGCATTATGAAGTTGTAAAAACTATATCCAAATAGCTGTGTGATAATCCAGATCGTTGAAAGTCAAACTAAACTCTATGAGCCTGTTCTCTGGCTCTGATCAGGGGACTGGCTCACACTGTCTGAATCCAGGAAAGCCATCCCACTCAAATATCCTTCAAAATACATGTATTAGGTAAGACCCATAAGAACCCAAAGACAAAGTTGAGCAGTTGCCTAACTACATGTGATGTCATAGCTCTGCTCAGCAGGTGCAATTCAGGCCCCAGGAAGCAATGAGCATTGAACAACACAGCCTCTGTGTATGCTCAGTGTGAGCGAGGTAAAAAACAAAACAGCGTGTTCAAAGTGCAGACATCTGTGGCATGGGGACCAGCCCTTGATCGGGTTGCAAAGTATGTCCCTGTCACTTTGGGTCATGTGCTTTTCAGCATCCTCTCTGTTTCCACATCCAAACAGCCTCTGAGGCATTATCCACCTGAGCCTGTCTGCCCTGGTGGCTTCCTGTGCTTAAACCATCCTCCTCTAAAAAGCACTTGTCCTCAGTGGAATCTAGCCTTTCTGGAGCCACTGAGACTAAATAAACACCCAAAACCTAAGATGATCTCTAAACCTTAAGCTAAAACTTTTCCTTGAAGTCCACTTTGAACAAACAACAACTGACCCAACAAGTAGTCATATATGTCTGCCTTGAACATCGTGGAAACCTTGATGACATGGTGGCAAAGTGTTATGTCTGCTAACCAAAAGGTCAGCAGTTCATAATCCACCAAGCACTCCTTGGAAACTCTATATGGCAGTTCAGCTCTGTCCTATAAGATCACTATAACTCAGAATTGGCTCAACACCAATGGGTTTGGTTTGGGGTTTTGAACATTGTGCTCTCTCAAAGTTTTAGCTACGTGGGATCAAATTCACAACAGCACCCCAAAAGGTCAGGAGGTGGTGACTTTAATGCTAGTGGAATAATTTGGAAAAGAGTAGCAGGAATGCTTACATAACTTGATGAATAGAAACAATGTCCCTGAATTATAAATGTAGAATCTGTTGAAATGGTATATCCTTTGCTGTGTACATTTTCACACAAAAAATAAGAAGACAAAGAAAATGGAAAAGAAACAAACAAAAAAGGTGCCTGTCCTACACCCCATTTCCAGCTAATCCCTAAAGTAGTCTGCAATCATCTAAAGCAGAGGTTTCTAAACCAATGGTTCAGGAGCCAGGTTTACCCCCACAGACATATTTCTTGAGCCATAGAAGTGTTTTTAACATCTTCGGTTTAGCTGCCAACATTTAAAGACCCCGAAGTTTTATCTAAAAATTCCAGATTTTCAGCTTCTCTTGAAGAGTTGCATGTGATGCTGCTGGAATTGTTGCCAATTTCCAATAGACACAAAAGTCCTTGTCTTCTTGGAGTAAGAATACAAGAGGAAGACAGAGTTGATTGTAACTGTGGTGAGTTTATTTTACTTGTAACAAGTAAAAGTCTGTGGGATGGAGCAACTGAACCTCTGCAAAAGACTAACTCCTCTGGAGTAATCAAGTAGGAGCTTAGATACACGGAGCTATGATCATCACGCAATGAATACCAAAGAGGTGCATGCCCATATTGTCATGGATTGAATTGTACCCCCCCGAAAATACATGCAGCCTTGTGGCTGGGCCATGACTTCCAGTGTCTTGTGACTGTCCTACATTTTGTGGTTTTCCTATGCTGTATGTTAAAGGATTAGGGTGGGACTGTAAATCCCTTTATAGGATCACCTCCCTGCTCCACTGTAAAGGGAGTTTCCCCAGAGCATGGCTTGCCCCACCCTTAATCCTTTCATCCTGCAAGAGATCCCTGCAAGAGATAAAAGAAAAGAGAAGCAGGCAGAGAATTGGGAACCTCGTTACCATCAAGAAAGCAGCACTGGGAGAAGAGCGCACCCTTCAGACCTGAGGTTCCTGCGCCAAGATGCTCCCTGGACAAAGACTGATGCAATACCAGACTTTCCTGCAGAGCTGACAAGGGGAAAACCTTCCCCTGGAGCGGACTCCTTGAATGTGGACTTGCGGCCTACTGGACTGTGTAAGAATAAACCTCCCTTTGTTAAAGCCGTCCACTCTGTGGTATTTCTGTTAGAGCGGCCCTAGCTGACTAAAACACATATCTTCCACAAAATGGAGTCCCCCTGGCCTTGTTAAACATGCTCTGTATTGGCCTTGTATCCAGGTGCTTGGTTCAAATACCCAGAGTGGGTCTTGGCTGGCTCCTGTCCTGGGTGGAAGATGAGGTAACTACCACCTCTGGTTCAAACTGCACATACAAGATGCAACAATTAAGTCTACAAATTTAACTGCTCTATATGCTACGTATCTCGTTGCTGAGTATCGTATGGTCACCTTCAAAGTACTTCCCTTAGGAAGCTATGCACCGATGCCAGTGCCTAGTCTGCCTTTCAAAGCAGCTTTGGAACTCTTTCTGGAATGGCCATTGTGCATAGTTGGCATGGTGGCAGTCTTCACAAAATTAATTGTATAGTTGTCTGTGAGGGAGTTTTAGCCAGTAAACAAATAGCTGTATTGGAATACCCTCTCCACTCACCTGATCTGGCCCCTAATGACTTTTTTCTTTACCCAAAGATAAAAAATATATGTATATTGAACAGAAAACATTTTGGTGACATTCAGGACATAAAGGGTAATACAATGACAGCTTTGGTGGCCATTCCAGAGAAAGAGTTCCAAAATTGCTTTGAAGGGTGGCCTAGGCAATGGCATTGGTGCATAGCTTCCCAAAAGGAGTGCTTAAAAGGTGACCATGGTGACATTCAGCAATGAGGTGTGTGGCACCTCATTTTCAGCACCTGGTTTACTGAAGGAACAGCTTAGAAGGAACAAGGAAGGAACAAACAAGGAACTCATTACTAATAAATTCACTGACATGAACTAAGAAACCAGACAGGGGGCATGAGGTCTAGGTTGTTCTCACCAGTCAGTTTCTCATCAGCCCTCTCTGTCTCAGTACTGAAGAATCAGCCAGAGCGGAGGCAGAGCAACCTGTTTCTCAGGGATAGGTGCTCTCGGGGTCATCCTAGTGCCTGTTTCACGCATTTGTTTATGTCGCTTACTTCACCTTTTCATACCTACAGGTTTTTCATCCTCAGCTCTGTGTGCCAGAGATTCATATGCTAAAGTTCTGATAAATTCTTGAAAACCAAATCAGCAAGGCTAATGAGGGATGTCCAACATCAAAAACAATCACTACTGTTTTCATTTTTTAAAAGATTTTTCGTAGACTTTTTTTCTAACTAGACTTTTTCTCAAGTGCTCTCTGATCAGGTGCTACTTTAAGTACTGTAGTCAAATAGCTGTCACAGTCGGAAGCACTTCCGATGAATTATGTCATGTGATTCTAGCCACAACCAGTAATAGGGAGATAGCAGCATTATTCTCCTCCTGGAGACATGGAGTCCCCAGGTGGCACAAACAGTTAATTGCTCAGCTGCTCACTGAAAGTTTGGTGGTTTGAGTCCACACAGAGTCATCTCGGAAGAAATGGCTGGTAAGCGACTTTCAAAAAATCTGTTATTGAAAACCCTAAGGGGTGCACTTTTACCCTGTCACACACGAGGTCACTGTGAGTTGGAACGGACTTGATGGCAGCTGGTTTGTGCTGATCCTTCAAGTTTGGGTGGTAGAGTAGAATAGACTCTGTCATGCCTCCTTGGAGGGGGGCTTAGCCGTCAGTGGTCCCAGGCATGGAAACACTGGCATACGCTTGAGGGTGATGCTGTGAGAAGGGGTTGTGGGTGGTTTGCCATCTATGGCGCTTATTCAGGCACTTTTGAGACAGTTCTTGAACCTCTCTGAGCCTTGATGTCCTCATGTGAAAAAAATGGAAGTAGTAATAATTATGGAAGCCCTGTTGGTATAGTGGTTAAAACATTGGCTGTTCAAATCTACCAGGTACTCCTTGGAAGCCATAGGACAGTTCTACTCTGCCTAGAGCGTCACTATGTATTGCTCCCAGAGTTATTGTGAGAATTTACTTGAGAAGCAGTTGAGTGTCAAGGTAACTTTAGCTTGGAGTCTAGTATCTGGCCACCTCAGTTCCTCCCCATCTAAATTTTTTGGCTGTAGAATATCAGAAAAAGTTTCATAACCTCTCTGCCTCAATTGATTCAACTCCACAGCAACTGGCAACAATACTGCAGATAAGAAAGCCGAGATACAAAGGGGTTATGAAATTTGTTGCCACTTAGGACTCTTTCAAATATTACTTTATATATCTGCTTTCTTATTTCTTTTTAGACTCCCTCCGTTAAAGTCTAATCTCCATCAAAATGTAGACCTCGTCTGTTTTTTTCAGGGCTGTGTTCTTGGGACCAAAATCGATGCCTGGTACATAGTAGGTGCTCAATAAATAGTTGTTGAATAAAAGAATAATCTATATACTCAACATCATATTTCAAGTTTTGTGGGTATAAAAAGAGAGTAAGAAAGCTAACAGAAATCAGTGGGGAAGAGAACATAGTTGTTTTTTGAAGTACCTAACATATACCTTGGATACCCTATGGGGCAGTTCTACTCTGTCCTATAGGGTTGCTATGAGTTGAAATCAACTTGATGGCAGTGGGCTTGGTTTTAACACAGTTATATTTTTATGTGCCTCAGTTTATATTTATATTTTCAAGAAGCCAATGACTCCATGGAAGAACCTAAAAAAAAAAAAAATCCGTGCTGTCAAGTGGATTCCAACTCATAGCAACCCCAAAGGACAGAGTAGAATTGCCCCCATAGAGTTTCCAAGGAGTAGCTAGAGAATTCAAATTGCTGACCTTTTGGTTAGCAGCCATAGAACTTAACCACTATGCCACCAGGGTTTTCCCTGGGAGAAAAAACCGGAAATCTCATTCCATATAGAATACAGCCTGAGAAAAACTAGGGGGCAGTTCACATGGGGTCATTCTGAGTTGAAATTAACTGGACAGCACCTCCCAGCAGTTTCTATTTTCAGGGCTGAGAACAGTGCTTAGAATACAGTAAGTCCTCAGCAAAAAGCATGTGTAGCTGTTGACACTCCATGCTTTCCATGGATTGAACTGTGTCCCACCGAAAATATAGGCCAGCATCCTAACTCCTATACCTGTGGATGTAATCCCAATAGACTTTCCTTTTTTAAGTTTATGAAGCATTACCACTGTAGAGTGTTCCTAAGCCTAGTAGGTTCTGAGTTAAAATAAGCACAGAAATAGACACAGAAGCAAGCACAACCAGGGGGGTAAAGGGGCTGATGCCATGTGACGACCACCAAGGAACTGAGGAACAACTGGACTACAGAAGCTGAAGGGGACAAGGACTTTCAAGGACCTTCAAGGACCTCCAAGGACCTCCAAAGCCTACAGTTAGAAGTTACATCTAAAGCCAGTGCCCTGAAGGCCAAGTTGTAACCTCCTGAGCTGTGAGAAGATAAATTTGTTTTTTGTGGCATTGTGGCATTATATACTTGTGGTAATTGTGTTACAGCAGTGTTAGCATTTTAAGACAATGCTTTACACACATGGTTGCACTTAAAGCTATTATGGATCCTACGTGGTGGACATTAGTATCCCCACTTTACAGAAAAGGAAGCCAAGCTGGAGGAGCACTAAGCTACATGGAACAGTCAGATGGCTGGCAAGTGGCAGATTCTAAGGCCAAAGACCGTTTCCCTCCCAGCACTCTGTGGGCTTTGATGACCATCTCTGAGATTCACAGCCATGACCTTACAGCCCTACCCTATTTCCTTCAACAATTGGCAGCTGAAAAGAACTAGCCCCCTAAATCGTGGGAACTGGGCTGAGATGAGTAGACAACATACAAAAATTGTTTCACATCTTGTAACAAGGGCACCCTTTGATGACAAAGTGTCTCTTGACTATCTGGAAGGCTGGAACAGATTGTGTCCCAGCTGATGGAGTGATGGCAATAACCGAAGGCCTGATGTGTCTGTTCCCACTCCTATCTGCTCAAAATGTGTCTGTTGGTCTATAAGCAAATAAGGTATGAGGATCCAAGGTTTCTCCATCGATCATGACGCCCGTGCCTTATAAAAGGACCCTACTGTAGTCAGACAGACAATTGCAACCACATTCACAAGCTGGTTTTTCTCATTTAAATAACTTTTATAAAGAATCAGTTTATTAAGGAAATGACTTTTCTAATTAAAAAAAATAAGATGCTAGGAGTATAAAACGGTGCAATTTGAAAACGAGTTTGGCACTTTCCTTAAAAGAAAACAAGAAAGCTAAACACAAACTTACTACGTGACCCCGAAAATGCATTTATCCCAGAGAAATGAAAACTTAACGTCTCCAGAAAAACCTCTGCATAATTATTCATAGAAGCTTTATTTGTAATAGCCAACAAACTACAGTATGTCTGTGCCATGGAATATACTTATCAATTTAAAAAAGGATGTATTGTTGGTATATGCAACAAGTTGGTTAGATGGATCTCAAAGATGTTATAGAAGTAACTTTCTGTTGAGTTGATTCCAATTCATGGCAAATCCACGCACAAAGAAATAAAACACTGCTCGTTTCTGGGCCATCTCCATAATCAGTTGCAGATTGGCCTATTGTGATCCATAGGATATTTCATTGGTTGATTTTTAGAAGTAAAACATCCATTAGTCTGTTTTAGTCTGGGAGTTCTGCTGAAACTTGTTTAGCATCACAGTGACAGAAATCAGATCCCACATATGGATGGTGAGAATCCCACCATTAAACCACCAATGACCCATTTCTGTAAGGGTTGCAAAATGCTGAAATTACAGGAATGGAAAAAAGATTTTTCGTTGCCAGTAGTTAGGGATGAGGTGTAACTATAAAAGCACAGCACCTGGGAAATCTTTATGGTGATGGACTAGTTCTGAACTTAAATTCTGGTGGTGGTTCCATGAATCTACAAATGAGACAAAATGACAGAACAGTATACACACATTATACCAATGTCAGTTTCCTGGTTTGGGTAATTGTACTATAACGATGTAAGATGTACACACTGGGGGAAACTGGGGGAAACTGGAGGAAAGGTTCAGTGGACCGCTCTCATCTACTTCTGTAGCTTCCTATGAATCTAACTTATTTCAAAACAAAAACTTAAAATATATATGCCACGCTTAAGTCACTTTGGGCATCTAGGTAACCACTGGTATAAAGAAATTTACCCTTTAACTTGAACAACTAAAATCCATATACATCATGAGGATTTGTGAGATGTCTCTTAAAAATTTCTATCCTCACCAGCCCTGACAGGGAACGCAATATACAGTCTCTGATGTAGCACAAGGAAAAGGGGTATGCAGATCAAGGACTCTATTAAAAGCTCAGACTTGATGGTCCAGTAATCTGGAGGGTCCCCTGGGAACATGGCCCGTAGACTTGCTCCTAATTCAGAGCTGAAACCAGTACTGAATCAACACTTCAGACAAAGAATGGACTGGACTTGGGAACACAGAGTGATGCAGGTGGCATGTGTACTTTATGGTTTAATATATATGAAGCTGTCCTACTGGTTAATTTTTAGAGGGGAGAGGAAAGGATGGGAGGGGATACTTTTTGGTTGAGTAGAATCTGGAAGCAAAGAGTGAGAAAGAAGAATGTGCTGTCGCAGGATGAGGCGAGCAGATAGAGTCACCAAGAGGTGGATACTTCGAGTTTTATATGGAAAATTGATTTGGATTGTCACTTTCACTTAATCACAATTAAAAAACAAAAAAACAATTCTGTCCTCACAAGTGACCTAAACTAACTTAAATGTCTGACTTAAAACAACATCTCTCACTTTTCAGAGAAGGATTGTCACACAGAGTGACTGACCACCAGTTAGGCAACTTTTGGTACACTGTGATTCAGTAAGTGGCTGTTTGACAAATACTAGTTAGTGGATTCATGAATATAAAAACCCTAAGAATAGGTATACAGGAACGTAAGCAGACAAAACATCAGGCCATCTTACGTGGGAAATGTGTGTTTATGTGCGATCTGTGCTGTCAAGTCAATCTGGACTCATGCCAACTTAAAATTTCCTCTCAGGTACTCGTATCTGCACAGTTCTGAAAATAATGATTTAAAATACTAATGGTTACCTTTTTTCTGGGATAATGAAGAGCATCTCTTTTCCCTGGTATTTTTGCCTGCTTAATATAAATAGCCTCGGTCTCAGTGACTATTTCCTTCATTGGTTTAGTCTGGAGTGCCAGAGTCAATGGCAACAGAGTCCAGACAGGTAATATAAATGTGTAAGGCACATACTGGGTAGGAACTAAGCTTCAGAGTGAACAATAGCGCATGCCTCCTATAAAGACATTCAAAACAAAACAAAACACCAGTCCAGCAAAACTGTCAACTGCCAATTTGCAACCTCTGCTTAGACTGGCAGGTTCCAGAGCCAGCTCAGTTACCACTCCCCACAGTAAGCAGTCTTGCAGGTGTGCAGGGCACTGAGGTGGAGGCCAGGCTTGTTTGTCTTCTTTAGAATCAGGAGGAGGGCAATCATAATAAGGAAGTGGAACATTTATTACCATGTAATGCTCAGGACTCCTCCCAAGGACACCCATTTGTTTGAACTGTCGACATTAATAAAGAGTTTGCCATACAACTTCAAGATCTCAGCTGCGCAGTAAATAGGCTATATCCCTAAACAAAATCAAAAGCAATCTGATGCGTTGGTGTCCAAAAAGCTGCTTTGAAGAATTCAGTGATGTTCAGTTCTCTACAACTCGTAGTCATTCAACTCTGGTAATCTGTGACATTTATAATGTCCTGGATAAAAGGTGAAGAAAGCAGAAAAAAAGTCCACCAATAAGGAACACCAAACCAGGAAATCAAACCCACTGCTGTCAAATCAGGTTTGACTCACAGTGACCGTAGAGGTCAGAGTAGAACCAACCCATAGAGTTTCCAAGTAGCAGCTGGTAGATTTGAACTGCCAACCTTCTGGTTAGCAGGCACAGCATTTAACCTACTATGCCACCAGGGCAGCATGAAAAAACTGATACCAGAGTGTCTGTTAAGCACTGTAGTTCTGAATCCCAATAATCATGGCATCTGCAAATCACCAAGCCACTCATCCATCTCTAAGCAAAATAATTCTAAATCTATTAATATACGCTAAAAACCTGAGAGCTTTCATTGTGTGAAATTAAGGAGCCACTATGATTCATAATTCAAACTGTTCATAAAAATTTATAGCAGCTATATCTGTTTACTAGTAAGTGTTATTCAAACCATTGACATCTGGTCTATTATGAAATTCCATTAAATCTAAATCCTGATTATGAATTTATTATTATGGAAACCCTGGTGTTGTAGTGATTAAGTGCTACAGTTGCTAACTAAGGAGTTGGCAGTTTGAATTGACCAGGCACTCCATGGAAACTCTAATGGGCAGTTCTACTCCATCCTAAAGTGTCACTATGTGTAGGAATGAACTCAACAGCCATTGTTTTGGGGGATTTTTTTCCTCTACCATCCACATAGGATGCTGTTACAAACATTTTCTCTTCTGAACATCAAGAAACTGAGAAATATTCAGACTTCTTATTCTTTTCAAACTACAGATAGATCAAAACCAGGTTAGATTAGCCACCTTTCTGGGTTGTCATCTATGAATTTATTCATTTGATTACATTTACTAAACAGTTACAATAGTTTAAAACAAAATTTTGCCATCAAGTTGATTCTGATCTATAGTGTCCACATACATGTCAGAATAAAACTCTGCTCCAGAGGATTTTAATGGCTGATTCTTCAGAAGTAAATAGCCAGCTCATTCTTCTGAGGAGCCCCTGGGTTCATTCCAACACTTAGGCATTTGTGCCACCCAGGGACCCCTACCATAATGTTGTTGTCAGTTCCGACACATAGAGACCCTACGTACAACCAAGCAAAACACTGCTCGGACCTGTGCCATCCTCACTATCCTTGCCAGGTTTGAGCCAGTTATTATACCCATTGTGCCAATCCATCCTGTTGAGGGTCTGCCTCTTTTTTTCCTGAATCTCTTCTGATATCCATTTTGGCCTTTTCTTTCTTGTCTGTCTTTTTAATGATCTTTGGCAATATTCATGCACAATGTCTCTGATGTCATTCAACAAGTCATCGGGTTATTAGCTATCACTGTTCAATGCATTAAATCTATTCTTGAAATAGTCTCTAAATTCAGGTGGGATATTCTAAAGGTCATACTTTGGCTGTCATGGACTTGCTCTGATTTTCTTCAGCTTCAACTTGAACTTGTATATGAGTGATAAATGGTCTGTTCTGCAGTCAGCTCACAGCGTTCTTTGGGCAAATGACATTGAGCTTTTCCTTTCCTCCTTCCACAGAGGTAGTGGATTTGATTCCTGTGTATTCCGTCCAGTGAGGTCCATGTGCATAGTTGCCATTCATGCTGTTGATAAAAGGCATTTGCAATGAAGAAGTCACTGATTTTGCAAAATTCTATCATGTGATCTCTAGTGTCATTTCTATTACCAAAGACATATTTTCTAAGTGCTGATCCTTCTTCTTTGTTTCCAGTGTTCACATTCTGATCACCAGTAATTATCAAGGCATCTTGATTACATACTTGATCAATCTCAGACTGCAGAAGTCAGCAAAAATCTTCAGTTTCTTCATATTTGGCATCAGTGGTTGATGTGTAAACTTAAATAATCATCATATTAACCAGTCTTTCTCATAGGCATATGAATATTATGCTATCACTATAGGTTCTCTATGAGTTTAGTTGACTCGATAGCAGTGGGTTTGGTTTTTTGGTCTTGGGACAGCATTGTGGGAACCCTGGTTCCCACAGTGGTTAAGTGCCATGTCTTCTAACCAAAAGGCTGTTAGTATGAATTCACCAGGCATTCCTTGGAAACTCTACGGGGCAGTTCTACTCTGTCCTACAGGGTTGCTATGAGTCAGAATCAACTCAACAGCAATGGATTTGGGTTTTCTCATTTAGTGGCATTGTATTTCAGAATAGATATTGAAATTTTTTTTGACAATAAATATAGCACCATTCCTCTCCCACTTGTCATTCACAGCACAGCAGACCATAAGCTAAACCCACTGCATCGATCCTATAGGATGGACTAGAACTGCTCCATAGTTTCCAGGGGGCATCTTGAGGATTTGAACTGCTGACCTTTTGATTAACAGACATAGCACTTAACCACTGTGCCACTAAGGTTTCCAAGAAGACCATGTCAGTGTCCAAACCAAAATGGCCAATACCAGTCCATTTCAGCTCATTAATGCCTAGCATATTGATGTTTATGTATTCATTATGACAACTTCTAATTTTCCTAGATTCATAGTTTGTACATTCTATGTTCTGATTATTAACAGATGCTTGCAGGTGTTCTCATTTTAAGTTGTGCCACTTCAGCACAGGAAAATCCCAAAAGTTTGACTCTACTCACGTCACTAAGGTTAACTCCACTTCAAGGAGGCAGCTCATTTCCAGTTGTGTTTTGAGCGTCTTCCAACCTGAAGGGCTCATCTTTTGGAACTGTACCAGACAGTGTTTGACTGCTATTCATAAGGTTTTAACTGGCCAATACTTTTAGAAGTAAATTGCCAGGTCCCTATCTCTAGTCTATTTTAATCTAGAAGCTCTACTAAAACACATTGACCAGGGATCACTGTCTTAGAGCTTTTTTAACCGAAAATATCACAAGTGGATGGCTTTAGCAAAGAAAAATTCATTCTTGCACAGTCCAATAGGCTACCAGGCCTAATGCAGGATGTCTGTTCCAGGAGAAGGTCATCCCTCTGTCAGCTCTGGGGGAACATCCTTGTGCTGCATCAGTCTTTGATCAGAGAACATCTTGGCACAGAAATCTCAGGTCTGAAGGATGCACTCTGCTCCCAGTGCTGCTTTCATGATGGTGGAATGTTTCCAACTCTCTGCTAGCTTTCCTTTTGTTTTTGTCTCTTGTTGGATAAAAGGGGTGCAAGCCGCACTCCAAAGAAATTTCCTTTACAATGGAGCAAGGAGGTGACCTTAGGAAAGGATATACAGTCCCACCCTAATTCTCTTTAACACAGTATAGGAAAATCACAAAATGGAAGCCAATTATAAGAAGACAGAGAGACCCACAAGAGTGGGTGCCTACATCAGCTTGGGACCGGAAGAACCAGATGGTGCCCGGCCACCACCAGTGATAGCCACGATGGAGCTCACAGAGAGGAGTCTCACTGGCAACACAAGAATAAAAAGGGGTGCATCGTGAGATCTCCACTGAAAGACCTCAATTGATGGTCCAGCGGTTTTGGGGTTCCTCTGAGAGCATGGCCTCCGGCCCTGATGCTACCCTTTCCCATAAATTATAACAAATGTCCACTCTTTGGACAGAAATGGATTAGACTTGGCAATGCAGAGTGACCATATATTGGAGGCACTTTATGGTTCTATACATCTATAGGATATCATCTTGCTGACCTCTGGCTGGAGGAAGGGGAGTGGACGGAGAGGAGGGGAAAGGAAGCTGTTGGGAGGATGAGACATGTATGGAGAAGAGAGGAATAGTGTGCAGTCACTGGACAGGGAGAGCAGTGGAAGCTGCATATAGGTGGGCATTTAAATTTATACGTGAATGTACATTTTCACTCAGTCATATTAAATAAAAAAAAAACTTGAGAAAAAAAATGGAAGCCAATTATAAAATATTGGGAATCATGGCCCAGTCAGATGGCCACACACTTTTTTCTTTAATATGATTGAATGAAAATATACATTCCCATATAAATTTGCAAGCCCACCTATATGCAGCTCCTACTGCTCTCCCTGCCCGGTGACAGCACACTCTTCCTCTCTGCTCCATACATGTCTCATACTTTCGACAATCTCCTATCCCTTTCTCTCCACCCCACTCCCCTGCCTCCAGTAAGAGTTCAGCAGGATGACATCCTATAGATGCATAGAACCATAAAGTGCACACATGATATGTTGCTACACACATTTTTGAGGGGACACAGTTCAATCCGTTACAGTCATCTAGTTCTGCTATAACAGAACTACCAAAAGTGGATGGCTTTACAGACACAGGTACACAAATGTTTGTTGCAGCACAGTCCACAACAGCAAACAGTTGGAATCAACCCTGATGCCCATCAGCAGATGAATGTATAAGCAAAGAACACTGCAGTGATAAAGAACAATGCTGACTTTCAGAAGCATCTCATACCATGGTCTCATTTGGAAGAGATCATGATGAGTGAAATCAAGCGGTGTCAAAAGGACAAATTTGGTATGAGACGCCTGTTATAAGGACTTAACAAGAGAACAAGCCACAGAAGAAAGTGACTGTGTTGGCTACATGGGTGGGTGGGGGGCTCAGGGTATATCATAGGTGAGATAACTGATAGATGTTAGAAACTTTATTCTTTTACTGTAATTAATAAGAAAATAAAATTTAAAAAAAAAAGGCCAAATCCAGGGCATCAGCTCCAGGGGAAGTCTTTTGCTCTTGGCTCTGGAGGAAGGTCCTTGTCATCAATCTTCACCTGGTGTGGGAGCTTCTGATGCACAGGGACCTTTCCAAAGGATGTATTCTGCTCCCAGCATTGCTTCTTTCCTGGTGGTATGAGGTCCCCAACTCTCTGCTTGCTTCCCTTTCCTTTACACCCCGAATGATTGTCTCAAGGCACTATACCATACCCTCTTACAGACTGAGTCCCACTCACTACCACAACAACAGCCCATCCTCCCTCACTAATATCAGAAAGGTCAGATTTGCAACATACAGGAACATCCTGCAATACTGGGCATCATTTTGCAGTCAAATTGCTACACACAACTTGGGGGGCATACAATTCAATCCATAAGATTCTAACCTTTGACCCCTAAAAATTACATCCTTGCAACATGCAAAATGTATTCATATGACAGCAGAAGTCTTAACTCCAAGTCCCAAATCCATAAAGTCCTCTTTATCCGTGAAATATAGAATACAAGTTATCTGCTTCCCAAGGAACTGTGGCAGAACAGGCACAAGTTAGACATTTCTATTCCCAATGGGAAAAAAGGTATAACAGGCACTAAGCAAACTAGCAGAACACATCACATTAGCCCTCAACACTTTGAAAATAATACTCCATTCTCTGAGACATTTTATACAATGCCCCTGCCCTCCAGATTCCAGGTATAGGCCACAATGTCCAGATTCTGAGTGGAGGCCCCTCAGCCCTAGGCTTCAGCTCCATCTTCCAGGGCCCCCGGGACAGCACTTCTGTTACCCTGGCTCTAGGGGCGCTGTTTTCATAGTACAACTGAGTAACAGCTCCACCCTTAGAAATACCAGAGGCTATGGTCCCACCCTTTGAAACCCTGAAGTCATGGCCATATTTCTGAGACTGAGGCAGCTCAGCTCCTTGTGCTTCTGTTTCTTCAGCTTCTGATTCCTGTTTCCTCCTAGCCTGGGCCTCACACTCACATCTGCCCTGCTGGGATGTTCCAAAGCACCGTAGCTCCACCAATAAGTGCCTGAAGGCATCTCACTCTGCCAGAACCCCTCCTGTACACATGCGTTCAGCTCTCTTCCTCCATGGGTCAGCCCCAGCACTGTCTGGCATTCGTCTCCTGGTTCTGAGTTGCTAGGTCCCTGCTATTGTTTCTCACCATCTGCATCTTCTCTGGTGTTAATAATTCTTCCTCAATTCCTTTCAAGTCTTCTATCCATTTACAGTTTCCAAACAGCTTCCACATTACAGGCATCTGTCAGAACAGCACCCCATTCTCTCGGTACCCAATTCTATTTTAGCCATCTAGTGCTGCTGTAACAGAAATACCACAAGTGGGTAGCTTCAACAAGGAAAAGTCTATTCTCACACAGTCCAGCAGTCGAGAGCTCCAAATTCAGGGTGCAGGTTCCAGGAGAGCGCATTTTGTCTGTTGGCTCTAGAGGAAGGTCCATGTCATGGTTCTTCCCCGGGACTGGGTGCTTCTGGGTCACACTGACCCCTGGTCCAAAAGACATTCTCTGCTACCAGGACAGCTTCCCTCCTGATGGCATTAAGTACCTTAGTGTCTGCCAGCTTCTTTCTTTTTCTATCTCAAGAGGCTGCCTCGAGGTACAATACAATCTGACAGCTGAGTCCTTCCTCACTACCACCACACTGCCCATTCTCCCTCACTAATGTCATAGAGGCAGGAACATCATACAACACTGGGAATCCTGGCCCAACCAAATTGCTACACACATGTTTTGGAGGCTACAACTCAGTCCATGACAATGACCCTGCTGTTACTTGAAATACCAGTGACATAGCTTCCAGCATCACAGCAACACACAGGTACCACAGCATGACAAAGTGACAGGCACTTGGGGACACTTAAATACACAGAAAAACACTCAATATTTCTCACCATGCTCAAACTCCCTGTATTTCTCTGCTGCTTTCTCATTTATAGCACTACTTAGCATACATTATCATATTTTATTTGTCAGTCTTACGTGAAGAAGTTCTCATCATACCAGTATTAAGAATGGTGAAAACTGAATGTATGAAGAACATGGACCTCACAATCGAGTCCGTATTTTCTGATTACCAGCTTAGTGCCTTATCTAAATGATATAAGAACAGTCGCTGTCCAGAAGACTATCACCCAAACTGTGCCCCTGCAACTTTGCCTGAACAATCTCAAAGTGATGCAGAGTCTATTACTGACTGACTTAGGCTCTCTGTATTTTATTCAGTGATAAAAATTATTCTTTTGATCTTAACATCATAATCATAAATACATGAAGAGCAGGACTGAGAGGACTTTTCTTTGCCACATTGCTTAGCCTAGTGCTCTCAGTGTAACTGATAACATTGCTGTCTGGTTGATTCCAGCTCATGACAACCTCACATGTGTTAGAGCAGAATCATGCTCTATAGGATTTTCCACGGCTGATTTTCTGGAAGGAGATTGTCAGGGCTTTCTTCTGAGGCTCCTCAGGATGGATTTGAACCTTCAGCCTTTCAGTGAACCACCTAAAGTGTGATCCATTTGTATCACCCAGGAGCCTTTAAATATAGAGTCTCAAATATTTTAAGCCTTTTACTCTACATAAACAGGAGTTACTTTGAACTCTAAATGATCCTAAATGCTTCCTCTTCTTTTCTTGCTGTGAAGTGTAAACTGGCTGTCCCCTGATGAGCCTCTTCCCCCTGCAGCCTCTCAACCAGTGACACTTTTTCCCCCACAGTCTTTATATCACTTGATTCTTTAGTAGATCCCAAAGCTAAAACACCCAAATTAATCTTTTCTTTTCCCCTCTCGAAACTTCTCTACCACCGAATTTCCTGTTTTATTGATAACAACTCCATCCTCCCATTTGCTCAGGTTAAAAACCTTGGCATCATCCTTGATTTCCTTTTCTGTCAGAGCCTGTAGATTCAATTGGTAAGGAAATCCTACTGGGTCCACTTTCAAAATACATACAGAATCCACCTTCTTCTTATTTCTCCTGGTGGTCCACTGATATCCAGCCCCTGGATTACAGCAATTTTAAAGAAACCAGCTCCTGTGGAATTTACTCAGACTCATGGTAACACTGTGTGTGTCATACAGAACTGTGCCCCAAGGGGTTCTCAGTGGCTGACATTCTGGAAACCCTGATAGCACAGTGGTTAAGTGCTACATCTGCTAACCAAAAGGTCAACAGTTCAAATCCACCAGGTGTTCCCTGGAAACTCTATGGGACAGTTCTACTCTGGCCTCCCCTGTCACTATGAGTCAGAATCAGCTTGATAGGAATGGGTCTGATTTTTGTGTTTGGGGTATTTTGGAAGTTGGCTGCCAGTCCTTTCTTCCGAGGCACCCCTGGGTAGACTTGAATCTCCAGCATATCAGGTTAGGTGCTGAGCAGGTAAATTGTCTACACCACACAGAAACTCCAGATTACTGCAATAACCTCTTTAGAAGTCTCTCTGCTTCCACCCTCACATCCTTAAGCATACATTCTGAACTCAGCAGCCAGACCAATTCTTTAAACACATGAGTCAGATCATGTCACCATTCGGTAGGAAACTTTCCAAAATGTCCTGTTTGAATCAAAGTAGTACAAGCCAAAGTTCTTACAGTGCCTGCCGACCCCTATGCTGACTGACTCTTTGACCTCTCACATCTCTTTTCCTCCCTCTCCCTCACTCTGTTCTAACCATTGTGATTCCCTGCTGCTCCTAGTAGGAAGTGGTAAGCACTCGCTTCCTTTAGAACATTTGAACTGGCTGTTTCTCCCGCCTGAGACATTTTTCTCCCGGATGTCCTTGTCTCCCTCACTCATCCTCAGCACTCTAGGTCCCCCACTGGCCTGCTCCAAGTTTTCCCCTGGTGATTCTCCTTCCTTTTGTTGTTGTCAGATGCCACTGAGTCAGTTCCAGCTAACGGGGATCCCGCGTGCAACAAAACAAAGCACTGACAGGTAGGACGCTGTCCTCACAGTCAGTCGCTACACTTAGGCCATTGCTGCAGCCATTGTGTCAACCCATCTTCCTGAAGGTGTTCCTTTTTTTTGCTGACCCCCTACCTTACTGAGAGCATCTTGTCCTTCTCCAGGGACTGATCCCTCCTGATAACATGTCCAAAGTAACCTTGCCATCCTTGCTTCTAAGAAGCATTCTGACTGTATATCTTCCAAGACAGATTTGTTCCTTCCTTTGGCAGTCCGCCATATATTCGATATTATTTACTGACATTCACAGTTCAAAAGCATCAATTCTTCTTCTACCTTATTCACTGTCCAGCTTTCACAGGCATAGAAGGCAAATGAAAACACCATGGCTTTGGTCAGACGCACTTTAGTCTTCAAGGTGGCCTCTTGGCTTTTCAACACTGGAAGGAAGCCCTTTGCAGATCTGCCCAATAAACGTGTCTTTTGATCTCTTGGATGTTGATTGTGGATCTAAGAAGAATGAAATCCTTGACAGCTTATACCTCAACATAAAAAAAACAAAAGTCCTCACAGCTGGAGACCAATAAGCAACATCATGATAAATGGCGAAAAGATTGAAGTTGACAAGGATTTCTCCTTCCTAGCATCTATAAAATAGTTCTTCCCATGACAGGGAACAGAAACTTTCCTTATTTTGCTCACTGGGGTTTTCCAAGTAGCTACTTAGAGCATCTAGTCACTGACTACTAATTATACCCCAAACACCTGTACCATCACAGACCCTCCCCTCCCAATTCAGATGATGGGGATTCCATCTTTCCTGGGGCTCAGATAAAAAACAAAGGGGTGTCCCTGATTCCTTATCTATTACTCCTTATCTGACCCACATTTAATCAGTCAGAAAGTTTTGCTCCTTCAAAATAATTACTTAATAAATTTATGTTGAGTGAAAGACTTGTTTATCTTTACGCAGCTGGCTACTAATACTGAAAAACCAAACCTGTTGCCACTGAATTAATACCAATTCATAGGGAACCTATAGGACAGAGTAGAACTGTGCCATAGGGTTTCCAAGGAGTGGCTGGTGGATTCTAACAGGTGACCTTTTGGTTAGCAGCTGAGCTCTTAATCACTCCGCCACTAGGGCTCTGTGACTCAATCCTAATAAAGTACCATGACCCAATCAGAATACCTCTAAATGCTTTTAAGTATATCCTACACATTGATACCCCACTAAATGTATGTGTGTGTATGGGTAGTCTTTCTAATTAGTAGAGAGTCTATATTTCTCTAATCCACTGCCATCGAGTTGGTTCTGATTCACAGCAACCCTAGAGGTCAGAATAGAACTGCCCCCACAGAGTTTCCAAGGAGCTTCTGGCGGATTTGAACTCCCAACTATTTGGTTAGCAGACATAGCACTTAATCCACTACGTCTACTTTGTACAGATAACTTAATTTTCTAGTGCTAGGACCATGTGCAACCTATATTTTACACTTATGCCACCTATATTTATACTTTATAAATCTTATAGATTCATTTCAGTACTTCTAGATCTGAGAATGAGGAGGTAGTAGATCTTTGGAAGATAGCATATATGGCAAATAATTTTAAATTGTTAAATGATCTCTCACAGCTGGTGGTGGAAACTGCTATGACCAATAAAAACTGCTTAGTGGTGCCCTCCCTCAAGTGGTGCCCAGGGCATGTGCCCTACCTGCCATACCCTTTCTAAACCTTTGCCAGGGAGGTCTAGTAACTGTCAGCTGATGATAATGCAGAGACGGACTTCACAATCAGCACATTCAGAACTAAGAGTTCTTCAGATCCCATTAAAACATCAATCCAATTTAACAAGCCATTATTGTACAAATATTATATACTATGAAGTCTACTGGATACTGGCAGTAACAAAATAAATCACTCTCAAGATAAAAACTGTGTGATAGAGAACAGAGTCATGTAAACATATTATCTTGACATAGTGTGATAAATGGACTATGAGAAGTGACACACAGTAAGAGTGATTAACACTGTGAGTCAGGGATAGCGAAGGCTGAGTCAGAGATTATCTGAAAGACAAGCTATGGGAATAACATTCCAAACCCGAAAAGAAAGAAAAAATTGAGTAAGATACTATTTGTTCATTTGTTAAACTGCTGTTCTTGATTACTATTGCTGTTAGCTGCCATCAAGCTGAGTGTGACTTACAGTGACCTATGTGTAACAGAATCACACTTGGTCAGATCCTGTGTTTGGCCTGAAGAGAAAAAGAAAGGGAAGGGACCAAAATACATGCATTAGGCAAAGAGTTCAGATTAAAAGACCTCAACATCCCTGATAAAATTTTTTGATGTACAATGACTCAATTCTCAAAAACATAAAAAAAAAAAAAAAACTACTAGTTTAATGAAGTTTTGACTCAGAGGATGCTTTTGGCAAGATGTGCATGAATAATACTATTTCATGTCTCTGATGCCATAACTGAAATATTAACACACTGTGTTAAGGTTTAAATATAGTCATAAACATTCTCCAAGAAAAGATGCATGATAATTAGGAGCAAAAATAATCTAGGGCAAATTCTCTCTGTAAACCATTAAAACTACAATCTGTGGTTGAATTTCCCAGAAAGTAAAATCACAAAACTAGCAAAAAATCAAAACTGCCTACATCTCTATAACCGCCGGGGCATAATCCTGTTGAAAGAAATTTTGACCACATGTAATGGCAACATTGTCTTCTGGAATCTGTAAAGTAATCTTGGCATTCCTTTCCTGCTGGTCATGGATAAGAACGTTCACATTTTTGCAAAACTAAAAGTAAACAACAAATTCTACCTTTCCTCAGGAATGGCACGCTTATTTTGACTTTTTTTTTTTTTTAGTTATTTATGCTAAGAAAGAAATCAGACCCAAAAAAGCCACATATTATATTCCATTCATACTAAATGACAAGAACAGGAAAATCCACAGAGATAGAAGATGGATTAACGGTTGCTAGGGGCTTTAGTGAAGGTGAAATGGAGAATGTCAGCCAATGAGAACAAGGTGTCTCTTGGGGGGCGGGGAATGTTCTAGAACTGAACAGTAGTAATGGCTACACAACTCTGTCAATCTCCTAGAAAGCACTAAAAAACGATCAGTGTTGCAGGATGTGAATTTAATTTCTATTTCAAAAAACTATACAAATACAGTACTCGATTATTATTAGCATTCTGTGGGAGTCTCTTATTTTCCAGGTCAGTCATCTTTCCCCAAGAAGATACTCAATCTCTTTTATTTTCCTCAAAATGTCCCTCTTAAAGGACTTCAAAGCTGGCTACCCAGGGATATGTGGAAGAGTAAAACTTATAAACACGTAAAACAAGAACTCCTTCTTCTACTCTAAGTCAAACACCGTGAAGAAGAGTTAGAATTCTGCTTTTTCTATTATACTGCTTCAAGCTATGTGTGTGGCAGCATCACTTTTCACTTAAAGCTGCACTTGGTGTTTATTTTAAGCTAATTTCATAATCTGAAGACTCATCACAATTTGACCAAAATTCCACTCTCCCCAGCACTGAAATTCATCAGGTTCTTGGAATTTCACACATTTTAGAGAGAAGCTTTCTTAGTTTCCAGAAATTCTGATCAACTGATTTATTTTTTAAAAAATCTAGAAGCAGAGTAAAGCCCATGAGAAGTACAGTTTGTACTTTTTGTAAGTAGCCAAGTACAAACTGTTTGTGCCTCCCACGAGCCTAACTCTGCTTCTAGATTTAATACACACACACACACACACACACACACACACACACACACACACACACACACACACACACACACACACACACACACACAGCAGTTAATCAGAACTGCTGGAAACTACGAAATCTTCCCTCTAAAATGTGTGAAATTCCAAGAACCTGATGAACTTCAGTGCTGGGCAAGTTGGAATTCTAGTCAGAATGTGTTGTGTCTTCAGATTATGAAATTAGCTTAAAATAAACACTAAGTGCAGCTTTAAGTGAAAGGTGATTTGCCATACATATAGCTTAAGGCACTATAGTAGAAAAAGGAGAATTTGTAGCTGGCTACTAACAAAAAGGAAACCCTGGTGGCATAGTGGGTTAAGTGCTACCTCTGCTAACCAAAAGGTCAGCACTTCAAATCTGCCAGCCGCTCCTTGGAAACTCTATGGAAAGTTCTACGCTGACCTCTGGGGTCACTAAGAGTTGGAACCGACTCGATGGCTGCTGGTTTTTGTTTGGTATGGGTACAAACAAAGAAGTTGGTGGTTTGAATTTGCCCAGAGGTAAGATGGAAGAAAAGTCTTGCAGTCTACTTTTCAGGATTCTAGCCATTGGCAAGCTTGCCAGGAGTTGAAATCAACTTAATAGCAATGGGTTTACTTTTGGGTTTATCAGAAGATGAGTTCTCAAACATAATATTAAAACATTCACTACAATTACATAATACCATCCTAAGTAGGGACATGATATTTAGTTCCTATCTACAAACAAAAGGAAATATAATTTAATTTATATTATATCAATAATTAAAATTATTAATAACAGAAGACCAACTAAGGAATATAGGAAAGACCAAAATGTATGCCCAACAGAAACAACATGAGTTTCACAGAGAATTAATTTGTTATTGTACTGATTTGCATCCTTTATCACCCAAAGAAATAGTATGAAGCAAAGAATAGGTTTTTTTAAAATGATTTATTGAACAATATAATAATTGGGTATACATAGACACCAAAATTATTGCTGTCAAGTTGATTCTGACTCATGGCAACTCCATGTGTTACCAAACAGAACTGTGTTACAGAATGGAAAACCACAGGGTTTTCTTGGCCATAATCCTCACAGAAACAGATCACCAGGCCTCTCTTCCTCTGTGCCACTGGGTGAGTTAAAACTGCCAACATTTAGTCAGTCATCAAGCACCCATCTTTCCCCCAGTCCAATAGTTTACAAAACAGCACTCGTAGAATGTTCTCGTTTTCATTGTTGTTAATGTATAAACGTGAAAAGAAGAGACTATGGAGGACTGTTAATAGTGGGTCTCTCCAAGAGGGTGAGCAGTGTGGAGGAGTCCTTACATAAACAGAGAAAATAGGAGTGGTTTTTTTTTTTGTTTTTGTTGTTGTTAAATTCAAAAAACTGTCATTGTTTTAATTCAATTTTTTAAAAAGATGTCCTCCCCCCCACCAAAAAAATTATCTTCTGATTTTAGGAAGACTACTATAAAGTCAATAAAAAGAACCATTTGACCAGACTAAGCAAGACACATAACAAAATGAATCCTTTAAAAAGAAAATAAAAACTCATTAAGTCAATTTTATGATTTGACATTTTTTTCCATTTTTAAGCCTTTTGGGGTGTCATTAGGAACCCAGCCTAAATTATGAAATACTTTTAGAGACATATTCCTTTTATCATTTTACTGTGAGATTATAAAATTTTGTGATCATTGTATGCAAACAGCAGATGATTTTATAATTAATTCAAAGTTGACAGACAAGTTCTGTTTATGTTATTATTTTCATTAGCAAAATCTATTTTCATGGAAAGCACAAAAGTAAGATTTGGTCTGTTAAACATACAGCTTTGGTCTGTTACATGTACCAGTTTAGTCTGTTACATGCACTTGTTGGTAGGTTCTGCCAAGTCGGTTCCAACTCACAGCGACCCCGTGAACAACAGAAGGAAACACTGCCTGGTCCCGCGCCGCGCTCACAACTGTTCTTGGTGCTTAAGCTCATTGTTGCAGCCGCCGGGTCAGTCCATCTCGTTGAGGGGCTTCCTCTTTTTCAGTGACCTGCCATTCTAGCTAACATGATGCCCTTCTTCAGGAACTGATCCCTCGTGACAATATATCCTAAGTATATAAGACACAGTCTTGACAACCTTACTTCCAAAAAGCACTCTGGTTGTACTTCTACCAGGACAGATAGGTTTGTTCTTTTAGCAGTCCATGGTGTGTTCAACATTTTTCTCCAACACCACAATTCAAAGGCATCAATTCGTCTTCTGTACATGTACTTGGTTCCCGCTTACTCATTAAAGTACATGAAAGGCCATCCAGTACACCTAGATTTATCTCTTCCCTAATACCATCCACTTGATAGAAATTAGTCTTTTAAAATATTGGCAGCTGATCTCACTTATATAATAAATTCCCATTTATCTACCATTGAACAAAGAAAAAACAGAAATGACCATATGTTTTTAGCAAATAAACTAAATAAAGCTGATATGAAAATTGTATACAGAATTTTATCATACTTATATAACCATAAAAAGAAAAAAATGCTATTGAATAGATTCCAACTCATAGCAACCCCATTGTTTCAGAGTAGAACAGTACTATATAGGATTTTCAGTGGCTATAATCGTAGAGAAGTAGATCACAATCTGTTTGTGCCACTCAAAGAGTTTATATACTCATACTTGTACATGAACTCAGAAGCATGTTAGCTGTAGTTTGTCTGAAATAGCTAGGAATTGGACCTGACCACGTAATCAGTTCTAGGCTGATTAAATCAAATTAGGGTGCATCCAAATTATAAAACATTATACATTTATTAAAAAGAAACAAGTATATTTTCATGATACACCATTAAGTGCAAAAGCAAAGTAAAAACCAGTACATATTATAGGACCCCATTTGTGTAAAAAACAAAAAGGATATACACATACATAACATATATATATAAAATATCTGGAAAGAGACCTAAGAGTAGGGCTAGGAGCCAGGATTATTTAGGACTGAATTTCATATTTTTGTTTCTTTCTTTCTGTACTGCTGAAATCCTATGCCCATTCATTTCTTTTTATAGTAATACTTCTGGGGAATGTCACCAATTTGGACATTCTAGAGAATGCAAAATAAATAGACTTAGTTCAGTCCAAGTTTCTATAAATCTTAGACACTATATATCTTAAAATGTTTAAATTGTACTTATAATGATGTCTTGGAAGGATGACAAGTGACTCAAGTGCTTTCTAAGTCATAAGAAAGATTAAATCACGTTTAATACAATTGTATGTCAAGTATATTTTTTAGTTCTAATTCTTTGGAAAGTGATTATCAACACACATACACATAATATCGGGTATATCAGCATATGTACATATAAATACATACATATAATACTTGGTAATTCCCAATTATACACAACACACCCTCTCCCAAATACTTTGGAACAATGTACACATTTGAAATTAGAAGCATTTAATGTTGTTCTATTAAAATCTGGACTGTGTTATATATCCTTCTATTTTTATTTGTACCTTTTTTTGGAAAGAGCATCTAATCTCCGCCCACATCAAAACTCCACCTAACCCTGCCATTGTATTACCAGCCTTTAAGGCCAAGCACTGTGTGTCACATGTGGTACAGCACCCAGTGTTTGCTAAACACATGATTTCACTAATAACAGAAGTGTGTTTATTTTCTCTTCTTCATCACATATTCTTAATATGGATCCAGTGAGAGTCACAGAAAATTCAGAACTCTGAATGGTACAGATTCCAGGAAATAAGAACCTGGAAAATCTGGGAAACCCATATCACTTGTGGCTATTACCCAGCTCCTAGAAGTGGCCTCTCCAGAAAAAGAGGAACGGGACTAGAAAAATGACTCAGACAAGTGTCCTGAGGCCTTCTCTAGAAACACAACTGAGAAATTTGTCTGTGTTACCATCTTTCTTCTTATTTGTTCCATATGTTCTTAAGCAAACCTCAGAACTATCACCTAAAGTAGCAGCTAGTGTTTACTCTGTTTTGCTCCATCTGTTGTTTATGAGAATATATGAATTGTTTGTAAAAGCTTGCTTATAAATAAACTGGTTTGCTAGACCATCGTAAGAGACTGACTTATGATGCAAATCATTCCACTCATGACAGACATCTGTGCCATAATGGATGGTGCACACAATTTTGCAGCTGAGTTGTAGATAATACCAACCAAGCAGTTGGGAGTAAATGAGTTAGGACTGAAAATTGTTTTTGCTTCACTTAACTGCAATCGACAAACTCCACTGCCATTGCGGTGTGTAGATTCCAACTCATACTGACCCCATAAAACCAAAACCAAACCCAACCCACTGCTGTTGACTCTGATTCATAGCAACCCTGTAGGACAGAGTAGAACTGCCCCACAGAGTTTCCAAGGAGCACTGGGTAGATTCGAACCGCCAACCTTTTGCTTAGCAGACTTACCACTTAACTACTACACCACCAGTGTTTCCAGTGGCCCTATAAGACAGAGTAAAACTGCCCAATAAGTTTTCCAAGGAGCACCTGGCAGTTTTGAACTGCTGAACTTTGGGTTAAAAGCTGTAGCTTGCAATCACTATGCAACCAGGGTTTGTCACAGGAAGTTTTTGTTTGTTTGTTTTTTAACTATGCTTTAAGTGAAAGTTTATAAATCAAGTTTGTGTCTCATATGAAAATTTATACACACATTGTTAGGAGGCCCTAGTTGCTCTTGCTATAATGTGATGGCATACTTCTCCTTTCCATCCTGTATTTCCTGTGTCCATTCAACCAACTCCTGTCCCTCTCTGCTTTCTCATCTCACCTCCAGACAGGTGCTGCCCATTTAGACTCACATATCAGACACAGGAAGGTTTTTAAACACAGAATTTAAATATTTTGGAGAGGAATACAGAAATGCTACTGACAAGTTTACCTTATCATTCACAAAGGAAATTATATTTTAGTTCCTGTTTCCATCCAGTTGGTTCCAATTCAGAGTGACGCTATGTTTGTGAGACTGGAGATAGGCTCCACAGGATTCTGCATGTCTGATTTCTGGGAAGATTGCCAGGCTTTTCTCATTCAGGGCCTCTCAGTGGATTTGAACCTCTATTCTTTGCAGGTGAGCACATTATCCATTTGCACCACACAGGGATTCCTAGCACTGCCCTAACGAATCATGGCAAACTGGGTGGTTTAAAACAACAAACTTACTATCTCATAGTTTCTGGAGGTTAAAACTCATAATAATAGTAAAAAGAAATGCTGCTGTTGAGTCAATCCTGACTCTTAGCAACCCTACAGGACAGAGTAGAACTGCTCCACAGAGTTTCCAAGGAATCCCTGGCAGATTTGAAGTGCCTATCTTTTCATTAGCAGATATAGCACACAACCACTATGCCATCAGGGTTTCTTCCTGGAGGTTAGAAGTTCAAAATCAAGATGTCAGTAGGACAGTGCTGTCTCTGAAGGCTGAAGGGCAAGATGCTTCCTTATCCCTTCCAGTTTCTGATAACCCCAGATGTCCCCCGGCTTGTAGGTACATCACTCCAGTCTCTGCCCTCAGCATCATCTGGGATCATCCCTCTGTATCTCTCTATGGACGGTCTCTCCTTTTTGTAAGCACAGAAGTTGTCTAGGATTATGGCCCACCCTACTCCAGTAAGACTTCATGTTAACTAACAACATCTCTACAGAACCAATTTCCAAACAAGTCACATTTATAGGTAGTGGGATTTGGACTTCAACATTTTGAGAATACAATTCAACCCTTAACAGAAGACAGTCATCTGAAAATAACTGCAAACCGAAAAAAAAATTTTGCAGGGAAGATTAAGTTCTGAATGTAAACATTTTCAAAAAAGGACAATTCGGTGATGAGTTTAATGGAAACATATGTAGGCAGTGAGAATACATGCAAATAGACAGCAGAAAGTTTTTAAAATCATAAAATCATTTGCATTTGGGTAATGCTTTATATAGACAAAGTACTGGTATATGCATGGGTTCCTTTGACACTTACCACATCTTCCTGGGGTAACAGCAAAGGCTCTTTTATAGAAAAGAAAGCTGAGGTTTGAAAGCTTTGATGATTTTAAAGTCTCAGAGTCTATATCAAGACAACATCCTTCTTTTCATCCATGTCTCATATATGCTCTGATTTTCTCTGGTTATTATTTTTATTAGTCCCTAGGTTGTATAAATGTTCTGGAATTCTCCTTCTTTGCAATGTTATGTGTTATTTGTTATGATCCACGCAATTAAATGCCTTTGCATATCCGACAAAACACAGGTAAACATCTTCCTGTTATTCTTTGCTCTCAGTCAAGATTCATCAGACATCGCAATGATATCCTTCATTCCATGTCCCCTTCTGAACTTGCCTTGAATTTTGGCAGTTCCCTGTCAACTCCTGCAACTGCTTTTCAATAATCTTTAGCAAAATCTTATTTGCATGTGATATTAATGGTATTGTTTGATAATTTCCACATTGTGTTGGATCACCTTTCTTTGGAAAGGGCACAAATATAGGTCTCTTCCACTCGGTTGGCCAGGTAGCTGTCCTCCAAATTTCTTGACATGGAAAAGTGAGGACCTTCAGTGCTGCATCTGTTTGTTGAAACATCTCAGTTGGTATTCTGTCAATTCCTGGAGGCTTGTTTTTCATCATTCTGCTCAAAGCAGCCTGCACTACTTCCTTCACTACCGTTGGTTCTTGATCATGTGCTATCTCCAGAAATGGCTGAATGTTAGCCAGTTCTTCTTGGTACAGTCACTCTGTGTTTCTTTCATCTTTTTTTGATGCTTCCTGCATTGTTCAGTATTTTTCCCATAGACTTCTGCAAAAGCATGACTCGAGGCTTGAATTTTTTCTTTAGTTCTTTCATTTTGAAAAAACATCAGAGAGAACACCAGAAAGATGCTTATATTTCAACCATGTGAAGGCTTTCAATTATGTGTATCATAACAAATTGCAGATAATATTGTGAAGAATGGGGAATTAACAAACACTTGATTGTCCTCGTGACAAACCTATACGTAGAACAAGAGGCAGTCATTCAAACAGATGAAGAGGAAACCGTGTGGCTTAAAATTAGAAAAAGTGCTCCTCAAGGTTGTACATTTCCACCATACTATTCACTCTGTATGCTCAGCAAATACTCTGAAAAGCTAGACTATATAAAGAAGAACAGACCATCAGGATTAGAGTATGACTCATTAACAGCTTGCAGTATGCAGATGACATAAACTTGCTTGCCTTCAGTATGGATTACACCTCAACATAAAGAAAACAAAAATCCTCACAGCTGGACCAATAGGTAACATCATGATAAACAGAGAAAAGATGGAAGTTGTCAAGGATTTCACTTTACTTGTGTCCACGATAAATGCCCATGGAAGCAGCAGTCAAGAAAGCGAATGATATATTACACTAGGCAAATCTGCCACAAAAAAAATAATCACTTTGTGGAGTATTGTGTACCTGTCCTGAGCCATGGTATTTTCAGTCACCTCATCTGCACACAACAACTGGGCAATGCATAAGGAACCCAAAGAAATACTAACGTTTTTGAATTACAGTGAAGAATACTGAATATACCATGGACTTCAGAAGAAAGAATAAGTCTGTCTTGGAAGAAGTACAGCCTGACTACCCCTTGGAAGAACTGATGGTGAGATTTTGTCTCAAGTACTTTAGCCATGGTATCAGGACAGACCAGTCCTCATAGGATGAAAAGATTAAGGGTGGTGCAAGCCATACACCAGGGAAACTCCCTTTACAGTGGAGTAGGGAATGATTTTTGGGAAGGGTTTTATAATCCCACCCTAATCCTCTAATGTACAGCACAGGGAAATCACCAAATGGAGGCCAATCATAAAATATTGGGAATCATGGCTACACACATTTTGGGGGGACACAAAATGCAATCCCTGACAGTCACTATGAGTCAGAACTGACTCAAGAATACTGCCGACAACAAGGTAGCATAAGTGGTTAACAAAGTTCAGCTTTTAATAGAAAGTATGGAGATTACACTCCAACTAGAGGAAGCTCAGAAGAAAGCCCTGGCAATCTGTTTCTGTAAAATCATCCACTGGCGATCCGATGGAGCACGATTCTACTCCAACACATGAGGTCACCATGAGTTAGAATCGAGTCAACTCCTACAGGTATTCCTGTAACCTCTGACACTGTTCCAAGACATTTCTAATTTTGTTACTCTTAATAAAAGCAAAGGGTTATGGCCACCCATCTGACAGGCATTTTCTCTCCCCTGTCCTTCCAGGGTATTCACTGTCTGAAGGGTGATTCCTCTGGACTCCAGTAGCCCACACTGAGGATTCATGTGACTAGACAGTTGTTAGGAGAGAAAGGCCACAGTGTCCCTACCTCATACCCATATAACTCTGCATTCCTTTTGCTGAAACAGCCACACAAAGGATTCCTCTAAGAAACAGGTTGTAGCTTTCAAGCAAAGCCAAAACCATGTAAGACTTTTTTATTATGGCGGGCAGTTTTTTTTTTCTTAAAATTTGAATCTGAAGTCCTTCATAGAGGACACACATTTACTACAACCACAGCTGTCTCACACATGGCTGGTTTTTCAATCTGAGATGCCTGTGTGGCCCCTGAGGACATTTAAATGTGTGACTCCTGAAGCAAATCTTTACCGGCAGGTCTCTGGTGTTTATTTTTAAGCTGCACTGAATAGGGGATATTGGAAAATAGATGTCCTGACTTTTTCCCAGATCATGTTAAGACACAGCACATGTGCACTAGGCAGTAATTAATACAGGGCTCAAGCCAACTTTCCCAAGACAGAAGGAAACAGAAGGGAAAGGAGATAGAGAGAGGGAAGAGTTTCACTGTTCCTTTCAACAATTTAAATGTATACTAAATTCTTATTAGATTTGATGCTTTTCCAATATTTTATCTTTAAAAACCTACATAAACCAAAAAATCCAACCTATTGCCATCAAGTCGTGTCCAACTCATAGTGACCCTACAGGACAGAGTAGAACTGCTCCATAGAGCTTCTGAGAAGCATCTGGTGGATTTGAACTGCTGACCTTTTGCTCAGCAGGCACAGCTCTTAACCCACTATGCCACCAGGGTTTCCAAAAATCTACATAAGAGGAAAAAAAAACATACAAAAATTGCTTCCTGATATGTCTCCTAATGACCACACCTACAGATTTCAACAACTATTCAACCCATAGTTTTTTGTTCTGTGATGGCTTATATGTAGATAAAAGCTATGCCACTTAGAAGGATTCAAGAAAAAGTTTAAACACAAAAGGCAACATTATTTGATGGTTGCAAAGGCAGAATGGGGGAAAGAGGGGTATTCGCAAATTAGAAGACTAGAATAATTTTAGGTGAAGGGAAGGTCAACACACAGTAGAGGAGAAGTTATCACAGCTCGACTAAACCAAAAGCTAAGAAGTTTCCTTTTACAACAAAACACTCTGAGGCACAGAATAGTGGGGACAGGGGTCTGGGTACTATGCTTTCAGTGGGGATCTATACTGACATAATGAAGTTTATTGAGAAAATGTTCTGCGTCCCACTTTGGTGAGTGATGCCTAGGCTCTTAAAAGCTAACAAGCAGCTCTCTAAGAAGCATCAGTTGGTCCCAACCCACCTGAAACAAAGGAGAACAAAGAACATCAAAAATATGAGCTCAAGAGAGAGGAAGGGACACATAAGCCAAAGACTACATCAGGATGAGACCAGAAGAACTAGATGGTGCCCAGCTACTACCAATGACTGCTGTGGCCGGGAACTCAAGAAAGAGTCCCTGATGGGGCAAAGCAAACATGGGATGCAGAATTCAAACTCAAAAGACCAGACTTGATGGTTTGATGACTAAGAAGATCCCCAGAAGACGTGACTCCCAGACTCTTTGTTAGCCCAGAAATGAAACCGCCCTAAAAGCCAACTTCTGAGACAAAGATAGAACATAAAATGATATTGGTGAAGAGTGTGCTACTTGGCTCAAGGAGATATAGGAGACTAACTGGGTAGCTTCTGTCCAGAGGTAGGAACAGGACACTGAAAATACAGGGAAGAGATGAATATGCCATCATAGTCTGGGGAAAGCACCAAGGGTCATATAATAAAGTGTATTTAAGTTTTTGTATGAGAAACTGACTTGCATTGTAAACTTTCACTTAAAACACACACACATACACATACATGAGCTCTACCACCAGTATTTCAAATACCAGCAGGGTCACTCATAGTGGACAGAGTTCAGCAGAGCTTCCAAGTTACGATAGACTAGGAAGAAAGGCCTGGTGACGTACTTCTGAAAATCAGCCAATGAAAACCCTATGGATCACATCAGAACATTATCCCATATACAGGTGGGAAATGAGCCCCCTAGGTTGGAAGGTACTATCCAATGACCACAAGAATAAAGTCAGACCCATCAGTGATCGTGGAGATGTCAGCACCAGGCAACGTTCATTCTGCTGTACATAAGGGCAACCATGAGTTGAAGCCATGAACTGAAAGCAAACTGAAGCCATGAACCATGAACTGAAAGCAAAAGCAGACGTCAAATCCAGAACTGTCCCTGTGTATCACAAGAGGCTGGCCTCTTTGATCGCCGCAGAGGCTGCGCAGGCAACAGGAGAGAGACCTGTTAAGTGACCCTGCTCTTCAGCTACAGGAGTTTATGAAAGTAAAATAAGTAACTGAAAAGAAAAAAAAAGGCCATACATGCATTCATACATATGTAATGTATTCAGGGATAGAAATGCAGTTAAAGCTAATTGCTAAGCAAATTAACAGGCTAACTGAATTGCCTGGAAATTATTATTTAGTATGGTAACATAATTCAGTGTGTTAAATACAAGCTATTACTGACCTGAGAACTTTGATTTAAGAAGATGGAAAAATTATGCCTCAAGGTTCTCATTTTTTAAGCTCTCTACCATTGTTTGGTGAAAGCCATATAAAAGCCATTATCACTGATTATCCGTCACTAGAAATCTTTTTTTGGTTTACCATTAGCTTTAAATTTGAAGCAAGAAGCAGGCTTACTAAATCTTAGAGTGGATTTTCATTCTCAACAGAGATATGTGGTTTACAAAATACTTTTGATATTGTAGTGTAGACTCTAAGGCCAAAAATACGGTATCCAAGCCAAGTGAACAGAACTGCCTGTCCAGTCCTCAGATTCAGGGTCTGTCCAATCTTAACTCACTTAGACTCTAGCTGGATGGCCAGTTACCAGGTGTCTATGTCAGGATTCTCTAGAGAAACAGGACCAACAGTGGTGCATTAGTTAAAAGGTATGGCTGCTACCCAAAAGGTCACCAGTTTAAATGCACCAGCCACTCACTGGAAACCCTCTGAGGCAATCCTTTTCTGACCTGTAGGGTCATTATGAATTGGAATCAACTCAATGGCAACAGGTTAGGTTTTTTTGGTTTCTCACTATGTGAGTTTGTACGGGTGTGTGTGTGTGTGTGTGTGTGTGTGTAATTAAAGAGAGAGAGATTTACTTCAAGAGATTGACACACAAAATTGTGGGGGTTGCGGAATCCAGAACAGTTCAGCTGGCAAGCTAGAGATGTCCACTGGCTCACTGGATTGCAGGGCAGGCAAGTCTAAAATCTGTAAGTCAACAGCAGGGTGGAGACTTTCTGTAGGCTTTCATCTAAAGTTCCAAAAGTCGGGTGACAGGAAGAGTACAGATCACAGAAAGTAAAGGAGTACAGCCAAAGGATCTATTTATAATCTGAAGGCCAGCAACACCTTATGGAACTTCCCTGACTGATGGCATTCAATTACAGCATAGGAGGTGATTCCATTACATATGAGAGCTGACAATGAAGTCTGTGAACTGATCATAGAAAAAGTGCTACATACTTCATTGTTGAGAATCACTATAGTCACCTTCAAAGTAGTCCCCTTGAGAAGTTATGCACCGATGCCAGCACCTAGCCCACCCTTCAAAGCAATTTTGGAACTCTTTTACTGGAATAACTATCAGAGATACCTTCGTATTACCCTTGATGTTCTGAATATCATCAAAATGTCTTCCTTTCAATATTTCCTTTATCTTCAGGTAAGGAAAACAGTCATTGGGATCCAGATCATGTGAGTAGGGAAAGTGTTCCAGTACAGTTATCTGCTTACTGGCTAAAAAAAACCCTCACTGACAACTCTCAAGTTGTGAACTTGCCACCTTGCCACTGTGCTCAATGGCTGTTCCAGAAAGAATTCCATAATTGCTTTGAAGGGTAGACTAGGTGCTGGCTTCTGTGCATAGCTTCCAAAGAGGAGTAGTTCAAAGGTGACGGTAATGATATTCAGCAATGAGACATGTAGCACTTGGAACAGCTAAGTTTGCAGACTTAATTGTCAGACCTTGTACATTACATTACATTACATTATAGAACAGCAGCTAGTCTGCTTCTGTATGCCATGGAGTCTGGGGTAGATTATCCAATAGGCAAGGTAAGCCCTGTAGTGAACTACAATGTTCATCTGCAGTGAACACTTTTGTACTTTTTCACCACATCAAAGATTCTGCTTCTAGGTGTAGTTGGCATCTGTCTCTCTCCAAACTCCATAGCACCTTTGTAGACAATCAAAGCCTCTTCAAATTTATCATCCCTGACAGGGATAGACGACCCACAGGGTTATAGTGAAATCCATGGGAAATTGTTTCCTACAGATTAGTAAGTATGCACAAATAAGCCCTTGCCTACCTTCCTTAGTGGGTAATCTGCTCCTGAAGCAAGTCAGCTCTGATTTGCACCCATACCTTCTGACAGCGCAGAACTGCTCCGTGGGGTTTCCTAGGCCAGAATCAATAGGACAGAGTAGAACTGCCCGACAGCGTTTCCTAGGCTGTAATCTCTAGAGGAGTGGATCACCAGGTCTTTTCTCCCAAGCAGCAAATGGTTGGTTTGAGCCACAGAATATTTCACAGCCAAGCACTTAACTATCAAGCCACCAAGTTTCCTGGTCACTACATAAGTGTGGCCAACTCATGCCTGTATAATCTATGTGATATATGCCTTCTTGGAATGCTTTCTGCAATGTTCACTTATATCCTAACCTTTTCCAGCATTTTGTTTAATTTGATACTTTCCCCAAACCACTGGGAACCACAGCCTAGCCAAGGTGACATATGAAACTAACCATCATACCAGAGATGACTCTGACTTTGGAGTCGGGGTCAAAGATCTTTGCAGTTCTAAGATTCAGTGATTGTAAGTCCTGGGAGAGAAAGGTCATGTATATATTTAATAGACTGTAAACAAAACATCTCTTTAACTTATGTTGCAACATTCACACATAATGCTTAAAAGAGTTCTGGATCCATAGAATATGTCTGATAAATGTTAGTTATTGCTGCTGTTGTTGTTTTAGCTGTAATTTTAGTAGACCAACTCTCAGCTTTTGGGCTTGATGTTCTAATTAGGTTTAATGACCTGCTAACCTTATTTTAAAAGAATAAAAGTACCAGATACACTACCTTCCCCACTAGCTTACTAAGTGTCTTAGCCATCTAGTGCTGCTATAACTGAAATACCACAGTGGATGGCTTTAAAAAGAGAAATTTTATTCTGTCACAGTCCAGTAGTCTACAAGTCCAAATTCAGGGCATCAAGTGTGGGGGAAATCTTTCTGTGTTGGGTCTGCAGGATGGTCCTTATCACCAGCCTTCCCCTGGACTGGGAGCTTCTGAGGCACAGGGACCCCAGTTCCTTTGCAAGGCATGCACACTGCTCTCAGAATTACTTCTTTTATTGATGGCATGAGATCCGCTACTCTGTTTCCTTTTCCTTTATATCCCAAGAGATTGCCTCAAGGCATAATATAATCTTACACAGCGAGTCCTGCCTCACCAACACAACTGCTGCCTACCGTCCCTCATTAACAGTACAAATGCAAGCCTTACAGCGTATAGGAACATCACACAATGCAAGGAATCACGGCCTAGCCAAATAGCTGCACATGTTTCTGTGGGGGACACAATTCAATTCGACAAACAAAACTCTGACTCTAGTTGCCTCTATCAACAGTGTTTTATTTCATGCCTTAATTTCTCTCTACTCACTATCACAGCAAATAAACAACCTGCTGCTTGACTCTGGAACCTATCACTGCCCAGAAACTACAGAACACTAGTTTTCTGGAAAAATATTATATGTGTTCTCTATGGTGTGTCCTCAGAGATTAGCAGCTTCCTGGAAAGCTTGAATACCTCAGTTTAGCAGTTATCAACACCTTGTTGTCTCCCACACGAACACTGGGCTAGAGTAAATCCAGACTATATAATGATCCCTGAGCCTCAGACTGTAACTAAGTAATTTACTGAACATATATATTATATTCAGTGTACATATCCATATATATATAAATATGGAAACTCTGGTGTCATAGTGGTTTAAGTGCTATGTCTGTTAATCAAAAAGTTTACAGTTTAAATCCACCAGGTGCTCTGTGGAAACTCTACGTGGCAGTGCTTCTCTGACCTCTAGGGTTGCTATGAGTTGGACTTGACTCGATGGCAGTGGGTTTGTATGTGTGTGTGTGCATGTCTGTGTGTGTCCACATACACACAGTCAGTATATGAAGTTTGACAATTAAGTTCATGAACTCATCCTAGAAAAAGTGCTACATACCTCGTTGCTAGATACCACTATGGTCACCTTCAAAGTATTCCCCTTGGGAAGCTATGTCAGCACCTAGTCTACCCTTCAAAATGATTTGGGAGGACTTTCTCAGCAACAGCCATCAGAGCTGTCATCATATTACCCTTGATGTCCTGAATGTCATCAAAATGTCTTCGTTTCAGTATTTCTTTTATCTTTGGGTCAGGGAAAAAGACATTAGGGGCCATATCAGGTGAGTAAGAAGAGTGTTCCAATACAGTCGTTTGTTTACTGGTTAAAAACTCTCTCACAGACATACAATTAAGTTCCCAAAGTTGCCACCGTGCCACTGTGCACAATGGCCATTCCAGAAAGAATTCCAAAATTGCGTTAGATGGTGGACTAGGTGCCGGCATCTGCATAGTGCCCTAAGGGGAGTACCTGGAAGGTGACCGTTGTGACATTCAGTGATGAGGTAGGTAGCGCTTAAAACAATAAAGTTTATGGACTTGTCAGACTTCGTATGTGCATACATATACTGAATACATATTATATATAGTGACAATGCATATTTTTATATACATATGAGTATATACACATATAGAAATCCTGGGGATGAAGTGGTTAAGTGCTACAACTGCAAATCAGAAGGTCAGCAGCTGAAATCCACTAGGGGCTTCTTAGAAACTCTATGGGGCAAACCTACACTGTCCTATAGGGTCTCTACAAATTGGAATTGACTTAAGGGCAGTGAGTTTGGTTTTTGTTTTTGGTATATGTATATATGCATCTGTGTATGTGTGTATCTATGTATCTATAGATGTATAGATACAAGAAAACCAAACTCATTACTATCCAATTGATTCTGACTCAGCAGCCCTATAGGACAAAGTAGAATCATCCCATAGTTTACAAAGAGTGCCTGATGGATTTGAACTGTTGACTTTTTGGTTAGCAGCCATAGCACTTAACTACTATGCCACCAGGGTTTCCATATACACATACACACTGGGGTGGGGTGAAATGTGTGTGTGTGTGTGTGTGTGTGTGTGTGTACACAAATATATGTATTTATACATAGTTGTTAGGTGCCATTACGTTGGTTCTGATTCATAGCAACCCTACACACAACAGAAAGAAACACGGCCCAGTCGTGTGCCGTCCTCACATTGTTGCAACTACTATTGTGCCGTCCTCACATTGTTGCAACTACTATGTCAGTCTATCTCATTGAGTGTCTTCCTCTTTTTCACTGACCCTCTATTTTACCAAGCATGATACCCTTCTCCAGGGACAAGTCCTTTATGATAACATGTTGAAAATATGTCAAACTTAGTGCCTCCATACTTGCTTCTAAGGAGCATTTTGTTTGTTCTTCTGGCAGTCCATAGCACATTCAGACTTCTTTGCCAATATCATAATTCAAAGGCATCAATTCTTCTTCAGTCTTTCTTATTCCCTGCTCAGTTTCCACAGGCATATGAGGTGATTGAAAAATTGTGGCTTGGGTCAGGTGCACGTTAGTCCTCAAAGTGACATCTCTGCTTTATAACATTTTTAAAAGGTCTTTTGCAGCACATTTGCCCCATACACTACAGTGTTTGATTTCTTGACTGCTGTTTCCATAGCTGTTGGTTGTTGGTAGAACAAGTAAAATGAAATCCTTGACAGTGCCAATATTTTCTATTTGTCCTGTCATTATTTACTGGTCCAGTTGTGCGGATTTTTATTTAAGTTGAAGTATAATCTATCCTGATGTTTCTGTATCTTTGTTCATGTCATTTCCTCTTCACACATTTAGGAAATGTGTCTGCCCAAATTCCCTTCCTTGAGAAAGCAGAAATCACCTGAAACGTAACTGTGCAAACTGAGACGTGCTTTAAGTGTAAAATGTACACTGGCATTTGATGAATTATTATAAAAATATAGATGTGTCTCATCGATCATTTTTATATCAATCACATGTTGAAATGATACTACTGTGGATACACTGGGTTAAATAAGACTCTATTACCTTAACTTATTTCTTTAATCTTTTTAAATGCCACTACAAGAAAAATTTAAATTACCCATGTGTCTTGCATTATAGCTCTGTGGAATAATGTTACCATGGAAATGAGCCTTCTCTGTTTTGTCGATTGCAGCCCTGGTGTTTCAGTGGTTAAGCGTTTGCTGCTAACCAAAAAGTCACCAGTTCAATTCCAGCAACGACTCCTTGGAAACCCTATAGGGCATTTCTACCCCATCTTACACAGTCTCTGAGTTGAAATTGACTTGATGGCAAGAATTTTTTGTTACTGCACAGATTATCTCATAGAACCAAGATATAAAGTATATTTGAACCACTCAGGGAACTAGAAAAAGGAGTTAGAAAGCTCTCTGGAAGAAAACTGTATGTCTTCTCTTTTTCCGTCTTCTTCCTTCTCTCACTAGTCTCTGGTCTCTGACTTGCTATATGCCACCGTAATATCCCTCTCTTCCTCATTCACTCCTGTTCCAATCAGCTGTGGTCCAGAAGGTGGGGTCTTCTGCCTTACTATCTATCCACCAAAAGTGATGGGAACAGGTTCTTAGAAAGGTGACATAGGATGATTAAATTGACTGACATGCCTGCCTCAGCAAGTAAAATGTGTCAACACTGTGTGGGCTTCGCAGCTGCCAATGTTTCACAATTTTTACACCTAATGGACTATTTTTGGTTTGTCTTCCATAAAGCCTCTATGTTCAACAGCTGACAAGTTTAATCAGAGGGTATAATATTACTTAACTCATGACATCACTAAAGAATATACATAACTAACATTTTCTTGGGCTTGTACCAGAGCCCAGAAATGGTCAGGTTCACTGTCAAGCCTTTGATTTCCAAAGATGTATCTTGGACTTAATGTGTACTCACACAATACCAGATTTAGCTAAGCTTATCAAGCCACCCCATAGCGAGTCACAGTGACCCCACAGGACAGAGTATAACTGCCCCATAGAGTTTCCAGGGAGCACCTGGCAGATATGAACTGCTAATCCTTTGGTTAGCAGATGCAGTGCTTAACCACCACACAACCAGGATTTCACTATGAGTAGGAATCGACTTGATGGCAGTGGGTTTGTTTTTTGGTGTTATCAAGCCATACACAGAAATTATATGAGAGTAAAAGATAATAAGCAGGAACCATACCCCTAAATGTAATTCCCCTGTAGGGCCAGAGGAGTCCCTTGATCGTGAAAATGGTTACCATGCTTGGCTACTAACTAGAAGAGTAGCAGTTCTAACCCACCCAGAGATGCCTCAGAATAAAGGCTTGGCGATACATTTCTGAAAAATCAGCCACTGACAGTGCTATGGAGCAGTTCTATTGTGACACACATACAGTCATGCTTTGGCACACCCTTTTTCATGTATCCTTAGAGGCATGATCTCAGAAACAGTATAATCTGCTTCATTTATAAAAGAGGAACTTAAGACCCAGACAGTTTTAGGGCCTGAGGAAGCACATCTCTGATGAAACCAGCAGTTTGAGGGGTGACTAACTATAATGTGCTGCTTACTTGAACTGCAAAATCTGGATCTAGAATTCTATGTATTGACTCTCAGGGTGAACATAAATTTTGATTCAAATTTGAAATTATAGGTAAAACTCTATTTTATGTCTGATTCATTCTGACATGTCACTTAGAGCATAATTCAAATAGCCTCCTTCTACTCACCAGGCAGGGGTCAGGTCTACCTAGTCCAGGCTCTCACAGTGTCTGACGTTTTTTGTACATAGCACTTACTACAATTATCTTCTATGAGATTTCTTTATTTCTTTCTTTTGTGTGTGATATTATTTGACTTTTTCCTTTCTTTCTTCCTCTTTTCTTTTTGTGGCATTCTTTGATGATTTTGCTAGAAAGCATGCTGTTTTAACACTATATTCCTGGAGTTTAGGACACACTTTAAAGAAACAAAAACAAAAACAAAATCCAAAGCCATCAAGGTGATTCCATCTCATAGCAACCCTACAGGACACAGAAGAACAGCCCCATAGGATTTCCAAGGAGGGGTGATAAATTTGAACTGCTGACTTCCTTGGTTAGCAGCCAAGCCCTTAACTATTGTGATACCAGGGCTCCTACTTCAACAACAACAAAAAAAGATTCACTGAATTAATAAGTAAAGAAATGAATGAATTTTTTTTTAGCTTAAAGTCCTAGAAGACAGTCAAAGATAGAGAATACAAATTCAATTCATAAACACAAAATCAAACCCTTTGCTGTCAAGTCTATTCCAATTCATGGCGATCCTATAGGACAGAGCAGAAC
Organism: Heterohyrax brucei; assembly: GCA_028571685.1. Classification (NCBI taxonomy): domain Eukaryota; kingdom Metazoa; phylum Chordata; class Mammalia; order Hyracoidea; family Procaviidae; genus Heterohyrax; species Heterohyrax brucei. The sequence continues at coordinate 136,548,629 of CM053146.1, read as the reverse complement.
TGTCCCATCGAGTTTCCAAGGCTATAAATCTTTAGGAAGCAGACAGCTACCTCTTTCTCCTGAGGAGTGGCTGGTGAGTTTGAACCCCCAACCTTTTGATTAGCAGCTGAATGTTTCAGCCATTGTGCCATTGGGTCATTATCGAATTAATCAAAACCTATTGTCATCATGAGTCAGATCCAACTCCATGGCACTTGGCTTGGTTGATTAGTGAATTAATTTATATATTTCAGAAGAATTTTTAAAACTTAATATAGCAAACAGAGAATCCAAGCAGTTAGTTATTATTAGTGTTACATTATTTTTATGTTGACATATATGCACTAAAAGATGATGTAAAAAATACTTAAAATATTTGTCATGTATAAATCCATAAATGTGGATGTATTATAAAAACTTGATTCACATCATGCTTTCTTTACACATAGCCAAGTACGCCAAGCCAAGTGCCGTTGAGTCGGATCCGACTCATATCTAGGTTATATGTTAAACGTCATTAACTTTTCTTCTTTAATAGCCTGAATATCCTATACGTAAGAAAAAATCATTTGTTTCATTTTATCTGCACCAATGTATTTTAAGAGATTATACTGAACAGGGAAGAAAATTGCTGAGAAGTTTCAAAAATAAAAGTAGTACTGTCATATATAGATTAACTTTATAGGGAATTTATCTTACCCCCATGGAAACCCTGGTGGTGTGGTACTTAAGTACTATGGTTGCTAATCAAAAGATCAGCAATTTATATCTACCAGGCACTCCTTGGAAACTGTATGGGGCGGTTCTACTCTGTCATACAGGGTTACTATGAGTCCGAATTCACTCAACAGCAACAAGTTTTGGGTTTTTATCTTACTCTCTACTTAGATAAGTTCTATAGGTCAGTAAGGCATTTAACACTTATGGGTCTGTCAGTCTGCAGTACTGTGGGGGCTTACATGTTAGTGTGATGCTAGAAGCTATGCCACTGGTATACGTATACCAGCAAGGTTATCCATGGTAGACAAGTTTCAGCTGAGCTTCCAGACTCAAGCCAGACTAGGATAAAGGACCTGTCAGTCTACTTTGGCAAAAATTAGCCAGCGAAAACCTTACAAACAACAGCAAAACACTGGCTGACAAAGTGCCAAAGATGAGCCCCTCAGGTTGGAAATACTCAAAAGACAGGCAGGGAAGAGCTGCCTCCTCAAAGAGTCGACCCTAATGATGAAGATGGAGTCAAGTTTTCATGACCTTCGTTTGCTGATGTATCATAACCCAAAAAGAGAGGAAACAGCAGCAAACATTCATTAATAATTGGAGTATGGAATGTACAAAGTAAAAATCTAGGAAAATAACATGGTCAAAATTGAAGTGGAACGCATAAACATTGATATCTTAGGCATCAGTGAACTAAATTGAACAGGTATTGGCCATTTTGAGTCAGACAAGTGTGTGGTCTCTATGATGGCAATGACAAATTGGAGAGGAATGGCATGTTTATTATCAAAAAGAACATTTCAAGTACAATGCTGTCAGTCATAGCATAATATCCATATACCTTCAAGGAGGACCAGTTAATACAACTATTATTCAACTTTACACACTCATCACTAAGGCCAAAGATAAAGAGATTGAAGATTTTTAACAACGTCTGTGATGCAAAATTCATCAAATATGCAATGAAGATGCATCCTTAATTACCGGAGATTCGGATGTGAAAGCTGGAAACAAATAAGAATGGGTAGTTGGAAAATATGCCCATGGTAGAAGAAATGATGCAGGAGATAACATGACAGAATTTGGAAGCACCGGTCATTTCATTATTGCATATATCTTTTTTTCAATAACATAAATGGTGACTATACATGTGGACCTTATCAGACGGAACACACAGAAATCAAATTGATTACATCTGTGGGAAAAGACAGGGGAAAAACACAGTATCATCAGTGAGAACAAAGCCAGGGGCCCACTGTGGAATAGATCATCAATTGTTCCCACACAAGTTGAAGTTGAAGAAAATTAGAGTAAGTCCACAAGAGCCAAAGTACAACCTTCCAAAAGAATGCAGAGATTATTAAACAATATCATTAACACCATGCGCAAGTAAGAAGTTCACTCACAAGTGATGAATGTAAATTGATAGGAAACTGACAAAGATTCAATCTGGATTTAGAAGAGGATATGGACCCAGGGATATCTTTGTTGATGTCAAATGAATCCTGGCTGAAAGCAAATACCAGAAAGATGTTTTCCTGTGCTTTATTTGGTATCAAAGGCATTTGACTGCGTGGACTGTTACACACACACACTTTTTATAACATTGCAAAGGATGAGAATTCCAGAACACTCAAGTTGGTCACAGGAGGAACATGTCCATAGATAAACAGGCTTTTGTTAGAACAGAAGAAGAGAATACTGTAGAGATTAAAGGTAAGAAAGTTGTGCATCACGGTTGTATCCTCTCACTGTATTAATATACTGAGCAAAACCAGAACCTGGACTACATAAAGAAGAATGGAGCATCAAAATTAGAAAAAGACTCATTAACAACCTGTGTTATGCAGATGACACAACCTTGTTGCAGAAAGTGAAGAGGACTTGAGGCATTTACTGATGCAGATCAAAGCCCACAGTCTTCAACAAGAATTACACCTCAACATTAGAAAAAACAAAAGTCCTCACAAGTGGACCACTAAGCAATACTGTAATAAAAGAAGGAAATACTGAAGTTGTCAAGGATTTCATTTCACTTGGATCCATAATCAACACCCATGAAAGCATCAGTCAAGAAACCAAACAATGCATTGCTTTGAATAAATCTGCTCAAAAAGATCTCATAAAAGTATTAAAAAGCAAAGATGTCACTTTGAGGACTAAGGTGTACCTGACCCAAGCCATGGTGTTTTCAAGTGCCTCATCTGCATGTGAAAGCTGAACAGCGAATAAGGAAGACCACAGAAGATTCAATACCTTTGAATTGTGGTGTTGGCAAAGAATACCAAGTATACCATGGACTGCCAGAAGAACACACAAATCTATCTTGGAAAACATACAGCCAGGATACTCGTTAGCAGGAAGAATAACAGGACTTCATCTCACATCCTTGGGACATGTTATGGGGAGGGACCAGGCCCTGGAGGAGGACATTATGGTTGATAGAGCGGAGGACCAACAAAAAAGAGGAAGACTCGCAACGAAACAGACTGACAGGGTGGCACCAGGAGGCGGCTCAAGCAGAACCGTGACTGTGAGGATGGTGGAGGACCAGGCAGCGTCTTGTTCTGATCTACACTAGGTCACTACAAGTGAGAACTGACTTGAAGGCACCTAACAATCTCAACAACAAAACATTAGAAGAAAAATTTTGACTAGAGGAAGACAAATTTATGGGCTTTGCAACTCTTCTTGTTCCATAATAAAAACTAAGCACTGTTTAAGGGAATTCAAATGTAAGATATTTAAATGTACAAATAAAACAGTAGCTGGGGGGAAAAATTTATTAAAACTGCTCAATTTTTAATGTGGAAAATTATGGTTAATATTCTTTCAGCTTAAGCTCTAATAAAATACTTATAAAAGATTACATTTTCCCCATTTTTTTATCAAATTAGCACACATGCATGTAAGATATTGTTAGGTTTAAACAAAGAAAAGCATATCCGAATGAGCACCTCTGAAATGGAAAATGGATTTCGGGAGAAATTCTGTAGGCAATTTCCTTAATACAAAAACTTGGATCATTGCATGTGACTGAGGTCTTTAAATAAAACAGTAAGAGTCTAGGCAGAATAAGCCAAGAAAGCAGTCTGGAGGTAAAGGAGGTGGAGGTAAGTGTTGTTATTACGGTACAAGCATGCAAATCTATAGAACTCTGAGGAAACCCTGGTTATGTAGTGGTTAACAGTTATAGCTGCTAAATCAAAAGATGAAGAGTACGAATGCAGCAGGCATTCCTTGGAAATCACATGGGGCAGTGCTACTCTGTCTTTTGGGGATCACTATGATTTCAAACCATCTCGATGGCAATGGCTTTGGTTTTGTTTTTGAATAGAACACTGAAGAATTGGTTTCTGTAAACTTGAGTTTCTTCCCTGGTAAGCTATAATTTCCTACGCATCCAGTTTAGTTTAATAGGAGAACTTTACTTCAATAGTTATGTAGGTTTACTAAAATTGAGTGTCGTGTTTTAGTGAATTCCACATTTACCGTAAAGGTGATTTGTAGGAGTCTGACATAAATGATACATAATGCTAGGAAATTGAGTTTAAAATCTACTTTTATATTCTCATTCCCATAATAAAAGAACACGAAATTAAGTCTAATGCTGCTAGGTTACTGATACTTCAAATAAGATCTAATTAGGTCCTTTGACAAAGCAGTAAATTTTTAAATTAAAGAGTTCAGGACTGCTTAGCCCCATAAATGCTCAAGAGAAATTTAAATAGGAATAACAACTTTCAAACACAGCTTTCAAGCTAATGTTGCTCTTTCACAAATGGCAAACAAATACACCTTGAATCCCTGAGTTAAATTCAGGCACTTGTAAATTAAAACTTCACTGTATTAAGGCATTGGGAAAAGTCAATTTCTAGAATATCAGAGAACATAGACAAAATATCAATCAACTGATATGTTCTGTAACAACTGTTATTTGCTGATGTTTACTAACTGATTATCAACTGCTATTCTCTGTTCTGTGTGTTTTATATGGATTGAACTCTTTAATCCTCCTGTCAACCCTGTGGAGTTTGTGAAATTATGATTCCCATTTTACAGGTGAGAAAATGTGGGCATAGGCAGGTTGAGAAACTTCCTATGATTATACAGCTGGAGAATGTCTGCAGCAAACGCTGCAAGTGTGCCAAGCATATCTTTGAGGGCTTTATCAATACAGTGCACACCCAGGCCTGACTTCAACTGCCAGGGCCTGCATCTCTTTATGTGAAGCCTCCCTAGGGCAGCTGGAACCAACTCTGTGCTCTATGTAAGACAGACCAGGTGCTACAAGTAGCACCCTCTTCCTCTAAAGAGCCTTCAACAAATGACTGATGGGAATTGCTATAAAATACCCCAGCTCAGTCTTAAAAGCTTGTCATTGGCCCTGCCAGGCAAACCAGTAGGTCTCTATTCACCTGGAGCAACAGAGGAAGAAGTAGCGTCAGGAATAGGAGGAGGATGTGGAGTATCTGGCTAATTATCTCCATGAACAACCGCCTCCTTTGCCATGAGACCACAAGAACTAGATGGTGCCTGGCTACCATCACTGAACATCTTGATTAAAGTTTCCACAGAAGAATCCTGATCAAAAGGTGGTGAATGCAGAACAGAATTTAAAATTCTCCTGAAACCAGATTTTCTGAAGCCATGGAGAGTGGATGAATCCCTGAAAGATAATCCTTAAAACTTAAACCAAAAATATCCCCTGAAGTCTTCTTAAAACTAAATAATAGTTTAGCTTAACTAGGGGAAAAAAGGACTGCCTTGAGTATAATGCCCTTTTAAGAATATCTACATGCGGTCTAGTTGACAACAGCAACTAAAAAGGTTAGATAGGAATACTAGTGGGTGGTGAGATTATGTTAATAGAGGAACACCTCCAAAAAGCAGGGTGAGATGGTTACACAAGTGAAAGACTATGATCAGTGTCACCAAATTTGATGTGCAGAAGCTGTTCAACTGATGTATGTTTTGCTGTATGTTGTCTCCATAACTGTAAATAAATAAATAGATAAATAAAATATCCCAGCTCTTTCACCCCCCAGGTGGCATAACTGAGATGCCTGCTCTACCTGGCTTACAAGAGTTCCCAGACAGGATTAAACCGTAGTTACTCACAGGCCTGTCTTACTTGAAAACATGCTATTGCGTGGTTGTCTTCCTTCCCCTGTCTTTCTTCTTCAGTTCCTGCTCATGATTCCTGGTATAATCGAGGTCCTTTAACTGATTAGACCCCAAGGGACCTGACTCGGGTTCCAGAGATAGAGCTAGCAAGTTCAGTCTCCCAGTAAGTGGCAAACGGGGCTCCCCTCCATCCCAAAGCAAACAAGGATGCATCCTTTTTGGTAGCAAACGATCGAAAATTTTACTAAGGGCAAATGCATTCCAAAGAGGGAATAGGTTAGTCTCCATGAGTAGAAAAAGACCCAGCATAGACTGGGGCGGTGGGGGAGGGGAGTGCTTTTTATTGGCAAAAGCAGGGGGTGATGTCACAGATGGGAGGGGGAGATAGGTAACTTGGTTTTTGGTTGGGCTTGAGGCTACTGTAGCCACTTCACAACTACCAGGAGGAATTGTTACATAAGCATCACAACTGCCAGCAAGAACTGTTGATACGTGGTAGATCAGGTTCCCTTGGTAACCTCATTAATACTGTGTGTAATCTATAATGTAAACCACAACCTTTTTTACCCCCTAGAAAATGTTAGATTCTGGAGTAAAACAGGTGGCAGCAGCAATCAGGCTCCCTAGCTAACCCTGTCACTGTCACCTCCCAAATAAACTGTTTTCCCTCATATCCTTGTCTCAGTCTTTTTTGGGGGTGGGGGTTGGCACACAAACTAAGAGATATGCCCATCCTGGATTAAAGCCTAGAGTTCAGTTGCAGAATCTGTAAGCTTAATCACCATGATATACTACCCATTCTCCCCAAAAGTTGACATATATTTTGAAAAAGTCATTTAAAGATCTGACAAAAGAATCATTACCTTCATTTTACATCCCAACCACTGCAGAGGATTTGAGATTTTACCATCCTTACTACTCTCTTAGTCATCTAGTGCTACTTTAACAGAAATACCACAAGTAGATAGCTTTTACAAGAGAAATTTTATTCTTTCACAGTCTGGCAGGCCACAAGTCCAAATTCAGGGCATCAGCTACAGGGGAAAGCTTGCTCTGTTGGTTCTGGAGGAAGGTCCTTGTCATCAGTCTTCCCCTGGACTAGGAGTTTCTGAGTTGCAGGGACCCCAGTTCCTTTCTAAAGGACATGCTCTGCTTCTAGCACTGCTTCTTGTCCTCAAATCTGCTAGCTTCTTTATATCTCAAGAGACTACCTCAAAGCACAATACAATCTCATACATTGATTCCTGCCCACAACACAGCTGCCTCCCATCCTCCTTCATTAACATCATAGAGGCAGGATTTACAACACGAAGGAACATCATACAACACCAGGAATCCTTGCCTAGCTAAATAGCTTCCCAAATTTTGGGGGAGACACAATTCAACCCATGACACCTACTAATAAGGGAGCCCTAGTTGGAAACCCTGGTGGCATAGTGGTTAAGTTCTACAGCTGCTATCCATAAAGTCAGCAGTTCAAACCCACCAGGCACTCCTTGGAAACTCTGTGGGGCACTTGTGCTCTGTCCTTCAGGGGTCACTATGAGTTGGAATCGATGTAACTACACAGGGTTTTTTTTTTTTTTTTTTTTTTTTTTTTTTAATGGTGCAGTGGTTAAGCCCTTGGATGCTAACTGCAAGGTTAGCAGTTTCAGCCTACCAGCTGCACTATAGAAGAAAGATGTGGCAGTCTGTTTCCAGAAAGATTCATAACTTTGGAAACTCTACAGGGTCGGGTTACTCTGTCCTGCAGGGTTGCTATGGGGCAGAACTGACTCAACAGCAATGGGTTTGGGTTTTCATTGGTTACCTACTAAGTTAACTTGCCACAGTTTTATGGAGGCTAATAGAAGACTTAAGATTCCTGAGCTAGACATGAAGGACTTTATTATACACAGCAATAAAAGTAGAAGGAATCCTCGTAGTTCAATGATCAAGCATTATGCTGCTAAATGAAAGATCGGTGTTTGAACCCACCCAGAGGCTCTGTGGGAGAAAAAAGTGGAGATGTACTTTCATAAAGCTTAACCAGAAAACCAAATCCATTTGCCATCTAGTAGATTCTGTCTCACAGCAACCCTACAGGACAGAAAAGAACTGTCCCAAGTGGTTTCCTAGGAGTGCCTAGTGGATCTGAACTGCTAACCTTTTGATTAGCAGTCATAGGTCTTAACCACTATGCCACCAGGGTTTCCAATCCAGAAAACTCTACAGAGGCAGTTCTACTGTGTCATATGGGGTCTGTGAGAATCAAAATGAACTCAATGGCTTCTATCCACAACAACAATAAAAACAAATAATCTGCATTATAGTGGTTTCTTAAGTCCATTTTACCACAGAGTGAAACAAAACCCAGACAGATGGCTATATATACAATGGGTTCCGTTACAGGAGGAACCTCAAGGTAACAGAAGCCAATCTTTTTGTACTGGACAACAAGCATGCCTCCTCTTTATTTCAGAAGTGCATATTATCTGTCATTCAAGGCTCTTCACTATACACGTACCTATGTAAAGATCATCCATAAAGCAGCAATCACTGCTTTACTCGAAAGAAGTACAGATATGTAAGAGACCCAAAGAGAACTGTCTCCCCTCTCCTTAGTTCTAAAATAGAGAAACATGTTTATACTTCATTACACACTGAGAGCATACAGTAATGTATTACAGAAAGCAGAAGCATACAAATGACAAAAGATGTTACTGTATTCTTAGTTTTTATGATTTCATTAATTTTTTTAAGTATTCATACATTTTTCTTGGATGTTCACAATAACCACAAGTATTTTACAGTTGATGGAAAAATGACTCAGAAGAGAAGAAGCTTCACTCTTATCCACCCACCGAGCAGTGGGGTCAAGCCTCAAACCCACGATCTGTACTTGAAAGCCTTCAGACATTTGATTAAGAACACAACGGTAGATGGACAACTACCTTGAAATGAAAACCTAAAAGAAGATTTAGTGTACCTCTTTCATTCGTCAATGCTGCCAAGCCTTCATGTCAGGATTTTAAGAGAAGTATTGAAGATAAACTTGAGTTAAGGAGGGTTGCTATGGATTAAATTGTGTCCTCCAAAAACATGTCTTATAAATCCTCACCCTTATATTTGTGGTTAGAAACCAACTTAGAAATGGTTTTTCTTTGCTAAGATGCTGTATCAACGTAGGTCCACCCACTGGAAATAACAGAGAAGGCTGGCATTCTAAATTCTAACTTCTAGGCTCCTAAATGCTGAGAAAATAAATTTCAGTTTGATAGAGCCACCTACTTGTGGTATTTCTGTAAAAGCAGCACTAGAAAACTAAGAGAGGAGAGGCAAGTGGAAGAAAGCAAATAAATGTCCTTTTTTAATGTTCAGCTCCTGTCACAGACTGACCTGTGTCCCCCCAAAAGTATCTCCAGCAATTTGGCTGAGCCATGATTCGCAGTATGGTGTGATTGTCCTCAATTTTGTGATTTCCCTATAATGTAAATCCTAATGTTTGCCTGTGGCTCATAGGGCAAGATAGGATTACATTAAAGGTGATTAGGGCAGGGCTGTAACACCCTTGCGAGTTTCCTTGGAATACAGCTTGTACCACCTTTTATCCTAAAAGAGAAAAAAAGAAACAGAAGCAAGCAGAGTCCGAGACCTCACACCATCAAAAAAAAAAAAGTGCTGGGAGCCAAGTATGTCCTTTAGATTTGAGGTTCCTACACTGAGATGCACCTAGACCAGAGAAAAACTGATGCAACACAAGGACTTTCCTCCAGAGTGGTCAGAGAGAGTGTGCATTCCCCTTGAGCTAGCACCCCGAATTTGGACGTCTAGCCTACTAGACTGAGAGGAAACCCTGGTGGTATAGTAATTAAGTGCTGTGTCTGCTTACAGAAAGGTCAGAGTTTGAATGTGCCAGGTGCTCCTCGGAAACTCCATGGAGCAGTTCTACTCTCTCCCATGCGGGTGCTATGAGTCTAAATCGACTCAGTGGAAGTGGATTTGGTTTGAATGGACTTTTCTTTGTTAAAACATCCACTTGCGGTATTTCTGTTATAGGAATGCTAGATGACTGACACAACCCCTTCTCTGGACATTTTTTATTTTTTCCAAGATGGTATATGCTGCATAAATCAGTCACTTCTAACATTAAAATAAACAATCTCTTTTTGAAAGAGAGTCTTCCCCAGGAAAACATATGGTTCAGAATTGATCTGCGGGAAAAAATTCTAGAATTGTCAGAATTACAGCATTTTTACTCAAATGACTGCAATATATAGGTATTTCAGAGTTGTATGCCCTTTTCCCATCAGGGAAATGAGTACAATCTGAGTGCATTCAGAGCTTAAGCTAATGCTGTGCTTCTGGGCATACCACTTACAGCGTCATCATGCTTCTATTTATGACATACTTGACTCCTGAAATAAAATATACAGCTCAAATTCTACCACATCAAATTCTACTTAAATTCAACTGTGAAAATTTGTTTTTCAATGGAAACATTTTGTAAAAAAACAAGAAAACAAAACTATTCCACTTAGAAAAACACCATGATCAGTGAAGAATGCTTTTTCCAAAGAGCAAAAACTTCTGGAATTGCAGTACCACTGAAGTTTTATGTTATTTGTGGCAAGGGATGGGGGAACTTAACTAGGTAACTTCGTACAAGTCTCTGATTCTGGTTCATTTTCCTATAGCAGAGCAGCTAAGAGCACTGGCTCTAGATTCAGGCAGATGTGGACTGACTCTCAACTGTGCCGCTTGCTAGGTACACACCCTCCTGCAAGTTACAAAACCTTAAGAGTATTTCCTAACCTGAAAAATAAAGATAATGATACAAACTTCAGAGAGACAAAGAATTTCTTCCAGTGAAGACAGGGAAAGAAGGCCTTCTCCTAGAACCGGCACTGTCAGTTCAAACTTCTATCCTCCTGAACTGTGAGCAAATAAATTTGTTTGTTACAGCTACTCTGTGAATACTAATTTAAACTGGGTGGCACTTATCAACCAATTATGCCACTTTTAACTTTGTACAATGCCTCATACATGCTAAGAACTCAATCAGTTGCAACCAGTGTCACTGCTAACACTACATTTTCATGCATCAGTCTCACGTCATGTATGATCTTTTACTACAGACAGACACATTCAGGGCTCTTTTATATACAATCTAACTTCATATACGTTATTTAACCTACGCACTGATTTTTCTCTAACATTGAAAAATTTCAAACCTATGGTACAGTTAGTTGAAAGAATGGTAGAGTTAACACCTATACACTCACCATCTATATTGTACCACTAATATTTTAAAATACTTGCTTTCTCACATATCAGTCTACCCAGGTCTATTCTATACCCACCCTATTAGAAAAAAACATTACTGTCGAGTTGGTTCTGACTCACAGCAACCACATAGGACAGGGTAGGATTGCCCCACAGGGTTTCTGAGGTTGAAATCTTTACTGCCCTCATGCCTCTGTCAGTTCAGCGTACTGTGAGGGCTTGCACGTTACTATGATGCTGGAAGCTATGCCACCTGCATTCAGATACCAGCAGGGCAACTCACGGTGGACACGTTTCAGCTGAGCTTACAGACTAGGGAGAAGAGGCTGGCAGTCTACTTCTGAAGCAAATTAGCCAATTAAAACATTATCAATAGCAGGAGAACATTTTCTGATACAGTGCCAGATGATGAGCCGTTCAGGTTGGAAGGCATTCAAAATAAAACCGGGCGAGATCTGCCTCCTCAAAGTAAAACTGACCTTAATGACATGGGTGGAGTCAAGCTTTTGGAAACCCCATTTGCTGATGTGGTACAACTCAAAGAAGAAGAAACAACTGTAAACATCCATTAATAATCAGAATATAGAGTGTATGAAGTATGAATGAATCTAGGAAAAATGGGAATCATCGATACTGAAATGGAACTCACAAACATCGATATCCTAAGCACTACTGAACTGAAATGGGCTGGTAATGGCCATTCTGAATCGCACAATTATGTGGTCTATTACGGCAGTAATGATAACTTGAAGAGGAATGGCAGTGCATTAATCATCAAAAAGAACATTTCAAAATCTATCCTGAAGAATAACTTGATCAATGATAGGTTACTATCCATTGGCTTACAGGAAATATCAGTTAATATGATTATTATTCCAATTCATGCACCAATAACTAAGGCCAAAGATGAAAGAAATGAATTTTTTTTACCAACTTCCATTGTCTGAAACTGCTCAAATATATAATCAAGATTCATTGGTAATTACTGGTGGCTTGTATGTGAAACTTGGAAAGAAAGAAGGATTGGTACTTATAAAATATGGTTTTGGTGATAGAAACAATACTGAGTGTCACTGCAGAGCTTTACAAGACCAATAACTTCTTTACTGTAAATACTTTTCTTCACTGATGTCAATGGTAACTACACACATAGATCTCACCAGATGAAATATGCAGGAATCAAACTGACTACATCTGTGGAAAAAAACAATAAAAAACTCAATATCATCAGTCAGAACAAAGCTAAAGGCCCACTGTTGGAACAGACCATCAATCACTCATATGGAAATTCAAATCAAAGCTGAAGAATATCAGAACAAGTTCACAAAAGCCAAGGTATGAGCTTGAGTACATCCCACCTGAATCTAGAGACCATCTCAAGAACAGATCTGATGTGTTGAGCTTTAATGACCAAAGACTAGACGAGTTGTGGAATGGCATCAAGGACAATTATACATGAAGAAAGCAAGAGGTCACTAAAGGACAGGAAAGAAAGAAAAGGCCAAAATGGATGTCAGAAGAGACTCTGAAACTTGCACTTGAATGACAAGTAGCCAAAGGGAAAAGGAGAAATGATGACAGAAAAGAGGTGAACAGAAGATTTCAAAGGAAAATCCAACAAGACTAAGTAAAATACTATAATGATGATATAGGAAGACCAGGAGTTAGAACACAAAAGGGAAAAACACAATCAGCATTTTTCAAGCTGGAAGCACTGAACAAAAAAATTGTGTGGGCAAAATAATGAAAGTTGTAAGAAGCATCAAAAGCAAATGGAAGAAGTACAGAGTCACTGTACGAAAAGAACTGGTCAATGTTTGGCCCTTTCAGGAGGCAGCATATGATCAAGAACCAGTGGTGGTAGAGGAAGAAGCCCAAGCTGCACTTCAGGGATTGAGGAAAAACAATGGTCCAGTAATTGATGGAATATTTAAATAAAGTGTTTGGACAAGCAGATGACTGGAGGTATTCACTTGGCTATGCCAAGAAATCTAGAAGACAGCTACTGGACCAAACAACTGGAAGTGATCCATATTTGTACCAGTTCCAAAGATGATCCAACTGAATGTGGAAATTATCAAACAATATCGTTAATATCACATGCAAGTAAAAGTTTGCTGAAGATCATTCAAAAGTAGTGAATACAAATTGGCAGGGAGCTGCCAGAAATCCAAGCTGGGTTCAGAAGAGGACTTGGAACCAGGGATATCATTGCTTATGTCAGCTGGATCTTGGCAGAAAGCAGAGAATACCAGAAAAAGGTTTACCTGTATTTTATTGAATATCCAAAAACATTTGACTGCATTTGTCATAACACATTTTTTATAACATCACAAAATAGGAATTCCAGAACACTCAATTGTGCTCATGAGGAACCTGTACATAAACCAAGAGGTGGTTGTGTGAACAGAACAAGGAGATACTACAGGTTTTAAAATCAAGAAAGGTGTGTGTTAGTGTTGCATCCTTTTAGAAAGTCTTCGCTGAGCAAATGCTTTCAGAAGCTGAACTACATGAAGAAGAATGTGGCATCAAGACTAAAAGAAGACTCACTGACAATCTATGTTATGCAGATGACAAAGCTTTGCTTATCCAAAGCAACGAGGACTTGAACTTATTAGCAAAGGTCAAAGACCACAGTCTTTTGTATGGATTATGCCTTGACATAAAGAAAACAAAAATCCTTACCACAGGACTAACAATCAACATCATGATAAATGGAGAAAAGATTGTTGTTGTCAAGGATTTCATTTTACTTGAATTCACAATCAATGGCCACATGAGCAGCAGTCATGAAACTAAATGATACATTGCATTTGGCAAATGTGCTGCAGAAGACTTCTTAAAAATGTAAAAGGAGAGATGTCACTTTGAGGACTATGATACATCTCACCTAAGCCAAGATATCTTTAATTGCCTCATACGCATATAAAAGCTAGACATTGAATAAGAAAGATGAAAGAAGAGTTGATGTTTTTGAATTATTGTGTTGGGGAAGAATTGAATGTACTAAGATTGCTAGAAGATCAAACAAATTGGTCCTGGAAAAATTACAGACAGAGAGCTCCTTGGAAGCAAGGATGGTGAGACTTTGTCTCAAGTACTTGGAACATATTATCAGGAAAGAACAGCCCTCAGAGACAGAGATCACGTTTGGTAGACAGTAAAAAAGAGGAAGTCCCTTGTCAAGACAGATTGACACATTGGTTGTAACAAAGGCTTCAAACACAAAGGATTGTGGGGATGGTGCTGGACTGGACAGTGTTTCATTCTGCTGTACACAGGGTCACTTTAAGTTGGCACCAACTTGACAACCCCTAACAACAACAAAAATACATACATTTTTATAGAATGGAAAGTAGGTGTGTGCTGTCACTGAGCTACGAGAGCAGAAGGAGCTGCAGATAGGCGGGCATGCAAATGTAAACTGGATTGCACACTTTCACTCAATCACAATAAAAAAATATATATATATATACATTTTTAAGTTTGGTAGGTCATACAAATGATCTTCATCAGTAAGGACGAAGTTTACACATGTAGAAACAGAGAAGCCACGGTAATATGAGAAATCTTGACTCAGTCAGTATGACCCTGTCCCCACCCTAAACCAAGTCCTTGACATTGCTAGCTTTATTTGCTAGCTTGTATGGTTTCATATGTCATTTGGTTTTACACATTTACATGTGTTACAGAAAACAAAGGCTGGTTCTTAGGCACTGGTCATTTAAGTTTTTGCTATACAAAAACCAAATCAATTGTTGCCTGGCTCACAGAGACATCATAGGACAGAGCAGAACTTTCTCACAACAGGACTCAGACTGCCAACCTCTTGGTTAGCAGCCATAACTCTTAATCACTATACCACCAGTCTTTCCAGTTTTGCTATACGTTGTACTAACTACATCCTGAACATGTTGAGAGCTTTGTCAAGGGAAGGGAGGGAGGTCCAAGGTCCAACAGGGTGGTTAGGGGCATGAGTAACATAGTCAGAGACGTGTCCACCTGACCTCTGCAACCTACTTGCTGCGTGACCATGGGCAAATTGCTTCACTTCACCAGGCTATTATTATCTTCACATCTTCAAGCCAATACTCAAAATTTCAACAGCTCTTTTGTCAGGCTTAGGCATAGACTTAATTTGTCCATCATTCAGCAGTATCCACTGGTGTCCTCCAGGCACAGAGAACTCAGGATGACACAAAAATATTTTGAAGAACTTCATCTTTTTATCCTGTATAATTAGACTAACATGTGCAAAGCAGGTGATTTAACTGAAAAATGACACAATGTTATAACAAAGAGACTCTAGAAATTAGGTAAAAAGATGTGAATGCTGTCTTGCAATTTACTTCCATGGTGATCTTAGTCAAGTTCCTTAACCTCTTTGAGATACTTTTTTTTCTTTTATTGTGATTAAGTAAACATATAAAATCCAAATTAATTTTTCATGTCTGCCCATCTGCAGCTCCTTCTGCTCTCCTTGGCCAGTGATAGCACACTTCTCCTTTTCCTTCTATGCTTGTCGTATCCTCTTAACAAGCTCCTGTGCCCTGCTCTCCACTCTCTCTTCTTCCAGCTAGAAAGAGCCCAGTAGAACAGTATCATATAAATGCATAGAACCGTAGAGTATACACACCATGTAGTCACATTGTGTCCCATGTCCAGCCCATTTTTGTCCAAAGATTTGATGTCAGTAGTGTTTTCCGGTTAGGGGCAGCAGCAGGTCTAGGGGCCATGTTCCCAGGGGATCCCCCAGGCTGTTGGACCATCAGTTGTGGTCCTTTAGTAGAGTTCTTGAGCCGCACCCCTCTTTCTGTCATGGTGCCACAGGGACTCAACATTGTGTGCGCCATCACGCCTGTCTTTGGCGGTGGCCGGGCACCACCTGGTTCTCTTGGTCACGTGTTGATACAGTCTCCCATTCACATGGGTCCTTCTGTCTTCTGAGCTCTTTTTCCCTCATGTCTGTTGTTCTCAGTGATCACCTGTTTTGGAATGAGCTATTTGGTGTACCTCAGATGGCAGGTTTCTAACTTTTAAGACCCCAGACACCACTCACCAATAGAGGGTGCAGAAGACTCTCTTAGCAATAGGCTAGTTATGCCAGTTGGCCTCAGTTTCCCCTGTGAGCACGGTCCCCAGACCCTGCCCCTGCTACTCTATCACTGCTATATTGGGTTGAGATTAGGAGAGCTTTCGGTTTATGGTGAAGTCCAGTTAAGTTGATCTACTTTCTACTGTGCGCTGGAAACACGACCTTCTTATCTGTAAAATGAAGATAATAAAAACAAGAGCAAACATATATTAAATCCTTTCTATTTGTAAGGACCTGACCTAAGAACACTTGAAGTTCCTTAGTTTCTTTAATTCTCACAACAACCTCACGAGACACATGCTGTTGTTTTCAGGTGCTGTTAAGTCGATTCTGACTCATAACGACCTTATGTCCAACAGAAAGAAACACCGCCTGCTCCTGCACCATCCTCAAAATTATTGCTGTGTTTGAGCCCACTGTTGTAGTCACTGTGTCAACCCATTTGTTTAAGGTCTTCCTCTTTTTTCTGACTCTCTACCAGAAACCTTGGTGTAGTGGTTAAGTGCTACGGCTACTAACCAAAAGGTAGGCAGTTCAAGTCCACCGGGTGCCCCCTGGAAACCATATAGCTGCTATTCTACTCTGCCCAGTAGGGCCACTATGAGTTGGAATCAACTCGACAGGAGTGGGCTCTATTTTACCAAGTATGATTGGTCCCTCCCAAAAATATGCATGAAGGATGTGAGACAAAGTCTCACCATTCTCATTTCTAAGGAGCATTCTGGTTGTACTTCTTCCAACACAGTTTTGTTCATTTTTCTGGCAGTCTGTGGTACAGCCAATACTCATTGCCAACACCATAATTCAAAGGCATGAATTCTTCCTTTATCTTGCTTATTCATCATCCAGTTTTCCCATGAGGTGACTGATGACACCATGCCTTGGGTCAGGCACACCTTAGTGCCCAAGGTAGCATCTTTGCTTTTCAACACCCTAGTCTTTTGCAGCTGATTTGCCCAGTGCAATGTGTCTTTTGATTTCTTGATGGCTGCTTCCATGGGTGTTGACTGTGGATCCACAGAAAATGAAGTTACTGGTAACCTTAAACTTTTCTCAATTTATCATCGAGTTACTTATTGGTCCAGTTTTGACACCTCGTTTTTTCTTTTATGTTGAGGCATAATCCATACTGAAGGCTGTAGTTTTCGATCTTTATCAGTAAGTGCCTCAAATGCTCTTCACTTAAGATAAACCCGGGATCATACTTCATTCTTGAACAATGTTTTTGTTAATTTCCACTGTGATGTAGAGAGCAGGCTGCAAGGGCAGGAAAGAGCAGAGATCCCAGAATCCCTGTCAGACAGGAGCCATGGCAGAAGTGGAGCTCCCAGCCGGCCAGCCATACCAGCCCCTCTCCTGGGAATCTTATATTTACAACTTCTCTCTCATGTATTGACTCACACAGCTCACCTGTTTGAATCTCTTTGTTATTACATTTTTCTACATGTCTTACATAGACATGTTAGTCTTACTGGATATCTGGGCGAAACAATGAGGAAAGTTGCTTTTTAATTTCTTTCAATTAAAAATGTTTGTTAGAGGTTTGTTGACATAAGGTTCATATACCACACAATTTACCTACTTAATGTGCAATTTAATGGTTTTTAAGATATTCAGTTTGACAACCATTACCACAGCAATTTTAGAACATTTCTGACACCTCAAATACGAACCTATCCTGCTTTTATATATCACCCCTAAATCTCTCTGCCCTGTCCCATCCCTAAGGAACCATTAATCTACTTTCCATCTCTTTCTATTTGCCATTGTGGACATTTTACATAAGTGAAGTCATCTATTCTTTGTGACTGATTTCTTTCATTTGGTGTAATGTTTTCAAGGTTTTTCCATTTGGTAGTATTTTCATCACCCAACAGTATTCTTTTGCTTCTATAGATACATCACATTTGGTTATCCATTCATCAGCTGACGGGTGTATAGGTTGTTTCCACCTTTTGGCTGTCACAAATAATGCTGCTATGAACATTAATGTACAAGTTTTTCTGTGACATGCTTTCATTTCTCTTGAGTGCATACCAAGGAGTGGAACTTCTACATGGATTCTACTATGTTTAACTTTTTGAGGAACTGCTGTACTGAAATTTTCCTCTGTATAGATTCTGTCACCATGAGTTGATATCAACTCAATGTCAATAGTTTCCCTCATCTTCTTTGGTTTATCTAAGAAATGTGCTTGTTTCCAAGTAGTTTTTATGATGCAATAATAAACACTAATATATCAGTGGCTTAAATGTAGTCCTCTTCTCACAGCAACTGCTTTTTAAAAGACCACTTATTTTTTTTGTGTGTATTATGATTGAATGAAAATGTACATTCCCATATAAATTTGCAGGCCCATCTATACACAGCTCCCACTGCTCTCCCTGTCCGGTGACAGCCCACTCTTCCTCTCTGTTCCATACATGTAGTATCCTCCTAACGATCTCTTATCACCACCCCGCCCCATCCAGTTCCCTTCCTCCAGTAAGAGAACAGCAGGACACATTATATCCTACAGACGCATAGTACCATAAAGTGCACACATGATATGGTCACTCTGTGTCACCAAGTCCAATCCATTCCTGTCTGAAAGTTGACCTCCATTATGATTTATGGAGAAGGGCAGCATCAGGGCTAGGGCCCATGCTTCTAGGGGAACTCTGAGGTCCATGGACCATCAATTGTGGTCTTTTAGTGGAGATCTCAGGGTGCACCCCTTTTTATTCCTGTGTTGGCAGTGAGATTCAACATTGTGAGCTCCATCACGACCATCACTGGTGGTGGTCGGGATTTTTAAAAGAGCATTTAAAAGAGATTAATTTTTTATCTAGCAGTGAAACTGCAGGCTTTGGGGCAAGGTAAAGTACTATGGAGGTTAGGCAAAACAACACAGAACCTCTCACACCATATCCACAGGTAACTTTCTGGGGTACCTAAGCATATGACTAGTTTGGTTTCTCCGTGGTTTTGTGTTTTTGTTTTACTTGACTTTGCTTTAAGAGGAAAGTTTTGCAAGGTAAAGAGGGCTCTTCACCATCTTCCACACTGCACTATAGAGGCCATCATCTTGTCCTCATTTGCTGTGGCTATCCAAGTCTACAGATAACATGAAAGTGGAGATCTGGCTTCGTCCCTGTGACACCAACAGATTGGCAGTGGCTTTGGTCTTCTCCTAAAGTCTCAGCTTGTCAGCAGCCCTTTCCCACAAGTACAGTGAGAACTCTTTCTCTCGATTCTGGTGGCTACTGCTCCCCTTACCTCTTCTAGCCTAAAAGTAGAACAATTTTCCTTGGTTGCTAGTCCTGAGATGCTTCATTATCCCTTGATCACCCCTTAACTCTGCTCACATTTCTGTAAACAGCCCCTTAATTAAACTCCCTTCAATTTTCCTGTTTAAGGGAGCCATCTGTTTCCTGCCAAGACCCTGAATGATGTACAGTGGAAACAAGCTGAATATTTTAAGCAAAATGGAATATAGAGAAGGCATGTTTGGAGTTACAGAAATAAGGAGGGATGGAAGGACCAGGCTTGGAAAACAAACAGGAACCTGGAACCACTGGAAAGATACAGAACAGAACCCACTGCTGTTGAGTCAATTCTAACTCATAGTGACCATACAGGACAGAGTACAACTGTCCCATAGCCTGGTGGACTTGACTACTGACCTTTTGGTTAGTAGCTGTAGCACTTAACCACTGCACCACCCGGGTTTCCAAGGAACAGGGAGGGCAGCAAAAGTCATTAGGTGGAAAGAGTCTAGGCCACTCATTGCCACTGCTCACATGTCCACAACTGTCCCCATGCACTGCATCACCTATTTAAGAGTCAAGAGTTTCTGGGAGAGAATGTCTTAGCCAGGGTGTATAGTATATACATCTACTTCCAGGCTAAGTTGGGTTGCTGAAAGAGAGTGTGGGGCTCCTTTGGTGAATGTGGCAGGAAGTGGAATCCATTTGCCACAAAGGCTGTTGTTGCTAGGTGCCATCAAGTTGTTTCCAACTCACAGTAACCCTACATACAGTGGAAAGAAACACTGACTGGTCTCACGCCATCCTCAAAACTATAGCTATGTTTGTTGCAGCCTCTGTGTCAGTCTGTCTCCTTGATAGGCTTTTCCCTTTTCACTGACTCTCTGCCAAGCTAAATGTCCTTCTCCAGGGACTGGTCCTTCCTGATAACACACCCAAAGGACATGTGTCAAAGTTTCGCCATCATCCCTTCTAAGAAGCATTCTGGCTATATTCCTCCCAGGACAGATTTGTTTGTTCTTTTGCCTGCCTATAGCATATTCAACAGCTTTTGCCAATACTATAATTCAAAGGCATCAATTCTTTTTCTGGTTATCTTATCATTTTCCAGCTTTTACATGCATACGAAGTGAATAAAAACACCATGACTTGGGTCAGGTGCCCCTAAGTCCTCCCAGTGACATCTTTGCTTTTTAATACTTCAAAGAGGTCTTTTGCACGTCATTTGATTTCTTGATTGCTGCCTCTATGGATGCTGACTATGGATTCAAGTAAAACAAAATTGTTGACAATTTCAATGTTTTCTACATTTATCATAAAGTTACATACTGGTCCAGCCACATAAAGCCTATAACATTTAAATGAAGAAACCTCCCCACACAAAAGGACAAATATCACTATAAACACAGAACAAAACCAAACCCATGGCCACAGAGTTGATTCACAGTAGAACTGCTCCACAGGTTCCAAGGAGCACTTGGTGGATTCAAACTGACAACTTTTTGGTTAGCAGTCATGGCACTTAAGTACTGCAAACCACCAGAGTTTCCAGGGTCACTATCATATTTAGTAAAATAACATAAAACTGCCTTAAAAATTCAGTTCAAATCCACCAAGCACTCCTTGAATACTCTAGAGGGCAGCTCTACTCTGGCCTCTAGGGTTGCCATGGGTTGGGTCTGATTCGATGGCACTTGGCTTTGGCTTGGCAAGCAGTTATTTGCAACCACTAGAATGCACAGAAGTAAAATAAAAGATCACACAGAGATATAGTCTCAATAAGAATTTCAGTTAACAGTAAAGTGTCATTTCTAAAGATCTTAGACACAACAGTCTTTAAAACATTTTTAACTGGGTTAGATGTAAAGTTTCTGGGTTTTCATCATAACAAGGTATCCCAAGATGGACTGTTTCACAACTGGATGACAAAACTAACCAACAAGTGGGTTTCTGACCCAATCAATAGCCAGCCACTCAAGAGTGGGAGGATTCCAAAACCAGTGACTTAAAATGAATTTATCTCCAACAATTAATGCATGGCATCAATTTTGGCCTACAAATAAATCTACAAATAAAAAATGGTGCTGTTGAATCCTTTCCAACTCACAGTAATGTGATAGGACAGAGTAGAGCTGCCCCAGAGGGTTTCCAGGCTGTCTTTATAAAAATCAACTGCTACATCTTTCTCCTGCGGAGAGGCTGATGGGTTCGAACAGCTGACCTATAGGTTAGTGGCTGCGTGCTTTAACCATTGTGCCACCTGGGCTCCTTAGGCTAGAAATCAGCCCTGGCAACTTTTTTTATCTTTCAGTAGTTTAAAGATTTTTTTTTCTTCTATCCTTACCAAATCTATGATTTTTCTTTAGTTCAAGATGTAACTTGTCTCATACACATATAGGTCTCATGTTTCTTGTCTCAATGATTTAAGGAAAGAATGAGAACCAAAGACCAGGTGCTCAAATTCTGATTCTTTTCTTGTGTGAGGTGTAAAAATCAAAAGAAAAGTTTTATTGTGAAATAAAGACAAATGTTTTATTAAAGAATTTGAAAGATAATGCTATGCTGCTACATTTGTTGGTGGTTATATACATAATTCATACAATTACTACATTTAGTGTAAAATTTAGACTGTTGCTTTTACAGTTCTGTGGATGTTTTATCTCAATTCCAAAATTCACTTCTCAAAGTCTTTACTTTTCACAAATGACAGCAATACATATTCATAAGGGTCCCCTGGTGGCTTCTTAATATAACGGTATCATAAGAAATTATTTTTCTTCAAAATAAAATTACGAGTGCAATGCCTATAATTTTTCACTGAGAATATGTTTTCTATTAAATTAGTTAGCAGTGTATATAGATGTTTATGTTTCTAAAACATTAGTTTACTGGGTAAACATACAGCAAACAGAACACGATCCAGAAAGTTTCCACAGCTGCCAATAGGATGAATGTGTTTAGCATGGCAGTGTTTTAAAACTAAGAGATGAGTTTTTATGATTAAATCAATGAGTTATTTTTCTCTAGTTCAAGAGATAACTTGTCTTACATGCTCATAGGTCTCATGTACTTCTTGTTTCATCGATATAAGGAAAATAAGAAGGAAAAAGAAAAAATGCATGGAGAAGGTCTCCAGTTTTAATATAATCAAGTGTCTGTGATTATGTTATTAATGGAGTACTCCTGTTTTTCTCCAATAACAGGTGATTGTACAAAGCACATACGCATTTACTACCCTAAATATATACATATCTACATTTAATAGCGCACAAAAAACAAACAAAAAAAGCACAAACCCATTGTCATCAAGTCTATTCTCAGTGAGAATTGAGAATAGCAGAACAGAATTGCCCATTAGAGTTTCTAGGGAGTGGCTGGTAGATTCAAACTGCTGACCTTTTGGTCAGTTGCCACGCTATTAACCACTTCACCACTGGTGCTCCCCAACAGCCTACAACAACAACAACCCACTGCCATTGTTGTCAATCCCAACTCATCATGATCCTATAAGACAGAGTAGAAATGCCCTATAAAGTTTCTAAGGTGTGCCTAGTGAATTCAAACTGTCAATCATTTGGTTAGTAGCTGTAGCTCTTAACCACTATGCCACCAGGGTTTTCTACAATACTTACTGCCTGGTGGACGCAAGGTAAGAAAGTAGAAAGTTTATAGTCTAACTTTTAAGAAACTAGTATCTATAAACCTTCTTATTTCAATTTGAAAAACACACATCTTTCCCTAACGTGGTCTTTGTCTATTCAAAACTACTGAACAGGTCTTTCTAATTGAACTGGTAGGGTGTCAACTGTTTTAATAACCTACATTTGCACAAACAAATCAGCAAGTCCAATACAGTGATTAAAGTAGCTTGGTATCATGAATACCGTAAAACTCATGGATAAGT
Source organism: Heterohyrax brucei (assembly GCA_028571685.1). NCBI lineage: Eukaryota > Metazoa > Chordata > Mammalia > Hyracoidea > Procaviidae > Heterohyrax > Heterohyrax brucei. The sequence goes on along the minus strand of CM053146.1, from coordinate 136,525,288 downwards.
AGAGGCTATACCTGTTCATGGACTATCTATAACCCCAGTTCTATGCTGTCCTGTCAGGTTCCTGCGAACTGGAACTGCCTTGATGGCAGTGGGTTTGGTTGGTTTTTACTACTTATTGGAAACCTGGTGGTATAGTGGTCAAGTGCTACGGCTGCTAACCAGAGGGTACGCAATTGGAATTCACCAGATGCTCCCTGGAAACTCAGTGGGGCAGTTCTACTATAGGGTCAGTATGAGTCTGAATCAAATTGACAATAATGGGTTTACTACTGTATTTACAGACAGGTCCCCAGAGCCTCCAGACCTCTCTGACTGACTACATGTGCTCTATACAAATAATAGAAATGAGGCCACCGTTTTCTGTCAGGCAGTGGTCAGCATCAGTAGGGATACCAACTGGCAGGCATACAAGATCTAAATGCTTTCTCTGCTAGATCAGGTGGCAGTTTGCAGAAAAGCTGAACACTCATTTGTTATTTACAAATCAGGAAATACTTCAGAGGATATTTCAAATACATGTTGAGGATGCTATTTTCCTTGGAAGAAATATCTCTGACTTTTGGACTAGAGTATATAGAAAGTTGTTACTAAATGTTACTTGAGTTTGTGGTTTGCTTTCCAAATTTGAGATATGACTAACTACTCTATATTCTGTGATGTTGTTCTGTGATGACTTACTCTAGTGCCTACCACGTAGTAACCATTCCATAAATACTTCTTGAATAAATAAGTAGTGGGTTTTCTTAATGCCACTGGCAGTATCATCTTCTCATTTTGAAAAAATTTTCTGGCTCTAAAATAAGAAATACAGTTGATAATGATTACCTTAAGTGCAGCTGACCTTTGCTTAAGCAAAACCAACATATGAAAATCTGAATTCACAAAACAAATAAAGGATGATTATATGCTTTCCAATTAAATGAAAACACACTTAATGTGGAAACACTGGTGGCATTTTGGGTTAAGTGCTAAGTCTACTAACCTAAAGGTTGGCAGTTCAAATCTACCAGGTGCTCCTTGGAAACTTCATAGAGCAGTTCTACTCTGACCTCTAGGGTTGCTATGAATTGGACTCAACTCCGTGACAGTGGGTCTTTTTTTTAATGACTTAATGTGATAGCTTTCTAAATCTGGCCCTAAATCTTAGGTTCACAGTAAAGTGAGGGGGAAAAATTGTGTAATTTATTGTTTTTTCACAAAGTGAAATTAATCAGTTTAAAGAAATGTCTTTTATTTAAAAATTAACCTTCTGCATTTCTGTGGTAAAAATAGTTTTTCTTTAATAAAGTAATGGGTGTTGTTTTTGGCAGTTATTCTTTTTTAATGATGCCCTTACTTGCCAAAATAAAGTTGCCAACTCTGATCCCCCTACACAGTTATTGATTGGAGAAATCCCGGGAAGCTACTTTTAAAATGTGATTCATTTCACAGTAGAATACAAGTATTCTTTTTTTAATCTGCATATCGAATAAAAAAAGACAAACTATTACCTATGAGTGTAAACCTGCCATTGATGGCCAGGATAGTAATAGTCAACAAGTGTTAAAAGGGTACTGTGTGTTAAGCATTGCTCTCAGGACTTTTTAAAATGTATCAGTTCATTTAAACTTCTTAGCAGCCCAATTTGGAGGCACTATTGGAATCGACTCAAGAGCGATACATTTGTTTTTGAGGGGATTACCATTATCCCCCAAATCCTGGTGGCCACAGTGGTTAAGTGCTACAGTTAAGTGCAAATTGTTGGCAGTGGGTTTTGATTTTGGTATTACTATCCCCTGGTGGCATAGTGGAAACCTTGGTGACATAGGGTTTAGTGCTATGGCTGCTAACTAAAAGATGGGCATTTCAAATCAGCCAGGCACTCCTTGGAAACTCTATGGGGACTCTTCTACTCTGCTCTATAGGGTTGCTATGAGTCAGAATCAACTCAAAAGCAGTGAGTTTTCTTCTTCTATTTTTTTTTTTTTTGTTGTTGGTGGTGGTGGTGGTGGTGGTGTCGGCTGTAAGTACTTCAGCTGCTAACCCCAAAGTGGGTAGTTCAGATCTGCCAGGTGTTCTTTTGTAACCCTAGACAGAAGTTCTATAGGGTTCCTGAGTCTGAATTGACTGGGCAGCAACCTTTTTTCTTTTTTTAAAGTAATTATTCCTATTTTACAAATCAGGAACTCTATATACAAACAAAACAAGCTCTTGCCCTCAAACCCAGGTAACCCACCTACTACAGTGGCAAGTGGCAAAGCAGGGATTCAAACTAAAGACTCCTGAACACATATTTTTATATTACAAAGAAATAGGGCCATGACAGTATAATCAATAGAAAGGCAATGGTTGTTATTATATACTATTGACTATGGAAATGAGTTTCAATTAGCATGCAGATTATAAACTCCTAATGAAAACTCATTATCATATGCTAATACAGAGCCTTTCCCAATCTTATTGTCCCAGTTCTTGATGACCTATTTTTAGCTTCAGTATTTACAGATATTGCCTCAAGTAACATTATCATTTCTTATGTCTTGATTAGCAAGACCAGAGAAACAAAAGCAAGAGAATGTATTTCCGGTGTGGCATGTAAACCAAGTAGATGCTGAAAGCACAACATTCATAATTTCAGTTACCAGGATTAAGTTAATTTAAAGCCATCTCACCCTACATTAAACCAATAAAAAAGCATATTTGAATTTATCTATTAAGTTTGGTATAAAAAAGTTAAAACTTCAGTTCCCAAATCTTGATACATATCCCAACAATAGCCAAGCCAGCCAAGTGCCGTCGAGTCGGTCGCCATGAGTCGGATCCCAACAATATTTCATTTAAAATGTGAAGATAGAAAAATTCAGTGGGAACTCACATACTTCCCTGAAGTGTCTGAAAGTCATGTGTAACAATAATTAGGCAAGTATGTGAAGTCAGGAAATAAAGTTCACAGTGAATGAAAAGCAAAACTAATGAGTTAAATGTTTTGAGCACAATAAAAAAAAGTTCCGATTTACAGCAAACTTAATTAAAACAATAATTTTCGTTTTAAATGCCCTCAAAAAAATCAAACCAAACCCTCTGGTGTCAAGTCGATTCCGACTTACAGATCCTAAAGGACAGAGTAGAACTGCTCCATAGATTTTTCAAGGAACACCTGGCAGATTCAAACTGTCAACCTTTTGATTAGCAGATGTAACACTTAACCACCCTGCCACCAGGGTTTCTTTAAACTCTCTTAGTGATGGTAAAAATGATTTGGCAGGTTCAAGACGGATTTCTATCATTCTATCTTCCTTCTATTTTATATTTCCAAATATTGCACTATATTAAGGGATTTGTCATTTTATCTCAATGGTAAATGATATCCCCACCTCTTCGACTTGATATCTGGGGTGTGCACATCCTGTCCATAAACTTTGTAAGGTCTACAGGGCCCTGACTTCCGACACTGCAGGTTAACTCCTACACAAGCTTTTCTTTCAACTTTCAGGCTTCTACTCAAGTACCCACCCCTAGTCCACATACCCTAGAAAAACACGGGAACCAGTTCTAGGACGTAGCTATCTATCCACTTTGCACCCCACGCAGCTCCCAGTCACTGGCCTCTCGCACCCCACCTCAGCCCAGCCCAACCCTGTCCAGACAGTACGCGCCACCCGCAGCCCAATACTAGCTTGCCGAATGTCCCCCGCCCACTCCGCTCACCGGTCTAGGACCTACTTCCCCTACACCCACGGATTCCGCGCTCCACCAATCGAAACGACCGGCTCGGAGTCAGGTCTTCCACGCTACCGCTTCAGGAAGGCAGCTCCGCCCCCGGGCCCTCAGTCCCGCCCCTTTTCTCCTCCCCGCCCTCTATCCCCGCCCATTCCCCCCCTCTGTTTCCCTCCTCCAGTCTCTCTATCCCCTCCCACTCCCTCGGTTCGCCCCTCCAAGCTAGGGGCCCGCGCTGGCCCACTTCTCGCGAGATCTGACGTCCCCACCGCGGCCGCCCGCGTCCCCTTCCCGTCCTCCCACCTCCCTCCCCCCAGTCTCTCCACTCTCCGGCTCTCCTCCCTCCCTCCTCCCCCCTCCACCCTCTGGGCCGGATCTCGACTCGCTGAGGCGGAGGAGGAGAAGGAGGAGGAGGAGGACGTTCGGCCTGCGCAGTGAGATGTTTGTCCGTCGCCGCCGCCGCCGCCATCGCGGAGGAGCGCGATAAAGGGAGCCGAGCCGGGCGTGAGGGGGACCCCGCGAAGCCTTCGCGCTAGCGCAGCCCCTCAGCCGAGGCCGGGCCCCAGCCGCCGCCGCCTCCGCCCCCGCCGCCGCGGCCGCCGGCGGACCGGCCAATTCCCCAAGCCCACTTCGGGGGGCCGCGCCGCCGCCGCCCCCAGCGTCGCCCCTTGCCCACCCGTCTGCCTTAAATGTGACACCGGCGCCTCGGAGCGCGACCTGAAGCCGCTGCCGGGGAGGGGACGAGCACCATGTCGAATCTGAGCAAAGGCACGGGCAGCCGGAAGGACACCAAGATGCGGATCCGGGCCTTTCCGGTGAGTCTCGTCTGCGCCCGGGACCCCGGGGGCCCGGCCGTGAGCCGCACGCGAGGCCCGGGCTGAAGTCCCCCAACAGGCCGCAGGCCCGGCCTCCCCTCCCCCACGCCTCCAACCGCGGGGCTCTAGAGTGCCCGCAACCGGGTGGTGAGTGGCCTGGCGCGGCCGCCTCCCACCCCGCGCCTTGCAGCTGTGACTCCGGTCCCCGGGTGTCGGCTGCAGCCAGAGCCCCTCGATGGTCCCTGCCCCTTCTCACGTTTCTGGCATGTAGGCCGAATCCCCGGCACTTTTCTCCCAGCTTGATCTTCCGGGCCCTTAGTCCTGTAGGGAGGGGGACTGGCGAAGTCTTCCTGGTGTGTGTCGTGTGTGTAACTTTTCACATGGGGTTTCAGCTGCGTTTTAAAAAGTCACCCAGCCTAAATGACGGTCAAGCCTGTAGAGTGATGAAGGGGACTGTTCTCTGTCTCTCCCCCGCCTCCTCAGGCAGGGTAATGCCGTCAACCTAACCGCAACGCAGTGACAGAAGTTCCATGTAATGCACAATGGTAATAGGTTAATAACATGGGCTGTATTGATAGCATCTTTCAACCTACAAATTTCCAAAGCACTTTACAAACTCTCCTGTAGGAATTTACTCGCCAAGAAGATGCAAGAGACAACAAACTGGAAACTGACCCTTGATTTCATAGACTTGGAAGCCCAAGAGATTAAGTACCGTCACCACCCTGAACTGCTTTACTCTGTATGTTAGTAACTGAAAAACCTCAACTCCGAAACTGTTTCTTTTTTGGTGTTGAGTCCTGTGCTTTAAGGTTTAGGATTTAGGATACAGCTTTTGATGTCATACCTGATTGAGATAGCCAATGGCAACCAGTTAAAATGTGCTGCTGTAACAGAAACTGGACATTCTTGGCTCATGTCGCTACAGTAACGTACGTTAGGATGCATAAACTAGCAATTGAACTGGAATTGATTTTTAAAGTTTACTGTTTTTAGTGAGAAAAGACTCCTTTTCCGCGTTGAGTGAGTAATTTTACCCCAGAAAACTGGACGACCTCTCTGAATTCTTAAAGTTAAGAAGAGAGGAATACATTTGATGCAAAACTCTGAAATAGTAGGACGCTAGAAAGACACTGAAGTCAGTGTGTGGAAACTTCCGGCTTTGTGTAAATAAAGGTAAAATGGAAATAAAGGTAGTATGGACAAAGTCTGGTTTGCAAGGCTGCAAAGAGTAGGATATACTTAGCAGAATTTGATGCTAATTAAAGAGGTTATGAATTTTTGAAGTTCTTTTCCTAATATGAGAAACTGCATCTGAAACTCAAATGTTGACAAAAGGAGCATTAAGTTCATTGGCGTGTTTTCCCTAATAGTAGAAGAAGAAGAGAGCTGGATTTATGAATGTGAGGGAAATTTTCTTACTAAGTCAGTTTTGACCATTTTAAGCAGAGTTTAGAATATTCAGATTTGTTTTATATAGCAGGTGTTCCAGAAATAGTTTGCTATTACGTTGCCTGTTGAAGTCTGACCTCTTTTAACTCGTTCTCACCTTTGATATCTGTCATGTCGACTCGACGGCACTTGGCTGGCTCATGTGATTAACGACTTGTCTGTCTGTAGTACCTTCATGTGTCTAATCTGCTGGAGCTCTAAGATTTCCTTTTCTTACCTGTCCCTCCACTGAGTGTGTACTTACTGAGTTCTATGTCAGGCTCCGTCTGAGGGTGTTGGGGTATAGCAGTGTAGCTTAAAAGACCAAAATCCTTGCTTTCTGGAGCATGTGTTGTTGAAGGGACAGAGTGAGAGTTAATTGCGTTGTTCCTTTAACTGTATAGTATTGTGTCGTATGTTAACTTGTAATACTGGACTGTTTTAGTAGCATTATGATTGGGTGGTATTCTGGACCCTTTCATCCTCTGTTGCTCTGCAAATTTTTCTAAAATTCTTCAATGAAGTTTGTGACCAGTGTTTGATAATTAACATATTGCTAGTTGTTACAAGTGTAACAGTTTTCGTTACTATTTCATAAGTATTAACATCTTTCATGAGTAGTTCCCACAGGTAACAAAAATATTTTTGTATTATTTTTTGAGGCACAGTACCTTGAGCCTTCATTGAGCATAAATGCCTTGGTGTTACCATATTTCACTTACTCATCTTTTGGTGTTTGAGTACTTACAGACGTTCTTTTTCTTTTCTTGTGGGTTTACAACCTTGACTGTGTAACAAGTCTGCATGGCTGTGTAGTCAGAAGTAGTAAATGTCTCATATTACATTAAGAAAAATAGTGTGTATACGTGTATACTTACAACTGTCGAATTTTGCATATTTGATGTATGTAGTTTTGTAAGGTAAGGGGGAAACCCTGGTGGTGTAGTGGTTAAGAGCTACAGCAGCTAACTAGGAGGCTGGCAGTTGGAATCTCCTAGGTGCTCCTTGGAACCTCTGTAGGGCAGTCCTCCTCTGCTCTATAGACTCTCCATGAGTTGGAATTAAATGATAGCAACAGGTTTTCGGTAGGGCAGGGGGGCAGGTAATAGGTTAAGGCAAGTCGTGGTAGTTTACCCAAAGGTCTTAAGTGTTCACTTCAGATCATGTTTCACAAAATTGATGTGTAAACAGTATAAAAATATGTTTGGGGAGCATTTTGTTTTCATTGCAAAATAGAGTGGTAAGTGAACTTATAGGCTATTTTATATTTGTGTAAGCCTGCTTCAGATAGTCACACTAATGAAATCAGGTTCATTTTAGTGTTCTGAATGCATATTTCAAGTGTGCTTTCGTTCTTGTTCACAAGAGTTAAAATTACACTCTACCTCAGTTAAATGCACAGTTTGCATTTGAAGTAGACCTTTTCCTAAGATTTGAATAGAAATTGGTTCTTTCTAAGGTGAAAAACAATAAGGAACTTTCTGTATATGTGAACTGCAAACAGGAAGAGTCTTATTCCAGTTTGTAAGCGCCCATCAGTGGACAGAGTATTTTGTCATTTCACATTTTATTGATATGCTGTAACTTTTTTTTTCTTTGATACTCAAAATCACAGCAAGAGCTACCAAACTTGTTTAAGAAAGAAGGCTGTAGTTGTGAAATACTGAAAACTGTATGGCTATATGGGTTTGGAAATCCTGGTGGCATAGTGGTTAAGTGCTACATCTGCTAACCAAAAAGTCAGCAGTTCAGAACTGCCAGGAACTCCTTGGAAACTTCGTATGGAGCAGTTCTGCTGTGCCCTGTAGGGTCTCTGTGACAGTTGAAATAAACTCAGCTGCACTGGATTTGGTTTGTTTTTGGTATATGGGTTTGGAAATGCTGGAGGCATAGTAGGTAAGTGCTGGGCTGCTAATCAAGTTTGAATCTACCAGGCACTCCTTGGAAATTACAATATAGGGTCGCTGAGTTGGAAATGACTCAACGGCAGTGGGTTTTATATGGGTTTGAAGCACATATTACTATCCCAAAATGTCCCTGCACTTGTTTCCTTGTAGCCACAGTGTGTTTTACTCCTGAGCCTTTGTTTGGGTATGAAAATTAATTACTGTCAGGTGACTCTTTTGTTCTGTTTTTGAAAAGTCATTCCTTGCCATCTGTACTGTCCAGAATTTTTTCTTCTTGGACACAAAAAGCTTGATTAGTATTGAAGGGGAAATGTTTGAATGAAAATGTGGTCTTTAGATTTGCATTTCTTGGCTCAGCCTTCAGAACTTGGGAAGACTAACAAAAGTGACTGCCCAAAGAGTGTGATCAGGTTCCTGCAACCCCTATGAGGTCTTGGTAACAACTTTAGTTATTAGTTTATGTATCAGTTGCTGTTGAGTCAGTTCTGACTCAAGACAACTCCCTGTTTATCTGTATAACTCTTCCATAAGGTTTTCAGTGGCTGATTTTAGAAGCAGATAAACATTCAAAACCCACTGCCATCCAGTCAATTCTGTCTCATGGCAGCCTGTAGGATAGATTAGAACTGTACCATAGAGTTTTCCAAGAACCTGGTGGTTTCAAACTGATGACCTTTTGGTTAGCTACTGTAGCACTTAACCACTGCACCACCAAGGTTTCCTTGGAAGTAAGTAAAACCAAAAAAAAAATTAAAAACCGCTGCTGTCCATTCAGGTGCAACTCATAGCAATCCTAGAGGTCAGAGTAGAACTGCCCCATAGAGTTTCCAAGGAGTGCCTAGTGGATTTGAACTGTGGACATTTTGGTTAGGAGACCATAGCACTTACCTCACTGTGCCACCAGGGTTTCCTAGAAGTAGATAGCCATGCCTTTTTTTCATATGTGCCTTTAGGGGGAGTTGAACTTCCAGCCTTTTGGCTCATGCCAACATGAGTTGTGTGTTTGAACAACCAGGAAAAAGAAGCATTCCACATTGTGAGAGACTGGTTATGATATCTACTGCATAACTCGGGATGAGCTTCTCTGAGTAACCTGTGTAGCAGGAACAGTGAATGGTATGGTTATTTTTAGGTGGAACCCACAAAGGGACTGACATTAGTGAGAGAAAAGTTTTAAGATCATTTGTGATGTACTTAAGAGACAGATGGGACTTAAATTTTTTCTTTCCTTTTTGATTTTGTAACTACCGTGGCACCCTTGTGGAGTAGTGGTGAGGTGCTGTAGCTGCAAACAAAGTGGTCAGCAGTTCAAATCCACTAGGTACTCCTTGGAAACTCAGTAGGGCAATTCTCCTCTGACCTGTGGGGTCCTATGAGTCAGAACCAACTTTAGGAAACCTATCGAAAACAACATGGTGTTTGCCAGGTTTTAGAAAACAGCTTTGATCTTCATAGTAGGCTTCTTTTGCTTAAAAAAGAGAATTTCGCTTTGAACTACATGGACTTTACATGATAACAGAGCTGGATGATAGTTTCCCAGGTTACACAGAGCAGGGAATTAACTAAGAATTTGTTTTTCTATTCTGTGTGTATTTTTAATAGAGACATTAGGACCCTGTTAGGACTCTAAAGTGTTGCTTATACTTAGTGTAATTATTTCTGTTTAGGAGCAGCCCACTGTGTTGTAGCTGCTGTTGATACCTCTCTAGCTTTAGAAGTTGGGAAATAATAGGACCATGTAAAGTTTTGTGAGGGGGCTGGGGGCAGGGGAAATTGGCTTCCTAGATGCTAGTTCAGCAGAGCCTTGAAAATTAGTAATACTGGTACTGAATTTAAAACTCTTTAGTAGTATAAAATATAATACAAAAAATTGAGTTTTGAAAGTGCATTTAATTACAAATTTGATTCTTTCAGTTAAAGCTTCATTTGTTTTTATATCATTCTTCATTAAATGTAGCCAAGTGATAGCATTTCTCTAGTTAAGAAAGATGGTATAATTAAGACTAGGAAAAGCAGTGTGCCTTAACCTTTGTATTGTAAATGGGAGATGCTACAGGCTTGACGGCACTTGGCTTTTGGCTACAGGTAATTTTTTGTAGTTATTTTAAGATTATTGTTATTATTATTTTTAGCAATTTAATTAGATTTTTATGAAAGTGATTGGACAATTTGTAGCCTTAAATATTGCAACTTTGAAAATAGTTCTTGTTTGCCCATGGTAAAGTCAGCAAAGAAGTACTGGTATTACTTAGTAACTTTATTGAAGGAGTAAACACCCAGCTGATACGCACATGCTAGTATGTACATTAAATGTTTGTCTGAAAGCGCCACTTGTTTTTTTCTTGTATCTTTCTTTTCTCAGTTTTTCTCTTTCCCTTGCTATTTCCTTTCTTGTTCATTTCACTTCTGACCTATGTTGTTGCCTTGCCCAGTGCTCATGCTTGACATCCTTTTGAGCCAAAAGGGTCATCTGCTCCAGATAATGTAGAATGGATGACTGGTAAATGATTGATTAAATGAGAAGCTGGGTATTTAAAGCAAGCCATACTAATTGAGGCAAGTAGTGCAGCTAAAAAGTGAAATCTTATGATGTAATTAAAGGTCGCTAAAAGTCTTAGGGCACTTTCCTTGAAGGGTGGTTAACTTAATTTGGAACAGTAATACCTTGAAAGTAGAACTAGTGTGATGCCTTGACAGTAACCCTGGATTATCTGGTCCAATTTTTTCTTTATAGCTAGACTGTACATTCTTCCACCAGGATGCCTCTCTACATCTCAGTCCTTCCTCCCAGCCTGTTATGCTGTGCATTCTGAACCCTGCTTTAATAGTGGGATAACTCTCCTATATCCTCGACCTGTTCTCAGAATGCAGTGCCTTCTTTTCAGCCTGAAGCCTGGCTTTGCATTGAAAATGTGGGCTTGTTTTCTTGGATTGAAGTATCTGATTTCCCTGTATTTTTTTAATCATTGGGCTCAGAAGCCTTTTATGGTGCAGGTCCTGCCCAGCTATTCTTTTACCCTCTCTTTGTGGTCAACTACTACTTTCTTACTCATGCACTCTTTAGTTGTTGAAGACTTCGATACTTGCTGCGCAGACATTTTCTCTAGTTCCGATCTTTTATCCATTGATTGTCATTCATTTACTCCAGTTAAAATATATTTATGAAGTCCCTGCTGTATGTTAGGCATGAGTATACAATGGTAGTCCAACGAACCTGGTCTGTTCGATATTGTGGTGATCTTTGGACCTGACTCAATGGCATAGGGTTTGGTTTTTTGGTTTTTGGTCACTGTATCCTAGGGCCTGTCACCTGTCACTTTAGAAGTCTTAAAACTGCAGTATTGGCATTCTGTCTTGGCTGCTCTACTTCCTAAACGTGAAACTCTGAGCAGGTTACTTAATCTTTGCCTGTTTCCTCTTTTATAAAGTGAAGGTAATAGTACCTGCCTTAAAAGGTTGTTGTAAGGGTAGAGCTTATACATGTAAAGCTTTTTGAATAGTGCCAGGCATATAGTAACCATTGTAAATAAGTACAGACTATTAGTTTTTAGCTATTCAGTCCTATTTGCTGCTTATTTCCTTCTTATTGCTCTTGGATCTCAAGAAAGACCCTTTTCTTTGTCCAAGTGTAGTGCCACCACTTCCACCTCTGTTACTAGTTGGCCCATTCTTTTCGAACTGCTTTCCACCAAGGCCAGAAATAGCAGCAAAATGCATCTTGGGTCAGCGCATCCATCCACTTTAACTGCTCCTGTTTTTTTAGGCTATTGTGTGCTCCAGGATGAAATCACAGGACAGTGTTCTGTAACTTAGCTGAACTGAGTGCTTCTGAGCAATTTTTATGTCCCTGATAAGTACTAGCTCTTTCTCCCTTTCCCAGCTTGAGCTACTCCAAATTTTAATTGCTGTTCTTATGCTGGATACCCTGGTGGTGGTGTGGTGAAGTGCTGTGGCTGTAAACGAAGAGGTCAGCAGTTCAGTTCAGTTCACATCAACGAGGTGCTCCTTGGAAACTCTAACGGAGGGTTCTTCTCTGACCTATACGGTCACTATGACTGGGAATTGGCCCCGTAACAGCTGACCATAACATCCTTAATTAAGCTTTCTCTTGTTTTCTTTCTTCTCAAGAAACTTGCTGATGCTTTACTGTAAAAACAGTGCAATCAGGTATAAGTTTGTACAGCTTTCTTCCTTTTGGATGTATTCTTTAACCTGTGTTTTTATTAATTCCCAACTCCTTCCCTTTGGTTTCAGAGAAGGACGGTGTTCCTTATCCTGTCGTTATGATAGTGACTGCCTTACTGTTTCCTTTCACAGCCAAGAGTCTACAAAACAGAGCAAAATTTTCTTTAGAGGAGGCATCCAAGTTTGGTTTTTGTTTGTTTTTTAACTGATTTTGCTCATTGAAGCACAGTAGTATCCAGCAGGTGCCTGGAAGGACTTATAGGCCCAACTGGCCCAAGAGGGGGGTAGTAGTATCTTCAGAGTCCCTGTTGATCATTTGGAGTGGCCTCCATTGCTCATCGCTGTACTAAGAATTCTGTAAGGAGCTCATTTTTTAAAAGTTCTTTAAAATCACTGGTTGGGTTAATCTTACTTTTGTAAAGATAGTCTTACTTGTCCAGGTTGATTAATAAGAATGGTATCCTGACCTTAACTCTGAATTCAGAGCTTTTGCTACTAGACAACATTCTTTGTTTTTTGTTAAATCATGTTTAAAGTTGAAGGTGTGATTAAGAAGTTTTTAACTTCTCTTCATTAAACTGCTTACAATCATTCATAAAAGAATGCACCGGAATTTGAGCTTTAGTGTGAAAATGAATGGAGCAAATGTATCAAGACTTCAAAGGGCACTCAGTCTGCCTTAATACAAGATTGCTTAGAAATACGTTTCTGTAAAAACAAGCTGTTATTGCTAAGGCAGATGCTTTAATATACCGATCATAGATTGTTATTTGAAACAACTCTTAACTGGGTAGCACTATTTTGCACAATTCAGATATGCGGTGTAATGTTTTTTGCCAGACATGCATTATTTTCCTAGGGGTTCTACACACATTGTGTATGTGTGGGTGCCTTATTTGTGAAAAACAGCGTAATGGTAGTCTCTTCTATTTGCTGTATTCTCTTGAAATAAATAACATATTTGCAATATACATATAGTATATAACTATATGAAATACATGTTTTATATTTATGCATGTGCCCCACTATTCAGATTGCCCAGGGACTCCAGAATAGGCAAATTTCACTGTAAATAGTTGTCGTATTTGCTTGATTTTAAGAACTGAAGCCAGACAGTTGGTGGAATCCATTCCTTCCAAAGGAAGTGGAAGAATTAATGTTTTTTGAATTCTCATTTTTTAAATTTAGTAAGGTAATAAGCCATGTATGCTGGAGGAAGAACAAATTTAGGTAGTGAAAAATGAATGTTTTTAAATAGCATAAGAAGTTTCTTTATAAGATTAGTCACTAATTCGTTGAGTGTCTTCCAGGTGTTAGGCTCTGATTTAGATACATAGGACAAATTATCTAAAATCCCTGTAACAATCTTTAGAAGTGTAGATTCACTTGGGACTCAGAGTGACCTTGTAAAATATGTTTAATATTCACACTCCTAGGGAAGGACAGAGTTTGGATTCAGATCCGGGGTGTGTGAAATTCAGAAATCCTTGTTCTTGCCAGTACTTCACACTGTCTGATTGTATTCTGTTGAAGAACTTGCTAGCTTCTGAAATATTTACATTAATAAGAATATACTAGAAAATTAATTATAAGGTTGCCATTTAAATTTTTAGCCAGGGGTACATTTAGGAGCTTTGAAGCTTATACAATTCAGTACTGTCTTTAGGAAAAGAAATAAAAATTAGGTTCAGGGCTTTGGATGGAATATTTGCAAACTTAAACTTTACTGGATTCAGAAATCCACCTTTCATTGGAAAGTTCAAGTCATCCCTAATTTGTGACTGCCTGTTTGGTTCTGATGTAAGTCAAAATACTTCGGTTCTATTTTTTTTTATTATTACTGCTTTTTCTTTTCAGTATCTTTATAAATGCAATTTTTAATTGTCTTTGGGCATTGGACATGGTTGCTATAAACTTAAATGTTTTAATGCATGTGTGTATGAAAAGCTACATACATCATAAAAATTGATGATGAAGTTGAGTTGGACAACACTGGCATTTTTGTCCCTTTTTGGTGAAAACTTTGCTTGTGGAATGTTTTGGATCATTTGGATTATCCTCGGAATGTGTGTGGCATTTCTAGTTAGAAATTATCAGGAGCTGTCTATATGGTTCTGTTCTTTCTCTTCTGCATGTATTTCATGGTGGCATCTCATTGCTTCCCAAATCTAAAAGCTGTCAGTATTTTGGGTCCATGTTTTCCAGCAGTTGAAACCCTTGATTTAGTTTAGAAAAACCTTAGCTAACCTTTACACTTTAAAAGTGTTTGACAGTTTCTCTTCTTCTTCCATGTTATTTCTTCTTCAAGATGTCTTTTCCTTCAAAATCCATAAGTCCTGACCTGTCAATTCTTGTTTTTTGTTCTGTATGAGCTGTTCAACGTCGGTATTCTGAAATCAGCAGATCAGCATTCTCACCATATGTATACTTTTTCCACCAATCTCACTCACCGTATTATCTTATCAAGTGCTTGGGGTGTCTTCACAGAGTTCAGCACTTTTGGTCCATCATTCTTGAACCCGGTTCCCATGACTTTCTCCTAGGAAGATGAGCAGTGTTCCAGATACACTGGCATTTGTGTTGGTCATAACTCACATACATTGTAAGTCAGTGACTACCTGTAAAATCTATAAAAACTGAATCAGTTGATGTTATGTGTGATTCTGTAAAATTTGAATGTATAAGGGAATCCTAGTGTGTATTTGGAAAGAGCAGTCAAAATCATAACTTCTAAGATAGGTGTATTGACATATTTATGAGGTAGCAACTTTTAGGATGTACAGCACAAATGTTACCTTTTTTGAAATTAATAGAACTGTATCTTGCCTTAAGTATACTATTGAGAAAAAACAGTGATTCTTTAAAATTAACATTCAAGTAATTTGTATAACCCTTGATTTTTCTTTTTGAAGAGCATGCTTAAGTAACGTTAGCCAGTCTAAATTAGTAATAATTTACTTTTCTGCATGTCACGTGCACATGAGACATGAAAGAAGTATAGCTTTTGATGGCCATCATTTGCTAAATAAAAAAGTAATTTCTATTTGTATTAGTATTTTAATTTTTTTAAATGAAAAAGACTTTGAAGGTGTCTCTTCTAATCTTGTTTTAATAGATGAGAAAACTGAGACCTTGAGAGGATGTTCCACCAGGAAATTCTCTCATGACTTGAGTTTATGGAAGAACTATGACTATAAACCTAATTTCCAACTAAAAGGCATTTTCATTAGACCAGACTGAAATAAGCATATAATTTAGTGTTCAGTTGGCCTTTTGCTCAATTATCAAATGATTTCTTATAAATCGAACTCCCTAGTGGTTTGATTTAGTCAACAGTGTATATCGCAGGGACATCTAAATTGAGGACATTTAGGTTCCTTCATTTCTATGGCCAGCTGTGTGGTGTTGGATAAGCCACTTAGCCTCAGTTTTCCAAATTTGTAAAATGAAAAAATTTCATTTTGGGGTTATATTAGGCTCAAGCCAGCCAGCCAAGTGCTGTTGGCCAGCTCTAAAAATTTCGGTAAAAGCAGCAGGTTTATACATAGACTACAAACTGAATGCTAGTGTGTTCTCTTTTGGCTTTTCTGTAAAACATTTTGTGTGATATTGTAAAACTCACTACCTTTTTGGCATTAAAATTTTTCTTTAGGAATAGTATATTTCACTGTTGATGCTTAAATTTGAATATGAAACAGTGGAAACTTTAACTACTTGTTTTTGTGTATGAACTCTTTTTTTCTTTGAGTTGGTAGTTTTAAGCAGCATTGATACCAGATTTATGTAATAATTTTGAGAGATAAGCCTTTTGCAGTCATCACAGTAGTTTATACTTAGACAAAGCTAATGGTGGTAATTTATACTGTTTTCACATTTCCCTCCCTCTTCCTTTGGGGTGTATGTAGTTGATGCTGCTGTAGACGTAATTTATTATTATCTCACAATTTGTAGAGTTTTTATAATACAGTTTTAGAAAATCTGGGTTTATCTGTTTTTTTAAACCTCGTTGGTTAAGCTAAACAGAAGAAAATACTGTCTTTAAATTGAAATGAGTAATTTTAGACAGTAGAAAGTATGGAATGGAAACCCTGGGGGCACAGTGGTTACGTGGTATGGCTGCTAACCAGAAGATCAGCAGTTCAGATCTTCCAGGTGCTCCTTGGAAACTGTGGGGGAGTTCTACTCTTCCTTTTGGGTCTCTATGAGTTGGAATCAACTTGATGGTGGTGAGTTTGGTTTCTTTTGGCTTAAGTATGGGATACAAACTTGTATTTAAATATAAATAATTTTTTTATCTGTAACATTGCTATTACTAATGTTTGTGATTCCTTCTAGAACATATTATTCTGGCTTTTCTATTATTTTTCTTCCAGATAGATGTTTAGAGGGTTATTTAATACACATGACTTCTCGTTATTGGTGTTGGAGATATAGTAGTGTATTAGCAAATACAGCACATTTTATTATTTTAAAGTGTTGATGGTATAAATATAATAACTAATTTTCTTAACAGTGAGAGCCTCTAATTATAATGAAGAGATCCAGTCAGGATGAATGTTGCATCCTGATAAGTATGTTTCAGGGAGCCCAGTAATAATATAGCTCAGTTTTCTTCAACAGAACAACAGCAAGAAGTAGTAGGGCTATGAGAAACTTCTTGTGTCCATGAAAATACTTCAGTGGTTACGTCTTACTTGTTTTTGGTCATTTGAAGTCATTTGAAGATTGTGAAGTGTTAGACAAATGTTTTCATTCATACAAAAGTCATTCACAGAGGTATAGTTCAAGTGGCACTGTTTCTACTGTAAATTAATTGCTTTAGGAATTAAAGGACATTCTGTAGGCTAATCTGGAAGTTCGGCTTCATGTCTTTGAAAAATACTGCCAAATTCTTTGAATTTTTGTTTCATTTGGTTTTAAAAGCTTTTCATTAAAAAAAAAATAGATACATATGTATATATTCTATTGTAGGTGGAAGTTTACACCCAGGTTAATTTCTCATCCAGAAATTTACATTCATGTTTTCTGACATTGGTTACAATCTTCATAATGTGACAGCATGTTCCCGCTTTCCACTCTGGGTTTCCAGTGGTCATTCACCAGTTCCTGTTCTGTTCTTGTCACCTTGTCCGCTTCTGGGCAATAGTTGACCATTTGTGTCATATCTTTGCTTGAACTAAGAGTAAGAAGCATGTTCCTCACAGTTACTGCTTTTTGTTATAGAGTCCTGTCTAATCTTTGAAAAGTGAACTTCAGGAGCAGTTTCTTTTCTGAGTTAGCATTGTGTCCAGAGAACGTAGTCTAGGGGATTCTTCTAGTCTTTGTCAGATCAGTAAAAAAAAAAAAATTGATTTTTAGATGGCCTGTTGTTTGAGGACCAGTGCGAAGATTAGAATTGAACCTTTTATTGATGCTTTAACATTCTCATGAATGTTACTGTTGCATAGCTACGTGAACATATACTTGAGCTTAGTTTGTTTTCACAGAACTGTCCCAGACAGATGCTGTGCTTTTCTGGCAGTTAGTCTGTTCTGTCCTTTATTGACATTTGTTACTCTTTGTGGCAGAGTATTTCGGTCCCACCGCAACTGAAGACAAACAGGTTAACCATGCATCAGTAGCCTTAATTGCGTATTCAGTGTAAGTCATTAAGTAAAGCAATCTGTTCTGTGTAGTAAAAGAAGAAACAACGTTTTGTTTATTGAGCAAGTGCTGTATGCCAGGTGCTTTCTCAACTTTCTTAATTGCTACACTATATACCTTTTTCTCCCTTTCCTTCAAATACAAGCAGATGTGGAAAATTAAGTTTAGGACAGTTACATACTTGTTCAAAGTCTATTTGAATATATCCGACTGGACTCCTTTTTTTTTCTCAGAGCTGGATGCTTGGGTTGTATTTCGATGGTTGAAGTTGCTTCAAGTTTAACTGATGAGTAAATGAGATTATTGTGGGTGTCCTCAGTCATGTAGTCATTGGTCATCAAATAAAATTCATCATCATTAGTAACTACAACGAGACTATTCAATTTTTTTTTTTATAATGTCATATAGACATCATGTGTTCTAAGGGATATAATAGAGGAAGATACCTTACCTCCTCTGAGGTGGTAGTCTGAGAGGGAGCTTTGATAGGTGATTTATGGCTTTGTTTTGGCTGATTAGAATACTTTCGTTCCTCAGATGTCTATACCAGAGAAGCTTTTTTGAGGCTGAAGTTTGAAATTAATATCAAGCATTTTTCCTAGTTCATTTTTTTCTAGCTGTGTCATTCTGAATTGCCTGGAATTTCAAATTCTCACCCTTTTCCCCACCCACTCTGTTCTAAATTTCTTCTTGTAGAAAATTATTCACAGGGAACTAAAGACTTCTTGTCCCACTTATGCAGTGAATGTGAAGAATATAGTTGTCTTCGTTTTAATTTTGTTTCACACTGTAGTCCTCCAGCTTAATAATTACAGAACTTCCAAGATGTGTAAGTATATAATAGACTGACATCCTTTCATATTCTGTTGTTTTCAAGGTTGCTGTTTTTTTTTTTTTTTTTTTTGTAATTTGAAGTAAAGTAGATGAACAGTCAGAGATAGAGGAGAAAGAAAATGAAGGTCAGCATTATTTTTGTTACTGTTACATAGTAATGAAGGAGTCGGAAACCTTGGTGGCTTGGTAGTTAACAGCTGTGGTTCTTAACCAAAAGGTTGGCAGTTGGAATCCACCAGCAGCTCTTTGGAGACCCTTTGGGGCACTTCTGCCCTGTTCTGTGGGGTTACTGTGAGTTGGAGTCAACTTGTTGGCAGTGAACTTGGGTTTATGTTTTTGTTTTGTTCTTAATGAAGTAATTGTAATTCTGGGGTGGGGGGAGAAGAAGGTGAAGGCCACTTTTTAAAATTAATGTCTTGATTTCAATTTTAATATTTTACTAAACCATAAGCATTTAAGAATACTTAATTATATTTTTCACCCAGAAAACTTTTCTCCTTTTCCTGCTAAATGAATTTACTTTACTTATTGAACACTTTGTAATTTGAGCTTCCTGTGGAAAGATACTAAATGCATCTAATAATGAGCAAACATTAAATGTGTGTATACATTTTATTTTATTGTTTGCCTAGGCATTGTAGCCAGATCTCCTAAGTGTGTTTACAGTTATTGCAACATAAGTGAATCATTTTCATCGGTAAGATTAAAATCCTGCTGGTACAGTTTTAGAGTATTACTTTAAAAGAAAGTTATTCTTTTATAAAGTATATGAAAGGTTGTATCTTGATCATAATATAGACTTAGCATTTTTGTAGTTAACATATTGATGAGTAGACTTTTTAACACTTAATTCTTTTAACTTTTATTGGCAGTTATTATTGTATTATATCTCAAGGATAAGTGAGAAATTAGTAATTATTTTGCCAGTGTTGTTGACATGTCAGCTTAATGCCAGGACCACAGCATCTGTGTATAGGAATCTACACTTGAAGCATACTTTGTTTTCAGACTTGTGTTATTTGGGTATAAATTGTAACCTACTGATACACCACAGAAGAGCTTATTTCTTCCACTGTTTTCTTTAAAAAACAACAACAACAAAAATCCAAAATGTGCTGTCCTTGATAAATTGATTCTGACTCTTAACTGATCCTGTGAGAAAGACTGGAACTTACGTTGTAGCATTTTCAGGGAGGGCTGGTAGATTCAGACTGCCAACCTTTGGGTTTGCAGCCCGAGTTCTTAATCACTGAAGTAGCTTCCTAAGGCATTTAGTTAGGCGAATGGGAAAATCTGGGAAGACTGTTCAATGAATGAAATTTGAAAATCTGTTGCTTATGTATTATTGCACTTTATTTCAATTTTAAAAAGATGTCTGATTACTTAAAAATTAGTTTAATTGCTCTCGATAAGCACTTTAAAATGCTTTTCCGTATTGTGCCTAATAATTCAGATGTTTGTATTTTTTTGTATAGCACTGTATAGCATGAGCAAAACAGTATTCATTAAAAAAGATTGTGGCCTTCTGATGCTCTCATCACCTAATGGAAGAAAAAAGTGCACAAATAATTAGGAAGCATTGTGGATATGTAGTGATAGTATAAGCTGGATATTATCATAGAGCTGAGAATGAGTCATTAACTTTACTTAAGGAGATCAGAGAAGATTTCCCGGAGAATATAACGCTTAAGCTGTGTTCACAGGCTATGTCAAGAATCAGGTAAAAAAAGGTAGAAAAGAGGGGAGCATGAACAAGATACATGAGGAGGGTGAATGGGGTAGTTGTGATAGTGGTTGCAAATGTGGTGAGAAACAGCAAGTTGTATGTTAAGAATCATTATTAATTTAATGTTAGATTAAGTGTAAAATAGGTAGTAAAGAGGGAAAGATGAGGTTGGAGGAGATTGAATGGCTTTATGTCCTTCACCCTTTGTATCAGTAATAAGAGCTGTCAAAGCATTTTGAAGAGGAGAATCATGTGTATGTGGTTATTTTTAAATCACTGGTGATTTTGAGGAAGATAGATTTCAAGAGATCATGATAGTTGGAGGACTGTTGGAGTGATTGAGATGAGAGTTTTGGAAACACGAGCATTCTGCGTGAAAGAACAGGACATGCATGAGAAATATCTTGGGCCTAATAACAGTATAAAGATTTGTTTGGAAGAACTACAGCCAGAATGCTCATGAGAAGCAAGCATGGTAAGACTATCTCATATACTTTGGACATGTTATCAGGAAGGGCCAGTCCCTGGAGGAGGACATCATGCTTGATAAAATAGAGGGGCAGTGAAAAAGAGGAAGAACCTCAAAGAGATGGATGGACACAGTGGCTGCAACAGTGGGGTCCAGCAGAGCGGTGGTTACCAGAATGGTGCAGGACTGGGTAGCGTTTCGTTCTGTGTGTAGGGCTGCTGTGAATTGGAACCAACTTCATGGCATCTAAATTAGCAACAGTTACCAACCTGGATGTATTGAGTCAAGAGTGCACATTTTAATAAGATCCCCTCTCTGTGATTCTTAGTACGTTGTTAAAATGTACATTGGGATTCAGTATATCTAGAGTGGAAAAACAACAGCAGGTCTGACTGGAATGCACTAGCCTAAATAAAGTCTTAGATTTGAGCAAGTCCGTCAGGTGAGTTCACCAGTGATTTTGGATGCAGTGAATTTGATCCTTCTGGAGCATTTGATTGAAGATGTACAGCAGGTAGTTGAGTACAGAAATTTTAAGCTTTGAGGATAAATCTAGACTAGGAATACTGATTTAGAAGCCATTAACGTATACACAATTAGTTTTTTTTTTTTTTATCTCTGAGACATGAGCGAGACTTCTTGGGAAATCTCGTAAGAGCTGGTGGGCCCACCCTCCAGAAAAATACTTGCACATAGTTTATATTGCAAAATTTTATATATGGTTTTAAGAGGCTCCAGAGTCCTTGTGGCCAGATCAGAGTCTCCTATTTCAGAACCCTAAGTATTTGGCTAATAGTTTTAACCAGGATGATGGATGAAAATGTGTAGGAACCCAGTGTAGAATGAAAGGGGCCAAGACACAGGCCTGGCAATTGAAACTATTTAAGTGGCTCTGAAGTGTGCTAAACCACTAGTCCAGACATTGGCGGTTTGCCCAGGGGAGCCTCCGAAGACACCTTTGGCAGTCTGCTGCTAACAGATCACAAACTTGAAATTGTTATGGGGCAGTTCTACTCTGCACATTTTAGGTCAGTCACCATGAGTTGATACTGACTCAGTGGTAGCTAACAACATGAAATGTCTGAAAGAGTAAGAGACATAAGGAGGGGCATTAAGGTTTGAGAAACTGTCATTAATTTATATTTAGCCTAGTTGTACCCTTCAGACACTTGTTTTAGTTGTTACCTATTTACCTAAACTTGAAAAACTGTATTTCTTTCTGACATTTAATGTTCATACCTGCTGCTTTCGAGTCGGGTTGAACTCATAGATTAGAGTTTAAGAGATTCTTTCATTGGGTACTTTTTGTTAGCTGATCATGGTGGGATTATATTATTCCTGGAGGTGAGGTAAGTTCTACTGACTTTCTTATTCACCCTTCATCACAGTCTTGTGAGATAAGTATAGTTATTCAGCCAGTTTCACAAGTTAGGGAATCAAGATTCAGAGTTAATAAATAATTTGCTAAGGACATGTAGGATTGGAGTTGGGCATTAGTTAGTGGGGGAGACTGCTCTTTTAAATAGAGCAGAGAGTTAAAGCTTTATAGTTCAGCAAATGTTTGAGGCTGGTGAGTGAATGAGTCAGCCATGTGGATGCTGGGATAGAACATTCCAGACAGAGTAGCAAATACAAATGCCTGGAAGTGAGTTTGAAGTATTGCAGGGATGGCAAGGGGAAAGACAAAGTGAAGTCTGAGAGATGATCAGAGTAAGATATTGCAGACCTGAAACTCCAAGGAGATGATAAGTCATTTGAGGAGTGTAAATAGGTGAGTGACATAATTTGACTTAAGTTTTCGGAAGTCACTGTGGCTGCTGTGTGAGAGTGGGGCAAGAGCAGAAGCAGAAACCAGTTAGGAAGTTGTTGAAATAAGGTGATGGTAGTTTGGACGAGGGTAGTAGCAGTGGAAGTGGTGAGGAGAGTTACATTCTAGGTGGGTTTGGAAAGTAGAGATGACAGGACTTTCTCATGGGTTAAAAGAAAGGTGACATAGTATTTAAGGATTTTAAGTAACTGTTTTTTTTTGACCTCACCAACCAGAAGAATGGTGTTGACTCAATTTGAAAAGACTGTAGGGAAAGCAAATTTTGTGGAGGTGGAGAGTTTCAGACCTCTGTTTTAGACTTACTAAGTTTGAGGTGCCTAGTAGGCATTCAGGTAGAAAGAAAGAAAACGTATCCACATAGGTGAATATATGACTGGTATTCTGGGGATAAGGATAGGTTGCTGTTGTTAGCTGCAGTGTTCAATGGAATAAAACACTGGCCAGTCTTGTGCCATCCTCACAGTCCTTGATACACTGGAGCCCATTTTTGCAGCCACTGTGTCAGTCCATTTCATTGAAGGTCTTGCTCTTTTTTTGCTGACCTTTTACTTAAGCAAACATGATGCCCTTCTCCAGGGACTGATTGCTTCTGATAATATGGCCAAAGTACATGAATCAAAGTCTGGCCATTCTCACTTCCAAGGAACACTCTGGCTGTTTATTTTCCAAGGCAGACTTACAGATTTGTTCTTCTCTAAATCTGTGCTATGGTCAGTCTTCTTCAACAGCATAATCGAAATCAGTTCTTCTTTGGTCAGAGTTCCTTATTAGTTGTACAGCTTTCACATGCATATGAGGCAATAGAAAATATGAGGGCTGGGTCAGGAGCGCTTTAGTCCTCAGAGTGATATCTTGACTTTTTTAAAACAATTTCAGTCTTACTAACTTCCTCTCCATCTGGAAGGACTGTAACAACTGTAATACATCCCTCTTTTCAATAGGATGACATCATAGTTTTCATGATATGATCACTGGATCATCTCTTTTACTATTATAGGTTTGATTGAGTTTGGAGCCTTCCCTAACTGAGTAAGATTCTGGGTGATGTGTCCAGAATTTGCTTCTAAAATACAAAGTCAGTGATTTTGTTCTTCTAAGCCAAGAGAGTCTTTCAGTATTTCTTGTAGCTTTGGTTTGGTTTTTACAAAGTTTTTTGAGTTTTTGTTTATCTGTGAATGTCTTAATTTCATTTTCATATTTGAAAGATAGTTTTGCAGGGTATATAATTCTTGGTTGGAAGTTCTCCTTCAAGACTTTGAATGTGTCATGCTACTGTTGCTGTGTCAGCATGGTTTCTGCTGAGAAATCTGATGAAAGCCTGTAGGGTTTCCCTCTGAATGTTAGCTTTGCTTTGAGTCTTGCTGCCTTTAAGAGTTTCTTTTTATGTTTTATTTTGTTAAGCTTGATTATAATATGTCTTGGAGTCTTTATTTTGAGGTCTATATTGAGTGACGTTCGCTATGCATCTTGGATATCTATATTCTCTTCTTTCATAATTTTTGTGAAGTTTTCTGTCAGCAGCCCAGCAACAATACTCTCTGTGTTCTCAGATGTCTCAGCCTGTTCCGGAACTCCAATTAATCGTAGATTGTTCCTCTTCATAGAGTCCCACATGTTTCTTAGTGCTTATTTTTCTTGTTTCTTTTTTTCTAATTTCTCCTTGTAGATGCTGGAGTCAGTAGCTCTGTCCTCCAAGTCAGAAAGTTGCTTTTTCATTTGTTTGATTCTGTTTTCTTGGCTTTGAATTAAAGTTTCTTGCTCTTTGATTTTGTTCTTGATCTGCTGGATTTCAGAGTACTGGTGTTCCATCAGATCAAACAGCTTGCTTAATTTTTTTGTTTTACTCTGCTGCATTTTGTATAAGGTCTAGGAGGGCTCTATCTGTAATCCTTTTGTATTCACATTCTGATACTTTCCTTCATCTGGGAAGTTCTTTGGTTGCTTCTTTTGGGGGCCTTCTGAAGCCATGGGTGATTTCTTAGTTACACTTTTCTCCAGTTTGTTGCTTTTTGGGCGTCATGTGAGTCAGTAAAGGCTGGGAGAGATACTGTGAGGATGAACTGCAGTTGTTTCTCTAGGCCATCTTAAAATGAAAGGTAAAAGGTATCTGACAGCTTCCAAAGTGAGTCAGATTTTCAGATGTACAGGTCCCTCTTCCCAGCTGGCAAAGTAAGCACCTCAATATCCAACCCCAGATGTTATAAACTAGTTCAAAGTACAGAAAGGCTACTGCCTTGCTGGCTTCTGCTGCCGGGCCCCAGCCATAGGTGACATTGTGTAAAATACTGCTTTTCTTCCAGAAAAGCGCTCTCCTTCAGTGAGGTGATGCCTCCCAGCCTAAGAATTATTTCCATATGAGGCCTCCGTATGGGTATAGCCACCTCCTGCTGGAACAAGGTGGCATCCCGCACAAGCTCTCCGCCTGCCTCAGTGCAGACGACTCAATGGCAGAGGTGGCAGTAGAAGCCAAAGTTGCCTAATGCACAGAGTCCAAAGCCAGGCTCACAAGTGTGACAAGTTCACCTGCTGATCCCACCAGCTGTGCATCTGAGATTAGCTGCTAGTCAAGTCCCAGCTCCACCCACTGGCTAAGACGAAGGAACAAAAGTTAAAATGGCGAGTTACCTTGGTCCGTGAAAGCCAGCACTCTCCAAGAGCAGGGGACGGCAAAAGAGAGGAGGTTTTCTGTTCAGTGGTATGAAGTCCAAATTAACAGCTCTGTGTCCTGTCCTGTAGCTCACTAGGTGTCCAGAAGGCTCCATTTAATTATCATTTCAGGTCTTGGTTTCCAGAGGGATTTAAGAAGACGTGTGTTTAGTCTGCCATCTTGACTCCCAACATCTTGACTTTTTAACACCTTGAAGAGGCCTTTTGCAGCCTCTTTGCCTTCTGCAGTGTATCCTTTGATTTTTTTGAGTGCTGCTTCCAGGACCATTGATTGTGGACCCAAGGAAACTGAAATCCTTGACAACCTCAGGCTTTTTACCATTCATCATGATGTTGCTTATTAGTCCAATTGTGAGGAAGGCCAAGTAGGATGTATGCATTTTGATGTTGGCAGTGTTGGGTAGATTGTTTAAAGCCATGCAGTGCAATGAGATGAGCTCTGCTTAGAAGCTGAGTATGATAGACAGGAGGTCCAGAATCTGAGCTCTAGACTGGGAGCTGATGTTGATGAACCAGCCAATAAGGCTGACTGACACAGAGGAAGCAGTGAAATAGTAAGAAAAACCAGATACTTTGGTGCTTGGAAGGCAAGTGAGGGATCTGTTTAAAGGAGCAAAAAGAGTGGTGTATTCTTCCAAATGCTAGCTGGGTTGTGGAGTATGACAGTTGAGAGTTTCAGTGCTGGATTTAGTGATGTGACCTTGTCAAGGAGTTTCAGTGAAATGATAAAGATGAAATGTTTATGAAGTGGATTTGGAATAAAACGGGAAGATGAAACTTGGAGACATTAAATGTAGAAATCTGTGTCTTCCACAATCCCTGTGAGTTACCACAAATGAAAGAGAAAAAAGGTGATGCTGTGGAGCCCTACTGGTGCAGAAGTTAAGTGCTTTGGCCACTAACCAAAAGGTTGACAATTTTAATCTATTAGCCACTCCTTCAAAATGCTGTGGTGCAGTTCTACTGTGTCCTATAGGGTCGCTGTGATTCAGGACCGACTAGATGACAACATGTTTGTTTAGATTGTAATAAGGTCACTGAGAGTTGGAATCAACTTGATGGCATTGGTTTTGATTTTGGTTTAGAGGAATGTATGAGATTGTGAAGTTTTTTTTTTTTAAGATGGGAAACTGATCCTTTCAAATGTTAATTGAAAATTCCAGTATAGAGGGAAATGTGTGTTGATGCAGGAAATGAAGATTGGAGAAGTGAGGTCCTTGAGAAGGTGAAACCAAGAAAAAAAACAAACCTATTGCTGCTGAGTCTATTTTGACTTATAGAAATGCTTTAAGACAGTGTAGAACTGCTCTAAAGGATTTCCACAGAGTGGCTAGAGGATTCAAATTGCATACCTTTTGGTTAGCAGTCTTAGCTCTTAAGCACTGTGCCACTAGCACTCCCAAGTAGGTTGCCAAGCCAAGTGCCATCAAGTCGGATCCGACTCTATGGTGACCCTAGGGGCCAGGGTAGAACTGACCCCCAGAGTATTCAAGGAGCGCCTGGTGGATTTGAACAAGTAGGTTAGATAAGTGGAATTGAAAATGTACTTGTTGTATTTACATATATCACTGGGGATTTTTTTAAATCTAGTTTCTGATTCTGTACATTTGTGGTGGGGCCTGAAATTCTGCTTTTTTAAAAAGATTATAGGTGATGACTGTTTCTGGTCCTTGTATATACGGTGAGTACAAGAACTAGGCTCATAGAGCACACAGGAACTTGCTCATCTGAGATAACACAGAAAGCACATTACACTGGCATAAAAACAGGTAAATGGGTAGATTATCATTTGGTGCTTGTAAAGTGTCTTTTCAGTTTTGCCTTTTCTCTGTGGAACAGGAAGCAAGTCATCATCGTAGAGTGAGGATGGAGGAGATGGAGTAAAATCATCTAGGAGAAGCACAGAGGACTAGAAAAGTAGGACTGTGGGCTTGCACTAAGGGTCCACTTGTGGTGGTTGTTGTCAAGTTGACTCTGACGCGTGACAGCCTTAACTGTGCTTGTTTGGATTGTGTTCCCTGAAGTATGTGAATTATGTGAGTGGTGGTTTGGCTGGGCCATGATTCCTGGTAGTGTGTGATGGTCCTCCTTGCTGTAAATCCTGGCTGTATGATGTTAATCAGAGTGGATGTGTAGTGGTTGTGTTGGTCAGGCAAGGCTCAGTGTGTAAGACTGTGTTGTACCTTGAGGCAGTCTCTTAAAATCTAAGACTCTAGCAGAGAGATTTGGGGACCTTACACCACCAGGAAGCAGTACTGGGAGCAGAGCGTGTCCTTTGGAAAAGACCGGGGTCCGTGCACATGAGAAGCTTCCACTCCAGGGGAAGATGGATGACAAGGACCTTCCTCCATACCCAACAGAGAAAGCCTTCCCCTGGAGCTGACACCCTGAATTTGGACTTTAAGCCTACTGGACTGTGACAAAATAAAGCTGCTCTTCTTAAAGCCATCCACTTGTGGTATTTGTTACAGCAGTACCACGTGACTATGACACTTAATGTTCAGTGTAACCAAGTGCCGCCTTGTCCTGCACCATCTTCAGAAGTCTCAGTCCATCTCATTGGGTTTTCACTGATTTGCACTAACCCTCTACCAAACACAATGTCCTTTTCCTAGTGATTGTTCTTTCATGATGTTCTTTCTTGATTTAAAGTAATTGACTGAAATTTTTGCCATCTTTTAAGGAACATGTATTTGTTTTCAGATGTGTATGTTCCTTTTTCTAACAGTCCATAGTAGTATTCAGTATTCTTTGACAACAAACAACAAACAGCATGGTAAAAATGTAACACTTGTGGTTAGTGGTTATAAAGTTAAACTGAGATTGATTGCTATAACTTTGTTACTCTTCA
Organism: Heterohyrax brucei; assembly: GCA_028571685.1. Lineage (NCBI taxonomy): Eukaryota > Metazoa > Chordata > Mammalia > Hyracoidea > Procaviidae > Heterohyrax > Heterohyrax brucei. Next base: position 136,497,236 of record CM053146.1, on the reverse strand, counting down.
TTTACTTCCAGCTACATGGATGCAGGTAGGGAATAGGTGGTAGGCCTTTAGCATTTAGCCTGTCAAGTGTTTGGGAGGAAGAGAGGGGAAGCAAGTGATTTGTAGGTAGACAAAAACTGGAAAAAAAAAAAGTTGCCATCAAGTAAATTCCACTCACAGTTAAAAATACTGGACCATAGAATCTAAACTAAAAGTGGAAAAAACTGAGAATTCCTGGTTAAATAAAGGAAAAAACAAAAGGTTTAATTGGAGGTCTTCTCTGTATCTTTCATTTATTTAAGGACATAGTATTCATATCTCCTTTATTTTTTTTAAATCAGTTTTTTTCTGCCCCAGCCTCCCTCTGGATTTGCGTTCTACTAAATAAATTTAGAGAAAAGATGTATCTTTGGCTGTATAGCAGATATTGTCAACAGCTGTGATTTAACTTGAAGTGAGAGAGTTCTCCTGCAGGTAAGAAATGAGGAAGGTCTGAAGGATTAAAAAAGACAATTGCTTTTGTCAGCTGTAGAAACTACGTTGAAATGCACACTCTTATTTATGCCAGACTTTAAAATCAAGTTGTTAACATACCAGTAAATCATACAGAGGTATAAACATAACCATATGATTAAAAAAAAAATTTAACAGTATAGAAAAATTTTCAACTGTTGGTTTTTTTCTCTTCTCTCTCTTGAATATTACAGATGACCATGGATGAAAAATATGTAAACAGCATTTGGGACCTTCTGAAAAATGCAATTCAAGAAATCCAGCGTAAGAATAACAGTGGTCTTAGCTTTGAGGAGCTGTATAGAAATGCGTATACAATGGTTTTGCATAAACATGGAGAAAAGCTCTACACTGGATTAAGAGAAGTTGTTACTGAACATCTCATAAATAAGGTATTCAACTTTCAAGGACTGTTGCTAATAGTATTGAATGTAGAAAATCTTGTGTACTGCATTTTACTTTGGCTGGAAATATTTTTAAAGGCTCCAGGAACCCACTGGAAATAACAATCAGCTTATAACTGACTGTGTTATAAAATCTTACTCAAAATGTATACTCAGCTAAGTCAGAGTTTTTTGATGGTCGAGGGAAGAAATTTGTGGTGTATGATAAATAAAATACATGCTCTATAATCATAATTAAGGAAGCAAATGTTTTCAGTAACTTTTGAAAATCCTTATTAATATGTTAATTATAGATCATTGCTGTCTTGATTAAAATGCTGTCATCAGCCAGCCTATGATAGCTTCATATGCTTGTTCAAGTTAGTGTTGCACTGTTAAAACATAAAATGGTTTGATTCAAAAGGAGAATTTGCTCTAAAGTGAGCAAGCATTTTTGTAGAGCAAATTTTTGTACATAAGTAAAATGTAAATTCATTTATAAGATAACTTTACTGCAGTGTTTTGCTTTAAGATTGTACATAAAATGTAAAATACCACAGATTCATAGAAATTTCCCATAGTTGGCAGAGGGGGAGAAAAATTGCATGAATAGTACAGTGAACTCTGTGCTCTTCACTTAAATTTAGTAGTTGGTAATATTTTGTCACATTTTTGCTAGTCTTTCTGTTGGTATTTACTGATACTATTATTGTTGAACAGTTAGTAAATTTTACATTTCATTTACCCTGAAATACTTGAGAATATTTCTCCTAAGAAAGTGCTGAAAGTTGGGCAGTGTAACATTAATAAGCTGCTGATTAATGCAGACCGTATTCACATTTCACAAGTTGTCCTTGATAGGAGTGATAGCATTACATATATAGCAGGGCTTCTGTTTTTGATCCAGGATCCAGTCCAGGATCATATACCCATTCCTTAGCCTTTCTTTGTCTTCCAGCACATTACTGTTTTGAAGAGTGTGGGTCAGTTGTTTTGTAGATTTTCCCTCAGTTTTTGGTGTGTCTGATTGTTTCCTCATGACTAGTTTCAGGTTATGCATTTTTGGCAGGAATAATACATAAATGATGTTGTGTCCTCAGTGCATCACATCAGGAGGCACATGATGTCAGTTTACCCCATTATTGGTGATGTTAACTTTGATCACTTGGTGTTCGCCAGATTTCTTCACTGTAAAGGTACCTTTTTTCCCTTTGTAATTCATAAGTAATCTGTTCAGATATAATTTGAGACTGTTTGAATGTCTTGTTCCCCATGAAATTTTTATGTGATGGTTTTAGCAGCCATTGGTGATTCTTACATGAATCATCATTACTATGGTGGTTGCAAAATAGTGTCTTTTTATCATTCCTTCTATAATTCTGTTCTCAATGCAGTCTGTAGGTTTTTGTTAAGTGCCTGTTATGCACAGCTTTCTCTGAAAATACAGTACATGCAAATAGGTGTGATAATATCCCTTTCTGGCACTGGTTTTCTTGATGTGAAAGATGATAAACACATTTAGATAATAGTGTGAGGGGTTTTACTATTAAGTGAAAAATGATTTTGATAGACAGTAAATGGCTTAAGAATTCAGATGTGGACAAATTACCCTGGACTGTAAGATTTCTTGGGGCAGTATCAAATTGAGCTGAATCTTGAAAAGTTTGGCATATGAATGAGCAATGCAGAAGACATTCCAGGATGGCAAATACATTGTGCTTTTACAGACATAGACTATACACGCTTAAGTGGTAAGGCAAGTTTGATTTGATGTATATAATTACTAATTAGGATTAGTGAATTAATAGTGTTGGAAAGAAGGACTAGGAAGAGATTGTAGAAAAACTTCAATTCCAGGCTAAGGAATTTGGACTTAACCAGTGGAAGGCTTTTGGAGATTTTTAAGTGGATGATAATATGACAGAATATTTGAAGAAGATAAATGTGAGAATGATGTAAATGTTGTAACTGTTTAAAATGTTTATGAGCAGCAAAAGAAGACCTAGAATAATGTGATAAAGTATCTAGAAATGAGTGGATGATGCTTGAATTCTGAAGTTAAGACTAGGTAGAAGTTGGTTAATGGAAGGTTAATGCTGCCACAAATAGAAATATTGTGAAGTTATAATGAAAAAAAATGTGATTTGGAAGGAGGAGGTGACAAATTTTAGATTATATTAGAAATCATTGTATATGCAAAGAAATTAAAGCGTGAGACAGCAGTGCACTGTTCAAGTAGAAGTATCCTATGTTTGGAGGTATGCAGGGTTAGAGCTTGGGCAGGAACTTGGGATTTGCTATTTGAATAACATTTATTGATGAGTGAGTGTTGGAGTTCAGAGAGCACAGAGCTCAGAGCCAGGAGCTCAGTCTTCAGAGGCAAGCTGTGATAAGTAGGTGAAGGAAATGAAAATGACTGAGAAGTTTGACAATGAAAGAAAGAAGAAAAGTACTGTATAGTAGAAGAATTCTGTTAAAATCTACTGAAGGAAAGAAGATTGCAGCAGCTGAGTCCCTGTGAATCAAATAGAGAATTTGAAATTGAGAACGATCAGCAGTTCGAATCCTACTGGATGCTCCTTGGAAACCCCTCAAGACAGTTCTGCTCTGTCCTGTATGGTCACTATGAGTTGGAACTGACTTGACAGCAACAGGTTTCTTTTTATTATGGAAAATGTGTATTCAGGTTGATCATGCTTAGGAAATTAAATATATATGCTCAGTTGTTAATCTTCTTTTACACATAGTCATCAGTATATTGCTGGTATTTAAAGATGTGCTTTAGTTTTCTTTCACAAACCTTCAGTTGTCTGGCTTAGTCGATTTCTTGGCTATGCTGAAATACGCCTGTTTCAGCAAGACTGATGATTAATACAATTATTTTACTTGAATTACATTTTTGAGACCTCTGCCAATATCCATGTTTTCATTTTTTGTATTTTCCACTTATCTTACTACATTTAATCTCTTATTTTATGAAAAATAATAACCATATATTTTAGTCATTTGGTACTGCTCTGTCTACAAGTGGATGGCTTTAACAAACAAACAGTTATTCTCACATGGTGCAGTAGGTGACAAGTCTAAAGTCAAGATGTTTGCTCCAGAGGAAGGCTTTCCTTCGTCGGCTCTCCAGGACAGTCTTTATATTGCACCATTCTTTGGTCAGGGGTCATCTTGGTGTGGGAACCTCACTTCTGAAGGACTGGCTGTACTCCTGGTGCTGCTGTCTTGATGGTAGGAGGTTCCCAACTCTCTTCTTGCTTCCGTTTTCTTTTATCTCTTTTGGGATGAAAGGATAAAAGGTGGTGCAAGCCATACCCCAGGGAAACTTGACGTTGGGTCAGGGAGGTGACCTTATTAAGGGTTTTACAATCCCACTTTAATTTCCTTTAATGTAATCCAGTGTATTAATCACAGGCAGAGATTAAGATTTACAGCATAGGAAAATCACAAAATGGAGAACAGTCACAGAATGCAGGCAATTATGACTCAAATTACTCCACATATGTTGCAGGGGACACAGTTCAGCCATGACACTGTATACATGCAATATGAAGAAAACACTGCCAAAAGAGATTTATTAACATAGGCAATGCCATCATGTAGTAGCTTGAAACATTTGTCCCCTGATGGAAGAAGTCTTAGTTTGTTCTTCCAGATAGGATTCACAAATGTTACAGATACAGGGTACAAAAATGTAGTATCCATTAAAATTGATATTCCTGTCTTTGCATTGTACTTTACCTACTGGAAATGATTTATCTCACCAAACATACCCCTTTTTGGGTTCCAAAAGCATTATTACTTGGTGTATTTATCAGCTGTTTGTTTTGTTCATTATGCTTCTGGCAGTTAGTTGAACTACTAATAGTAATTGTTTCCACCAGGTGCTCCTTGAATACTCTGGGGTTCGGTTCTACCCTGGCCCATAGGGTCGCCATGAGTCGGATCTGACTCAACGGCACTTGGCTTGGCTTAGTGCTTTTCTAGTAAAGTGAACCTTTTAGTGGCATGGTATAGACAGTCACAACCTGTCCTTTCACCTGATAAGTAGGCCAGTTGTGTGTACATTAAACAATTCAAGGGAAGTCAGTATTCACATGGAAGCAGGACTGGTGCGGTATGTGGTTTGTTCACATCCTGGCTTCAGGGTGAGAATAGTGAACATTTTTACAAACATTTTTGGTAAAGCAGAGAGGTGCAAACTACCAGCCTGCAGATAAGGGACATTCCAAAGACAGATGTCTTTGCATCAAAGTTGCTGTTTATTGGCTTTGAGAAGAAATTCACCCAGTTGAAGCAGGCATTTCTGTATGTACCTTAAAGTACTTCTGGTAGTTCTGTCCTTTGAGGAAGTAAAACAGCAAAAGAAGTTGATGAATTTCTCAAGACCACAAAGAAAACTTAGGGTATGATAGAGCTGTTGTATCTCCTCGTAAGAGAAATCTTGTATAATTTTAGTAAACAAGAAAGCATTTCAGGAATTATTTTTTCTTTACTGTCTTTTTGGGTAAGTGCTATAGCTGCCAACCAAAAGTTTGGCAGTTTGAATCTATGAAGTGCTCCTTGGAAACTCTTCAGGGCTGTTGGGTCACTTTGAGTTGGACTTGATTTGACAGCATTGGGTTTTTATTTTTTTCCTAAACAACCTAACCCACCACCATCGAGTGGAGTCCAACTCATAGTGACCCTAAGGATTTCTGAAAACAGTTAAAATTTTAAAAAGCATTTTTAATTGTAGATCAGTTTTTAAAAACCCCCAAGAAATCCTTATAGGACTTCTCACCACAATTGCGGCATTCAAGAGCATTTATTATTTTCCAGGCTCTGAATTAGGTGCAAGGTATATATTGGTAAAGGCACTGCTGGAACAAGTAGAGAAGTAGACATATGTTGAGTTATAAAATGTAATGAAAAAAACACAGTTTTAGAAATAAAGTGATAGAAATAAGGCAACTACTCAGATCAAGGAGGAGAGATTTTGCGGGGCGTAATGTTACTTAAATGAGACTTGAAGAATGTGAAGGCACTTCCAAGAAGAGTGACTTCAAGAGCATTACAAGAAAAGGGAATGGCTTGACAAGATTCATTCAGTAAAAGACCAGGTAATCACTATTTTTAGCCTCCTGAGTTGTACAGGCTCTGTTGTAGCTCTTCACCTCTGCTTGTACAGCACAAAAGCAGAAATAGACGATGCTCAAACAAATGGACATAGCTATGTTCCAGTACAATTATTAGAAAAGGCAGCAAGCGATAGTTTGCCAACCCCTGGACTAGAAGTGGGATGACCTGTCATGAGTGAGGAAATAAGAGTTCACGGTGGGCAAGAGTGGGACAAGGTAAGAATTGGAAAGAGAGATGGAAGCCAGATCATGTCATGTGTTAAAGCGGTGGTGAAGGGCCTTGGACTTAGTTATAGGTACCCTACCAAGTGCCGTCGAGTCGGATCCGACTCATGGCAACCCTAGGAAGCCATTTTAAGGAAGCAAGAAAGTGATATTTTGCAGGCTAGTTACTTACACAGACTTAACTTTTTTAAGAAAGTATTTTTGTTTGTTTCTTTTGGTGATTTTCTCCTCTCCCCACTAGGCAGATGTGAGTGAATGCAGAGAAAGATTTTTCAAAAGGCATGTATTGGGACGACAGGTTATAAATAAATAACAAACATAATGAATTACAAGGAAAGTTCCTAGAAATAGTCTTGACAAAGATTAGCTCTGAAGTCAACATTAGTCTCTCCTTCCTTTCAGGCACCAAATAACAGCTCACAATTTTAGTGAGGTAATCAGATTTGAAATAGAATTAATCTTAGAAATTCAGGGTAAGGTAGAAAGAGGAAGTCACTCTTGTATAAAACTTAAAGAACTAGTTATCATGTGAACAAACAGAGGCAAAAGATAGCCCCAGTGGAGACAGTGCGATGCATCAAAAAGGTGGGTACGAGCGTAGACAGGTGAATCAGTGTAGAGAAAAACATGAAGCGCTTCAAGTGCATTCCTGAGAAACAAAATGGTGAGGTGGATTAGTTTAGGTTTTGAAAACTTGTAGAGGATTTGGATTTTAATCCACTGGTAATAAAAACCATTTGAGGTTCTTAAGATTAGAAAGAGATTGATTGCAGTGGAAAAGATGTTGTTAAAGGTTTATTGTGAGCGCCATTTTCAGTGTTTCCACTGTTACTCATCTTTAGTTCTGCCGCTTTGTGTTTTTTTCTACCTGAAGAAAATTATTGTGAGAACTGAGAACGTAAGGTGATAACCTCTTTAAGGTGACTGTTGAACCTGTTTACGGTGATAACAGGAGTCAGAACGAATAGGGAGGCAGTGAGCCATGTGTGCGAGTTCTGAGTGGGTATGATTTGTGAGAATTTCTTGAATAGGAATGGAATTATTGGGGATACGGAGAGGAATAGGAATTGTTAGTAGAGAGCTAGAAAGACTCCAGCTCTGGGATGTTGGGAACATAGAAAATTGAGTATCTTCCAGTATGATAGGCTTTGCAGAGAACTGATGTTTAAAACAAGGTTGAAAAAGTATTGCTATTTAGCAAGTTCACAGCTTTTCCTGCCTGAGTTGTGGAGTAGACTTTTAAGTACTGTGTTCTGTTGTATTTTCAGTTGTTGTCAGGTGCTGTTGAGTTGACTCCAACTCCTAGCAGCCTTGTGCACCACAAAGGGAAATACTGCCTCGTCGTCCTGTGCCTGCCTCATGGTCTTTGCCAGGTTTGAGCTTACTCTGTAGCCCCTGTCTCAGCCCATCTCATTGAAGGTCTTCCTCTTTTTGACCAGCTTTTTATTTTACCGAGCATTGTGTTTCTAGTGATTTTCTTTTAATACTCGTTAAGTAAGTGAGTGAATGACTTGGGGTCTTTTTCCTTACTCTTTGTATCTTCTGCTTCATGCAGGTAGTTGACACTCAGTTGTCTGATGAAGTGAATCTAAGAGTAATACCAACAGTGCAAAAATGGAAACCTTCTTGGTTTGTATCTTAATGAGTTGCTGAGATTTATCTTCTGTATGTAGGATAATACCTTTTAAAAGCAGACTGTAATTTGGGGGCTGTATACTTCTGGTTTTTTGAGACCTGAGCTTGTGATTTTGCTAGGAACTAGGTCTTGTGTATGTAACTATGGTTCTTACTTTACGTGATACTCAAGAGAACAAAAATACTAATTGCCATATTGTCATGTTTTGCTACTTCATTCTGTCAGTGTTTCTTCTGCTCAGAGTTGGAAGTACAGCATTCACAGTGTATTGGTTTTTACTGTATGTCTTACTGTTGTAACCATTGGGATTGAAGCCGTTTGTTGTTGTTAGGTGCCGTGAAGTTGGTTCTGACTCACAGCAACCCGTGCACAACAAAACTAAACACTACCCAATCCTGGCCACCCCCGGTCATTTTTATGCTGAACTCCATGGTTGCAGCTACTGTGTCAGTCTATCTTGCGGAGGGTCTTCCTCTTTTCCCAGACCCTCCACTCTGCCAATCATGAGGTCCTTCTCTAGGGATTGATTCCTCCAGACAACATGTCAGGAGTATGTGACATGTTGTCCTACCATCTTTGCTTTCAGAGCATTTTGGTTGTACATCTTCCAGAACAGATCTGATTGTTCTCTTGGCCGTCAGTGGTACATTCAGTATTCTTCTCGAACACCGCAATTCAAAGGATCAATTCTTCTTCCTTATTCATTATCCAGCTTTGACATGCATACAGTGCGATTGAAAATAACATGGCTTGGGTCGGGCGCACCTCAGTCTTCAAGGTGACATCTTTACAATACTTTAAAGAGATCCCTTGTAGCCGATTTTCCCAATGCATGTGTCTTGATTTCTTGACTGCTGCTTTCATGGGTGGTGATTGTGGAACCAAGTAGAATGAAATCCTGAATAGCCTCAATTCTTTCTCCGTTTATTGCAGTGTTCTTTACTGGTCCAGTAATGAGGATTTTTGTTTTCTTGATGTTGAGGTGCAGTCCATAATGAAAGCTGTGGTCTTTGATTTTCAGCAGTAAGTTTTTCAAATCCTGTTCACTTTCAGCAAGTCAGGTGGTATCATCTGCGTAACGCAGGTTGTTAATGAATCTTCCTCCAATCCGTATGCCTCTTTTTTCATATAGTCCAGCTTCTGATGTTATTTGCTCGCATACAGATTGAAAAGGTATGGTAAAAGGATACAGTCCTGATGCATACCTTTGTTGAGTTTAATTATGTAGTGTCCCCTTGTTTGTTCACATGACTGCCTCTTGATCTATATACAGATTTCTCCTGAGCACAATTAAGTGTACTGGGATTCCCATACTGCACAGTGTTGTCCATAATGTGTTATGATCCACGTAGTTGCATTTTACATACGTTGGACATGTTGTCAGGAGGGAGCAGTCCTTGGTAGAGTGGAGGGTCAGCAAGAAAGAGGAAAACCCTCGAAAACGTGGACTGACACAGTGGCTGCAACGATGGATTAACACAGAAAAGCAGTGGTGGATGTGTTACAGTATTCGGCAGTGTTTCGCTCTGTTGTACATAAGGTCACTGTGAATCAGAACTGACTTGATGACACCTAACGGCAACAACATATGGTTGAATGCACTTTACAAATAATAATTTACCTTTTTTCTTTCTGCTTTTCCAATCAATAAGTAAAAAAATTAACCTTTTTTTTGTAAAAAAAAATTGTGACTTGTTTTTTTCTTAAAGCTGTAATTAGAAAAGCAGAACCCTTTTTGAAACTAAGAATGTATGTTTTTAAAACCTATGCCAAATATAACCTAGTGCTATCAAGTTGCATCTGACTCATAGCAGCCCTAAAGGGCAGAGTAGAACTGCCCCGTAGAGTTTCCAAGGAGCACCTGGCAGTTCTGAACTGCCAGCCTTTTGGTTAGCAGATGTAGCACTTAACCACTACACCACCAAGTGTAGGTTGATGGCTTAGTGGTTAAAGGCTTCTGCTGCTAACCCAAAAGGTCAGTAGTTCACATCTGTCAGGTGCTCCTGGGAAACTATGGGGTGGTTCTGCTCTGTCCTGTAGGGTCACTGTGAGTCAGAATTGACTCAGTGACACAGGCTTTTTGTTTTATTTTTAGTGCCAATTACAGACTTTTTTCCTTTGCTTTTATATGTAGGAAGTTTTCTTTATGGATGAAATTATGAAAATGTATTGTCGTGATAACACTTCTGGGCTCCTGCTTTGAACCTCATGATTTAGCAGGTGCTACTTTCTGCTTTACTTTGCACTGCCATCATTGCATGCTGACGTTACCCTTCACATTATCTTCCCTCCCTGAGTGCATTTTGTGTTCCGTAATAGTGCCTGGAAACACTGGTGGCCTAGTGGATTAAGTGCTACATCTCTTAACAAAAAAGTGAGCAGTTCAAATCCGCCAGGTGCTCCTTGGAAACTCTATGGGGCAGTTCTATTCTGACCCCAGGGTTGCTATGAGTTGGGCCCGACTCGACAGCGGTAGATTTTGGTTTTCGTTTTGATAATGGTGCCTAAGTAGTACCTACTTTGATTGTTGAAATGAATCATAAATAACTGAATTGTTCAAGGAAAATTTTTATATGTATTTCTTTGAATGGGTGGTTGAAATCTGATGTTAAGACCTCATTTTTTTGAAAGCTTTACTTTTGGACACTTAAGGCAAACTTGAGTGGATAATGTTGCCCCTAGGAATAATTTCAGTTTTGAAATTGCAAATTGTATGCTATTTGTGAAATGTGTAAACTTATGAGGGCTGCCTGTTAAGTTCACAAACTCATCCTAGAAAAAGTGCTACACACCTCACTGCTGAATATCACTATGGTACGCCTTTGAAGTCCTCCCTTTGAGAAGCTGGGCACTGATGCTGTTGCCTCGTCCACCCTTCAAAGCAGTTTCTGAGCTCTTTTTCTGGAATGGCCATCAGAGCTGTTGTATTAACCTTGATGTCCTAAATGTTGTCAGAATGTCTTCCTTTCAATGTCTCCTTTATCTTCAGGTAAAGAAAAATGTCGTTGGGGGCCAGATCAGGTGAGTAGGGAGGGTGTCCCAATACAGTTATGTGTTTACTGGCTAAAAATTCCCTCCCAGACAGCTAAGGCAGTTAAGTTTATGAACTTGCCACTGTATGCAATGGCTGTTCCAGAAAGCAGTTCAGAATTGCTTTGAAGGGTGCACTGGGCAATGGTGTTGTTACATAGCTTACTAAGGGGAGTAGTTCCAAGTTGACTATAGTAATATTCAACAGTGAGGTATGTCGCACGTAGAACAATTAAGTTTTCAGACTTAATTGTCAGACTTCATACATTACCAGATACATGATTATGGTGTGTGTGTGTGTTAGTAAAATGACGTAGAGAAGGATCATCTAACTCAGTAGTAAGAGACAATTTTCCATTATAGTGGCTATTTATTTGGTTACTGTTACTTACATTTCTCTTAGCATGTTTGCCCCCTTTATTTTAAATTGGTGAAAAGTAATGAGAATGATACTGTCGATTTAGAAAATATCAAGAGGTTAGTGAATGTTAGGCCATTTAGAGATCACCTGTCTTTAGTCAAGAGCCTAGTAGCCCTTTGGTTAAGAGCTGAACTGCTGACCAAAAGGTCAGCAGTTCAGATCCACTGTCCACTTCTTGGAAACTATGATGCAGTTCTCCTCTGTCCTGTAGGGTCCCTATAGTCTGAATTGACTCAGTGGCAGTGAGTTTTTTTATTAGTGAACTCCTAAGAAAGTTTAAAATATAAGCAAAACTTTAGTTCTCATAACCTTAACTAGAAGCTTAAATTGAAATACATGAATTTTAAAGTCTTAGTATGAATTATGAAAGATAGCAAAATCTGTTCTCAAAATTTATATTGAATGCACAAACAATAGGCTTGCTGCATTAAGAACTCTTTAAAGTATGAAGAGTCTCAGACATGCGGAAATTTCTATTCTTTAGAAGAGAGGAAAGCAACAATCACATGGAAAAAGAGTTTGGGAAATGCTATATATAATACATGTACATTTACATATGTTTTATGCCACTTCTCAGAATTCAAGGCATATACAGATTTTCTGGAGATCTTGTTAAAATGCAGATTTGGTTCAGTAGTTCTGGGGTAGCACCTGAGATTGTACATTTCTAACAGAATCCTACATGCTGATGATAGTCATGACCATGATAGTGCAGCAATAGTTGTTTTGTTGTGTGCCAGCAAGTCCGCTTCATCTCACAGTGACCACATAGGACAAGGTAGAACTGTCTCGTAAGGTTTCCAAGGAACTGCTTGTGGATTTGAACTGCTGATGTTTGGTTAGCAGTGTGAGCTTTAAACCACTTCACCACTAGGGCTCCCTACTGCTACTAAAGCCAAGTGCCGTCGAGTCGGATCTACTACTATAGTAATAGTAGCATTTACTGTGTAAGTCTTTACTGTGTAAGCATCTTATGTGTATTAACTTATTAAATTCTCAGAATAGCTCCTTGAAGTAGGTGCTGTTGTAAACTCCTACTTTGTAAGTGGTAAAAGTAAAGCACAAAGATCTTAAGTAACTTACTCAAGGTTACACTTCTAAGTGTGCTGTTACTAAGGCTTCATCAGCTGAAACAAGCAGCATGTTTCAGAATGTAAGGTCTTTTGCAGTCATCCATCTGTTGGCTGTCAGTTATTTCAAACCAGTGGAACACCTCTCCCCTTCCATAAGATCATGCAAAACCAGTATCAGTCATTTCCAATCAGGAAAAATAGACTGCCCTACAGTGGTGTTGAGGCATCTCATTGGAGCATATGAAAGCCACTGATCTAATAATGAACTCCAGTCATAGTAGAGGGAACTACAGGCCTGAGAGATTAAGTGATTTACTCAAAGTCGTGAATAGAAACCACCCAGCAATTGTCTGTAAATACTTGTGATTATTTTGGCTTCTGTGTGAATCTTAAAATACTACAAATTTCTAAGAGTACAAGCCTCTTAACATTTATAGTACTTGTGTGATACTTTATAAAGCTTTATGTACTCTGTGCTCTGTGTTATTCATTCCCTATTTTGTGGTTTTAATATATGATATATATTTCTGTGCAAAATGATGCTAAATAAAAATTTCTCTACTTTGGCTGTTTTTAATCTATACTTAGACTAAGTACTTGCAAGAATTTTGAGAATATTTAAAAAGAAACTTTGCTTTCAGTAGTCTATAACACTGATTATGTAGTCATTTTTAGTTTCTGAAAGCTTTGTAACTGGACTTTCGTAGATAATGTAGTTAGGATTAACTGGGTGGGATTTTGCTCCAGGAAACTGAAATTAGAGAGTGAAAATTTTTTAATTAATGATTCAAAATAATTATATGCACATGTTAGAGGAGGTTCTCTGCAAATTAGTAATGCCCTTCAGCTTTCCAGCCAGACAAGAGCTACTGGTCAAGATCAGCTTCCTTGCTAATCCCTAGCGTCTGGTCATGGTGGCCTTTCTTGTTATCTACCCCTTACCTTCCCTCCCTTTGCCCTAGATTTAATTGCTTTGAGGATGTGTTTCATGCATCGTGGACATAATCAGTGAGCCGGCTTTATTACAGCACTGAAAAATGAATGTTTCTTTTTGACTTGATGAGACCATTTTAATCTTTGGTAAGGATATAATTAAAAAATAGAAGAGGCTGTAGTCCCAGAAATGAAGAATACATTATTGCAGTTTGAATTGCACAGTAATTCATAAGATGTCATTTGCTTGATTTAATTCTTTCTTTGTTGGACATTTAAGTTTTTGTGAATAAAGACTGTGGAAACAGAGCGTATATGATTTAATAACAAGGACCCAATTTGAGAATCAAATTGCAAGCTTTTCTTACTTAATATGCCATAAAATTGATCTTTGTTTTCATGTACAGTTGTATTAAATGTAGCATATGTAGTGTTTAGCATACAGAGTTGTTTAACTTCTGTCATTACAGTTGATGTAGAACGGTCCCATACCCTAGAAAGTTCCCCTGTTAGCCCCTTAGAGTCATTCTTCTTCCCATACCTGATCCTTGGCAAACGATAATCTGTCTCATCATGATAGTTTTATTTTTCTGTAATGTCATAAAGTTTGACTCATACAGTATGTAGCCTTTTTAGGCCAGCTTCTTTCATCCAGTGGAATTGTTTTGAGATTGTCTAAGCCATTGTATGTGTCAGTGGTTTGTTTTTGTGTTTAGTGGTATCATGTGAATATGCTACTGTTTCCTTTTCCATTTACTTGTTGAAAGTCATTTGAGTTTTGTTTGTGCAGTGATGAATAGAGCTGCTGTTACTGTTTAGGTGTAGGTTTCATTTCTCTGGGGGCAAATACATGAGTGGAATTGCTGGGCCATATGATAAGTGTTATGTTTAATTCCAAAAAAACAGAACTTCCAAACTGTTTCCTGAGGGCTGTACCAGTTTACATTTGTGCCAGTAATGTATGAGGATTCTAGTTGCTCTACATCTTCACAAGCACTGGGTATTGTCAGCATATTTTGTTATTGCCATTTTAACAGGTGTGTAGTGGTATTTCATGGCTTTAATTTGCATTTCTCTAACGGTTAGTGTTGAACATCTTCTCATGTGCTGAATTACGTTCTGTGTCCTTTTTGGTGAAATGTCTGTCCAAGTGTTTGCGTATTTTTTTATGATTGGATTATTTGCTGTCTTTTGAGTTTTGACAGTTGCTTTATGCTTGTTGTCTGGATACAAGTCATTTGATGTGCAGGTATTTTCTCCCAATTTGTAGCTTTCCTATTTACTGTTTTAATAGTGTCTACAGAGCACTTTTTAATTTTGGGAAGAGAGTTCTGTATACATACACACCCAATTTTAAAGATTGTGGTTTTGGTGTCATTTCTCAGATTTTTTTTTTTTTTTATTTAATGTTTCATTGTAATATAACCTTTTTCTTGGATTACAGTGGTGCTATGAAAATTACATGATTCAACTAGACACTGTTCTAAAGGAAAAGTTAATGTTGTATCAGTGGGTTTGCTTTAAAAAGCAGAATCTAGAATTGCATAAAAACCACTGCTGTCAATATAGGTAGTAGTATTACAACTATATAAAAGTATACTCGTCTTGAAGAGATTCTGCAAAAGTATGTAAATAGCTATAGTGGTTCTTTTAAGTCAACAGTTTCCTGATTCGGGCCATGTACCAGAATCACCTGATTGGCTTTTTTTTTTTTTTAATTCTATGCCTTTGACTCTTGAGTGGGGTGTAGAATCTGGTTTTTAAAAGCTCTTGAATGATTCTAATTCTCTGCTAGGTTGTGATCCACTATTCTGAGCTCGGACATCCTTTACAAAGCTAAGTGCCTTTACACCCATTACTTCCCATCCTGAAGGCCCTGGTGTTTAGGAGTTCAGGCTGCTAACTAAAACGTTAACAGTTCGAATCTGCCAGCTTCTCCTTGGAAATGCTCTGAGGCAGTTTTACTCTACCCTGTGGGGTTGCTGTAAATCAGATTCAACTGGATGACAGCACATTTGGGCTTTTTTTGGTCTCATCCTAATCTCAACTGCCCCATTACTTCTTCTTCTTCAGTGTTTATTCATGCCTCACCATTCACATTCCTGCTGTTTATCTGAAAAGCCTTAATGCAGATTTTCTTAGGTAGTGATGCTAGTTCTGCATCGTATTTAAATCTCAGGACCCTTTGAGTTTTCTACAGTGGGATCCTCTCCCATTTGTTTTCCTAGTGCAGAAAGTTTTACAGTCTAAAATGGGCAGTGTTCTACCTGCCACTTCCTGGGCCCCTACTTTCTTTTTTAGAGTTTATGTATTGTTATATAATTTGTAAAATGAGAGTTAGAGTGCTTAATGTGTACTTTAGTTTACATGCCAACTTTTCTTGTAAAAAACCTATTTTACTCTTTAAAAGTTTGAGTTTTTATTTCATTTCTGCCATTTCATTGTGTTTGTTTGAACAAATATCTACTCAAATTGGAAAAATACTTCTCTGGGACAGTATCATAGTAATAGAAATTGACCATAGAGTGTTCTGAATAAGAGTAGAGTACATGAAGTGTAGTGAAAGCATTTAACTTTTAGTCATATGTCTATCATAATTTACACACATGATAGAGTAGCTTAATAATAGCTGTTTTCTGCTTAGTAAGTTACAGTCTTGATTTGTTGGGTAGTTTTTTGAAGTGCGATACAAGTATGGAAATTTATGACATAATAGTGCTAGTTGATTGCATTCTTGTTATTTTACTGAAAGGCAGGTGTAAGTACAAAACATAAATATTATAAATTTTTAAATATATTTTATCTTAAAAGGTACAAGTCAGTGATTTAAAGAATGTATCTATTTTATAGCATTAACCGAGTTAGTTGGTCAGTTTCTCATTAATTCATCAAATATACCACGCACTTTTGTGTGTGTATGTGTGTGTGTTCCAGAATTCAGGAAACTAATAAATTTAACACATAAATTCATTTTCTAACAAAGGGGTATACAGATTTAAGTTACTTAAGAAAAACTAATTGGCTAGATAGCCTGATATGTGGAATTTTATTTTGTTATGTAAGTACAGTTTGCTGTAGTATTGTCATGATTTTAATTGCTGTGAAAAATTTAGTAGTTTAATGAAAGATTATGAAGTTTGATGAAGATTTTTATAAATGGACACATTTTCAACTTCCTGTTTCTGTAGTGTTAGCTACCTTTGGAATTTACGTCTGACAGGTGCTAAGATTAATGAGTTAGAAGAAGTGGTACATTATCCATTTTGCATAAAAATTTTTATTTAACACAGCCAACTGGTATGGTTATCACTTTTGATATAGCCAAAATATTTATGGAAAGACCAGAGAGGAATAGTGTGCATCACCGAACAGGGAGAGCAGTGGAAGCTGCATATAGGTGGGCATGTAAATTTATACGTGAATGTACATTTTCACTCAGTTATGTTAAATAAAAATAAAAAAAATATGGAAAAAACTTTAGGTGATTTATCTTGAAGTTAAGTCTCTTAGTCTTATGAAGAAAAAATTGAATATATAATAAAATTCTAAATTATGTAGTACCCTAATGGTTTCCATACAGTATATTTTGTAGGTTGAATACATTATCGTGTCATTAAAATCTAATAATAATTTTACTTTCCCTAATACGAAAGAAAAAAGACGTAGTTTTCTCAGTTTTAACTTATTCTCCTGTAATACGTATGCATTTTATTTCTTTTTCGCTCTGCTAATCACTTACTTATACTAGATCTGATACAGAATGACATTTTACTTAGTATATATTTATCATTTAGGCTTATAGATAGCTATGTATCTCAACACACAATGTAAAAAAATCATGTTTCTCCAAAAGCACTATGACTTCAGTTTCTCCCCAGCTTGAAAAAGGTTAACCACTTGTCTGATTATCTGTGGTGAAAGACATTTGGAGATAGAAGACATCTTCAGGTTGGAGTTACTGAGAGTTGCTAGACCATCAGGGATGGGTTGGATTTTTATCAGCTGGAAAAGATGGTGATTTAGTACCAAAGTATTTTAAGAATTTAAGAGAGCAGACATGCTGCTTTTTCATGACAAAACTAGAACTTTAGTCTAGATTTGTTTCCTAGTGAAATAATATTTTTGTTTGAGCTGATAGTATATCAGGAGGGAATTGTCATTAACTTCTTGTTGGAGAAAGGGGTACAAAGCTCTGGAATTCCTGAAGTTTTGAATAGTCTGTATCAACATTATATTAGAAAGGCATTCCAACCAAGGGAATTTTTTTTGTGCAAAAGCAGATAAGCGTGAAAGTGCTCACCGTAGTGAAAAGGAATCATTCTACAGGGTTGGAAGGTAGGGTGTTGACAGGAAAGTAGATATAAGACAGGTAGATATAAGACACTGTTTTAGGTGTAGGGCATATACATGCAAAAGCCAAAATCCCTGCTGCCACGGAACTTGCATTTTAGTGAGAGAACTAATAGAACAATATGTAATAAAGTGATTAGATAGTGATACGTACTGTGAAGAAAGAGTGTAGGGTAAAGGAGTAGGGACTCTTAGGGTTGTTATTTAAAAATAGGGTGGTCAGAAAAGACCTCTTTGTAGGGTGAAACTTGAAAAGAATAAATTAAGGAAAAAGAGTCATATGAATAGAGGGTGAAGAAACGGCGAACTATAGTTGTTTTATGCTGCAGGAAAGCCGTGGTAGTTGGAATGGACATTGCTTATAGCCGGTGGTTAATGACCACTGACTGAGTACCAGGCTGTTCTGATGAGTTGCTGCTGGTAATTTAATCTTTGCAACAGTGCTACAGGATGGGTGCTGTTTCACATATTGGGAGACTGAGGTACAGAAAGCGAGTGATTTACCAAAGGTCAGATAACTAGTTAGGGCCTAAGATGGGCGTAGTATTACTCCAGAATTAGTGTACTCAACCTTTAGTCAGAGGTGGGAGAGCGAGAGAGTGTGATGAAAATCTGGTTGGTGCAGTAATGGTGGCGTAATGCTATAGTTCGTCATAAAAGTTTAAGATTGTATGGTCACTCAGATGGTCAATCATCAAAGGGTTGAAAATGTTCAGGAGGTTGCTTAGTGATTCGGGAGGTCAGGATAGTGGCCTCGAATATACATACATATTTGGTAGTTACCTGTGAAGAGGTTTTATAGCTTAACATATTTCTTTGGCTTGCAAAATGTCTTTTTATTTAATATTGAAGATTTCATGTCATTGTTTTATTGAAGAGCTGTGTGTGTGTGTATCAGTGTATGGGTATAAATGAGCTGTAACGAACTCTTCTGTTAATAGGTGAGAGAAGATGTACTAAATTCATTGAATAACAACTTTCTTCAAACGCTAAATCAAGCCTGGAATGATCATCAAACAGCTATGGTGATGATTAGAGACATACTAATGTATATGGTAAGTAGAGCTTTTTTGTTACTGTTCTTTAGGAAGTTAAGCGTTTTGAAACACCACGGATTTTTTTCTGTCAGATTTAGTTTCATAGTATCTGTCAGAGGTGTAAGATGTTCTACTTTTTAAGAGTTTATCTGCTAACCAAAAGGTCAGGAGGTCAAATACACTGGAGAGCCAGTGGGACAGTTCTGCTCTGCTGTATAGTGTTGCTGTGAGTCAGAACTGACTCCATGGCAGCGAGTTTATTGCAAGGGCCCAGCTCAGCCTATATGAATAGTGACTTCTGTTTATGTAGTTAATGAATGATTACAATAGAAGACTAAAAGGAATGATTTAAATACTTTCCCTTGGTGTTTACCACTTGCACTTCAAAATGGGAGATATTAAGAAGCTTTACTTAACATCTGTTCTTGAGTAAAGTTAGTTGAAGGATAGTGTGAGAAATAAAAGTTAATAATTCTCTTACAGGCTTTTCAAACCAAGTGTCCTACACAGTGTGACCATGTGGTGTGTGTACTTTATGGTTCTGTGCATTTATAGGATGCTGTCATACTGGTCTCTTTCTAGATGGGAGAGAAAAGGGTAGAGAGGAGGGGACAGGAGCTTGTTACGAGAATACTACAAGTATAGAATGAAAAGGAGGAGTGTGCTGTCACTGGGCAAGGAGAGCAGAAGATGCTGTAGATGGGTGAGCATGCGAAATTGATTTGGATTGTATGCTTTGACTTAATCACAATTTTTTAAAAAAGAAGAGACACATAAAACCAAGCATCCTAATTAATATTTTCAGCAACAGTACTGTAGTAATTATTTTCTAATACCTGCCATTTATATGTCTTAACAGTAAATTCCTAATAGTAAATTCTTGCAGCATGTGATTGGAGTGGAGACAGTGTTAATTGAAGACAGTTTGTTTTTTCAGATACATATGCCATTTTTCTCCCATTATTGCTTGTTTTGAATTGGTTATATTGTTGTCAGTCACAAGAAAAATGTTCAGCAAGACAATTTGAAGTCATTAACTTAGCTAAATCGTTTAATAACTTTCAGGGAAGTTAACTATTGTTGGTATTGTTTCAATTGTATGATAAGCTTTTTGAACTTTGCTTCATTTACAGGATTACTGTGTCAGTCCAATATTACTGGCTTAGTGACTTGTACTGTTAATTCTGTATTTTGGGAATGAGACATAAAATGATTTCCTTTAAGATACTGCTTGATTTATAATTTCTATTCCAGTTTCCTTAGTTTTGATTTTTAGCTGTAATGTACTGATGAGAGCTTCTCCAGGTTTCTTTTCCTTGAGAGAATTAAACAGTTTTCTTTATGTCTCATTTCCAGTGAGAGAAAACATAGCCGTTAAGTTTTTCTCTGCTAAGTGATTTCAGTCAGTCCTGTTGTTCTGACTTTTGTTAAGGACTTTAGTGGCAAGGGGTTCAGTAAGAGACCGTTTATCAGGGGCTTGATGAAGGGTGTAACAAATTAACTCTTTCTGAGCTTAATTTTCCTTGTCAGGATAGAAAGTCACTGTGAGTTGTCATTTTGAGAAAGAAATCACATATGAAGACATATCATGATATCTGGCATATAATTATGAAATATGATTGCTGATACTGTTTTTAAGTTCTACATTTGGTGAATACTTGAAATTATGCCTCTCTTCAATGCTAAGATAGAACACCACTTTTATAGACTGTTGCTCTATTGACAAAAAAGAGATTTAAAATAATAAGCTATATAAAGTCCCTGTTTTAGTTCCCTTTTTGGTGAATGAACTCTCAGACTTCGAATCTTGACTCTGCCCTCCCCCCCATATTTTATTGTGCTTTAAGTAAAAGTTTACAGACCAATTTGTCATACAAAACTTTGCACACACACTGCTGTGCAACTCTAACTGCTTTCCCCACACTGTGACAGCACACTTCTCCTTACTACCCTGTATTTCTTGTGGTCCATTTGATTGACCAGCTCCTGTCTCCCTCTGTCCTCTCATCTCACCTCTGGACAAGAGCTGCTCAGTTAGCCTTACGTATATGCTTAAGCCCAGAAGTGCACTTTTTGTCAGTATCATGTTACGTGTTATAGTCTAGTTCAGTCTTCTGTTTGAGGAGCTGGCTTCAGGAATGGCTTTGACTCTCTAACAGAGTTTGAGTCCGTGTCTTCTGGGGACCCTCCACTCTGTCAGACCATCGAGTCTGGTCTTTTAATACAAGCTGTAGTTCTGCACACCCATTTTTGTCGTACTGTGTCAAGGACTGTATGTTGTGTTCCTTGTCAGGGCAGTCATGTGATGGTGGCTGGGCACCATCTGGTTCTTCTGGTCTCATTCTGATACAGTCTTCAGATTATATGGCTTTTCTCCTCTTGCGCTAATGTTTTCCTTATGTCTTTAATATCTTTTATTATCTGCGACTTCAGGTGGGTTGGGATCAATTGATGCTACTCAAATGGCTGATTGCTAGCTTTTAAGACCACAGATACCACTCAGCAAAGTGAGATGCAGAACATTTTATTAATAGAAAACTTTGGTACATCAATTAACCTAGATGCCCAGTGAAATCATGGTGCGTACACACCTGTACTTGCTACTCTGTCCTTCAAAGTGTTTGGTCACATTTAGGAAATGTAGTAGCTGTTGGAAACCCTGGTGGCATACTCGTTAAGTGCTATGTCTGCTAGCCCAAAGGTGAGCAGTTCAGATCCACCAGGCGGTCCTTGGAAACTATGGAGCAATTCTGCTTTGTCCTGTAGCATTGTTATGAGTTGGAATCTACTCAGCAGCACCGGGTTTTGTTTTTGGTTTTCAACCCAGTTCATGTCTATTATTTAATTAATGAATGCCCCTCTCCACCCCTCCCCACACATCTAACCATCAAAAACTGTTTTCTTCTGTGTTTAAATATTTTCTTGAGTTCTTTTAATAGTGCCCCTATACAATATTGGTTCTTTTGCAACTAGTTTCACTCAGTGTAATGTCGTTTAGTGATTGCGTGTTATCAGCTGTATACGGGATCGTTGTTGTGTTATTATTGCGTAGTATTCCATTGTGTGACTGTGCCACAGTTTGTTTATCCTTTCATTTGTTGATGGCTACCTAGGTTGATTCCATGTTTTTGCTATTGTGGATAGTACTGCAGTAAACATTGGTATGCATTGCATGTGTCAATTAGTGTGACAGCTCATATTTCTCTAGTATATATTCCAAGAAGTGAGATTGCTGGATTGTATGGTATTTCTATCTAGCTTTTTAAGAAAGGGCCAAATTGTTTCTAGAGTGGTTGTACCATTTCACATTCCCACCAACAGTTTGAAAGAGGTCCAGTCTCTCCACAACCTCACCAACATTTGTTATCTCAGTTTTTTGAGTTATTGCCAGCCTTGTTAGGGTAAGATGGTATCTCATTGTAGTCTTGATATGGATTTCTCTAATGACTAATGATCCTGAGCATTTCCTCATATATCTGTTAGTTGTCTATATGTCATCTTTGGGGAAATGCCTGTTCATATTCTTTGCTCATATTTTAATTGAGTTATTTGTCTTTTTGTTGTTGAAGGGTTGGCAGTATCTTGTAGATTATGGAGATTTGGTGCTGAACAGATTTGCAGTTGCCCCATTTTTTTTTTCCCAGTGGGTAGTTTGTCTTTTTACTCGTTTTGGGAAGTCTCTAGATGAGCATAGATTTTTTAGGAGTCTTTGATTTTTAGGAGTTCACCTTTGTTTTCTGGGTGTTTGTGCATTGTTGGTAATGTTTTGTTGTCTGTTTAAACCATGTTATTAGGGTGCCTAGCATTGT
The DNA here is from genome assembly GCA_028571685.1 of Heterohyrax brucei. Classification (NCBI taxonomy): domain Eukaryota; kingdom Metazoa; phylum Chordata; class Mammalia; order Hyracoidea; family Procaviidae; genus Heterohyrax; species Heterohyrax brucei. The sequence continues at coordinate 136,474,721 of CM053146.1, read as the reverse complement.
TCCTGTATTTTTCTTCCATGATCTTGATTGTTTTGTTTAGGACTTTAATTAATTTTGAGTTAGTTTTTGTCCATGCTGTGAGATATGAGTCTTGTTTTAATTATTTTGCAGATGGATATCCAGTTATGCCAATACCTTTTCTAAAGAGACTGTCTTTTCCCCAGATTAAGGACTTGGGCTTTTATGAAATATCAGATTCTCATAACTGAATGGTGTTATATCTGGATTCTCTGTTCTGCTTCATTGGTGTGTATATCTGTTTTTATACCAGTCCCAGGATTTCCTGACTGCTGTGGCAGTGTTACAAGCTGTAAAGTCAGGTTGTGTGAGGCCTACCACTTTGTTCTTCTTATTGAATTAGCTTTATTTTTCCAGGGCTTCTTCCCTTTCAATGTGAAGTTGGTGATTTTTTCCTCCATCTCATTACAAAATGCTACTGAAATTTGTATTGGAATTGCATTATATCTATATGTTGCTTAAGGTATAATAGACACTTTCATGATGTTGAGGGTTCATATCCATGAGCAAAGCATGTTTCTCCATTTACATAGGTCTCTTGCTTTCTTGGAGTACTCTTCCAGTTTTCTTTGTATAGGTCTTTCCTGTCTCTGGTTAGATTTATTCCTCAGTATTTTCTCTTTTGAGGGGCTAATATGAATGTTAATGATTTCTTTTTTATACTGACTTTGTTGATGTTAAATGGTCCAACTAGTTTTTATATGTATATCTTGATAGCTTGCTGTACACTTCTGTTAGTTCTAGTAGTTTTATTGTGGATTCTTTAGAGTTTTCTGTGTATAAGATCGTATCACCTGCAAATAGAGATACTCATTTATCCTGTCTGCTCTGGTTAGAACCTCCAGTGCATTGTTGAATAACAGTGATGACAGAGGACACTCTTGTGTGGTTCCCTTTCTGAAGGGTAATGTTTTTAGACTTGCTGCATTTAGGATGAAGTTGGTTGTTGGTTTTGTGTAAATACCCATTATTATGTTGTATCGGAGTTCCTGCTAGTCAGGGAATTCTCCAACATGAACATGGGCAGAGGAGACTTGGCACCGACAACTGAGAAAAGATAAACATGAAACAGTTTGGGATCAGGGGGCTAACGGCAGTCCTCCGCCGAGAGCCTAGAGCAAAATTTTATTAAAGTATTTATACCCTTTTGGTATCTTAGAATACAAGGAACTGAAACATTCAGTAACTAAGCCAGTTGTTTACAGTTTCGGTTATACATTGTTCCACATGTTCGGGCCAAGGACTTGGAGGTGTTCCCAGATTGCCTCTAGGTTACAGTACACAAACAGTACAAGAGGTTATACAGAGTTGAAGTAACAGTACATCAGCCAAGATGGCTGCACTTATGTCAAGAGAGTTTTACATGATTTCCCACATCTCCCCCCTTTTATTTAATAAAAATAAAGCTAAAAATAAAGTATCGGGTGAAAGTAATGAGTTCTTATGGCTAGGGCAACTGTCATGTCTTTGTTTGAGTTTGATATAATGTGATCACGGGGGCAAGAAACTTTCTTGCTTCTCAAACAGCCTCTCGGTGACTGTGCCTGTTTTAGGTTGCCCCTCCCATGAGGAGTCTGACCCGTCGTTGACTAACCAGCCACTAGCTTGATGATCCCTTGGTGACTGTGCCTGTTTTAGGTTGCCCCTCCTTGAGGAGTCTTACCCGTCATTGACTAACCAGCCAAGCTCTGGGGATCATGAGGCAATTATGTTTTTGTTATAACCCAAGATGGGTTTTTAGGGAGACCAAATTTCTTCTTAATTGAGTACATGACATCAGTTCGCTAGAGGTATCAACTTCCACGCGGCCAAAGTGGAAGATATCTTAGACTAGAAAGACAGATTTAGGCATATATAATAGAATTGGCAACCTTCATGTAGATTTTCATTAGAAGAGGCACTAAACAACAAATAAGAAGTTCAACACACGGCCAAAGTATAAAGTATTTTAGATCAGAGATACAATCTTAAACTTGTAGAGTAGAATCAGTAACCTTCATATAGATTTTCATTATGAGAAGCATCAGACAATAAATACGAAGCCTAACACCCATACATTGTAATCCAATTAACTGTGATCATAACCAATATTACAAGGAAGAGAGACACAGAAAAACAATGCTAACATTGGGAATTATAATCTTTGCCTTTCATGTCGTCCTTCTCTTCTATCCTCAGGCTGGTAGGTAAGTCCGGTGTGTGCGAAGGGTTGTCACCGAAGTCTTCTTTACCTTCATCCTCACCATCTGTCCTGCTGAGTGTTCCATATCTCGGGCGAATTCTTTGTGATGGAATCTAAGGCTGATCTCAGAACCTGAAGAAACATAAGTAAAACCTTCTCCCCATAGTAGTTAATATCTTTTCACCAGTTAGGTTACCTTGGAATTTTTGATGAATTATGAGACCACTGGGCCTAAGCAGCTGAAATTGTAGAGATTTGAGGGATGTTTAGGAAATTGAGAGTAGAGTACACAATGCTTACGAATTGATTACAAATCAAGTACACATTACTTACGTTGTGTTGTAGGGGGTAGGTGGCTGGCTGGGCGTCTCCCCCTTTTTATTTTTTAGAAATAGTAAACTGTCAATTGATAAGTTGGGATATCCAAGGTAGATTGTAACCAATTAATACCTTTTAATAGTTTTTGAAAATCATTTAAAGTTTTTAAATTGTCTCTCCATATTTGTACTTTCTGAGGGAGTACTTTAGTTTCCAGTAGTGTATGTTCAAGGTAAAAATAAGGAGTGGATAATGTCCAGATAGTACAATAAATTTGAATAGCCCAATTCCTGTTTTCCTTTATTAGGTTTTAGCTCCATTGGCTGTTTAATGCCTTGTTTGTGTTTTCCCAGTCCTTTGCCAGGGGTGTAACCCATAGCCATCATGAATTGATGAGCCTTGTCACCAGCATTAGTGGGTAACGTTGTTGGAATAGTAAGTGTTGCTCCCTATTGTTCTAACATATCTGTACCCCACAAATTAATTGGAATGTCTGTTATATAAGGATGAATTGTTCCAGGCTGGCCCTCAGGTCCTTCACATGGTAGAATGTGAAGACTGATGAACCTAAGGGGCCCGGCCTATTCCTTGCAATTGTGTTGGGACTAGTTTAGAAGGCCATGAAGGTGGCCAGTGTTGTTCACCTATAATAGAAATGTCAGCTTCAATATCTAATAACCCTATGAAAGATTTTCCTGAAATTTTGATAGTGCATTGAGGTCTGTCTCCAAAGATTGACAGTTGTAAGAATATTGAGTGAGAGGTGCTTCTAAATCCTCCTGTTTGCCTCTTTTTAGAATGACCAGTTTTGAGGTAAGGAAACAAGAGAAACTGAGCTACCTGTTGGTCCTTTTTAATTTGAAAAGGAATGGCTGAGGTTATTACAACCATTAATTCTCCAGTATAATCACTGTCAGTAACTCCTTTATGGACTTGGATTCCTTGGGCATTAAGACTGCTCTTGCCTAGAATTAGGCCTACTGTATTTTTGGGTAAGGGTCCACAAACTCCTATAGGAACTTTATAGGGGTAGTTGATTGGGATATAAAGAAATATAGACATGGGAGCAGAGGTCTACAGCTGCACTTCTGGCTGTAGCAGGTGAGAGGGAGAGAATTGGTTTAAGGATAGAACTGCAAGTGTCAGCTCCTGCTGAACTGGGTAAATCCCCTGATTTATTGGGGCCCAGGGACGGCCCTCTCTCCAGTTTTCCATCTGCCTACAGCGATTTGCCCAATGATTCCCGTTCTTGCACTTGGGACATGGCCCTGGTGCCTTTTTTCTGGCATATGATTCAGATTCGGTGCCCACTTGCTTGCAATTCTTTATCATGTGGCCTATCTTGCCACAGCCAAAGCAGTGATTATTTTTTATATGTAGTGCTGCCATTGCTTCTGCTAGAGCGGCAGCCTTAAAAGTTTCAGACCCAACTCCTTGACAAGTTCTAATATAGTCTTCTAAACTTCCTCATCCCTTAAGGGGGCGAAGAGCCTTCTTACAGTCTGGGTTGGCATTATCGAATGCCAAAATTTGTAAAATCGTATCTCTGGCATTTGGATTTTCAGTAGTTTTTTGTAAAGCATCTCTGAGTCTAGCAAGGAAATCAACATACGGCTCTGTAGCTCGTTTTACAGAGCTGAATGTGGGATTTTCCAGTCCTGACTGACTGATTTTTTCCCAAGCTTTTAAACATACAAATCTGACTTGTGATATGGCTTGATCGTTCATGGTTAACTGAGCTTGGACGCCCGCCCAGGTGCCTACTCCTAATAATTGTTCAGCAGAAATGTTAATTTGAGCCTGAATATTTCTTTGAGCTTGTTGTTGGGCAGCATCAGACCACCACATTGGAAACTGTAAATATTCACCTGAAGATAAGGAAGTTCGTGCGAGCGCCTCCAAATCGTGGGGAATGAGACGCTCTCCTTCTGCTAGCCCTTTCAGTATTCCCATGGTAAAAGGAGCAGTGGGACCATACTAACTGACAGATTTCTTTATCTCTTTCAAGACAGTGAAAGGAACAGGTTGATGACTGTACTGATAGAGTCCATCAGGATTGTCTTCATCCTGACCAGGCGGAGTCACCTCTGTAACTGTTACTGGAAACAAATAAGCATCTATATCTCCTGCTATTTTGGCTTTTCTAATACCTTCCATGACCACAGAAAAATATTCTGAACTTGGCTTTAAGCCTTTAGAAAGAATAGGGGAGGGTGGAGGAGCACTTGGCTTTAAGTTCTTAAAGAGAGCAAGAGAAGGCGGAGGAGAGGGCGAAGGTGGCGATGGCCGGTCGCCCCCCTCGGTCTCCCTGCTTCCCCCTTCCTCTTCATCTTCTAACTCCTCCTCTGATTGTAGAGGCTCTAAAGCTACAGAGATAAGATTACACAGAGACCAGACATAGACTGGAATAGCTTCTTCCTGTTGATGTGCTCGCTTAAGGCAAGACACAACTCTATGCCAGACCTGGACGTCCAGCGTCCCTTCCTCTGGCAGCTAGGGACAATGCTGATAGACGAGATCAAAGAGAGAAGTGAGACAAGAACTAACTTTCACCCCTCCTAAACGTAGGAGATTTTTGAGTAAAAGCTTGTAAGTTTCAAAGTGAGATTGAGCATTTCCCATTATTTCCTAAGCTTACGAACCTTCACCAGCATGATGTAGGTTGCAGACTCCTTTGGAATGAAGCTTGGGGAGTCTCGGCGTCTTACTACAGGGCTGGTCTGTGGGATCAGGGGGCTAACGGCAGTCCTTCACCGAGAGCCTAGAACAAAGTTTTATTAAAGTTTTACATGATTTCCCACAATGTTGAATATTTTCCCTTCTGTTCCTATTTTGCGTAGAATTTTTGACATGAATGGGTGTTAGATTGTCAAATGCCTTCTCTGTATCAGTTGACAAAAAGTCATTCTTTTATCTATGTAGTTGATGACACTGATTGATTTTTGTAATGCTGAACCGTCACTGATAGGAATCACACTTGTTCATGATGAATTATTTGTCTTAGTTTAGGTAGATAGTAGTGTGTTTCTAGAAATATATTTCATTTGACTCTTCAAATTTATTACAGTACAGCTTTTCACAGTGCTCTGTTATAATTTGTTAATTTCAGTTGGGTCTGTTGTGATATTGCCCATCTCATTTCTTCTTTGGGCTGTTTGCTTTCTCGCTTGTTTGTCTTTGGCCATTTCGTTTATAGTGTATTGGCTTTGATGATCTTTTTGAAGAAATAGCTTTTGGTCCTGTTAACTTTATTAGTCATTTTTCTGTCCTCTTAACTCATTTAGTTCTGCTCTAATTTTTGTCATTTGCTTTCTTCTGGTGCCTGAGGACTTCTTTTGCTGGTTTCTTTCTACTTACTCCAGTTGTGGGATTAATTCTTTGATTTGGGCCCTTTCTTCTTTTTAGATGTGTGCATGTATTGAGATAAATTGATTCCTGAGCACTGCTTTGGCTCTGTCCCAAAGCTTCAAGTAGGATGTGCTTTCATTTTCTTTTGATTCTATGAATTTCTTTGTTTTCTCTTTGATTTCTTTTATAACCCAGCAGTTTTGATCAAGATATTGTTTAATTTCTGTGTGTTTGCCCCTCCCCCCTTCCTTTTTCTGGTACTGATTTCTATTTTTATGGCTTTATGGTCTCAAAAGATATTTTGTACTGTTTCACTACTTTGAACTTTGTTAAGGGTTGTTTTGTGGCGTAACATAATGGTCAGTTCTGGAGAATGTCCCATGTGCAGTGGAAAAGAAGGGATACTTTGCTGCTGTTGGCTGGAATGTTCTTTATATGTTTGTGAGGTCAAGTTGGTTGATTGTAGCGTTTAAATCTTGCCGTGTCTTTATTGAACTTATTTCTGGTTATTCTGTCTTTGACTTAAAGTGGTGTAAAGTCTCATGCTATTATTGTGGAACTAAGTTTCCAAAAGCAGAGTTTGTTTTAGTATTTTGGAGCCCTGTCTTTGTATACATAGGTATTTAATATTTTTGTGTCCTCCTGGAATATTAAGCTTTTAATCCTTATATAGAGTTCTTCATTATCCAGTGTTGTTGATTTTACTGTGAAGTCCATTTTATGAGATTAGTGTTGCCATCCTGATGTATTTACCCCTCAAATATTAAATAAAAGTTTATAATCCAAATCAATTTGCCATATAAAACCTGACCATAAACACCTATGCGACTCAACCTGTAGCTGCTCCCCCCCTTCCCCTTGACAGCACTCTCCTTTCCATTCTGTACTTCCGTATCCACTCCACTAACTTCTGTCCTCCTCCACTCTCTCATCTTGCCTCTGGACAATAGCTACTCAGGCAGCCCCATGTGTATCTTTAAACCAATAAGCCCGTGCTTCAGTGGCATCACTATATGTCTTACAGTCCAATCTAGTCTTTTTCTTAAGAGTTGGCTTTGGTACTGGTTTCTGGTGTGGGCTAACAGAGTCCAGGGGCCATGTCCTTAAGCCGTCCTCCATTGTGTTAATAGGAGTTCAGTTCTGCACACCCAGTTTTCCCCACTGCATCAGGGCCTTTATGTTGTGTTCTCTGTCAGGGCAGTCACTGGTAGTGGCTGGGCACCATTTATTTTTTCTGTTCTCTTGCTGATGTAGTATCTGGATCATATGATGCCTTCTGTTACTGGGCTCATATTTTCCTCATGTCTTCGATGTCTTTCATTCTCTGCTCCAGGTAAATTGGGACCAATTGATGGTACTTACATGGCTGTTTGCTAGCTTTTAAGATCACAGACACCACTAACCAAAGTAGTATGCAGAAGATTTTTGTAAAAAAGCTTAGTTATGCCCATTAGCCTAGATGTGCCCTGAAACCATGGTCTGCAGACTCCTGTTCCAGCTACTCCGTCCTTCAGAATGTTGAATTGTATTTAGAAAACCTTGTAGCTTTTGGTATAATCCAGTTGTGCTAACTTCCCTTCTACTGTGTGCTGTCCTTCATTCTACCTAACCCACTTACTCTTCACTGCCTGCCTAATCTATGAATACCCTTCTCATTCCCTCCCCAACCTTGTAACCATCAAAGATTCATTTTTGTCTCTGCTTAAACCTCTTCTTAAGTCCTTGTAATGTTGGTCTCTTAGAATTTTTGTCCCTTTTGCAACTGGCTAATTTCGTGCAACATAGTGCTTTCCAGATAACTCCATGTTATGAGATGCTTCCTGAGATCATTGTTGTTTTTGATAATTACATGATAGTCCATTGTTTGAGTATAACATGGGTTATTTATCCATTCACCTTTTGATGGACAACTAGCTTCGTTCTGTCTTTTTTGCTATCATGGACAGTGCTGCAGTAAACATTGATGTTTTCTTCTGTGTCTTAAATGTTTGCTTGATACACTTTTTCTAACCTTCGGAGTTTTAGTCTGTTCATGTCTTTGAGTCCCCTATATGAAACCAAAAACCCAGTGCCATTAAGTCAATGCAGACTCATTTGAACTACCTCGTAGAGTTTCTAAGGAGCATCTGGCAGATTTGAACTGCTGACCTTTTGGTTATAAACCATGGCACTCAACCCGCTGTGCCACCAGGGTTGACAGGCAGCATTAAGATGGGTTGTATTTTTTAATCTGCCATTCTTCATCTATTTATTGGTGTATTTATTTAATTCAGCATGGTTATTGAAGGTATATGTTTAGTGCTGTCATTTTATGTCTTTTTTGTGTTTTATATTTCTCTGTTCCATTTAATTTTCTGTGCTGAGTCTTCTTTCTTTTCATTTTTTCCAGTCTTGGTGTTTTGGTATTTGCTGAGATTTCACGTTTTTCTAGTTTTTATTTTGATGCATATACCCAGTGCTGTTGAGTCAGTTCTGCTTTATAGTAACCCTATTGGACATAGTAGAACTGCCCCCATAGAGTTTCCAAGGAGCATCTGGCAGATTTGAACTCCCGACCTTTTGGTTAGCAGTTGTAACACTTAACCACTAAGCCACCAGGGTTTCCTTTTGATGCATAGGATTGATAATTTTCTTTGTGACTAGCTTAGTATTTGCTCCTGTTTTTTGAAATTTAATCCAATCTTTAAATTTCTTTACAGTGCTTTGACTTCATCTCTGTATGAAAGATCTGTGACTATATTTTCTTTTGCCTTTTTTTGTAATAATGTTTAGATGTTGACATTTCAGTTTTCTTATTTTCATTGCTTTGCCTTTGATTTATTTTTGTGATACCCTTATGTGAGTTGATATCTAGTTGCACTGTTTTGTGTTCTTGTCTTGGGTTGTTACCTAATGTTACTGTTTTCTAACTAATGGGCTTCCTTTAGTGTTGCTTGTAATTCTGGTTTAGGTCTTGCAGATTCCCTTAACTTCTGTTTATCTGGAAATATCTGGAAGTTACCATCATATATGAGAGAAAGTTTTGCTGTGTATGTATTCTTGTCCGGCAGTTATGTTCATGCAAGGCTTTGTATGTGTGTCATTCCATTGTCTTCTTGATTGCATAGTTTTTGCTGAGAAATCTAAGCTTCGTGTTAATTGATTCTCCTTTGTAGGTTATTTTTCTGTTTATTCCTAGCCACTTCTAAAATTGTCTCCTCCTTTAGTTTTGGCATGTTTGATTATAGTATGCGTTGGTGTCTTTCTTTGAGATCTATCCTGTGTGCAGTTCAGTGAGTGCCTTGGATAGATACCTTCTCATCTTTCAGGATACCTGGGAAGTTTTCTTTGAACAAATCTTCCACATTTCTTTCCATTTTCTGTTATCTCTCAGTATTCTAGTATTACAGTCACTTGTAGAGTATTACTCTTGGTAAAGTCCCACATAATTCTTTAGTGTTTCTTTGTATTCTTAAATTCTTTTATCTGATTTTTCATCAAATATGTTAGTGTTACATGCTCAACTTTCAGTCTTACTATTTCAGCATTGCCTCAGTTATGTTCCTTTTTGTTCCTTCTGGACCTGTTCCTTTGTCTAATTCTCTAATTTTATTTTTCTTTTTTGAATTTCTAATTCTTGCCACACTGTATGCTTTATTGCAACCTGTAGGGTTTGTCATCATGCTCTGCTGTATTTTTCCTCATTCCCTTCCTGATCGCTTGAAGAGTTCTAAATATTAATCTTCTGTATTCTACTTCTGATAATTCCAGGAAGTTCTCTTCCTCTGGAAAATTGCTTGATTCTTTGGTTTGGGAGCTTTCTGAATCCATCGTGGTCTGCCTCTTTGATTTGAAATTGACTATTGTCTTCAAGCCATCAGTAAGTTGTATTTATTTATTTTATGTTTGCCTACTGTGTTTTAGCTTCTTGTTTTTTTGAAATGTCCGAATAGGTTGATCATGTGTGCTGATTTGGTTATTGGTGCCTTTGAAGCTGTAATGTTCTGTCACCAGGGGGTTAGTACTGTTACAAGACATGTAAGTCCACGTGTCTGTTTACTTCTCTTGTGTGGATTCAGCTCAAGGGTCCAGGTAATCAGTTATCGAGTGCATGGTGCAGACACTCGCCTACTGTCCAAGATTGGTAGGGGTGAGCTGTGTAGACACAGGTACGTGGCTGCAGCCCCTTAGAAAGACATGGTGCCAACAGCCATCCCTGAGCATCTTTGAGGATGGCATATCTCTGTATGTGCGAATCTAGGTGAAGGAACAGTTTTTCCTCAGATTTCTGTCACAGGAGAGTTGTCAGGTTCTTTTTTCCCTTTCCTCTTGTTTGTTGTTTCGTCTCTGAGTCTTAAAGAGTGGCTCAGGTTGGACATAGGGAGTCCTGCTTCAGAGTCAGTTAATGACATCAGACTCAGAGTGTGGCCCGGTATAGAAAGGGGAGAGGAAAGCACTGGGTGAAGGGGAAGAAATTTATTCCAAAGAAAAGATTTAGATCTGCACATGGTAATTACATGCAGCAACTTTGATTTTGATGATTTAATGCTGCTTTCCACTGAATCCAGAGGTGCATTTAGTTTCTCCTCCTGAGGAGAGAACACTGTCCAACTGCCACTGCTCTGCTCACAATGCTGACTGCAGCTGTTTGCCATCAGGCCAAGTCTGGCAAGTCCTGTGTAATTCTGGACCTTCTTTTCTTCCGTGTTGCTCAGTATGATTTCTCAACTTTCACTTTGATGTTCAGGGGTCTTGGGATTTCATATGTAGTGAATTCATTTGTTCTTTTGGGTCTTTGTTGTTGGAGGGATCAACAGGCAACATCAGCATTACTCTGCCATGTTGGTGCCATCTCCCTGACTCTGCTTCATGTGTATCCACAGTCAAGAAATTAATTCCTGCCTCAGCATTCACATATATAAAATAGACAGGTCAGTGCTGAGGCTTAAGTGCCCCATTCACGTTCACTTGAAAGGCCTGGCCTGTCCCACTGTCCCACTGTCATCAAGTCGATTCCAAGTTGTGATTCTGTATGTCAGAGTACCACTGCCACATAGATCTCCAAGGAGTGCCTGACAAATTCAAGCTGACACCCTTTTGGTTTGCAGACGTAACACGTAAACACTACCCTGTGAAGTTTCCAAAAATTACCTAGTATGACTGTATTATTGTACTTCTCACAGTGCCACTACGCTTGGGTAGCCATGTACCTTTTGATTGCCTGTGTTGGGAGGAACCTTCAGATGGGACACATCGGTGCCTTTATTGTCCCATTTTCACAAAACTCCACTAGACCTGCCCTGCTGTGCACCAGTTCTTTTTCTCTAGTCATTGTGCATCACACTGTGCAACTATTGTTTTTCTTCAACCACCTCAGTGCTCCTTTGCACCCCTTACCCTTAGTGAATGGTCTTGCCTTCTACCCCTCACAGAAAAAGTTTCAGATGGGAACTGTATTCTTTCTGTGGAGTCCTTAACTTTACAAACTGTTTTTTGTTTGTTTTTGTCCTGTTTGTTTTGCCTCCTATTTTAGTGAAGGGTAGTTTCTCTGTACTGCCAAAGACCCTTTCTCTTCCACCCATTCTGTGGGTTGCATCCAGCTGCCTTAGGAATCTTAAGTATTTTTCATGTGTTTTCAAGTTCTACCATTTTATCAGGCCTTAGTTAGGTGTGCCGAAACCACTGATCCCTTCAAAATAGAATTCCATTAAATGTTCTTTTGCACCCCTGGACTGCCTCCCAGAGTCTCTCATCTCATTCACAGTGTTGATACTTGCTGCCTTTTTCTCATCTTCTGCTCACTGTGTAGATGTCCCCATTAAGCTTCTACCTCAACCCTTCAGTTGAGTGTTGCTCATAGTAGGATCACTGTATTGCCAGCATGCATCTGAAGGTGAAGATCACTCCCAGTTCTTGTCTTCCTTGATTTTTTTCACCATTATTTGGCACAGGTGACTAGACCTTGTATATGTTGCACCCTTGATTTCTGTGATGCAGCACTCTCTTGGTATATGCCTTCTGCCATTCTATTTCCCTTCTTCCTCCTCTGTGCCTCAAATAGGGACAGTTTTGGGACTTCACCATAAATTTTCTTCACTTCATTTACTTGCGTGGCTTCATTTAGTGCCTCTGTACAGATGATTCCCAAATTATGATTCCAGCCTCATTTTTTTGATATTCAGACTCGTATATTTATTTGTCTAGTTTATGGCTCCTTTTGTTGTCTGAGAGGTGCTTCAGACTTTGCAGGTCCAGTTAAGCTCATGATCTCTATCATTCTAGTTGTTTATGCAGAAACCTGTGAAATTGTTCTTGTTAGTTTCTTCTCTGTCTTTCCCTATAGGGCTGCTGTCACCAAGTATTTGTTATCGCCACAATCAACATTTTCTTTCTGGTTTCATGGCCACTGCATAAGGCCATCTCTTGGAGTATTCAGTGACTAGTGTGGCAGCATTGTGTATTTCTCTGTATTCTGTTTTCTGTATTGCCCCCAGAGTTACTATTTTAAGTGCAGATCTGAACTTGTCACTGCCTCACTGAAATTCTGATGTCTTGGAATCTTCACGTGTCTTCTGTTTGGAAATACTTCCGCTGTCTCCTCTCTTGATGTGGCTTGTTGCTATTCATCTTTCAAGGCTTAGCTTAAAATTTCTGGCAAGTTTTCCCTGACTCATGCTGTATACACCCCTGAGTGCAGTGGCACTCATTGCTCTTGATGTACCGTTACTGTTCCTTTGTGTCATTTATCCCAGTAGATATTAACAGCACTTTGGTGTCTGGGTTCCATATTGGACTGTGAATGTTACAAAGTGTTGACAGTATATTTATTATCTGTCTGTCTAATACCTTGCAAAGCTTCTTGTACAAACTGGGCACTCATGTATATCTTAAGTGAATTAATACACACAAATTTTATTTGGTAATTTTTTTATAGGCCATGCTTCCTCAAAGTCCTCATTAAAAAGATAGGCTACTTTAGGTTCATAAAGAATTTGAAGTGTTAATGTCTTCAAGTTCCACAAGATGAAATTCTTTCATTTAAAAAAATTTCTTTTTGCCTTATTTGTAGTGATCTGGGTCTAATTAAATACATTCTTATAATTAAAGAGCAAATTAATACGAATTGAAATAGATAAAAGTAATGTGTTTATAATTATATTTTTACAAAAATGTATGCACCTGTGTTACCTTAGTGAAGGTAAGTGGTTTTTAATTTTCAGAAAGTCAAAAGTGTTTTTCTGTTGATATTTACATTATTTTCTTTGAAGACTTGGATCCTCATCTCAAACACTGCAGATTATTTTACCTGCTGGATGGGAAATGTATCCCAAATGTATGAGTACGTTTTCTTTCTGCTTTCATGGCCACTGCCATGGGGGCCTGTTCAGGTTCCTCTTTTCTTTGAATACTGGCTCAACCTCTTAAAATTTTAGATGCCAGTCTCAGAATTGGAGGAGCAAAGATGCTTCATTGTCTCTCCTCTGACTACCTATTCATCTGAGTTTTCTCCTCAGGAAGGAGATGTCTGTATCTAAAACCGTGTATGAACCTCTGTGTAGATACAACAGAACATGCTTATTATTCTTGAAAGAAAAGAGAGTCACTAGTTTTTTGCAGTCTTTGGAAAGTCCTCAGAGATCGATAAAGAAGTAAGGTGGAATGTAGCAACATCTTTGTAAAGAGAAGCTGAAGAACTTTTTTCAGAAATATCTTTAGAAGTAGGAAACAGGGCCATTAATGTGGCATAACAAAAGTGTGTGATGTTTTGGGAGTTTGAGGAGTGCAGTAGGATGAATAAAGGCCACCAGACATGTCTCCCATCTGTAGCACAAAGGAGTTTCAGATGCAGTTATATATTGTTAAGGATCTTAAGATGAAGAGATTATCCTGAATTATCTGGATGAACTTAATATAATCTTAGTGGTGTTTTATAAGAGGGTGAGGGAGGAGTCAGAGAAGCAGGTGATATGATGATGGAAGAGAGATTGGAGGTGATACACTTTGGAGATGGAGGAAAGGGCCCTAAGCAAAGGAATGCAAGCAGCCACTAGAAGTAGAAAAAGGCAAGGAAGTAGATTCTCCCCTACAGAGCCTCTAAAAGGAGCCCTTCCTTTGGGCATCTTGAGTTTAGCCCAGTGAAACTGATTTCAGACTTATGATCTCCAGATTTTTAAGAGAATAAACTTGAAGCCACTGAATTTGTGGTAATATGTTAACAGCAGCTATAGGAAACTAATACACAGAGTATGGGAAAAATCTGGACTATCTGCCATGCAGGTATTCAGCTAAGTATGGATAAAATTACTATCTGTAGTTTTCAGTTGTAACTTAGCTAAGTGGGCAGAAATTTTGCGTAGTGAAGCCAGTCAATAGAGTGTAACTTTTTTTTAAGTTTTAAAGAACAAAGTTCAAAATAAGGAACACCTGCTGATATGAATTTGCAGTAGTGGAAAATTGTTAGGTGCCCTCCAAGTCAGTCTGTACTCCTAGCAACTCTGTACAGTACAGTGAAAGCACATCTGGGTCCTGCGCCGTCTCAGAATCTTTGTGAGGCTTGAGCCCATTGTGTAGGTCCATTTTGTGGAGGGTCTTCTGTCTCTCTGACTGCAATTCACCAAGCAAGATGTCCTACTCCAGGGACTGGTCCCTTCTGATAACATGGCCAAAGTACATGAGACAAAGTATTAACATCCTTGCTTCTAAGGAGCATACTGGCTATACTTCTTACAAAACAGATGTTGCTTGTTCTTACAGTTCATGGCATATTCACTACTCTTCACCAGCACCATAATGCTCATGCATCAGTTTTGTGATCTTCCCTACTCACTGTCTAGCTTTCACATGCATATGAGGTTACTGAATGTACCGTAGCTTGGATCAAGCACACTTTAGTCCTTACAGTGATGTCTTTTCTTTTAAAGAGGTTTTTTGCAGAAGATCTGATTTCTTTCTTTTCTTGGCCTTAACAAAGAAATGTATTGTCTCATAATTGAGGAGTCAAGAAGCCAGGATTCATGATTCCAACTTAAAGGAAGGCCCTCTGTCATCTCTGAATGAAGGTCCTTGTTTCTTGAGCTTCTCTTTTGTGGTTCCTTGGCTATCTCTGTTTGTCTTGGCATCTATCTTATCTCATGTCTCCTCTAATCTGTTTTATATCTCAAAAGAATTTGACTCAAGATTTAACACCCTGTGCTAATCCTACCTCATTAACATAACCAAACAACCCATTAATAGAGCAAACTGGTTTCTCATTAAACACTTAATAAAACCCCAAACCAAGCCTACTCTGTCAAGTTGTTTCTGACTTACAACAGCCTTATAGGACAGTAGAAATGTTCCATAGAGTTTCTGAGGGGCGCCTGTCAGATGTGAATGGCCCACCTTTTGGTTGACATACACAGCACTTAACGGCTAAGCCACCAGGGTTTATAAACAATTAATGTACGTATTGTTTTGTGGCATTTATTCCCAGCCCCACAAAGTATACAGCCTTTGATTTCCTGACTACTGTGTCCATGGCCATCAATTTGTGGATCTCAGTAAAATGAAACCTTTGACAACTTCATCGTTTTCTCTGTTTATCATGACACTGCTTACTGGTTCAGTTGTGAGGATTTTTGTTCTCTTTATGCTGAAGTGCAATCTGTACTGAAGACTGTTGTCTTTGATTTTAATCAGTATGTGCTGCCTCAAGTCCTCTGCTTTCAGCAAACAAGGTTTTGTCATTGGCACATTGCAGTTCGTTAATTGGTCTTCATCCAATCCTGCTGCCAAATTCTTCGTGTAATCATACTTCTTGGATTATTTGCTCAGTATGCAGATTGAGTAAGTATAATGAAAGGATACAACCCAGGCACACGCCTTTCTTGGCTTTAAACCCCAGAGTGAACTGTTTTGTTAGAACAGTTGCCGGTTCATATGTATAGTATAGCTTCCTTATGGGTACAATTAAGTGATCTGAAATTCCCTTTCTTCATAGTGTTCTCCATAATTTTTTATGATTCATGTAGTTGAATGC
The DNA here is from genome assembly GCA_028571685.1 of Heterohyrax brucei. Lineage (NCBI taxonomy): Eukaryota > Metazoa > Chordata > Mammalia > Hyracoidea > Procaviidae > Heterohyrax > Heterohyrax brucei. The sequence goes on along the minus strand of CM053146.1, from coordinate 136,458,858 downwards.
GTTTGCCTAGTAAGTAAAATCTGTCACAGATCGAATTGTGTCCCCCCAAAAATGTATGTGTTGATTTGACTTGGTTAGGAGTCCCACTATGGTGCCATTCCTCCCATGTGTTGTGAATCCTGCCTCTATGAGATTGATGATGGAGAATGGTTTGCAGTTGTGGTAGTGAGGCAGGACCCAACCTACAAACTTGTGGAATATAAGGAAGAGAAGTGAGCCGAGGAAGCTGGGAACCTCAAACCACCGAAAGAGAAGCACCGAGAGCAGAGCACGTCCTTTGGACCCAAGGTTCCTGTGCCAAGATGCTGTCACTGGATTTGGATTCAGCTTACTGGACTGTGATAAATTCTCTTACTGAACGGACTTATAATTTATAAATGGATTTGCAGCTTTTACTGGACTGTGTCAATAAAGCTTCTCTTCGTGAAACCTTCTATGCATGGTAATACTCTTTTCCACGTTGTCTTCTGAATCCAGCTGGAGTTTTTGGCAGTTCTCTGTCAATGTGCTGCAGCTCATATCTCTTTAAGAGTGATCTGTAGCATTTTACTTGTGTGTGATACTAATATTTCTGTTCAGTAGTTTCTGCATTCTCTTGGTGTAGGTATAGTTAGTATTGTTGAAATGGTTGTGGGTGTGTTTCAGGAGGCAAGTATATCAGAATGTCCCAGGAAATAGAACTGTTAGGTATTAGAGTTCAGTAGACATGGAAATCCAGTTACAGTGAAGAGTAGGTTTTTTTAATTGTGTAACAGAAGTGCGAAGAAAAAGGATCATCTTCAGCGTCAGAGTTATGTGATGTCTTCTAATGAGATTCAGAGTCTGCATATATGATATGTGGCTGAAGGGAATTGTGATGCAGTGGGAGTTGAAAATACAGGCATCTGAAGAATGTGTCATATTGGTCATTAGTATAAGTATTGCAGTTATCATGGAATAGATTTGAGAGGAATACTGTATGCTGAGTTACCAAGGAGAGTTAATGAGCCATTGGTTGTCAGAAGATGGATGAGAACATGGAGACAGTGGGATTTTGAGGTCTTTGTTTTCCCTGTGATGTTCTGATGACGCAGTGGTCAAGAGTTTGAGTGCTAACCAAAAAGGTGAGCAATTCAAATCTGCCAGCCACTGCTTGGAAATCCTATGAGGTAGTTCTGCTCTGTTCTGTAGGGTTGCTATGAGTTGGAGTTGACTTAGAGACAAAGTGTTTATTAAACTATTATGTATTTCTCATATTTTCACATCTAAAAAACATTTCTTCATGATACCCTGCAGTACACATTCAGGGAAGTTTGAAAGTACCCACATTCTGGAAAAGCGCAGGTAGATTAAGAATCTTGTCATATGCTCTGCTTTCAAAAGGAAATCTTTAGAAAGCAGGGTCCAGTAGCTTTGGGGCTGTTAGAGTTGTACCTGTTCAGTACTTCTTTACCAGCTTTTCTTTTGTAAGAAGGGTCTGTTAAAGCAGCCTTTCCCCAAATGTGCAGTAATTTTGCATCCGTGACTGACACTACACAATGCTCCGGCATCTTTTTATGATTAGGGCAAAAGCCAATTACTAGATCTTCATGTAAATACAGTACCAGGAAATCGTTATGTAGTACTGTAAAAGTTAACTGTTTTGTGCTTGGTAATTCGTAATTATGTTTTTCCCCCTTGCCTTCCATCTCAGCTGTTGCTTCAGAAAAACTAATAGAACTGTACGTACTCAGCCACTGTGCTCTGTGGTCTGTTGCTTCCTGCGCAGCAGTGATTAGCACTCTGTAATGTTGTGTGTAGGGGTGCAGGTGTTCAGTGTCTGCACTGCTCGACATGACTGTTTGTGGTGTAGTCAGAAACTGAGCACACATTTCTTGATAGGGCAAAAGAAATGTAATTTTTTTATATAAAGTGGATTGCTGCTAGTATACATAGGAAACTTAGAATAGTGAAAAAAATTATGGATGAATTAAGAATCTCTGGATGTTTTTTCCCTGACTTGTCATTCATTGGAAACCCTGATGGCTTCGTGGTTAAGTGCTGCAACTACTAACCAAAAGGTTGGCAGTTCAAATCCACCAGGCACTTCTTGGAAACTCTGTGGGGCAGTTCTACTCTGTCTGTAAGGTTGCTGTGGGTTGGAATTGACTGGATGGCAGTGGGTTTCATTTAGTGTGCCCTTGATTTGCTTAAGTCCTTTAACCGCTCTGGTAGACTGTTGTTTGCTTATCTTTCTGAAGGTAATTACACCTCTTGGAGAAGGGTCAGATTTCTTGGATCATTGAATGACTGTACATGCTTGTGTGCGTACACATTCTACATATTTTTATGTGCGACTTCATAGAGTTTATGTGCAACTTCACGGAGTTTATGAGTTCCTTGAAGCCCCTGTATCAGATCTGGTGAAGGATATTTTATCTAGGTCATGTTAATCCTGTCCTTCTCAAAACTGAAAGGGAACAGTTAAAGGTGGTATCTAGGGAGTGATACAGAAGGGAAACAGGAGGTGTGCTGCTGCTGCTGCTGTTAGGTGCCACTGAGTCAGTTCCAACTCATAGCAACCCTGTGTACCACAAAATGAAACACTACTTGGTTATGCACCATCCCGATAAGCATTACACTGAAGCCTGTTGTTGGCAGCCATTGTGTCTTTCCATCTTGTTGAGAGAATCTTCCTCTTTTTTGCTGACCCTCTGCTTTACCAAGCGTGATATCCTTCTCCATGGTCTGATCCCTCTTAGCAAAATATCCAAAGTGTGTGAGATGTAGTCTCTCCGTTCTTGCTTGTAAGGAGCATTCTGGTTTTTTGTATTTCTTCCAAGGCAGATTTGTTCCTTCTTTTTGCTGCCCATATTGTGTTAAGTGGATGACAGATTTCTTTAAAAACTCTTAAAGCATACTGATAGAACCTTGGTTGACTGAGACTTCCTAATAGTTCTAATAATAATTAGCAGAAAGCACATAGCCCTTAGTGTCTGCCAGCATTGGGTTTTTTTTAGCACTTTAAGTAAGACAGTCATAGATTATGAATGTATTTCAGTCCTAAGTCTGTAAGTCATATATATGGGTATGTTAGAAAAGCTTGGTATGGTTTGTATCTGACATCAGTTAGTCAAATATTTGTCTAGCATACAACATGTAGTCAATGTCCATCAAAACATTAGACACCAATATACTAAAACATCTTTAATGTAATACAGTAATAATAATGTTTTGATGTGTATTATAATGTATCACTTGTATGTTATTATGAACCACTGTATGTACCTCACATTTTTAATTGAAAAGACTTTACAGGGAGTTGGTTCTAACTGCAGGTTGTACATAAATCAGGCATTTGTAAGCCAGGGGCTGCCTTTATATCTGTTCATGTAATCCTAAATAAAGTTTTGTTGTTTTTATTTTTAAACAATAGTTTGGGAAAGCAATAAAATTTAAATCTCATTGTGTTAGTCCTTAGTGTCTTAATATTTTAAGTACTCACCTTTGAGATGGGTATTCCAGTCTTCATTTTATAGATGAAGAAACTAAAGTTAGATTGGTTAAGAAGTGAGGATAGAGAGATTAAGCTGAAACAGTCATAGTTAAAACCAAACACCAAAGTAGAGAATTGGAACAAAGTCTTTTTAAATTCCGAAAGAGAAGAATTGTGTTAACTGACTTTGTTAAACAAATTTATGATAACTTTCCCAGAGTTGAACTGACATTGACCTTTGCAGTATCAGGATAAATTCATTCATTCCAACAAATATTTACCGAATGTATATTACAAAGCTTTATTCTAAATAACCATGGTTCCTTTTTCTCAGTGCTTCATTAGGTGATTTTTGTATTGTAGATTCCACTTGGGCAGATAGTATGCTTTCTTAAACCTAATTGAAAAACAAGGGGCATTGACAGTGTAGTCAGTGGGTAAGTGTTAGGTGGTTAAGGGGTCGGCAGTTCCCAAACTGTGAGCTGTGCCTCGGGGAAAAGACCTGCTGGCCATCTTCTTCCATTAAGAGTACTTACAGCCCAGGGAGCTTTGTGAAACAGTTCTACTCTACCCATTAAGGTTACTATGAGTCAGATTTAAAAACAGCATTGCCTGTGATCCAAGTGAAAAGTACCTAAGCATATTTGAAATCTTCACTATAAGGTGTTTCTTTCCTGAGCTTTGACTTTGAATATGAGAACTAAAATCTTAGTGAATAAGTGACTTTTTAAGATTTCACTTACTGAATTCCTTAATAGTTATTCTATTGACTTGAAATCCACTGAAGGAAGAAAGAACTCAGTGCTGTGGAGTCTATTCCGTCTCATAGTTTCCAAAGAGCGCCTGGCAGATTTGAACTGGCAGCCTTTTAGTTATCAGATGTACCACTTAACTACTACTCTGCCAAGATTCACTAGCAAACTTTTAAGTCTTAACGATTTTTTTAAACTTCTGAAGTTGATTTATAATATGAAAGTACACAGGTTTTTTTGACTGTAAAGAATAGGGTGGGTTATCTATTTCTTAGTAATTTGAAGCAGTCCTTTAATACATTTGGCGTAAAAGTCCTTTTTCTGACATACACATTGCAGGTCTCTTCTTCTGTGGGCTTCGTCTTTGCTCTTATTGGTGTTCTTGATGAAGAAAAGTTTTTCATTTCAATGTGTTGTTAAATAAATCACTTTATAAATAGTGTTTGGTCAGATGTATTAACCATGTTCAATTTTTGCATGTCCTTGCTAATTTTTTTTGTCAGGTTATCTGGTGAGCTCTTCAGACATGTTAAAATCTTCAGATTTGATGGTGGAAATATCTATTTCTCCTGTTTATATATTGTGACATTTCATTTCAAAGAAAATATAAATTTACAATTGTTTTCTCTGTTGAAATAATTTTATTTTTCTGAAATATCTTTTTCTCATTGTGATTGAGTGCAAGTGTACAATCAGTTTAAATGTGCATGCCCACCTCTGCAGCTCCTTTTGCCCTCCTTGTCTGCCTGCACACACCTCCTTTCCATTCTATACATATCATAATCTCTTAACAATCTCCTGTCCCCTACTCTCCACCCTCTCCGCTGGCATCTAGTAAGAAGCCAGTCGGTTGGCATCCTATAGATACATAGAGCCATTGAGTGCACACAGGATACAGTCACTCTGTGTCCCTGAGTTCAACCCATTCCTGTCTGAAGAGGTGACCTCAGTAATGATTTATGATCAGGATCAGCATCAGGTCTAGGGACCATGTTCCCAGGGGAATCCCCAGGCCGTCAGACCATTAGTTGTGGTCTTTCAGTGGAGTTCTTAGGGTACACCCCTTTTTTCCTTGTGTTGCCGCTGGGACTCAACATCAAGGCTGTCGGTGGTGGCCGGGCACCATCTGGTTCTTCTGGTCACATGTTGATGCCAGCCAGCCAGCCAGCCAAGTGCCGTCGAGTCGGATCTGACTCATGGCGACTCTAGGGGCCAGGGTAGAACTGACCGCCAGAATATTCAAGGAGCGCCTGGTGGATTTGAACTGCTGACCTTGTTGATATAGTCACTAATTCAAGTTTGTCTTTCTGTTTTCTGGGTTCTTTTCCCTCATGTCATTGTCCTTGGTGATCATCTGTTCTAGTTGAGTTGAGACCATTTGGTGTAAGTGTAACTCAAATGGCAGTTTGCTGGCTTTTAAGACCCTATACACCACTTACCAATATGGGGTGCAGAAGACTCTCTTAGCAATAGGCTAGTTATGCCAGTTGGTGTCGATGTCCCCTGAGAGCATGGTCCCTGGAGCCCCGACTGTGCTACTCTGTTCTTGCAATATTGGGTTAGGATTGGAAGTGTTTTCAGGTTATGTTGGAGTCTGGTTAAATTGATCTTCTTTCTAATGTGTGCTGTCACTGATTGCACCCAAACAAATTTTTATCAAGTAATTCATAACCAACTCTCTCCTTCCCTCCCTTCCTCCCTCCCCTTACTCCCCCCTCCCACAACCGTTAAAGAGTTTTCTGTATGAGTCTGTTTTTAAATCCTTATAGTAGGGGTCGCGTACAATATTTCTTCTTGTGCCGCTGACTGGTTTCACTGAACGTAATGTCTTCAGTTGAAAGCAGGTTATGAGATGCTTCCTAAAATCATCATTGTTCCTATCATTGCATGGTGTTCCACTGAGTATATGTACCATAGTTTATTCATTTGTCTGTTGTTGGGCATCTGGGTTGATTCCATCATTTGCTATTGTGGACTGTGCTGCAGTAAACATTTGTGTGCATATATCTGTTCATGTGATTGCCCTTGCAGTGAGATTACTGGGTCAAATGGTATATTTATCTCCAGCTTTTTAAGGAAGTGCCAGATTGCTTTCCAAAGAGGTTGTACCGTTTTGAATTTCACCAGCAGTGTAGGAGAGTTCCAATTTCTCCACAGCCTCTCCAGCATTTGTTGTTTCTGTTTTTTGGATCATGGCCAACCTTGTTGAGGTGAGATGCTATCTCATTGTTGTTTTGATTTGGATTTCTTTCGTGAGGATTTCCACAGGTGTCTTTTGGCTGCCTGGAAGTGCTCTTTAGAGAAGCATCTGTCCATCTCCTTTCCCGTTGATTAATTGGATTATTTGTCTTTTTCTTGTTGTTTTGCAGTACCTTGTACATTATGGAGATCAGATGTTGGTCTGACATATAGTTGCCAAATATTTTTTCTGATTCTGTAGGTGGTCTTTAATGCTTTTGATAAAGTCTTTGGATGAACAAAAGTGTTCGATTGTTAGCAGTTCCCATTTATCTATTTTCTTTTCTGTTGATCATGCTTTGTCAGATTTTGGTCCGTCTGAGTTGAGTGTTGGAACTTCCATTGTTGACCCTACTTTTTCTTGCATGATCTTTGTTATTTTAAGTTTGATATTTAGGTCTTTTATCCATTTTGAGCTGATTTTTGTGTAAAGTGTGAGATATGGGTCTTGTTTCAGTGTTTTGCAGATGGATATCCAATTTTGCCAGCACTATTTGGTAAACAGACTGTTTTCACCCCAGTTTACAATCTTAGGGCCTTTGTCAAATATCAGCTGTCCATAGGACTATGGTGGCAGCTCTGGAGTGTCAACTCTGTTCCATTGGTCTGTATGTCTCTTTTGTACCTGTACCAGGCTGTTTTGACTACCGTGGCAGTGTAATAGGTTCTGAATTCGGGTAGCGAGAGGCATACCAGTGTGTTCTTCAGTAGTGTTTTGCTTATCCAGGGTTTCTTCCCTTTCCAGACAAAGTTGGTGATTGGTTTCACCATCTCATTAAAAAAATGTCACTGGAATTTGAATTGGGATTGCATTGTACATGTAAATCGCTTTGGGTAAAACAGACATTTTCCCAATGTGAAGTCTTCTATCCATGAACAGGGTAGGTTTCTCCATTTATATAAGTCTCAGTTTCTTGCGGTAAGGTGTTGTAGTTCTCTTTGTACAGGTCAGTTATTTCTCTTGTTAGATTTATTCTTAGGTGTTTTATCTTTTTGAGGGCTATAGTAAATGGTGTTGATTTGCTGATTTCTTTTTTTTAATGATCTCATTGTTGGTGTAAAGGAATCTTACTGCTTTACTTACGTTTATCTTGTATCCTGAGACTTTGCTGAACTCTTCTATTAGTTTGAATAGTTTACTTATGGATGCTTTAGGATTCTCTGCATGTACAATATCATCTGCAAATAGGGATATTTTGACTTCTTTGCTGATGTGGATACCCTTTATTTCTCTGTCTTGTCTAATTGCTCGGGCCAGAACTTCTGTTATAATATTGAATAGTAGAGGTGGGAGTGGGCATCTTTGTCTAGTTCCCGATTTCAAGAGGAAGTCTTTCAGTCTGTCACCATTCAGGTTGATGAGGGCAGTTGGCTTTGTGTAGCTGGCCCTTACTGCATTAAGGAATTTGCCCTCTATTCCTATTTTGCTGAGAGTTTTTATCATGAATGGGTACTGGGCTCGGTCAGATGTCTTTTCTGCATCAGTTGACAAACTCAGGTGATTCTTGTCTTTTGTGTTATTTATGTGGTTGATCACATTGTTTTTCTGGTGTTGAACTAGCCTTGCATCCCAGATGTAAATCCAAATTGGTCATGATGAATTATTTCATATGTTGTTCAATTCTACTGGCAAGTCTTTTGTTGCAGATTTTTGCATCAAGGTTCATGAGTGATACCAGTCTGTAGTTCTCCTTTTTTGTTGGGTCTTTCCCAGGCTTTGGTACGAGGGTTATATTGGCTTCATAGAATGAAATGGGGAGTATTCCATCCCTTTCTGTGCTGGGAAATAGTCTCAGTAGTATTAGAGTTAACTCTTCCCTAAATGCTTGGTAAAATTCTGCAGTGAAACCATCTGGGCCAGGGCTATTTTTGATGACTTTCTCAATCTTGTCCTTTGTGATGAGTTTATTAAGTTGTTCTGCTTCTTCTTGTGATAACTTTTGTACGTGGTATGACTAGGAATTGTCCATGTCCTCTAGGTTTTCAGATCTGTTACAGTCTTTTGCTGTATTCTGTTAGGACAACTTTTGATTTCTGTTGGATCTGTTGTACCATCCTCCATATCATTTCTTAGTTCAGGTAATTTGTTTCCTTTCCTGTTTTCCTTTAGTAAGTTTAGCCAATGGTTTGTCAATTTTGTTGGTCCTTTCACAAAACCAGCTTTTGGTCTTATCATTTTTTTTCAGTTCTTCTTAATTCATTTAGTTCTGCTCTGATCCTTGTGATCTGTTTTCTTTTGGTGCCTGAGGGGTTCCTCTGTTGCTCTCTTTCTACTTGTTCAGCTGTAGGGTTAGTCTTTGGTTTGAGTCCTTCTTTTTGGATGTGTGCATTTATAGAGATCATTTTACCTCAGAGCCCTGCTTGGACTGTATCCCGTAGGTTCTGGTAAGTGTTTTTGTTGTCATTTGAATGCATAACATTATTTATTTCATCCTTGATTTCTTCTATCACCCATGGCTTTTTGACCAAGATGATGTGCAGCTTCCAGGAGTTCCAGTTTCTACCTATGTTTTTTTCTGCTATTGATTTCAATTTTTATGGCTCTACACTTTGAGAAGATGCTTTGCAGTAATTCAGTGGTTTAAATTTTGTAGAGACTTGCCTTATGTGCAAACACATAGTCTGTTTAGGAGAATATTCCATGTGCACTGGAGAAGAAGATGTAGTTATCTGTTGATGGATAAAAAAATTCTGTATATGTCAATGAGGTCTGCTTGGTTAATGGTAGCAGTAAGATCTTCTGTGTCTTTACTGAGCCTTTCTCTAGAAGCTCTGTCCAATACTGAAGATAGAGTGTTGAAGTCTCCCACTATTACTGTGTTGTGATCTGTCTCTTTTTCCAGTGTAGTCAGGGTTTCTTCAGTGCGTTTAGATGCTCTAGTATTGAGTGTATAAATATTTAATATTGTTAAGTCCTGCTTGTGTATTGAACCTTTTCAGCAATAAATAGTGACCATCCTTGTCCATGATGGTAGGTTTTACATTAAGATCTATTTTATCTGACATTAGTATTGCCACACCTGTTCTTCTTTGTATATTGTTAGCTTGGTGTGTATTCTTCTATCCTTTAATTTTCAGTTTGTTTGTATCTTTAAATCTAAGGTGAGTTTCTTGTAAGCAGCATATAAACAGGTTGTGTCCTTTGATCCAGCATGTGACTCGCTGTCTCTATACTGGAGCAGTCAGTCTGTGTACATTCACTGTAACTACTGATAGGCATGTGTTTAATGCTCTCATTTTTATGTAGTGATTTTTGTGTGGATGTTTTGCCTGTTGCTCTTAATGTTCTGTTCTGGGTCATTCTTTATAGATTAATTTTTCACCCTTTTCAGTGATGGCTTTGTATTTGTTGAGACTCCCATGTTGTGTTTCTTGTTTCGATTTGCTGCATGTTTATTGTGCTTTGTGGCTACCCCTGTGATCCCCCTTAATAAACTAAGTTTAAACCCAATTTTAACTTCTTCATATCTTACTAAGTTCCTCATCATCTGGAAGAACTCTAACTACTGTAGCATATCCTTTTTAATGTGATGTTATCTTAGTTTTCGTGATATGGTCACTGGATCTCTTCTTTTAATTTTATGGCTTTGATTAAGTTTTGTGTCTTCCCTAATTGAGTAGGTTTATGGATATTGTGTCTTGCATTGCTTCCTAAAATATAGACTTAATAATTTTGTTTTTCTAAGCAAGAGCATCTTTCAGTATTTCTTGTAGCTTTGGTTTGGTGTTTAATTTCATCTTTATATTTGGAAGATGGTTTTGCAGGACATATAATTCTTGTTTGGAAGTTTTTCTCCTTCAGGGCTTTGATTGTGTCATCCCACTCCCTCCATGCTAGCATTATTTCTACTGAGAAGTCAGACAAAAGCCTACATAGCTCCCCTCTGAGTGTTAGCTTTGCTTTGAGTCTTGCTGTCTTTAACAGTTTCTGTTTATGTTTCATTTTCTTAAGCTTGACTATAATATGTCTTGGTATTTTTCTTTTGGGGTCTGTTTTATGTGGTGTTTGATACACATCTTGCATATCTATGATCTCTTATAATTTCAAGAAGTTTTCTTACAGCAACTCAACAACAGTACTCACAGTGTTTTCAGGTGTCTTCCCTGTTCAGGAACTCCAACTAATTGCAAATTGTTCCCCTGATACAGTCCCACATATTTCTTAACGCTTCTTCTTTTTTCTTGTTTTTTTTTTTTTTTTCCTCTGATTTCTCTTTGTATTTGCTGGTGCCAGTAGCTCTATCTTCATGGTCAGTAAGTCTAGTTTCCAGTTGTTCAGTTCTACTGTTTTGGCTTTGAAACAAATTGTCTAATTCTGTAATTTTGTTACTGACCTATCAGATTTCAGAATGCTGATGTTCCCTCAGTTTGAGGGAACTTAATTTTTCATTTGGCTCTACTGCATTTTGTATAATGTCTGGGAGGTTCTCTCTATATAATTCTTTTGTAATCAACCTCTGATAGTTTTCTGGAGCTGTGGTGGAATGTTTTTTTAAATGTTTCATTAGGGTTTGTTGCTTACAGGACATCTAGAGGGTGTTTAGTTTCTCTGGTATTGCCTTAACAGGAGTTGAGGCACAGTTCTGAGAAGGAAGTTGATCACCAGCCACCTCTGTGTAGTCTAATGACTAGGCCCAGTAGAATCTCTGGAGTAGCAGGCTCCGGCTTCTGGCTGGTAAAGACATGGCTCTACTTAGGATGTCACGGGGGAGGCCATCAACTGATCCTTTGTTGTGGGCTGGTAAAGGCTAGAAGAGATGATCTCAGGCTGCAGTTATTTCTCTAGGCAGTCTTATGTTTAAAGTTAAAAGCTATCTGACCACTTACAAAATCAATCAGGCTGTCAGATGTGTGCAGCCCCTCCTTCCAGCTGATAATGGAGGCACTTCTTCAGCTGTCCACAGGTGTTGTGATACAGTTCAAGGGACAGGCTACTGTTCTGCTGACATCCCTTGTTGGGCCCAACCTGTAAGGCTACACTGTAAACACAGCTTTTCTGCTGGCAAAGTGCTCCATGGGCTGACTGCTTCAGCTGGGAATTAGCCCCTGCTGAGACCTCTGATTGGGTAACTCTGCCTCGCAGTCAAACATGATGGCATCCTGGTCAAGCTGTCCCGCCCCCCATGGACCAGCAGAATCAAAGGCAGAGGTCTGAAAGAGAGTGGAGGGGCTGTGGTGCTCTGATTCTGGAGCTGGGCTCTCAGAATGTGTCTATTCCACCTGCTGATCACTTTAGCACAGCAGCTCTGTGTAGCTGCTGAGTGAGCGTCTCCCCAGCCTGCCCGCCAACGAAAAGGAAAAAAGTTAAAAACACTACTTACTTTTCAGTCCATCAGAGTGGGCCCATTCAACCAGCGTGGGTAGGGCTCAGCCAGAGACAGAGAGTTTCCTGTTTAGTGGCATGTAGTCCAAACTAACATCCCTATGTCATGTCTTAAGGATCACTGGATTTCCGGAAAGCTTTGTTTAATTATTAATCCAGGCCTTAATTTTCAGAGGAAATTAAGGAAACTTATGTAGTCTACCATCTTGAGTCCGCCTCTTCTATTTATCTTTAGTAATACTGGTACTACTGTAACTATATCAGCTTCTTTTTGGTTAATGTTTGCATAGTAAATGACGTACCATCCTTTTAACCTTTTGGTGTACTTATATTAATGTGTATCATTTGAAAGTACCATTTTTGTTAAGTACCCTTGAGTTGGTTCCAACTCATAATGACTCTGTGTTGTGCTCTGTGTCCTAGGGCTCACTGCAGAATACAGCACTGCCCAGTCTTGTACCATGCTCACAGTTGTTTTTATGCTTAAGCCCATCATTCTAGCCAGTGTGCATCAGTCCATCTGTTTGAGAGTCTTCCTCTTTTTCGCTAACCCTCCACTCTACCAAGCATGATGTCCTTCCCCAGGGAGTGATCCTTCCTTATAACATGTCCAAAGGATCTAAAATGCAGTCTTGCCCTCTTTGCTTCCAAAGAGCACTCTGGTTGTACTTCTTACGGAACAGATCTGTTTATTCTTTGGCAGTCTATAGTACATTCAGTATTATTCTCCAGCACCACAATGATAAGTCATCAATTCTTCTCTCATTGTCCAGCTTTCACATGTGTATGGTGTGATTGAAAATACCATGGTTTTGGTCAGTTGCATCTTATTCTTCAGGGTGACATCTTTGCTGTGCAGTACTTTAAAGAGAACCTTTGCAGCAGATTTTCCAAATGCAGTGCGTCTTTTGCATTCTTCACTGCTGCTTCCGTGGGTGTTAATCATGATGTTGGTTACTGGTCCAGGGTGAAAATTTTTGTTTTCTTGATGTTAAAGTGCAACCCATCCTGAAGGCTTTGGTGTTTGATTATCAGTTGATTATCAGTGTTTCACATCTTCACAGTGTTGTGTGATCTGCATTACTCAGGTTGTTAATGAGTCTTGCTCCAATCCTGATGCCTTGTCCTTTGTCATGTAGTCCACCTTTTTGGATTATTTGCTCAGTGTACAGATTGAAAGTACCATACTTTCTGCTTTTTAAACTCATTGGACAAGTGGAAGCATTTAGTTCATTTACATTAAATGAATTATCAGTGAATTTTTGTTCAGGTTTACCAGTACGACACTCTACTGTTATATTGCTCAATTTTATGAAAATAAAATTTTGCTGAAGAAATTCAAGCCAAATTCAAAAGAAGAGATATCATTGCTAATGTCAGGTAGATCTTCGTTGAAAGCAGAGCTTTCTAGAAAGATGTTCACCTGTGTTAACATTGGCTGTGCAAAAGCATTCAACTGTGTAAATTGTAACATTATGTAAAGCATTGCGAAGAATGGGAATTCTGGAACACTTAATTTTACTTGTAAAGAACTTGTACATAAACCAAGAGGCAGTAGTTTGAACAGTAAAGGGGATACTGTGTGGTTTAAAGTCAAGAAGATTCTGTGTCTGGGTTGTGTCTTTTCACCATACTTACTCAGTTTGTATACTGAGGTGATAGTCCAAGAAGGTAGACTGTATTGAAGAAAATGCAGCATCAGGATTTGAGGAAGACTCATTAACAACTATGTTAGATGATACAACTATGCTTGCTGAAAGTGAAGAGAACTTGAAGCACTTACTGATGAAAATTAAAAACAACAGCCTTTAGTATGGATTACATTTCAGTATAAGAGAAGAAAATCCTCACAGCTAAACAAAGAAGCATCAATAAGTGGAGAAAACATTGAAGTCCAGGTTTCATTTAACTTGGATCCACAATCAGTGCCTATGGAAGCAGCAGAACGGAAATCAATGATGTATCACATCTGGAAAATCTGCTGCAAAAGACCTCTTTAAAGTATTAAAAAGCAAAGATTTCACTTTCAGGAGTCAAGTGTCACTCAAGCCCACGCCATGCTATTTTCATTTGCCATATGTGTATACAAAAGCTGGACAATGTATAGGAAGACCAAGGAATAATTGACTCCTTTGGATTATAACACTGTGAATTGTCAGAGGAGTGAACAAATCTGAGTTGTAACAAGTGCTGCCAGAATGTTCTTTGTAAGCGCAGATGGTGAGACTTTGTCACATGTACTTTGGATAAGTTATCAGGAAGAACAGCTCTTGGAGAAGGATGTCATATTTGGTAAGGTGTGTGGGTCAGTGAAAGAGAGGAAGGCCCTCAGGGAAATAGATGGACACAGTAACTCCAAAGATGGGCTTAAGCATAAGAATTTAAGAGGGTGATGGAGGAGCAGGCAGAGTCACCACCAACTTGAGAGGAACCTAAGAACAGCCACAGCAACTGTATTTTCCTATTTGTTTCTTCTTCTCCCACAGTTCTTTTAATCAAGTATGTTTTATTATGTTGTTTTTCTTCCCATTAGCCTGTTTTATGTTATGACCCATTTAGTAGTTTCCCTAGAGATTGCAGCATTCATCCTTGACTTGCTGTCATGCACACACCCACTGCCATTGACTTGATTGCAACTCATAGAGACCATGGAGGACAGAATAGAACTGCCCTATAGAGTTTCTAAAGAGCATTTGATAGTATGTGATTTGCCAGCCGTTCAGTTAGCAGCTGCACACTTAGCCGCTAAACCACCAGGTAGATGTTGCTTTATAGATGAGGAAACTGAGACTCAAATAGTAAGGTTACAATTAATGATGGATAGAGACAGGCTGCGTCTAGAACTGGTGCTCTGCTGACTACTCAGTTTTAATGCTTCTCTAATACTTTCCCAAAGGGTAGTCTTACAGTTTCATTGCTCTGAGACCTTGAAGGTCTCCTTGTAGTCCTAATAAGGACTATCTCCTAATTTTTTTGTAATTTGGTATAGTAGTGTTTCCATCAGGTTTTTAGCTTTTACACCTATATATGATATTTACACAATATAAAAGACACTGGTGGTACAGTGGTTAAGGACTCAGCTGCTAACTGAAAGGTTGACATTTTGAGGCCACCAATTGCAATGTGAGAGGAAAGATGGAGTGATAAGCTCCTTTGAAGAGCAGAGCCTGGGAAATCCTATCAGTTTTCTTCTGTCCTGGAGGATCACTGTGAACTGTGCTTGATGGCATACAACAACACTACTACTTAAGAGAAACATGGTTAGAATTTTGATTTGTCAGATATCTTAAATAGACAGTTCTTAAATGGAAATAATTTTTAAATAGAATGTTTTACAACCACATTGTCTTGAAAACACTTTCACAGCACTGAGAGAAATTTTGGCCCCATTTTACAGACATGCAACCTATGATTTTGTGCTAACGTCATATAGCTGTCTTCAAGCTAGATTTTTTGACCTAGTGCCCTGTGCTTTTCCAGTCTCTTTACCAGTAATACTGGATCCACAGGTGGTAACTCAGTTTTATTCTATGATCCTGAAGTAGGGATTTTTGTTACTATTCTGCATACTGTCTCTTTTAAGCCTGTTTAGCCTGTAATTATTTAATGGATTGAAAGTGAGCGCTGTTTGAAAACACTTATAAACACTTGAATTTATTAGTTGTTGATAAAAGCTTACCTGGTAGTTAAGCTTGGGAAAGCAGGTTCATACATATTCTAACAGCTGCTTACTATATGGTTATTTTTTTGATTGTTGTGTTCGTGTTTTTTAATGAGTTTAACATTTGAACATGCATCTCTACTTCATTAGCAGGATAAATGTTGAATACTACGAAGTTTTTTAATGTTGTTTACCTGCCCTTTCCATGAAAATAGACTACGTAGTTGTGATTCTCTTACTTTGAAAACACAAAACTGAAATAGGAATAATTTATAGGAGTTTGATTAAGCAGTTTGATGGGTAGCTTAGTTAAACTACTTTTCACAGCTAGGCAGTGCAGTTTTGACGTTGGTCTTTGGCAAAGTGAATAGCAGCCATTGGCCATAGTGAGACTGGACAGGAGAGTGTAGATGAATGAGTACTGCTGATTCATAGCCATTCTTTATTCCTTAGAGATTTTATAGAAGTACAGAAACACAGGACTTTGAAGCAAAAATTTTATGAAGAACTGCCTTAAACTTTTTATTTGGGACAAAGGACTTTGGAGTTGTTGTATCTGTAGTACTACATTTTCAGAGTTAAATGTAACCCAGAAGTTGGTTTTAGCATTTACTTCCCCTCAAAAATGTATAATGTTAAGAAAACATTGTTTAAAAATGTGGTACTACACACAGATGATACTGAAAATGCATATGTAATAAGTTGTCTCTTTGCTTGAGTGTACCACACAAATGATACTGAAAATACCTATAATAAATTGTGTTTTCCCTGAGTGTACCACTAATTACTGTTTTCAAAACCCATTTATCCTAGCTTACTTTTCTTTCACAGTAGTGACAGCTTGAAAATACTTGCTGAATCATGTTTTATAGATAAATTAGTTAATTTTTGAACTTCATTTTAAAATTTATCCTCTTCTGTAATAATTTTAATTTTTTGTTTTGTTTTTAATGTGACTCCCTGATTAATGAAGCTATTGAGCCCACTTAGAAACCCTGGTGGTGTAGTGGTTAAGTGCTACATCTACCAAGCAAAAGGTTGGCAGTTTGAATCTGCCAGGCATTCCTTGGAACCTGTATGGTGCTTTTCAGCTCGATTCTGTAGGGTTACTATGAGTCTGAGTCATTCAAGGTGACAGTGGGTAAGCTTTCTGCTTATGAGCATTGTGTCTTGACACCTAGAAGCATTTATATGCAAAGTTTGGCCTCTTTTACATTAGATAATTATTTGGAGATTTGGGGCTACCTGTTATAAGGGGACAAGGCGGATCTTTTGCAAGGTAGTAGAAGTGGCAGTATCTGTGGTCTTGTAGGCTGGTATCCTCTTACCTGCTGGGGATGCAGAGAGTCTGGGACTTGAGGACTTGAGTAGGCATTCCACTGCCATCAAGTTGATTCCAACTCATAGCAACCGTATAGGTCAGAGTAGAACTGCCTCATAGAGCTTCCAAGGACCGCCAGGTGGATTTGAATTACTGACCCTTTGGTTAACAGACATTAACACTTAATCACTACCCCTGCAAGGTTTCCACAGATAAGCATCGATGGAAGTTTTATAGGAAGGTCAGCGCCTACTGCTACTCCTAGGAACCTGCCTGTGTAGTTGGAGGATTTAAAATTCAGAATCAGTCTGCTTTCTGCTGCTCTCTGGAAAGGGAGACCTTACATAGATCTATTATTGATAACTTCCTCTCATCCCAGAGTCCACCTAGCCTGTGATGTTCTTACCCACTGCTGGCTTGCTTTGCACAGGAAAGGCAACTCCTGAGAGAGAGCCATAGATATTTAAAATGTAGTTATCTGTGTGGTGGTGAAACACACACCTAATATTTGATTCAGGCATTAGGCTTTCAAACTTGTCTCTCAGAACATTTTACATCTGAAAGGCATGTATTAGAGCTTAAAAAAGACAGATAGATGCAACCACCAGCATCTTGTCTCTGCTTAGCTCTCTATAATAGATAGGTGACTAATGTTAGAGTCATGCAACCTACCTTTTGTCAAAGCCTAAGAATAAAATTTTTAAGTTTTAAGTTACTCTTTAATATTTTTTTTCTCGAGATGCCTTTTTTTTACTATGTCTGTATTTGTGAGATTATATACTTTTAACTATTTAGAGATTAAGTAGAGCTGAAACCTTAGTCCCCCCCATGGAGTCATACGAAAATAAAATCAGAATCATTAGAGAAATGCTGTTGTGTACTCATAAGTTGAATTCCTTCTGATGATGCTAATAAGCAAGAAACAGAATTTAGATACTTGTTCAGCAGATGTTTGAATATTATGTGCAGATCACAGATTTGCTGTGAATGTGTGCATGCATTGTTGTGTAACAGACAAACACTACTAAAGGATGTGTGCATATGTGATCTTTATTTTACTTGATGGCAATTATGCATAAATATCAAACATTTAATATAAATAGCTTTTATAGTATTATTGATTTTATATGGCTACATTCAAGTTTCTAGGTTAATCTGTTAACAGGCTCTCTAAAAAACAGCAAACCAAACCCACCGCTATTGAGTTGGTTCCAAATCATAGCGACCCAGAGGTCAGATCCATAGAGTTTCCAAGGAGCACTTGGTGTATTTGAACTGCTGACCTTGTGGTTAGCAGACGCAGCACTTAATCCACTACACCACCAGAGTTTCCTAGCGCTCTAGTATCTGCAAATTTCAGAGTTAACAGGTGTCCTTAGTATCATGTCATTTTAATTATAATCATTCACGCCTTGATAGTCTCAAGGTAAAAAGACAGAGAGTTAGCTCTGTAAATACAACATCTGTTCTCTTTTCCCTGATCATTCTCCATAGGCTTAAGTCATCCTCTGTGTCCGCCCAGTGTGTGCTGTGCCCACATACTCCAACCCTGTGTTCCCGTCCAACCACCTGGCCTTTTTACTACAGCTTCATGTTCCCTCTATGTACAGTATACTTGAGGAAATTGCCAGCTGCACTTGACACTTTTTCTGTCTTTTGGCTGAAGAGTTTGAGATAGCAGATACTATAGGCCATAAGGCTTTGAATTTCAGTAGTGATTGCATCACTGTGCTTACAGCTGGTAAGGGAAAGACAAAACATGATAAGTGGAAAGAGAAGAGATCATAGAGGGATGTATCCTGAATCTCCAGTGTGTGGTAATTTTTAGTTGGAGATTTAAGGTTCATAGGAGATTAGAGTTTTACACATTATCAGCTCTTTGATTTACTGAGGCCCAGAGCAGACAAATCGTTTAACCCAAAGTCACACAGCCAGTTAATGCTAAAGAAAAGGATCATAGAAATATTCCTGTCTCCATATCTAGTACTCATTCCACTGTTACAATTTTCATGTTTGTAAATTTACAGTAGATGATTAACAGCCACTTTAGAAAACAGTTTGGCAGTTTCCACATTACATAATAATTTCACTTTTAGGAATCTTAAAAAAAATAAAAATAAGGTTTATAGAAAGATCGTACCCAAATATTCATGGAAGTATTACTCATAGTAGCCCCAAACTGGAAACAGTGCAAAATATCCATCAGCTAATGAATAGTTAAGTAAAGTGTGGTACATGCAGTGGAATACTGTTGGGCACTAAAATAAATGAAATACATGCTACAGCATGAATGAACCATGGAAACATTACACTTACTGAAAGAAGTCAAATAGAAAAGACTATGTTTTATAATCCCAAGTCTATGAACTGTCCAGTAAAGGAAATCTATAGAAAACAAGGATGCTTGGGGCAAGAGCAGGGATTGGCTGCAAATGGGGTCAGGGAATTTGTTTGGGTTCTAGACACATTCTAGAACTGAATTGTGTCAGTGGCTGCACAGCTATAGAAATTTACTATAAGTGATTGTATTGTGCTTTATAGTGGGTGAATTTTATGACATGTAAATTATACCATAATGAAGTCTTTGAAAATGTTAAATTTCACTTTTCGTAATTTTCATGAAGGGTAGCTTTCCAATCCCAACCCCAACCCCAGCCCCAACTCTTGATGTTTTTATTGCCTTTTATACTGTTCAGTTTCAATAGATTGCTGTTCTATATAAACTTGTGGCCAAAAGGATTTTGCTGTTTTACTATAAGCCTGTTATTACTCTTGGAGAAACACTGGTGGTATGGTGGTTCAGTGCTACGGCTTGTAAACAGAAGGCCAGTTGAGTGACTCCACCAGATGCTCCTTGGAAACTCCATGGGGCAGTTCTACTCTGTCATGTAGGGTCGCTGTGAGTCAGATTCGACTTGACAGCTGTGGGTTTGGGTATTTTTTGGGTTTGGGTTACTCTTGGTGGACCCTTGGTGGCTCAGTGGTTAAGAGCGTCTGCTAACCAGAAGGCCATCAGTTTGAATACACCACCTGCTCCTTGGAAACCAACCTTTTGAGGCAGTTCTATCCTGTATGGTCACCATAATTGCAGTTAACCCAGTGGCAGCCAGCATTACATAAAATGAATGAAAGAAGGTTGGGTGCAATATTGTCATATAATACTGCACATGAAGAATTTAGGTGAAATTGTTTGGAAAGTTGATCATTGTCATTCTAGTTGCACTGTTCATGTGGTAGAACTTCTTATATTCCTCTTGTAGCTATCTCTCTTGAGCATTGCTTGTAATAAATTAATGTAAATGTAGAGACCGGATAATTCTGTGTGCAGTGTTTCATAAATGTTGTTGAATTATGGATGTCTAAGAATCTCATAAAAGCTGTGGGCTCCTCCAAAGTATTTATATTGTCATATGACTTTTATAGTTGCACCAAAGCTCAGAAAGAGCCTGATTTAAGATCAAAAAGGAATTATACTGCTAATCCTTTTAAGAAGTAAACACAGTAGTTTTATTTCATTGTATTTTGATGTAAGTACAGATTTTCAAACAATGCATAAAAATAAGACTTTATAGCCACTAACTCTGAATTATCTGTGCTGTGTAAACTGAGACTGTAATCATGTTGGTGAGAACTTGATTAAGATTGTACCAATAATCTGTGTGAAGTAACAGTTCATTAGAATTTTTAATTAGAGAGTACTTAAGGCTTCTGTGTCATAAGACATTAAAATCTTTTAATATTTACCAGTAAACAATCACCTTAAGCCAGGGGAATCTGTATGAGGTCTGACAGTTAAGTCCAAGAACTTAATGGTTCTAAGTGCTGCATACCTTATTGCTGAATATGGCTACAGTCACCTTCAAAGTACTCTCCTTGGGAAGCTATGCGTTAATGTCAGTGCCTAGTCTATCCTTCAGAGCAATTTGGAACTCTTTCTGGAATGGTCATTGCACAGGGTGGCACAGTGACAAGTTGGAGAACTTAATTGTATAGTTGTCTGTGAGGGGGTTTTTAGCCAGTAAACAAGTAACTGTGTTGGAACACCCTCCCTACTCACCTGATCTGGGCCCCAGTGGCTTTTTTGTTTACCAAAAGATAAAGGAAGACAGTTGGATGGCATTCAGGATGTGAAGGGTAACATAATGACAGGTCTAATGGCCATTCCAGAAAAAGAATTCAAAAATGGCTGTGAAGGGTGGACTAGAGGCACTCGCATTGGCACGTAGCTTCCCAGGGGGAGTACTTCAAAGGTGACGGTAGTGATATTCAGCAATGAAGTATGTAGCACCTTTTTCTATGATGAATTCACGAACTTAATTGGTAGACCTTACATGTCATTCAGTTCTGAATTTTACTGCAGAGAATATGATCTTCAAATACAAGTATTTAAGAAAGAATCCTATTTAGACATGGTATGGCTTTGGTGATAAAGAGGATTGCTGATCTGCCTACCTAATCTTCCTTTCCTCCCCTGCTTGTTATTCACTTGCCTGTAAGTGTAGTGCTTGCTTTTCACCCTCTTTTTCTTAGTATAAATGTTCAGCTATATAGCCATTGTTTGTTTCAGTAATGAAAACTTGTGTCCAGTGAGTCAATTCTGACTCATAGCCACCCTATGGGACACAGTAGAATTGCCCCATAGGGTTTTCAAGGAGTGGCTGGTGGGTTGGAACTCCTGCCATCTTGGCAGGAGGCCAAGTTGTTAACCACTGTACCACGTAACCATTGTTAAATCATAAAGACATATTGACTTCACTAAACTGAGGAGGTTCTGGGAAATTCCACATTGCGTTAAAGTAGTTTGAATTGTTACTCAGCTGAAAAAATGATGGCTTTTGAAATTGTATTTCTGTTTATTCATGTTGTAGCTCAGAATGATTGTTTGCAAGAATTGTATCATCTATATATGATTTTGTTTTTAACTGCAGGACCGTGTTTATGTACAACAAAATAATGTGGAGAATGTCTACAATTTGGGATTAATTATTTTTCGAGATCAAGTTGTTCGTTATGGTTGTATTAGGGATCATCTACGACAAACTCTGTTGGATATGATTGCAAGAGAGCGAAAAGGAGAAGTTGTAGACAGGTATAGTCATCCTTTAATTCTTGGGATTTTGATTTTTAATGGTTATATTTCGAGATCAGTTCTCTGTCACAGTTTTATTAAAATAATTGAAAATTTGAATGCTGTGTACATTATCAGTATGTTTGTAATCTTCAGCAAAATTATATTTTTTTTAAGCAAAATTATATTTTTAAACAAGACCATTGTAAGCTTTTATTTAATGTAGTTGTTTTAAAAATATCAGCCACTAATTTTCCGTTTTTGTTTTTTACGGTGGCATTTTGTTGATTTCTTGCTGAATGACAACATTTTTATTTCTTCTTTTGGTCTTTTTTTTAAGACTGGCTACTTGTATTCTGATCATTTTTAAAGAACAATGCTGCACAACATCTTCTAAGATTGCTAAGAATTAGTATTCTTTTTCTGTTCCCACCCCCTTTCTAACATGATTGCAATGCTAGAATGACTTGAAACTTCAGGATTGCTTCCTCTGCTTCACTGTTTTCCAGTCAGCTGTAAGGTGAAAACTTGTAAAATTCTCAGTACTTTATCTTTGGTGCTTGGTAGAGGTTGCCCAAAAGCCTTTTAGTACAAAAAATTACGGTTCTTAGGAGTAGCTGCTCCTCTCCTTCATTTACTCTTCCTTACTTCCTAATAAACACACTTTTGATTCTCTTGGTATTTCTAATATATGGAAATAATTTGGGCACCCTGAACACACTTTCTTTTGAGTTGTATTGGGGTCAGAACAACAGTTAACATATGCTTTCTATTGAAGTGACTCTAAATACATGTTTCATAAGTAAGTTCCTTATAGAGATTGGTCACATAGATAAATGTTCAGAAGGTTTTTCTAGCTATTTCTGTTGCATTTTTTAATGATAATATTTAATGTATTTTGATTATCAAGTGCTTTAACTTCTTTTGACAGAGGCGCAATAAGAAATGCTTGCCAGATGTTAATGATTTTAGGTCTTGAAGGAAGATCCGTCTATGAAGAAGATTTTGAAGCTCCTTTTTTGGAAATGTCTGCAGAATTTTTTCAGGTAATCAGTGAAGGTATAAACACTCTTGGAGGATGTTCTGAAAGTTTTTGCATGTAGTTACTAATTTAAACATTTTGACCTTTTTTCTGAGGCTCATGTGTTGTTGGGTGCCATTCAATTGGTTCTGACTCATAGCCATCCTATGTACAGCTGAATAAAACAGTGCCTGGTCCTGTGCTGTGCCTGCAATGATCATTATCTTTGAACCTGCTGTTGCAGCCACTGTTTCAGTCCATCTCATTGAGAGTCTTTCTCTTTTTTTGCTGACCCTCCAGCAAGCATGGTGTCCATCTCCAGGGACCTGGTTACTCCTCACCACGAGTCCAAAGTATGTAAGACGTGATTTCACCATCCTTGCTTCTGAGGAGCACTCTGGTTGTACTTCTTCCAAAGCAGATGTGTTTATTCTTTTAGCAGTGTGTCGTGTATTCAGTATTGTTCTCCAACACCACAATTCAAAGGATCAAGTCTTCATCTGTCTTCCTTATTCTTTGTCTAACTTTTTGCACGAATATGATATGGTTGAAAAATACCATGGCTTGGGTCAGGCATACCTTAGTCTGCAAGGTGACATCTTTGCTTTTCTCTACTTTAAAGAGGTCTTTTGCAGCAGATTTTCCCAGTGCAGTGCATCTTTTGATTTCCTGACTGCTGCTTCCATGGGCGTCAGTTGTAGAACCAAGTAAAAGGAAGTCCTTGACAACCTCAATTCTTTCTCCATTTGTCGTGATGTTGCTTACTAGTCCAGTTGTGAAGATTTTTGTTTTTGTGATGTTGAGACTATAGTCCATACTGCTGAAGGCTGTGATCTTTGATCTTTGTCCGTGTTTCAGATCTTCTTTACTTTCAGCGAGCAAGGTTGTCATCTGTATAATGCTGATTGTTAATGGGTGTTCATCCAATTCTGATCACCATTATTCTTCACATAATCTAGCTTCTCAGTTTATTTGTTCAGCATACAGATTGAATAGGCGCAGTAACAGGATACAACCCTGAAGCATACCTTTCCTGACTTTAAACTGTACAGTGTCTGTTTCCTTGTTCTTACTGAACAGCTGCCTCTTGATCCATGTACAGACTCCTCGTGAGCACAACTAAGTGTTCTGGAGCTCCCATTCTCTGCAGTGTTACCTGTAATTTGTTACAATCCATATAGTCAAATGTGTTAGTGTAGTCAGTGAAACACAAATAAACATCTTTCTGGTATTCTGTCAGCCAGATTCTATCTGACCTCAGCAGTGATATTCCTACTTCCACATCCTCTCTGAATCTGCCTTGAATTTCTGGCTATTCCTGAAGATGCTTTTGAATGATATTGAGCAAAATTTTACTTGTGTTTGATATTAATGGTACTGTTTGATAATTTCTGCATTCAGTGGAATCACCTTTCTTGGGGTATAGGCATCAATGTAGATTTCTTACAGTCAGTTGGCCAGGTAGCTGTCATTGAAATTTCTTGGCCTAGATAAGTGGTTCTTCAGCACTGCGTCTGTTTTTAGAAACATCTCAGTTATTAATCTGTCAGTTCCTGGAGCTTTTTTTTTTTCTTGCTTTTTTTTCCCCCCTAGTTCCTTCATGCTGTCAGTTCCTAATTGTATGTTACCTCCTGAAGTGGTTGAAGGTTGGCCAGTTCTTTTTGCTGTAAAGACTTGTGTATTCCTTCCATCTTCTTTTGATTCTCCTTGGTGTCACTGAGTAATTTCCTCAAAGAATCCTTCACTCTTGCAATGTAAGGTTTGAATTTTTTCATACAGTCTCGGAAACCCTGGTGGCATTGGTTAAGTGCTATGTCTGGTAACCAAAAGGCTGGAACTTCAGATCTGCCAGGTGCTTCTTGGAAGCTCTGTAGGGGCAGTTCTACTCTGTTTTGTGGGGTTGCTGTGAGTCGGAATCAACTGAACGGCCGTGGGTTTGGTTTTTTTGTTGTTTGTTTTTAGCTATGTGTGATGTCCTTCCTCAGCTTGTCTGATCTTCTGTCATTAGTGTTCACATATCTGTAATCTGTTAATGGTCTCTAAATTCAGGTGGAGTACACTCATGGTTGTTCTTTGGCTCTCATGCACTTGTTCCAATTTTCTTCAGTTTCATCTTGAACTTGCACATGAGTAATTAATGGTCAGATCCAAAATTGGACCATGGCCCTGTTCTGGTTGATGATACTGAGCTTTTCCATCGACTCTTTTCACCGATGTAGTTGGTTTGATTCCTGTGTATTCCATCTGGGGAGGTCCGTGTATATAATTGCTGTTCATGTTAGTGAAAAAAGGTATTTGCAATGAAGAAGTCATTGGGCTTGCAAAATTTAGCCTTGCTATTTTCAGCCTCCTTTTATCACCAGTTTTCAAGTATCTGTCCTTTGTTTTTATCTTTTGCAGTCTAATTAACAGTAATTGTCAGTGCATCTTGATTGCATATTTGATCAATTTTAGACTGTAGAAGTTGTTAAAAATCTTCAGTTTCGTCATCTTTGGCCTAGTGGTTGGTGCCTGAATTTGAATGATGCTCACAGTAACTTGTTTTCGTTGTAGGCATCACTTCAGGATACATGTTAGTATGTTCCTTTGGTGATGAATATGATGCCATTCCCTGCGTGGTATTCTGTATGATTATCTGATTCAGAATGACCAGTACCAATCCATTTCAGTTCACTGATGCCAAGAATATTGATCGTGAGGCATTCCATTTTATTTTTGATGATTTCCAATTTTCTGAATTCAGAACCATGTTGTGCTTCTGTGTTTAAATAAAGAAAAAGAGTCAGAAAAGAATCACATTCTTTTTCATTGCAGATGGAAAGCCAGAAATTTTTAGCAGAAAACAGTGCTTCTGTATATATAAAGAAAGTAGAAGCTAGAATTAATGAAGAAATAGAACGGGTGATGCACTGCCTTGACAAGTCAACGGAAGAGCCGATTGTAAAGGTGGTTGAGAGGGAACTCATTTCCAAGCACATGAAGACTATAGTAGAGATGGAGAATTCTGGACTAGTACATATGTTGAAAAATGGAAAGACAGAAGGTAAGACTTAGTAATTGAAAAATAAGTATGTCCTTGTAATTTTACCAGTTTTCAGTACATTTTTTTCATCCTGCAAAAAAATGAAAGAATGCTTAGAATATAAGGAGTTGTGATATATGTCATTAATTATTATCAGTCTTACTTTGTTAGGATTTAACTGTAAAACTTTATACTGCCTTCTGTTGTATATGAATGAAGATTTGGGATTATTTCACTACATTACATGAGTTTTTCTTCCATATTTGCAAGTCTCCTTATGTAGAGTTTTCCTTAACCCAGAAGACAAGAAATCTGGTATTAACAGTGAGACCAACAAGTACCTCGTCCAGTTATAGTGGGTTTGTTTTTGTTTTTGATTTTTGCATACGCTAGAGGCCTCAGACTCTCCATTGACATGTACTTGTATCTAGTTTTTTGTGCCTGTTTTAAAACCTTAGGTTTCATTTTAAAATATCAATAGACTTTGAAGGGGGATTAAGTTGTGATAAGGGTGCCACCAAAAAAGCAGAAATATTTGTGTCTTTTGTATTGATATATTTAAATTGGTTTTGGGAGCTCTGAAGTTACATATTGAAAAGGAAGAATTTTGTAAATATAAACATTTTTGAGGCCCAGCATTTATCTTATGGCTGTTATGGCTATTTACTTTTTTTTTCCCCCTGAAGAAGACTTTCAAAATGATTAGTACCCTAGAAGAAAGTGTAAGTCAAAGGACAATATGATTATTGTTCTCAGTCTTAATTTCTGATGCAATAGTGCTTTATAATTTTGATTTTATAAATCAGTGATGAGTATTTAAAAGAAAATGTTTAGCCTTTCTGTTCTGCTGCTTCCTAAAGTGTTAGTGAAGAAGGAGAATACTGTAAGACAGGAAAGTGTAAGAAAAGATCACAAGAAAGATGGTAGGAAGGGAAGTGTATCTGTGATTAAGGATTTTAGTGGAATCCTTGCCTGTCTTTTAAACTGATTTTGTTTCTATTTATGTGATAAGTTCCTGGAGACTTGCATGTAAACTTATTTCTGTTAAATCACAAACATATAAAAGGACTCTTCGGATAAACTATTTTATGAAAGCAAAGAAAACACAAACTTCATCAAGTTTTCTGAAGTGAAATACTCTTTTATGTCTAGGGTCTAAATCAGGGGTTGACAAACTATTTTCTGTGAAGGGCTAGATAGTAAACATTTTAAGTTTGTGGGCCATACAGTCAGATGCTTCTGTTGCTGCTTAATAGTGAGACGCAACCATGGACAGTACACAGATAAGTTTGAGTGAGTTCCAGGAAGATTTTACTTGTGAGCCCTGAAATGTTTCATAGAATTTTCACATCACAAAATTTACTATTCTGTTGAATTTTTCCCAGTCATGAGTCTTCCAATAAGAATGTTCTATCTTTGAACTTGAATAAAACAAGCTGTGTAGAGAGCTGGGAAATGGTTGATGTAGAGATTGTTAGGCATGCTCGAATTACAGTATCTCTTTAACTTGCTTAGATCTGTGTTCAAGATCTTAAGTATACATGAGTCGGATCCGACTCGACGGCACTTGGCTTGGCTAAGTTAGAGTAGGTAGTTAGTAAATACTGAGGAAAGACTGTTAGCGTATATGCTGGCTGTACTTCTCCTGTATTTAGTGCTTAATGTTTTCACCAGGTAAGTAGATACCTGTGGTTCTGAATTAAATGTAAAAATGCTTCAATTTTCATTTTCTTCCTCTAGGTACCGAATTGCTAAATGTCTTAACTGTGCTAAGCACTGCTTTTAAGCAGTATATTGAGACTGAGTCAGAGGCACACTTCAGCCACTGTGAATCCTAGTGTCTTGTAAATCAGAAAGTGATTCAGAAAGTAAATCAAAAAAACTATTTTCCCACTGTTAATGGAACATAAGTTTGGTTATTAGGTACTTATAGCACTGTGAAATGTAGTTCAAGTTGGGTCTCCTTTTTATTAAATGTGTACGGAAGTAGTGATATTTAATTTTTGAATGCTAAGTTCATTTTTAATTTTCTCTTTCACATTCCACTACCTTGTACATATTAATACAATGACTTAAATAGAATGAAATTGTACTAATTTAAATATATATACAACAGAAAGTATTAAGCAAAACTTATAACTACATGGAAACAAAATAGACAAGTTGAGAGTCATTTCATTAGAGATACTTGGTATGATGTATTTAGTCATATGTCCATAAATTACTGTTACACTTGTAATACCTGTTTTTTATTTGGAAATAATTGTTGTAATTTATGCCAAATATCTGAGAAAACTATAAGATTGGCTGTGTGTAGAAGACTTTGTACATGTATTACTAATGAGAACTTTTTAATAAAATTTGCTCTTAAAAGTCACTGAAACATTCTAGAAGCACAGCTCTTTGTAAAGCAGTAAACTTGCGTTAAGTATTTTTTCAATAAGTGGAACTTCAGTTTCACTAACTTGTAAATGTAGACGAAGGTGAGCAGATTACCATATCCAGAGCTCCTCCAGCTTGTGTTCAATCTGTAAGCTAAGGGTAGTTTTTACATTTTTAAATGATTGGAGGAGAAACTCAAAAGAAGAATAATAGATTCACATGAAAATGAGGTATTTCAGATTTTAGTGTCCGTAAACAGAAGTTTAGGGACATGAATTTTTGTATTGTCTGTGGCTGCTGTCTTGGTCTAATAGAAGCAGAGTTGAAGATTTGCTACTGAGAATGCAAGGCTCACAAGTCTAAACTTGTTAATAGCCAGCTCTTTACGGAAAAACTTTGCTACTTCATGATCTAGAACTGCTATTTTCACTCCATTTTCAAAAGTTTTTATATCCTTGGAAAGTTGTGATGCTACAGTCTTTACGTAAGTTGTTATTTCAGACATTAAAAAAGCAAAACCAAACCCACTGCTGTCAAGTAGATCCCAACTCATGGCACATGACCCTGCATTAGGCACATGGAAAAATTACCATTGTAACTGTTTTTGTCTTAAGAAAAATAGTAAAAAATGGATAGGAACCTAAGTTTTCAGTCTAACTAAAAGCAGTGTATTGAGATCGACTAATATTTTAAGATACAGATACTAGCTTAGGATATTAACTGGGAAATCTTAAGGATTGCTTTAAGGAAAATACTGAAGAATAGATGTTTATTGTAATAAATGTCGTACAAACTTTGCAGGCTTAAGGTATAGTGAAGTAAATCTTACTGTGTTTCATTTTACGTGTCGTATTTTTTGTTTGAACTTTTAGATCTTTGTTATTATTGTTAGGTGCTGTCAAGTAGGTTACCACTCATAGTATGACCCCGTATACAGCAGAACAAAATGCTGTCCGGTCCTGCACCATGCTCACAACTTTTACTGTGTTGGAGCCCATTGTTGCAGCCACTGTGTCAGTCCATCCTGTTGAGGGTCTTTCTCTTTTTCGCTGACCCTCTACCAAGCATGATGTCCTTCTCCAAGGACTAGTCCCTCCTGATACCATGTCCAAAGTACAATAGATGAAGTCTCACCATCCGCAATTCTAAGGAGCACTCTGGCTGTACTTCTCCCTGGACAGATCTGTTCGTTCTTCTGACAGTCCATGGTATATTCAGTATTTCTTGCCAAAACCGTAGTTCAGATGCAGTAATTCGTCTTTGGTCTTCCTAACTGTCCAGCTTTTGCATGCAAGATTTTGATTTTTGAATTTCTTCCTTATTACATTGGCTACCACTTACACCAAGATCGGAGTTCTCCTTTTGATAGACACTGTATGATAATAGGTAGGTTTCAGATTATAGTTACCTAGAATAAATAGTGTAGCGACTCAAAACTACTTTTTTTTTTCCTTTGTTAAAGACATTCTTAGGCTGTTTGGGCATCAGCGCTTCGTGTAAGTTAAAAATCTCTGAGACATTGATGCTTTCAGAGTACTTTATCTAAAAGCTGTATTTCTTAAATTGTACTAATAATCTTTTTTTCCTCTTTTTTCAAATTTGCTTTTTTAAAACAGTTTTTCATATAGTCAGCAAATGATGATGATAGAGAAACTTCTCTGAGTATCTCAGATCAGGATGGGCATGAATGCAGATTGGCATTATTTTTCTTTATGTCTAACCTAGCGAATTTTGTTTTCTTTCTGGTTGCAGACCTTGCTTGCATGTACAAGCTATTTAGTCGTGTGCCAAATGGTTTAAAAACAATGTGTGAGTGTATGAGTTCCTATTTGAGGGAGCAAGGTAAAGCCCTTGTTTCTGAGGAAGGAGAAGGAAAGAATCCTGTCGACTATATCCAGGTATGATAAAGTAACTTCGACAAATGCTAACAAGACCGTGCTCACCAACCTGTTTATTAACATGTGGAATTATCCTAAATATTTTAGAATTTTGAGAAGTATGCCTATTTCTAATAGGGAACCAAACCCAACCGTCTCTTTTCATTTATTAACGCGTTTGATGAGGATGTTATGTAAGTGCTTTCAAGAATGAAAGAAAGCTATTTTTTCTAAAATGTGTTTTTCTAGAAAGCATTTGTAGATGTTAACCTCAAAAAAACTCCTCTGCTGTTGAGTTGATTCCAACTCACAGAGTAGAACTGTCCCCTAGAGTTTCCAAGGAGCACTTTACGGATTTGAACTGCCAGCCTCTTGGTTATTACTTAACTGCTGCTACACCACCAAGGTTTCTATTTGTAGACCTTGGTGTGTTAAAAAAAAGTAACTGAGTTTAGGTAAATAGCTTGTGTTTCAAAATATTTTGCTGTCAAGCAATACTATGAAGCAGTTATGCTGAACTTTTTTCTTGTATTTTAATGTAAATAGTCAGCTTTTATGTGTACATTTTTTTAAAGCTGATTTTCTCTCTGCCTAACCCATTCAGTCAAGACAGAGGGTAGGGAGAAGAAGCGAGGAGGCTCCTTGGTTCATCTTCAGCATGAGACACACATGGAAAATAGAACACTTCTCATCACTGACATGTTTGATGGTTTGAAGATAAGGAAGAATTTATAAGTTTAACACTGAATATACATTTACCAACAGTTAAGATAAACATACATGATCACAAGTGTATTGTTTACGGAAATATTATCCTAAGGTGTCCTTAATTTCTTTGTTTTTATTTGTAAGGGCTTATTGGATCTGAAGAGTAGGTTTGATCGCTTTCTCCAAGAATCATTCAATAATGACCGACTCTTTAAACAGACTATTGCGGGTGACTTTGAGTATTTTCTCAACCTCAACTCCAGGTCCCCAGAATACCTCTCATTATTTATTGATGATAAACTGAAAAAGGGAGTTAAAGGGGTAAGTATGAATGCATTTGAAAATTCACTAAATTTCACTTGTAGATGTATAATTAAGAAATAAAATAGAAAATTCTGTTGGTAAGAAATTAAGCATAGCTGTTTGCTTAATAGCCCTGCATGTATAAATGTGCTGTCATCTATTAAAATGATTGTTTAAAGTATCTGAGATGGTGAAAAGTAATTTTGCATCTTACTTAATATGTAATTGGCACCAAAACTGAAGAATACTCAGCCATGTTTGTTGAACAGTCTTTTCTCTGACCGTTAAGATATGCTGTAGAAAAAGAAAAGGAGGCAGTGGTGATTTAGTGTTCACTAGTAGAATATTTCGTCTCACAGGCAGGAGACGTATTTTAGTTTCCCAACCAGTGTAGCTCATACTCAGCCACCACCTAATTATTGGTGAAGACTCTGTGACTGCCTGTGATCTACTGTCATTAAAGGAAAAATGCAACGTTCTTAAATACATTTTTACATACCATAGCTACTGCTTTGAATCTAATGAATCTCTGGACCATCTGACAGGAATTTAATAACTTTATTTACATTCTTCAGAAGGCAAATTCACTTTATTAGGTCCCTTTCGAAATTGTATGGGGCAGTTCTACCCTGACCTGTAGGGTCGCCATGAGTTGGACCTGACTCAACGGCAATGGGTTTTCGGTTTCTGGTATACGGAGACACACCTTAGAATTTTTTTTTTTTTTAATTACACCTTAGAAGTATCACCTTCCATGCGGGAGATGCAGCTTTGTTCCTGGCCAGTGTACCTCATGAGTAGCCACTGTGCTCTGTCAGTGGAGCTTTGCACATTACTCTGGTATTGTATAGGATTTTCCAGATTAAGACAGACGTGCAAGAAAGGTGATCTTTAAAAATTAGCTGGTGATTACTCTGTGGGTCACAGTGGTCCTGTGCACAACCTATTCTAGGCTGGCACAGGACTGAGGAACGTTTGTTTCATTGTTCATGGGATTACCAGGAGTCAGAGATACAGTAGCACAGGTTTGGTAACAGGCACCTTAAAGGCAGCTGTCCAGAGCACAGAACTTACCTTACTGTCATCTGTTTCTGTAGCTATGTATCAAATGATACTTAGATGACCAGAATTTGAAGACTTGGAAAAGTAGCTGTCAAAAAATTATATCAACCCCAAGAAGATAAGATACCTAGGAATAAATCTAACTAGAGAATTAAGAGACCTATACAAAGACAACTATGACCTTACTGCAGGAAACCAAGAGACACTTACATGAATGGAGAAACCTTCCCTGCTCATGCATAGGAAGACTTAACATTGTGAAAGTGCCTATTTTACCCAGAGCAATCTACATATGCAGTGCAATCCCAATACAAATTCCAGTGACATTTTTTAGTGAGATGGAGAAACAAGTTACCAACTTTGTTTGGAAATGGAAGAAACCCCGGATAACAGCATTACTGAAGAAGAGGAACACAGTGGGAGGACTCACACTGCCCGACCTTAGAACCTTTTACACTGCCACAGTGGTCAGACAGCCTGCTACTGGGACAAAAAAGAGACATACAGACCAGTGGAACAGAATTGAGACCCAGAGATGCCACCATCCTCTTATGAATAGTTGATACTCAACAAAGGCCCTAAGATTGTAAACTGTTGTAAAAATAGTTTCTTTAACAAATGGTGCTGGCATAATTGGATATCCACCTGCAAAAACCTGAAACAAAACTCGTATCTCACACCTTACACAAAGACTAACTCAAATTGGATAAATGACCTGAATATCAAACGTGAAATGATAAAGATCATGCAAGAAAAAGTAGGGTCAGCAATGGAGGTTTTAATACACAGCTTAGACTTCAAAATCTGACAAACAGCATGATCAACAGAAGAGAAAATAAATAAATGGGACTGCTAAGAATCACATACTTTTGCTCTTCCAAAGACTTTATCAAAAGAGTTAAAAGATCACCTACAGGATAGGAAAAAGTAGTTGGCACCTATATGTCAGACCAGCATCTGATCCCCATAATCTACAAAGTACTGCAGAATATCAACAAGAAAAAAGTAAGTAACCAAATTAAACAATGGGCAAAGGAGATGGACAGACACTTCACCAAAGAGGGCATCTAGGCAGCCAAAAGACACATGAGGAAATGCACACAATTGTTAGCTGTTAGAGAAATGTTAGCTGTTAGTACAATGAGATGCCATCTCACCTCAACAAGCTTGGCCATGTTCCAAAAAAACAGAGAGACTGGAAAATTGGAACCCTCCTACACTGCTGGTGGGATTCAAAATGGTACAACCTTTTTGGAAAGCAATCTGGTGCTTCCTTAGAAAGTTGGAAATAGATACACGATTTGACCCAGTAATCCCACTGCTTGGAATATATCCTACAGAATCAAGGGCAGTCACATGAACAGATACGTGCACGTGAATGTTTATTGCAGCACAGTCCACAATAGCCAAAAGATGGAATCAACCCTGATGCCCAGCAATGGATGAGTGGATAAACAAACTGTGGTACATATACTCAACAGACCACTGTGCAATGATAAAGGATAGTGATGATTTTAGGAAGCATCTCATAACCTGGTTTCAATTGGAAGACATTATGTTAAGTGAAATCAGTGTCAAAAGGACAAATACTGCATGAATCCCCTACTGTAAGGACCAATAAACAGACTTAAGTATAGAAGAAGACTCTTTGATGGCTGCAAGCGTTGTGAGGGAGAGGAAGGGCTGGTCATAGATAGTTGATAGAAACTTGGTTGGGTGAAAGCAGTGACAGTACACAGTAGAAAGAAGATCACCCTATCTGGACTTCAACATAACCTGAAAACTCTTCTAATGTTAACCCAATATTTCAAGGATAGAGTGGCAGGGGCAGGGGTCTGGGATTTATGCTCTCAGGGGCCATCAAGGCCTATTAGCATAACTAGCGTATTGCTTCGAGAGTCTTCTACACCACCTGTTGGTGAGTGGTGTCTGGGGTCTTAAAAGCTAGCAGGCTGCTGTCTGAGGTACAGTAAATGGTCCCAATTCATCTGGAACAGATGGTCACCAAGAAGAACAAAGACAGGAGGAAAAATGCCCAGGAGACAGAAGGACCCACGTGAATGAATGACTGCATCAACATGTAACTGAAGAACCAGATGGTGCCTGGCCACCCCAAAGACAGCTGTGATAGGACACATAATGTTCAGTCCCAGTGGCAACATGGGAAAAAGGGGTGCACCTCAAGAAGGCCACTAAAAGACCACAATTGATGGTCCGAAGGCCTGGGGGTTCCTCTAGGAGCATGGCCCCTAGACCTGCTGCTGCCCTTGACCAGAAAACATTTTTCAGGTGGGAATGGACTGGACTCAGGGATGTGTGTACTTGATGGTTTAGTGCATTTGTGGAATGCTGTCCTACTGGCCTCTTAGTAGAGGAGAGGGCAAAGAGGACGGGAGGGAGATTATTAAGATGATACGACATAGGGAATGAAGAGGAGTGTGTTGTCACAGGGCAGGGAATGCAGAAGGAGCTGCTCATAGGTGAGCATGCAAATTTAATTTGGATTGTATACTTTCAGTTAATCACAGTAAAAAAAAATATATCAAAAATGTGTATTGAAGCTCCTTTTCAAGTCTTTATGATACATCTGGGATCTTGGAAGAATGTTGCAGCACTGTGTGTCAAATTAAGCATATTGTGATCACATGTGAGTTGGTCATTTTCCCTTCATCCTAAATCTCTGAGGCAAGGGAAGTATAACAAAAGGCCACAGGTTTTGCAGACAGTGCCTGTAACAGCAACAACAAAATAAGAAGATCATCAAGAAGTACAAAGGCTACACATCTGTGTCGTCTCCTGTATTTTTTAAATAAAGCTGGAAGCAGCCATCAGGGTACCATCTTGTCTTCATTTTAAAGATGAGAACAATTGGTTCTTTGCCATTGTTATTACCCCTTTGCAAAATTTAGGTTTTGAGTAAGGTTAAATGAAAGTATCAAAGTATTAGTTTCTGCCTAAATATTATACAAAGGCTTTGTAAAGTGCTGCTTTTTGTTATTAAAATTTTATTTCACCTGTTTCATTCATGTCATTCATGTCTTAATACAGTCCTATACCACCACATGACTCAATTTCAGCAGTAGCTCTCTTGGAATAGAATAGAACTCAGTCCACATGCCTCTCCAAACTAACCCACCAGTGATTAATCCAGTCACTAGATGAGGGTGAGAGAGTTGTGTTGTGTGTGAACTAGAAGACACTTTCTCACACCAAATTCCTCTTTCGAATATAAGTCCAGCAGATAATTTGTTTGATTTCAGACAATATTTTAGGCTATGGTGCTATTTTTGTTAAACTGAAATTTAATAATTATAAATTGTCTTTTAATTCTGCAGCTAACAGAACAAGAAGTAGAAACAATATTGGATAAGGCAATGGTCCTTTTTAGGTTTATGCAAGAAAAAGATGTATTTGAACGTTATTATAAACAACATTTGGCAAGGAGACTTCTCACAAATAAAAGTGTTTCGGATGACTCTGAAAAAAATATGATCTCTAAGTTAAAGGTAAAGTATAAGATGAAACAGTATAGCTGATATTTATCACATGATTGAGCATGAGCAGTGTGTGAATGTAAATTACTTGATTTAAACCATTTCTAGAAATTAATAAAGATCGATTGTTTTTGAGCATAATACAGTCTATACATAAGTTTGTTCAAGCTCTGAGACATTCATAGTTTGCTGAATTATCTCTTGATGTGGCAGAATATGTTCATGAAGGTCTAAGGAAGATTACAAAGCAAGCAATAGAGAGATTAACGTACAGTTCTGTTTCAAAAAGTGTAATTCATAGCCTACCCATATCACTTGAGGTGTTTGTTAAAAATACAGGGTTGGGTTGTACGTTTGATGAGGTGTGTTAGAATCTTCAGAAGAGTCTCAGAATATATATTTTCAAATAAAATCCTGGGGATTGAGTCTGTGAGTCGGATCCAACTCAACGGCACTTTCTGGCTGGCTCAATAGCATAAAGTTGATAAGCACAGGCAGAGAGCAACTTTTGTGAAGATGGGAAAGGAAATCATCAAGGATAGCAGTTAAATAGTTTGTTTCTTTCTACGTTTTCTCTTAGAAAAATCTCTCATTAGTGTTTATTTGTATTTTCTTTGACAGACTGAATGTGGATGTCAGTTCACATCAAAACTGGAAGGAATGTTTAGGGATATGAGCATCTCTAACACAACTATGGATGAATTCAGGCAACACCTGCAGGCAACTGGGGTAAGATTCTGCATTCATTTCTGATATATATTTATTTATATATATATTTGTGTGTGTGTGTGTGTATGTATGTGTATGTATGTGTGTGTATGTGAAGTCTTTTATGATGGGTATTGTGATCCATATACCAGGTAACTGAGTTGCTGTTAACAGTGTCAGCGTGTAGTGTTTGTGAGTTGTTTAAAAACAATTTTCTCCATGAAACTTCTTTTTTTAATTGTATGTATGTAAAATATCTTTTCCAAATTCTTCTCAGTCTTACCTTCCTGACTTGAAAGCATGCAGTGAAAAGTGAATCCACAGAAAGATCCTGCCGTTATAACCATTGCAGACCGTGGATTGTGGAGCTTTGGTGCAGGCATGCTGGCTATTTGTCCTCCTCTTTGCGCTTTATCCCAAAATTGTGTTGTCCTGGGATAGCTGCCTTCCCTTCTGTACCTGAGTGTTCTGATGTGTAAAGTCAGCATAAATGGGCCTGGTATCCTCAGAGTAGGTAGGGAGTGAGTTGAGATGGCTTTAAAAACACAGAAATTAGTGGATTATGGCCCCTAGGAGATGGTATGCTGAAACTTAGAGAACTTTGGAGTCCAATAGAATTTTTATGAGGATTTGATGAGAGTCAAAATTCTGTTGTTGAGAGTACACAGCAAGACATACCCCAGTTCAGCAGTCTGTATGTGTACAATTTAGTAACATTGATTACATTGTTCAAGTTATAACTCCTTTCCTGGGTTGTTCCTCCATTAAGCTGCAGCCCTTTACAGTCCTGATCTAACCTTTGAAGGTGCTGTTAATGTGATGGAGTGTGGATAGTTCTTAAGAGTATAATACTGAAGACAGACTGTTTGCACTAGTTAAACTTGTTCAGTTTTAAGATTACTTCAGGGGATATTTCTGGTTTCAAGTTTAAAGCTTATCTCAGTGAAATAGTTTCAGGGATTCATCTACCCTATGTGGCTCCAGAAAGTCTGGATCCCGTGAGAAGATTTCAAGTTTTCTTTTGCATGTAGTCCTTAAGATCAGGATTCTTCATGAAATCTCTGATCACAGTCCTCAGTAGTGGTAGCTGGGCAACATCCACTTCTTCTTGTCTACGAACAGAGGAGACAGATGTTCATGGAGTCAATAGGCTACACATTGCATATTCTCCTAGTCTTGGTTCTTCTTCCTCTGTTGCTACAGGTGAATAGACAGCAGTTGTGCCTTGGATGACTGCTTACAAACTTTTAAGACCCCAGACACTTCACAGTGAATTAGAAGGTAGAACAGAGGTACTAAACATGCTATTAGGCCAGTTAACCAAGATGTCCCATGAAACTAGAACCTTAAACTTCCAAATCAAGGAACTTTATTTCATGAACTGTTTGGTTTTTCTTAAGCAACCTTAGCAGCTACTCTTTTTATGGTGCTTGTTGTAAATTTATCGCACCAGTTTTGTCAATTCAGCTTTTTACAAGTGTGCAGTTTATTGACAACAAGTGTAATAATTGACTATGCAATCCCATCTTTAATCAGTGTCATTTTTCTGTTACCACTAGTTCCCTTTATTCCCCTCCTTTCCACTTCCGGTAACTACTGGTAAAATTTGTTCTCTATACATTTGCCTTTTGTTATCTTTTTATGTATGTGGTGTCATACAGTGTTTGTCATATTGTATATGGCTTTTGTCTTCGCTGTTTCTTTAAGTTTGAGAATGTTGCAGTTCATAAGCTTTTAAAAAGCTTTCCCCTCAGAGCGATCTCGTAAAATTTTGTACTTAGGAAATGTAACAAACCTTATTTGGAACTGTTCCTTTGATATTTATGTAAAATCACACTTCCGCTAGTCCCACAGCCTCATACTCAGAACACAGGTGAGATCTATGAAAATGCTGAATTCTGTAGAAATGGACATTTAGATAGAGTGAGATATCCTCAATTGTAGTTATATGATTTGCCTAGTATCAGTTATTTACAATAGAGAAGGGACAGGAGCAGGAGAGTAGCAAGTCAGTGATAAATAGAAGTTTGGGAAGGCAAAAACTGAATAGTGAAATCATCCTAGTGTTGTCTTCATTAGATTGTTTAGAGATAGGCACTTACATGTGTGTAATAGCTTACTGTAATGACCTTTTTGTATGATTTTTTTATTTGGTATATTTTTTTCTTGCTGCTTTTTTCTTCCATTGACCACTAACCTGGTCTCAGTGAATACAGTATGTTGAAACTATTGGTAATGGAATGTTCCTGGATATGTTCAGTACCTCTACTGTACTTGTAAGTACCATTTCTATGATAGGTAGTTGAAGACCTTTTGACAAAAAAAGATAAGTTTTTATTCTTGGACTTAAAAGGGGGATAATTGCTTAACAGTAATTTCATTGGGTTCTGTCCACCTTTGTTGTTTTGTGTTGTTAACAGAGTTTGAATTTTCCACTGTGTATCATCTTGATACTCTGATATGTCCTGAAGTCTCTGGTAGAAAGTTCTTCAATAATTTTTGAAGTATAGTAAGTAGAGTACTTATTTAGAGGCTCAGAGTTGTGGGTTTGGTAATCCATTTGTACCTTCTACTTACTGTAAGACCATTATTTGCATGTAGTTTCTGGCTGTTTTGTAATGCTTGTGCTAAGGACCGTAAGTTTTAAGTCTTCTAATCCTTAATCCACTTTAGAAAGATCTGATGAGAAGTGACAGTAATTTAAACAAACACTGAGGGTTCTGAAATCTTTGAGCTTACACAAAAGATTCTCTGTAACTTGGCCTGTGGAAATAGACTAAGAGAATGGTTCCCTCTGTTCACTTTTAGGAGTCGTTTAGCAAATACTTTCCTAAAATTCTAATAATACTTGGAGTGTATTTTTGTTTAGATAAATTAATTGTACAGAAGTAAACTTTACGTATTTGTGTACTTTCTTCCTTTGTTTTTGTTTTAAAAATGAGAGGGGCTATGCGGCTATCAACTGTCAAAATTTAATCAGCAAATCGTGCAATGTTCTTACAGACTTAATCTGATAATCCTACCTTGCCCATGTTGTCTTTGAGTATAATCTGAATTACCTTAAGTAATTACCAAGATAGCTTAGAAGAGATGATACTAATCACCAGAGTATTAGTTCTTTGAATTATTATTATTATTATTTTGTGTTTTTGTTATTATTTATTCATTTAAGAAATTATTCATTATTCTTTGCCAGGCATTCTAGGCACTGGGCATAAAGCAGAGAATGGAGCAGACAGAAATCCTTGCCTTAACAGAGCTTAAATTTTGATCAGGGAGAGACATGATACACAAGTAAATATATAATATCTTAGGTGGTGATACAAGTTATAGAGGAAATCTGTAGCAGGGAAGAGTGATCATGGAGGTCCTTATTTAAAAAGTTACATTTTGAGAAAAGATAGCAGGTGAGGGAACAAGTTGGATGGCTGTATGGGAGAACAGAACAAAGACTTTATTATTGGCTTTGTCTTTGAAACCGTCATTAGATCTCATACATATTGATAAGGGTTGGGTGGATTAAACTAAGTTGCGACACACATTCCTACTGCAAATGTGTGAATAGTGCCCCACCTTGTGTCATTAAAGAGTGTATCCAACTCGATGGTGCTGGGCTTGGGGCTCTGATCATCTTTACTGTACATCATCTGAAATTTCTAGTTTAAGTTTCCTGGAGGCAGAGTATAATAATTTAGTAGGTACTTAATAAAGAATCTGAGTTTGAAATGTTTCTTGATATTTATAAACTCATCCTCTCACTGTTTAAAAGTCTTTATCACTAAATCATCCAGGTTAGATAAAACTGTGCTAAAGATTCAGAACAATGTTTGTCAGTAATAGATATTTTGCCCTTAAGAGTCTGTTGATGTACTTTATTATTGTTTTATTAATTTAATGATCTATTTTTAAAAAGAAAAGACCTCATTGTGACAGTAGTAGTAGCACATTGTTGAAGAGACAGTTCTCCC
This sequence comes from Heterohyrax brucei, assembly GCA_028571685.1. Classification (NCBI taxonomy): domain Eukaryota; kingdom Metazoa; phylum Chordata; class Mammalia; order Hyracoidea; family Procaviidae; genus Heterohyrax; species Heterohyrax brucei. The sequence continues at coordinate 136,418,496 of CM053146.1, read as the reverse complement.
TTTTACAGATATTCCTAGAGCAAGTACAGTGTGGCAGTGGGTCTGTCTGCAGTGTCCTATGCAAAGGCCTTTAGAATGTGGGCTATATATGAAACTTGGACATTTTGGTCAGTGTATTTGGAGTGTAAGTGGGACGTGAGAACTGTGTTGTGTATGTGTTGAGATGGCAAAAGTATTTAAATGTAAGGTGAGAGGTAAGACCCTAGAATTGTCTGTAAAGCCATACTGGTGAAACTTGGCAATTTTCAATCACTTGGCTTTCATGCTAAGAACTGTGCTTTCCTTTTTAATTTCTTTTTAGAGTTGCCATGAGTTGGATGTGACTTGATGACGCTTGACTTCGCTTGGCTATATTTCTTTCCTTTTTATGTATCTTTCCTTTTTATATTTCTATTAGGAAAAAAAGGCCTTTCAAGAGTATTTCTGGATGCTCAGTATTTTTAAGTCAGCATCTTAAAAAGTAATTACAAGTGTTTGCCAACAACCAAAAAACCAAACCTGTAAGGGTTAAGTCAGTTCTGACTTTTAGCAACCCTGTAGGACAGAGTAGAATTGCCTCAGAGATTTTCAAGGAGGGCTTGGTGGATTTAAACTGCCTACCTTTTAGTTAGCATCTGGGCTTTTAACCACATTGCCACCAGGGTTTCTTAAGTATTTATACCTTTTAAGACCTATTGTATTTACTAGGTGAGACCAGCCTTTTAATGATGGTAGCAGTTTGATGAATCCGATGCAGTGTTTAGTGGAAAGAATAAAAAATGGTAGTTAATTTTGAGTGGACTGTTTCTTTCTACTTCACGTAGGTATCTTTAGGTGGTGTTGATCTCACAGTTCGGGTGCTCACGACAGGATATTGGCCCACTCAGTCAGCCACACCAAAGTGCAACATCCCACCAGCACCAAGACATGCTTTTGAGATATTCAGAAGGTAAACTTAAATCAGACTTTTGAGTTTCTGAGTACAAATGTCCCAAGTTGAAGTAACTTGAAGTGTTCATAAAGTGCGGTCAAGGAAGTCGAATACACTTCATTTTTTACCTGAGTTTGAATAGAAAGTGTATACTTTGTGTATGTGAGAATGAGTTGCCTAAAACTGTCTTCCAGGTAATATTTCGTTAACATCCTTCCTCAGTATAAGTACTTTATTAGAAGCATATTTTATACTGTTTAAGTCTTCTGTTGACTTAGGACAAATCATTTTTTGAATTATATTGCAGAAGTGTGGTCTTATGAATAGTATTGACTGAGCAGCAGGCCAGGGACCAGCTCTGCCTGTAGCGGTTACTCTTTATGCTACCTGAAGTCTTTCTTACATACATGTCTTTTAAGTTTTGTTGTGATCCTGTAGTTTATAATTTCACATATGAAGGTTCTATGAATCTCTAAAATCTAAAATCTGGTTTGATTTGCTGAAGGTTTTACTTAGCCAAGCACAGTGGCCGGCAGCTCACACTACAGCATCACATGGGTTCTGCTGATCTCAATGCCACCTTCTATGGGCCAGTTAAAAAGGTAAATAGTGAGAGTTTGAACTTCCTTACTGTAATTTACTTAAAATGAGTCTTTAATACTGATATTTTTATATATGTTGATCTAACCTAGCTAATAAGTTCTTTGTATACACATACATTATTTGTTGTTTTTGTACTTACTTCAAGTATTCAAAGAGGGGGAAACTTGGGCCTTGATTTCTTGTGGTTTGGTGCCATTGAGTGAGTTCTGACTCATAGCAACTCTCATGTACAGTGGAACAAAAGGCTGGTTCTGACTGTCCTCACAGTCATTGTTACACTTGAGCCTGTTGTTGCTGCCACTGTGTCATCCCATCTCATTGAGGGTCTTCTTTTTTTCACTCACCCTTTACTTTAATGAGCATGAACTTCTCCAAGGACTGGTCCTTCCTGATAACATGTCCAATGTAGATGAGATGTAGTCTTGTCATCCTTGCTTCTAAGGATTGTTCTGGCTGTACTTCTTCTGTTGCTCTTTATTTACTTCTGTTTCTTTGGATGCTGAGTACCTTGATTTGAAAATATGAAAACTGTACTAGTAATCTTTGTTAAGCAGTAAATGCTAGAATAAGTAAATATTTGTAAGATTAGACTTGAGATAGTAGTGCATAAACTAGTAAACTGTAAAAAGGAATGTATCTGTTAATTAATTCTCTACAGCATGCAAAGCCCTGAGCCCCTTTTCAGAATTCTCAAACTCTTATAATCCCCATTTCCAGTAAACAAACCATAAAGTTAGCACTTAAGATTTATAAGATGTTTAAAATGTCAGTAAAGTTTCTTTGTAAAAATTGACAATATACCAGTGAATTGCCGTAGAGAATTTTTTATTGGTTTTTTTTTTTTTAATATCTAACATACAGGTCTATGGTCAATTTCAGGTTGATTTTCTGTATAGTGTAGTTATTTTCATTCCTTCCTATGAATCAAGTAAAAAATCATTTGCCATAAAATAAATAGTTAATGCTTAGAAAAGTACACACACAGAAAAATACATTGTCACTTGGGCAGCAAGTAACAGTTTTATCAAGATTTTAATTATACTCTTAACTGGTTTTATAAATGTGTCTGTAACATTCAGGGATTTGCAGGGTTATTGAAAGTGTTAATAAATATTGTAAATTTATAATGAAGGTCAACTCTTCAGACAGCAGTGGAGTGGACTTGGTGATGCAGAGTGACCACACCTTGTGGACACTTTATGGTTCTGTGCATCTATAGGATATCATCCTGCTGACCTCTTACTGAAGGAAGGGGAGTAGGTGAACAGGAGGGGATAGAAGACTATTGGGAGGTTAAGTCATGTATGGAGCAGAGAGGAAGAGTGTGCGGTCACAGACAGGGAGAGCAGGGGGAGCTGCATATAGGTGAGCATGCAAATTTATATGGGAGTGTACATTTTCATTCAATCACAGTAATTTAAAAAAAAGAGAAAAATATTCTAAATTTTAATATTTAATTGAAAGAGAAAATAGTCCTTACAAGTCTTTTATATACGTATTTGACACCATTAAGTGGAAGGGTCAGAGAGAGTCAAGAATTTGGCTGTGTTTCTGTTTAAAACAGAGGATTCCAAATAAACATATTATTTTTTAAAGCTTTATTAGAGGAACCAGGGGCTGCAACAACAGGCTCTGATCCAGCAGCGACTAGGGGGATGGCACAAAATCGGGCAGCATTGGATTTGGGTGTACATGGAGACTCCGCTACACCTGAAGACAACCACAAATGCAGAAAAGAGATAATTTTGAATGCAGCATGTTCAAATATGTGAACACCAGTATTTTATATTAATTTGCAGAATTTTTAAAGTTTCATTTTATGTACCTCAATTTTTTAGTGTCATTATACTTGTTAATTACATTTTCTTTTTATATAGTAATAAATTGCCGTTTCGTTAAAGGAGAATGGGGATTATGGAGCTTAACTGAAATATTACTGTTACAAGTTACCAGGAAGTAATTGTATCTTCTTTTTTTTTTTAATCTTTAAAAATGAAACAGGAAGATGGATCTGAAGTTGGTGTTGGAGGTGCACAAGTAACTGGTTCTAATACACGGAAGCACATACTACAAGTCTCCACTTTCCAGATGACCATATTAATGCTCTTTAATAATAGAGAAAAATACACATTTGAGGTATGGGTTGTGATTAGAGTCTTTCGTTTTTTAGTAACCTTTTAGAATGTCTCTGAGTTACCTTTACAGAAGCGTGCATCAAATTGGACCTGAAACTAGACATTTGTTGAGTCATGTTTCATTTTTTTTGGTCAACTGTGTTGAAGAATAATTTCCATATAATGTGTATCGCGTCAGAGTACGCAGTTTGATGAGCTTAAGGTAGATGTGTGCAGCCATGTAACTGCTACTACAGTGAAGTTGTAAAGCATTAACCAAAGAGTTTTTCTTCCATTTGTTGTCAGTTCCTCCTGCGCTTCAGTCGCAGACCACTGTTAGAATTGCTTTATGTTGCTGTAATTGTCTTTTCCATACTTGGACATAAATGGAATTATACGGTGTATATCGCTGGTGTCCTGCTTTTTTTACATCATGTATTTTTGAGATTTAGCCTTGTTTTTATGCACATAGTATCTGTAGTTCATTCCTTGGTATTGCTGGATAATAATCCATTATACAGATGCACTATGTTTTCTTTATGCATTCACCTGTTGATAGGTATTTGAATTAGGTCTAGATTTTGGAATATGATATTGCCAGTAGAGCTGCTGTGCATATTTGTATGTTACTCTTTTTGTGCATTTGTGTTTTCGTTTTTCTGGAGTAAACACCTAAGAGTGAAATTGCTAGGTTGTGTAGTAAGTGTATGTTTAACTTTATTACAAACTTCCGTGCCGTGTTCCATTTCTACCCAAACTGTTTCAAAGCAGTTGTAAGATTTGGCATTCCTGTTGGCAGTATATGCAAGCACTGGTTGTTCCACATCCTCTTCAAACTTTGGTATTTAGGGTTTTTTTATTTTTAGCCATTTTAGTTGGTACGTAATTGTTTTTTATTGTGAATTTAATTTGCTTTTCCTTGATGACTGATGTGTTGACTTACCTTGTATGTGCTCATGTATCTTGCTTATTGAACTATGCATATTTATTGAGCTGTTTGCTATCTTATTACCTGTTCTGAGGGGCCTTTATAAATTGTGGATACAGCTCCTTTGTCAGATGATATATGTGCTGTGAAGATCATTTCCTAATCTGTCACTTGACTTTTGATGAGTAGAACTGTTAAATATAGACAATTTTCAGTTGTTTTCCCTTCTCCACCCTTATTGTCTTTTATGGTTTCTCCTTTTAATTTCTGTCTAAGAAATTATTACCTACTACAGGATTGGAAAGAATGTTTTGTTCTCTTTTAGGTAGTGGGTAGTTTTAACTTTACATATTTAGGTTTGTGGTAAATTTCAGGTTATTTTTTTGTATGATATTAAAGTCAAGACTAAGATCCCAACTCCCGCCCCCACAGATACTTAGTTGTTACAGCACCATTTGTTGAAAAGGTTGTTCTTACCCTCTTTTCAGTTACATTGACATCTTTATATATAAAAATCAATTGACGATGTAGATGTGGGACTACTTCTGGACTCTGATCTGTTTCTTTGATTTGTATGTGTATTGTTAAGCCAGTTTCACAATCTTGATTTCATTGTGTTAGTTTAGTTTTGTATTCATCTGTTGTTCTACCGTAGAACTACTAGTTGTAATCTCCTTGCTTTTTATTTTCCTTTCTCTTTATCAGGTCATGATTTGATTACATTAAGTTCAGTCAGTCTTCTCCCATGCCTGTAAAGGATTGACTGAGGTAGTTGATGTTAAAGTGAAGATCGTGTGATTTTTGCTGAGTTTAAAATAATGAATGAATATAAGTTTATACTTAATTAAAAGCCAGTTTGCAGATATTTAGGTGAACATAGGAAGAAGAATGTCTTTGTAAGTTTGAAATTAAAAGCCAAAAGATCAAATGTATTCACCTTCATACTCCCAGTACCTGGTAGCTGTAATTAAGAGATTATCATTTTGATGTGATATGCTTTGAAAGAAGTATTTCTGAAATCTGAGTGTTTTGGTTTAGTGTCTAAATGAAGAGAAAATACATGACAAAACTCCCTACATTTCCAGTGCGTCTTACTTAGAGAATATTAATTTTCAAGCACAATTGTGTTTGATTGAGCCTCAAGGATATTGATTAAATGAGCAATTATTCACGTATCCCTCACTGTGACATTGTGAATCTTTTCAGTCAGAGCTAGAATTAAATTACCTCCAGCTGATTTTGTATAAAGAAATTTTAATCTGCACCTCTCATGAAATACATTTTAAGCAAAATAAGCCACTTAGTAAGTGCTGGAGTTGGTTTTTAGGGTCCTAGTTTATAAGAAAATGATAATAATGGGATAATGAGAAATTTAAATTTATTTTCCATAGTCTATTGGAATTGCTAGTAATTTGAGTGATTCAGCCTTACTTTTCCATTGCCCCACTTGTTTAAAATCACTTGCTGCTAGGAGCTGTGATTTTATTGAACCCAAAACACTACCATCAAGTCAGTTCTGAGTTACAGTGACCATATAGTTCAGAGTAGAATTGCCCCCATAGAGTTTCCAAAAAGTGCATTTTAGATTGGAACTGCTGGCCTTTTGGTTAACAGCTAGACGTTTAACCACTCTGCTGCCTAGGCTCCTATGATTGTATAGATGGTAAAAATGAGTAGAGAAATTCCTCTGATATTGAAATTACAGACCAGATATCCAAGCGTAAATTGCACATGTAGAATGAAATGCCTTTGTTTCCAAAGGAAAGGGGTGTCGTGACAAGGCACATGCAGTTTCATACCATGTGTTTTTCTGCAGCCTTTTGGATAAGTTCGATTAGCTACATCCTTCACAGAAATTATCTCCACAGATTAGAAAAGAAAATTAAAAGTATTTAATTTATAATTGTAAAGGAATTTTTTTTTCTTAGTTTTGGATATTCTTTATGAGTTCTGTAACATGGTTTATTAATTACTTATCTATTTGGTGAAATCTCATAAGGAGGTAAGAGATAGGGCAAAATTCATTTAAAATATATAAGAATTGAAAACTTTGGTATGGAAGAGCTGTGAATAAATATAAATAATTGAACAGGAAACCAGACAAGGAATGTGAATAGCCTAAGTGCAGGAGAGTTAGAAATGATCTTTAAATAGAAAAAGTATTCTTTTTCTTTAGTGGTCTTGGAAGTACGAATTAAAATAATGTTGTGCTCAGAGATGGACAAAAGAGAAAGGAAGTCATTGTTGAAGAGAGTGTAAGCAAATGATGCCCAGACACTGCTGTGGGAGTTAACTTGCTGAGTAACGTGAAAACGAGTGTCCATACCTAGCAATTGTCAAACACTTGTGACTTTTGAGTTTATTGTTACACAGTCCAGTAGACTACAAGTCCACATTACGTTCCATTTATAGAAATCTTGTTCAGAATAACTGGCTTTTACTCAGTTGATAGATATGCCTGGACACATGGACAAAAAGAGATACAGTCTCAGTGTCCACCCACATTGTGATACAGCAGTACTGTGGAATTCATTTTAGGTTTAATCTCTGTGTGTTAACATAGAAAATCCCCGGGAAATCAGTAGGATTCAAGTGCTATGATCCCATTTATTTTTAACAGTACTGGTATGTTTGTGAGTGAATCCATGTATAAATGTACTATTTGCATTCTTGACCATATGTACTTATATAGGAAAAGGCATGGAAGGTTACAGATTGGGCTATTATGATGACTTTGAGAATGAGCTGTAATTTTAAGATAATCACTAAGAAGATATTTCTGGTTCTGTGACCATAAATGAACTACCACTAAAATATGTGAATAAGTCACATTTGGTATATGCACAGTAATTATAGTCTCCATTCTAGTAAACAGTGCCACCTCTTTAATTGGCTGTGGTTGGCTTGTAGTATTTGAAAGATAGGCATAGACCATAGATGATTTGGAGAAACACAGGAATGTGTTTTACTGACATTCATAGTTCTTTGAATCTGGCTTTTCTGACAGTCCTTTTGGAAAACCTCGTTGGAGTCAGGGCAGATAGGGAGGATAAGCAATAGATCAGTTCTGTAATCTTGAGTATCAGTGTGTTCATGTCCACTCTTCCTGAGCTGCTTTTAAGAAAGAACAGCTTTTTATAATGAATCACAGCTGTATACCCTAGTATGAGAACTTGTTCATCATATATCATGTTTTGGTCAGCTAGTGCTGCTCTAACAGAAATACCACAGAGTGGATGGCTTTAACAAAGGAAAGTTTATTCTTACACAGTCCAGTAGCAGATTCAGGATGTCTGCTCCAGGGGAAGGCTTTCCCCATTGTCGGCTCTAGAGGGGATAGTCCAGTATTGAGTCACTTTGTCCAAGGAGCATCTTGGCACGGAAACCTCAGGTCTGAAGGATGCTGTCTTCTCCCGGTGCTGCTTTCTTGGTTGTGTGAGGCTCCCAATTCTCTGCCTGCTTCACTTTCCTTATCTCTTGTAGGATGAAAGGATTAAGGATGGGGCAAGCCATACTCCAGGGAAACTCCCTTTACAGTGGAGCAGAGAGGTGGTCTTACAAAGGGATTTACAGTCCCTCCCTAATCCTCTAACATACAGCATAGGAACATCACAGAATGGAGGACAGTCATAAAATACTGGGAATCATGGCCCAGTATCATGGCTTTTACGTACTTTTGAGAGGACACAAGTCAATCAATGACATAACCCTAAATGTGTAGGTATTAATTCATGTCAGTGTACAGTACTCTTGCTGTCCCACTGACACAAAATAGAAAATATAATACATCAGAATTATTTAGTTTTCTTTCCCTAACTGATTTTCTCCCCCACCCCCTGCCAATTATTGCTGTTGTAAGCCCACTGCCATCACGTCAATACTGATTCATAGCAACCCCGCAGCGTTTCCAGGACTGTTAGCTTTATGGAAGCCACCTGCCATGTCTTTCTGTCATGGAGCCAGCCACTAATTGTTTCCTACCCCTGGTGTTAACAGTGAACAGTCAGGAGATTTAACCACTGTACCACCAGGACTCCTTTGTACCATAATACGTAGCAGAAATGATTACCTGAACTTCATAGTAAATTTCTGATTGACTTGTATGTCTCATGCTAATTATCAGATGTTTTAGCTTTTTCAATGGTCATAGAGACTGTAAATCTGATCAATTTGGATTGTCTATTCGGATTGTACAATGAAAGGCCTGAGTTTAAGCATACTTTGCTTCTTTGTGTGAAAGAAGTTGGTAAGCCTGTGAGTAATGTGAATAAACTTGGGACAGTGATTGAAATGTACTTGTAAAAAAAATATGTGTTTGTTGACACTTGATTTTTAGCTGAATGTTAATGTAAAACCCTGATAACATCTTACTGGATGACATTTTTAAACTAGGGATTATATTTCCTGAACAGAACCAAAAAGCTGGGTGTCTTTTAAGTATTTTATAATTTGAATCATCCTTTGCTTCAGTTTTTTAGAATTTGTGATATTTTAGTGATTATCACAATATTCACAATGTTCTGTTATGAATTATTTCTTAGTGAATTACCTCTACCTACTGCTTGTTCAGTTTTGTTTTCTAATTAATCTGTTTCAGTCTTTCATAAGGCCTGATTTTGTTAATCTGGTAATTTTCAGGAAATTCAACAAGAGACTGATATTCCTGAAAGAGAGCTTGTTAGAGCCCTACAATCCCTCGCCTGTGGCAAACCAACACAGCGGGTTCTCACAAAAGAGCCCAAGTCAAAGGAAATAGAAAATGGGCACGTATTTACAGTTAATGATCAGTTCACATCCAAACTACACAGAGTCAAGATTCAAACAGGTATCTGGAGTTATGTTTTTCCTCCTTGAAAAATTCTGTCATCCTCTAAATTCTCACCTATTTTATTTAACCTGATGTGTAAGTAATGCATAACATTTAGATGAAGAAATAATTTGTATTGATGTATGTTCCTGTAAAAATGTAGTTAAATACAAGCACAGTAAGCATTTTAAAAAGCAGTTGTGCTATCAGAAGGTGGAATAATGAGAGAAAAAGAATTTGTAGTGTGAACAAGTGTTTCTCAAAAAATGAAATAATTATAAAATCTCTCTAATTTAAAAACATAGATGATTCTCTCTTGTGAACAGTTTTTATTATAGCCTTTCTTGTAAGTTGACAGAGAAAATCCTGTCATTGTACATTTAACATAAGATGTGTTCTGTGTATTTCGGGGGGGGAGTGCACTCCACCTGTTTTGATGCTTAAAATTCACACAAATTTTGCTAATCTGGTCTCAAAATTAGTTTCATGTAAGCTTCCCTGTAGTAATTCGTACATTACCAAAACCCAGTACCTTTGAGTTGGTTCTGACTCATAGCGACCCAATAGGACAGAGTAGAACTGCTCCATAGAATTTCTAAGGAGCGTCTGCTGGATTTGAGCTGCCAGTCTTTTGGTTAGCAGCCTTAGTTCTTAACCACTATGCCTTCAGGGTTTCTTCATACATACACTACAGCAAATATAAAACTGTATCTTAAATTTAAGATTATTTTTAAATGACTGATTTTCTAATTTAAAAAAAAAATATTGCACTTGAATGAAATAGAATGTCTTGAATGTTAATATCCATTGAATGTTAAATATCCATTTGATTACCAGAATACATTGATTCAAGAACTTCATATGCATGCACATTCTTAGCTTGTTTTTCTTTCTGACATTGAATTTATACATATGCATTATCAAGCAGAAACTCTGATGGCTTAGTGGTAAAGTGCTGCAGCTGCTGACCAAAAGGCTGGCCATCCAAATATACCAGGCTCTCTTTGGAAACTGTGAGACAGTTCTACTCTGCCTCACAGGGTTACTATAAATTGGAATCAGGTTGATGGCAATGAGTTTATTTTTTTAAAAAAAAGACTAAATTACCTTGAAAAGAATGTTTGTAGGATTATCAACAGCAAAGGCAGTTTTAGTGACGGCTCAGAAGAAAGTGAGGAGAGCTATAGAAAAAAGAGTATCATTGTAGAGAATATATATGGCATCAGCAACAAAATGTTATTAGGAATGTGGGTGTTAAATGTGCTTCTGGTGGGGCTTTAAAAGAGAATAAACATATGATTGGACAGTGGATGAAGGGTGATGCTTTTTATACAGTGTCAGAAAACTTGTCTGCATTATGTTCAGATGTTTGGTAGAAGGTTGAACTTGTAAATGATGAATGTGGATATCTGGCCAATGAGATTTCTAAGCAAGATCTTACAGGAGCTCTGTGGATTCTTGTTGTGTACATACAATGTGAGAGCGAAGGGATGCCACTTAAAATTGAACTGTGCAAAAATGAAAACAGTTTTCAGATTTGGAAAATTCTGTTGTACAAATTAACTACCTGTACCCTAGAAACTTCACCAAGGACGTGGCTACACCATCTTTTGTTAAAAAGATAATCAGTCCTGTGACTGATGGATGTCACTATCACAACAGAAAACTCATTAGCGTAGACTGAAGGGAACAGAGAAAGAATGAGAGAGAGAATGTTGTCTGCCTCTTAGAGTTGTTCAAGCGGGAAACAGACTAAAGGAACTAATCTGTTGTCCTCCAAGAAAAGACAAGGACCATCCCTGAAACAGAGATGAACAGAATTGTTGGAAGGAGAAAAAAAAAAAACAGGCTCTATTTCCAAGGGTGGTATTGCAGCCTCCTAGGTTTCAGAGGGTTGGATCTTTGACAGCTTGGCTTGGGGATGTGGGACTGCAGTTTTCGGTGTGCCCAGGGATATGGGTTAGCTGAGCAAAGCTCAGGGGCCAGGAGTGCTATGCCCAAGTGGCAGAAGAAGGAGGCCTGTCAGAGCTGAGGGTGTGGGATCTCCACTCACATGGACTAGGAGAATAGAGCTGCCTGAGATCACGAGAGTCGAGTTGCTGTTCCTGTAGACCTGGAAGGTGGAGCTGAATGCCCAGGGTCCAGAACCAGAAGGCATGGCCAGTACCCAGAATATTCCACTGACTATATAGTCTCAGGTCAGAGGATTACTTTCAAGCCTTGAGGGCTAATGTGAATTGTTCTGCTGCATTTTGGATTTGTTTGGTGCCATTTGTCCCTTTTTTACCTCCTAGTTTCTTCTGTATGTGATAGAATAGTCTGTCTTGTGTGCCTGTTCACCATTGTACTTTGGAAACAGGTGACTTGTACTCTAGGTTTCAGAGGTTCACAGATGAAAGGGACTTTTGCCCCAGAATGGAATATGCCTCAAGTCTGAGTCATGTTTAATTTCAGTGCTTCACAAGGCAAGATTTTAGTCTTGGTATTGATTTAAGACTTTTAGGATGATATGATACTGTATGTTTTACATGTGGGAAGGACATGAATTTGGTGAGACCAAGGTGGAATTTAATAGGTTGCATTGTATCCCTCCAAAATATGTTATAAATCCTAATCTCTGTGTCTGAGTATAATCTCATTTGGGAATGAATTATCTTTGTTATGTTACTGAGACAGAATTTGTATAGGATTGACTCTTAAGTTTTTTTCTTTGAGGTTTAAAAAGGGATTAAACAAGGAAGCTAGGAAACAGAGATGGTATAAGATAGATACCCAGGCACAAGAACTCCAGGGAACCAGGAAGCAGAAGCTGAAGAGACAAAGACTTCAGAGATAACAGAGAGAGAAAGCCTTCCCCTAGTGCTGGCATTCTCATTTCAGACTTCTAACCTCCTAAACTATGAAGAAATAATTTCTGTTTATTAAAACCATCCACTTGTGTTATTTTTGTTTACAGTATCACTAGGTAACCAAGATACATGTGTACATACTTCCATACACAAGCATATACCAACTGTTAGGCTCTTGTTAGTACAGAGGAATGTACTGTAGACTAGCAATGAGCCTCTATTGACACTTTTTGAAAAGCACCATTATTCACTGAGAATCACCACAATCTTCCCATTTATTTTTTTGTGCAAATATTAAAAGAGTCCTAGTGACCAAATTTAGATGAACCAAATGAATTATTTAAGAAAAGATTTTTTTTCCTAAACTTTATTGTTAAAATGTCACATTTGCTTTTTTTACCGAGCAGATATTGTAATACATCTCCCTAAATATTTCATCACACTTCTGTTAGAATAAGACATTTTCCAACATAACTGTAATACCATGTGTGATACCCAAGACAATAACCATTCCATATCATCTGTAAACCAAACCTGTTGCCATGAAGTCAGTTCTGACTCACAGCAACCCTTAGGACAGAGTAGAACACTCCCATGGGGTTTCCAAGGAGTGGCTGGTGTATTCCACCTGCATACCTTTTCATTAGCAGCATGAACTCCACATATCATGTGTACACTACTTGTATTTTGATGTCCTCGGTTGTCTCCAGAATCACTTCTGTACCTTGCTTTTGTGATCCAGGATTCGGTGTCAGTTTCCACATTATATTTGGTTGTTATCTCTCTTCAGTTCCTTTCAACCCAAACCAGTGCCACTGTCTACAAGGCACTCCTTGGAAACTTTCTGGGGCAGTTCTCGGTTCTCTTGTGTTGCCATGAGTCGTACTAGACTTGACGGCAGTGGGTTTGATCTGTTGTTGTTGTTAGTGCCTCTGTCTTTTTCTTTTCCTGGTTTTTCGTCCTGACTTTTCTAATTAGAAATTCTGTGTGTAAATAATCTTACTTATTTTTGGTAAGATACTGTTTCTTTTACTTGTGAAACAGTGCTGAAAGCAGTATTCTTAATGAAATAATTCTTATTAGAAATAGCATAGCTGAATGGAGGTTTACCGCAGAATGATCTTTGAAATTCTGCAGCCTTCTCATGCCCATGGCCTTGCCAGAATCAGGAGTGTGCCCCAGGTTGTTCTCTGTAGCTGTGTAATTTTTACCTCCAGAAATTTCTCATCTGTCTGTATTGATGAGCAAATTAAATATTGTAGTTACCAGTTCTTTCTTCCCCCTCTGGTACTTCAGTTAGAACAAAGTTGTAGGAGAAGACACGTCTATATTTAATCTCTTAGCCATTACTGTGAAAACTGGAGGGAAGAACAAGGTAAAACTTCTCTTGAAGAATGTATTGTAGTATGAAAAAAATGTTGATAAAATAGGTGACTAGAGACTATTACATACTGGAATCCAAAGAGATTTTGATTAACAGTACAGATGAGTTAATTACTTCAGTGTCATGGAGTTCTTCCATCTGATGTTCCAGTGGTAGCTCTTAAATTACTTAGCTGACAGAATTGTGGAAATGTGTTCACTTTCTTCCTTTTGAAACCTTAGATATTTGCATTTGTAAGACAGATACTCAGCTACCTGGAATACTTTTAATGACTTATAACTTGGAACCACAGTGTTAATGTTATTGCCGACCTAAGCTTTGAAAATACCTGTATTGATAATTTTACTAGTAAACATTTCTGGCCAGCATTCTTCTGCCTGGAAAAGAGTCATTGTACTACTCTGTAAAAATAAAATTAGTCTTACTATCTTGGTAAAATCGAATTCCTAATTTTTAAAAAGGATGATTTAGAAATGCAGGTTTTTTATATCACTGATCGGCAACTGTTTGAAAGTTTTTTAGAATAGACATCTGACTAGGCACTTCTTGAACATTTTTCTAAATTAGTGAGTAGGTGTGTCTCCTCAAAGGTTGTAGTAGGTGTTTTTCTGTAGTACTAAATTACACTAAATTTGATTATAAACCAGTTTTATTATATTCATGATATAATGTCTGTTTCTGTCTTAGTTGCAGCCAAACAAGGTGAATCTGACCCAGAAAGAAAAGAAACAAGGCAGAAAGTAGACGACGATAGAAAACATGAGATAGAAGCTGCGATTGTGCGGATAATGAAATCTAGGAAGAAGATGCAGCACAATGTGTTAGTAGCAGAGGTGAGAACACATCCAGACGGAATTAATGTAGAAAACGCAAAATTATGTTATTAACCATTTCAATTTAGGAAAGTACTGTTTTCCACTAATTCAAAAAGTATTTTTAAAATTAGGAATAGTAATCAGAACATCTTTCATTAAAAGCGTAACCCTCACTTGATAATTAAACAGTGATTCGTTAAAATGTTCACCTTTTAAGAACTGGTATGTTTGTAATGGAAATGGTAATAGAACCTTGTCACATGTAAAGAATAGTGTTTACCTATTTAATACTTTTGTGTAAAACTACATCTGTTTCTAAGAATTCATAACTTATCATTTATTCGAGGCCCTCTATTTTACAAATTAGAAAACTAAGGAGTGGAAGACCCATTGAGAAGCTGCCCACTTTAGAGTCATCAGGTTAAGAGATTAGGATAGAGAACATAGAGCTGAACGGAGACATGAGAAGTAGGGTTCAGAGTTAAGATTTATTCACTGGTTGTCAGCGATGTTAGGAGCCCTGATGGCACAGTGTTCAAATGCATGGCTTCTCGCTGCATGGTTGGTGGGCGGAAGACACCTGGCAGCTCTGTGGGAGGAAGATCTGGTAGTCTGCTGACTTTAATTACAGCCTGGAAATCATATGGATAGTTCTTCTGTGTCCAATAGGGTTGTTATGAGTAAGAATCAACTCAAAGGCATACAGCAGTGAGTGATCACAGGAATGAGTTGGCACTGAGTCTTAGGTTTCTTGATTAAGTGACTGCATAGAGATTGATCCTATTAGCCATTAAAAGGACTGGAAGAAAGGCATTTTCTGTGGTCCACATGTTGTACAAGTTAATGTCATTGTATGTTGGTCTATCCCGAGGGACATACCTAGGGCATAGCTAGAAGTCAGAAAGAAAATAAGGATTAGCGTTTGAGAATTCACTATAAAGTACTGTAGTTAAAACCACATACATGGATTAAAAATTGTCCATGAGTACCATGGAAAAAAAGAAATTAGAAAATAAACCTCCACCCCTATTTGAAGGACAGTAAAAAGTAGCAAATGACATGGATAAGGAAACGTTTTAGATCATAGGGTCTCACTGGACCAACTGCTACATCAGCATCATACGGAAATTTTGTAGAAATGCACATTATCAGGCCCCACTTAGACTTCTGAATCAGAAACTCTGTGCTTACTGGACCCAGAAATTTTATTATAGCAAGCCCTCTGGGTGACTGTGATGCCTGCCAAAGTTTGCAGACTGCTGCAATAGTGGGAAAAGAAAGAGAACAAAAACAAAGACAATAACATGTGGTAAGGGAAAATAAATTACAAGGAGTGTTAAAAAACATGAAAAGATGAAGGCAGACTTAAGACATGCTGACAGGTGACTGGCTAGCTGTCCAAGCGCAGTCCCATTGAACTTGTAAGAGGGAGCCTCCTGTGGTGGTGCCTTGAGAGTGCTTTTGTCCTTGGAGACACTGAGTCAGAAGGCCGAAAGGGCAGAGAAAGCAGTACAGGAAGACTAAGTGTTGAATTGATGAGTATTGTTTTTCTTAATGAGATCAGAAAATCTTGAGCAGGTTTATATCCAAGAGTACGGGAAAAAAACCCACTTCTGTCAAAACAAAGACAATAGTGACCTTTCAGACAGGATGTTACTGCCCCATAGAGTTTCCAAGGAGCACCTGGAGGATTTGAACTGCCAACCTTGTGCTTAGCAGCTGTAACACTTAACTGTTACACCACCAGGGTTTCCAGAGGGATGCTTGGGGCTGGGGGGAGGCGGGGCGGGGAATGGAAACTGACTGGATGAGGAGATAATTAATGAACCAAAATCCAGAAAAGTGAAGGTGAGTATGTATACTACATGGGTGGTAGATGTAATAACACGGGTGTAACTGAGCATGCCTCTTCCTGAGAACCAAGGAGGTAGTGCAGGGCGTTGTGGTAATCAAGGGTAGATACAAACGTGGAAGTGGGGAAGAAGCTGGAGTGTCCAGGTGAACCAACAACCTCTTTTACCTATGGGAAATAGGATATGAAGTGTAGTGTGAGACATAGATTGAGCAGTGTAAGGAAATTATCACAAGTTTGAAATAGTATCTGTTGAAGAATGATGTTTAGAACATGCTGAATGTGATGACTATGAAATTACGTTGGCAGTCTTGTATCAGTGATTGGCTAACTTTCTCTATAAATAGCTACTTTTAGCTCTAAAGCACTCACAGACTGTATGTAAACAAATAAATGCATATGTGTTCCAATAAAAATTGAACCAGAAGCAGACCAGCAGGCTAGATTTGGCTGGTCAGCTACAGTGTGTCCACCACACTGGTTTACAGAAACGGTGTGAGGACCGCAGCCTTCCTCAGCGTGGAACTGCAGTAGATTTGGAATTGGCATAGGGGGTGTACAGTGGTGGCTT
The DNA here is from genome assembly GCA_028571685.1 of Heterohyrax brucei. Classification (NCBI taxonomy): domain Eukaryota; kingdom Metazoa; phylum Chordata; class Mammalia; order Hyracoidea; family Procaviidae; genus Heterohyrax; species Heterohyrax brucei. The sequence goes on along the minus strand of CM053146.1, from coordinate 136,401,663 downwards.
TGGTCAGAGGGAGTTTGTGGGGTAGGACCAAACCAGTCAAGGAGCTGAGGGTGCTGTGAGAGTCAGGTTCCTCTTGTGTGCAGTGTGGACCCAGTGAAGAGGTTAAGGTCAGGAGAAGCTGTTAATAGCCTAGAGGAAGAAAGGAGGATGAATGCTCTCTTGAGATAGGTTTGTTGATAGTGGAGTGACAGAATTGGAAGAGTGGTAGATTTCAGTCAGACAGTGAGTGCTGAAGTTTCAGATTTCAAAGAATTATCAATCCACATGGCCCCGGGAGGTGAACTGATCAACCCAGTAAGAGTGAAACTGGTTTGTGGAGGGAAGGATTACCTGCAAGAGAACCAGGTGGATTAGTGGGAAAACAAAGGAGGACTATCACTGGCTCTTGATTTACGTGTGTCACTTGAATTTTCCTTTGTAGCTCATTTTTCTCATTTGTTAAATGACCTACTTTGCAAGGCTAAGAGCATTAAATAAATTAATGTGTATGCAGTGAGGGATGCATCGTGCTTAGTCAGCCTGTGGCTGCTGCCATTGTCACTGTTGTTAGTGATGGCACAGTGTCCTGGCACCCGGACAGCAGCTGATCTCTGAGTCTTAAAATTGATGACGTGTTAAGTCCATTAAAAAGAAGGAAACTTTTGTGTATTTATTTGGAACTGTTAATGTTTTTTAAAGTTTTTTTTTCCTGGTAGGAATTAGTCTTTTTACCTTCTTTTTTAGGTAACTCAGCAGTTGAAGGCCCGATTCTTACCAAGTCCAGTTGTTATTAAGAAACGTATTGAAGGACTTATTGAGAGAGAATATTTGGCACGAACACCTGAGGATCGCAAAGTATACACATATGTAGCATAAAATGCTACATATATTCAGAAATTTGATTTATTCTTGGACTGTACTCTTCGCATGGACTGGGAAGTTCTTTTAAATCATTAAATATTAAGACGACCATCTCTTCTATTAAATTACAGTACATGTTCTAAACCATTCAGATCAAGCCTTTACTCCCTTTGAGAGTTCTCAGCATCAGTTGATTGAGCTTCAGGCTCTTCAGCGTTTATTCCTGTAGAGTTCATCTTTACAGTTCCTCGGGAAAATGTGAATGTGCCGCGTTTTGTTTTCAATACTGTATGAAAACAGGAAAAAAATAAAACAAAATTTAGAAAATACAGCTCATTAAAATAAAATTGTTGGATTTCATTTCCCCAGGTCTTCAGTGTTGATGTAAATGTGTTTCTGTAGTTGCTTAGCACTTTGTGCATTGTATAAGTTGGGTAACAAAAGTGGTAAAATGACAGAATTCTCATTATCTTGTTCTGCTTTAAGACATTTCTTTAGCTAGCCTTATTTAATTTAAAGGTTTGATAAATACACAAAGACCCAGGCATTACGATTTGAGCATGCTTTATTCTTTTGTCACTCGCACTTACTAATCATACCACCTTTTGACCAAAAATCTTTATTTTGGGCTCAGTACACACTCAGATTTGGTTTTCCCTGTTGTAATTGGAGATTTCACCACTTAAGTCCGTAACGAGTAGGTTTTGTTCCAAGTTATTTCTAGAGAAAGAAAATATTTTAGTATGTATAAATTGTACGATAATTTTTTGCTGTTGTACTCACTGCTAATAGTTGATTGTATAGGATGGTGTTTTTAATTTCATTTATTGTAGACAGAAATAAGTGAATTTAGCGTATACATACCCAGTAATTCAAATATGTAAGAGCACAAAGTTGGCAGCTGACTATATTTAATTCAGCCCTTTGAGAAGCACATACAGCCTACACTTTGTTTATAAATATGTTAGCCTCCCCCCGCCAACTTAAATATATATTTTGGTGAAGCTGTGGTGCACTATTAATTTTCTGTTTTAAAACGCAGTCTGAAAATGCAATAAATATGATTACGTTGATATTTTTAACAAAATCTTCAGTTCTCAGAGCTGTGTTTTGGAGAGGGTGAAGCAATATTTTTCAAACCTGATGATTCTTGGATATTTATTTAGCTCTTGACTTCCAGAGAGTCATCGTGTCAAACAGTTGCAAAGATGTGTTCTGTGCTGAAGATTGACTCAGTTATCCTGTGCTTCCAACTGTCACCAATGTTTTTTACTTGACTTACCTGCCAAGGACTGTAGCTGGCTTTATTTTAACGTCAAAGTATTTTTTATCTTCAATTTTATTTAATTTTGTTTCATTTTGTTTTCATAAGACAAGATTTCAGATGTATAATTGGGGCAAACCACTATAGATTTCTGTTGGGTTACAAAAGTGAGATGTTACTAATAAGTTCAAACAACTGACCCTCTTCCTTGACTATAAGTACTGTTGGTACATTTATTAGAATGTTTGTCTCAGAAGATGGTTTGTGTTTAAATTTATGGTCAAGTTAAAACAATTCTAATCTGGATTAAAAGCACCACAAATATTTTTCCCCATGTGTCTTGGGTAATAATTTTCCTTTTAGACTTGCAAGTATTCTCTTAATTTAATTGCATTTTATTTTGTCTCCATTGGTACTGTGTTCTTCATCTCTACATCTTTCACGTTTACATGATACGAAAAACATCATGAAAGTTATTCTCAGGACACTTTTACCGTACATGAGAAGGTCAGATGTTAACATGGAAAGCTAAGAGGCTTTTGATATATTTCTGTAGTTAGAATTTTTATAATAGTGAGATGTTTATCTAAAGGAAGGTACTGTATTTAAGGTTTGAAAGTTTTTTTTATTATTCTTAATTTCCAGTTAACACATTTGCAGATGGAACCTTTCAGATTGTCAATTCATGAAGGATGTAAAAAATTTCAAGTTTTTGAAATCTAAAGGAAACATTAAACGAAGAATTTAAGTGCTAGTTAAAACTATTAAAGCTAGTTAAATTGTTACTCGTGTGTGGATGTACAAATCTTAGAGTTTAGAGAAGTACTTGTTTTGGGACACAAATTTGATACTTAATGCTTTTAAATGCTTACAGATACATTATAACACTGAACTACAGGTGAGTGGTTGGAATGCTGACAAGTCTACATTAGAAAGAAAAAAATCAACGATTTTTAATCAGGAATGATTTTATGAACAAAAATACATAAACGTTTTAGGTGACGTGGAACTCCGTAACAAGATACATTTTGATATTACTTTTCTGCAAGAGATCTTGATGATTTCTCTTTTTTGTTATTTTAAGGAACAAGACATCCTAACCATTCATTCAGTCATGTTCATGTGAATAAATTTTGGTGATTTACTTGAAGAATTTTAAGAGTAAATGCCTAGTTTTCCATCAGCAGAAGTGATGTATTCTGTTTAGCAGTTTGTTAAATTGTAACTCGGTGCTATCAGTGTTGAATCCAGGACAAGGTTTTTTGTTTTTTGGTTTTTTTAATGTTTGTTTCTTTTAAATCATTATATTATTTAAGATTGCAATTAGGGAACACATTGCCTCCCTAAATAAAAAAAATGGTTGTAGTTGCAAGGATTCTCTACGTCAGTGAATTTAGAAAGTTAATGGGGAAAAAGATGCTTGCTGTCTTTGCATGACTCCAAAGAAGGTATTAGAATTACCTGGGCAACGTTGTGAACCTGCTTGGGTTGTACCCCACACCTTGATACGCTAATACGCCTCTTTATAAGAGTCTTTTTCATAGGGAAGCACTGTTAATGTTCTTTTGGTCCACTATGTTGGGGAGCAAGAGAGAATCAGGTAAGAACCACTGATTTTAATTACACCTGCATCTCTAGAAAAGTAGTACCATTGGCATCTATAAGTCTGTCAATTTGGAAAATAATTTTAATAAGTTAAATCCAGATAATGTGTGTTTGCAGTTTTAAATACTGTAAATAAAAAGCACTGCTGTCATGTCCGTTCTGTCTCATAATTTTAGTTTTCCCTGTGTACTATTTTAAACTCAATTTTTTACTGCCAGTTTTTCATAAATTACATAACATACATTATTACATTGCCTCAGTCCAGGATGGAAAGCTGTTACATCAGAATTGTAGGTGCTGGATTTTGCTATATGATGCATAGCATTACACTGCTGACATGAGTGGTAAAATATTAGCAAAATTAATATAAATTATTTATTCTCAAAAGCAGAAATAGAGATGCTAAACAATAATTTTTAAGTGCTTACCATATACCAGACACTTCTGTATGCTTGGCAGGCATACAGCCCTCCGCATCAGTTCTATGCGATAGCCGTGTCACACCAGTAATGCTCAAGCTCAGTGCTCTAAATGAGAGAGGAGCCGGACCTGAGTTTGTCCAGTGCTTATATTCCATGTTGCAAATTGACGTCGTTTTTCATTTTAAATTTCTATCATTTTGTTTTGTACCTGATTTCATAATAAGGGAAATACAGAGTGAATGATGTAGCAGACTAAAAGATAATATTTGCTGAATACGGGCTGACAGTTCCTGAACAGAAAGGAAGCTGGAAAGAAACAGATGCTATTCTGGAATGTGTTCATTTAGAAGAAGAGTATTTCTTAGAACCCCACCACAGTCTTACGGAAAGGCTTACACAACTCATGGATGACATGAATAGATGATGGATTTTAATTCAAGTCTCAAGGATGTGAAAGCATCTCACTACTGTGTATCTTTCCTACATCAAATTGAATTTTTGTCTAGAATTAAGAAGAGACATAAGAACGACTGATTTCAGCAGGTAATGACGCACCAGTTAATCATGAGGCTAGCTCTCAGGAAAACAGGAACACCTAGAAGGTCTTGAAAGCTGATTTGTTTACTTGAAATATTTTAAGAATAATAAAATTTGTCCTGTAACTATGTCTTTTAAGTGGTTTGTGCATTATTAGGGTCATAAGTTGATGACTTCAGATGAGCCAAACAAAACAGCTTATATAATTAGGTGAGACACACAACGTATGCTATTTCTAGTAACTTCATAAAGTCAAATTTTAATGTCCTAGCAAAGTACAGTTCAACTAACAAACTTGATTGTAAAGATTTAACAGTGTGAGAAAACGAAATTTCGAAGTCTCTATATTTTTTTCTGTGATCCCTAAAATCCTCAGTACAGAGGCTGGCATGTGATGGGCAAAGGCAGTCTTTGAATCTCAGATGAGTGTGTCTCATTACTAACAAATGTTTCAAAAGACAGCCTTCACAAAACTGAGCGTAATAAAATTTGTGCTTTCATACTGGGGATATGGCAAATAATACTGATGGCATAAGAATGGTACTTGCATTGTTGGAAATAATTTCATCTTTAATTTTCAGGTAGGTAAAAAGTAAAAAAGGTAGCACAGCTACTGTCTTGTTCCAGATGGCATTAAATGCAGATTTTAAAGTCCTCTTGAGTTACTTGTTGCCAGTATTAGATCATTTGATCCTCACAAGATCCTAAACAAGAATGCTGGAATTTGGTCCCATGTCTGTCTTAACTGAAACCTATGCTATTAGTGACTAGTATGTTCCCTAGTAGAACTTCGTGGTGTAGTAGTTACGTACTACGTCTGCTAACCTAAAGGTTGGCCATTCAGATCTGCCAGGCACTCCTTGGAAACTGTGGGGCAGTTATACTGTGTCCTACAGGGTTCCTATGAGTCAGAATCCAGTTGATGGCAGCAGGATTTATTTTTAATATGTCTCTAGTGACTGGTGGTGTGGCAGACTGTGCTTCTGAAGGTAGAGACTACATGGTAAATATTTTTGTAAAAAATTGGTTTATTAGTATTACTTGGATGTTTTGATATCTAAACCTACAGATATGCACAAAAGAAAAATCAGTTTTATCAGCTCTTGTATATTGATGAATATGGTAATGCAGATTGCTTACAATCAGATTGTAGAACTGATGTTATAAATACCTGTTCATCTTAAGTTCTGTTTTCCATGTTCAGTATTTAAATTTAAAAAGCAACCACTAGACTGGTTTTGTAAGTGCAGCAGAGCTGTCGGACAGAAGAGAAAACCTGCTTAAGGGACATGGAATCAAGTGGGAAAAGCATAAAGTCTGCATTTTGCATCAGTGTAACAGTAGCAGTTGGCAACCGTGGTGTAAATATAAGATAGGCTGCAGCAAACCTACTGCAACTTTATATGAATGAAAAGAGAAGGGAAAGAAGAAAGCCCTTTGGTGTAAGAAAGCCTTTAAAATCCCTGTAAGTTTGCTTACGGCTTATAACACTCCTAAGAAAAGCTTTTTTCTCTTAAATTAGTACTGAGTTTTGTAATAAGACACCTGTATTCACTGGACTTGCCTTGAATTGATGAAAAATCAGTGCAATCCATTCTCAAACAAATGGTTGCCCGTCTCTAAGGTCGTGGAAAGTCGTAGGCTACAGACTCAGAAAATCATTTCCAAAAGCACGTTCTTGGATATTTTGGAACTGCTGTGCACCACAGGCTTCCAAGGAAAGCTAGTAACTGAACAAGATGATAACCATTATCCTGTGGACACTGTAAGGGTCTGGGGTGATTATTTGGGGCAGTTAGGTTTGGGAACCATTGTTTTATGTCATAAATGTTAAAGGATATAAACTTCCACTTTTAGTAATTTGAAGACATGGTTAATTTGATATGTGAGTTGTGAGGTTCTGTTGAACTTAGCCTATGTTACATGTCTGTGCTTCACCTGGTGAAGGCAACATGTTGATCAAGTAAAGGATTGTGATTAAAAAATGGGTGAGCTGATTTCAAACTACTGGGCACAGATGATGGCATAAATCACAGCCAACCCGTTGTCACTGGATCCTCTTAATTTGGGTGAGCCAAAGGACCCTCTGTAGTTGACTGTTGTAGTTGGGTACTTTCACTGGGAGAAGTGGCCAATATCTCATTACTGAGTTTAGATAGCAACAAAATATTTTATAAAAAAGGAAATGCTTAGTGAACAGATTTGGACTTTTCCCCCGTAAAAACTCTTGCATTGTGAAGCAACTGAGTGGTATCTGGGTGACGCATACTTAGTATATTTTAATTATTTGTGCTACCAGGCTCATAGGCATGGTGAAAATCATCTCCATTATCATCAATATCATCCAAATGGTGCAGTGTTTTTAGGGAGGCTGAGTCTTTGGTGGTGATCCAGTTCATCTGACAGGAGGTGACGCCCTTGAGAACACAGTAACTTCCTGAGACCCGTATGGAAATTACATGAATTATGCAGCAGTTGCCAGTAGTAGTAAGCACTGTGTTACCAATTGTTTATATTCCATTATGCCAGTAAATAAGCGAAATACATGTTTTAAAGTCGCATTCCTACAAAATTGAGACTCAAGTGGTGACTGAAATACCTTTCATCACACTGGGCATAATGAAGTAGGGTTTAAGGGTTGCTGTGGGTCAGAATCAACTCAGTGGTAATGGATTTGCTTTTGGTTAAGTGTGTAGGCAAGGAGTCCTGGAGGCGCAGTGGGTAAGCACTGTGTTACCGCGAGGTCCGCTGTTTGTTTCCGTTGGCTCTGCCGGAGAGAAGACCTGGTGAGCAAATGATTACATCCTGGGAAATCCAGTGAAGCAGTTCTTTGTTCTGTGGGTTCACTGTGTCAGAATTGAGTCGATGGCACAAGTGCATAAGGAAACCATCAGGTTCCTTGGTAAAAACCAAAGGCTAATTTTTAATGTTGGCAGAGGAAGAGAACTAGCCTTCTATCCTGTACCCCTGAAGATGCACCTTCCCTCTGGGGACCTCTCACCAAACTGTCCTCACAATACTGGCCACAGGAGTTACTGCTTCAGCCCCAGTGCAGACATACAACCTGCTAATGCTTGTTTCTCTGTGTGACTTTTCCATAGGACTCAACTATTAATCCAGTGACAGACCTGGTGGCAGGTGAGAGTGCTGTCCTGTGGGCAGTTTCTCCCCTCTGTAGCCTCTATCAGAGAGTCAGAGCTTTGGATTGACGGAAGGAGCAGCTGATCACATGATTTCACGGTGCCAGCTCTTGGCGTAGCACCTGCCGCTTAATGAGTTCTCAGTACTCAAACCATTAGTGACGGTGGCTGGGAACTTGGTAATTTAAACCAGTCATACTGTTTTCACACTTCCTTTGAGTTAGTTAACTTCCAGAAATAAAATGTCTGGTTATCCATGGTGAACCTCCTGCACATCATCCTAAGAATCCCATTTTCCTTCTCTTTTTTTCCCCCTTGTAAGTATGAACAAAAAAAAAATGAATTACTTGAACTGTCACAAAATTGTTGAAATCTAGTTCTGTGTAAGTTTTTGCATGTTTTTATGTGTGTATATACGTATGATGCACAGTTGTGTTTCTGTGGCGGTAGATCTTAAAACTTGGCAATGGATGGCCGATGGGAAGACTAATCATTTCTGTTATAAATTCTGTTAACGTACAGTTTATCAAATGATAAACTACATAGTACCAATAAAATGAGTTAAAACTACTAGTTAGATCTCACTACCTTTGCTAGGAAGTGTTGTATTATTGAACGATAATAAAATTCTACATAGGTAATAAGAATTACTAAAGTTTGTTTAGGACTTAATTTACATTCTGAAGTGCATAGCTGTCAACTATTTTGTTGTTAATAACCTTTTTCTTTTGCACTGGGAACTCATAGAGATGCAAAAATTTCTATGTATATACAAAATGTTAAATTCACCCAGCACAAAAATTTGTGATTTGTATTCTTTTAATATGTTTTTTTATTATGATTCAATGAAAATGTACATTCCCATGTAAACTTTCATGCCCTCCTATATGCAGCTCCCACTGCTCTGCCTGCCCGGTGGTAGCATACTCTTCCTCTCTGCTCCACACGTCTTATTCTCTGAACAAAGCGTATCCCCTCCTCTCAACCCATTCACCTGCCTCCAGTAAGAGGTCAGAAAGACGACATCCTGTAGATGTGTAGAACCATAAAGTGCACACACGATACAGTCACTGTGTGTCACCAAGTCTAATCTATTCCAGCCCGGAGAGTTGACCTCCATTATGATTTGCAGATAGGGGCAGCATCGGGCCCAGGGATCATGCTCCCAGGGGAACCCTGAGGCCCCTAGACCATCAACTGTGGTCTTTTAGTGGAGATCTCAGGGTGCCCCCCTTTTTATTCTTGTGTTGCCAGTGAGACTAAACTTCGTGAGCTCCATCACAGCTATCGGGGTGGTGGCCGGGCACCATCTGGTTATTCTGGTCCCAAGTCAATGTAGTTACCCACTTATGTGGGTCTTGGTTTTCTGGGTTCTCTTTCCTCCATGTGTTTTGATCCTTGGTGATCATCCGTTCCTGCTGAGTTGGGACCATGTGCTGTACCCTCAGATGGCAGCTTTTAAGACCCCAGTATGGGGTGCAGAAGGCTCTCTTAGCAAACCACCAGTTGTGCCAATTAGCCTTGATGTCCCCTGAAAGCATGGTTCCCAGCCCCCTGCCCCAGCTACTCTTGTCTTTGCAATATTGGGTTAAGATGGAAGGAGTAATCATGTTAAATCAAGTTAATATTGATCTTTCTAGTGTGTGCTGTCACAGATTTTCACCCAACCAAATTTCTGTCAGTTATCTAAACCTGCCACCCTCCACTCTCCCTCCCTCCCGACCCTTGCAGCTGTCAAAGAGTCTTGTATGCATGAGTCTGTTTTTAAGTTCTTATCGTAGGGGTCTCATACAACATTTGTCCTTTTGTCAGTGACACCTTTCACTCACCTTAAATGTCCTCCAGTTGAAATCAGGTAATGAGATGTTTCCTAAAAATCACTGTTCTTTATCATTGCATAGTGTTCCATTGAGTATACATGCCATAGTTTACCTATCCATTCCTCCGTTGTTGGGCATCTGGGTTGATTGCCTCTTTTTGCTGTTGTGGACTGCACTGCAGTAAACATTCATGTGCCTGTACGAGTTAGCATGAATGGCCTTGGTTCTGTAGGATATATTCTGAGCAGTAGAATTACTGGGTCAAATGGTATATCTATCCAGCTTTTTAAGGAAGTGCTAGATTGCTTTCCAAACAGGTTGCACCATTTTGCAATCCCACTAGCAGGAGAGTTCCAATTTCTCCACAGCCTCTCCAGTATTATTTGTTCTGCATTTTCTGGATGATGGCCAACCTTGTTGGGGTGAGATGGTATCTCATTGCTTTTTTTGATTTGGATTTCTCTGATAGCGAATGATCATGAGCATGTCTGCATGTGTTTTTTGGCTGCCTGGATCACCTCTTTAGAGAAGTGTCTGTCCATCTCCTTTGCTCATCGCTTATTTGGATGATTTATCTTTTTCTTATTGATATTTTGTAGTACCTTATAGATTGTGGAGATCAGACATCAGCCTGACTTGCCAAATATTTTTCCCATGTGTAGGTGGCCTTTTAATTCTATTAGTAAAGCCTTTGGATGAACAAAAGTGTTTGATTCTTAGTGGTTCCCATTTATGTGTTTTGTCTTCTGTTGTTTATGGTTTGTTTGCCAGGTTTTGAAGTCTATCTATGTTCTGTATTAAAACTTCCTTTGTTGTTCCTACTTTTTCTAGGATGAGCTTTATCGTTTTGGATTTCATATTTAGGTCTTTTATCCAGGTTGAGTTGGTTTTTGTATAAGATATAAGATATGGGTCTTGTTTCAGTTTATGGCAGAGGGCTATCCAATGTTGCCAGCACCATGTATTGAAGAGATTGTTTTTACCCCAGTTTCATGTCTTAGGACCTTTGTTGAATATCATCTGTTCACAGGAACATTGTGTCATCTCTGGGGTCTCAACTCTGTTCCGTTGATCTGTCTCTTTTTGTACTGGTATCAGGCTGTTTTGGCTACTGTGGCAGTGTAATAGGTTCTGAAGTCAGGTAGTGAGAGGCCTCCCAGTGTGTTGTTCTTCAGTAGGGCTTCACTTACCCAGGACTTCTTGCCTTTCCAAACAAAGTTAGTGATTTGTTCTTGATCTCATTGAAAAATGTCACTGGAATTTGTATGGGGATTGCATTATGTAAGTAGATTGCTTTGGGTGAAATAGACATTTTCACAATGTTAAGTCTTCCTGTCCATGAGCAGGGTAGGTTTCTCCATTTATGTAAGTCTCTCTTAGTTTCTCGTAATAAAGAGTTGTAGTTCTCTTGGTAAAGGTCTCTTATTTCTCTGGTTAGATTTATTCCTAGTACTTTATCTTCTTAGGGACTATAGTAAATGGTATTGATTTGGTGATTTGTTCCTTAACAATCTCGTTGTTGGTATAAAGGAATTCTACTGATTTACTTGTATCCTGAGACTTGACAGAACTCTTCTTCTGTCAGTTAGAGTAGTTTACTTATGGATTCTTTGGGATTCTCTGCATATACAATCATATCATCCACAAATTGGGAGATTTTTACTACTACTTTGCTGATGCAGTTGCCCTTTATTTCTTGGTCTTGTCTAATTGCTCTGATTAGAACTTCTAGTACAATGTTGAATAGGAGAGGTGAGAGTGGTCATCATTGTTTAGTTCCCATTCTCAAGGGAAATTGTTTCAGTGTCTCTCCATTCAGGATGACATAGGCAGTTGGCTTTGTATAAATGGCCCTTGTTGCATTGAGGAATTTGCCATTTATTCCTATTTCGCTGAGAGTTTTTAGCATGAATGGGTGTTGGACTTTATCAAATACCTTTCCTGCATCAATAGAAAAAATCAGGTGATTCTTTTGTTTTACTTACGTGGTTGATCACATTAATTGCTTTTCTGATGTTCAACCAGCCTTGCATCCCTGGTATGAATCCAGCTTGTTCATGATGGATTATTTTTTGGATATGTTGTTGTATTCTGTTGGCAAGAAATTTGTTGAAGAGTTTTGCATCTAGATTCATCAGTGATAATTGGTCTGTAGTTCTCCTTTTTTGTTGGGTCTTTCCCTGGCTTTGGTACCAGGGTTATGCTGGCTTCATAGAATAAATTAGGGAGTATCCCATTGCTTTGTATACTGTAAAATAGTCTGAGTAGTATTGGAGATAACTCTTTTCTCAAAGCTAGGTAGAATTCTGTGGTGAAGCCGTCTGGGCCTGGGCTTTTTTTTGGTTGGTACTTTTTGGATGCCTTTTTCAATCTCTTCCTTTGTGATGGGTTTATTAAGTTGTTCTGCTTCACCTTGTGATAATTTGAGTAGGGGGTATGAATCAAAGAATTTGTCCATTTCCTCTAGGTTTTCAAATGTGTTAGAGTACAGTCTTTCATAGTATTCTGTTATAATATTTTTTATTTCTGTGGGATCTCTTATGACAACTCCCCTCTCATATTTGGGTTATTTCCTTTCCTGTTTTCTTTAGTAAGTTTAGCCAGTGGATTGTCTATTTGGTTGATCTTTTCAGTAAACCAGCTTTTGATCTATTTAGCTTTTCCAATTGTTTTTCTGTTCTGTAATTCATTTAGTTCTGCTCTAGTCTTTTTTTTTTAATAACATGACTGAGTGAAAATGTACATTCACGTATAACTTTACATGCCCACCTATATGCAGCTTCCACTGCTCTCCCTGTCCAGTGACTGCACACTATTCCTCTCTGCTCCATACATGTCTCATCCTCCCAACAGCCTCCTTTCCCCTCCTCTCCGTCCACTCCCCTTCCTCCAGCCAGAGGTCAGCAAGATGATATCCTATAGATGTATAGAACCCTAAAGTGCTTCCAATATATGGTCACTCTGCACTGCCAAGTCCAATCCATTCCTGTCCAAAGAGTGAACCTTTGTTATAATTTATGGGAAAGGGCAGCATCAGGGCCGGGGGCCTTGCTCTCAGAGGAACCCCAAAACCGCTGGATGATCAATTGATGTCTTTTAGTGGAGATCTCATCATGCACCCCTTTTTATTGTGTTGCTAGTGAGACTCCTCTATGTGAGCTCCATAGTGGCTATCACTGGTGGTGGCCGGGCACCATCCGGTTCTTCTGGTCTCAAGTCGATGTAGGCACCCACTCTTGTGGGTCTGTCATCTCGGTTGTCTTTACCGCATGTCATTTTGGTCCTCGGTGAGCATCCGTTCCTGCTGAGTTGGGACCATTTGCTGTGTCCTCCGATGGCAGCTTGGCAGGTTTTAAGACCCCAGACGCCACTCAGCAGTGTGGGGTGCAGAGAGCTCTCTTAGCAAAACGCTACTTGTGCCAATTGGCCTGGAATTCGCCTAAGAGCATGATCCCCCGCCCGCTGCCCCAGCTACCCTATCCTTGCAGTATTGAGTTAAGATGGAAGGAATACTCAAGTTATGCTGAAGTCCACTTAATGTTGTTCTTGTTTCTAATGTGTGCTATCACCGCTTTCTCCCAACTAGATTTCTAGTAACTATCTAAAGTAAATCCTCCCTCCCCTCCCTTGCAGCTGTCAAAGAGTCTTTTCTTCTATACACAAGTCTGTTTTTGAGATCGTAGAGGTCTCATACAGTATTTGTCCCTTTGTCACTGACTACTTTCACTCAACATAATGTCTTCCAGTTGAAACCACTTTAGAAGATGTTTCCTGGAATCATCGTTATTCTTTATCATTGCATAGTGCTCCATTGAGTATATGTACCACAGTTCACCTATCCATTCTTCTATTGTTGGGCATCTGGGTTGATTCCATCTTTTTGCTATCGTGGACTGTGCTGCAGTAAACATTCTGGTGCATGTGTCCGTTGGTGTGGAAGGCCTTGATTCTGTAGGATATATTCCAAGTAATGGAATTACTGGGTCAAATGGTATATCGATACTCATTTTTTTAAGGAAGTGCCAGATTGCCTTCCAAAGAGGCTGGACCATTTTGCAGCCCCACCAACAGTGTAGGTGGGTTCCACTTTCTCCACAACCTCTCCAGCATTTGTTGTTTTGTGTTTTCTGGATCATGGCCAATCTCGTTGGGGTGAGATGGTATCTCATTGTTGTCTTGATTTGAATTTCTTTAATAACTAAAGATCGTGAACATGTCCGCATGTGTTTTTTGGCTGCCTGGATCTCCTCTTTAGTGAAGTGTCTGTCCATCTCCTTTGCCCATCACTTAATTGGATGGTTTATCTTCTTCTTATTGATATTTTGTAGTATCTTATAGATTATGGAAATCAGGCGTCGGTCTGACATAGAGTTGCCAAATATTTTTTCCCATTCTGTGGGTGTTCTTTTAATTCTATTACTAAAGTCTTTGGATGAGCAAAAGTGTTTGATTCTTAATAGTTCCCATTTATCTACTTTCTCTTCTGTTGATTGAGGTTTCTTTGACAGATTTTGGAGTGTGTCCTCATTGTGTATTAAAACTTCCATTGTCGTTTCTACCTTTTCTTGGATAAGCTTTATCGTTTTAGGTTTGATATTTAGGTCTTTTATCCAGTTGGAGTTGGTTTTTGTAAAAGGTGTAAGATATGGATCTTGATTCAGTTTATTGCAGATGGATAACCAATTTTGCCAGCACCATTTGTTGAAGATACTGTTTTTACCCCAGTTTAATGTCTTAGGGCCTTTGTTGAATAGCAGCTGTTCATAGGCAGATGGTGTCATCTCTGGGGTCTCAATTCTGTTCCACTGATCGATCTGTCTGTTCTTGTACCAGTACCAGGCTGTTTTGACCACTGTGGCAGTGTAGTATGTTCTAAGGTCGGGTAATGAGAGGCCTCCCAGTGTGTTCTTCTTCTTTAGTAGTACCTTAGTTATCCGGGGCTTCTTCCCTTTCCAAACAAAATTGGTGACTTGTTTCTCCATCTCATTAAAAAATGGTGCTGGAACTTGTATTGCAATTGCATAATATAAATAAATTGCTTTGGGTAAAATAGACATTTTCACAATGTTAAGTCTTCCTATCCATGAGCAGGGTAGTTTTATCCATTTATCTAAGTCTCTCTTAGTTTCTTGTGGTAAAGGCTTGTAGTTCTCATTGTAAAGGTCTGTTGTTTCTCTGTTAGATTAATTCCTAGGTACTTTATCTTCTTTGGGGCTATCGTAAATGGTATTGATTTGATAATTTCCTCCTTAACAGTCTCCTTGTTGGTATAAAGAATCCTACTAATTTACTTATATTTATCTTGTATCCTGAGACTTTGCTGAACTCTTCTATCAGTTTGAGTAGCTTACTTATCGATTCCTGGGGGTTCTCTGCATATACAATCATATCATCTGCGAACAGGGAGATTTTAACTTCCTCTTTGCCAATGCAGATGCCCTTTATTTCTTGGTCTTGTCTAATTGCTCTGGCTAGAGCTTCTAGTACAATGTTGAATAGGAGAGGTGAGAGTGGACATCCTTGTTTAGTTCCTGATCTCAAGGGACAGTCTTTCAGTCTCTCTCCATTCAGTATGATGTGGGCAATTGGCTTTGTATAAATGGCCCTTATTGTGTTGAGGAATTTGCCGTCTATGCCCATTTTGCTAAGACTTTTTAGCATGAATGGGTGCTGGACTTTATCAAATGCCTTTTCGGCATCAATGGACAAAATCAGGTGATCCTTGTCTTTTGTGTTATTTATGTGGTTAATCACATTAATTGTTTTCCTGATGTTGAACCAGCCTTGCATTCCTGGTATGAATCCCACTTGGTCATGATGGATTATTTTCTTGATATGTTGTTGTATTCTGTAGGCAAGAATTTTGTTGAAGATTTTTGCATCTAGGTTCATGAGTGAAATCGATCTGTAGTTCTCTGTCTTTGTTGGATCTTTCCCTGGCTTAGGTATCAGGGTTATGCTGGCTTCATAGAATGAGTTTGGGAGTACTCCATCCCTTTCTATACTGTGAAATAGTCTCAGTAGTAGTGGGGATAACTCTTCTCTAAATGCTTGGTAGAATTCTGCCGTGAAGCCATCTGGGCCCGGACTTTTTTTGGTTGGCAGTGTTTTAATGACCTTTTCAGTCTCTTCCTTTGTGATGGGTTTTTTACGTTGTTCTGCTTCACGTTGTGATAATTTGGGTAGGTGGAATGAGTCAAGGAATTTGTCCATTTCCCCTAGGTTTTGAAATTTGTTAGAGTATAGTCTTTCATAGTATTCTGTTATGATATTTTTGATTTCTGTTGCATCTGTGGTGACAACTCCCCTCTCATTTCTAATTTGGGTTATTTGTTTCCTGCTTTTCTTTAGTAAGTTTAGCCAGTGGTTTATCAATTTTGTTGATCTTTTCAAAAAACCAGCTTTTGGTCTTTTCAATTTTTTCAATTGTTTTTCTATTCTCTAATTCATTTAGCTCTGCTCTAATCTTTATGATCTCATTTCTTCTGGTGCCTGAGGGGTTCCTCTGTTGTTCTCTTTCTACTTGTTCAAGCTGTAGAGTTAGTTCCTTGATTTGGTTTCTTTCTTCCTTCCAGATGTGTGCATTTATGGAGATAAACAGACCTCTGAGCACTGCTTTGGCTGTATCCCATAGGTTCTGGTAGGAAGTGTTTTTGTTCTCACTGGAATCCATGAATTTCTTTAATTCATCCTTGATTTCCTCTGTAACCCATATTTTTTTGAGCAAGAAGTTGTTCAGTTTCCAAGAGTTCCACTTTCTATCTATGTTTTTTCTGCTATTGATTTCAATTTTTATGGCTTTATGATCTGAGAAGATGCTTTGCAGTAATTCAATGGTATGGATTTTGTTGAGCATTAGATTATGGCCTATCACGTGGTCAATTCTGGAGAATGTTCCATGTGCACTGGAGAAGAAGGTGTAGTTGTCTGCTGATGGGTGAAAAGTTCTGTATATATCAGTGAGCTTTAGTTGGTTAATTGTGTCAATGAGGTCTTCTGTATCTTTACTGAGCTTTTTTCTAGGTGATCTGTCTAGTAATGAGAGTGGAGTGTTAAAGTCTCCCACTATTATTGTGGCATCATCTAACTCTCTTTTTAGCGTAGTCAGTGTTTCTTCGACATATTTAGGTGCTCTGACATTAGGTGCATAAATATTTAATATAGTTAAGTCTTGCTTGTGTACTGAACCTTTCAGCAATAAATAGTGTCCATCTTTGTCCACGATGGTGGATTTGACATTAAAATTGATTTTGTCTGAGATTAGAGTTGCCACCCCTGCTCTTTTTTGTTCATTGTTAGCTTGATATATATTCTTCCATCCTTTAATTTTCAGTTTCTTCCCATCTTTAGGTCTCAAGTGAGTTTCTTGTAGACAACATGTGGATGGGTCGTGTCTTTTGATCCAAGATGACACTCAGTGTCTCTTTACTGAAGCATTCAGTCCATTCACATTCAATGTAATTATTGATAGGTATGTGTTCACTGCTGCCATTGTGGTATGTTTATTTTTATGTTGATGTTTTCTCTGTTGTTCTTATTAGTCTGTTCTGGGACACTGTTTTTTGTGAGTTGATTTTTCACCTTTTTCATAGCTGGTTTTATAGTTGTTGAGACTCGTGTGTTAGATTTCTCGAAACGGTATGATACTTCTTTGTTGTGCTTTACAGCTGCCCCTGTAAACCCCCTTAATAAACTATTTATAAACCCAATTTTAATTACTACCAGTCTTGTCATCTTCCTCTCCATCTGAAAGGACTATAACGACTGTAGCACATCTCTCTTTTTATTATGATGACACCATAGTTTTCATGATGATCAGTGGACTGCTTCTTTCCATGTCAAAGCTGTGATTTACTTTGGAGCCTTCCCTAAATGAGTATTGAGTAGTGTGTCATTCTAAAATATAAAGTTAGTGGTTTCATTCTTCTAAGCCAAAGCCAAGAACTTCTTTCAATATTTCTTGTAGTTTGGGTTTGGTTTTTACAAAGTCTCTGAGTTTCTGTTTATCTGGGAATGTCTTAATTTCATTTTCATATTTGAAAGATAGTTTTGCAGGATATATAATTCTTGGTTGGAAGTTCTTCTCCTTCAAGACTTTGAATGTGTCGTGCCACTGTCTCTGTCCCAGCATGGTTTCTGCTGAGAAATCTGACGAGAGCCTACAGGGTTTCCCTCTGAATGTTAGCTTTGCCTTGAGTCTTGCTGCCTTTAAGAGTTGCTGCTTGTGTTTCATTTTGTTAAGCTTGATTATAATATGTCTTGGAGTCTTTCTTTTGAGATCTATATTGGGTGACATACGATATGCATCTGAGATGTCTATATTCTCTTCCTTCATGATTTCTGGGAAGTTTTCTTTCAGCAGCTCAGCAACAATACTCTCTGTGCTCTCAGATGTCTCACCCTGTTCAGGGACTCCAATTAATCGAAGGTTGTTCCTCTTAATAGAGTCCCACATGTTTCTTAATGTTTCTTCATTTTTCTTGTTTCTTTTTTCTGATTTCTGCTCATAGACGCTGGCATCAGTAGCTGTGTCTTCCAAGTCAGAAATTCTTTTTTCCATTTGTTCCATTCTGTTTTCTTGGCTTTGCATGGAAGTTTCTATGTCTTTGATTTTCTTCTTGATCTGTTGGATTTCAGAGTACTGGTGTTCCATCAGATCAAACAACTTGCTTAATTTTTCATTTTGTTCTGCTGCATTTTGTATAAGGTGTAGAAGGGCTCTGTATATAATCAATTTGTATTCACTTGCTGATGCTTTCATAAAAGTTTCTTCATCTGGAAAACTCCTTGGTTGCTTTATTTGGGAGCCTTCTGAAGCCATGAGTGATTGCTTGTATGCCACAATTGTCTGTTGCTTTTTGGGTCCCATGTGAATATATAGAGGCTGGAAGAGGTACTGTGAGGATGGATTGCAAATGTTTCTCAAGGCTATCTTCAAATGTAAAGCAAAAGGTATCTGACCAGTTACAAGTCAGTTAGGTTTTCAGGTGTAGAGGTCCCTCTTCTCATCTGACAAAGTAAGCGCCACTATATCCAACCCCAGATGATAACAAACTAGTTCAGAATAGAGCAATGCTACTGCCCTGTTCGCCTCTGCTGACAGGGCCTAGCCTTAGCCAACACTGCGTCGAGTACTGGTTTTGTGATAGAAAAGCGCTCTCCTGTGGGCAGGCTCTGGCTCCCAAGCTAAGAATTAGGTCCAGCTGCGGCCACTATATCCAAGATGGAGCCCTCCACACAGCCAGCAGACAGAGGGGCTAAAGGTGCCGAGAGGTAGTGATTCCTCTGCTTCTGTTGCAGGGCCCCCAACGTAGGCAGCACTGTGCAAAATCACTACTTTTCTGTCAGAGAAGCACTGTCCTGTTTGCAGGCCCTGGCTCCCAGGCTAAGAACAAGGTCCCACTAAAATCTCGGTACCAACATGGCGTCCCGCACACTGACTGCAGAGCTCCGCACAAACCTCGCTGAGGCAGCCACAAACTGAAAGGCTCAACATGGCTAGATTAACAGAGTCCTGAGCCTGGCTCTCAGAATATGGGAATTTTGCCTGCCTATCCCTCCAGCAGCGCGTCTGAGTCCAGCCGCCAGGCAAGACCCAGCTCTGCCTGCCAGCCCAGACAGAGGAAAAAAAAAAGTCAAACTGGTGCGTTTACCTTCTGTCCGTGAGAGCCGGGGCTAGCCAGGAGCGGGAGTCAGCGAAAGAGAGGTTTTTCGCTGAGTGGTATGAAGTCCCAATTAACAGCTCTGTGCCATGTCCTGAGGCTGGTTAGGTGATCAGAAGGCTCTGTTTGATTGTCACTTCAGGTGTTGGTTTCCAGAGGGATATAAGGACACGGGTGCTTAGTCCACCATCTTGACTCCGCCCCCTCTCTGCTCTAGTCTTTATGATCTGTTTTCTTCTGGTGCCTGAGGGATTCCCCCGTTGTTCTCTACTTGTCTAAGCTGTAGGGTTAGTTCTTTGGTTTGGTTTCTTTCTTCCTTCCAGATGTGTGCATTTACAGAGATAAATTGACCTCTGAGTACTGCTTTGGCTGTATCCCATAGGTTCTAGTAGGAAGTGTTTACATTCTCATTGGAATCCATCAATTTCTGTATTTCATCCTTGATTTTTTCTATAACTTCATGGCTTCTTGAGCAAGATGATGTTCAGTTTCCATGAGTTCCACTTTCTCTTGTTTTCTGCTATTGATTTTGACTTTTATGGCCTTATAATCTGATAAGATGCTTTGCATTAATTGAGTGGTATGGATTATATTGATAATTGGTTTATGTCCTAACACTGGTATATTCTGGAGAATGTTCCATGTGTACTGGAGAAGAACGTGTAGTAGTCTGCCAATGGATAGAAAGTTCTGCATATGTCAATGAGTTCTAGCTGTTTAATTGTGGCAATAAGGTATTCAGTGTCTTTGTTGAGCTTTTTCCTAGACGATCTGTCCAGTATTGAGAGTGGAGTGTTGAAGTCTTCCAGTATTATTATGGAGTGATCTGTCTCATTTTTGCATATAGTCAGTGTTTCTTTGATGTATTTGCCAATGTTAGGTGATTAAATATTTAATCTTATTAAGCCCTACTTGTGTATTAAACCTTTCCCCAATAGTGTCCATCCTTGTCCATGATGGTGGATTTTACATTATAATCTATTTTATCTGATTAGAATTGCCACACATGCTCTTCTTTGTGTATTGTTAGCTTGATATGTATTCTTCCACCCTTTAATTTTCAGTTTGTTAATATCTTTAAGTCTGATGTGAGTTTCTTTTAGGCAGCATATGGATGGGTCGTGTCTTTTCATCCAAGATGTCACTTGATCTCTTTACTGGAGCATTCAGTCCATTCACATTTAATGTAATTATTGATAGGCATGTGTTTAGTTCTGCCGTTGTGATATGTTTATTTTTGTGTTGATGTTTTCTGTGTTGTTCTTCTTGATCTATCCTGGGACGTTCTTCCTTGAGAGTTGATTTTTCACCTTTTTCAGTGTTGGTTTTGTGGTTGTTGAGACTCCTATATTATGTTTCTTGATACAATATGTTGCATCTTTATTGTGCTTTACAGCTGACCCTAAGTTCCTCCTTAATAAACTCAATTTCAGTTACTACCATTCTCATCACCTTCCTCTCCATCTGGAAGGACTAGTTTTCGTGATAGGATCACTGGGTCATTTCTTTCAGTATTATAGCTTTGAGTTTGGAGCCTTCTCTAACTCAGTAGGTTTCTGGGTGATGTGTCCTGTATTTGCTTCTAAAATATAAAGTTCGTGGTTTTGCTCTTCTAAGCCAAGAGATTCTTTCAGTATTTCTTGTAGTTTGGTTTGGTTTTTACAAATTCTCTGAGTTTCTATTTATCTGCGAATGTCAATTTCATTTTTATATCTGAAAGATAGTTTTGCAGGATATATAATTCTTGGTTGGAAGTTCTATGTCAAGGCTTTCAATGTGTCATGCCACTGTCTCTGTGCTAGCATTGTTTCTGCTGAAAAATATGGTGAAAGCCTACAGAGTTTCCTCTGAATGTTAGCTTTGCTTTGAGTCTTGCTGCCTTTAAAAAGTGTTTCTGCTTATGTTTCATTTTGTTCAGCTTGATTATAATATGTCTTGGGGCCTTTCTTTTGAGATCTATATTGTCATTAGACATGCATCTTGGATATGTATATTCTCGTCTTTCATAATTTCTGGGAAGCTTTCTGTCAGTAGCTCAGCAACAATACTATGTGTTCTCAGGTGTCTCACCCTGTTCAGGAACTCCAATTAATTGTAGATTGTTCCTCTTCATAGCATCCCACATGCTTCTTTGTTTTTCTTGTTCTTTTCTCTGATTTCTCCTGTTAGATGCTGGAGTGAGTAGCTCTGTCCTCCAAGTCAGAAAGTCTATTTTCCATCTGTTGCATTCTGTTCTCTTGGCTTTGAATTGAAGTTTCTATCTCTATTTTGTTCTTGATCTGTTGGGTTTCAGAGTACTAGTGTTCCATCGAATGGAACAGCTTTCTTAATTTTTCATTTTGCTCTGCTACATTTTGTTTAAGGTCTAGGAGGGCTGTATATATAATCCTTCTATATTCATGTTCCAATAGTTTCAGAAAGGTTTCTTCATCTGCGAAGTTATTTGGTTATTTATTTTGTGGGCCTTCTGAAGCCATGGGTGATTTCTTGGTTATGGTTTTCTCCAGAGTTTGTTGCTTTGGGGGCATCATGTGAGTCAGTAGAGGCTGGGAGATATCCTGTGAGGATGGACTGCAGTTGTTTCTCTAGGCCATCTTGAAAGGTAAAAGGTATCTGACAACTTGCAAAGTCAGTCAGGTTTTAGGTGTACAGGTCCCTCTTCCCAGCTGACAAAGTAAGCACATCTATATCCAACCCCAGATGTTACAAACTAGTTCCAAATACAGAAAGGCTACTGCCCTGCTGGCCTGTGGCGTCAGGCCCCAGCCGTAGGCAACGCTGTGTAAAATACTACTTTAGTGCTGGAAAAGCACTCTCCTCCACGCCGGCACTGCATCCCATCCTAGGAATTAGGTCCCATCGAGGCCTCTGTGTGGGTATCTCCGCCTTCCCGTGGAACAAGATGGTGTCCCACACAAGCTGCTCATCTGCCCTAGCACAGGCCAGTCAATGGCAGAAGTGGAAAGAGGCCAAAGGCATCGAGATACACAGAGTCCAAAGCCAGGCTCTGAAAGTATGGCAATCTCGCCCACCAATCCCACCAGCAGTGCGTCCAAGACCAGCCACCAGTCAAGTCCCAGCTCCACCCACTGGCCAAGACAGAGGGAAAAAGAGTTAAAATGGCAAGCTACCCTCAGTCCATGAAAGCCAGTGCTCACCAAGAACGGGGGTCAGCAAAAGAGAGGAAAGTTTCCACTCATTGGCATGAAGTCCAAATTACCAGCCCTATGTCGTGTCCTAGGGCTCACTAGGTGTCCAGAGGCTCCGTTTCATTATCAATTCAGGTCTTCATTTCCAGAGGGATTGAGGGAGACGTGTTTATTCTGCCATCTTGACTCCGTCCCCTCTTATAATATTTTTATCTAACTTTTTCCAAGATGTGCTACCCATGTCTATGCCTTCCTGAAGAGAGGAAAGTGGATGTATGTATATCATCTCACCTTCCTCTCAGTATGTCACTGGGCATCAGCTGTCATGCTTAAAAGTGTTGTGTTTGGACTTTGCCATTTCTTCCTGTCAAATCTGGCTGCTTGTTGTCCTTTTTTCAGAGTGCTTGTCTATAGCAGCCTTCTTTCTTCTCACATGCTGAAGTCTAGGAAACAAAATGGCAAATAAGGCTGAAACAGAAGGAAGAAATGAGAATGAAGCAAAAGAAGCAATAAAGTGCCCAGCATTGTAAGAGTTTGTTCAGATGCTGCCGCGAGGCATTCTGGGTTTGGGTTCTGCAGTGCAGAGGAAATCTAAACTCCAGATTAGTGGTGGATGGCTAATGTAAAGTTGCCCTTCTGCAATGACTTTTCATTTTGGAGATTCTGGGATTAGTAGGGAAAACTGCTTTAAGAAGGAATGCACAAGTTGAAAGGGGACCATGGAGGATAGAGTAACAATACGAAATCCCAGTAAGCATTCTCATTCCTGGATTCCTTGTGATGTGGTCAGTGTAAACAAATTTATAAGATTTATAAGATGTGTGTATTCAAAACTGACCTATATTGGCGGCATAAAGTGATTCACTGAAAGGTGAAATTGGAGTGACTGTGCTAAATGCACATTCTCAGTGTTTTACTTAACCTATGTAACATAATTTTAAAGAATATTACTCTAATTAAAGATATTTAAAACTGGTTTTCATAGAATTCATTTGTGTTTATTGCATACCTTTTTTGTGCATGGTTCAGTGCTGTGACTGCTAATCAAAAGGTCTACCATTGGAATCCACCAGGCATGCCTTGGAAACACTTTGAGGTGGGCAGTTCTACTCTGTCATATAAGGTCATTATGAGATGGAATTGATGCGACAGCAATTTTTGGTTTGTTTTTTCTTTGCGCTTGATAGAAAGTTTAGTGGACAAAAATTCTTTCAAGAAGGATTGGGGACAACATCCAGGTATAAAGTACATAGCACACAGAATACAGTAAACAGTGGAACAAAGAAAAAATAAATCAGTTAAGGGGCTAAAGAGGGGCATGGTGGGAGAAGAGTAAGTGATAAGCTCCAGGAAGCGTGATTATGGTCATCCTCATTTAGAAGGTGGCTTTCAAGCAAGGACTTGAAGGACATGAAGGAGCAAGCAAGTCATGCCACAATCAGAATTTTTCCATGGGCTAAAGGTATAGTATATATTTTACTGATTATTCATGATTACAACTTCATTTGGAGATGGTCAAGACCAGAAAGTTAAGTGCTTCATGTTTGGAGAGATCTCTTTTTTGTATTTTTTATGCTTTGAAGTTTAATGTCACCTTTCTATCCCCCCTCCCCTCACCTCTGTTCACTACAGTAGCCTTTGCTGATTCACCTGGACTTCAGCAAACTGGTAACACATGTAAGTGAAGCAAAGCAGGATCAAAACTCTTAGTTTCAACTCTGTTGACATCTGTCAGGAATCTGCTACCTGCAGCCAGTGCTCCTGACTGAAGACGCCTGTGAGGTCTGCTCTACGATGGCCTGTTGCTTGGTTCCTTCTGTTCCTCTTCCAGGTCAAACACATCCCTTCACCTGAAGAGCTTCCGGTTTGGCTCCTTCTACATGTCACTCTACTTTCTGCTTTTTTTAACTGTTTCACTTGTGATGTATGTTCCTCTTGTCTCCGGCTAAATTGATGCTTCTTAAGGAAAAAAAAAATTATGAAGTGTGTCCACTCACTAGACATCCGTTCCCACTATACAGACAGGAACTAGGAACTTGACCCAATGTAAAGGGCACACTTGCTAGATGGACCTTCAGTCCATGAAATTTTTGACCCCTCAACTACATGTAGTATCTTCACAGCATTTTCCTTTGAAAGTTCTGATCTACAAATTGTCAACAAAAGTTTGCATTTTTCTTTAAATCCAACCATTGTAAATGAACTCCTTTTGGTTAGATAAAAACCGTTCCCTGATGTAGAACCCAAGAATCCTGAATATCAGTCCTTTTTGAGTGGACTTTCCCAGAGTCCTGGGGCTGATTGGATACAATTTCATAAATTAACACAAACCATTTTGTTGTTTACTACTTAAATTTGAATAATTTTGTTCCCAAATGGTAACTACTGCTAAGTGGGTGTCTTTCTGTGGTTGTGTAAATTACTGTTATAACAAATTACCATAATCTTAGTAGATTGTTAATTTTCAGTTCTAGAGGTTAAATATTGAAAATCCGTCTCACTAGTGTATAATCAAGATGGCAGCAGGGCTAGTTCCTCCTGAAGACTAGGGGGACAGTGGATTTCCTTGTTCACCAGGTTTTAGAAATCGCCTCACAACCACATCCTGCATCTTCTAAACCAGCTGCATAGCATCTTCAAATCTCTCTTTATCAGGGCACCTTCTCTCTGATACTCCTGCATCCTTCTTGTGGTGACCCTTGTGACTGCATCAGGCCTGCCAGGGTAATCTCATCCTTAGTCAACATCTTCAGAGTCCCTTTTGCCAGATACAGTGACCTTTTCATAACTTCAGGGATTAAGACGTGGATGTCTTGGGAAGTTGTTCAGTCTACCACATTGAGCAGTCACACTCATTTATGAATCGTCTGTGGTTTCCTTCACTATGACAGCTGAGCTGAATATTTGCAACAAAGACATTATTGCCTACAAAGCTTGAAATGTTTACTATAGCCAGTTCTTCCTCACCTGTTTGCCGTGTGCTTCCAACCGACTTCCAGGACCAGAAGGGACAAACTCCTCATTCACGTCCTTTCAGCATCCTCCACCTTTCGAATTCCTACTTTGTGACTAGCCCCTAATGACAGATGGGATTGTTTCCTGTGAATTGTGGGAGAGATGCTACTGCTTTGCAGGCCAGGGTTAGCCCTTGGTATATTCAGTAGAAGCAGAGGAATGTAGACATTTCTTAATTTTCAACTATCAAGCATATTTGCCTGCTTTCTGCTTGCAAAATGCCATTTAAATGTCAGAAACTGAAGCCCTTTATTCATCATTACAGTTCTTCCCTACAAACGAATGTTAATAATTCTCATTTTCCAGAATCTCTTGAAGGTAGATAAACACCTTGCGCTCATGTATGTGGAAAAGCAGAGAAAATAGCCATATTATTTTTAAAAACGTTATCTCCACTCTGCTAGTTGAGCTGTATGGTTAAGCCTAACCAATTTTCATAAGATAGTTACAAAGTTTATTATGCCAAATACATGATGTAAAAAAAAAAAAAACACAAAAAAAACTGAGTAGAACAATACAGAGACTGAACTGGAGGCGATTTGTCTCATTTCTTCTATCAATGTGATGGGAGAGCAAAGCCAAGAGGTGAGGCTGTGTAGCCCTTCTCATGGGAGAAGATGGCAGACTGCCTTCAGTGGCACAGAGAATATCAGAAATGTGATGGTTAAAATAGATGGCATGGTGGTAGGGGCTAGCCAGCCTGAAAATTAGGGACTTAACATGATAAATAATAGGAAGCCACTGAAATTTTGAAGGGAGACATCAAATGGGTACAGAATTGGGTAAGTGAAACCAACCCCAAAAATAAATAAGCAAATGAAGTGTCCTCTAACAATTACAATGAAAATTAATTAAAATGTTCTTAGTGGAAAAGTAATTTAGATTTTCTAAACCTCAACAGTCTCAAGTATTTGACTCTAGAATACCACTACTCATGGCACTTACCCATGATCTAGTCTTCTCTCCAGTTAAGCATATAGCCCACTGGCATTTGTTTCTGATTTTAAATTCTTAAGCTTGCAGTTGGCTTCATAAGAAAGTAAAGAAAATGTTTAAATTGGTATAATATTTAATATTTTAAAGTACTGAATTTTTCTGCACAATTTCTCAATATGTAGCCCAAAAGAGTTTTGCTTAAAGCACAATCATGCGATGTAGATTAACTTGAAGATTAATGTTTTTCCTCACTGGGTCTTGTCAACAAATATCTAACCTTATTTTGCAAAAAATAACCTGTCATAGCATTGATGAATTTGCTACATTTTTGGAAAGTAAAATGGAACCATGGGAAGCATACAGTTAGTTTAAAAACCAAGCTTTGAGTGTGACTCAAGCCAGAGGCTTAACCGATGCCTATGTAATTTGAACATGGTGGGTTGGGAAACTGGTAGGTGAATGAAACTCGTACTCTTTGCTCCCTATGTGTGTTGCGAACTTTTTTACTGCAGTTGGCGCTGTCTGACCTCTGAAGGCATTTGAGTCTGTGACTCTTGGATTAAATGGTCCTGTAGAGTCACAATGCACCAGAATTGACTTGACAGCAAAGGGTTACTATTCATTCTAGCTCCCAGAATTGGAATAAATTAGCACCTGCGGATTCCACCAGGGGTCAGCACACCAAGCGTTATCACTGCCACATCAGGATGTATTGAACCAAGAAAATAATTTAGAAAGAGTAGAAAAGCCAAGGATGTACTGAAACTTGCATATGCGTAAACCCAGTGTGTATGGAACCTTAAAAATCAGAAGACCTTCTGTAAAAATATCTCCCTATTGAATATTTTGAGTGGTTAATATGTAATGAAAGGTCTGATTTGTTTCAGAAAGCTCAGTAGTGGAAAGCCAGTCATGAGTTTTTACCCCTCTTTCTGTTCTGGGCAGCACATTTCTTTGAAAGGCAACAGGGGTAGATATCTCCAGATCCAGGCACAGGTCTAGGGGAAGCTTTATCAGGATTCTGGAACTGGGTGCAAGACAGAATCATGAACTTCTGAAATCTCTTCCAACTTCTAAGAATTCACAATTCTCACTTCAAGTTTATGTCTTTGAATTCCCTTCTCACGCTACCTTTTCTGCAAACTGTTTCAGCATTTTAATAAAAAGAAAGCTGATGTTCCTTCCTTTACTATATGATGCCATCCAGATGATTAAGCGCTGTGCTACTAGCTGGAAAGTTGCATGTTTGAATTCAGTCAGATGTACCTAAGAATAAAAGCCTGGTGATCTACATTGCAGAGATCAGAGGTGCTGCAAATCATAAGGAGTGCTGCTCTACTCACCGTTTGAATCTGTTGTCATGATTTGGACTTGACTTCAGGGCAACTGCTTTGGTTTGGATCATTCTAACAAAACAACACCTGCTTAACCCCTGACATGGCTTTTATATGTTGAAATTACCCAAGACTGGCCTTTAGAAAACATGCAACCCATAAAGTTCCTTGTCTCCAACTGAGTGGACATTTGACTTGAGATCATCTCATAGAAATGAGTCACTGGGCCAAATCAGGCTCTAACTGGCATCCACCTCCCACCAGGAAGCAGGAAGACTGAGATGAGGGAGAGAACAGCGAAGGATGAGAGGACATCTCTGGGTCAAACCTGGAGGATGGCAAATGGAAGGAAGGCCTGAAAACCCGCAACTTCAAGATTGACTTTTTTTTTCTCAAACAGTTAAACTTTGGTATCTTGATAGACTTGTCCTTTTGGAAAATCCTGGTCTGCCTTGACTGTCAAGGGAGAAAAATGAGATGCTGAAGCCAGCCCTGTGCTGGATAAAATTGGGAGTGGGCAGGTGGGAAAGATAGGAGGAGCCTGTGGTATAGTGGAATGAGACCCAAATGATAGGGAGGCGGAGAGAGGAACAGAACAGAAGAGAGAAGAGAGCAGCCTGACTGGAGCACCTGTGCACACTGGGGCTGAGTTTATGCTGTGTCTAACCCTTCAGTGACACAGTTATTTTCAGCTTTGAGTATTTTTGTTGATAACCCTAGAGGGACAGTGAGTAAGAGCTAGCTGCTAACCAGAGGGTCAGCATATCAAACCCACCAGACTCTCCTTGGAAATGCTATGGGGCTGGCAGTTCTGCTCTGTCCTACAGAGTCACTATGAGTCAATCAGCTCGCAGCAATCAGTGGGTTTGGTCTTTTGGTTTGAGTTACCACGTGTTTTTATTAATGGAAGCATGCTGAATCATTGAAAATGTCTGAATTTGGGTTAGGTAGTATGGATTTATTTCTTGCCCCCTCTTGCAGGCCTACCCTGAATGTTTAGTGAGATCTATTGGTACAACGGCACTTGGCTTGGCTGGCTTTAGTCAGCCAGTGCTGCTCTAACAGAAATACCACTAGTGGATGGCTTTAACAGAGGAAAGTTTATTCTTACACAGTCCAGTAGGCTACAAGTCCAAATTGAGGGTGTCCACTCCAGGGGAAGGCTTTTCCCCTTGTCAGCTCTGCAGGAAAGTCCTGTATGGCATCAGTCTCTGGTCAGAGAGCATCTTGGAGCAGGAACCTCAGGTGTGAAGGACACACTCTACTGGTGCTGCTTTCTCCGTGGTGTGAGGTTCCCAGTTCTCTGCTTGCTTCTCTTTTTATTTCCTGCAGGATAAAAGGATAAAGGGTGGTGCAAGCCCCTGGCCCGAGGAACTCCCTTAGCAAAGGTATTGCAGTCCCACCCTAGTCTTCTTTTAACATAATCATCCTATCGATCAGTCACAGGCAGAGATTAGGATTTATAGCACCAGGAAATCACCAAATGTAGGGCAACCACAGAATACAGGGAATCCTGACTCAGCCAGATGACTACACTTATTTTTGGGTGGGGGACACAAGTCAATCCACGACAGTATGTATGTGTAACAAAACTTTTAAAAGTTCCTCTTTCAGACAAAAGGACAAATATTATATGAGACCTCTATGATAAGAACTTAAAAACAGACTCATGCATAGAAGAAAAGACTGCAAGGGTGGGGAGGGAGGGAGGAGGCAGGGTTTATATTAGATAGTTTATAGAAATTTGGGTGAAATCAGTGACAGTACACATTAGAAAGAAAATCAATACTAGCTGAACTTCAATATAACATGATTACTCCTTCCATCTTAACCCAATATTGCAAGGACAGAGTGGCTGGGGTAGGGGGCCAGGGACCATGCCCTCAGGGGAAATTGAGGCCAAATGTCACAACTAGCATTTTGCTAAGAGAACCCTCTGTACCCCACATTGCTGAGTGGCATCTGGACTCTTAACAGCTGCCTGGCTGCCATCTGAGGGTACAGCAAATGGTCCCAACTCAGCAGGAATGGATGATTACCAAGGACCAAAACAACACGGGGGAAAGAGAACCCAGAAGACAGTGAGACCCACATGAGTGGGTGACTACTTCCACATGTCAATGGAAGAACCAGATGGTGCCTGGCCACCACCAGTGATAACCGTGGTAGAGCTCACAAAGTTGAGTCTCACTGGCAACACAAGAATAAAAAGGGTGCACCCTGAGATCTCCACTGAAAAACCACAATTGATGGTCCAGGGGCCTTGGAGTTCCCCTGGGAGCATGGCCCCTGGCCCTGATGCTGCCCCTTTCCATAAATCATAATGGAGGTCAACTGTTTGGACAGGAATGGATTGGACATGGTGACACAGAGTGACCATATCATGTGTTCACTTTATGGTTCTATGTATCTAGAGGATGTCGTCCTGCTGACCTTTTACTGGAGGTGAGGGAGTGGGCGGAGAAGGGGGAATAGGAGATTGGAGGATAAGACATGTATGGAGTAGAGAGGAAGAGTGTGCTGTCACCAGGCAGGGAGAACAGTGGGAGCTGCATATAGGTGGGCATGCAAATTTATATGGGAATGTACATTTTCATTCAATCATTAAAAAAAAACCTCTTTCCTACCCAAAATTCAAACACCTCACACAATATCCTGTAAAAGTCCTTGCCTCTCAGCAGGCACCATCAGTGAGTTGTACAGTAGTATCCTGATAAACCCCAGCGGCTGTACAAGTTCATGGTCAGTATTAGCATCCCATGAAGAAAATAAAAATCCTTACAGCTGGACCAGGAAACAACATCATGATAAACTGAAAAAAGATTGAAGTTGTCAAGGACTGCATTTAATCTGTATCCACAGTCAACTCCCATGGAAGCAGCTGTCAGAATGGGACAAATCTGCTGCAAAAGACCTCTTCGAAAGGTTAAAAATAAAGATGTCATCTTGAAGACTGACGGTGACCCAAGCCACTGTGTCTTCAACCATCACATATGCATAGGAAAGGTGAGCAACGAACAAAGAAGACTGAAGAATTAAACCTTTGAATTACAGAGTTGACAAAGAATATTAAATACACTCTATGTATTGCCAAAAGAATGAAGAAATCTATCTTGGAAGAAATACAGCCAGAATGCTTCTTAGAAGCCAGGATAGTGAGACTGCATGTCACATTCTCACCCATTCTGGACATGTTATCAGAAGGGATCGGTCCCTGGAGAAGGACATCGTGCTTGGTAAAGCAGAGGGTCACAGAAGAAGACGACGACCTTCACTGAGATGTACTGACAAGGTGGCTGCATCAGTGAGCTCAAGCCTAACAGTGATTGTGAAGGTGCTGCGGACCAGGCAGTGTTTCCTTCTGCTGTGTATAGTGTCTCTGTGAGCTGAAACTCTCTGGAGGGCACTTAACAACAACATGTAGCGCAAGGCATTGAAGAGTTAAGCATATGAACAGCAATGCCTGCAGAGGCTACTGAGGCTCTGGGATATGGGGGAATCGAAAAGTCCAAAAACCTGGAGCACTTCAGAAATGTTTTTGTTCTTCAGAAGGAAGGGAGATGTTAGGAACTGCAGTTCAGGGCAGTGACCTTGCAGTGGTGTGGTAGTGGACACTAGGTGGGCCAACTGCTGCTCTGAGCACTTTGTCACCTGATGACCTCCAGTGCCCCTGGCAGGTGGAGGACATGGGGAAGACCAGCCAGAAAGGCAGGACAAGAGGAGGAGAACCAAGAACCTGGGAAGAATCGTGCCATCCAGGAGCCATGGACTATTCCGGAGGAGGGGTGGGACCCAGCCAAAGCAGCATTACTTACAGAGATAGGGGCAGGGGTAAGAAGTGCCACGTGTGATTAAATAAGGAAACAGTCATTGCATAAAGGAAAACGGAGAAACAGGAAAATACCAATATCCACAAGGAAGGAGCCTTAATTCTCCTTTGTGCTTGCTCTTCTGGGTGAAGATAGTCCCCTGCCTCAGCATGCCGCCGCTTGGGCCCGGAGATCTGGGGATTTACTGACAGGTAGAGCGCCCTCAGCTGTGGGGCCCAGGCAGCTCCGACTTTAACTGCCCCTGGGTGGAGGAGCCTCGGGTTCCAATCCTTTGGGAACTGGGCAGGAAGAGCTCGCAGCCTGAAGGGGGTTCCAGGAAGGCGCCAAGGGGCCGTGACATTTACCCCCAGGAAATACTGTCTAGGATGCCTCAGCCCAACCTTTCTGTCCTCTAGGCGAGGCTTCAGAGCCTGGGATCTTCAGCAACTGTCCGTGGGTCGCCAATCCTGCGCTGACCACCCGTCCAGTGGGGCGGGTCTGGAAGGGGAGCCTCTGGCCAGGGGCCAGCCTGGACAGCAATCCCGGGCACCGAGCGCCGCCGCGCGGCAGGCTCCATGCCCGGCGCCGGGACGCAGGCGCTCCCTGCGGCTTCCCGCAGCCCGAGTGGGGTTGGCGGATCTGGGGCTCGGGGGGCTTTACCTCACACCCGCCCACGGGCCGCGGGGCTGGTGACTGCGGGCGGGGCCTCCGCTGCGTTTCTCTTCCCTCGGGGTCCGCGTCAGCAGCCTTGAGCTTTGTCTCCTCGTGTTTGATTCTGGCCTGAATTCGTATCTTGAATTCTCTGAAATCCATCTGACCTGTACTCAAGCTCCCCCTCCTTCAACGGAGAGGTTCCCCACCTCGCGATCGTCATGGCACACAGAGGTCACTTTGCACAAAAACAAATACAGTTGTCCTCAGTAGATTCTGACTCGCAGCAGCTCCCTGTGCTACCGTGTAGAGTTGGCTCCTTGGGGTTTCAATGGCTTTCTTCCCAGACACCTCTGGGTGCATTCTAGCCTGCGATTAACTCCTTGCACCACCCATGGAATCCCTTTACACCTTAAAGAAAAAAAGTCATGAAAATTACCCTTCTTCTTCCTGCCCCAGAGCCCCTCCCCCACATTCATTGGAAAAAGATGTAGTTATAAAGACAGAGATCAGGGTTTTCTACCCATATTCCTGCACTGAACCAAGTTGTTCTTTCTATTAGCAGACCTCCTGGTCACCTGATCTCCATCTATCTCCTTTGGATGGAGGTTGTTGAAAATTCACTCTTTGGTCCCAACCCTTGTTTTCCCCCTTTTGGTTATGACCTTGTTTTCTCGTGGATATTGAAAGTCTTTTTTTTTTTTTTTTCCTTTCTTCTTTTGGTGCCACATGGAGAAGGTAGTTGTGACTCCACAAAACATGAAGAGGTGGTGGAGGTGGGTAACTGAGGTGAAGACTCACTTGTATCTGAATGAAAAGCCCACATCTCCCTTGTCTGTTGCCCAGCTTTCCTTTCACATGCCCATGAGGCTATTGAAAAAACCATGGCTGGATTCACGTGTACCCTGCTCTTCAAAGTGACATCTTCACTTCTTAACACTTTAAAAAGGTCTTACAGCAGACTTGCCCAATGCAACATGTAATTTCATTTTTTGACTGCTGCTTTACTGCTGACTGTCCTCAAAGAGATTGGCTTAAGACACGATGTGGCGGGACAGACCAGCTGGATTTGAACAGAAGGCGAAGAAGCTTCAAGTACAGGGTGGTTCCCAGGATGATGGGCCCTCCTGCCACCCTCCTCACCCTTCTAACTTGCATTTATCAGATTTTGCTATATGAAGGCCTCATTAGTAGAGTTTATTTATGTAAAATGTAAAAAAATGAAAAATCCGAATTGCAACTTTACCTTTTGCTTGCCAGCTTAATACCTTAGAGAATCATGGTTAAATTTGGAGGGGACCTGCCTTCACATAACTTAAAAAGAGGATAGTATTAAAACAAGAATCATTGTTAAGCCTGTAATGGAAATTGGTTGAAATTCATTTAATATAAAACCACACCAAACCCACTGCTGTCGAGGCAATGCTGACTTATAGCGATCCTATAGGACAGAGTAGAACTGCTCCATAGAGTTCCCCAGGAGTGCCTGCTGCATTTGAACTGTTGACCTTTTTTGGTTAGCAGCCATAGCACTTAACCACTATGCCACCAGGGGTTCCTTATTTTATTTAATATACAATTTCCAACTTAGGGCAATGTTTTTATTATTGTTGTTAGGTGCCTTCAAGTGACATCTGACTCATAGAGACCCTATGCACAATAGAACACTGTCTGGTCTTGACGCATCCTCACAATCACTGCTATACTTAAGTCCATTGTTGCAGCCACCGTGGTTCATATTGAGTCTTTCTCTTTTTTATTAACACTCTACTTTACCAAATGTCTCAGTTACCTAGTTACCTAGTGTTTCAGTAACAGAAATACCACAAGTGGATGGCTTTAACAAAGAGAAATTTATTATATTCTCTTCCAGTCTGCGAGGCTAGAAGTCTGAATTCAAGATGCCAATCCAGGAGAAGTCTTTCTCTGTTGGCTCTGGGGGAAAGTCCTTGTCATCAATCATCCCCTGCTCTAGGAGCTTCTCAGGGTAAGGACCTGGGTGCAAAAGGTAAGCATTCCAGTTTCTACTTTCTTGGTGGTAGGAGTCTTCCCTCTCTCTCTGCTCACTTATTTCTTTTATGTCTCCAAAGAGACTGGTTTAAGACACAATCTAATTTTGTAGATTGAGTCCTATCACATTAACACAGCTGCCTCCAATCTGCCTTATTATAAAGGTAGGATTTACAACCTATGGGAAAATCACATCAGATGACAAAATGGTGGACAATCACACAATGCTTAGAATCACAGCCTAGCCAAGTTGATACGTAGTTTTGGGAGAAACACAATTTAAGCCATTACTGGTCCTGCTGGTAACATATCTAAACTATGTGAGAAAAAGTCTTTCCATCCTTGCTTCTATGGAGCATTCTGATTGTACTTCTTCTGAAACAGATTTGTTCATTCTATTGGCAGTTCATGGTGTATTCAGTATTCTTTGCCAACACTGTAATTCAAAACATCAGTTCCTCTGTCTTCCTTATTTGTTGCCCAGGTTTCCTTTCACCTGCATATGAGGTTATTGAAAAACAAACATGGATTGATTCAGGTAAACCT
Source organism: Heterohyrax brucei (assembly GCA_028571685.1). Lineage (NCBI taxonomy): Eukaryota > Metazoa > Chordata > Mammalia > Hyracoidea > Procaviidae > Heterohyrax > Heterohyrax brucei. The sequence goes on along the minus strand of CM053146.1, from coordinate 136,366,923 downwards.
TGGTCCTCAAGGTGACATGTGTTTAACACTTTAAAAAAGTCTTTATACAGCAGACTTGCCCAGTACAGTGTGTAAGTTCATTTCTTGACTGCTGCTTCCATGAGTGTTGATTGTGGGTCCAAGTAAAGTGAAATCCTTGATAATGTCAATAGTTTCTCCATTTATCATGACGTTGCCTATTGGTCCAATTAGAAGGGTTTTTTGTTGTCATTGTTGTTGGGTTGAAGTGTAATCCATATTGAAGGCTGTGGTCTTTGGTCTTCATCAGTAAGTGCTTCAAGTCATCTTCACTTTTACCAAGCAAGGCTGTGTCATCTGCATAAAGCAGGTGGCTAATGACTTGTCCTCCAGTCTTGATGTGGTGTTCTTCATATAGTCCACCTTCACTAATTATTTGCTCAGCGTAGAGACTGAATAACTATGGTGAAAGAATACAACCCAGACACACTTTCTGATCATAAACAACTCAGTATTACCTTGTTCTGTAGAAACTACTTGATCTATAGGTGTCTCATGGGCATAATAAAGTGGGAATTCCCATTCTTCACAGTGTTATGCATTACTTGTCATGGTCCACGTGATGGAATGCCATTGTGCAGTCAATAAAACACAAGTAAACTTCACTGGTATTCTGTGCTTTCAGCTAAAATCTAACTGATGTTAGCAATGATGTCCCCATTCCATGTCCTCTTTTGAATCTAGCTTGAACTTCCAGCAGTTCCCTTTCATTGTACTACTGAAGCCATCTTAGAATGATCTTCAGCAAAATTTTACTTGCCTGCAATTACAAATAGGAAATCCTGGTGGCAGAGTGGTTAAGTCCCATGACTACTAATGAAAAAGTTGGCGGTTCGAATCTACTAGTGCTCCTTACAAATTCCATGGAGCAGTTCTATTCTGTCCTAGAGGGTCACTGAGTTGGAATCAACTCCACAGCAATGGATTTGATGTTGGGGGTAGTTTAAGATAAACTAACTAAACAGAGCACAAAAGACCACACATTTTCTACTCTTATCTTTTTCTGTTAGCAGTCAGTCTGTAGTAAGATTTGTTGATCAAGATAGAAGAGGACGTGGAACCAAGTATATCATTGCTGATGTCAGAGGGATCTTGGCTAAAAGCAGAGAATACCAGAAAGATGTTTACCTGTGTGTCATTGACTATGCAAAAGCATTCAAGTGGGTGGATCATAACAAATGATGGCTAACAAAGGATCTCTTTAAAGTATTGAAAGGAAAGATGTCACCTTGAAGACTAACATGTGCCTGACTCAAGCCATGATATTTTCAGTCACATCATATGCATGTGAAAGCTGGACAGTGAACAAGGAAGACAGAAGAAGAATTGATGCTTTTGAATTGTGGTGCTGGAGAAGAATTTCGAATGTACCATGGACCACCAACAGAACAAAAAGATCTGTTCTGGAAGTAGTATAACCAGAGTGCTCCTTGGAAGCAAAGATGGCAAGACTGTATCTTACATACTTTGGACATGTTGTCAGGAAGGATCAGTCCCAGAAGAAGGTCATCATGCTTGGTAGAGTGGAAGGTTAGCAAAAAAGAGGAAGACCTTTGATGAGATGGATTGACAAAGTAGCTGCAATGATGGGCTTAAGCATAAAAACAACTGTGGACATGGCAAAGAACTGGGTAGTATTTCATTCTGTTGTGCATAGGGTTGCTGTGAGCCAAAACCAACTCCACAACAACTCACAACAACAATCATATTTGTTGAACTGGTTGAAGACCCTCTTGACTGTCATACTAAGAAAGTCAAAATGTAGAGCTGTGGTGATTTAAGACCCCAGAGATGACACCATCTGTCTATGAACAGCTGGTATTCAACAAAGGCCCTAAGACATTAAACTGGGGTAAAAACAGTATCTTCAACAAATGGTCCTGGCAAAATTGGATATTCATCTGCAATAAATTGAAGCAAGATCCGTATCTTACACCTTGTACAAAGACCAACTCCAACTGGATAAAAGACATAAATATCAAATCTAAAACGATAAAGGTCATCCAAGAAAAGGTAGGAAAAACAATGGAAGTTTCAATACACAACTTAGACAGACTTCAAAATCTGTCAAACAAACCACAATCAACAGAAGAGAAAATAGATTAACGGGAACTATTAAGAATCAAACACTTTTGCTCATCCAAAGACTTTATTAATAGAATTAAAAGACTACCTACAGAAGGGAAAAAATATTTGGCAACTCAATGTCAGACCAACGCCTGATCTCCATAATCTATAAGCTACTACAAAATATCAATAAGAAGAAGATCAATCATCCAATTAAGTGATGGGCAAAGGAGATGGACAGACATTTCTCTAAAGAGGAGGTCCAGGCAGCCAAAAAACACCTGCAGACACGTTCACGATCTTTAGTTACTAAAGAAATTCAAATCAAGACTACAATGAGATACCATCCCACCCCAGCAAGGTTGGCCGTGATCCAAAAAACACAAAACAACAAATGCTTGGAGAGGCTGTGGAGAAAGTGGAACCCTCCTACACTGTGGGTGGGGTTGCAAAATGGTCCAGCCTCTTTGGAAAGCAATCTGGCTCTTCCTTAAAAAAACGGATATAGGTACACCATTTGACCCAGTAATTCCACTACTTGGAATATATCCTGCAGAATCAAGGCTTTTCACACCAGTGGACATATGCACCAGAATGTTTATCGCAGCACAGTTCACAATAGCAAAAAGATGGAATCAACCCAGATGCCCAACAACAGAGGAATGGATAGGTAAACTCAATTGAGCACTATGCAATGATAATAATGGTGATTCCAGGAAACATCTCCTAACCTGGTTTCAACCGGAAGACATTATGTTGAGTGAAAGTAGTCAGCGACAAAAGGACAAATATTGTATGATACCCCTACGATAAGATCTCAAAAACAGACTTATGTATAGAAGAAAAGACTTTTTGATGGCTGCAAGAGAGGGGAAGGAGGAAGGGCGAAGGGGGGAGGGTCTAGATTAGACAATTGGTAGAAATTTGGTTGGGTAAAATTGGTGTTAGCACACATTAGAAACAAGAACAATATTAAGCGGACTTCAGCATAACTTGAATACTCCTTCCATTTTAACCCAATATTGCAAGGACAGAGTAGCTGGGGCAGGGGGCAGGAGACCATGGTCTTAGGCAAAATCGAGGCCAATTGGCACAACTAGTATTTTGCTAAGAGGGCTGTCTGCACCCCACATTGGTGAGTGGCATCTGGGGTCTTAAAAGCTGCCAAGCTGCCATCCAAGGCCACAGCAAATGGTCCCAACTCAGCAAGAACAGATGATCACCGAGGACCAAAATGACATAGGGTAAAGACAACCCAGAAGACAGAGAGACCCACATGAGTGGGTGCCTACATAGACTTAGGACCGGAAAAACTGGATGGTGCCTGGCCACCACCAGTGATAGCCGCGAAGCTCACTAAGTTGAGTCTCACTGGTAACACAAGAATAAAAGGGGTGCACCCTGAGATCTCCACTAAAAGACCACAGTTGATGGTCCAGCAGCTTCAGGGTTCCCCCGGGAGCACAGCCCCTGGCCCTGATGCTGCCCTTGCCCATAAATCATAACGAAGGTCCACTCTTCGGACTTGGCAATGCAAAGTGACCATATATTAGATGCATTTTATGTTTATATGCATCTATAGAATATCATCCTGCTGACCACTGGCTGGAGGAAAGAGAGTGGGTGGAGAGGAGGGGAAAGAAGACTTTTGGGAGGATGAGACATATATGGAGCAGAGAGGAATAGCGTGTTGTCACCGGTTAGGGAGAGCAGTGGAAGCTGCATATAGGTGGGGATGTAAATTTATATGGGAATGTACATTTTCACTCAGTCATTATAAAAAAAAATGTAGAGCTGTGGTGATTTAGCAGTTTTCAGCCAGTCTGTGAAAAGGTGAGACTATAAACAATTTTACCTATTTGTAATGTTAATATATATACTGATGATTCTGTAATATTCCTTGGACTCAGTCCATTTTCCCACTTCTGCATATTCTAGAATATCCGTTGGGCTCAGGCAGACATGACTCTGGCAGCGTGCTCACCCATTTCATGCTTTTACCTCTTTGAACGTATGCCAAAGAAAATATTTCTTTCTGCTGTATTGTAACTTTGTGATTATTTTACACTGGAAGAACACGAGGGTCCCTGTGACTCGGAATCCATTTGATGGCAACAGGTTTGGTTTTCTTTTGTCAAAAATTGCTGCCTATTTGTAGAGCCAGCTGTCAACTTCAACAAAAACTTCAAACAAATTAATGGAGACGATTTAGTTATTACAATCATGGAGAATTTTACTCTTGCTTCATCTGACTCTTCAAGAGGAAATAAGTAATCACTGTGGAACTGATCCACACTAGCACGAAATCCCAGCTCTTCCTGAAAGGAAGGTCTGAACAATAGGGGACGTGAACTTTTGCTGGACTCTTTTTGTAGTAAATAGGCAAGTCTATCAAGACCATTCTTTCCTTAACTTCCATTTTAGTTAAGACTGTTGGGAGGATGAGACACGTATGAGGCAGAGAGAAAGAGTGTGCTGTCACTGGGCAAGGAGAGCAGTGGAAGCTGCATGTAGACAGGCATGTAAATTTATATAGAAATGTACATTTTCACTCAATCATATTAAATAAAAAAAATAGGAAGCAAAAAAATCAAAACTTTTTTTCTGTCCTATGTGTCCCCACCAGTCTTTTAAACCCACTGAAACACCTGACTTACGTACATAACTGTAAAAGTGGTTATAAGAGAGAGTGGTGTTTGTCTTTCATTGAATGACATTTAACTTTGAAAAAGAGATATTTAATTATTTTTATCTTAAAAAGAAAATTCTCCAAACATGGTGACAGTATTTGGGTACTCAACCATGGTTTGTGGAATAAAAATTCCATGTTTGTGTTCCAACTTGAATATATAATCAGGAAGTATGATAAGATATTCTGTAGTTATAGCAATTCTCCTTTCTGTACATATGTACATATATATACAATATTATATAAAATCAAGGCTGTCCACAGTTGTCTCAGTTGTTTTCTTGTGTTTGCTTTTCAGTAGTTTATCTATTTGTTCACGTATTTATTTACCATGCATTGAAAAACCCACCATGTGTCAGACACTGAACATGTGAAGATGAATAGAACAGGAGTTCTGGAATCAGACACTGAAGGTAATTGTAGTGATGTGCTAAGTACTGTAATATGGATTTGAATATGATAAGGTGTGGGGAGGTCAGGGAAAGCTTCTTAGAGCGGAAATACTTATGTAGAATCCCTGAGACAGAAGAAGAATTCACCTCATGGAAAGTGGAGACAAGAATTGGAGAAGGGCAGCTCAGAGGAAATTACATGCAAAAAGGCAGAAGGAACATGACTCACTGGAGAAGCTACAAGCAGTTGTGATGGCTAGATGCCTGCTCTTTTGGAAACGCAGGAGGTAAGGATGAAAGGGTTGATTAGAATCTGCTTATGGAGTGCCAAGCTGGAAAACGGGGAGTCTCTTCTGCAGGGTAGGCAGTAGGAACTCTGTCTCTATATGAAACAATGGAGGCGGTTGAGGAAGAGGGAGGAGGAGGTGAAAGGTGTGGTAAGAGCAGAAACAGAGGCAAATAATGAAGCCGGCAGGACTTTGGTTTGAACTGGGTGGTGCAAATGGTTAAGTGCTCGACTACTACCCAAAAGGTTGGATGTTCAAACCCACCTAAAGGTACCTCAGAAGATAGGCCTGGTATTCTGCTTATGAAAGGTTAAGAGCCTTGAAAACATTATGGAGTAATTCTGCTCTGTATAGATGAGGTGGCCATGAGCTGGAATCTCAGAATCAACTCTAGGGCAACTAACAGCAGCAACAAACACTCTTCCATGCTGGGTGTGTAGACCAGAAAAGAGTCACTTAAGCATTGACCATGTGGCCCACATTGTGAGAAGCCACACAGGTGGATATACTAATTTTCCCAGCAACCTACTGAAGTTGGTTCTATTATCATCTGCATGGCACTTGGGAAGACTAATCTCAGAGATAAGATTACTTTCTGAAGGTCCCACTGTGGTATATGCCTAGAAGAGTGTGAGAATCCAGGTGTGTCTGCCTCCTGAGGGAGCAATTGTTCTCATGAGTGTGTTGGTTGTGTTAGCCAAGGTTTCATCAAGAAAAGACAGCATGTTCAAATTGGGTTATTTTAACCAAGTTTATTTAAGAGGTTATTTTTAAAGATGTGGACAAGAGGTAGAGAAACACAAGAAATGGCTCCTGACCTAAGGGCAAATCACAATAGGTACTGTGGGACTCCACAGGGGTGAGGAGATAGGGCTTCATGGGAACCTGAAAAGGCCTGGGATTGGACAAGTGACCTTCAGAGACACCAGCCTGAGGTGACCCTGCAGGAGCCTGAGGAACAATATCCTGCCCTCACAGACCTATAATTCTGGCCTCCTCATTGGCCAAAGTCAACCAGAAGTCAGAGGTGAAGAGGTCACAGAGCAGTAAGGATCTGAAGATACAGGAAGCTTCTAGCACAGTCATCAGAAGGGAGGTGTTGGAGGAGAGACATTCAGTAGCAAAGCCAACGGGGACTCATGATCCAGCAAGCATACTATAAATTTACATCTGTTGTTGTTGTTGTTAGGTGCTATAGATTTGGTTCTGACTCATAGCTACCCCATATACAAAAGAACAAAACATTGCCCCATCTTGTCCATGTCCACAATCATTTATATGCTTAAGTGCATTGCTGCGGCTTAATCAACTCTTTGGCCCCAGGAGACCCACCTTGAGGGTCTTCCTCTTTTCCACTTACCCTCTACTCTATTAAGCATGATGCCCTTCTCTTGGGACTGATCCTTTCTGGCATGTCCAAAGTATGTAAGACACAGTCTTGCCATCTTTTCTTACAAGGAGCGCTCTGGTTGTATTTCTTCCAGAACAGATCTGTTTGTTCTGTTGGCGGTCCACGATACAGCCAGCATTCTTCTCCAACACCACAATTCAAAGACATCAGTTCTTCTTCTGTCTTCTTTGTTCGTTGACCAGCTTTCATACAGTTGTGATGCAATTGAGAATACCATGGCTTGAGTCAGGGGCACTTTAATCTTCAAGGTAACATCTTTACTTTTCAGTACTTTAAAGAGAGCATTTGCAGCAGATTTTCACCATTTGAAGAGGTAGCGTATGATCAGGAACTGATTATATTGAAGGAAGAAATACCATCAGTACTGAAGGAAGTAGTCAGAGCTGCGTTGAAGGCAAGGAAATTTACCTCTAGGACCAGTGATCTGGAATATATAATTAAAAACATCCCAGGAAATTCAGGCATAGCCTCTCTGTGGCCCTCTCACCCCACAAAGAAGTCCTTTAGGCATTTCAAACTTCAAGGCTCAAAGGAGAGCAGCAAAACAATGCCTATGCTTGGCACCTTAAGCTGGTACACAATGGGGTTCCTGCAGAACCTCAATGGCCCCTAATGTTACTTCTTGACACTTGTCAAATTTTTTGTGACCCTAATACCTTGCAGTGTGTTTTCTCTTTTTCAAAAAGGCTGATTAAAAGCTTGACATAACTAGTGCCATAATGATACTCTACATAACCTGTAACTGCTTTCTATTGTACCAGCTATACTGGTCTCTGTTTTGGCCTTTTTCCAAAGAGGTATCACCCTCTCAGCTCCTGGGGTCTTAGTCTCCCTCCTTTTCGTCACTGTCTTGAGAAATGGCCTTCGGCGTATGAGACAGCGGTTAAGAAAGTTGCCTGGCATTTTTTTAAATCTACATTTGTCTTTCTATTTGTCTCAGTCAGAGTTGGATTTGGCATGCCAGTTCCACTAGTCAAAGAATTTTTATATAAGTTTTATCTTTGCCTATTATAAATATACAGATTAGAGTCCAGGTGTCTGACATATTTATCTGTAGTTTAATAAAGAGTTTATTGTGCTTATTTTGTGATATATACAATTATTTATAGGCTATATGCTTAAGAACATGAAGTAATCCTTGCCAAAATGATATATAAACTCTGATGTAAAAACTGTCTTTTGAGATTTCATGGCGAACAGCCCATGTTGCCATCAAGTCTCCCGTGGTATCATACCTCTTAATGAACTTTCATCTTTCTTACTTGGAGTATGTTTCACTGGCTTGACTGCTCCAGGGCATGGACACACATTGGATAACATTCTGTTGTTTGTTTGTTTTTTCCCAAGGGGTTCCCAGCAGTCAAGTGCATGCTGACAATCTGAAATTGGATTGTTACCTGCAGTCCATTTAGGAAGCTTCTGTCTTCTTCCTTCAGAGTAAGAACAGGTGTGGAAGGGGTAGGGGTAGAGGGTAGAGAAAAGAGAAATTCCAGATTCTCACACCACAGTTTAATTCCAGACCCTGGTGAGGGCAGTACCCCAAACAAAAAATCTCATTGCCATTAAGTCAATTCTGACTCATAGTGATGATAGAGACCGAGGAGAACTGCCCCTCAGAGTTTCCAAGGTGTGCCTGGTGGATCCGAACCACCAACTTGTTGGTTAGCAGCTGTAGCATTTAACCATGACACCACTTGGGTTTCCAGCATTCTTCCAAATCTACCACAAGTTATCAATCTGACAGACGCCCCGGTGGCACCGTGGTTAAGCACTTGGCTGCTAACCACAAGAATGGTTGTTTGAATTTTTCTGCAGAGAAAAGACCGGGAAATCTGGTTCTGTAACAATTATAGACAAGAAAACCCTATTGGACGGTTCTGTTTGGTCACATTGGGTCACTGCGAGTTGAAAGATAACTTGACAGCACCTAACAGCAACAAAAACATCAGTCCAACAGGCAGCAAACTTTGTGTAACCAAGCGTTTTCTGTAGGGCTCTCTGGTCAATTCTTTTATGTCTGCTACCCGTTCCTACCCCACTTCAACCAGTGTGTTAGTTCCCTAGAGCTGCCATAACAGAACACTACGAAGTCATTTGCTTTAAACATCAGAAATTCATTGTATCACAATTCTTTGTTTGTCTCTTCCAGCTTCTTATAGCCCTGGGCACATCTTACCATTCCTTGGCTTCTACATGGCATTCTTCCCTCTGCATGTCCATCTCTTCTCCTCTTTTACTAAGGCAGTACTCACATTGGATGAAGACTCATCACACCCTGGTATGACCTCATGTTAATTTACATGTCAACGTCTTCGAAGACACTGTTTCCAAACAAGATCATGTTCATACTTACCAAGGGTTCGGACTTCAACATATTTAGTTCTGGGGACACCATTCAACCCATAACAAAATGTGATCTTTTTTAATTCTGATTCGGGCAGCTTTGCTGTTCTGTTCATTCACTCATTCATAAAAATTCCCACAAGAAAGGAATATTTACTCAGATCTTATGGTGAACAGAAAGATAATTATAAGGAAATTGCAAGTAATCATGACAGACATGTTTGTTTAATGGGGTCTGTGGTCAGTATGGTTCACTTGTTCACTGTCAGCTGAGACCTGGCCGGACCTGCACAGATCACAGGCTCAGTGCTGGTCACTCTGATCCCAGATGCTACTCACCAATGTGGCTTGCAGAAGACTGTCTTAGAAAAAGACTGGTTATGCCAGTTGGCCTCAATGTCCCCTGAAAACATGATCCCCAGACCCCAACCCCTACCACTCTGTCCTTTGAAATGTGTTGAGTTTAGAAAACCTTTCAGTTTATGGTGTCGTCTAGTTATGTTGTTCTGCTCTCTGCTGTGTGCTGTCGTTGCTTTCACCTAGCCTAATTCCTATCAACTGTCTAATAATCTATGACTATCCTCTCCCTCCCTCCTCACCCTTGTAGCCATCAAAGAGTCTTTTCTTCTGTACGTAAGTCTGTTTCTCAGTCCTTAAAGCAGAGGTCTCACGCAATACTTGTCCTTGTGCTGCTGACTGATTTCACTCAGTACAATGTCTTCTAGTTGAAACCACTCAACCCTGGTCACTCTGACTGTTCTTCTGCCTGAATTATGTTTAACCGTTTTCATGCTTCCAGTTTCCTGTTTTACTTCAGTGTCATTGTTATTTCAATTTAGGCCTTTTATGGTAAGCATAAACAGGAAAGAGGTAGAAGATAAATGAATATAAATACAATAGGAAGGACAAGGTAGTCTAAAATGTAAAAGACATTTATGATATTTTTTCAAATCAGTCTTGGCTGCTTTGATATTACCCGTCAAATAAGGTCATAAAGTAAAATCATCAGAGAGAAGTTATTAAGGATAATTGCAGAAAATAATGATCCTGGGTGTATCTGGCTTAGTAATCAAACTGGTTTGAATGTTGGATTCTGCAAAGCCTGTAACACTGCTTCAACATTGGGCTTTAGTCATCTGGTACTGCTCTAGCAGAAAAGAGCACGTGTGGATGAATTTATAAAAAGAAAAGTCTATTTTTACGCAGTCCAGTAGCCTGCAAGTAGGAATGCAGGGTGTCTGCTCCAGGGGAAGGCTTTCCCCCTTTGTCACCTCTGGAGGAAAGTCGTTGTGTTGCATCAGTCTTTGTTTAGGGAGCATCTTGGCTCAGGAACTTCCCTCTACTCCCAGTGCTGGTTTCTTGATGGAGTGAGGTTTCCAACTCCCTGCTTGCTTCATTTTCCTTTTATCTCTTGTAGGATGAAAGGATAAAAGGTGGTACAAGCCACACTCCAGGGAAATTCTCTTTACACTGGAATAGGGAAGTGAACTTAGGAACATTTTTATAGTCCCACCCTAATCTTCTTTAACATAAATCCAGTCTGTTAACAACAGGTGGAAATTAGAATTCACAGCAAAGGAAATTCAGAAAATGAAGGGCAATCACAAAATATTGGGGATCATGGCCTGGCCAAATTGCTATGCATGTTTTTGGGGGGCACACAGTTTAATCTATGACAACAACTGTCTCTATTTTGTGTTTAAATATTGTTTTTAAATTCTTTCATAAGATGGCATTCTGATTATCTCTGAGTACCACATTAGAAGGCAGAAAACAGGGGTTTTTATTTTATTAACGTCTATGTCATCTTTATCACAAACAGTGACAGCTGTGTAGTGTTATGGTTGTTACCTGTCACTGAGTAGGTTATGAGTCATAGCAACTCTATGCACAACTCTATACACTGCCCAGACCTACACTATTCTTACAATAGTTGCTACACTTGAGACCATAGTTTTAGCCACTGAGTTAGTCCATCTCGTTGAGAGTCTTCCTCTCTTTTGCTGACCATCTCCTTTACCAAGCATAATGTCCTTCTCTAGAGACTGGTGTTGTAGGGGGAAAAAAAAATTTAGTAAAGCAAAAAGAAAGTTTTCTTTGGCTTGTATTCAAAAGGGCAAAAGTGGGAAATGGGACAACAGTGATGCCATTCCTGAGTCTAAGGCAGACAGAAGTGGGACAAGATACTGCCACAGCCATGTCTACTTGAGTCCAGAGAAGGTTACAGGACCATCAGTATGTATTAATGTCACAGCCAGGCAAAATGATTGAAAGCTTCACCTTTTCACAAATTGCCTAGAAACTGTGATCCTACGTTTTGAACTGTCTTTCTTAACCATCCTTGGCACAGGTTTCAGTATTGACAGTTGGGAGGATCTTCATTGTTCCAACAGATTTGCTATTCACTAAGTGTTAATAGAAAAAGATAAGGGTGCAAAGAGTTTTGTGTTCTGTCTGAATGCCTCGTGTGACAGACTTACTGAAAGATGTTTTCTAAGATCATCTGAGCTGTTGTTGACGTGGCCTAGTGAGTTTTTACAAGTCCAGCTCCAGCTGGGTCACATTCCCTATGCTCAAGGAGAGGGCATAATGACTCAAACATTATTTTCCTAAATCACTGGTCCCTCCTGAAAATCTGTCTAAAGAATGTGAGACGAATCTCATCATCCTCACTTTGAAGGGACGTTCTGGCTGTACTTCTTCCAAGACAGATCTGTTCGTTATCTGGCAGTCCCTGGTGTATTCGCTACGCTTCGCTAGCACCATAATTCAGTTGCACCAGTTCTTCTGTGGTTTTGCTTACTCACTATCCAGCTTTCCCACTCATATGAGATGACTGAAAATACCATGACTTGGGTCAGCTACACCCTAGTCAACAAAGACACTTTTACCTTTTAACCTTTCAAAGAGGTCTTTTGCTGTGGATTTACTCAATGCAATGCATCATTTGATTCCTTGACAGCTGCTTCCGGGGGTGCAGGGGCCAGTAAATAGTCCATAAATGAGTGAAGAAGGGATGACATGGTATTGATTGATAATGATATGATACGATACGGTATTGATTAACATTGGCTCACGGTGACATAATATGTGCACACTAGAACTGATCCATAGAGCTTTCAAGGCCGTGACCTTTGGGAGGCATATGCCCAGAACCATCTTCTAAGGTTCCTTTGGGTGGGTTTGAACCACTAACCTTTCAGCTAATAGTTGAGGGCTGAACTGTGTATGCCAGCCAGGGACTCTTATGAATGAGTAATAGTATGGACTTTTAGATTAAAAAAAGAAAGAAATGCAATTATAGTTATTTTGAAAGGAAACAAGAATTCTAAATCTTTAACATCCTGAAGAGTAAGAAATTTCTGGACCATTCTAACAAAAGATCTTACAGGTTACCAGCGATGAGGCATTTACACCATCATCATGCCTCTTTGTTGTAGATTCAGTTTCAAAAAAAATAAAAAGTAAGAAAAGCATAGGGCAGTATATGGAATAGAAAGTGTATTTTTCTTGTTTTTGATACATGGGTTATTTCTTACCATGGTGATGCAAGAAACCCAACACACTAGAAGGTATTTCCATGACAATGAAATTCAACTGACAATAATCTACCCTTCTATTATCATTTATGTATCGGAGTATAGTCACAACAGCACACATTTACATAGTTCCTCAAAATCTTCAAAAGCATTTTATAAAGATGTGTTACTTTTTGGCATGTAATAACTCCAGAAAATTAACACAGCCTTTTAAACTATTTTTTAGAGGTGGCTGGTACCAGCATTGAGAAAAAAGAAAGAAAAAAACTCCCTGTTCTAAATTGGCCTTTCTTCTTTTCTCTTCTTCTTTTTTTTTTTTGGCAGAGTCAACCCAATACCAGGTTTTCAGGGTTTACTACCTGAGAAGAAAATGTTTTCTCTGATTTCATTGACTTTATTTTTATAAAAGTGACACAACAGGAGTGACTCTGTTGGACCAGTTATAACATACAGACCTCTTTGTCTCCTCAGTGCTTTCCAAAATACCAGGCAAACAGGTAGTGATTCACGAATCTTTACGGAACAGAATTGAATTTGTTGAGCATTCCTAGTGTGCACTCAAGTGTACTAGCTATCAGAAAGAATAAAACAAACAACAACAACAGCAACAAACCCACGGCTGTTGAGTCAATTCCAACTTATAGTGACCCCATAGGATAGAGGATAACTGCCTTATAGAGTTCCCAATGAGTGCCTGGCAGATTTGAACTGCTGACCTCCTCTTTAGCAGATGCCATACTTAACCACTATACCACCGGAGGGGGGTTATAGGTAGGATCTCTGCCTACAAATGAAATGAATGTCTGAGAGTAGTAAACAAGGAGCATGATACAACGATTTATGGAACTGAGTTTCTTGGATCACTAGTCTGGGCCATCTCTTCCTTTATGTTCAATCCCTGACTAGTTTTGCTCAAAGTTTTGATACCAAGTGTCCTTGGGTGATGCAAAAGTTTAACATACTTGGTTTCATACTGAAAGGTCTGACATTGGCATCTACCCAATGTCATCCCGCCTCAGAAGAACAATCTGGCAGTCTATTTCTGCAAACTCAGCCATTGAAAATGCTATGGTGAGTAGTTCTACTCTGACGCACCTGGAATCGCCATGCATTGGAGTGCACTAGATGGTAACTGGTTTTCCTTAATATACACCATCCCCCACTCAACTGTCTCTTCATGGCACCATCACCCTTAATAAGAGTTTCTCTAGTGTTCATTGGAACTTCCTTTCTAGTAAGAGAGAGAAAATGAAGTTTTGTTTATGGTTGTAACCTTGGCTGCTAGCATAGCACTGGCCTGTGATTGGTGTTCAATAAACATTTATTGATAAACAGAAAGAACACACAAGCAGACACACTTGAGAGTCTCAGAAAATGAGAATCTTAGTGTGGTAAGGAAGGCGCTCTAAGAAAAAGTTTCATGCAAGATCTTGTTAAAATTTCAACTAACAAAGGTATCTGGTTTGGTGTTGAAGAACTCACCACTAACCAAAGGGTCGACACTTTAAATTCATTAGTTGTTCCATGGAAGAAAGATGTAGCAGTCTGCTTCCCTAAAGTGTTATAGCCTTGGAAGTCTGTGGGGCAGTTCTCCTAGTTCTACTCCCTCCCATAAGGTTGCTGTGAATTGGAGTCAACTGAATGGCAATGAGTTTGGCTTGGTTTATGTAGTTGGGTGAAATGCTGTTGAGGAGTGTGTGTGTATGTGTGTGAGACACACAGAGAGAGATTCTGTTTTCAGGATATAAATGTGTATCATAGACTTCTACAGTTTTATTTTATGTTTTATTTACTTTGAAATTTTGCAGTCTCTTCTCTTGTGGGAACTACTGCAAAGTCTCCACCAATGACCTTTGAATTTGTTTGGTTCATTTCCTCTGATATTTTTGTGCAGGATAAAGGATCTGCATTGAGATTACTTTATTATTAAGCATATTTCTTGGTTTTGTTGGTATTAAAGCTCTAAAGGTGCATGTTAGGTAATTTGGAAAATACAGTAGATAAAATGATAGGAAATCACATGGCAATCCCATTATCCAGAGATAACCAGTGTTCATGTTTGTAAGTTTTGCTGTTTTTTATGAATAGGCATAGTGGGTTAAATGTTATCCCTGCTAACCAAAAAGTCAGCAGTTTAAATCCACCATGCACTCCTTGAAAACTCTATGGCGCAGTTCTACTCTGGTCTATAGGGTCACTAGGAGTCAGACCCTACTCAATGGTAGTGGTTTCTTTTTTTTTAATTTGTTTACTAAAATTAGACAGAGAGTACATGTAAGTTATTTTATGCTGGCTTTTAAATTTTAACATAAGCAGTTGTATATCAGTCAGTAATATTTACGGAAACCCTGGTGACATAGTAGTTAAGTGTTACTGCTGCTAATCAGAAGGTCAGCAGTTCAAAGACACCAAGCACTCCTCGGAAACTCTATGAGGCAGTTCTATTCTGTTCTACAGGCTCCCATAGGTCAGAACTGACTTGACTCTGGTGACATAGTGGCCAAGTTCTACAAGCAGCTAACTAGAAGGTCGGCAGTTCGAATCTGCCAAGTGCTCCTTGGAAACTCTGTGGAGCAGTTCTACTCTGTTCTGTACAGTTTCTATGAGTTGGAATTGGCTCAATGGCAGCTTTTTTTTTTAAGTAGTATTTGAAGGTAGCTTTTCAAATGATAGTATCATGATGGTTTACTTTTTCCAGGTAAGCAGTTAAATGCTGGACTACCAAAGGAAAGTTTGGCAGTTAGAAGTCACCCAGAGGTACCTTGAAAGACTTGGCCGGGTGATCTTGCTTCTGAAAGCCACAGCCTTGAAAATCATATTCTTATAATTTTACTGTATACACATGGAGTTGCCACGAGGCAGAATCGACTCAGTGGCCATTAACAACTGTATGGATAAGTAGCCAATTTATTTTATTATTGTAGTTGTTGTCAGGTGTCGTCAACCTGGTTCCAACTCATAGCAACCCCATGAGCAACAGACCGAAACACTGTCCGGTTCTGCATCATGTCTGCAATTGTTTTTAGGCTTAAGCTCATTGTTGCGGCCACTGAGTCAGTCCATCTCGTTGGGGGTCTTCCTCTTTTTCGCTGACACCCCACTCTACCAAGCATGATGTCTTTCTCCAGGGACTGGTCCTTTCTAACAACATGTCCAAAATATGTAAAATGCAGTCTTAACCATCCTTGCTTCCAAGGAGCCCTCTGGTTGCACTTCTTCTAGAACAGATTTGTTTATTCTTTCATCCAGCTGTAGTCCTCTCCAGCACTGCAATTCTAAGGCATCAATTTTACTCTGGTCTTCTTTGTTCGTTGTCTGACTTTCACAGGTGTATGATGCAATTGAAAATACCATGGCTTGGATCAGGAGCACTTTAGTCTTCAAGGTGACATCTTTACTTTTCATTACTTTAAAGAGATCCTTTGCAGCAGATGGTCCCAGTGCAACGTGTCTTTTGATTTCTTGACTGGTGCTTCCATGGGCATTGATTGTGGACCCCTAGTAAAGTGAAATCCTTGACAGCCTCAATCCTTTCTCCACTTAGGACGATTTTGCTTACTGGTCTAGTTGTGAGGAATTTTGTTTTCTTGATATGGAGGTGTAATCCATACTGAAGGCCATGGTCCCTGATGTTCATTAGTAAGTGTTTCAAATCTTCTTCACTTCCAGCAAGTAAGGTGATGTTGTCTGCATAACACAGGTTGTTAATGAGTTGTCTTCCATTCCCGATGCCTTGTTCTTTTTCATATAATCCAGCTTCTTAGCTTATTTGCTCAGCATACAGATTGAAAAGGTATGGTGAGGGGATATGATCCTGACGCACATCTTTCCAGACTTTAAACCATGCAGTATCCCCTTATTCTGTTCACGCAACTGCTTCTTGATCCATATATAGATACCTTAAGAGCACACTTAGGTGTTCTGGAATTCCCATTCTCTGCAATGTTAGCTATAATTTATTATGATCCACACAGTTGAATTCTTTTGCATAATCAATGAAACACAGGTAAATGTCTTTCTGGTATTTTCAGCTTTCAGCTGAGATCCATCTGATATCAGCATTGATATCCCTGGTTCTACATCCCCTTGTAAATCCAGCTTGAATTTCTGGCAGTTCCTTGTCAATATACTGTTACAGTAAAGAAAAACTTTACTTGTGTGTGGTGTTAATGATACGGTTTGGTAATTTCCACATTCAGTTGGATCACCTGTCTTTGGAATGGGCATAAACGTGGATCTCTTCCAGTCAGTTGGCCAGGTAGCTGTCCTCCAAATTTCTTGTCACAGATGAGACAGCACCTGTAGCACTGCATCTGTTTGTTGAAATATCTCAGTTGATATTCCATCAATTCCTGGGGTCTTATTTTTTGCCAGTGCCTGCAATCCATCTTCAACTTCCTTCAGTCCCGTCAGTTCCTGATCATATGCTACCTCTTCAAATGGCTGAACGTCGACCAGTTCTTTCTGGTATAATGATTCTGTGTGTTCCTTTCATCTCCTTTTGATGCTCCCTGAGTTGTTTAATATTTTCCCTGTAGAATCCTTCACTATTGCAGCTTGAGGCTTGAATTTTTTTCTTCAGTTCTTTCAGCTTGAGAAATTCAGAACATGTTCTTCCCTTCTGGTTTTCCATTTACAGCTCTTTGCACATGTCATTATAATACTTTATTTTGTCTTTTCATGCTGCTCTTTAAAATCTATTTTATGATTAGCCTGCTAGAAATATAGGCTTTTTCCACTGTTACAAATTTACAATATGATAACTACCTCTGTCTACAAGGTTTGTCACAGTTTCTAAATATTACTTTAGAACAATGCTAGGAGAGTTTCTGAATCAAAAGGCATTAATATTTTTAAAGTTCTTGATAACATATGGCCAGAATGTTTTTCAGCAAAATTGTATCCTCATGTTGTTACTTTACTTCAGGACTACTTTGGCATTTTAATTTAGAGTAAGAATCAAGCCCATCTTGGATTCCCTACAAGAGATTTGTTACTAAAGTACCAATGTAGCCTCATTCTGGGGTGGTCTTGCATAAAAACATGATCTCAAAGCATGAATACCCGTAAATAGTGGTATACTGAGTCTCCTGCACATTTATTTTCCTGTCATTCAAGGGAGAAACATTAGCATTCAGGACTAGTTTCCTGACCTTTAATACTGGGAAGAAAAGTAGAGAAGGCAGGTGAGTTCAGGTTCGTAAGAGCGTTCTTTTGCATCAGTGAAAAGTTACAATTTTTTCAATAGATACCTGTGTTTCAGCCACTCTTACATGCCTGAAGACTTTAGGGCATGATCAAAAGAGATGAAAGGAAGCAATGTCAAAAGACCTAGAAAATCCAGTGTGTTAAGACTGGAAACAGGATTTTAGGCTTTGTGAATTCTGCCAACTCCTTCACAGCTGCGTTTCCTGTCAGATTTGGGCCACCATGGAAACATTTTTTTGGAAGGTAGCATTTGACGTTATACACATATTCTCATCCTGAAAGCAAATGACCAATTGCAATTACAAAAAGCTGACAAAATTTCTGGCAAATAGTCATTTTTATACTCAGTGAGCTAGGAGATGGAGACGCTGAGTCAAGGCGTTATTTTCTGCTCTTCTCTCTGTGTCTTAAATATTTCATTTCAAAATTGTGTTTACTGAACACTGAAGAATTTTCACAGGTTTGATAGTGGTGAAATACAGTGACTTAACAAGTAAATATATTTCTTTGTACATGTATGTGTTTGTGTATGTGTATAGTATGGAGAGAGTATGCTGAACTGTGTATTTCATAGATGAGTGAATACAATATATTCCATGCAGGTTGGGAATTGTGACTTAGATCCCCTTTAAGAGTCTAAGTGTTCACAGGCACAGAGCCCTAGTCATTCCAAAATGACACAGTTCCAGTGGAGTTAAATTCCTTTTATACAGGCAGTCCCCAGATTACGAAGGTGTTCCACTCCGTTGAATACCTTGCAAATGCCAGGCATCAGCTACTCAAGGTAACATTCCAGATGGGCACAAAGAGGCCATTGTGTATACTCACAGGAGGGACCAAAGGCAAGATGTCCACAGGGCTTCAGAAATGCCTCGTGGTACCCGTTTCATGTGTGCTTCCTGTCCAAAAGGTCAGTGGTTTGCTCTGGGCACAAGCACTCGGTAAATATTCATTGATGAAATCTGGACTCAGTAACACTTCCAAAGGAAGCAAGCCAAAGTCTCTGTACTGTCACTTCTAAGGAACACTCTGGCTATACTTCCTCCAAGGCAGACTGGTTCCTTCTTCTGACATCTGTGGTATATTCATAAGTCTTTGCTAATATCATAATTTAAATACATCCGTTCTTCTTTGGTCTTCATTTTCATTGTCCAGACTTTTCATGTGTATGGGGTGATTAAAAATATAACTGCTCGGGTCAGGCACACCTTAGTCATCAAAGTGACACCTTTGCTTTTCTGTTGTGTGCAGTTGAGTTGATTCTGACTTGTAGAGACCTCATGTGCCCTGTAAAGCTTTCTTGGCTGTAATCTGTATGGAAGCAAATGACCAGGTCTTTGTCCTATGAAGCTGCTTCATGGGTTTGAATTGCCAATATTTTGGCTAGCAGCTGAGTGATTAACAGTTGCACCACTAGGGCTCTATAAAAAGCAGAAACCAAACCCACTGCCATAGTCATTGCTAACTCACAGTGACCCTACAAAACACAGTACAACTGTGAGATCTTCCTAGAAAAAGTGCTACATACCTCCTTGCTGCATGTCACATGGTCACCTTCAAAGTACGCCCCCTTGGGAAGCTATGCCCTGAACCCAGTGTGTGGCCCACCCTTCAAAGCAGTTTCAGAACTCTTTTTCTGGAATGGCCATCAGAGCTGTCTTCCTATTACCCTTGATGTCCTGAATGTCATCAAAATGTCTTCCTTTCAAAATTTCCTTTATCTGCAGATAAAGGAAAAAGTCACTGGGGTCCAGTTCAGGTGAGTGTGGAGGGTGTTCCAATACAGCTATTTGTTTACTGGCTAAAAACTTCCTCATAGACAACTACACAATTATGTGTGCAAACTTGCCACCATGCCACTGTGCACCATGTCCATTCCAGAAAGAGTTCTGAAACTGCTTTGAAGGGTGGGCCAGGCACTGGTTTCAGGGCATAGGTTCCCATGCAGAGTACTTCAAAGGTGACTACAGTAATATTTAACGGTGAGGTATGTAGCAGTTAGAACAATTAAGTTCACAAACATCACTGTCAGACCTCGTGTGTGTGTGTGTGTGTGTGTGTGTGTGTGTGTACTCAGTTTTTTCATACTTCCCCGATTGTCCATTGTTTTAGTTATCAGGCACTGCTTTAACAGAAATACTACAAGTAGATGGCTTTAAAAAGAGAAATACTGTCACAGTCCAGTAGACTAGAAGTCCAAATTCAGTACATCAGCTCCAGAGGAAGGCTTTCTCTTCTGGCTCTGGAGGAAGGGCCTTGTTGCCAGTCTTCCTCTGGACTGGGAGCTTCTCATGTGCAGGCACCGCAGTCCTTTCCAAAGGATGGGCTCTCTTCCCAGCACTTCTTGGTGGCATGAGGTCTCCAACTCTCTGCTTACTTCTCTTTCCTCAAGGCACAATACAGCCTTACATATTGAGACTTCCCACCAACACAACTGCCACCCGTCTTCCCTCATTAACATCATAGAGGCAGGATTTACAACATAGGGGAACAGCACACAGAACAGAGAATCTTTTCAAAGCCCACTGAAATTCTCTTCTACTCTCCTCGAGCCTCAGTTCCATTTTCACTCCACCAACAATTTTTTCATGTGGGTTTGCTTACAGCAGTTGTGTAATCCTCTACCAGCTCCGTAAAGCCTTTCCGTGATAAGAATACATTGCACAGAAAGATGTTTTCTGGTTATATCAGACACTCCTTGGTTATATCTGATCTTCTCTATGAACTTCTTCAGAGAAAGATTCTGTGACAACTGGAGGAGAATCAAGAAATTTGTCTTAGAAGAAGTACAGCCGTGATGCTCCTTAGAGGGAAAATAAGGCAAAAAAAGCTTGCTTATTTTAGACATGTTTTCAGAAGGATGTCCCTGGAGAAGGACATCATGCTTGGCAAGTGACCAGTAAAAGATTAAAAAAAAAAAAGATCTTCACCAAGATAGATTGAAATAGTGGCTGCAACAATGTGCTCAGACGTATCAATGATTATGAGGATGGCTCAGGGCCAGGTGGCATTTTGTTCTGCTGTATATAAGGCCAATATGATTCAGAACTGACTTAATGGTGCTTAAGAGCAACAAACAACTAGCATTCCCTCCAGAACCCTTAAATCTTACAGTGTGCATGAACCAGGAGTATAAGGAAAGGGTTCTTCATTCACAATGAAAGGGAATTTTCACTTAAAAATATGACTCTCATTATGAAATATTAGAGAATGTTACTCACTGGTTCACTGATAGGGGTTAGCGAAGTCCTTTCTTACACCTGTGATACTGAGTGCTTCCATTGTGTCATGGACCGAATTGTCTCCCCCGCCCCAAATGTATGACTAGGCTATGATTCCCTGTATTGTGGGGTGTTCCCCTATGTTGTAAATCCTGCCTCCATGATGCTAATAAGGGAGGATGTCAGCAGTTGTGTTGGTTGGGCAAGACTCAGTGTATAAGATCGCATTGTGCTTTGAGGCAATCTCTTGGGATATAGTGGATATAGTGGAAGCAAGCAGAGAGTTGGAGACCCCATACCACCAAGAAGCAATGCTGGGGGCAGAGCACATCCTCTGGAAGGGAACTTAGAGTTCCTGCGCCTAACAAGCTCTCAGTCCAGGTGAGGTTGATGACAAGCACTTCCTCTAGAGCCAATGGGCTTATCCTGGAGCTGAGGTCCTGAATTTGGACTTGTAGCCTCCTGGATTGTGACAGACTAAGACTTTTCTTTTCAAGCCATCCACATGTGGTATTTCTATTCCAGCACTACCAGTTGACTAAAATACTTTCGATGAAGTTGGGCCGTATTAAATGAGTGAGGTGAAGCATCGCACACATGGTTCTGCACCTCAAATTCTTTATCTAAAAAGTCAGGAAATTGCATAGACTCCTAAGTTACCATCTCCTGTTGATCTGGATGACTTCTTCATATTATTAGCAACTCCACTTTCCCCATTTTTCTACCCCACCCCAGCCCCTTGCTTCCCTCTTCAGATAGGTTCTTGCCTTTCTGTGTGTTAGTATAATGGGTAGCAAGCCAGGAGTCTAAAGGTCTTGGGTCTTAAACTATGACTCTGCTGAGCAAATAATTTCATGTCTAAGTCGACATGCTTCAGGTTTCTCACATATAGAAATGACTCACCTGTTTAATTAGGAGCAGTGGATACAAATAAATTTGTGTTAAAATGTGTGTTATCCTAGGGTTGCCTACAGCTGTCTGGGTTGGAAAACTAAGAAGAAAGCAAATATGCCACTACTGCGGCAGCTTGTGTGTTACTGTGGTGCTAGAAGCTATGCCACTGGTATTTCAAGTACCGTAGTGGACAGGTTTCAACTGAGCTCCCAGACTAAGACTCAGAATGAATGCTGGTGGTCTCCTTGTGAAAATTAGCCAATGAAAAATTCTTTGTGGACCACGACAGAACACTGTCAGACTTGCTTGCTTTGGACATGCCATCAAAACAGGAGAACATCATGTTTTGTGGCGTAGAGGGCCAACAAGAGCAAGGAGACCCTTGGTGAGATGGACAGAAACAGTAGCTGAAGCGGTAGACGACAGCATGTTGGTGACTGTGAGGATAATACAAGATGGGGAAGGGTTTGGTTGTGTCATACGTAAGGTCCCTGTCAAAAACCAAAATCCAAACCCACTGTCTTTTAGTTGATTCTGATTCATGGTCACCCTAGAGGTCAGAGTAGAACCACTCTGTAGTTTCCCAGGAGCACTTGGTGGATTTGAACTGCCAACCTTTTGGTTATCACATGTGGCACGTAACCACTACACCACCAAGCTTTCCAAGGTTCCTGTTAGATCCAACTCCATGTCAGCTATCTACCTAAACAGAACAGCTGAAAAGTGTAGTACACACACTGCTTAAAAAGGGAAATCAATATTGAACATTGACTGTGTGCCAGGCACTTTCAAGTATATTATCTTATTCACCCCTGCAACAACCAAGGAATGAATGGGACCGGATCATTTTGGAAATAAGCAAAGCAACCTGCCTGAGATTGCCCAGCTAGCGTGACACTGAGCTAGGATGCCAGCTCAGGCTCTCTCTCTCCTCAGGCCCATTCTGTTCTCTGCACTGGAACTCAGCTTTCTGAGTTGTATATAGCTAAGCAATATTATTGTTTATATTTAGACTGTGTGTAAATTCAAGAGTTGTTCCCATTTTTCTCTCACGTAACACTATAGACTAGATCCTGCAGACAGATTTAGAAACCTCTTCCAAATGATTTATATTCAGAGTAAAGTTAAGAAACAAGATGTTTGTATCACACAGCGATAGCAACTGCGCCCTCAATTTGTGCCTCCTGAAAGTTCTTACATGCTGTTGAATAGATGCAAACCCTGCTTGTGTTTTAAAAATGGGTTGTTACTCACGTGGACGGTTACTTCCCCGTCTCTTCTATTTTTGTTCTCTGGTCTTCACAGCTGTGGCCTTCTGCAGCAACTGGGTATAAATATAAAGTGGGAAGCGAGGCTCCTTGGGAGCAGAAGAACAGCTGAGGGAGCACAGCAAAGCCTGGAGCTCTACAAGCCCTGGCCTGCTGGTTTCGGTCTGATGGATGAGTCAGGGCTTTATGCTGAGCCAGCTTTCATGAATTAAAGGTTGGCATGAAGACCAGTGCTTCTTGCCGTGAGAATTCCCATCTTTGTAATTCACGTGGTAATTAAAACCAGACTTTTTGATGGCTCTTCATTGTGGACAGAATCTGAGGTGTGGCATATTAGGTGAGTTTTTCTAGCTTATTTTAAAAGGTGCATAAGTATATATGAGGAAAATGTTTACAAATCCTTTATGGTTCAAAGTCTGTTGGCATCATCCTTACTGATTTATGGATGCGTTGCCTCATGAAGATAAGTGCTCATGTTGGAAAGTGATTTGTTGAAAGGAAAGATAAGGGGGTTGTAAGAACATTTCTGATGGCTTTTGGAAACCCTGGTAGGCTGTTTGTTTTGTTTTGGAGTCATTTCTTAAGTGCCAGCAAAGCCAAGTGCCATGGAGAAAGATTATTACGGCATAATAATTTACCTATGGCCTAAATTGTTGATAAATACATAACGTTTTTCTGTTAGATGGACTGAAATCACACACACGTACTAAGGAAAAAAAAAGACCAAATCAAACAAACAAAAAAACTCCTTTGCCATCAAGTTGATTGTGACTCATAGCAACCCTATAGGACAGAGGAGAACTGCATGTGAGAGTTTCCAAGAAGCACCTGGTGGATTTGAACTGCCGACCATTTGGCTAGCAACCCTACTTTTAACTACTCTGCCACAAAGACTTCTGTGTGTATGTATCAGGTAAAAAATCCTGTATATATATTCAGCTAATAGTTTACTGTAGCAAGCTGTTTGAGTCAGCTAACGCTGATCTAGCAGAAATACCACGAATAGACGGTTTTAACAAAAAAGTTTATTGTTACACAGTCTGATAGGCTACAAGTCCAGATTCAGGATGTCCGCTTCAAGAGAAGACTTTCCCTCTGTCAGCTTTGGAAGTGGAGTCGTTGTGTTACTTCAGTCCTTGATCAGGGAACATCTTGGGGCAGGAACCTTGAGTCTGAAGAATGTGCTCTTCTCCTAGTGCTGCTCTCTTGATGGTGTAAAGTTCCCAGCTCTCTGCTTGCTTGCTTTTCCTTTTATCTCTTGTAGGATGAAAGGATAAAAAGTGGTGCAAGCCAGACTCCAGGCAAACTCCCCTTTCAGTGGAGCAGGGAAGTGATCTTATGAAGTGATTTATACTTCCACCCTAGTCCTCTAACATACAGCATAGGAGAGTCTCAAAATGGAGGGCGATCATAAAATATTGGAAATCATGGCCCAGTCACATGGCTACACACATTTTTGGGGGGACACAGTTCAATCCATGACACAAGCGTTTATGAAATGCCCAACAAAAGTCAGGCATTGTACCACTACTAGTAATGGAAGGTGGATACATAACCAGAAAATTGTCCCTAGGTGCTTGTCTTCAGTGTAAGAAATATTTCAAACAAAGAGACACGTACACACAAAAAGCTAAACAAGCAAAGTTGTTTCAGTAGGGGATAGTACACTTGAGCCAGGCTTGTCGGTCAGCTGGTTGTGCTGTGGAACCTTGTATGTTGCTGTGATGCAGGAAGCGATGCTACTGGTATCCAGATATCAGCAGGGTGACTCACGGTAGACAAGTTTCAGCTGAGTTCCTGGGCTAAGATAGACTAGGAAGAAGGATGCAGCAGTCGACTTCTGAAAAGAATTAGCCAGTGAGAATCTTACGAATGGTAAAATAACTTTGTCAGATTTAGTGCCAGAAAATGAGTCCCCCAGGTTGGAAGGCCCTCATAAGACATCTGGGTAAGAGTTACCTCCTCAAAGTAGGGTCAACCTTGGTGTGGATGGAGTAAAGCCTTGGGGAACTTCATCTGCTGATGTGGTACAACTTGAAAGGAAAGGAAAAAGCTGCCAACATCCGTGAATAGTCAAAACATGGAATGTGTGAAGTATGAATCTAGGAGAATTGGAAATTGTCAAAAATGAAATGAATTCACAGACATTGACATCCTAGGCATTCATGAACTGAAACGTACTGGTATTGGCCATTTTTGAATCAGAAAATCATATGGTCTGTTATGCTGGGAATGAAAACTTGAGGAGAAATGATGTTGCATTATCGTCAAAAAGAACATTTCAAGATCTGTCCAGAAGTACAATGCAGTCAGTGGTAGGATAACATCCATACACCTACAAGCAAGGCCAGTTAATACAATTATTACTCAAATTTACATACCAACCACTACGGACAAAGATGAAGAAACTGAAGATTTTTACCAGCTTCTACAGTCTCAAACTGATCAAACATATGATCAGGATTCATTGATAATTACTGGTGATTGGAATGCAAAAGTTGGAAACAAAGAAGAAGCATCAGTAGTTGGAAAATATGCCCTTGGTGATAGAAATGATGTCAGAGATTGCAGGATAGAGTTTTGCAAGAATAATGACTTCTTCATTGCAAATACCTTTTTAAACCAATACAAATGGCAACTGTACACACGGACATCACCAGATTGAATATGGCCAAGCCAAGTCGCCAAGTGCCGTCGAGTCGAATCCTACTCATGGCGACCAGATTGAATATACAGGAATCAAATCAACTACGTCTCTGAAAAAAGACTGTGGAAAAGCCCCATATCAGCATTCAGAACAACACCACGTGCTGACTGCAGCAAAGACAATCAACTGCTCATACACAGGTTCAAACTGAAACTGAAGAAAGTCAGAACAAGTCCATGAGAGCCAAAGTACACCCCTGAGTATGTCCCACCTGAGTTTAGAGGCCATCTCAGGAACAGATTTGATGTGCTGAACACTAGAGATCAAAGATCAGATCAGTTGTGGAATGACCACAAAGACATCAACCATGAGAGGGAGCAAGAGCTCATTAAAAAGACAAGAATGAAAGAAAACACTAAAGTAGATATCAGAAGAGACTCAGAAACTTGATTTGAAATATCAAACAGCTAAAGAAAAAGGAAGGAATGAGAAGTAAGAGAACTGAAAAAAAAGATTTCAAATGGTAGTTCTAGAAGGCAAAATAAAGTGTTACAATGACATGTGCAAAGAGCTGGAAGTAGAAAACCAAAAAGTGAGAACACATTCTGCATTCCTCAAGCTGAAAGAACTGAAGAAAACATTCAGTCCTCGAATCGCAATAGTAAAGGATTCTACAGGGAAAATATTAAACGACTCAGGAAGCATCAGACGACAATGGAAGGAATACACAGAGTGATTATACCACAAAGAACTGGTTGGTGTTCAACCATTTTCAGAAGCGTGATCAGGAACAGATGGTACTGAAGGAAGAAGTCCAAGCTGCACTGAAAGCTCTGGCAAAAAACAAGGCTTCCAGGAATTGATCAAATAGCAATTGAGATGTTTCAACAAATGGATACAGCTCTGGAAGTGCTCACTTGTCTATACCAAGAAATTTAGAGGACAGCTATCTGGCCAACCAATTTGAAAAATGAGATCCAGGTTTATGCCTGTTCCCAAGAAAGGTGATCCAACCCAATGTGGACATTACCAAACTATATCAATAATATCACATACAAGTAAAATTTTGCTCAAGATCATTCACAAGTAACTGGAACAGTATATTACAGAGAAATTCCAGAAATTCAAGCCAGATTCGGAAGAACATTTGGAAGCAGGGATATCATTGCTGATGTCTGACGGATCATGGCTGAAAGCAGAGAATGCTAGAAAGATGTTGTCATGGATTGAATTGTGTTTCTTCTCAAAACACGTGTGTGGCAATTTGCTAGGCCATAATTCCCGGTACTGTGTGATGTTCTTCTACGTTGGAATTCCTGTCTTTATGATGTTAATGAGGGAAGACGGATAGCAGTTGTGTTGCTGGGGCAGGACTCAACTAGCGAGACTGTAGCCTTGAGACTACCATTTGGGACATAAAGGGAAAGGAAGCAAGCTGAGAGCTGGGAATCTTATGCCAACAAGAAGGAAAAGGAATGCCTGGAGCTGAGTGCTTCCTTTGGAAAGGGCTGATGTCCCTGTGCCTCAGAAGCTTCTAGTCCAGGGGAAGACTGACAGCAAGGACCTTCTTCTAGTGCCAGTAGAGAAAGCCTTCCCCTGGAGCTGACACCTTGAATTGGGATTTTGGCGTACTGGACTGTGACAAATAAAATTTGTCTTTTTAATTTCATCCACTTGTGGTAATTCTGTTAAAGCAGCACTAGATGAATAAAGCAGACGTTTACCTGCATTTCATTGACTGCAAAGGCATTCAGCTGGGCGGATCATAACAAATTATCAGTAACATTGTGGAGAATAGGAATTCCAGAACACTTAACTGTGTTCTTAAGGAGTCCATCTGTAAATGTATCAAGGGGCCATCATCTGAACCGACCAGGGGACACTGCATGGTTTCAAGTCAGGAAAGGTATGTGTCTGGGTTATATCCTTTCACCATACCTTTTCTTTCTATGTGCTGAGCAAATAATCCAAGAAGCTGGACTATATGAAGAAGAAGTAGGCATCAGGATTGAAGGAAGACTCATTAACAGCCTGTGTTATGCAGGTGACACAATCCTGTTTGCTGAAAATGAAGAAGATTTGAAGAACTTAGTCATGAAGATCAAAGACCACAGCCTTTACTATGGATTTAACCTCAACATCAAGAAAATAAAAATCCTCACAACTGGACCAGTAAGCAGCGTTGTAATAAATGGAAAAAGAATCTAGGTTGTCAAAGATTTAATCTCCCTTGGTTTCACAATCAATGGCCATGGAAGCAGCATTGATGATATCAAAAGATGCGTTGCATTGTGAAAATCTATTGCAAGGGACCTCTTTAAAGTATTGAAAAGTAAAGATGTCACCTTGAAGACTAGGGTATTTCTGACCCAAGCTATGACATTTTCGGTCACACCATATGTATGCCAAAGCTGGGCAATGAATAAAAAAGACAGCAGAATTGATGCCTTTGAATTATGGTGTTGGAGAAGATTACTGAATGTATCATAGACTGTCAAAAGAATAAACAGATCTGTTCTGGAAGAAGTACAACTAGAATGCTCCTTGGAAGCAAAGATGGTGAAACTACATCTTATATACTTCAGATATGTTGTTAGGAGGGATCACTCCCAGGAGAATGACATTATGCTTGGTAGAGTGGAGGGTCAGTGAAAAAGAGGAAGACTCTCAACAAGATGGATTGACTCAGTGGCTGCACCAATAGGCTTAAGCATAAATACTGTTGTTGGCATGGAGACAGACCGGCAGTGTTTCATTCTGTTGTGCACAGGGTTGTTAGGAGTCACAACCTGCCCGACAGTACCTAACAAGAGTACACTTGACAAGGAGTGCCAAGTGGGTTTCTTAGAAAAAGGGTCTGGGAGCCCCACTCCCTTCCTTCTCTGAAATCTCGTACCCTAGCTTTCTCCTCGCTTTGGAACTTTTGGGGTTTTTTACCCATTGGTCCCTTCTGGTGGTTTGAATTATTTTATGGTTGGCTATTAAGTTGTTTGGGTTCCTTTTGACAGTCATTGTGGGTGTCTTTTTCCTCTTTGAGGGGCAAATGGTGACTCTGTTTGCCCTGGCCATCAGGTGCTTTTTTATTGTTTTGGTGTGTTAGCAATAATTCATGTCATCTGCTCAGTGATTGAATTTGCTTCTTTCCTGGATTACTAGGAAGATTCTTACATTTTTCTAGAGGCTAGTATGTCAAAAGTTATGATCTCTTCACCCCATTCCCACCACACCCCAGACAAACCTGCTCTTGCTGCATTGTTTGTCATCTTAGACAAGACAGTTCTTTCTACTGTGCTCCCTCTCACCACAGGGCCTTTGCACAGGCTCTCCTACTGTAATGTCTTTCCCTTCCTATTTTTCCTATTTAATTCCTGCCCTCTTTCAGATATGAGCATTGGATTCCTTCTGCTGTGCTGACTATCCGACTTTACTGGACAGATTGCATCCTAGGCACCACTGGTCTGCAGAATTTAGCACAGGTGCTGTTTTTCATTTAATCATGTGCCTATTCAACCAAGATCTACCTACCTCTTCTACTAGAACATGAGAATCAGGGTAGTACTAGGTTTTGTCAGTCATGTTGTCCCCAGGGTCTGGCTTAATGCCCAAAGCCCACAGTTGTTAGTTGCCACTGTGTGGGTTCTGACTCACAGAGATCCTGTGTATGACAGAACAAAACATTACCTGATCCCGTGCTATCCTTGTGATCTCTGGTATATTCGAGCCTACTTTTGCAGCTGTTGTGTCAGTCCATCTACTTAAAGGAGTTTTCTTGCTTTGCCGATCTTCTTAGGTGTTTAATAAATATTTGTTGAAAGCATGGATTAGAAAGAAGCAATATACAGCATTTGTAATAAATGCTACTAATGCAGAAATGTAAAAAGAAGTGCAACTCCCCCTATATCCTATAATCCCATCTTCCAGGGCTATCCAGTGTTGAAGCTTCACCTGTATCCTTTCAGACTTTCTTTATAAATGCTTACTGTTTTAGTCAGTTAGTGCTGTTCTAACCCACTGCCTTTGAGTTGATTCCAAATGATAGTGGCCCTACAGGACAGA
Source organism: Heterohyrax brucei (assembly GCA_028571685.1). Taxonomy (NCBI): domain Eukaryota; kingdom Metazoa; phylum Chordata; class Mammalia; order Hyracoidea; family Procaviidae; genus Heterohyrax; species Heterohyrax brucei. The sequence continues at coordinate 136,336,883 of CM053146.1, read as the reverse complement.
ATAGAACTGCTCCGTAGTGTTCCGAAGGAGTACCTGGTGGACTCAAACTGCTGCCCTTTTGGTTAGCGGACTTACCACTTTTAACTACAACCACTTGTCAGAATCAACTCGATGGCAGTGGGTTTGATTTTGGTTTGGTCTACTGCTCTAACAGAAATACCACAAAAAGGATGGCCTTAACAAAGAAAAATTTATTCTTACACAATCCAACAGTCCACAAATTCAAATTCAGAATGTCCACTCAGGGGAAAAGCTTTCCATCTTCGTTAGCTCTGGAGGAAAGTCTTTGTGTTGCATCAATCTTTGGTCAGGGAGCATCTTGGCACAGGAACCTCAGATCTGGAGGATGGGCTCCACTCCTGGTGTGCTGCTTTCTTGATCATATGAGGTGCCCAACTCTGCTTGTTTCCGTTTCCTTTTGTCGGTTGTAGGATAAAAGGATAAAAGATGGTACAAGCCACACTTCAGGGAAACTCTCTTTACAGTGGAGCGGGGAGATGACCTTAGGAAGGGTGTGACACTCCCACCCTAACCCTCTCTAATAGAATCCAGTCTATTAACCATAGTCAGAGATTAGGATTTATAGCATAAGAAAATCACAAACTAGAGGACACTCATAAAATATTGGAAATCATGGCCCAGCCAAATTGCTACACACATTTTTGGGGGGACACAGTTCAGTCTATGACATTTATCCAACCATACACACATACTACCAGTTGTTATTGAGTCAGTTCCAACTCACAGTGACCCTATGTGTGTCAGAATAGAACTGCACCCCATAGAATTTTCAGTGGTTGGTTTTACGAAAGTAGATCACCAGGCCTTTCTTCTGAGGGGCCTCTGGGTTAACTCTGACCTCTAATCTTTTGGTCAGCAGCTCAACGTGTTAACCACTGGTACCACCCAGGGACTCCACAAACACAGAAACCAGAATAACCAAGTCTATTGCCATCAAGTCAGCTCCAATTCATTATGACTCTATAGGCTGAGTAGAACTATTCCTTTAGGGTTTCCAAGGCTCTAAATCTTTGCAGATGTAAATGGTCATATCTTTCTCCTTTTATGGTTTCAAACTGCCAACCTTTCTAGCTGAGTGCTTAACTATTGTGCCGCTAGGGCTCCTTCATCCACACATATGTGTAAGTATGGCTTGAGTTCTTATGTGGTGCTGTCTTCCTAGGTCTGTACAGAATAGGACTATGGCATAACAATGATTACATAACACTTCAGAAAAGTGGAAAAAATTACAGTAAGTACTCATGTACCCAATCTCAAACTTAATAAATGAAAATGATCAATACACTTATCACCTTTCTCTCACCATCTCAAATTTTGTATTTATTCTTTTCATAGTTTTATTTATTCTTTTATTATGTAAGTTCATGCCTATAAAGAGGGTCTTTGCATATATCCAGATTTTATATAAACAGTATTATTTGTGTATACATTTGCTGCACTTTCCTTTTTTTACTTGACAGTCTATTTACGAGCTTGATGCAAAATTATATGAGTAGCTAAAGCTCACTCATGTCTCTTGACTTTAAATACACTGTAAGAATAGACTAAAATTGATTGTCCATAATCCTATTGGTGGGCATTTAGGTAGTTTCTGGTTTTGGTTTTGGTTTTATTTTTGCTATTTCAATCAATCTGAGTGCAACATTCTTGAACCTACCATTTTACACTAGGGAGAGAACAGTTGGGATGTAGGGTATTTGCATCTTCAGTCTAATTGAATAGTGCCAAATCTAGCTCAATGTTCTTTCGTTATTTTTTTTACAGCTGCCAATATTCCTTTAAGATATTGTGCAATAACTTATCCTTTTCCTTACCACACTGATGGGATTTTATTTAGGAGGCTAAAATAAAATTAGTTATTAAATCTCTCCTGTAGGATGAGAACACTAGTGGAGCACTTGAGTGCCTGGAAGGCCCTCAGGCTATGTTGGCTCGTTTAATCCTCTCCCATAATCTTTTGGAGAGTCAGGTCAATGCTTATCATGGCTGTTTTCTTTTGTCTTCAGTGGATGATGAAATCAAAGCCGAGGGAGTGAGAATCTAAAGTCCTTGCAAGTTGAACAGCAGATCCAGGTAGAGTGGATGAGCTTTTGGCTGGTAGCTTGTATCACCCTAACTTCTCTGCATTGTCCCACAGTAAATGGGCTGATCAGAGCATGGGAAATGACGTTACAGCAGAAGACCACAACAAAAGAATCGGGAGGAAATGAGTCTTCTTTGTTTGCACCTGTGAAAATGCAGGGTATCAGCTCACAGGCTGCTACTCGAGTGCATTGTCCTGGAAAAGGGGGAAACAGATGGCAGTTTAATAAGAACCTGATAGCATTGTGTGGGTTGAGCGGGGTTATCCTCTGGGGAACCAGAAGAGAAGCTTCCAACTAAGAGCCTCATCAGCTTGGAGAAGGAACTTGCTGTGGCCACTTCCTCTCTCCCCATCTCTGCCCTGGTAGGAGGCCAGAAGAGGTGGGAGTACACAAAGCCTCTATTGTTGGCCTGCTACTTTCAGTGCTGAAACTTCCCTGAGAAGCCAGGAGTTGCTACCCAGGGATATAGGTCTTCAGTGTGTGTGTGTGTGTGTGTGTGTGTGTAGGCCTGCTATGTGGAAAACTGAGTCAGGAATGGCACTGGGGCAGGAATGCCTAGGATAGAGAAAGCAGGCCCTAACCAGAGACGCCTAGAGCATGGGACATGACCAGGGTTCTCATGAGATTAATCAGCGCTCCTCATATTTTTCTTTTTCCTTTGTGCGTGCTGGCTGTGTGTCCTGAACTTAAGTGGCTCATCCTTGAAGAGCTACAACTGTCGGGCATTGTTACCTCTAGGAATGGTGAAAGAAGCACAGTCTAAAACCCAGAAACCCTGGCTCTGCCAGTAACTGGCTAAACGGCTTTGGGAAACTTCCTTAACTTCCCCAGGACTCATATCCTTTATTGTGGAAGAATGAATGGGCGGAGTTTAGAATTTAAAGACAATTTTGTTGAAGACTGTTCAATTTAAACTCAACAGCCCACCACGGTGTCTCTGGTAAATATGTGTTGTCAACTAGTACTAACTTTGACTTTGTTATTCTTAAGAAGAAAAGGCAGGCTGGGCTGTCTGGGCCCCAGAGAAGCAGTACGGCTCAGTGGCTCACAACAAGGCTTCTCAGTTCCTAGGTTCACACTGGCATTCAGCCACTTTTTAGCTGTGAGACTTTGGGCAAGTTACTTGACTTTTCAGTGCCTCAGTTTTCTCATTAGTAATTAGAGAGTAGTAGTCTCTTCTTTAAGGAGCCCTGGTGGTACAATGGCAGAGCTCTCAGTTGCTAACTGAAAAGCTGACTGTTCCAGTCCACAAGTGGCTCCACAGAATAAAAGGCATAGTGCTCTGCTCTATACAAATCACAGCTTAGGAGACTCTGTGGGCAGTTTTACTCGGTTCTACAGGGTTACTATGAGTCCAGATCCATTAGATTGCACACAACAAGTCTTTTCTTCTTTGCTTTGCTGGAGGATTAAACAAATTCATATAAAAGTTTTAAAATGGTGTCTGCCTTGTACATAGTAGACACTTAATAAAGCAAAGCAAATCTGTTGATGTTGAGTCGATTCTGACTCATAGAGACCCTATAGAACAGAGGAGGTACTCAGTCAATGTGAACGATTTATATTGCGCTTGGTATTATTTTTGATATTGAAAAGCTTTCTCTTTCTACAGAATTTACATGAATAAAATATTTAGTTGAGAAACCAAAAATCTAGTTTCTCAATGTCTTTTCTAATCTAGTAGGACTTTGCCCTAGGTTGTAGCAGTTAAACCTTTGGCTTAACTGAAAAGTTGGCAGTGTGAACTCACCCAGCCTTTCCATAGAAGAAAGACCTGGTGATCTGCTTCCATAAAGATTATAGCCAAGAAAACCCTATGGAGCAATACATGGGGTCTCCATGAGTCAAAAATGTGCTCAGCAGACCTTAACAACAACAGGATTCTGCAGTAGAGTAAATAATGTTCAGTGAATAGTCAAAATTATTTAACTAAAGTATCTTCTCTTCAATATCCTGGCATAAAATATTCAAAGCCAAAACATAAAGACACAGGAGGGTCAAAAACCCGGCAAGGGAACCAGTTTTGAGAAAGTGCAGGGGCCATTTTTTTAAAGGAGTCATTGTAGTCAGGTGGCTTGGCCAGCCACTGTAAATACCAGGCAGTGTTAGGAGGAAATCAGAACCCATTGTGGGTCAGTGGAATGGATGTCTTTTCAAATAAACAGATTGCTATCTGCCTTACAGAGCCAATTCATGTGCCTTTTAATTCAGTCATTTCCTTTACCGAGTGTCTGTAAGAACCACCCACTCCGGTGTTACTCAGGATTCTAGGTTTTTAGGTCAAACACAAACCCCAGGGAACGCATGGAAAAGCCAGCCCAAAGCAGCTCCACTGTGCAGAAACTGGATGCCATCAACTCAACGGCTGTCCTGTGTGGCAGATGTTTCTGTGCCCAGAACGTGTGAGATCCTGGACTCTTCAATCCACTGGCAACTAGAAACACAGGTCAGTTCAGTGACGAGTTTTGCTCTTAAGTAGCTGGTGCAGCTGAAGTGTTTGGGGTGGGGTGAAGGCTCTGTGGGAGAAACAACTACAACTATGCCCACTTATTGGTTAATTTCAGAAGACTGACCAGAGGCTTTCCGCACTTTCTCTCTCTGTTATCCTCAGATACGTCTATAATGGGTGAGAAAGAGGAGCCCCTGGCCATGACAGTCCACCTGCTTGCCAACTCTGGGCATGGCGCACTTCTGCAGCAAACTCTAGACCAGCTCCTAGCTGGCATTTGCCCAGAGGTCCACCTCTTTCAAGTGTCAGAGCGGGTCAGCCCCATGAAATCCTATGAGAAGTCCCATGCCAAGCACTCCAGATTCCCAGGGATGTCTGTTTTGCTCTTCCTGCATGAAAGCTTTGGAGAGGAACGAATATTTCACGTTCTCAACTCCCTCCAGCATTCACCCTGGCAGTACTACCCCACCCAGAACACCCAAGGAAGACTCTGTCCCTCCTTTCTTGCCAATGAGGAGTTCTACAGTCTGGACAACCAGATGCCTGTGTGGGGAGTAAGGCAGGTGCACTGTGGCACAGAGATCCTGCGTGTGACACTGTACTGCAGTTTTGACAACTATGAGGATGCCATCCGACTCTATGAGATGATCTTGCAGAGAGAAGCCACCTTGCAAAAAAGCAGCTTCTGTTTCTTTGTGCTCTACTCCACCGCAACCTTGTCTCTGCAGCTTTCCTTGAAGCAGCTGCCTCTTGGGATGTCAGTGGACCCCAAAGAGTCTTCAGTGCTACAATTCAAGGTTCAAGAGATTGGCCAGCTTGTGCCTCTTCTGCCCAACCCCTGCATGCCCATCAGCAGCACCAGGTGGCAAACTCAGGACTATGATGGCAACAGGATTCTGCTGCAGGTATTTCTGCATGTCTCTGGGAATCGGGAGAAGAATATAAAACTACTACACAATTTTACACCTGATGTGTAAACTCAGAGATTATTTAATTGAGTGAGTCTCAACTTGGTTGTGCAGTAGATTCCCCAGGGGAGATTTCAAAAATTCCCATTTCATGACTACATCCCAGATCAGAGAAATCAGAATCTCTGGAGCCAACTCAAGCCTGGTTATTTATTAAAAGCTTCTTGGATGATTCCAATATATAGTAGGATTGACAGTCTCTGCTATAATGACATTTTCTCATCTAACAGATAATGAAATTCAAACTCAGGGTAATAAATAAGGAAATTCAAACTCAGGGAGCTTGTGATACACACAAACAGTTTGTAGTTGTATCAGACAAGGCTTTTCCTCAGATTTCCTTGTACAATACTGGCCAGATTAGATCAGATGAGAGCAAACAGTTGCCATGGAATTGACCTTAAGTCATGGTGTGTCAGAGTAGAAATGCGCCCCACAGGATTTTCAACGGCTGATATTTTGAAAGTAGATCACCATGCCTTGCTTCGGGGGCATCTCCAGATAGACTAGAACCTCTACTCTTTCATCTGTAGTCAAATACTTCATCCACCCTTTGGGTTCAGAGATATTATAAGATCTTTCTATCTGAAAAAAGAAATCGAAGTTATAAGTGAGCTTGGAAATGCTAAATAGTAATCCTGTTGGCTTATTGTTTAAGCACTGTCCATTTATTTCCCTAAATCAATCATCTTGTATCACTGTCAATTGGGTTAAATCTACTTCAAAAGAGAAAGTTAAAATTTATAGCTTCTTTTGTAAACATTCTCTGAAAGTGGGACGAGCAGGTAAATATTTAATCAAGATAGCTACCTTAAGGTGTCATCTCTTAAGTTGTTATTAGAGTCAGTTGAGCCTTGCCGCTTAGGCGTTGTGTGACCTTGGGCCACAGCTTCTTCATAAGCACGATAGGTGTAACAACAGTATCTACCTATCAGGTTGTTATCGGCATCAAATGACTTGATTCTTAAAAAGTGTTCAGTGTTATATCCAGAACTTAGTTTCAGCTATTATTGATCGTATTATGCCCTGTAAGTATTTTGGAGTCCATGAGTGGCACACATGTTAAGTGCTCAGCTACTAGCCAGGAGGCTGGTGATTTGAGCTCAGAGTGCTTAGGAAGAAAGAACTGGTAATCTGTTTCTAAAAGATTACAGCCTTGTAAACTCTGCAGAGCAGTTCTGCTTTGTACACTCGGTGTTGGCCTGAATCAAAAGTGACTTGAAAATAAACAATTGGCTCTTATCAATCAAAAAAAAAAAAAAATGACTTGATGGCAACTAATAATAGCAAAATATTTGAAATTGATTTTTCAATCTCCTTACAGCCTATGAAGTCAGTGTTTTTCCTATTCTGCAGTTAGGAAAATTGAAGCATAGAGGGGTTCAGTTAATTGCCAAAGAAATAGGTACAAATATCTGTCAGTCTCCAAAGCTCCTGTTTTATCACTGCGCTGCAGCACTCTGTGAGTTTGAATTGCATTCCCATGGATGCTGATGGGGGATGTGCATGAAAATCTAACCCCTTGTAATTGTGGCTTCTGTCCTTGAGAAAGAGTCAAAATTTGCTGTAATACATGTTGGATAAAGTAATAACAGGCTCTGATATGAGTTGTCTGTCCCTTTGTTTAACTTTGATGTCATTGGCTTTGACTTCTTGGTGAAATAAAATAGAAATCTTATAGATTCTGTATTAATGATTTACCTTCTATGGACACAGCAGGTAGATTGACACTGTTTCTGTTAGTTGGCTGTTTTATGATTCACTAATTACCAAGGCATCTAAAATTTCTCCCTTAGCCTTAATCTCCAGAAATTAAAATCAGCCTTACTGTCAAACAAAAATTTAATATGTATATGCAGCAAGGGGCACATTTCAAATTAATCCTATTTTAAAGGATAGCTGACACTTTTTACTTCTGAAGCATAGCTGCTGATTCGTAGTTGCTTTGGAAAGTTGAATTAAATTTAGGGATGGCAGAATAGCTATTTTGGAAAAGGGAACATTTCATCAGTAATACAAAAGTGGACTTGTTCCTCTCTGTTTTTCTAGGAGTCTGGCCACCTCTTTGAAGCCATGGTACTGTAGTGGTTAAAAGCTTGGATGCTAACTAAAAAGGTTGGCCATTAGCAAGCACCAGGCACCCCTTGGAAACTATCGTAGCCATTCTACTCTGTCCTATAGGGTATCTATGGTTTGGAATTGACTTGATGTCAACAGGTTGGGTTTGGTTGGCCCCCTCTCAGGGTTTCCGTAGGAGCAGAGTGTTTCACCCTTCCTTCTCATAGGCATCCCTGAAGCCACTACCATTTCCTAGTCTCTTGGGAAGCTCTCCAAATTTTGAATACTTCTGCTTCCCCACTCTAAAACACTGACCTTGTGGCCCTCCCTGTCAATCAGTCTAGGTTTTCGCAAACAAAATGAGGGGATTGTTTTCTGGAAACTTGTGCTTCTGGCCCCACATTGTAAAAGCCACTGAGGAAAGCATATAAAGGTTTCACAATCTTCTAAGAAAGGTCCCCTGAGAGCACAAACGTACTGGACTGTTAACCTAATGGCTGACAATTGGAAGCCACACAATGGTGATGCAGATTGGCTTCGTGAAGACCAATTTACAATCTGCTTCTGTAAAAATTATAGCCAAGAAAATCCTATGGTGCAGTCCCACTCTGTAACACATGGGGTGACCATAGGTCAGAATTGACTTGGCAGCAATGAAGGTGTCTCTTCTTAGAATACAGCCAGTTTTTGAGGATAGAAAACCCAGTGAGAACTTCCTTGGGGAAGGTAGGGAAGGAGTAAGTGGTCAGTCTCGGGCTTTGATAAATCAGTAGTTCAGATCTGACTTACAAAAGCCAAAGCTTCACCATTTATCCCTTCTCCCCACCTTCTAAGTAGCCTTGGGAGTACAGTGGTTAAGGATGCTTAGTTTCTAACCAAAATGTTGGTGACTTGAACTCATCCAGTGGCTCCTTGGGAGAGAGAGCTGGTGAGCTGCTTTGGTAAAGATTACAGCCAAGGAAACTGTGCAGAGCACTTCTGCTCTGTCGGCAATCACAATTGACTGAGCAGCACATGACACAGTCTAGGTCTTAAACTATATGCTCAAGATCCAACTCTCAGCTCTGCCACCTCTGACTTGGCCTTGTCCTCAGATAGGTTTCTCCTTTTGGTGACCAGCTGGCTGTCAGCAGTGTAGAGGACTACACTGTTATATGGGCTGGGAGTATTTCATCCCACTATGGTCCAACACAATTCCTGGGCTTCACTCCAGTTGGTCCAATGAGGCTAGATTTTGCCCTCTGAATCAATGACTGCATTCGGGGTAATGAGATTATGGGAGTTAGCTTAGTCTCGATGCAAAGGCCCTGCCCCCACCCTAGATTCTGCCTCCAATCAGACTCCCCTAAAGTCTGTGAGACTCATGGGAGAAGGCTTGGGTCCCCCCAGTGACAATCAAAACCAAAAATCAAACCCATTGCCATTGATTCAATTCTGACTCACAGCAACTCTATAGGACAGAGCAGAACTGCCTCATAGAATTTCCAAGGAGTGCCTGATGGATTCAAACTGCTGACCTGGTTAGTAGCTGCAGCACTTAACCACTACACCACCAGACTTTCTAATGAAGACCCAAGTGGGCGTGGGGGAATGCTGGATGGTCCTCTTATGAATAGAATCGTGTCTCCTCAAAATCCTAACCCCTGTACCTGAAGGTGTGACCCCGTTTGGAAACAGACATTTATGTTAATAATGTCATAGCAATATAGGGTGAATTCTAAACCTTATCTCTATGAGTTGTAAAAAGGTCAGAATAGACGCAAAAACACTCATGGGAAGACATGTGAGGGGCTCTTGCACTAGCAAAGAAATGCTGATGATGACTGGTAGACACCATCAGGTAGGACAGGGGCTCCAAGAAGGAACAGACACAGCTGAGATCTTGATTTGGACTCTTTGTCTGTACAGCCATGGGAAAATACATTTCTGTTCTGTGAAGTCTTCCACTTGAGGTACTTTTGTTACAGCACCACCAGGTAACTAAGACAGGCAGCAAAGGACTAGTGTTCATGAAAAGAAAGACAGCGATACCTACAGAAGGGGAGCCCAAACCACAAATAAACTTCTCTACATATAATCCTCCCACTGACCCTGGAAAGATCACCTCTTCTCCTCTAGGGCCCAGCTGACACCACTACTCCAAGTATATGGGATTTTTTCTGTAAAAAGTTACCACAGAACAACTGGGACCAGATAGTAAATTTCAACAAGATCTGTATGAGAATTTGTGGATTAAGAGATGAAACAACAGAGAACTCTTTACAAGAAGAGTAATTTACAAGCAACAGTAGATGTTACCATACTCAGCACTGTCAGGTCAAGACAAGACTGAGATTCTTGAGCTGAAAAAGAAGACCTGTTCATGAAGATCTCAGCGATACTCACTCACACTCCACTCCTCTCTAGTCCTCTTCTCGGCCTCCAACATACTCTACAAAGTGAGATGCAAACATGTTCAGATACGCATGCATGCTTGTGCTTGTGCGTGCGCATGCACACAATCACGCACAATCACACACACACACAATCACACGTTTAAGAATACATCCAGTATACATCTATAGGATGTCATCCTGCTGACCTCTGGCTGGAGGAAGGAGAGTGGGTGAAGAGGAGGGAAAAAAGAGACTGTTGGGAGAATGAGACATGTACGGAGCAGAGAGGAATAGTGTGCTGTCACCGGGCAGGGAGAGCAGTGGAAGCTGCATATAGGTGGGTATGTAAATTTATATGGGAATGTACATTTTCTCTCAGTTATATTAAATAAAAAATTAAAAAAAAAAAGAATACATCCAGGCTCAAGAGGGTTATGAGTGCTATAGAAGAGCAAGCTGACATCAGTAATTTTGGTAAATTAATTAAAAGAAGATCAACTGCCATCAAGTCAATTCTGACTCCCAGTGAACCTGTAGGATAGCGTTTCCAAGGAGCAGCTGAGGATTCAAACTGTCAGTCTTTTGGTCAGCAGTCAAGCTCTAAGCCGTGGGACCATTAGGGCTCTACTAAGACAAATGCCATTGAAAACAATCAGTTAATTGGCCAAGGATGGTTTCACCGCTCATGAAAGCAAGTGTGGCACTGATTTTGAGTTTCTTATCATCTATATAGTTTGTGTCTGTGCAATCCTTTTTTTCCCTGGAATTGCTGTTAGTGAAAAAGCAATATTTTCCCCTCATGATGCCAATTTGCTCTGTAATTATGTCATCATTTTTCAGTGTCTTATTTCTCTTATTTTCAAGTATTGAGGGTAAAGAGTGAGCGACAAATGATCTTCCTGTTCATCAAGACAGCTATTAATGTTTTCTGAACTGGAAAGAACCTAGCTCTCAATTTGTAATATTTTACAGATATTCATATCAACATGAGCTCTAAGTGATCCAAATTCCTAGAAATGCATTTCATGTTTGTTCTTTGTTTTCCAGCTGAGGGGTGGGGAGCAATAGAAGCTTTATTCTCCCTCAAGGTAGCGACCCTCTTAGCATGGTTTCTCTTGGAAATTCTTCATTCCCATCTCGCACAGCCGCATTTCTGTGTTAATAATGTTGCACTCACTTTTGCCATAGGATCCAAGGATCTAAGACTTTTCTTTTGAAAAAGTGAATATTTGTCTCTCTTAAAAAGACTGCAGAATTGCCTGTCAGTAATGATAAATGTCACTTTGAACTTTCTTGGTAAGACTTTATTAAGAATTTAGGTCTCATTAATATAAAATTATCAGGTGCCTACTATCTAAGTTGGAATCAACTTGAAGGCAACAGGTTCAATTTTTTAAACATATAGATGGAAAGTCTAGGTAGTGCAAGTGGTTAAGCTCTTGGCTGCTCACTGAAAGGCTGGAAGTTAGAGTACACTCAGAAGCACCTTGGAAGAAAGGCCTGGTGATCTACTTCTGAAAAATTAGTCACTGAAAACTCTGTGGAGCACAGTTCTACTCTGACATTCACGAGGTCACCATGAGATGGAATCGACTTGGTAGAAACTGATATTGGTAATATATAGATGCTACATTTCTATGTATAAAAATCTGCAATTTTTAGGTGTTTGAGCTTTATTCATTTACTCAGTGGGCATTTAGTGACCTTAGTCTCTTTCAGGCATTATGTTAAGTACTGAAGATACAATGATGAAGAAGATATCTACTATCCCCGCTCGTCCAGTGGGGAAAAATAGAGGAATAAATAGGCAAGTACAATACAATGTAGTAATACTATGGTATGGGAAGCATAACCTTCTACGAGAGCTAGTAATTATATTAATGACGAGAATAGTAATCAATCCATATATAGCACTTACTATGTCCCAAAGCTGTTATCATTTAATATTCTCAACAATTTTAGGGTGTGGGTACTTACTATTATGTTATTTTACAGATGAAGAAACTGAGGAATTTAAAGATTAAGTAATTCGATATAAATCTCATAGCCAATAAGTGGCAGAGCCCATATTTAGGTGTTCCAAACAGTTAAAGTGCTTGGCTGTTAACTGAAAGATTGGATGTTTGCATCCACTCTTGGAAGGAAGAGTTAGTAATCTAGTTCTGAAAAATCAGCCACTGAAAACTCTATGGCACACAGTTCTACTCTGACACACAGGAGGTTGCCGTGAAGTCAAGGACAACTGGACTGAAACTCAGAGTCAATGATATTAAGGTGGATTCCAAGGGGGAAATGATGACAGACGAGGGAGAGCCTTTAGCAAAAAGGACTGGAGGGAGTATGTCCCACACAGAGGAAGTAACATACACAAATACTGACACTAAGAAAGAACAAGTTACAGTCAAGGAATTGAAAGAAATTCAATTTGGGCATGTAAATACTGAAAGGGAGAAAGTGGTAACTTAGTCTAGAGGAAGAAGTGGCAGAGGAGTGTGACTATGAAGAATGTGGTGTTTTTATTTAAAAACCAGTTGCTGTGAAGCTGACACTAACTCACGGCAACCCCACATGTGACAGGCTATGTTAAAGAGCTTAGATTTTGCCTTAGGAAGAGTTGGGAGCCATTGAAGCAAGAGGGTGACATGATCAGATCTGTGTTTTCAAAACTCCTTCTGGCAGTGGAGTAGAGGGTGGATTACAGGGAGTTAGGAAGGTCCCTGAGGAGTCTTGTCAGCAGACTTCTCGTAACTCAGATGTGAGGTGGTGACGACCTACCCTGAGGTTAATGGCATTGGGAGTGAAGAGACAGAAAGATCTGAGAGACATCCAGAAAATAGAGTCCACAGGAACGGGTGATGGCTTTTATGTAAGAGATGGGGAAGGGAAGATGATGCTATGCCTTGGGCAACATAATGACTGGTGATTCTATCTTCTAAAATAGAAGAGTAAGCAGAAACGTTTGGTGTGAAGAAGAAGGTGAGTTTTATTCAGTACACGATGAGTTTTAGGGCTTTGTGGGACCTCCAAATGCTGATGCCTGGAAAGTAGTTGGTTTATAGGCATGCAGCTCAAGAGACAGATTTGAGCTATAGTTAGTACTTTGGGGAACCTCCATCATTTAGCTGGTAGTGATGAACTGAATGAATGTGTGAGAGCACAGATGTTGGTAACTTGCTCTGGGAAAATGTGTAGAGTGAGAAAAAGAAATGATTCCGGTCAGCAGTGAAGATCGGCACCATTAAATGGACAGGCAGAGGAAGAGGCTTCTTCATTAGAAACTAAGAAAGGGTAGATGAAAAGGAAATTGAGCAGCAAGATGAAGGAGTTGACGTGGATGCTAAAGAGAAGAAAACTTCAAGCGTAAAGGAGGAAGAACAACCTTGTAAACTTCTACAAAGAGCTGAAGTAAAATCAACGACAAGGATGCTGGTTGTAGAGGGCCTTGACTGTAATCGTATGTTTTAGAGGCTTCTTAGTTTTCTTTTTTCTGTGATTGGTAATACATCATTTAAAACCCTTGAATGACTGTCTACAAATGTCTTCGTGAACATCATTTGAACAATTTAATCTCCCAGAAGTGTGTTGTTTTCCAGTGGTCATTCGATTGCACAACTTGATCCTCTCAAAAGTTAATTTAGGGAGTCCAAGTGAGAGATATTTGGAGCAGATGCTGATTATGTAACTTATAATTAGATCATACGTATTACTTCTGTTCAACCAACTTCATTGAAAGTCTGCTTTGGGTATGGCAAGGTAGAGAATGAAGATGATATCGTCTGTCCTTGACATTTATTCAGTAGAAGACATGTGTTTCATTTGTACCTCTTTCCTTGCTTCACAGGTTCAGACAAATCCAGGACTCAGTGTTAGGAATGGTGAGCTTTCTTCTCTGAATGGCACCCCAGGGACAGATATGCTCCCCCAGGACTCCAGGCTAGTCCCTGTCTCTGCAAAGAGGACCCTAGAACTAAGGAGCCGGAGGAGCCGAGTCAGGAGCTTCAGGACTGGTTCTCAGGCTCGTCTAGAGCCAAGTGGGAGCGTGACATCTGAAGGCTCTAGTGGCACTTCCTGGAAACGCCCCAGCTGGTCACCCACAGCTGGCAGTGCAGCCACGGGTACCCAACTGCATCTGCCTTCTGGCTGCTTTGATTCTGGGGTCAGAGTGGAAATCCCCAACCATAGAAATTGCTTTCAGAAGCCTGAGGCTGAAATGAATGTTGACACAGGCCTCCCTATGGTCGCTTCTGAACCCAGGCAATCTTCTCTGAGCAGACTTCCAAGGGATATGCAGACCAGCCAGCCTTCTTCCAGCTTGCCAGCTGCCTCTTTGGTGGCAGCTGCCTCAAAAACCAACAGAGTCTTTGAGGAAAGAGTCATTTCTTTGCCACTTGCTGGCCAGAAAGACCTTGGTAAAAGGAGGATAAACTCAAAATACCCCCTTCATCAACCAGACCAGGAGGAAGAAAAAGAAGGAGAAGAATTCTTCATATAGCATAAAACAAACATGATTTTCCGAGATACGAGATCAGATACAATTTTCTAAAAAAAACAATACTGACCCAAATCAGCCTGTTTCTTCTTATTGTTGGGGGAGAGGTGAGACTGAATGTTACTTCTTAAAGGTGTTGTGAGTGGTGGTTTATTTGCTATCACGGTCGTAAGCGAATACAACAAACACACAGGGAAAAAGCCTACTGTCTTGTATAGCCCAGTTTGGTGTGAGTTCAGCACCTGTCCGGATAATTACATTGTATGCAAATAAGTCAGATGTGTTATGCAATGCTCATTAGTGTGTGTAATTTGGTGTTGATTTTTACTTGGGCTGCTTAGCCCATCCTCTTGGAGGGCATGGATACAGGGCATGGCATATTTGTTCTTTAGGGTTTTTAAATTTTTACACGGCCTCTTTGGTGACTAGGCTTTGTTCACCACATACCTTCTTGTGATTTTGCCTCTAAAGTTGTTTTGTTTCTAGAACCAGTTAAAATGCAAAGTGTTCTGAAAATTAGCAGATTTTCCTCACCTCAAATGAGCAGAAACACTGGAAGCCCCCAAAACAGGTTAAAATTGAAAGTTGGTGTCATGGATTGAATTGTGTCACCCCCAAAATACATATAGCTGTGTGGCTGGGCCATGATTTCCAGTATCTTGTGACTGTCCTCCATTTTGTGGTTATGCTATGTTAAAGGATTAGGGTGGGACTGTAAATCCCTTTATAAGATCACCTCCCTGCTCCACTGTAAAGGGAGTTTCCGTGAAGTATGGCTTGCCTCACCCTTAATCCTTTCCTCCTACAAGAGATAAAAGGAAAGAGAAGCAGGCAGAGAATTGGGAACCTCACACCATCAAGCAAGCAGCACCGGGAGAAGAGCACGTCCTTCAGACCCGAGGTTCCTGCGCCAAGACGCATCCTGGACAAAGACGGATGCAATACCGGACTTTCCTCCAGAGCCGACAAGGGGGAGAACACTCCCCTGGAGCAGACACCCTGAATATGTACTTGCAGCCTACCAGGCTATGTAACAATAAACCTTCCTTTATTAAAGCCATCCACTCTGTGATGTTTCTCTTAGAGCAGCCCTCTAATGGAACAGTTTTCATTATTATTACCTTTTATTATTTAGTCAGCCCTAGCTGACTAAAACAGGTGGACTCAAGGGTTGCTCATCTGTTTTTGCAGGACTCTGGAGGGGCCAGTGGTTAGAGATCTCCCCTGAGGAGAACAGGACTGGATTCGATGGGATAGTGGATCAGGACTTGTGGTTCTTCTGGCTGTATTTGATCCCCCCCCATTTCTGTGCAGTATTTGTTAATTCATTTGTTTAATAAATAGTTATTGAGCCTTGAGGTTTGACTTATGTAGGCCTTGGTGGTTCAGTGCTAGAATTCTGATCTTTCATGCAAGAGACTCGGGTTCAATTCCTGGTCAGTGCACCTCAAGCACAGCTACGACCTACCTGACTGTGGAGGCTTGTGTGTTGTAACGATGCTGAAAAGTTTTCAGAGGAAATTTCAGATTAAGATAGGCTAGGAAGAAAGGCCTGGTGGTCTACTCTCCAAAATCAGCCAGTGAGCCTCTATGGACCACAGTCTGTCACCATTCATGGGGATAGTAAAGTAGCAGGCAGCATTTTATTCATTGTGCTTGGATCAACATAAGTTAGGGCCAGCATGACGGCAGCCAGCAACAGTGAGCACAACACATTCATGTGGCCAAATCTATGTCCATCAAACCCTGAATCTGTTTGCAATTTTGCTACTTTGCTAACTCCATCCTAGAAACTCTTGTACCAGAAACATTCCACCATTGACCCCATACTTGCCACATACAACCTGAAGATGGACACTGAAAAAATGGCAAAGACAGACAATTATGAATCACAGTGATAATCAGAAAGGACAAATTCTCAGTTGCCCACAATTACATCTATCAAACATTTAAAAAAAAAAAAAACAAAAAAAAAAACCTCTGAGGTCTATATTGTGAGCGCAGAATGTGTGGATGGCACTCAATGAAAATGACCAAAGTGAATGAGAGTTGCAAAGTGTCAAACAGAATACTCACTGAACTTTTTTTGTCCTTACTAAATCAATATATTCTCATTTTCATTTTCTTTCTCTCCTCCAGATTAAAACTAGTCTTAGAATGTGGGATGAAGAATTTAATTTCAGTATGGTTTTCTAGAATAAATGTTAATTGAAAGTCTTATTCAGTCAGTCAGACGACTGCGCTACCTTGAAGAGCCCAGCCAAATGAAGCACAGAAATTTCTTTCTTCCCTTTTTTTTAGATTATCTAAATTTATTGAACATAACACATGGGTGAGAATATAAATACCTATAAATCAGAACAACACTGAGAAATCTGAAGGATTGTCTCACAAAACCAACTTGTAAAACAGTGTACTCTTAAGTTCACCTTCTCGGTCTTCTCAAGAAGGGAGTCCACAATTTATGACAGGGTTCTATTCTAACTACTCCTTTGAAAGACGGTTCTGACATAAGTTGAGTACCTTTTGTTTTTCTTTCTTTTTCAGCTTTCATTGTTACTACCTTTTATTATCAACATATTTATAAATCCAATTTCCCTCTGTCACTGGGGTTGGCAACAGTGCATACAATCTTTAAGCATCAACATCAGCCCTTCGTGCTTCTCCAGTTATAATCGCATTATGTAAGTTAAAAACCTAAAAAACAAAACAAAGCAAAAAAATCCTTTGAGGGTCTTAAGTACAATGCTTTGTAATCCAGGGGTATTGTTAAGTTGGGAGCACCTGTGTAGGAATCCATGATGGGAGGGAAACACCAGTGAACCGGATTAGAGAGACCCAGATTTTGATCTCAGCTTTTAAATGTGCTGTTTTTGTGATCCTGAACATGTCAGAGTCTTTGGTACTCCTATTGTCTTATGTGCTGTAACAAAAGGCTGTTAGGAGAATCAGTATCATGTACAGGAAAACCTTTGGCTGTTGTTCAGCACTGTAAGTAGGTGAAATAGTATTATTATTACAAAAATGATCTTTGAGACCAGTGTTTGAAAAATCTCGTGGTAATAAAAAAATTTTTAAAGAAAGCTTTAGTAAAACTATAACAATAAGGAAGTAAACCCAACTCTCTGAGTTTTACTACGTGTGCCATTATTTTTTGTGTTCATGTATTTACTATGGAGTGTAAATAATCAGATATATCCTGAAGTTCAAAAAACATTGTATACGACAGGGATAAATGGTGAACTAATTTAATCTGTTTGTCAGATTACTCAGACTATTTAAGTATACTTCATTTCCTAAAATGTGAAGTTTCTAACTTTCTAACAATAAATACTCTTAAATTTCATTTGTATGTTATAAAAATTATTTAGAGATTCCTATCTCTTGTATCTTTATAAGATCCCCTGCACTGAGGTTTCTGCTCCTCTTTTTCCTTCCCTTTTACCCTTTGTTTCTCATCATTTCCTTCCCTCCTTCCCTGTCTTTCCAGCTTGTATTTTGTTTGTGAGTTTGATACTCTTCATTTTCCACCCTGTGTTAAAATACATTGTCTTTAGGGAGACTCTCAGGACTCCCTTCCAGGTTTACCTGTAGATATATCTACCACTTCTGGACATCCTCAAATTCAGGGCATCAGCTCCAGGTGAAGGCTTTCTCAATCTGTCAGCTATAGAGGAAGATCCTCATCAGCAGTCTTTGCATCTCAGCACAGGAACCTCAGATCCAAGTGATGTGCCCAGCTACCTGCTTGGCTTTCTTGGCGGTATGAAGTTCCCAGTTCTTTACCTGCTTTCCTTTCCTTTTATCTTTTATAGGATAAAAGGATAAAATGTAATGAGGGCCACACCCCAAGGAAACTGTCTTTGCTTTGGATCAGGGAGGTGATCTGGGTAAGTGTGTTACAACCCCACCCTAAGCCTCTATAACATAATCCAATCTTACTCTAGTAATTACAAACAGAGATGGTTGATGATATAGGAACATGACAAAATGGGCAACAACCACATAATACTGGGACACATGGCCCAGCCAAACTCTACACATTTTGAGTGAGACATAATTCAATCCACCACACCCTTGTTCCACATTATCTTCTGAATCTGGCTTGAATTTCTAGTAGCTCCTTGTTGACATACAACTGTAACCACTTCTGAATGATCTTCAACAAAATTTTACTTGTGTGTGATACTGACGATATTGTTTGATAGTTTCCACATTTTTTTGGTTGAGCTTTTTTCAGAAAGGGCACAAATATGGATCTCTTCCATCTGGTTAACTAGGTAGCTATCTTCCCAGTTTCCTTGGCATAGACAAGGGAGTACTCTCAGCCCTGTATTCACGTATTGAAACATCCCAACTGGTATTCTGTCGGTACATGGAACCTTCTTTGTCTCCAGCGCCTTCAGAGCAAGTTGGACCTCTGCCTGCAGTCCTGTCAGCTCTTCATGCTGTGCCACCTCCTGAAAAGGTTGAATGTCAACCAATTATTTTGGTGCAGTGATTCTGTTTATTCTTTCCATCTTCTTTTGATGTTCCATGTGTCATTTAATACTTTTTCCCATAGAACTCTTCAATATGGTAACTTGAGGATTGATTTTTTTTTCCAGATCTTTCAGCTGGAGAAATGCTGAGTGCATTCTTCCCTTTTGGTTTTCTAGTCTGTGATAGGAAAAGGAAAGGTGTTTGTGGCCCCAGAGAGCACATAACAAGGATTTATGTTATTAAGAACTTGATTCTGCTATACTTAATTTTCAAATATATTATTTAAAAATCTTATTCTGGAGAATCTGTCTTGCCTGTTAAAGAGACAATGAGTTTTCTGGTTGGTGTGAAAAGATATTTGTTTTCAAAAATCCTACTTCTGCCAGAGGTACTTCTGAAGTATTTCTTTTAAAGACAGTAATACAAATACTAATACTGATGATCAAAATCAGCATTACTATCAACACTAAAAATGTGCTGACTTGTATAGCACTCCCTACATGTGAGACACTTTCCTACCATTCAGTCTTAACAATAATCTTACAGGTTAGGTGCTATGCTTACCCCCATTTTACAGATAGGGAAACTGAGGTACAGAGAAGGCACGAACCTAATCAGTTTTGCACAATTAGTTAAGTAGCATAGCTGAACTTTGAATCCAGGCTGTCTGGCTGAAGCCCACACTTCTAACACTCTACCATCTTGCCTCAGAAAGTGGCTGAGCTCTCTTGTGTGCCTGAGGGTATAGTAGGCTTTGCTGGCTTCCTCTCTGCTTCTCTAGCAAGGTCCGTTTGATCCCTCTGCCTAGAGATGGGATGGATACCTGCATGAATAGGCATCTTCCAGTTCTTTAGGTTTCAGGATAAATATCCCCTTCTCAGGGGCCCTGACCAAACCAGCTGATCACCCCATATGAAGCATCCCAGCAGGGCCCTGAGTAGGTACTTTTACAAATATTTGTTCAATTAATGCCACTAAAGGGCAGAAGGAAGAAGAGACCTCCAATTTCTGGATACCAGAGGTAAGAGACCAGCCATTTCATTCTTGTCTGTGTTCTAAGTGCCAGGTTGTTTTGGTCATCTGTCAATATTGCAACAGAAATACCATAAATGGATGGCTTTAACATAGAGAAATTTCTTCTCCCACAGTCAAGCAGGCCAGATGTCTAAATTCAGGGTGCCAGCTCCAGAGGAAAGCTTTCTTTCTCTGTCAACTCTGGAGAAAAGTTGTTGTCATCAGCCTTCCCTTGGTCTGTGTCATGGAATAAATTGAGTCTCCCTAAAAATGTATGTAGCCATTTGGCTAAGCCATGATTCCTGGTATTATGTTACGTGCCTGTATGTTATAAGTCCTGCCTCCATGATGTTAATGAGGGCGGATTGGCATCAGCTGTGTTGGTGGTGGAGGACACAAAGTGTAAAATTGTATTGTGCCTTGAGGCAATCTCTTGGGATATAAAGGAAAAGGAAGGAAGCAGAAAGTTGGGGGACCTCATAGCACCAAGAAAACAGTGCTGGGAGGAGAGCACATCATTTGGAAAAAATCCAGCATCCCTGTGCCTCAGAAGCTCCCAGTCCAGGGGAAGATTGATGACAAGGGCCTTTCTCCCAAGCCAACAGAGAAAAACTTCTCCTGGAGCTAATGCCCTGAATTTGGACTTTCAGCTTGCTGGACTGTGACAGAATAAAATTTCTCTTTAAAGCCATCCACTCGTGGTATTTCTGTTACAGCAGCACTAGGTAACTGAGACAGAACGGGAGCACCCCAGCACAAGAACCTCAGGTACAAAGGATGTGCTCTGTTCCCAGCACGGCTTTGTTGGTGATATGAAGTCCTGATGTCTCTCTGCTCACTTATCACTTTTATATCTCAAAAGAGACTGGCTTAAGACACTAATCCTGTAGATCTCACCAGTGTATCTGCCACTAATCCATCTCAGCACATTATAGTGATAGGACTCAGAACACATAGAGAAATCACATTAGGTGACAAAATGGCAGATAATCACACAGCACTGAGAATCATGACTGAGTCAAGTTGACAGATATTTGGGGGGGACACAATTCAAATCCACGACACAGATCTGCCCCAGACAACCCCTCTCTTTCTATGGTCTGTACTTTTCCTTGTTTTCCTGTTGACTTCAGATCTGTTGTGGAGTCCCTGGGCAGTGCAAACTGTTAATCATTGAATTACTAACTGAAAGATCAATGTTTCAAATTTACCCAGATGCACCCCAGAAAAAAAACCCTGACAGTCTACTGTGGAAGTATCACAGCCATTGAAAACCCCATGGGGCACGGTTCTACTCTGAAACACAGGAGGTTGCCATGAGTTGGAATCAATTCTGGACAAGTGCTTTGTGTTTACAGACCGATTACCGCTCCTTCCCCATCGCCCCAGCCTCTTAGGTTTCTAGCACCGCTGCACATTTCTTTCGTTATTATTGCTGCTGTGCTCTATCCGAATCTTCCTTCTAGGTGTGGCACTTCTCCACCCATGGAGCAAGTATGTCCTCTGTGCCAGGTCCTGAGGGGTATGGAAGATGGGTAGTGCAGGCTGTCTGTACCCAGGAGCTGACTGGTGGAATAAGACTCCAGGCTCCTCATCCTCAGCCAGCCAAGCTCCCTTCAGAAGTACATGGTGCAACTCTGACAAGAGATTTCAGGCCAAGGAGCCTTCATAGTGGAGTATCTTCTGCCAAGAGTTTCAGCCAAAGTTGAGAATCAAGGTACACATGATTCTCTTGCTTTTGGTCCCAGGGACTGGTTGGATTGCTGGGAACACAGATCATGCTTGATTCAAGTGAACATCCATTAGATGTAATGGTCCTTTTCATACCCCCCTCATGGAGCACTTTGGAGTTTTCTCTTTATGCAGTGGTCTATATCACAGATTATGACCAAATTGCAAGAGAACTTCGACTGCGCATGTACTGGTTTCCTTTTTCAGGGCGTCACAAAGATGCCACCAGAGGGCGCTGTTGTAGCACACCCCGGACAAATCCACCAGCTCCCTCTTTCCTGCGCGACCCCAAGAAAAGACATAGAGGATGTTTGAAAATCGATTGCTGCTCAGAAAACTGTCGCCACCACCCTTCCCTGCCCCCCATAGAAGGCTCAGTGGGAGAGAGAGAGCCCACCTGAAAGATGTTGCATTCTCACCCTGTGTATCTGATTTGGGCTCACAATTTTTGTTAGAGGCCAATACGTTGGCCACCAATTTAGGTGACTCCAAGTATAACAACCTTGCACATTTCCATAGTTAGCGGGGAAATCAGACCAGTGGACCTGTTGCATTTTTACTGGTAAATTTTCAGAAGCAGAGAGCCAACGTTTTCTTCCAAGTTCTATTTAGTCTTGCTGTTCTGATGAAACTTGTTCCGAGTCATAAGCTGCAGACGCCCCTCGACTGATACCTAGAGGTCCTGTGCTGGGAATCCAATCAGGTCTCCCGCATGCAAGGCCAGACTGCTACCACTGAACAACTGCTGTCCCCATTCCTTAAATTCATGCCGAGGCATGTGTCTCATATTTCTGGGTAGTAATTTTGGCTTTTTGTTCACAGTAACAATTTTTTTTTCTGTGGCGAAACTTTATGCCACATGTTGCCCTAGGAATTAGTAGTAACGACAAGTTATCTACATAGTTTATATATTGCAAATTGAGTTGTTTTTCTTTGTTATTGTTATTGCCTGTCCCACTATAATTTTCTCTCAGTGTTTTTCTCATATCTAATTGTAGCATGGGTTACTACTCATTGAATCATTTACAGACAGAACCTTAAAGAATTTCTCAGTCCATGTCAGTCATCTTCTTCCAATTTTATTAAAATATCCGTGAGAAATTGAGGCATGACTGAGAGACTGCAGGTGGTCAGTGAGCAAATTCCACCAGGTAGAAAATTAGGAGGCTAAACCTTTTTGTTCCCCGCCCCCAAGACTGCCTTAAAACAAATAAAAAAACAGAAAACAAACCCACTGTAGTCGAGTTGATTCCAACTCATAGCAACCCTGGAAGACAGAGCTGAGCTGTCTTGTAGGATTTCCAAGGAGTGCCTCCTGGATATGAACTGCCAGCCTTTTGGTTAGTAGCTGTAGCTCTTAACCACTACACCACCAGGGTTTCCTGACTGCATTTTATATATCTATAAAAGCATAATTCACATGCTCTGCTCCAGAACAGTGATCTTATCTTCAGAAACTCCTACTGGGAAGAAGTATTAGTGGAAAAATTTGCATGGGGACACTTCCCAACCACCATTAATTTACAGTGGTGATGCCCCCCACACCAACTTTGAGGGTTTGTGTGTGTCCCGTCACATGTACTGTGAAGAATTTCTGCCTAATCTTTCAACAGCGCTGGGCACTCAGGTCATTAATATTTGCCAAGTGTAGGACCGTGAGGGCATTGATGATTCAGTGGTAGAATTCCCACCTCTCATGCAGGAGACCTGGCTCAATTCTCAGCCAATGCAACTCTTCAGCAACCAAAACCTGTCAGTGATGTCTTGGTAGTACTACTGAACCATGTAGCTACTATGTAGCTTCCAGACTAAAATGGACTAGAAAGAAAGGCCCGGTGATGTGCTTCTAAAAAGCAGCCAGTGAAAACCCTACTGATTTGTAGTAGTCCTATCCACAACTGATGATGAAGTAGGCAGTGCTTTATTCTGCTGTTCACAGTGTTGTCATGAGTTGGGGGTCAGCTGGACAGCAAGTGACAACAGTTCAGGACCATAGCGATTTACATTGATAGTTGTAACTTTCTTATGAGAGAAACATTTTCAAATTTAGGGGGCACCTCCTCTGTCATTTAATTGTCTTTGCGGTTGGGAAGAATCTCAATGCAAGTTATTCTACTAACGCTTCTTCCCGGTAAGAATTTCAGGGGGGAGGCCTCTGCTCTGCTGCAGAGAATATGAACTGTGAGTTTTTTTTTTTTTTTAAATTGGATGTAATGCAGTCAAAAGAAAAAGGAATTAAAAAAGGCTTTAGCTTTTCCAACCACACAATTTATCAACAGTCTAAACTTTTTTGATGTTGCTTTCCCTGTGATCAGCTTTCTCATTTCCTCCTGCCTTCTGGTCCTTGCTTCTGGGCTGTTTTGTTGTCGTTAGGTGCAGTCAAGTAGGTTCAGCTCATAGTAACCCTGCGTGCAATAGAACAAAACATTACCCAGTCCTGCACCACACACACAATTATTTTTATGTTTAAACCCATTGTTGCAGCCACTGTGTCAATCCGTCTTGTTGAGTCTTTGACTTTTCTGCGGATCCTCTGCTTTACTAAGCACGATGTCCCTCCCCAGGGACTGGTCCGACCTAATAATATGTCCAAAGTATGTAAGACACATCTTTGCTATTCTTGCACTCGTTGTACTTCTTCCAGAACAGATCTGTTTTTCTGTTTTTCTGTTTTTTTTGACAATCCATGGTATATTCAATAAACTTCTCCGACACCACAGATCAAAGCCATCATTTCTTGTATCTTCCTTATTCACTGTCAAACTTTACATGCCTATGATGTCATTGAAAATACCATGGTTTGGGTCAGGCACATCTTGGTCTTCAAGGTGATATCTTTAGTTTTCGACACTTTGAAGGGGTCCTTTGCAACAGATTTTCCCATAGCAATGCATTGTTTGATATCTGACTGTTGTTTCCGTGGGTGTTGATTCGTGGAGCCAAGTAAAATGAGACTCTTGACAACCTCAATCATTTCTCCATTTATCATGACGTTGCTTACTGTTCCAGTTATGAGGCTTTTTGTTTACTTGGTGTTGAAGGCTGTGGTCTTTGATCTTCATCACTAAGTGTTTCAAATCCTCTCTACTTTCAACAAGAAACATTGTGTCTTCTACATAATGCAAGTTCAATAGTCTTCTTCCATTCATGATGCCCTTTTCTTCTTAATAGAGTTCAGTTTCTTGGTTTATTTGTTTGGCATACAGATTGAATAGGTGTGATGAAAGAAAAAACCCAGACTCACATCTTTCCTGACTTGAAACCATGCAGTGTGCCCTTGTTCTGTTCACATGACTGCCTCCTGATCCATGTGCAGATTCTTCTGGACTGATGTGCCCTTTTACCTTAGTTTTGTTTTATGGGCTTGTCTAATCTTTGACTGAAGGGTGAATTTTAGGAGTGATTTAATTATAGAGCTAAACATGTGTCCTGGATTCACACTCTCAGGGTTTCTCCATTCATTGTCAGACTCGTAAGTACAGGGTTTTTTTGTTTGTATTTCTTGTGTGTGAATTAGATTTTGCTCTACATTTTCTCCAGTTCTGTCCAGGACCCTCTATTGTGATCCCTGTTAGAGAAGTCACTGGTTAGCCGGGCAGTATCCACTTGTGCTGAGCTCAGTCTTGTGGAGGCTGTGGTAGTTGTGGTCTGTAAATCCTTTGGATGAATCTTACTTTTGTGTCTTTTGTGTTTTTCATTCTTCCTTTCTTCAGATGGGGTGAGATCAGTAAAGTGTCTTTAGATAGCTGCTCAAAAGCTTTCAAGACCCCAGTCACTACTCACCAAAGTAGAATGTAGAACATTTTCTTTATAAACTATGTTATGCCAGTTGAGACAGATGCTCCCCAAGACCATGGGACCTACAGCCCTCATCCCAGTATTTTGATCCCTCAGGGAGTTTGGATGTGTCCACGGAACTTCTTGAGCATACCAGAGCTTATAGGCATGGTTCAGGGGCATGTGGTGTTTCATTCTGTTGTACACAGGATTGCTATGAGTTGAAACAGATTCGATGGCACCTAACAACAACATGGAGCTTCTGTGGCTTGGCCTTGGGCAAGTTGTGCTGGCTTTGTCAGTATCTGTTGTCTACTTAGTGTTTTTCCATCCCCATCACTCTCCTCCCTTGTAACCGTCAAAGGTCGTTTATTTTTATGTATAAACCTTTTCATGAGTTTTTACAGTTAGTTTCATAAATAGTTACCCTTTTGTGATTGAGTTATTTCACTTAGCATAATGTTCTCCAGATTCATCCATGTGTGAGATGCTTTGCAGGGTCATCATTGTTCTTTATCATCGCGTGGTACTCCATGGTGTGTACGTACTGCAGTTCGCTTGTCCATTAACTTGTTGATGGGCACCGAGGTTGTTTCCATCTTTTCTCTGTTGTAAATAAGGCTACCATGAACATGGGTGTGCATATGTCTATTGTGTGCTGACTGTTTATTTCCTTGGGATGTATTCCTAGGAGTGGGATAGCTGAATTGTATGGTATTTCTATTTTAGCTTATTAAAAACTCATATTGTTTTCAAGAATGGTTGTATCATTTTACATTCCCATGAGCAGTGCACTGTAGTTCCAGTCTCTACAAAGTGTCTCCAATTCTTGTTACTTGTGTGTCTGTGTTTGTGTTTGATTGGTGTCATTGGTTTCTCACTGTGGTTTTGATTTGCATTGCTCTAATGGCCAAGCAGCATGAGCATTCCCTCATGTGTCTCTTTGCCATTTGAATTTCTTCTTTGGTGAAGTGTCTGTTTATTTCATTTGCCTGTTTTTTGCTTATACTACTTGTCTTTTTGGTGATACCTGGGTGGTGAAGGCTATAAAAGCTCTCTGCTCTGTGGGGCAAGGAGCTCCTGGTCTTTGGGCTGCTCAGCACCATGTTGCCCCTTGTTTGTGGTAACAATATATTTCTATTTTCTATTTCACTTACAACTTACTATGCAGCATCTGTCTTCAACTGATCGATAGGACAGGACAAGAACCTGCCTTAGGTTACACAACCACTAACACTCTAACGACACAGCAACTGAGACAGGCTTACAGTGTTAGTTATATAGACCAAACCAAACCCACTGCTGTTGAGTCAATTCCAACTCATAGTGACTCTAAAGGACAGAATAAAATTGCTTCATAGAGCTTTCAAGGAGCACCTGGTAGATTTGAACTGTGGACCTTATATTTAGTGGACGTAGCACTTAACCACTATGCCACCATAAGGCACACCTAATTACTCCTTTGTTCAGCCTGGGCCACATCATATATTCTGCAAACTATATGTGCACACTTGCACAGCTGCCTTTCATAATGAGTTCACATTTGTGGATTTGTACTCTGATGACAGTTTCCCAAAGGCAGCCATTTGAGTATCACAAAGAAAAATCTCCTTTTCCCAATTTACACAAACGTTCCATATGCGCTTTGGTATAGACATAGCAGAAAGGAGGCTACCAACAGAAAAACATGTCTTGGGGGGCAGAGTCAAGAAGGTGGACTAAACACACGTCTCCTTAAATCCCTCTGGAAACCAAGACCTGAACTGATAACTTAACAGAGCCTTCTGGACACCTACTGAGCTCTAGAACACAGCATGAGGCTGTCAATTTGGACTTCATACCACTGAATGGAAAACTACCTCTCTTTCACCAACCCCGCTCTTGGTGAATGCTAGCTTTCACAGACCAAAGGTAGCTCACCATTTTAACTCTTTTTTTTCTCTGTCTTGGCCAGTGGGTAGAGCTGGGACTTGACTAGCAGCTAATCTCAGATGCACTGCTGGTGGGATCATTGGGCAAAACTGCCATATTTTGAGAGCCCGGCTTTGGACTGTGCATCTAGGCACCTTTGGCCTCTCTTACTGCCTCCACAGTGGAGTAGCCTGTACTGAAGCTGGCAGGGAGCTTGTGTAGGATGCCATCTTGTTCCACTGGGAGGCAGATATACTCATACAGAGGCCTCTGGTGGACCTCATTCCTAGGCTGGGAGGCAGTACCTGTCTGGAGGAGAGCTCTTTTCTGGCAGAAAAACAGTATTTTACACAGTGTCACCTATGGCTGTGGCCCAGCAGCAGAGATCGACAGGGCAGTAGACTTTCTGTATTCTGAACTAGTTTATAACATCTAGGGCTTGAAATACAGGTGCTTACTTTGCTAGCTGGAAAGAGGGACCTGTACACCTGAAAACCTGACTGACTTTGGAAGTTGTCAGACACCTTTCACTTTAAGATGGCCTAGAGAAACAACTGCAGTCCATCTTCACAGCATTTCTTCCAGCCTTTATTGACTCACATGATGCCCCAAAAGCAACAAACTCTGGAGAAAACTGTAACCAAGAAATCACCCATAGCTTCACAAAGCCCCCAAAAGAAAGAACTACAAACTTTCCAGACGAAACTATTGGAAGGTAATACAAAAGGATTATATATACAGTCCTCCTAGACCTTGTACAAAATGCAGCAGAGTAAAGTGAAAAATTAAGCCAGCTGTTCGACCTGATGGAATGCCAATACTCTGAAATCAAACAGATCAAGAACAAAATCAAAGAGAGAGAAACTTCAATTCAAAGCTAAGGAAACAGAATTGAACAGATGGAAAATAGACTTTCTGACTTGGAAGACAGAGCTTCCGATTCCATCATCTATGAGGAGAAATCAGAAAAAAGAAACAAGAAAAATGAAGAAGCATTAAGAAGCATGTGGGACTCTATTAAGAGGAACAATCTATGATTAATTGGAGTTCTTGAACAGGGCGAGACACCTGAGAACACAGAGAGTATTGTTGCTGAGCTGTTGACAGAAAACTTCCCAGAAATTATGAAAGAAGAGAATATAAAGATCCAAGATGCATATCAAATGCCACTTAATATAGATCTTAATATAGATCTCAAAAGAAAGACCACAAGACATATTATAATCAAGCTTAACAAAATGAAACATAAGCAGAAACTCTTAAAGGCAGGAAGACTCAAAGCAAAGCTGACATTCAGAGGGAAACCCTGATGCCAGCATAGAGACAGTGGCATGACACATTCAAAGCTCTGAAGGAGAAGAACTTCTAACCAAGAATTATGTACCCTTCAAAACTATCTTTCAAATATGAAACCGAAATTAAGATATTTGCAAATAAACAGAAACTCAGAGACTTTGTAAAAACTAAACCAAAGCTACAAGAAAGAAAGAGGCTTTTGGCTTATAAGAACAAAACCACTAACTTTATATTTGAGAAGCAAATACAGGACACATCATCCAGAAACCTACTCACTTAGGGAAGGATCCAAACTCAATCAAAGCTATAATAGTGAAAGAAGTGATCTAGTGATTGTATCATGAAAACTATGATGTCATCATGTTAAAAACAGGGATGTACTACAGTCTTTATAGTCCTTCCAGATGGAGAGGAAGTTAATAAGACTGGTAGTAATTAAAATCAGGTAAATACATAGTTTATTAAGGGATATCATAGCGGAGTCATAAAGCACAATAAAGATGCAATATATCAAATTAAAAAATGTAATACAGGAGTCTCAACAACCACAAAACCAACCCTGAGGAAGGTGAAAAATCAATTCATATAGTAGAATATCCCAGAACAGATTAATAAGAACAGAGAAAACATCAACACAAAAATAAACAGATCACAACAACAGCCTTAAACACATATCTATCAATAATTACATTGAATGTGAGTGAACTGAATGCTCCAGTAAAGGGACATCAAGTGACATCTTGGATCAAAAGACAAAATCCATCCATATGTTGTCTACAAGAAACTCACCTTAGACATAAATGTACAAACAAACTGAAAATTAAAGGATGGAAGAACATACATCAAGCTAACAATAGACAGAGAAGAGCAGGTGTGGCAATTCTAATCTCAGATAAAATAGATTTTAATGTAAAATCTACCATCGTGGACAAGGATGAGCACTATTTATTGCTGAAAGGTTCAATACACTGGCAGGACTTAACAATATTAAATATTTATGCACCTACTATTTGAGCACCTAAATACATCGAAGAAACAGTGACTACACTAAAAAATGAGACAGATCACTCCACAATAACACTGGGAGACTTCAACACTCCACTGTCAATATTGGACAGATCGTCTAGAAAAAAGTTCAATAAAAACACAGAAGACATTATTGCCACAATTAAACAACTAGACTTCATCGATATATACAGAACTTCTATCCATCAGTGGACAACTACACTTTTTTCTCCAGTGCACATGGAATATTCTCCAGAATAGACCATGTGTTAGGACATAAACCAATCATCAACAAAATCCATACCATTGAATTAATGTAAAGCATCTATTCATATCATAAAGCCATAAAAGTCAAAATCAATAGCAGAGAAAACATAAATAGAAAGTGGAACTCATGGAAACTGAACAACATCTTCCTCAAAAAGCCATGGGTTATAGAAGAAATCAAGGATGAAATAAAGAAATTCATGGATTCCAATGAGAATGAAAATACTTCCTACCAGAATCTATAGCATACAGCCAAAGAGGTGCTCAGAGGTCAGTTTATTTCCATAAATGCACACATCACATCTGGAGAGAAGAAAGACACCAAACCAAAGAACTAACCCTACAGGTTGAACAAGTAGAGAGAGAACAAAGGAGGAACCCCTCAGGCACCAGAAGAAAACAGATCGTGAAGATTAGAGCAGAACTAAATGAATTAGAGAATAGAAGAACAATTGAAAAAACTGAAAAGACCAACAAAATTGATAAACCACTAGCTAAACTTACTAGAGAAAAACAGGAAAGGAAACAAATAACTCAAATAAGAAATGAGAGGGGAGATGTCACCATAGATCCAGCAGAAATAAAAAATGTCGTAACAGAATACTATGAAAGACTGTACTCTAACAAATTTGAAAACCTAGAGGAAATGGACAAATTCCTTGATTCATATCATCTACCAAAATTATCACAAGATGAGGCAGAACAACTTAATAAACCCACCACAAAGGAAGAGATTGAAAAAGTCATCCAAAAAGTACCAACCAAAGAAAGCCCTGGTCCAGATGGCTTCACCACAGAATTCTACCACGCTTTTAGAGAATAGTTATCTCCAATACTACTGAGACTGTTTCACAGTATAGAAGGGGATGCAGTACTCCCCAATTCATGCTATGAAGCCAGCATAACCCTGGTACCAAAGCCAGGGAAAGACCCAACAAAAAAAGAGAATTACAGACCAATATCACTCATGAATCTAGATGCAAAAATCTTCAACAAAATTCTTGCCAATAGAATACAACATATCCAAAAAATAATCCATCATGACCAAGTTAGATTCCTACCAGGGATGCAAGGCTGCTTCTACATCAGAAAAACAATGTGATCAACCACACAAATAACACAAAAGACAAGAATCACCTGATTTTGTCTATTGATGCAGAAAAGGCATTTGATAAAGTCCAACACTCATTCATGCTAACAACTCTCAGCAAAATAGGAATAGACGACAAATCCCTCAGTGCAATATGGGCCATTTATAAAAAGCCAACTACCTACGTCATCCTGAATGGGGAGACACTGAAAAAATTTCCCTTGAGAATGGAAACTAAACAAGGATGCCCACTCTCACCTCTCCTATTCAACATTATGCTAGAAGTCCTAGCCAGAGCAATTAGACAAGACCAAGAAATAAAGGGCATCTGTATTGGCAAAGAAGAAATAAAAATCTCTGCATTTGCAGATGATATGGTTGTATTCTCAGAGAATCCCAAAAAATCCATAAGTAAACTACTCAAACTGACAGAAGAGATCAGCAAATCCTCAGGGTACAAGATAAACATAAGCAAATCAGTAGGATTCCTTTATACCAATGAGACTGCAAAGAATACCATTTACCATAGCCCCTGAGAAGATAAACTACCTAGGAATAAATCTAACCAGAGAAATAACAGACCTTTACAAAGAGAACTACAAGTCCTTACTACAAGAAACTAAGAGAGACTTACATAAATGGAGTAACCTATCCTGCTCATGGATAGGAAGACTTAATATTGTGAAAATGTCTATTTTGCCCAATGCAATCTACTTACTTAATGCAATCCCAATACAAATTCCAGTGACATTTTTTAATGAGATGGACAAACAAATCACCAACTTTGTTTGGAAAGGGAAGAAATCCTGGAAAAGTAAAGCACTACTGAAGAAGAACACATTGGGAGCCCTCTCACCACCCAACTTTAGAAACTATTACACTGCCACAGTGGTCAAAACAGCGTGGTACTGGTACAAAAAGAGGCAGATAGATCAACGGAACAGAACTGGGACCCCAGAGATGACACCATCTTCCTACGAACAGCTGATATTCAACAAAGGCTCTGAGACATTAAACGGGTGAAAACAATCTCTTCAACAAATGGTGCTGGCAAAATTGATATCAATCTGCAATAAATTCTACCCTGACCCTAGGGTCACCATGAGTCGGATCCGACTCGACGGCACTTGGCTTGGCTGGCTTGAATATATTGAAACAAGCTATCTTACACCTTATACAAAAACCAACTCAAACTGGATGCCAGCCAAAGCCAAGTGCCGTCGAATCGGATTTGACTCATGGCGACCCTAGAGGCAGAGTAGAACTGCCCTTTAGAGTATTCAAGGAGCGTTGGATAAAAGACCTAAATATCAAATTCAAAATAGTAAAGCTCATCCAAGAAAAAGTAGGAACAGCAATGGAGGTTTTAATACACAACGTAGACAGACGTCAAAATCTGTCAAACAAACCACAAACAACAGAAGAGAAAATAGATAAATGGGAACCACTAAGAAACATTTTTGCTCACCCGAAGACTTTGTTAATAGAATTAAAAGGCCACCTACAGAATGGGAAAAAATATTTGGCAGCTACATGTCAGAATGATGTCTGATCTCCATAATCTATAAGGTACTACAAAATATCAATAAGAAAAAGATAAATCATCCAATGAAGTCAAGGGCAAAGGAGATGAACAGACACGTTTCTAAAGAGGAGATCCAGGTAGCCAAAAACATATCCGGACATGCTCACTATCATGAGCTATTAGAAAAATTCAAATCAAAATGACAATGAGATACCATCTCACTCCAACAAGGTTGGCCATGATCCAGATAATGCAGAACAACAAATGCTGGAGAGGCTGGGGAGAAATTAGAACTCTCCTACACTGTTGGTGGGATTGCAAAATGGTGCAACCTCTTTGGAAAGCTATCTGGTATGCCCTTAAAAAGCCTGATATAGATATACCATTTGACCCAGTAATTCCACTGCTTGGAATATATCCTACAGAATGAAGGCAATTCACACCAACTTATATATGCACATGAATGTTTATTGTAGCACAGTCCACAATAGCAAAAAGATGGAATCAACCCAGATGCCCAACAACAGAGGAATGGATACGTAAACGATTATATATATATTCAATGGAACATTATGCATGATAAAGAACAATGATAATTTTAGGAAGCATCTCATAATGTGATTTCAATGGGAGGACATTTTCTGAGTGAAAGCAATCAGCGACGAAAGTACAAATATTGTGTGAGACCCCTACGATAAGAACTTAAAAACAGACTCATGCATAGAAGAAAAGACTCTTTGATGGCTGCAACGGTGGGGTGGGGGAAGGAGCGTGAGGGAGGGAGGGTTTAGATTAGATAGTTTATAGAAATTTGGTTGGGTGAAATCTGCGACAGCACACATTAGAAAGAAGATCAATACTGACTGGACTTCAACAGAATATGATTACTCTTCCCATCTTAACCCAATATTCCAAGGACAGAGTAGCTGGGGTGGGGGGCCGGGGGCCATGCTTTCAGGGGAAATCAAGGATAATTGGCACAACTAATGTTTTGTTAAGAGAGCCTTCTGTACCCCATGTTGGTGAGTGGTGTCTAGGATCTTAAAAGCTGCGAAACTGCCATCTGACAATACAGCAAATGGTCCCAACTCAGCAGGAACAGATTATCAGCAAGGGCCAAAATGACATGGGGGAATGAGAACCCAGAAGACAGAGAGACCCATGTGAGTGGGTGACTACATTGACTTGTGACCCAAAGAATTGGACGGTGCCCAGCCACCACCAGTGATAGCCATGATGGAGCTCACAAAGTTGAGTCTCACCGGCAACACAAGAATAAAAAGGAGTGCACCCTGAGATCTTCACTAAAAGACCACAACTGATGGTCCAGGGGCCTTGGAGTTCCCCTGGGAGCATGGTCCCTGGCCCTGATGCTGCCCCTGTCCATAAATCATAATGGAGGTCAACTCTCGGAATGGAATGCATTTGACTTGACAACACAGAATGACCATATCATGTGTGCACTTTATGGTTCTATGCATCTAGAGGATGTTGTCCTGCTGACCTCTTACTGGAGGTGGTAGAGTGGGTGGAGAGAAGGGGATAGGAGATTGTTGGGATGATAAGACATGTATGGAGCAGAGAGGACGAGTGTGGGTAGGGAGAGCAGTGGGAGCTGCATACAGGTGGGCATGCAAATTTATATGGGAACATACATTTTCACTCAATCATAATAAAGAAATAATAAAATAAATTATGACAAGAAATAAAAAAAGCCCCGAGTCTTATGAGGGTCATTTTGACCTCTAAGGGACTGAGACAGCTGCTGGGAGAAGACAGGGAAGGCACCACAGGCTTATGAGCCTCACAAAGAGATCTTAGTGAGGCTGCATAGAAATTCCGTAGTAAAACAGCAACGACAACAAGCACAGTGTTGCAGAGTCTGTTGCAACTCGTGGTAACATCACGTGTTACAGGCTACAACTGCACTCCAGAGTTTTCTTGAGTGCAGTATCACAGAAGCAGATCAGCAGGATTTGCCTTCTGCCGTACTGCGTAATAGGTTCAAAGTGCCAGCCTTTGAGTTAGCGGTCAAGTGCAAACCCTTTGTGTCACCCAGGGACATTCAGGAATATTAAAAGACAGCAGTATCACCAGAGTGATTTTATGTGAGATGACTTACCTATATCACAGAGACGTGTAGATGCCTAACTGAAACTAACGCTAACTAGATCCTTATGTTTGTGTAATATTTTATTCAGCATTAAAAATTAACCATCAATGAAAAAATGATAATATGCAGAAACAGTGAACTTAAATAATAGAAATATAGGAAAAAAACCCTCAAAACCCCCCAAACTCTAATGCTTTTACTAATTTTCATTGCTAGTTAACTTTTTGCCAAACAACCACACAGCCTACTGGGTTGTCACAGACTAATTTAGTTGGCAACCAAGTAAAGGTAGGCTATGTATATGAGTAACTTCTTCAAGTACAAACAAGCCCTAATTCTTCATTACTGTCTTAAAAGAATTTGTGTGCTGCAGAAAACTCATTATTTGTTTCATAAACTCATAAAAATTTTATCAGGTGCATAGTTTATTGAATTAATCAACACAGTGCTAGTTTAAAATAAAAGTCATCATATGTCTTTATAAACCTGAAAACTGACTGTAGAAAGGTTTAGACATGTAGAATAAATGAAGAAATGTGGGCTGTAAGAGAGAAAATAAAAATGTTGGATTTCATCAATAACAGAAATCTCTTCTCTAGAATTAATGTCTTATTTCCTAGACCTCTTATGATTTCCTTTGATTTCTGTCATTGTAGTGATGATCACAGTTTGTCCTGTAATCCAGATTATTTATGTCACATATACATTCCTCTAAAAGGCCATAATGACATCATGGAAATTCAAAATTGTCTTTTTAAATCACTGTATTACCCAAACTGCACGTAAGAGTGTTCTGTGATTACCAGTTACCTTCACATTGATTCCAACTCATAGTAACTCTACAGAACGGAGTAGATTTGCCCCACAGAGCTTCTACGGCTGTAATCTTTAGGGTCACAGCTTTCACCCACAGAGTGGCTGAGGGGTGTGAACCGCTGGGTTTTTCGGTGGGCAGCTGAGCATTTAAACACTGTGTCCTCAGGGCTTTTTGGTTGAGCTCATAACAGATGTTACATAATAACTCTGTGCATGATAGTCCAGTCATGGTGTAAGGATTGAATTTTATTCTAGTAACATTGAAAACATCAACATTTTTAGGCTGTCTTGAAACCTTACAAAACTGCTTCTAGAAATAGAAAGAACATAAATGGTGAATGCTTTGTGCCAAGTGCCCTGCATGTATGAACTCAGCTAATTGCCAGCAGCCCTCTGAGGTGGGCTGTTGTAGCGGGGGTAGGTACCTAGCCTGAGGGTATTTAGCTGGCAGATTTCTAAATTAGGACTACCGATCTAGACAGTCTGGCTCCTGACAACTGCTAGGGGGCAGAGCTAGTCTTCACGGAAGGGGCATGGAGCCGTTAAAAGAACATAGCCTTGCTAGAGAGACTGCGCTTGATGAGAGGGTAGGTGCAGAATAGACTATATTCTTCTGAGTTGAGAAAAGACTAAAATACTATGTTTTAAAAGAAGGAAAAATATCTACATTCAAGGTTTCATCAAGCTAAAAGAAATGTACACTCTTAATGGTATTTTAGGAGCCCCGCTGGGTGGGGGTTGGTTGTGGTGGTGGTGGTGGTGAGCACTGAACTGCTAAGGGAAAGACCAGTGGTTAGAACTCACCAACTGCTCTGCATGTGGCAGTCTGCTTCTGCAGAGATGAAGCCCAAACCTGTTGCCATCTAGGCAATTCCAACGCATGGTCAGTTCTATTCTGTCTTGCAGGGTAGACTAGGAGTTGGAATCGACTCAACAGCAATATTTTTGTTGTTTGTTTTGTTTTTTAAATGATAGTCTTTCACAGCATTTGTTCAAATGGACCCCAATTAATTGACTTACATTAATTTTTTTTTTTTTTAAAGAAACAAACGATATAGTATTAAGGCTCACTGAGTCCATCCAGAAAGCAGGTTGGGAGCAAGAAGACAGGAAGTCCAGAAAGCAGGGAGAGAGCATGGAGGATGCTAAGGGAAACAGGGCGGAAGATACCACCCAAAGGTAAGGGGCTGGCAGTTCCAAAGCAAGTCTCAAAATGAAGCTACCTGAAAATCTGAGGGGATCTGCTAGCCTTTGGGATGGGCCAGAATAGGAGCTGTGTGGTACTGAGAGGCCAGCCCCCTGGAGTTCCTTCCTCCTCTGCCCGGAGGAGAGACGATAGTAAGGCTGGTACCCAGACCGCTCCTATTGGCTGGAGTTAGAATAAGTGTCTTCCGGGCAAAGCGACGCTGCCATTTATGGTGGTTGGTCAAGAGGAACCCAATTTTAGACTACCTTTGTTTGGGAAATTCCAAGACCATGCCTTTATTGGAGATCTTAGGACTGTTTCGACCTGAGACCAGGGGGCCCTACTGGAGGTACGATGTTCTAAAAGCCTAGGCTATGTGCTGGGGTAATCATGGAAGGTCTACACCCCAAAACAAGAGTCCTCAGGCTCCCCTCAGAGTAAAAGAGCAACAACAAAACATTAAACTGTTTACTTGCCAGGTGATTCTGACTCGTGGGTCAGAGTAGAACTGTGCTCCACAGGGTTTTCAACGGCTGATTTTTAGGAATTAGATCACCAAGACTTTACAAGGTGCCTCGTCACTCAGTAAATACTTGCTCAATTAATTCAAGTCTAGTGAAAAAATCTTCATCTGCACAGGAAGAAAAAAATTACACATCTACAATATACACTGTCATACTTACAGGGAGTATCTTGCAGATTTCTAGCCAACTGGGGTATTTATATTAAATAAGTAGGATACTGGCGCCACCTGGTGATCATACGTAGAAGTGTTTCTATGTTGAAACGATTATGGAACAAATCAGCGAACTCAAACCAGTTGCCGTCTAGTCAGTGACTAGTGGCATCTTGTGTGTCACAGTAGAATTATTCTAGAGGGTTTTCATTGACTGATGTTTTTGAGTTCGCTTTTCTCATCAGCTTTTGGTCTGTTCTTCCGTTTTCTTGTCACATAGATCTCTCTCCTCTCGCTGTCTCTGTCTCCTCATTAGAATTTGTCCCAGAAAAAAGGAAAAAAAAAGTGTACAAAAAATACTTCCAAGCCATTGGAAGCCTGGAAAGGGTCCGCTTTTCTAAGCTTTTCTGGTCCATGTCTGTGCTTCTCAGATGCTTGGCTCTAATAGCGTTGGGGCCCAATATCCCAAATAACAGAACCCCTGTTAAGCTAAATCATGTATTAAGCTAAATCATAGGGACACTCAACTATGACTCGACGGCACTTGGCTTCACAGACAAATGTTATGACTTTCTCCATTAATCACCAAATATCGGTGGAGTTACCTCTCGTTCTGACTTAGCACATTTTATTTCACATTTTGTGTGGGAAAATTGTTACATATATATATATCTGTTTCCTGATTTTGTAACAATTATATAAATTGTGTCTTAGATGGAGATTTACAGAACGAACTAGTTTCTCATTAAACAGTAAATATATATTATTTCATGATATTCATTAACTACCCACAACATTGTCAACACTCTCCTAGACCTTGGGTTCTGTGTTACAAGCTGTCCTGTCCACTAATGCCTTCTAGTCGTTGACTTTGGGCTAGTAGGCCCCTTTAACCTTGCTTTGTTCTATGGGCTTGTCTAATCCTTATCAGGTCACATGTTTCATAAACATTAGATGGAGAAAACATTTTCAACCACTGGCAGTTAAAGTAAACTAACAAAATACTAATGAAAACTTCACGTTGATTCTGAACTAACATAAGCTGTTTTTAATGCTTCAGAAACTAGTCTCCCCCCTGCAAAGTAAGAATGTAGATTTTTAAATGCCATTTGCCTCCTATTCAATTTTCATTGATTTCATTCTCTGTATTTGTCCATTTCTTGAAGGCAGGTGATTGTGCTGCTGTTTTTGCTTGATAGGGTGTTGTCCTAATAATTTTGTAGTATTTCTGCCCAGTCTTTTATTATTTGTAACTTGTTCTTTCCACCACACATCCATCTCTAGCATTCATGACTTCTCACAGTGTTATCTAACATCAGACATAAAATATTATGTCCTTGAAAAGCAAGGAATGAGTGTATGTAAGTGTGTGTGTATAGGTGTGGTTTTGCTTTTTTTTTGTTTAAAAATAAGAACATCAGCCTCATTCAAATATCCTCAGCAAAAACTTAGGTAAGTAAAAACTTAATCAGGATCCTAGTATTGTTCTCTTTTTGTCCCCATTTTTCCTCTCCTCTCATACCTTTTGTCTTTGCCTCTGGGCTGGTGTGCCCATGTAGTGCGCATTTAGTCTGACTTTGGTTTATTGTTGTTTTTAGGGGGTTCCAGCTCACGGCAACCCTAGGCGCGGAGGAACTAAGCACTGTCCTCTCCTACATCATCCTTACAATTGTTGTGCTTGAGCCCATTGTTGCACCCTCTGTGTCAGTCTGTTTCCTTGAGGGCTTTGTTCTTTCACACTGACTCTCTCTGCTTTACCAAGCATGATGTCCTTCTCCAGGGGCTGATCCCTCCTGATGACCTGTCCAAAGTATGCAAGACGAAGTCGCATCATCTTAGCTTCAAAGGAACATTCTGAGTGTACTTCTTCCAAGACAGATTTGTTTGTTCTTTTGGCAGTCCATGGTCTGTTCAATGTTCTTCACCTAAACCACAATTTAAAGACATCAGCTCTTCTTCGATCTTCCTTACTTATGTCCAACTTTTGCATACATGTAAAGTGACTGAAAACACCATGACATGGGTCAGGTGCACCTTAGTCTCTTAGATAACATCTTTGCTTTTCTTTTTAACACTTTAAAAAGATCTCTTGCAGCGAACTTGTCCCTCTTTCGATTTCTTGCTTTTCAAAAATTTTAAATCTGAACTAATTTATTATTATTATGACTATGATTGAGTGAAAATATACAATCCCATATAAATTTGCATGCCTACCAATGAGCAGCTCCTGCTGCCCTCCCTGCCTGGTGACAGTACACTCCTCCTCTCTGTTCTGTAAATGTCATATCCTCCTAACAACTTCCTATCCCTTCCTCTCCACCCTCTCCTCACATCCAGTAAGAGGTCAGCTGGATGACATCCTACAGATGCATAGAACCATAAAAATGCACACATGATACACTGTGTCACCAAGTCCAATCCATTTCTGTCTGAAGAGTTGACCTCCATTATGACTTATGGACAAGGCAGCATTGAGGCCAGGGGCCACGCTCCCATGGGAACCCCAAAGCCCCTGGACCATCAATTGCAGTCTTTTAGTAAAGATTTCAGGGTGCACCCCTTTTTATTTTCATGTTGCTAGTGAGACTCAACTGTGTGGGCCCCATCATGGTTATCACTGGTGCTGGCCTGGCACCATCCGGTTCTCCCGGTCACGTGTTGGTGTAGTCACCTGCTCACGTGGGTCTCTCTGTCTTCTGGGTTCTCATTCCCCCATGTCATTTTGATCCTGGGAGATGATCCGTTCCTGCTGAGTTGAGAACATTTGGTATACCTCAGATGGCAGCTTTGCAGCTTTTAAGACCCCAGATGCCACTCACCAATTTTGGGTGTAGAAGACTCTGTTTGCAAAACACTACTTATGCCAATTGGCCTCAGTGTCCCCTGAAAGCACGGTCCCCAGACCCTCACCCCAGCTACTCCGTCTTTGCAGTGTTGGGTTAAGATGGGAGGAGTAATCATGTTATGTTAAAGTCCAGTTAAAATTGATCTTCTTTCTAATGTGTGCTGTCACAGATTTCACACAACCTAATTTCTATAAACTATCTAATCTAAACCCTACTCCCCTCGCCTTTCCTCCCTCCCCACCCCTGCAGCTGTCAAAGAGTCTTTTTTTCTATGTATCAGTCTATTTTAAAGTTCTTATTGTAAGGGTCTCATACGATATTTGTCCTTTTATCACTGACTGCTTTCACTCAGCATAATGTCCTCTGATTGAAATCAGGTCATGAGATGTTTCCTAAAATCATCGTTGTTCTTTATCATTGCCTAGTGTTCCATTGAGTATACATACCATAGTTTACCTATCTATTTCTCAATTGTTGGGCATCCGGGTTGATTCCATCTTTTTGCTATTGTGGACTGCGGTACAATAGACATTCATGTGTGTGTATCAGTTGGTGTGAATGGCCTTGATTCTGTAGGGTATATTCTGAGCAGTGGAATTACTGGGTCAAGTGGTATATCTATATCCAGCTTTTTAAGGAAGTGCCAGATTGCTTTTCAAAGAGGTTGCACCATTTTGCAAGTCCCATCAACAGTGCAGGAGAGTTTCACTTTCTCCACAGCCTCTCCAGCATTTGTTGTTTTGCATTTTTTGCATCATGGCCAGCCTGGTTGGAGTGAGATGGTATCTCATTGTAGTTTTGATTGGAATTTCTTAATAGCTGATGATTGGGAGCAAGTTCACATGTGTTTTTTTGGCTGCCTGGATCTCCTCTTTAGGGAAGTGTCTATGCATCTCCTTTGCCAATTGCTTAATTGAACTATTTATCTTTTTCTTATTGATATTTTGTAGTACCTTATAGGCTATGGAGATCAGACTTCAGTCTAACATATAGCTGACAAATATTTTTTCCCATTCGGTAGGTGATCTTTTAATTTTATTGATAAAGTCTTTAGATGAGCACAAGGTTTGATTCTTAGTAGTTCCCATTTATCTATCTTCTCTTCTGTTGATTGTGGTTTGTTTGTCAGATTTTGAAGTCCATTTATATTGTGTATTAACACTTCCATTGTTGATCCTACTTTTTCTGGATGAGCTTTATCATTTTAGATTTGGTATTTAGGTCTTTTATCCAGTTTAAGTTGGTTTTTGTATAAGGTGTAAGATATGGGTCTTACTTCAATTTATTGCAGAGGGATATCCAATTTTGCCAGCACCATTTGTTGAAGAGATTGTTTTTACCCTAGTTTAATGTCTCAAGGCCTTTGTCGAATATCAGCTGTTCGTAGGAGGATGGTGTCACCTCAGGAGTCTCAACTCTGTTCCATTGATCTGCCTCTTTTTGTACCAGTACCACGGTGTTTTGACTACTGTGACAGTGTAATAGGTTCTAAAGTCAGGTAGTGAAACGCCTCCCAGGGTATTCATCTTCTTCAGTACTGCTTTGCTTGTCCAAGGCTTATTCTGTTTCTAAACAAAGTCAGTGATTTGCTTCTCCATCTCATTAAAAAATGTCACTGGAATTTGTATTGAGACTGCATTATATAAGTAAATTGTTTGGCGTAAAATAGATATTTTCACAATGTTAAGTCTTCCTATCCATGAGCAGGGTAGGTTTCTCCATCTATGTAAGTCTCTCTTAGTTTCTTGCGGTAAGGGATTGTAGTTCTCTTGGTAAAGGTCTGTTATTTCTCTGGTTAGATTTATTGCTAGGTATTTTATTTTCTTGGGGGCTATAGTAAATGGTATTGATTTGGTGATTTCTTCCTTAATGATCTTGTTGTTGGTATAAAGGAATCCTAC
Organism: Heterohyrax brucei; assembly: GCA_028571685.1. Taxonomy (NCBI): domain Eukaryota; kingdom Metazoa; phylum Chordata; class Mammalia; order Hyracoidea; family Procaviidae; genus Heterohyrax; species Heterohyrax brucei. Next base: position 136,294,803 of record CM053146.1, on the reverse strand, counting down.
TGATTTACTTACATTTATCTTATATCCTGAAACTTTGCTGAACTCTTCTATCAATTTGAGTAGCTTACTTATGGATTCTTTAAGATTCTCTGTGTATACAAGGATATCATCTGCAAATGGGCAGATTTTTACTTCCTCTTTGCCCTTTATTTATTGCTCTTGTCTAATTGCTCTGGCCAGAACTTCTACAACAATGTTGAATAGGAGAGGTGAGAGTGGGCATCCTTGTCTAGTTCCCGTTCTCAAGGGGAATTATTTCAGTCTCTCTCCATTCAGGATGATGTAGGCAGTTGGTTTTGTATAAATAGCTCTTACTGCATTGAGGAATTTGCCATCTATTCCTATTTTGCTGAGAGTTTTTAGCATGAATGGTGTTGGACTTTATCAAATGCCTTTTCTGTATCAATAGACAAAATCAGGCAATTCCTGTGGTATTTATGTGGTTGATCACCATTAATTGTTTTTCTGATGTTGAACCAGCCTTGCATTCCTGGTATGAATCCAACTTTGTCATGATGAATTATTTTTTTGGATATATTGTGTTCTATTGGTGTCATGGATTAAATTGTGTCCCCCCAAAAATGTATGTGTTGATTTGAATTGGTTTGGCGTTCCAACATGGTGCCCTTCCTCCCATGTGTTATGAATCCTGCCTCTGTGATACTGATGATGAAGAATGTTTTGCAGTTGTGTTAGTGAGGCAGGACCCAAGCTACAAGCTTGTGGAATATAAGGGAGAGAAGTGGGCAGAGGAAGGGGGAACCTCATGCCACCGAGAGAGAAGCACCGAGCATAGCACGTCCTTTGGACCTGAGGTTCCTGTGCTGAGATGCTCTCACTGGATTTGGACTTAGCCTACCGGACTGTGATAAATTCTCTTACTGAATGGGCTTACAATTTGTAAATGGATTTGTGGCTTGCCGGACTGTGTCTTACTGAATGGACTTACAGTTTGTAAATGGATTTGTGGCTTACCGGACTGTGACAATAAAAGCTTCTCCTCATGAAACCTTCCACTCGTCATATTTTCTGTTAGAGCAGTACCCGGTGACTCAGACAATTGGCAAGAATTTTGTTGAGGATTTTTGCATCTAGATTCATGAGTAGTATTGGTCTGTAGTTCTTCTTTTTTGGGGGTCTTTACCTGGCATTGTGTCAGGGTTACACTGGCTTCATAGAATGAATTTGAGAGTATTCCATCCTTTTCTATACTGTGAAATAGTCTCAGTAGTATTGGAGATAATTCTTCTCTAAAAGCGTGGTAGAATTCCACGGTGAAGCCATCTGGGCTAGCGCTTTTTTTGATTGGTACTTTTTGGATGACTTTTTCAATCTCTTCCTTCGTGGTGGGTTTATTAAGTTGTTCTACTTCACCTTGTGATAATTTGGGTAGGTAATATGAATCAAGGAATTTGTCCATTTCCTCTAGGTTTTCAAATTTGTTAGAGTAGTCTTTCATAGTATTCTGTTATGATATTTTTGACTTTGTTGGATCTGTATGACAACTCCCCTCTCATTTCTTATTTGGGTTATTTGTTTCCTTCCCATTTTTTCTTTAGTAAATTTAGCTAATGGTTTATCAGTTTTGTTGATCTTTAAAAAAAACCAGCTTTTGGTCTTTTCAATTTTTTCAATTGTTCTTCTATTCTCTAATTCATTTAGTTCTGCTCTAATCTTTATGCTCTGCTTTCTTCTTGTGCTTGAGGGGTTCCACTGTTACTCTCTCTACTTGTCCAAGCTGCAGGATTAGATCTCTGGTTTGGGTTCTTTCTTGCTTCCAGATGTGTGCATGACCTCTGAGAACTGCATTGGCAGTATCCCATAGGTTCTGGTAAGAAATGTTTTCATTCCCGTTGGAATCCATAAATTTCTTGATTTCATCCTTGATTTCTTCTTTAACCCTTGGCTTTTTGAGCAAGATGTTTTTCAGCTTCCATGTGTTCCATTTTCTATTTATGTTCTTTTCTGCTATTGATTTCTACTTTAATGGCTTTGTGGTCTCAGAAGATGCCTTGTAATAATTCAATGGTATGGATTTCATTGAGATTTGCTTTATGTTGTAACACATGGTCTATTCTGGAAAGTGTTCCATGTTCACTGGAGAAGAAGGTGTAGTTGTCTGCTGATGGATAGAAAGTTCTGTATATGTCAGTGAGGTCTAGTTGGTTAGTTGAGTTTTTTCCAGACAGTCCATCTAACATTGAGAGTGGAGTAGTGAAGTCTCCTACTATTATTGTGGAGTGATTTATCTCATTTTTTTAGTATAGTCAGTGTTTCTTCAATGTATTTAGAAGCTCTAGTATTGGGTGATAATATTTAATACTGTTAGGTCCTGCTTGTGTATTGAACCTTTCAGCAATAGTGTCCATCCTTGTCCATGACAGTGGGTTTTACATTAAAATCTATTTTATATGAGATTGAAATTACCACACCTGCTCTTCTTTGTGTATTGTTAGCTTGATATATGTTTTAGTCAGCTAGTGCTGCTCTAACAGCAATAGCACAGAGTGGGTGGCTTTAACAAAGGAACGTTTATTCTTACGCAGTACAGTAGGCTACAAGTCCATATTCAGGGTGTCCACTCCAGAGGAAGGCTTTCCCCTTGTTGGCTCTGCAGGAAAGTCCAGTATTGCATCAATCTTTGTTCAGGGAGCAACTTGGCACAGGAACCTAAGGTCTGAAGGATCCACTCTTCTCCCGGTGCTGCTTGCTTGATGGTGTGAGGTTTCCAATTCTCTGCCTGCTTCTCTCTCCTTTTATCCTCTTGCAGGATGAAAGGATTAAGGGTGGGGCAAGCCACACTTCAGGGAAACTCCCTTTACAGTGGAGCAGTCCCACCCTAATCCTTTAACATACAGCGTAGGAAAACCACACAAAGGAGGACAGTCACAAGATACTGAGAATCATGGCCTAGCCACATGACTACACATATTTTTGGGGAGACACAATTCAATCCATGACAATATATATTCTTCCACCCTTTAATTTTCAGCTTTTTCATATCTTTAAGTCTAAGGTGAGTTTCTTGTAAGCAACATATGGACGGGTCGTGTCTTTTGATCCAAGATATCACTCATTGTCTCTTTACTGGAGTATTCAGTCCATTCACAGTCAATGTAATTATTTATGTGTTTAGTGCTGCCACTGTGATGTGTTTATTTTTGTGTTGATGTTTTCTCTGTTGTTCTTCTTATTCTTTTCTGGGACATTCTTCTTTGTGAGTTGATTTTTCACCTATTTCAGTGTTGGTTTTGTGGTTGTTGAGACTCCTGTATTATGTTTCTTGATTGGATATGTTGTATCTTTATTGTGCTTTGTGGCTGCCCCTGGAATCCCCCTTAATAATCTATGCTTACAACCAATTTTAACTACTAAAAATCTTACTAACTTCCTCTCCATCTGGAAGGACTATAACAAGTGTAACACATCCCTCTTTTTAATATGATGACATCACAGTTTTCATGATATGATCACTGGATCTCTTCTTTTAATATTACAGCTTTGATTGAGTTTGGAGCCTTCCCTAAGTGAGTAGGTTTCTGGATGATGTGTCCTGTATTTCCTACTGAAATATAATATTAATGGTTTTATTCTTCTAAGCCAAGAGCATCTTTCAGCATTTCTTTAGCTTTGGTTTGGTTTTTACAAAGTCTCTGAGTTTCTGTTTATCTGTGAATGTCTTGATTTCGTTTTCATAATTGAAAGACAGTTTTGTAGGATATATAATTCTTGGTTGGAAGTTCTTCTCATTCAAGGTTTTGAATGTGTCATCCCTCTGTCTCTGTGCCAGCACCATTTCTGCTGAGAAGTCCAATGAAAGCCTCGAGGATTTCCCTCTGAATGTTAGCTTTGCTTTGAGTCTTGCTGCCTTTAAGAGTTTCTGCTTGTGTTTCATTTTGTTAAGCTTGATTATGATATGTCGGTTCTTTCTTTTGAGATCTATATTGAGTGGTATTCAATACATCTTGAATATCTATGTTCTCTTCTTTCATAATTTCTGGGAAGTTTTCTGTCAGCAGCTCAGCCGCAATACTCTCTGTGTTCTCAGGCATCTCTTCCTGTTCAGGAACTCCAATTAATTGTAGATTGTTCCTCTTTTTAATAGAGTCCCACATGCTTCTTACTGCTTCTTCATTTTTCTTGATTCTTTTTTCTGATTTTTCCTCACAGATGCTGGAGTCAGTAGCTCTGTCTTTTAAGTCAGAAAGTCTATTTTCCATTTGTCCAATTCTGTTTTCTTGGCTTGGAACTGAATTTTCTATCTTTTTGATTTTGTTATTGATCTGTTGGATTACAGAGTACTGGTCTTCCATCAGATCAAACAGCTTGCTTAATTTTTCATTTTGCTCTGCTGCATTTTGCATCAGGTCTAGAAGGGCTTTATATAGAATCCTTTTGTACTCACTCTCCGATAGTTTCAGAAAGGCTTCTCTGTCTGGGAAGTTCTTTGGATCTTCCTTTTGTGGGCCTTCTGAAACCATAGGGGAATTCTTCCTAATGTTCTGGTCCAAAGTTTGTTTGCTTTTTGGGTATTTGGAGGTTGTTTTGTTTCTCCAGTGTTACCTCAACAATATCTAAAACTCAGTCTGAAAAACAAGTTGGTAACCAGACACCATTATGCACTCCAGAGAATGGGCTCAGTGGAATCTCTGGGGTAGCAGGCTCCACCTCTTGATTAGCAAAGACACAGCCCCACTTATAGAGTCAACGGGGAGACATCAGCTCACCCTGTAATATGAGACAGTATACTCTGGAAGAGATGCCATATGAGTTATTTCTCTATTGAAAGGTAAAAGGTATCTGACAGCTTCCAAAATTAGACAGGCTTTTAGGTGTGCAAGTCCCTCTTCCCAGCTGGCAAAGTAAGCTCCTCTATATCAAAGACTGCTTTAGTACCAGAAATGTGCTCTCTGGGCAGGCACTGCCTCCCAGCCAGGGAATTAGTTCCACCTGATGCCTCTGTATAGGAGACTCCACCTCCTAGTGAATCAAAATGGTGTTCCACATGAGCTCTCCTGCCCGCCTCGGTAAAAGCTATTCAGTGGTGGAGATTCTGAGATTCGGAGATTCCGAGAGAGAGAGAGGTCAGAGGTGTCAAGCTGCACAGATTCCAAGGCCAGGCTCTCAAAATGTGGCAACTCTGCTCGCTGATCTCATCAGCAGTGCATCTGAGCCTTGCTGCCAGTCAAGCTTCAGCCCCTCCCCACCAGCTAAGACAAAGGGAAAAAAAAATCGGCGATTTACCTTCAGTCCATGAAAGACGACACTCATCAAGGGTGGGTCCGTGAAAGTGAAGAAGTTTCATGCTCACTGGTATGTAGCCCAAACAGACAGCCCAATGCCGTGTCCTAGTGCTCACTAGGTGTCCAAAAGGCTCCATTTAATTATCAATTTAGGACTTGGTTTCCAGAGGGACTTAGGGGGATGCATGTTTAGTCCACCATCTTGACTCCACCCCCTCAATCTTTTTAAAGTTTCGCTTTAAGTGAAAGTTTACAGTTCAAGTCAGTTTCTCATACAAAAAGTTATATACTCATTGTTGTGTGATCCAAATTGTTCTCTCTATAATGTGACAGTGCCTCCTCTTCTCTACCCTATATGTCCTGTGTCCTTTCAACCAGCTCCTGTCTTTTTCTTTCTTTTCATCTGATCTTGACACAGGAGCTTTCCATTTAGTCTTATGTATCTACTTGAGCTAAGAAGCATACTTCTTACCACTATCATTTTATGTCTTAAAGTCCAGTCTATGTTTGAAGACTTGATTTTGGGAGTGGTTTTTTGTGGGCCAGCAGAGAAGCCAGAGGCCATGTTTTTGGGGTTCCTCCAGTCTCAGTCAGACCCTTAAGTCTGGTCTTTTTGCTGGAATTTGACTTTTGCACCCCATCAGGGACTGTCTGTCATGTCACCTGTCAGGGCAGGCATTGGTGGTAGCTGGATACCATCTAGTTCTTCAGTCTCAGGCTAATACAGTTTCTGGCTTATGTGGCCCTTTCTGTCTCTTTGGCTCATATTTTCCTTATATCTTTGTTGTTCTTCATTTTCCTTTGCTATAGGTGGGTTGGGACCAATTGATGCACACCAGGTGGCTGCTTACTAGCTTTGAAGACCCCAGATGCCACTCACCAAAATGAGATGCACGACATTTTCTTAATAAGCTTTGTTATACCAGTTGACCTAGATGTCCCCTAAAACCCTGTTCCCCAGACTCCTGTCCCTGCTACTCTGTCCCTTGAAGTGTTTTGCGTTAGTCCAATTGTGCTGCCTTCCCCTCTATCGTGTGTTGTCTTTCCTTTCACCTAAAATAATTTTTGTTTGCTATCTCATTAGTGAATACTCCTCTCTCTAACTCCCCCCTTGTAATTATCAAAGAGTGTTTCTTTGTTTGTTTAAAACTTTTCTTGAATTTTAATTATAGTGTCTCATACTATATTTATCATTTTGAGACTACTTTCACTCAGCATAATGCCTTCCAGACTTATCCATGTTAGAAAATGTTTTGTGGATTCATCATTGCTCTTTATTGTAGCATTGTGTGACTGTTGTGTGACTGTTTCATAATTTATTTATCCATTCATCCACTGACAATTACCTAGATTGTTTCCATCTTTTTACTATTATGAACAATACTGTGATGAACATGGGTGTGCATATGAGGTCTGACAATTGAGTTTGTGAACATGCCACCATGCACTTACATTGGCAGTGCCGTGTGACAAACTCGGTAAAGTGTCATAACCATGGTGTATCAGTGTTTCACAGCTGTGTTTGTGTCAATGTGTGAAAGTGTCTTGCTGAGTGGTGTTCATTATTGTTGTTGCATGTTTTTGTGTGCCATCGTAAGAATGTCAGAGCTTAAATGAGAGCAACAAACAAACACGAAATTTCTTGTTAAACTTAGAAGGAGTGGAAATGAAATCAGGGACATGTTAGTCCAAGTTTATGAGGATAATACCATGAATAAAATGGCAGTGTACAAAAGGATAAAATGTTTTCTGAGGGGAGAGAAAGTATCACTCATGAAGAGAGGCCAGGGCAGCCAGTAATGAGCCACACAGATGAAAACATCACAAAAATTGGTTGAATTGTGCATCAGAATTGTCAGCTGACTGTGAGAAGTATAGAAGACCAAGTAAACATCAATAGAGAAACAGGAAAATTTTAACTGAAAACTTTGGCATGAGAGAAGTGTGTGCAAAAATTGTCCCTAAGGAGCCCACCAATGAACAAAAGCAAAGGAGAGTCAAAGTGTGCCAAGACCTTTTTGGAGAGGCAAAACAAAGTATTGGATCATGTTATCTCTTCAGATGAAACATGAGTGTGCCAATACAATCCTGAAACAAAGCATCAAAGTGCATGATGGAGCCAAGCCAAGTGCTGTCGAGTCGGAGGGAAGTCAGCCAATTTTCCATGACCAAAAAAGTTCCTTCTGTCAGTTCAAATCAAGAGTCACAGTGATGTTGCTAATGTTTTTTGAAATCTGAGGGATTGTTCACTATGAACTTATATCAACTGGACAAAGAGTTAAACAAGTTTACTACTTGGAAGTGCTGAAAAGGCTGCATGAAAAAGTTAGATGAAAACAATCTGAACTTCTTGCCAGCAACTCATGACACTTGTATCACTACCATGCACCAGCTCGCATGGCACTGTTTGGGAGTTTTTAGCCAGTAAACACATAACTGTATTGGAGCATCATCCCTACTCACCTGATCTAGCCCCCAATGACTTTCTTTACCCAAAGATAAAGGAAATATTGACAGGAAGACATTTAGATGGCATTTAGGACATCAAGGGTAATATGATGACAGCTCCAAAGGCCATTCCAGGAAAAGAGTTCCATAATTGTTTTGAAGGGTGGACTAGGCACTTGCATCAGTGCATAGCTTCCCAAGAGGAGTAGTTCAAAGGTAACCATAGTGATATTCAGCAATGAGGTATGTAGCACTTTTTCTAGGATGCATTTGTGAACTTTACTATCAAACATTGTAATCTTTATGCAAGCATATATTCAGGTCTTCATACTGCTGGGCTGCTGTGTTAAATGGTCAATCTTTGAGTAGCAGTCAAGAGTATAATTGTTGCACCATCAGAACTCCTTTCATCAACCATAACGTGTGTTAAAAAGGTTTAAAACATTTTTAAATGTTTTAAATTTGTATGATAATTTACCAGGACTTTTGATGACAGGAGAACAGAGACACAAAAGAAAAGTTGGAGAAAGATTGTCCAGAGTAGTGCTCTATAAAACTTTTAAAAACTATAAATTTAGTGTCATAAGAGAGTGAACTTCTAGGTGAGACCAGGGGAAGAAATGAGTAATTGTGTTTTATTATAAAAAAATATATTAGAGTATTACATGTAGTTGTACAAAGTACTTATTTTATGATGACATAAAAACGATGTTTTCAAAATCCACAAGAAAAATTCATGTTGTCAAAAAGATGTAGCATATTTACCATGTAGTTTTTCCAGACCCCTGGCAATACATTCTTACATCCCTAGCCCCACTGATGCCACAGTTTGATAATCCTGACCCCAGACTCTTAGATGTGCTCTCATGGGAGGGAGTTGGCCCTTTGTAAAAAAAGTTTGATGCCTGCCATCATTAAGCCTTGGCCATAGACTTCCTCCAGGCATCTTATGAGTAAATACAGATCTAGATCTAGTGTAGATGAAAACAGAATTTCTCCTTTCCCATTCCAAGACATCATAACCACAAATCACTCTGAACATGCCAGAAACTCTCATCATTTCAATGGTAGTTTATATCAGTTTGTTGCTACAACTATGCTGCATAATGTAAAACTACAAAATATCAGTGACATAAAGTAAGAACATTTACTTTCCCCCATGGCTCTGTAAGTTGGCTGGATAGTTTGCTGGTTTTAGCTGGATTAGAATTAACAGCTCTACTCTTGGATGAGGATCACTTACAAATCTGGCAGTCAACCAGCTATAAGTTTATATAAGGTGGTGTTGGTGAGACTGACTGGCATTGATCCACAGAGCCTCTTTTCCTCCAGCAAGCTAGCCCAGGGGCTCAGAAAAAAAGCACAATATTTACGTTCAGGGCTGAGGTTATGTGCTACTTGCCAAAACAAGTCAAAAGGGTACCCCAAGTTCAAGGTATGTGAGGATGGTCTGCAGGTATACACTTCTGAAGTGACAAGCAGCAAAATCACATAGCAAAGAGTGTGGGCTCTGAGAGGTGTAGAGAATTGAGACCAGTTTCTCAATTTACTATAGCCGAATAGCAGCCGAACATTTCAGATAATGGTGCCAAAAAGTGAGTCCCAGGTTGGAAGGTACTCAGAAAATGACTGGAGAAGAGCTGCCTCCTCAAAGTAGAATCAACCTTAACGATGTAGATGGAGTAAGACTTGGGATCTTCGTTCGCTGGTGTGGCATAATTTAAAATGAAAAGAAACAGCTGCAAACATCCACTAATAATCGGGACTTGGAAAGTATGAAGTATGAATCTAGGAAAACTGGAAATTGTCAAAAATGAGATGGGACACATAAAGATTGACATCCTAGACATTAGTGAGCTGAAATGGACTGGTTATGGCCATTTTGAATCGACGATCATGCAGTCTACTATGCTGGGAATGAAAACTTGACAAGGAACGGTGTTGCATTCATCATCAAAAAGAGCATTTCAAGATCTGTCCTGAAGTACAATGCTGTCAATGGTAGGATAATATACATACGCCTGCAAGGAAGGCTAGTTAATAAGTTAATACAACTGTTATTCAAGTTTATGCACCAAACACTAAGGCCAAAGATGAAGAGGTAGAAAATTTTTACCAGCTTCTGCAGTCTGAAACTGATAGAACATGCAGTCAGGATGCCCTGATAATTACTAGTGACTGGAATGCAAAAGTTGGAAACAAACAAGAAGCATCACTAGTTGGCCTTGGTGATAGAAATGATATAAGAGATTGCAGGGTAGAGTTTTGCAAGATTAACAACCTTTTCATTGCAAACACCTTTTTTAACCAACACATGTGACTGTACACATGGACCTCACCAGATAGTGTACACAGGAACCAAATTGACTCCATCTCTGGAAAAAGATGATGGAAAAGCTCCATATCAGCAATCTCAACAAGACCAGTTGCTGACTGTGGCACAGATCATTAACTGCTCATACGCAAATTCAAATGAAACTGAAGAAAACTAGAACAAGGCTATGAGGGTCAAAGTATGACCTTGAGTATATCCCTCCTGAGTTTAAAGACCATCTCAAGACAGATTTGATGTGTTGATCACTAATGACCAAAGACAACATAAATTGTGGAATGACGTCAAAGACATCACCCTTGAAGACAACAAGAGATCATTAAAAAGACAGGAAAGAAAGAAAAGACCAAATTGGATGTCAGAAGAGACTTTAAAACTTGTTCTTGAACACTGAGCAGCTAAAGCAAAAGGAAGGAATGGCAAAGTAAAAGACTTAAACAGAAGATTTCAAAGAGCAGCTCAAGAAGACAAAGAAAGCATTATCATGACATGTGCAAAGAGCTGGAAATGAAAAACTAGAAGGGTAGAGCACGTTCCGCATTTCTCAAGCTGAAAGAACTGGAGAAAAAATTAAAGTCCTGAGTCACAGTAGTAAAGGATTCTACAGAGAGCATCAAAACAAGATGGAAGGAATACACAGAGTCATTATACCAGAAAGAACTGGTCAATGTTAAGCCATTTAAAGAGGTAGCACATGATCAGAAACCAATGGTACTGAAGGAAGAAGTCGAAGCTGCATTGAAAGTGCTGGCCCAAAACAAGGCTCCAGGAACTGATGGAACATCAGCTGAGATATTTCAACAAATACGCAATGCTGGAAATACTCACTCATCAATGCCAGAAATTTGGAGGACAGCTAGCTCACCAACTGACTAGAGGAGATCTATATATATGCCCATTCCAAAGAAAGGTGATCCAACCAAATGTGGGAATTACAGAACAGTATTGTTGATATCACCCACAAGTAAAATTCTGCTTAAGATCATTCAAAAGTGACCAAAACAGTATATTGACAAAGAACTGCTAGAAATTCAAGCTGGATTCAGAAGAGGACGTGGAACCAGGGATATCATCGCTGACATCAGATGGATCTTGGCTGAAAACAAAGAATACCAGCAAGGTGTTTACTAGTGTTTCACTGACTATGCAAAAGTATTCAACTGTGTGGATCATACTAAATTATGGCCAACATTGTGGAGCATGGGAATTCCAGAACAGCTAATGGTGCTCTTAAGGATTCTGTATATGAATCGAAGAACAAAGTGACACTGCAAGGTTTAAAGTCAGGAAAGGCATGTGTCAGGGTTGTATCCTTTCACCATACCTTTTAATCTGTATGCCAAGCCAAGTGCCATCGAGTTGGGTATGCTGAGCAAATAATCCAAGAATCTGGAGAATGAGGTATGAAGACTGGGGGACAACTCATTAACAGCCTGAGTTATGCGGACTACACCTCCTTACTTGCTGAAGATGATTTGAGATACTTACTGATGAAGATCAAGGACCACAGCCTTGAATATGGATTGCACCTCAACATCAGGAAACCAAAAATCCTCACAACTGAACCAGTAAGCAACATTGTCATAAATGGAGAAAGGCTTGACCTTGTCAAAGATTTCATTTTACTTAGGCCCACAGTCAGCACCCATGGAAGCAGCAGCCAAGAAATCAAAAGATGTGTTGCATTGGGAAATACTGCTGCAAAGGACCTCTTCAAAGTATTCAAAAGTACGGATGTCACCTTAAAGACCAAAATGCATCTGACCCGAGCCATGGTATTTTCAATTGCATCGTGTACATGTGAAAGCTGGACCATGAACAAAGAAAACAGAAGAATTGATGCCTTTGAATTGTGGTGGAGAAGAATGTTGAGTGTACCATGGACCACCAAAACAACAAGGAGATCTGTTGTGGAAGAAGTACAACCAGAGTGTTCCTTGGAAGCAAAGATGGCAAGACTGCATCTTACATACTTCAGATATGTTGTCAGGAAGGATCAGTCCCTGGAGAAGGATATCATGCTTGGTAGAGCCAAGGGTCAGCGAAAAAGAGGAAGACCCTCAACAAGATGGATTGACACAGTGGCTGCAGCAATGGGCTTAAGCATAAAAATGACTGTGGACGTGGTGCAAGACCGGGCAGTATATCTTTTTGTTGTTCGTAGGTTCTCTATGAGCTGGAACTGACTCAGCAGCACCTAACAACAGCAGGCATTCCAAGATGACATGATGGTGTAGTGATTAAGCATCCAGCTGCCAACCAAAAGGTCTGGAAGTTCAAATTCTACCAACTGCTCCTTGGAAACTCTATAGGGTGGTTCTACTCTGTTCTATAGGCTCTCTAAGAGTCAGAATTGTCTCAAAGGCATACAAGTTAGTTTTTAGAAACACTGGTGGTGTAGTGGTTCAGAGCTATGGCTGCTAACCAAATGGTCAGCAGTTCAAATCCACCAGACCAGTCCTTGGAAACTCTTGTGAGGCAGTTCTATATTATATTCAAAATAATATAGTTCTATAATATAGAACTGCCCTATAGGGTCACTATGAGTTGGAATCAGCTGGGAACTGGGTAGACATTCTAACTTATCTTTATTTTTAAGCAATGAGGTATATTCATCATATCTTTGCCCATGCCTCTTATTTATGAAACCTAGGGTATCTCATTAGCACACACTGCCATAGACTGAGCTGTGTCTCCCAAAAATATGTGTACCAATTCAGCTAGGCCATAATTCCTAGTACTGGGTCCACTATTTTGTCATCTGATGCAATTTTCCTATATAGTTGTAAATTCTACATCTATGATGTTAATAAGATGGGATAAGTGGTAGTTATGTTAATGAGCCAAACCCAAACCAAACCCAGTGCTGTCATGTCAGTTCCTACTTATGGCAACCCTATAGGACAAAGTAGAACTGTTCCATAGAGTTTCCATGGAGTGCCTGGTAGATTCGAACTGCCAGCCTTTTGGTTGCCAGACTTAGCAGTTAACCACTATACTACCAGGGTTTCTGTTTAATGAGGAGGTGTCAATTTCAAGATTAGATTGTTTTAAGCCAATCTCTTTTGAGATATAAAGAAAGACTCTAGTGTACAGACATGGTTACCTCATACCACCAAAAAACAAAAGCCAGAAGAATAGTGTCTCCTTTGGTTGTAGGGTACCAGTGCTGAGAATTTGTTCAATAGACGAAGATCGAAGACAAGGACCATTCTCTAAAGACCAGACAAAGAGAATGCTTTCCCCTGGAGTTGGCACCCTGACTTTAAATGTTTGTTGAAGCCATCGCTGATGATAATATATATTTCTGTTATAGCAGCACTAGAGGCATATGGGGTCTAGCTATTAAGTCCACGAACTTAATTGTTCCAGGTGCTGGATACTCATTGCTGATTGTCACTACAGTCACCTTCAAGTACTCCCCTTGGGAAGGTGTGTACCACTGCCAGCACCTAGTCCACCCTTCAAAGCAATTGTGGAACTCTTTCTGGAATGACCATTGTGCATGGTGGCACAATTGCAAGTTCTTGAACTTAACTGTATAGTTGTCTGTTAGGGAGATTTTAGCCAGTCAACCAATGACTGTGTTGGAACACTCTCCCTACTCACCTGATCTGGCCCCCAATTACCTTTTTCTTTACCAGAAGATAAAGGAAATAGTGAAATGTAGACATTTTTATGACATTCAGGACACCAAGAGTAATGTGATAACAGCTCGGATGGCCATTCCAGAGAAAGAGTTCTAAAATTACTCAAAGGTTGGACTAGGTGCTGATGTCTCCCAAGAGGACAACTTCAAAGGTGACCACAGTGATATTCAGCAATGAAGTATGTAGCACTTTTTCTAGAATGAGTTTATGAACTTAAATGTCAATCTTCATGTAACAATTTGACATATGCTTGAGAAAAGATTTCAATCGTATCAAGCAAGAAAACATTGTCAAAAATGTGGAGGAGAAAATCTATGTAAGTCAGCAATTCTTAGATGTATGAGAAAAGGATATATTTTTGAAGACAGTTCAAAATAATAATCATGACCCATACTTACAGCCTAGAAAATATAGACAGTTCTTTCATGGGACATATCTGACATATACATAAGAATCTTTTCTATTTTTAACATGTATATGATTACTGAATATTGCATATAGTGTGGACTGTTAAAAGAATGGACAGATCGGTCCTAGAAGAAATATCACGAGCATCCTGCCTAGAAATGAGGAAGGCAAACAAAAATTAGAGAAGCTGTCGGTGGAATGGATGGACACAAGAGCTACAACAATGCACTCAAACATTTCATTGATCTTGAAGATGGCATAAGATCACGAAACAAATTATTGGTTATAGCTATGATCTCCATGAGTCAAAGCCAATTTGATAGCAACCATCACCAACAAAATCGTTAGCCTACTCAGACTTTTTTTCCCTTTATTCAACTCAAGATGATTGTTGAGTTAGAAGACTCTCCGAGTTTCACAAATGGCCATGAGAGGTATATTTTAACATCTACTATAAAGAAACTCAGAGAACTGTTATTTTTGAACATAACATTCCAGATGCAAGGTCCTAAAAAAGATGTATGGTCTCCTTTAATTTCAACCACTGTGCTTGGGATAGGTGTTAATAACTCTCGATTTTTCAGATAATGAGCAATCTGTTCCTTCTACCCCAAAACCAAATCCACTGTCGTCGAAGTCATTTTGACTTATAGCAACCTGATAGACAGAGTAGAACTGCCCAATAGTTTCCAAGGAGCATCTTGTGGATTTGAACTGCTGACCTTCTGGTTAGCAACAATTGCACTCCACGGTTTCCCTGTTTCTCCCAGACTCTCCCCACCCCCCAGACAGGACAATAGACTTGCCCCAATTCACACAACTAGTGAGGGTGAAAGTCAGGAACTGAACCCTCATCTCCTGTGTTCACACTGATTTGGCTGTAATCTTTCCTTTATAACAGGCCATCTAAACTGTGAAATTTGCAAAAGAGAAATGGTTATTTGACTTTTTTGTGTTCTATGTTTTCTCCCCTCAAAGGTAGAGAAAGGAAGCCCATTTAACATCACAGGAACACTTTACCTTTCTTTGTTGTTCTACCCTGGAATGATTCTTGTTAAACAGAAGACACAGAGATCACTCTTCAGAATGGAAAATCAGAAGGAATGATAAAGATAAATGGCCTACTGACTTTCAAGTTCACAATTTGAGGAAAAACTTTTATCCAGGCCATGGATGGGAAAGGAAAACAACAGCTATGCACACTAGACCTATGTGAGGCTCTGTGATTATATATCTGTTTATGGTCTCAAGTATAGCAGTATTATTACTGGATTCAATATTTGCACTATTAATTACAATCTTATCCTTTAATACTATAGTTAAGTATTTTGAATCAGGGGTTTCTAAGATACTTCATGGGTTATGTACATATCCTATATTTTTTTTAGTTGAAATTGTTCATGAGTTTTTCTCAAACATTGGGCTGTATGTTGTCCCTTCTGTTGGTTTTCAGGTTTCCATCTAAACATGTTTTGATTTTATTTTCATTAACTGGTAGACATGCAAAACTGGCTTGCCTGTTAGATCACAGTAGTTTGGCAAAATAATGTTATCATTATCTGTAAGACTGAAGGGTGATATTCTAGGTCCATAGTAGTTTTCTGAATGTATTTCTTGTTTTATTTGTGTCCAGTTTGTGTCCAGTTTGTGTCAGTACAGCTTTCAGTACAATTTATTTGGTAAGTTGCAACACAGAGGTACTGTATTCCTATACAAGCATCTGGGTGTTTCCGTAAGTATTTGTTCAGTTCCTCCTTTTCACCATTCTTATGCATTGGTATCGCTAATATGTGTGGGTGAGGGTCATTTAAGACTGTTGGGGTTATCCCATGCTGCCAGTTTAATTCAGCTGGAGAATACTAGCCCTCCGGTTTGGAGAAAAAGTTTTCAGGGGTCAGAAAGTCCTCTAGAGGAATGTATATATAAGTTGAGTGTTTTGACTTAAAAAGGAGTTGTTTGAGTAAGGACTACAGCTATTTAAACAAAAGTTTCCATGTGTTGGAAAATTTGGAAAGGCAGTTAAATAGTATTGAAGCCATACTGTACTATTTTGTTGCACTGTAATATTGTATTCACTTGGGTACAAGTATTGTATAGGTATTTGTGGCAGTGGTAGTGAAGAAATGTTACTATGGAACCAGTTTATAACATCCTGGTTAGGGACATTTTTACTATTGCTAGATGATGTGGTTATTATATTGTTACTAAAACTAAGATTACCATAAATGAATAATCTATTTCAGACATAGTGGGTTGTTCTCCAGTTCAGTGTATGAGTGTAGTTAGGGATCTATATGAGTGTTCTATCAACTGTAAGAAGGTCATGTAATGAGTTTGGTTTAAGATGTAAATACTTGGGGTGTTAGGCTGAGGACTAAGTGTTGCTTTTCTGCTACGAGGGTGCCATTCTTTTCATAATACATAGTGGCATGTAATGATGGGGAAGTCATTTCATTATTATCTGAACTAAGTACCACCTCTGCATTAGGCTTCTTTAACCATATACGATTAACTAAAAAGGCACTCAATTGATACATTATATTAGTAAAATTCTAATTGTAAATAAAAGGAAAAGGAAAATTACACTTACATTTTGTCTATACAATTCTATCCTATTATTATCCTTAGGATTATGAGAATGATGTCAACTAAGAAAAGCATATGAATAATCTTCACACAATTTTAGATTATCAGAATAAACACACAATGACTTAACAGTAGTTAATTTGGCTTTATAAGTTGACTTCTTGTAGTGAATAGTTAGCAATTGATGCATAAGAGATGCATTTTCCCCTGGGTATTATAATTCTTTCAACATCACAATAATAGTTTTCTTTCATGTACATTTTGATATAGGCTGTTTGGTCTTGTAGTGTTAGTAAAGTTAATGTTAGGTGTAGAAGGGGTTATATGAGCTTACATTGCTGTATTGCTTATGATTCCCTTTATGGGTGTTGATGCTGTTGTGACTGATGAGGGACTGATGCATTGATAAGATATTTGTGGTATTCAGTTGCTACTGGGATCTAATACTACTCTGTGGATACAGCAATGTTGTGTGGATAGATATATGATGTAAGGTCCTATGTGGTGGTGGTAAATTGAAGGGTTTAAGAACTTCATTTTTATCTTCATAAGGTTTTGGGAATGTTTGTAGTACAGTGTTCAGCTGTATATGTGAGCCATGAAGCCAGTGGTAACCCATCTTGGCGTGCAGTATTAGTCACCAGATTTTGTATGGTGGTTGATGTTCCATACATCCATTCTAAAAACCAATATTGACAATATCTATGTTCTAATATTGGTGGTTCTAATACTGGTACAACCCATTCTGAGGGAGTTTGATGTGAATAAGTCTGTAACTCACTTCTGTGGAAAGTTAACAGAAAAGCATTGTCACCAGAGTAATTCGGCATCCTACTGCATGTCTTCCTGGACAAAGTCCTGGTTGAAACTTAGGTCCTTCTCTTCATGAATCTCTCCTTTGTTGGTTCTTCTTTTTCTCTTTTCCTTGGTCACTGATGGGCTATTAGGTAGAGGAGCTGAAGGCAAAGGTGGAGGAGTCTTGGCTGGAGTGATGTCCTCTAAGAGTTTATCCAACAGGTCTGTGAACTCATCTTTGGTTTTCAATGAATCTTGTTATACCCTATCATTTAATTCCTCAGGGCATAGCAAGGTGCTAATTAAAAATGACATGCCACATACATATGGTATAATTTGGTATTAAGTTGTACTGTTAGTATTAAGATTGGTGTTATTTTCATTATTCACAGCTGAGTTAGTGCTGTATTCTTCCTTACAGTAGACATAATAGCTTGAGATAGTTATTATTATGTGTATTATTATCATTAAATGAAAGTATACAATCCAAGTCAATTTTGCATAACCATCTCTCTACTACTGTCTGCTCTCCCCACTGCATACCCCTCCTTTTCTCTCTTTACTACTAGTATCTCCCAGCAAACATCTGTTCCCTCCTCTCTCCATTCTCTCCTCTCCTCTCTCCCCTCTCCCCACTAGAAAGAAACCAGTAGGACAGCTTTCTATAAATGTATAAAACCATGAAGTATACACATCAGATGCTCACTCTATGTCCCTGAGTCCAGTCCATTCTTGGTCTGAAGTGTTGACCTCAGTACTGGTGTCAGGCCTGGGGCAGCAACAAGTATAGGAAACATGCTCCCAGGGGACCCTCCAGGTTGTCAGACCACCAAGTCTTGAGTTTTAGTAGAGTTCTTGATCTATACAATTCTTTTTGCTGTGCTACGTCAGGGAGTCTACATTGTGTGCCCTATCAAGGCTGTCTTTGGTGGTGGCTGGGCATCACCGAGTTCTTCTGGTCTCATGCTGATGTCGCCTCCCAATCATATGGGTCCTTCTGTCTCCTGGGCTCATTTTTCCTTGTGTCTTGGATGTTCTTGGCCATCATCTGTTCCAAGTGGATTGGGACCAGTTGATGTTCCTCAGGTGACAGCTTGCTGGCTTTTAAGACCCGAGACACCATTCATCAATATGAGGTGTGGAAGACTTTCCTAGCAAAAGGCTAGTTATGTCAATTGACCCTGAAAATACGGTCCCCAGAGCCCTGTCCCTGCTACTCTATCCTTTGAAATGCTAGGTTGGCTTTAGAAAACCTTTTCATTTATGGTGTAGTCCATTTATGCTGACCTGCTTTTTACTGAGTACTGTCATACCCTTCACCCAACAGAATTCCTCTCAACTGTCTAACCTATGATCAACCTGTTCGCTCCCTCCCTATCCCTGCAGCCATCAAGATTCTTTTCTGCACACAAGTCCTTTTTTAAGTCCTTATAATAATGCTGTCATATAATACTTGTTGTTTTATAGCTGACTGATTTCACTCAGCATAATGTCTTCTGGCTTATACTGGGCTAGAGACACTTCCTAAAATCATCACTTTTCTTTGTCATTGCATAGTGTTACATTGTGTATATATACCATGGTTTGTTTATCAATTTATCTGTTGTGGCACCTAGGTTGATTCCATCTTTTTGTGGACTGTGCTGCAATAAACATTTATGTGCATGTGTCTGTTTGTGTACCAACCTTTATTTCTGTAGGATATATTCCAAGTAGTAGGACTGCAGGATCGTATGGTATTTCTATTTCTAGCTTTTTAAGAAAGCACCAGATTGCTTTCCAAAGAGGCGGTACCATCTTGCATTCCCACCAGCAGTGTAGCAGAATTCCAATCTTTCTACAGCCTCTCCAGCATTTGTTGGTTTGTGTTTTTTGAATTATTGCCAACCTCACTGGGGTGAGATTATATGTCATTGTAGTTCTGATTTGGATTTATCTAATAGCTAATGATGGTGATCATTTCCTCATGTGTCTTTTAGCTGTCTGCATGTCTTCTTTGGTGAAGTGTTTGTCCATCTTCTTTGCCCACTGTTTAATTGGGTTGTCTTTTTTTCTCATTAATATTTTGTAGTACCTTGTAGATTATGGAAATTAGATGTTGATCATAGTTGCCAAATATTTTTCCCATTCTGTAGGTAGTCTTTTAACTCTCTTGATAAAGTCTTGGGATGAGCTTATAAGTGTTTGATTTTTAGTGATTCCCATCTATCTAGTTTCTCTTCTGTTATTCATGCATTATTGGTAAGATTTTGTAGTCAGTCTAAGCTGTGTATTAGAACTTCTACTGTTGTTCCTATTTTTCTTCCATAATCTTTATCATTTTAGGTTTGAGGTTTAGGCCTTTGATCTATTTTGATTTAGTTTTTGTGTAAGGTGTGAGATATGGGTCAGTTGGCATAACTAGCCTTCTGCACCTCATATTGGTGAATGGTGTCTGGGGTTTTAAAAGCAAGCAAGCAAGCTGCCATCTGAGGAACATCAACTGGTCCCAATCCACCTGGAACAGATGATGGCCAAGAACATCAAAGACACAAGGAAAAATGAACCCAGGAGACAGAAGGACCCATATGATTGGGAGACTACATCAGCATGAGATCAGTTTCTTGCAAATGGTATCCAATTTTGCCAACACTATTTGTCGAATAGATTAATTTTACTTCAGTTTACAACCTTTGGGAATTTGTCAAATATCAGCTGTTCATAGGAGGATGGTGATATTTCTGGATTCTCTATTTTGTTCCATTGGTTTGTATATCTGTTTTTGTACCCAAACCAGGCTGTTTTGACTACTGTGATAGTGTAACAGGTTCTAAAGTTGGGTAGTGTGAGGCCTCCCACTATGTTCCTCTTCTATTGTGTCTTGCTTGTCAGCATTTTGTCCCTTTCCAAACAACGTTGGTGATTTGTTTCTCCACCTCATTGAAAAAGGACCTTGGACTCTGTATTGGGATTGCATTGTATATGTAGAATCTTTTGGGTAGAACAGACATTTTCACGGTGTTAAGTCTCCCTATCCATGAGCAAGGTGGGTTTCTCCATGTATGTGGTCAGTTTTTTGTTTTCTTGTAGTAGGGTCCTGTAACTTTCTGCGTATACATCTCTTGCACCTCTGGTTAGATTTATTCCTAGGTGTTTTATCATTTGGGGGGCTATTGTAAATGGTATTGATTTGAAGGTTTCCTCTTTGACGATCTCTTTGTTGGTGTAAAGGAATCCTACTGATTTATTTATGTTTATCATATGTCCTAACAGTTTGCTGTTCTATTAGTTCCAGTAGTTTACTTATGGATTCTTTAGGATTTTCTGTGTATATGATCATATCATCTGCAAACAGGGACAC
This sequence comes from Heterohyrax brucei, assembly GCA_028571685.1. NCBI lineage: Eukaryota > Metazoa > Chordata > Mammalia > Hyracoidea > Procaviidae > Heterohyrax > Heterohyrax brucei. The sequence continues at coordinate 136,274,001 of CM053146.1, read as the reverse complement.
TTCTACTTCTTTACTGATGTTGATGCCCTTTATTTCTTTGTCTTGTCTGAGCACTCTGGCCAGAAACTCTAGTACAATGCTGAATAGAGGTGGTGACAGTGGGCATTCTCATCTAGTTCTTGTTCTCAGGGGGACTTCTTTCAGTCTCTCTTCATTTAGGGTGATGCTGGTCACTGGTTTTGCAGTAGATGCCCTTTATTGCATTGAGGAATTTGCCTTATATTCCTATTTTGCTGAGAGTTTTTAGCATGAATGTGTGTTGGACTTTGTCAAATGTTTTTTCTGTATCAACTGATAGAATCAAGTAATTTTTACACTTTGTCTTATATATATGTTTGTTTACATTAACTGTTTTTCCAGTGTTGAACCAATACTGCATCCCTGGCATGAATTCTACTTGGTCATGATGAATTATTTTTTGATATGTTGTTGAATTCTATTGGCTAGGATTTTGTTGAAGATTTTTGTAACTATTGACAGATTGTGTTTTTTGATTCACCCTGTTACACTTGGAGCATTCAGTCCATTTACATTCAGTGTGATTATTGATAGATAAGTATTTAGTGTCATTTTGGTGCCTTTATTTTTGTGTTGTTGACATTTTCTTTGTTCCACTTAATATTCTACTCTGGGTTGTTTTTCTTTACGGGTTTTCTTTCCATCTTTTTCAGAGTCGGTTTTGTGTCTGTTGAGACTTCTGTACTGTGTTTCTTGTTTTAATATTTAGTACTGTTCATTTGCTTTGTGGCTACCCCTTTGCCTCATCCCCTACCCAGTGTTCTAGGTTTAAACCAGTCTTTAAGTTCTTTATATCTCCTTAACTTTCTCTCCATTTGAAAGAGCTATGTGTACTGTAACATATCCCTCTATACAGTGTAATATTGTCATAGTTTGCATGTTGAGCTTTCTGTTTCCCTAATTTTAATATTTTAGCTTTGATTGAACTTTGTGACTTCCCTGACTAATTAGGCCTCTGGATGCTGTGTCCTGCTTTGCATCCTTGGTTATATACCTGGTGTTATTGATTTTCTAATTGAAGAACTCCTTCAATATTTCTTGTAACTTTGGTTTGGTTATTGCAAAGTCTCTAAGCTTCTGTTTGTCTGAGGATGTCATAATTTCACCCTCATATCTGAAAGATAATTTTGCAGGATATAATTCTTGGCTGGAAGTTTTTTTCCTTCAATGTTTTATTATGTGTGTCATCTCATTGCCTTCTTGCAAGCAATATTTTGGCTGAAAAGTCAGAGGGCATTTTGCAAGGCTTACCTTCACATGTTATCTTTAAGACTCTCTCCTTATGCTTCATTTTGTTAAATTTGATTATAACTTATCTTGGTTTCTTTTTTTTTTTTTTTTTTGGAGTCTATCTTTGGTGAAGTTTGATGAGCATCTTGAACAGCTAAATTATCTTTTTCCTGATGTCAGGGAAGTTTTCTGTCAACAACCCTTCAACAATTCTCTCTGTATTTTCTACTATCCCTCCCTGTTCTGGAATTCCCATAGCACGTCAACTGTTTGTCTTGATAAAGACACACATGATTGTTAATGCTTCTTCATTTTTCTTGATTCTTTGTCTAGTTTCTCTTCATAAATGCTGGTGTCAGTTGCGTTATCTTCAGTCTCACTAATTCTGCATTCCATTTCATTAGTTCTGTTCTTTTGGCTTTCCATTCTAATGCTGCAATTTTGGTATTGATTTGCTGAATTTCAGATCATAGGTCTTCCATCAATTCATATAGCTTGTTTAATTTTTCATTTTGTTCTGCTGCACTTTGTTTACTCTCTAGAAGGGCTCTATACATAATTATTTTGTATTCTACCTGTGATAATTTCAAGAAGTCTTCTTTATCTGGACAGTTTTTGATTCTTTATCTTGGGAGTTTTCTGGATCCAGCAGAATATACAGCACAGCTCAGAGAAGAGAGTGGGGAAGGGCACTGGTACTATTGGCTGCCGGCAACTTTGGGTTCCCTACATGTGACTGTCTAAGCACAGCCTCTCTGCTGCAAGAGACACTGACTACTTAGGTGCAGTAGCTCAGCGTGGCAGCCAGCCCCCGCCAGGCTCTCAGACTCAGCAGTTCCAATCTCAGTCTCCCAGTTAACAAAGGTAGTGTCCATACCTGTAAGCCTCTCAGCTGCTGTGCCAGCAGAAGCAGGACTTTTTGTGCTGCTATCTCCCCTGCGACAAAGGTGGTTTTCCCCTTCCTGTCACCCAATCAGATCTCACAACCCTCTGTCTGATCTTGGAGATCCCAGAATGTCTACTCTTCTCCATACAATTGTTTTTCTAGGCCTTAATTCTCAGAGAATCTAGGATATGTGTGACTAGTCCATCATCTTAGCCTTGCCCTCTAAGGTGGTTATTATTAAGTAACCTAAGAAGGTTATTGTGAGGAAGTGTATACTGCTGTTGATGCAGTTTAGCATTTTGTATTATTAGTATGCTCTTTTCATTGGAAAAGCAGGTACAGATTATTGTATACATCAGGGTGAGAGAGGTCATAGCCAGTATTAAGCTGGCTAAAATGATGGTTGATATGTATAATCTATGCCTCATATAGTTATTATGAATAGGAATAGATTGTAACAAGAATCAGTTCTGCAGTTATCAGGAAGCTTTCAACTATTGATTTTGCTAGGTTGATTCTATCTTGGAGAAATTTGCATATTTTATGTAGCTTTAGGGTTCCTGGTGCTCTTGTAGTCCAGTAAATGGGTCTATCTTTACATGAAAGAATCTTCTGTGGGGACATTTTAATTTTATTCCTATTTCTTATGTACACTTTGTAAAATATAATTTTCATTTCATGTGAAGAAGGATGTTTTATATTATCTATAATGTTCTATAGGGTCACTATGAGTTGGAATGACTTGATGGCACTGGGTGATAAAACAAAAACAAACTCATTGCCATCAAGTTGAGTCCAACTCACAGCAACCCTATAGGACAGAGTAAAACTGCTCCATAGGGTTTCCACGGAACATCTGGTAGATTCAAACTGATGACCTTTTGGTTCACAGATGTAGCACTTAACCACTATACCACCAGGGTTTCCAATATAGGTTTACTTGTATATTCATGTGGTACAGAGTCTACTACGCTATATATCTGTGATTTAGTTGATAATAGGCTTCATATAATTGTTCCTGAAAAATTTTCATGTCCTGTAAACTTTTTAGCTTTTCTTTAAGCATTCCATTAAACTTTTCTGCTATGCCTGCTGCAGTGGGATTATGTGCTAAGTGGAAGTTTCACATTATGTCATTTATTTCTGAAAACTTTTTTACCTCTTTTGTAGTCAAATGTGATCTCTGATCTGTTTCTGTTATTCTAGGTGCCCTGTAGTGGGCAATCCACTCCTGAAGAGTTTTTATGATTGTTTTAACATCTGCATGGTTAGAAGCTACTGCTACTCCTATTTCTGAATATACATCTATCATTGTGCAAGCGTATTTTTGTAGGTATTTATGTTCTATGGATCCTATAAAATCCAGTTGTGTTATGAAATTAAATGTATCCAGCTTATGTGAATCAGCAGGCGCTCTTAGTTTATATTTAGTTAATATGTGTTTATATTGGGGACACTCCTGTATAGTTACTTTTATGTCTTGCCATTTTAGATCTCAGTTCCCATCCTTGGCCCATTGACATAATGAGTGTGTTCCTACATGCCCTGAAAACCTAATGTAATTGTCTTATATTTTGGTTCTACTTGTTCTAGTTCCTATTTTCTTCCTTTTTTTTTTAAATCCTGATGGGGGGTATTGTGGGTACCTCTCATTCCCCTGATTTTACTTTATGTAATTTTATATTATATATAATTATATAAAATTTATTTTTACTTTCCTATTATCTCTATCTTTAACCCAACTAATTTTTAGTGTTTCCACTACTATTTACTTGGTTAATTAATCTATTTTATTATTATGCTTAGCTTGTAAGGAGCCATCTTTTTTATGGGCTAGGACATGTGTTACAAATATCTTAATCTTATCTGACAGTTTATTGAAATCTTTTCAATATTCCTATGACCATGAATCTTTTTCATTTATTTTTCACTAAGTTTTCTTTCAATTTGTTGACCATAAAGTGATACCATTAGGAACTGCCCAAACCAAAAACCAAATCCAGCACTGTCAAGTTGGTGCCAACCCGTAGTGACTTTATACAGCGGAGTAGAATTGCCCCACAGTTTCCAAGGAGTGCCTGGTAGATTTAAACTGTCTGCCTTTAGATTAGCAGACGTTGCACTTAACCACTAAGCCACCAGGGTTTCTAGGAATCAGCATATGCATACACTGTATTATGGCCTTCCTCCACTGACTATCTAACAGCCATTGCTACTGGGAGGAAAGCTATATGCTATCTCCAGTAGCTAAATAGTTTTATCACTCTTTGGGCTTCCTACTTGTTTTCAGGAATTTTTATAGTATTTCTCTTCTCCCCCTGAATTAGGGGCCTTTCTTCCCTGTGAAGACTACTAAATACCTAAAACACTTGCCTTTGTGGATGGTCCAGTAGTCTTTTTCTCATTAACTGTCCATCCTAAACTTATTAAATATTGCACTAGTTTGTTTCTTTTTGTCCTTAATTGTTTCTCATCATTGTTAGTCATTACTATATCATCTATGTAAGAGATGACCAAGTTTTTAAATCTATCATGCCCAGATATCAGAAAGAACTGAATGTGTTATTACTTGGCTATTTAAATATCCTTGTGGTAATCTTTTGAATCTGTACTGTTTTCTTTTGCAGGTAAAAGTAGTTATATCTCTGGACATTGGGTGTAGGCGTAGGGCAAAAACATGGCACTCGTGTCTACAGTGACATATTATTAATAATTTAAATTGGAATTTGTTAGCTTATTTGTTATTTCTGCTGCATCTGGCAGGGCCCCAGAGAGTTTTTTGCTCTTACTATTTATATTTCTATAATCTGTAGTCATTCTGTAAGATCTATTTGGTCAAGTTGGCTTATTATATGTTTTATTCCTGGTGGAGGCTATAATTCCCTGTCATAATAATTCCTTAATTTTTTCTGAAATCTCCTTATGTCCTTTCAGGGGATATTGTGTAGTAAATGAGTCTCCTTCTACAGCTGATAGTTGTATTGGTCTGATGTTCACCTGGACTAGGTTATTGTGTTTACTTTTTTAATTTTCTTAAAGGGTAGTCATTTGTCAACTATCTTAGGTATTAAGTACATTCCAATTAAGTTTTCTAATCTCAAGTTGGCATAAAATGTATATCTAGTGGAGGTCTGTTATCTATATATATATTAAATATTCAGCTGGACAAGCATGAACTATGTTATTACCTAACCCACTAGTTTTTATACTATCTCCCTTTCCTTCTATAGGGAAGGTATAAGGATATTATAGGTATTTGAGAACCAGTATCTTTTATTTTTAGCTTTAATTGTATATATGGTCTACCATCATCCAGAAATGCTGTTAATTTCACCTCAGCCTTCCAAGTTTCTGGAGGTTTTTTGTGAAATTTATGATGTCTCTCTGTTCAGGGGTTCACCTATTGTCATTTCATCTGTTATCTGGCCTTGTTGCCTCAAATCTGTTATTACCTCTTCCTCTGTTTCTATTCCATCTCTCATCCCAAGGTCTGTTACTAGTTCCTCCTCTGTTTTCGTGTTCCCACTTACTTCCAGGTGGATTCCTTCTATCATTCCAGACTGCGAGTTTCCTTGCTATACCCCATAGTTCCTCCCTACTTCCTCCCTGCCCCTAACCCGCTTGAGCTTGGATTACGGGTGAGAGGCTATTTCCAAAGCCTCGCCTAAACTCCTAGGGGGGTGATATACTCCTTCTAGGTGTTTGAGCCTGTCTAGTAAATACTAAGCAATCATCTTCTTGATATAATTTGGGAGAAGGCTCTTCTTCTTTTGCCTGGAATGTAATTAGGGGTTTTTCCTGAAGTTCCTGGGCTAACCTTACTGCATCTGACATTTCCTGTCTTGTTGGTGCTCCAGAAACTACAGTAGCATAGGACATTCATTGCCCATCTGGTACTCCCATTAAGAAAGCTCTTTTAAGGGGGTTACTTGCTGCCAGAGCAGATGGTGTAGGATATTGTTCTTCTGCATCATATGCTAAAGCTATAATTGCTAGTTTTCTAAGAACCCATTCTGTCTATTTTAACTGATCCCCAAACTTGGTGGGGTCCAAGGATGGATGAGCCATCCATCAGGTGGCTGCTCTTGAGTCCCACAAGGTTAGTACTCATTTAGGATGAACTTGAGAGTACTTCATTAGATGTTGGTTTGCTGAACTATTTTCAGTTAATCCACCTAACTGCAGCATTTCTATGCCTGTTAAATTTACAGAGCTAGCATCTCTATCCCATATTTTTAAAAACCATTCTACATCTGACACTTCCTTTTGGCAGAAGTCTGTTGTCATCTGTTGCGATTCCTGCCTTGTGTTTTCTGCAGTCTCATCGTCACTTTTTCACTCCCCTTACCATCTCTTACTTCCTTTCTTATCATGGAAGGTCTAGTGGAGGAGATCCCAGTGTCTCATGGATCACATCCATCTGGAGTGGGGTGGGGTTACTCCTTTGAGAAATGCCCCTCTTTGCTCAGCTCACCTCCTTCTTGGCCACATCTTGTACAAAAGGATTATTAGAAGAGTATTTATGTATTACTCTCCTGGCGAATTCCTTCCCTTTCTGTCTTCCTTCATCCAGCTGGGATATTGTCTTCTGCACATAGAGGACACTTCTGTTTTACTAGCTCTTTGAAATGTAGATGGGTTCTACACATATCTAGGTATTTTTTAACTGTATCCTCAGCTCATCTACTGTTCGAAGTGGTATCTTTTTCCTCACAAGTTCTTCTGTGGGCCTCCATGGATTGCCTATGGGGAAATTACTTTTTTTCTTAAAAAGTTTTTGTATTTTCTTTATAGATTCCATTACACTAACTTAATTGCCATTTGATCCATAGTTAAGTATAAGCTTAGACAAACCTGTCGTGTTGTCAATTTACTTGCATTCTTACCTTCAAGTGCTAGGTGGTGATATTTGCTGGTAAGTGCTAATACCCACTGGTATCGAGTGGATTTCGACTCATCACGACCCTACACATTCCCTAAATATACCTGACCAGGATTTTCGTTAAATATTTTCCATGAATTTGCATTCCCACCTTAACGTTCTCCTATAAGCATAATCCAAGGGCTTTATAAATGACCAAAGGGATATATTTTCACCTTTCCCTTGTTAATAAACCCCTAAGTGTAAAGTTTGCCGATGTTCACCTTCTGACACCCTTTGAGTGGTGCAGGAAAGCTCATCTTAGGCTAAGTAGTAGTGAGCAGATTGGCACATTTCACGGCTTCTCGACCTTAGACAATATAACCTTGTTTTAGATTTAAAGTTGAAGCCAATCTAAATTTAAACGGTCTAAGTTAAGTAAATCCAAATTTAAGAAATATAACAATTAAATTAATAACAATCATTAATTCTAACAAATTAAAAAACAATTTAGTAAATCTAAAGTTGATACATTTAATAAATCTAAATTTAGGCAAGTCCACAATTAAACCCTGGTGGTGTGGTTGTACGCTACAACTGCTAATCAAAAGGTTGGCTGTTCAAATCCACAAGGTGCTCCTTGGAAACTCCGTGGGATAGTTCTACTCTGTCTTATAGGGTCATTATGAGTTGGAATGGATTTGATGGCAGTGGATTTGGGTTTTTTTGGTTTAAAGTGAGCAAATCTAAAGTGTTTCTGCTCACTGCACCGATTTCTTGTCGTGATAGAAGGAAAATAATCAGGTTAGTGAAGAATTTCAGTTCTAAGTTTTCAAAGACACAAGCCTTTATTTTATTTTCTTTCTTTTCATATGTAAATGGATCCCAGGCATTGCTTAGAGGTCCCTTAGGGGCTGAGTGTGAGCGATGGGCAGGCAGGGAGAGCGGCAGCGGTGGGTGGTCTAGGTGGCCATCGGCAGGTGACAGCAATTGGCTGGGATGGAGGAGCAGCGGTGTAGAGTCAGCCAGCCAGCTGTGGAAGGAAGTGGGGCTCTGCTCCAAAAAGCAGCGCTGTAAACCTTATAATTCTCACTGAAACCCAGCACTGCAGAAGGTCCAAAGCCTAACAGCCAGATGCTTCCCGGCACAAGTAAACGGCAAGGCCGAACTTCACAGCTGGGGTGCTGCTCCAAAAAGCTGAACATGGTCCGAAGGAACAGCCCAGCCGCCAGGCAGGTTTATTCCAGGCCCTTGTAGCGGCAAGGTCAAAGCTCACAGCAGCGGCTCTGCTCCCCAAAGCAGGGGCTGCAAACCCTAAGGCCCCAGCCGACATGGCCTCGAGGGAATCGTCCAGCCACATGGCAAAGTGGGCTTATCCCTGACACATGGAACTGCAAGGCCAGGAGTCACGGCAAGGGCCCTGTTCAGAGGAGCAGGTCTATATATGCTTGTCAGTCTTTCCCACCAAGGCACTAAAAGAGGATCCAAAACCATGGTGGCCAGGCACCTTGCAGGCACATGTGAAGGTGAAGGCCAAAGTCACAGCAGGGGCTCTGCTCAGAAAAGCAGAGCCAAAGTGGGTCTGTGCTGCTGCTTTTTAGTCCTGTGCTGGTCTCTCCTTAGTTTGATGAGGACAGATGTTAGTTTTCTTCTCAAGCCAACTGAGTAGCCTGCCTTTTTCTTGAGCAGGCTGTCTTCTGAATTTTCACACCTTCTTCTTGGCTTGCTCATAATTAACCAGGTAGACTCCATTTTAATGTATTCTATTACATATCCTATCACATCTCCTATTACATAGTGCAAAGCTGAGCTCTTTGAATTTTGGAGGCAACATCTTCCTCATTTGGGTATGCTATTCTGGCCTATTTAATAAAAGTGACTCGAAAATCTGCTACTTGAGTGAAACCCAGAATGAGGTTTTGCAACAAGTTCAGGCAGCCTGCCACTGGACATATAATCTGGCTGATCCAATGGTGCTTGAAGTTGTCAGTAGCAGATTAAAAAGTTCTGGAGGGTAACAACATTAAGTGGACTTCAGCATAACTTGAGTACTCCTTCCATCTTAATCCAATATTGCAAGGATAGAGTAGCTGGCGCGGGGATCAGGGGACCATGTTCTTAGGTGAAATCGAGGCCAATTGGCACAACTAGCATTTTGCTAAGAGGGCTCTCTGCACCCTACATTGGTGAGTGGTGTCTGGGGTCTTAAAAGCTGCCAAGCTGCCATCCGAGGACACAGCAAATGGACCCAACTCAGCAGGAACGGATGCTCACCGAGGACCAAAATGACATGGGGTAAAGACAACCTAGAAGATAGAGCGATCCACAGGAGTAGGTGCCTACGTGAACTTGGGACTGAAAGAACTGGATGGTGCCCAGCTACCACCAATGATAGTCACGATGGAGCTCACTGAGATGAGTCTCACTGGCAACACAAGAATAAAAAGGGGTGCATCCTGAGATCTCCACTAAAAGACCTCAATTGATGGTCCAGTGGTTTAGAGGTTCCCCTGAGAGCATGGCCCCTGGCCCTGATGCTGCCCTTGCCCATAAATCATAATGAAGGTCCACTCTTTGGACATGAATGGATTGGACTTGGCAATGCAGAGTGACCATATATTGGATGCACTTTATGGTTCTGTGCATCCATAGGGTATCATCCTGCTGACCTCTGGCTGGAGGAAGGAGAGTGGGTGGAGAGGAGGGGAAACCAGGCTGTTGGGAGGATGAGACTTGTATGGAGCAGAGAGGAATAGTGTGCTGTCACTGGACAGGGAGAGCAGTGGAAGCTGCATATAGGTGGGCATGTAAATTTATATGGGAATGTACATTTTCGCTCAGTTATGTTAAATAAAAAAAAAGTTCTGGAGGGTATTTGACACAGACTAGTTGTTTATTCCCACAGCAGACCCTAGGATTTCAGAGCAAAGGCCTCCCATCTTCTACAGGTAACTTTTCCACTAGGCAGGATTCATGGGTCCAGGAATCAAGGGGTGGAAATGGGAGCCATTCCACTCACCATTACCCCTAGTGATTTACCAAATTTTTGCTTCTTTTCCCTGAGACCGTGTGCTCTGAAGGTCTAGAGATCTTAGTTTCAACGAGAGGAATGCTCCCCTCTGGAGACGTATCACTGACTCCACTAAACGGAAAATTAAGAATGCCACCCCGTGACTTTGAATTTTTCATGCCTCTAGATTAACAGTGAAAGAAGAGACTTAACCATGTTGGCTGGTGTGAATTGATCTTTATAGAGAAGAGGAAATCAGACTTACGTGAAAGAAACAAAGATGAGTATGTCTAGAATGTAGAAGATCCCTGAGAGTGTTTCGTAATACCACCATGCCCTGTGATGAAAGGCAATGGAAGACTGCAGGAACTCAGTTCCAGTGTGACTAGTAATGGCCCGCACTCTTCAGGAACAAGGTTTGCGTCACCCTACCAGGCAAAGAACCATGATCAGTTGACGTGTTTGCTAAAGACAAAGGGAGTTTAGAATAGGTGGTAGAAAAAACAGCTTTAAATACCAGTTACAGCTATGAGATCAGTTGCAGAAATGAAAAATATTTTTGTTGCTATTAAATGTAATTGTTATGATTAGTGTTTCTTTGTATGTATGCATTAAATATTTTTGTGTTCTTCCCTTATAAAATACAAGATATAGACAGGTCTAGTGACAGGTCTAGTTCTATCATGTTAGCTGCAAGTATGACTTTATACTTGACATAATTCAGAAATTACACATAGTTTAAGGAGTCTGGTACAGATGCCAGGTTGACAAGGGTTGGAATGCAATGGGTACGGGTGTATGTCAACTTGTCTGAGCCATGATTCTCAGGGGTTTGGTGGTTATAACTTAGTTTTGCAATAGTATATTGTTGTAAATATCTCCATGATGAGTGTTCATACAATGTAAATACTTTCTTGATAGGATCTGCTGTGAGAAGCCAGTCAGTGGACAGGGATTTTTCATGGGGTGTAGCCTACATCCAACATAGACAGACTTTCTGGCAATACTTGTGGACTTTTTGTAATGAGGATATATAAAATGGCTTATATAATGTCAGCAGAAGAAGGTGGTGGCAAAATGACGTGGAAAGAAACCAAAAACTCACTGAAGTTGAGTTGATTCTGACTCATAGCAACCCTACAGGACAGGGTGGAAATGCTCCATAGAGTTTCCAAGGAGTACCTACTGGATTTGAACTGCCAACCTTCTGGTTAGCAGACATAGCAGTTAACCACTACACCACCAATGTTTCCAAAGAAGAGTAAGACCAAATGGCCAAATCCAAGGCTTGGGACTCCTAGTGAGCCTAGATGTTAGTCTAGAATCACCCTGTAGCGTTTGGCAGGAACACTTGGCAGATTTGAACTGCTGACCCTCTGCTTATGAGCCAAAACATATAACCACTAGGCCAGCAGAGAAAAACAGAAAAACAACTCAGGCATAACCAGTGATGCCCTATAGGGGATGGATAAGAACAGACCAGCACCCTACCTGAGATGAATAAGAGCAGCCCAATGCCCTGTCTGGACCAGGATAAGGACAGACCAAGGAGAAAAACAACTTGTCTACTCTGATGTATAAAAATCCACCAAGCACAGTCTGAGGCACCTGCTTCTTTTGAACAAAACCTTGCTTTTGGGGGTAGAGCTGATGCTGTGTGTGTCACCAGAGCTAACAGGACCTCAGCACGTAACCCAGGTCACTCTATGCATCTGATGGGGACAGTAACTTACTTGCCGATCTCCCTCAGTCACACAGTTGACTGGTGCTGTAATGTTCCATTAATAGCTACGTGGTGCCTGGCCCACATTTCCAGTCACCTACCTCACTGCTCCCTTCAGCAGTCATCCTGTGGCCTTGAGGACGTCACAGACTCTGGCCCTAGCCCACCAGACCTTGCATTTGTGCTTAGGATCTTACCACCAGAACATTACTCCTCATGACCCAGACACCATTCCCTGTGATCTAGACCAGAGTTTTGACATTGACTTACTAAAAGGACTTGGGTAATAATGATTTGCCACACATACATTCATGCTTATGACTTAACTCTGACAGCCCCTTTGACTAAGTCTCATTGGTGTTGCAAGGACCTTCATGTAGTTTAAGATAAAGACAAATTGATAGTTTAATGGTAAAGGTGCATTAAATTCATCACAAAGTATGCAAATGCTAAGGGATTGCTGATGAGGGCTGTGTGCTGCTTGTATGATGAAGAATGCAGATAAAGATTGGCACTTCCTGAAATATAGAACCTAAATTCTTGGCCCATCTGTGTCTGCTCTCCCTTTCTCACAACACTCTCTCACCAAGTATCCCACAGCTGGATTCCGTTTGTCTGACATCCATACTGTGACACTTGAGCTAGCAGGTGACCTGCCATCTTGCCTGCCAATCTTGGAGTTTGCCAGCCTTCATGTCCTATTATCCTGAGTGCTGCTGGCTGACCTTCCAGTGTCAGGGTCATCAGCCCATGCAGCTACATGAATCAGGAGCAGCCTCAAGCTTGACCCGAGAACTTTAAACATTCCCGCCACTACAACTGCCTGAGCTGTTGGTACATCGATGTGATATCAATCTCTCTCTCTTTCTCGGTCTCTCTCTATACCTTGTTTTCCATCTAAGAGAACCCAGCCTATACACAAATTATGTTTTGCTAATTTAAAATGTGGGATAGAATTGATTACTTTCCAGTATGAATGTTTTAAAGAGTCGGATCCGACTCGGCGGCAATTGGCTGGCAAAGTCTAGTAATTATCCTAACATTTGATCTCTTTTCCTTGCATTTGAGATCTGTAATTTGAAAAGAATGGAGATTAAGATTCTGTTTGTGCTTTTCTTTCCCTTACAGCTTGTTAAATTCTTCAGTTTAACTCAGAAATGGACTCAGCCTGTTTTGTAGAAAGCCTGACCAGTATTTCTGTGATGATTGTTCAGCGTAATAGAGGCAACAAAGCTTTTGAGGTCAATAAAATAGTCAAAGGAAGAAAAGAACTGAGAGATGGAGAAGGAATATTAAAGAAGAATTATTCTCTAAATGAGAGCTGTTAGAAATTAGGAGTAGCAAAGTGAATAAAGAATTTACTTTATACACAGAGTGTGACCTTCCCCTTAGAAACTGAGCCTACAGTCTCCTGTCCTGAGCACTTGGAGTTCCCAGGTGCCACAAAGAGTAACACATTTGGCAACTAACCCAAAGGCTAGAGATTCAGAAGTACCCGGAGGTACCCTTGAGTCCTATGGAGCACACTGTCACTTTCACGCAAGAAGAGATTACTGGAGGTTAAAATCAACTCAATGCCAAGAGTTTTGGTTTGTTATTTCCGGCCCAAAGTATATCTTACTGTCTAATGTGCAGTTAGTTGAGAGTTAAAATGTGCATCTGTCACCACATTTCATTTAGTGTCCAGTTGAGTCAGTAGAAATTCAATGATGGGCCCATAAGTTACCAAATTACTGTAAAATTCGGCCTTCCTATATTTTATGCATTTTTTTATACTAATAGTATCTAGAATCTGTGTTGCATCATGAAATAATCATTTTTGTTAGTGGACATTGAGTTGTTTCCAAATCATAGTAAGCACACGTGTGTAGAGAACTGCTGCATGGGGTGTTCCAGTCTGGATTTTGGAAGCCAGCCACCAGGCCTTACTTCTGAGATATTGTCTCATGGGTTTAAACCACCAATCTTTCAGTCAGTTGGTAGGCCACTATTACCCTCTTGCACTACCCTGTTATGTTGCCAAAATGCAGCCTCTTAGAATCTTCCGTTTAAAAAATCTTTTGAACATGAAATGACAAAATTAATGTATTTTTCTTCACTCTGTAAAGTTCTACTTTATTCTCTATTTTAAATAATTTTTTATGTTTCAGCTCTTTCATTAAGATGTTCATAGGAAGAGTTAGTTTAACCAGCCAAAGGGAAAGAAGTGTCGTATTGAGGTCAGTGCTGTGCAGCAGACAAGTCTCGACAACTGTCTTCCAACAATACAGTCTCCAAAGCTCTTAAAAGTATGAAACCGTCTATATCTACTTTCCTCCCTGACAAATTATACCTAGATATTGGTGTGTGTGTGCGTGTGTAACTGAAGGTCACAGTCCCATCTCCTATCTTTCAAGGAGCTTTGCTGGCTCGCTGGTGAAACACTCAGCAGCTAAATCAGAGACTGGAACCCACCAACCACTTGTTTGGAGAAAGATGTGACAGTCTGTTTTCATGAAGATTTATAGCTTTGGAAACCCAATGAGACACAGTTCTACTCTATCCTATAGTGTCACCGTGGTCTGAATCTACACTATACTAGTGTATGTGCTTTTGTTTCTTTTTAAAAGCTGTCTTAATACTTTCTCTCAGGGGTATCTCAAGGATAAATTTGGGATACAAGTATTTTCTTCTTATGTGTCACATAGTTTGTGTGATTTGCTTGTTATCTTTTTCACTTTTAATAACCCAGTTGACTGATTATGGATTTCTATTTCTTTATGGATTCACCTCTTACTAATAATGCCTTTCCCCCTAATTTCTGCAGGGAGAGGTCTTGGCTTCTTTTAAAGATGTGACATGAGCGGAATGTATCGTGACACGTTCTGCACGTCCATCCTTTGAGGTGTCAGTCTGAGTACCAGCATTGCTTTGCACTCATCTGCGCTTCCACTGGAAGGTCATGTAGCACTCACTCCCAGTACCACTGCACACGCTCCTAGAATCGGCACATTCTGGTAACTTCCGTAAAACAGCTTGAGGGAATCTTTGTTCTTTGGTATTTGTCATACGTCAGTCAGTAGTTCTGGTCATTGTGACAAACTGCCTGCATGCTGATTGTTGCTCAATCTTCCTCTGGATTTCTAAACTACTGAGAGGGCTGCACGTGCTTCTCCTATCTGAAAGTATTTGGGAAGGAATGAAAGCACTGTAAGTCATCAGACCCCATATGCCAATGGCTGGTAGAAGGAGCAGAGCCTCCTGACTGGCCCTAAATTCCTGGCTTAAGGTGTGGGGTGTTGTTGCATGCTGCGGGATTGGTGTCACAGCACAATGGGAGGTGAGTTAGGGGAATGGAGTGCTTGTCCACCGTGAACTCTGAAGGGAAGGTGTTATTTTGCCAACACACATGGTACTTTGGGAGCTTGGACTTAACTCTCACAGATTTAGTGTCACTGCTGTTTGGTTCTGGAGAGGCATGCAAATTGGCTGCTGTTTGGCTGAAATGGAGCAGGGGGCTTCTACCTGGGTTGTCGTTTCAGCCTCAGCATGTGTGCCTGTTGGAGACTCATCTAGCGATGCACTGGCCACCCCAAGATCTACTTTACTGTTTTTGCTCGTGAATTGCCTCTCCCTCCAACTATTGTTCAGCCCTACTCTTCAGCTTTGTCTTTGATGGTTAGGGCTTTAAGATTGTCTTATAAATTCAACTCACTTGTTCTTGTGTGTCTATGTTGTAACTGGGGCACCAGGAAGTATCTGACTTTCCTGCCATTTAGGCCTCTCTGACATTTCGCCTCTTCCTGGAATTTATTACTGCCAGATGCATATCATTAATGCACAAAATAGTAATCTTTTTTGCTATTGCCATGAATGCAAAATGCCAGAAAAAAAGAGTCAGTATATGAGGAGACCTGACAAATTTATTTAATAAGGAAAGGACTACACCTTTTGATTTAGGACAACAGATCTGAGAACCATTTCAGATGTGTAAGTAAAAATTTAAAATCTTCTAGGCTACCATCTTTTCAAAAATAAAAATTAAACGTTAATTCTGAAAATACACAAAAATGAGATATCGAAGGGGCAGAGTCAAGATGGTGGACAAGACACACTTCTTAATACCCTCTGAAAACTAAGGCCTAGATTGATAATTAAACAGAGTCTTCTGGACACCCGGTGAGCCCTAGGACATTGCATGGGGCTGTAAATTTGGACTACATGCCATTGAGTGGGAAACTTTTTCTCTTTCTCTGACCCCCACCTTTGTTGAGTGGCTGGCTCTCATGGACTGAAGGTAACTGCACTTTATAACTTTTTTTTTCTTTTTGCTACCTGGCCACAGCCATTGGGCTTAACTGGCAGCAAAGCTCAGCCGTACTGCTGATGTGATCAGTGGGCAGAATAGCCATATTTTGAGAGCCCAGCTCT
The DNA here is from genome assembly GCA_028571685.1 of Heterohyrax brucei. NCBI lineage: Eukaryota > Metazoa > Chordata > Mammalia > Hyracoidea > Procaviidae > Heterohyrax > Heterohyrax brucei. The sequence continues at coordinate 136,257,863 of CM053146.1, read as the reverse complement.
GGACTCTGAGCACCTCAGCCTCTCTATGCTCTCTGAACCTCTGCCATTGATTTGGCTACTTTGCAGTGGACAGAACAGCTTGTGCGGGATGCCATCTTGCTTGACTGGGAAGTGGAGTTACCCAAACAAAGACCTCAGCATGGGCTAATTCTCAGGCTGGGAGGCAGTGCCAGTCTGGGGAGTGCTTTCCCAGCAGAAAAGCTATGTTTAGCACAGTGTAGCCTTAAGGGTGGGGCCCGGCAACAGGTGACTGCAGGACAGTAGCCTTTCCATATGCTGAACTAGATCACAGCATCTGGGGATGGATATAGAGGTGGCTCCATTGCCAGCTGGAAAGAGGGGCTTGCACACCTGACACCCTGATTTTGGAAGCTGTCAGAAAGCTTTTATCTTTCAAAATAAGAGTACCTACAGAAATAACTGTTGTGCAGCCTGGCAGCATCTCCTCCAGTCTTTACTGAACCACAACACAGGGCCAGCTGATGGCCTGCTAGTGACTCTATAAGTAAGGCCATGTCTTTGTCAGCTAGGTGACAGAGCCTGCTACCCCAGGGATTCCACTGGGAGTACATAGAGGTGACTGGTGACCAACTCTCTTCTCAGACTATGCTTCAGCTTCTGTTAAGGCAACACCAGAGAAACTAAACAACCTCTAGATCCCCAAGAAACAACAAACCTTTGCCATACACTTAAAGAAAAATCCACCCATGCCTCCAGAAAGATCCCCAAAGAAAGAACCAAAGAACTTCCCGTATAAAGAAGACTTTCTGAAACTTTCAGAGGTGAAATCCAAAAAAAATTGTATAGAAAGCCCTCCTAGGCATTATACAAAATTCGGCAGAGCAGAATGAAAAATTAAGCAAGCTGTTTGAGCTGATAGAACAAACGCAGTCTTAAATCTGACAGGTCAGTAACAAAATTAAAGAATTAGGAAAACACAATTCAAAGCCAAGAGAACAGAAGTGAACAAATGGAACACAGACTTTCAGACTTGGAAGACAGAGCTACTGACACCAGCATTTATGAGGAGAAATCAGAGAAAAGAGACAAGAAAAATGAAGAAGCATTAGGAGACCTGTAGCACTCTATCACAGGGAGCAATCTATGATTAACTAGAGTTCCTGAACAGGAATGGACACCTGAAAACACAGAGAGTATTGCTAACTTGTTGACAGAAAACTTCCCTGAAATTATGAAAGAAGAGAACATAGATATTCAAGATGAGTATTGAGTGCCACACAATATAGATCCCCAAAGAAAAACCCCAAGACATATTATAATCAAGCTTAACAAAATGAAACATAAGCAGAAACTCTTAAAGGCAGCAAGACTCAAAGCAAAGCTAACATTCAGAGGGAAGTCCCATAGGATTTCATCTGACTTCTTGTCAGAAACCACATTGGCATGGAGGCAGTGGGGTGGCACATTCAAAACCTTGAAGGAGAAAAACTTTCAACCAAGAATTATATGTACTGCAAAACTGTCTTTCAAATAGGAAAATGAAATTAAGACATTTGCAGATAAACAGAAACTCAGAGACTTTGTAAAAACCAAACCAAAGCTACAAGAAATGCTGAAAGTGGCTCTTGGCTTAGAAGAACAAAACCATTAACTCTGTATTTTAGGAGACAATACAGAACACATCATCTAGAAACCTTCTTAGTTATAGAAGGCACAAAACTCAACCAAGCTATAATATTAAAAGAAGTGATCCAGTAATCATATCATTGAAACTATGATACCATCACATTAAAAAGAGAGATATACTACAGTAATTATAGTCCTTCCAGATGAAGAAGTTAATAACATATGTAGAAGTTAAAATTTGGTTTAAATATAGATTATTAGGGAGGGATCATGGGGTAGCCTCAATACACAATAAAGATACAACAGATCAAAACAAGAAATGCAATACAGGTGTCTCAACAAACACAAAACAAACACTGAAAAGGGTGAAAAGTCAACCCATAAAAAAGAATGTCCCAGAACAGAATAGTAAGAGCATCAGAGAAAACATCAACACAAAAATAAATACATCAAAATGACAACACTAAATACATACCAATGAATAATTACACTGAATGTAAATGGCTGAGCGCTCCAGTAAAGAAACAACGAGTGACATCTCGGATCAAAAGACATGACCATCTATATGTTGTTTATAAGAAACTTACCTCAGACTTAAAGATATGAACAAACTGAAAATTTAAAGGATGGAATTATATAGCTACCAAGACAACAATATACAAACAAGAACAGGTGTGGCAATACTAACCTCAGATAAAACAGATTTTAATATAAAATCCATCATGGACAAGGATGGACACTATTGCTGAAGAGCTCAATACACAAGCAGGACTTAACAATATTAAATATTTATGTGCCCAGTACTAGAGCATTTAAATATGTTGAAGAAACACTGACTACATTCAAAAATGACATAGATCACTCCACAATAATAGTGGGAGGCTTCAACACTCCACTTTCAGTAAGGGACAGATCTTTTAGAGAACAGCTCAGTAAAGACACAGAAGATCTTATTGCAACAATTAAAGCAACTACAGCTCATCAACATATACAGAACTTTCTATCCATCAGCAGATAATCACACCTTCTTCTCCAGTGTACGTGGAACATTTTCCAGAATAGACCATGTGTTAGCACATAAAGCAAATCTCTACAAAATCCAAACCATTGAATTATTGCAAAGCATATTCTCAGACCATAAAGCCATAAAAGTCTAAATCAATAGCAGAAGAAAACCAGAGACTAGAACTCATGGAAACTGAACATCTTGTTCAAAAAAATGAGATATGGAGGTTTCTTTTGGCATGAATGTGTAGTGTATTATTCTACTGCTGCTATAATAGAAATAGCTGGATGGCTTTAACAAAGAGAAATTTATTCTCTCAAAATCTAGGTAGTTGGAATTTCAGGGTGCCAGTTGAAGGGCAACACCTTAGTCTTTGAAACCTGCTATGCTCTCTGTGTGTGAAACCCCAGATGCCATGGTTCCACTTATTGAGACCGCAGAAGTTGTGGCACTATATTTTGAGACTGAGGCATCTCTGCCTCCTGTGTTCCTTGTCTCTTCAGCTTCTACTTTCTGCTTCCTTGGGCTCTTAATCAATTAAGCCCTAGGGCTAGCTTAGCTCCTGCCCTGCCTGTGAAAGTTTTCCAAAGCTCTTTAGCTTTGCAGACAAATGCCTGGAGGCACCCCATTATGGCAGTAAACCTCAAATGGAAGGCACTCAGCTCTCCTGAGTGGGCAGCAAAGCCACCTCCAACAGATAGATGCTTACGTGCAACCCAGTCCTACAGGAAACCTTTTGTCTAAAGGCCAGGCCAGTAAGTCTACCTGCTTTGAGTATCATCTCTTGCACCTTCTCACACTGGTCTTCTGGTTCTGCTGCAGCTGTTTCTTCATACCATCTCCACTGTTATAGCTCTTCTCATTTCCTTCTGAGTTCTCACTATAACTTCCTCTGACATCCACAATTCTACCAATAGTCTTTTAAAGGCAATCTAAATTTTCATTATTAGTCATCTTAAACCTCTTCCATTCGTTATTCACAGAATCAAACTGTTTCCACATTTTAAGTATCTGTTACAGCAGCATCCCACATTTGATACCAAATTCTATCTAAGTTATCTGGTGTTGCTATAATAGAAACATGACAGTAGATGGCTTTCATAAAGGGAAATTTATTCTTTCAAAGGCTAGGAGTCTAGAATTCTGAATTAGGGTTGCTAGCCCCAAGGGAAAGCTGTCTCTATCATTCTGGGGGGACAGTTGCCAACATCATTGTTCCCCTTATCAAGGAGTTTCTCAATACATGGGCTCTGAGTCCAAAGGATGTGCTCCTTTCCTGACTCTTCATTCTTGGTGGCATGAGTTCCTATCGTCCACTTAATTGTCTCTTTTGTATCTGTAAACAGATTGAATCAACTTAATTCTGTAGATTTACACTTGACTCATTAATGTAACTGCCTCTAATCGTGCCTCATGAATATCATAGAGGTTAGGAATTAAAACATGTAAGACAATCACATCAGATCGCAAACTGGTGGAGAAGCACATAATACTGGGGTTCATGGCCTAGACAAGTGAATACACATTTTGGGTTGACATAATTCAATCCATAATGGGTGGAGTAGAGTTTGACAATTTTTTTGGTTTTCTTTAATCTTTTTGAAATGTTATATTTCTACTGAAAAATATGACATTTACCCCCCTCTGGAGAGCCTCAGAAAACTGAGGAAAAGCCACTTCTCACATTAACATGATCTAGTGGCTTTCACACAAGGTATAATCAGCAAATGTGTTATTGAACATTTGTCCCTTCTAATCTGCTCCTTGTAATAATGGAACTTCAGCCACATTTTATAAACTAACTTCCTGTAGATATACTTATATGTACAGTATGGTGATGGATGTTGATCTATTTGGAGCTATGTTTGACAGCTGAATTCTCCCAAAAATAAGAAAGCTGATCTTCAGACTTAGGGTTTGCAAGGCAAATCAAAATTCAGATTTTACTGCTTAAGTGAAAAAGACACTGCCTGCTTCCATGGTGAGGGGAAATTTTAGTGCTGGGTCATTTCCTCTGTCTCCCTTTCTTGGAATGTCTTTAAACACCAAATATTCTTTCCACCAGCATGCCTTTTTTTATTGTCTCCACCTCACACTTCTGAACAAACTTCCAGATTTAATTAAATTTCTATTTCCTTCCAAAAATATTTTGTATTAATCAGCCCCTTACTAAAGTAAGGAAACGCTGGTCGCATAGAGTTGAAGTCCTACGACTACTAACCAAGAGATCAGCAATTTGAATCCACCAGGTGCTCTTTATGGGGTAGTCTACTCTGTCCTATAATGTGTCTAAGAGTAAGAATGAAATTGACTACAGTGAGTTATATTGAAGTCAAAGTCCCATCAGCAGCTAATGTTCATGTGTTGTTGTTAGGTGCTGTCAAGTCAACTTTCACTCATAGTGACCCCATTTGACAGAGCCACTCTTTTCCATAGAATTTTCAGGGCTATGATATTTATGTAAGCAGACACCAGGTCTTTCTGGGCCTGAGACACTAGATGGATTCGAAACTCCAGCCTTTAGTTTAGCTGCAAAGTACTTAACTATTATTAGTTGTTATATTTGTTGTTATGCACCAGCATGTATTATGTACTATTTTAGGACTCTTTGTCACAGAAAGTTAAAATGTTGAGCCTTTAACCTTTGTGACACAGAAAGTTAAAAACTCAACTAGTAGTCAATATTGTTTACTCTAACCCACCTAGATGCACCTCAAAGAGAGGCCTGGTGATTTGCTTCTAAAAGGTCAAAGTCATGAAAACTCTGTTGAGCAATTCCACTCTGTACACTCAGGGCTATCTTGATTCAGAAAAAAAAACTGGATAAGTTTGTTATCTTATGCCCTAATGGCCCAGTAGTTAAGAGCGTGGTTGCCAACCAAAATGTTGGCAGCTGGAATCCATCAGCTACTCCTTGGAAATCCTAATGGGCCAGTTCCAGGAGGTCTGACAATTAATTTGGTGAACTCTCCTTGAAAAAGTGCTACATACCTCATTGCTGAATATTGCTATGGTCACCTTTGAGTATGTCCCTTGGGAAGTGATGCACTGATGCCAGCACTTTGTCTACCCTTCCAAGCAATTTTGGAACTCTCTTTCTGGAACGGTCACCAGAGCTGTCAGCATATTACTCTGGATGTCCTGAATATCATCAAAATGTCTTCCTTTCACTATTTCCTTTATCTTTGGGTAAAGAAAACAACTCACTGAGGGCCAGATTAGGTGAGTAAAGAGGGTGTTCCAATACAGATATTTGTTTACTGGCTAAAAAACTCCTTCACAAACATCTGTACAATTAAGTTCATGAACTTGCCACCGTGCCACCGTGCACAATCACCATTCCAGAACAAGAGATCCAGAATTGTTTTAATACAACTTATTTAGTTTTATTTTATTTGTATCTCACTTCAATAAAACCAATCACTTAAATTTTTTAAAAGATTCAAGTGTAATTTTGGTTTAAACTTGAAATGAAGTTTCATATATGTTTCTTAACTACACACACAACATAAATTTCCCACTTTTTGATGTGACTTTCTGAGTTCTGAAAAATACAGATACTTGAGAGCCCCTGAACAGAATTGAGATACACACCACGTTTATCACTCCCCATCCCTGGAAATTCTCACAGCTTTTGATTTTTAGCTTTTCTCTCACCCCCGGCCAAAAATTGTTCTCTTTTTTATCCCTATAGTTTTGTTTTTTTAGAGTGCTCTATATGAAATTATGCAATATATAGCCTTTTGAGTCTGTCTTCTTCACATAGCATAATTCATTTTAGATTGTATTCAAGTTGTTGCATTTGTCAATAGTTTAGTTCTTTTTTTATTTTGGCTCAGTATGTATATTCTTTTTTAGTGTAACTGGAATTTTCTTTCACAGAGAATGCCAGTATCTGAGCCATTATTGATGACCTATGATCCAAACTGGGAGATTCCTACTAACCATTTAAAGAAACAGACCACCATACCTCCAGGAAACTTCCAAAATAAGGAATCAAAAAACTTCCCAGATGGAGAAGGCTTCTGGAAATTATTGGAAGTAGAATACCAAAGAATTATGTAAAGCCCTTCTAGATATTAAACAAAGTATGGAAGAACAAAACAAAAAATTACACAAGCTAGATGAATTGCTAAAACATCAATGATATGAAATTTAGCTGATCAATAATGAAATTACAGAGTTAGACAATTGAATGCAAAGCCAAAAGAGCAGGATTGAGGAAATGGAATGCAGAATTAGCCAAACGGAAGACGAAGTAACTGACACCAGCATTTATCAGGAAAAATCAGATAAAATAATCAAGAAAAAAGAAGAATTAGGAAGCATGTTAGACTCTGTCAAGAGGAAGAATTTATGAATAATTGGGGTTCCTGAACCAGAAGAGATAGCAGAAAATACAGACAGAATTGCTGAAGAGTTGCTGACAGAAAACTTCCCTGACATTAGGAGAACCGAATAGAGCTACTCGAGATGTTTATTGAACTCCACAAAAGTTAGACCCCAAAAGAAAGACACCAAGATTTGTTATAATGAAGCTTAATAAAATGAACTCATGGTGACTTAGCTTGGCTAATAAAATGAAACAGAAGGAGAGGCTCTTAAATGTAGCTGGGCTTAAACCAAAAGCAATGTACAAAGGCAGCCCTTGTAGGCTGTCTTCTGACTTCTCAGCAGAAATTATGTTGACAAGAAAGCAGTGGGATGACACATATAAAGTCTTGAAGGAGAAAAATTTCCATTCAGGAATTATATATCCTGAACAATTGTCTCTCAGATATGACAGTGAAATTAAGACATTCTCAGATAAATGGAAGGTTAGAGACTTTTCAAAAACCAAACCCAAATTATAAGAAATGCTGAAAGAAGCTCTTCAATCAGAAAATCAATAACACCGGGTGTATACTCAAGGATGCAATGTAGGACACAGCATCTAGTGTCCTGCTCAGTTAGGGAAGTCACAAAGCTCAATCAAAGCTAAAATATTAAAATTAGGGAAACAGAGATATTAGCATGTAAACTATGACATCACCACACTATAAAGAGGGATATATTACAGTATTTGTAGTCCTTTCAGATGCTGAGGAAGTTATGGAGATATACAGAAGTTAAAGATTGGTTTGAACTTAGAACAGTAAAGGGGAAATAAAGGACAGTCATGAAGCAGACTAACAATACTACATATCAAATCAAGAAACATTATACAGAGCCTCAACAAACATAAAACCAACATTGAAAAGGATGAAAAGAAAACATATTAAGAAAAATGACCCAGAATAGGATATTAAGAGGAACAAAGAAAACACCAGCAACACAAAAATAAAGACACCAAATGACAGCATTAAATACATATCTATCAATAATTACACTGAATGTAAATAGAGAGTAACAGGTTGGGTCAAAAAACATGATCTATTTATATGCTGCTTACAAGAAACATACCTTAGACTCAAAGACATGAACAAACTGAAAATAAAGAATGGAAAAATATATACCAAGCTAACAGCATGCAAAGAAGAGCAAGGGTAGCAACACTAATGTCTGACAAAATAGATTTCAAAGTAAAACCCACCATCATGGAAAAGGATGGTCACTATTCATTGTTTAAAATTTCAATATATAAGCATGATATAGCAATATTAAATATTTATGCACCCAATACCGGAGCATCTATATGCATCAGGCGAATGTTGATGACATTGAAAACTGAGATAGATCACTCCACAATAATAGTAGGAGACTTCAACGTTCCACTTCCAGTAATGGACAGATCATCCAGAAAAAGCTCAATAAAGATACAGAAGATCTTATTGCAACAGTCAACCAACTAGACCTCATTGACATATACAGAACTTCTTACTCAACAACAGATAAAAATATCTTCTTTTCCAATGTACATGAAACATCATCCAGAATAGACTACATATTAGGCCATAAAGCAAGTCTCAACAAAATCCAAGTCATAGAATTATTGCAAAGCATCTTCTCACACCATAAAGCCGTGAAAGCTGAAATCAATAGCAGAAAAAAAATGGGTAGAAATTCAAACTCATAGAAACTGAACAACACCTTGCTCAAAAATCCATGGATTATAAAAGAAATCAAAGACACAATAAAGAAATTCATAGAGTCAAATGAGAATGAAAACACATCCTACCAGAACCTGTGGAATACACAGTAAGAGTAGTGCTCAAAGGTCAATTTACCTCTATAAACTCACACACCCAGAATGAAGAAAGGGTCCAAACCGAAGAATTAACCATACAACTTGAACAAGTAGAGAGAGAAGAACAAAAGAAGCCCTTGGGTGCACCAGAAGAAAACAAATAATAAAAATTAGAATGGAACTAAATGAATTAGAGAATAGAAAAGCATTTGAAAGAAGTAACCAAATCAAAAGCTGGTTTTCTGAAAAGATCAGCAAAATAAATAAACCAATGGCTAAACTTAACAAAAGAAAAACAGAAGCAGAAACAACTAACCTGAATAAGAAATGAAATGGGAGATATCACAACAGACCAAACCAAAGTTAAAAGTATCATAACAGAATCTTACGAAAGCCTGTATACTCTAACAGATTCAAAAACCTAGAGGAAATAGACAAATTTCCAGATTCACATCACCTTCCAAAACTATCACAAGGAAAAGCAGAAAAACTTAATAAACCCATCACAAAAGATGTGATTGAAAAACTTATCAAAAAACTACCAACCAAAAAAAAGTCCTGGCCGACACAGCTTCATCAGAGAATTCTAACAAACTTTTAAAGAGGAGTTAATCCCAATACTTCTGAAGCTATTTCACAACATAGAAAAGGACAGAATATTTCCAAATTCATTCTATAAAGCCAGTATAACCCTGATGCCAACCAAATCCAGAGAAAGATGCCACAAAAAAAAAATTACAGATGAATATCATTCATGAACCTAGACGTAAAAACCTTCAACAAAATCCTAGCCAATAGAATTCAACAATATATCAAAAAAAAAAATTTATCATGACCAAGTTGGGTTAATACTGGGGATGCAGGACTAGCTCAGCATCAGAGAAACAATAAATGTGATCAACCACATAAATAGCACAGGGGATAAGAATCTACTGATTTTGTCAATTGATGCAGAAAAGACATTTGACAAAGTCTAACATCCGTGCATGTTAAAAACTTACAGCAAAATGGAATAGAAGGGAAATTCACCAATGCAATAAGGAGCACCTATGCAAAGCTGACCACCAGTGTTATCCTGAATTGAGAGAAATTGAAAGAATTCCTCCTGAGAATGGCAACAAGAATGCCCACTGTTACCACTTCTGTTCACCATTTTGCTAGAGGTTCTGGCCAGAGCAATCAGACAAGAAAAAGAAATAAAGAGGATCCACATTGGTAAAGAAGAAGTAAAAGTATCCCTGTTTACAGGTGATATGACCATATACACAGAAAATCCTATAGAATCTGTCAACAAACTACTGGAACCAATAGAAGAGTTCAGCAAAGTATCTGTATATAAGATAAATACATCAGTAGGATTCCTTTACACTAACAAAGATATCATCAAAGAGGAAATAACCCAATCAATGTCAGTTGTTATAGCTCCCAGGAAGACAAAATACCTGAGAATAAATCTAACCAGAGAAATAAGAGAACTATGCAGAGAAAATTACAAGACCCTACCGCAAGAAACTAAAACAGACTTATGTAAGTGGAAAAACCTACCTTACTCATGGATAGGAAGACTTAACTTTGTAAAAACATCTTTTTACACAAAGCAATCTACATATACAATGCAATCTCAATACAAATTGCAGTGTCATTTTTTAATGAGATGGGGAAACAAATCACCAACTTTATTTGGAAAGGGAAGAAACCCCAGATAAGTAAAACATTATTGAAGAAGAGGAACAGAGTGGGAGGCCTCACACTACGTGGCCTTAGAACCTTTTACACTGGTATGGTAGTCAAAATAGCCTGGTACTGGTACAAAAGGAGACATATAGACCAACGGAACAGACAGAGAGCCCAGAAATATCGCCACCCTCTTAAGAACAGTTGATATTCAACAAATGCCCAAATGTTGTAAACCGAGGTAAAAACAGTCTCTTAAACAAATAGCTTTGCAAAGTTGCATATGTGTCTGCCAAAAAACTGAAACAAGACCCATATCTCACACCTTACATAAAAACTAACTCAATATGGATTGAAGACCTAAATATCAAACCTAAAGTGATAAAGATCATGCAAGAAAAACTAAGGATAATAATGGAAGTTCTAATACACAGCTCTCAGACAGACTACTAAATCTGACCAACACTGCACAAACAATAGAAGAGAAAATAGATAAATGAAAACTACTAAAAATCAAACACTTAGGCTCATCCATAGACTTTATCAAGAGAGCTAAAAGACTACCTACAGAATGGGAAAAATATTTGTCAACTACATGTCGGATCTATATCTGATTTCCATAATCTACAAGGTCCTACAAAATACCAACCAGAAAAAAAGTAAATAACCCAATTAAGCAATTGGCAAAAGAGATGGACAGACACTTCACCCAGAAAGACATCCAGGCAGCCAAAAGACTCATGAGGAAGTGCTTAACGATCACCAGCTATATGAGACACCTCTGGGTGGCTTTGAATCATCAGCTTTTTGCTAAGTAGTTGACTGTTGTCATCGTCATCCAGTGCTTCAATGACAGAAATATTACAAGAGGACGGCTTTAATAAAGAAAAATGTATTCTTTCGCTGTCTAGGAGGCTAGAAATCTGTATTCAGGGAGCTAGCTCGAAGGGAAGGCTTTCTGTCTCTGTTTGCTCTGAAGAAAGACTTGTCTTCAATTTTCTCCAGTCAAGGGGCTTTTTACCTCACCCCGTCTCAGTACCGGCTTTGTTGCAGGTGACACATATTTGTGTTCTGTGGCAACGATATTACTCTTTTACATTGCTGTAATGAACACTCAGACACAGAACATCTCAGATTTCAAGCTGACTGGTCACCTCTAGCAGTTACACCAATTATTTTACCAGGGACAGTGAGCTGAATTCATTTCAATTACAATCCTGTAATAACCGTTAGGGGCTTGGGCTCACCCCCCACCCTGTGAAATGGAAATCATATTGGAAATTACCAAGGTTTGCAAAATGTTTCTGAGGAAGAAACTTTATCTTTTAATTCTTCCTGAAATAAAAAGAAGAGCAAATGACCTGCTTTCCACTCATTTCTCGCCTAGCACAGTGTTGATCTTCACACTGTCAGAATCAGGACCTTCTTGTCAGGAGACAGCACAAGAAAGATGCTTTTCTGGATCTATGGCTGGTGAAGCCTGAAAGTCTGCCTGCCTTCTCCTCCCTGCTTTCTTCCAGGCAGCCAGGTTTTTAGAGATGAGATCAGCTTTCCTAAATAGAGAACTAAATTAAATAGTGGTCGATGTAAATAATAGTGGAATCATTTACTCACAGTTAATCAAGGGTGCCAGAAACGGCAAGGGTAGGACTCATGCTCATAAGGATGCTAGGAGCTAGAAAGAATTTGTTTCCACTAAAAGTAACATCACTCACCCTAGGATAAGAAATGGGGCATCTCTTGGGACGGAAATGGAGAGAGACTGCCTCCGTTCTCTGTCCTAGTGAGAGAAGTTTGGGAACAGTGGTGACAAAAGATCAGCAGTTCAAATTGAGGAGCCACTCCTTGGAAACCCTTCAGTGCAGTTCTTCTCTGCTGCATAGGGTCGCCATGATTAGGAATTGACTTGATGGAAAGAGCTTTTGCTTGGTTTGGAAAGGAGGAAAGAATGCTTACAAATCTGCCACAAATACAGCCTTGCTCATGAGGAAGACACTCTTTTCTGCTGTCAGTTAATATTTCCATAACAACCATGAGGAACTGTTTTCCTCTGTCATGGATTGAGCTTGTACCCCCCAGAAAAGCGTGTGACAATTTAACTTGGTCTTGATTCCTAGCATTGTTTGGTTGTCTTCCTTTTGTGATTTCCTACCTAGTAAATCCAAATCTCTGCCTATGGTTAACCTGGTAATGTTGGATTACATTAAAGAGGATTAGAGTTTGACTGCAGCACACTTATTAAGGGAGTCTCCCTGGAGTGTGACTTGCACCACATTTTACACTACAAAATATAAAAGCCAAGGGAACCAAGCAGGCAATTGGGGACATCATGCCACCAAGAAAACAGCATCAGGAGCAGAGCTCATTCTTTGGAGCTGAAGTTCCCACATGGGGATACTCTCAGACCAAAAAAGACTGATGCAACATGAGGACTTACCTCTAGAGTCCTGTATTAGGACTTTTAGCCTACTGGACTGTGAGAGAATAAACTTTTCTTTACTAAAGCCATCTGCTTGTGGAATGTCTATCAGAGTAGTACTACAGGACTAAGATATCCTTACCCTGAAAATCTCATGCTACTTTGATAGAAGTAGAGAAGATACATACCAGTCAATGCAAGAAAGGAAAACACAAGAATGATTCAATTAAGAAAAACAGATATACATATATGTATACATAAAATCTATGTAAGAAAAACCTGTTGCTGTCGAGTCTATTCCAAATGATAGTGATCTCATAGGACAGAGTAGCACTGCCCCAGAGAGTTTCCAGGGAGTGCCTAGTAGATTTGAGCTGTCAATCTTTTATTGTCAGCTGCAGTAATTAATCACTACGCTACAAGGGTTTCGTGTGTGTGTGTGTGTGTGTGTGTATGTATGGAATGGGAGATATATATATGTATATATATATCCCGCAGTGCCATTGAGTCAGGTCTGACTCATAGCGACCCCACAGGTCAGAGTAGAACTGCTCCACAGAGTTTCCAAGGAGCCCCTGGTGGATTGGAACTGCTGATCTTTTGGTTAGCAGACGTAGCTCTTAACTCACCACATCACCAGGGTTTCCATATATATATGTATAGTATATATACATGCACACACACACAAACACATATATACATATTTATAATTACACATACACATTATAAGATATATATATATAAAATTATACTAATCCTACCTCCCCCAAAAAAGAAAGTGCCATTGAGTCAATTCTATCTCATATGTATAATCTCCTGTTTCTTTCCATGGACCTCAGTTGCATTTGACTGTTGTCTTTAGTTGCAAGAAGCAGTTGGATATAATCACAGGTTCGTTCTCCCCACTCCAGTCTGACATTTCCCTTAAATCTTTCCACCTCCTTCTATGCTCACTCACTCCATGATGCAACACAATTCCTTCCTCATAGTTTGAAGGTTACAGTCAATTACTCCAAAACAAGAAGGCAGGATGGATAGGCTCAGGGTTTCTGTATTCCTGAGGTTCATATTGATGCCAGTTCTGTAGGATCTCATATGATGTACTGTCCAATATGTCTTATATTTTGCTTTAACTGGATTTTTTTAAATCTCCCTTTACATGTTGGGAGGATGAGACATATATGGAGCAGAGAGGAATAGTGTGCTGTCACCAGGCCGGGACAGCAGTGGAAGCTGTATATAGGTGGGCATGTAAATTTATATGGGAATGTACATTTTCACTCAGTCACAATAAAAAAAAAAAAGGAAATAATAAGACTTACTGATGCTGTTCAAATTTTAGATTTTAGTCTTTCTTACATTTTGCCTTTTCATTGGACTCATTGTTATAAATTTCTTCTGGAAAGAGTTAAAAAGAAATATATTCTCAGCCTGGGAAGGAGGAGTGCATTTAAAGATTTAAGCTCAGGTGTGGCCAAGATGGCCAAGTAATGAGATGTTTCCTGTGATCTCCCTTAAAATAAAGACACAGAATTACAGATGAGGTGATTATATACAAAATTCTAGTACCCCTTGATATCAAATACAAACTTGAGAAATTGAACCGAGTGGTGGTAGGAGAAGGAGAAGTTACTGAGGCAACAAGGAGTAGCCAGATATGGTGCAGTCGGACTTGGCACCTGTAAAGTACGGTTAGCAGTGGTGTTTGGAACATGTTTTTCACATTGGAAGAGACCTCACGGCAAACAGCCCACTCATGCCTCGACAGTCAGTGAATGTCAGCACTTGATACGCAAAAGATAAGTAATTTGCATACCATGCACAGATCTAAAAACTCTCCGTTGGGATAAACATCTGCCCCTTTTACCAGCACTCCTCCAAGTCTGCACTGTGCCAGAGCTGACTCCACAGATGGATGTGTCCCCCTGGGCTAGAGTGAGAACCTAGTATGCACTTTGAGCCATTTTCCAAGCCTTGCAGAGGAAACAAGTTAACAAACAGGGAAAATAACAATAATCGTAATAAATCTCCAGGCTTCCTTAAACCAGGAACTCAGGGTCAAAGGAATTCTTTGTCTAGGCACAGGCTAAAGAATTTCATTGATTTTGAATGACTGTGACACCTGCATAGATCTGTGTAGACCCACTACTGTAGCACAATAGGATATGTACTTACAGTGGGATTTTTTTTACATTATATATGTATGTATATAAATACTTCATTGTGCTTTAAGTTTATAATCCAAATCAATTTGCCATATAAAACTCTACACATACACCACTATACAACTCTAACTGCTCGCTCTGTCCTCTCTCGCCCATGACAGCACAGTCCTCCTTTCTGCCCTGCCCTTGCTGTATCCCTTTAACCTCCTCTCCCACTTTGCATGTTGCCTCTGGACAAGAGCCATTCAGACAGCCTCATGTATATATTTAAGCCAAGGAGCATATTCTTGATAGCATCACTCTATATCTTATAGTCTAGTTCAATCTTTGTCTGAAGAGTTGGCTTCAGTACTGGTTTCAGCTCTGGGCTAAGTCCTCAGGGAATCCCCTGGTCTGATGGACTGTCAAGTGAGGTCACTTAGTAGAGTTCTATTTCTGCACACCCATTTTTCTCCTGCTACATCAGGGACTTTATGTTGTGTTCTCTGTCACAGCAATCATTGGTTGTAGATGGGCACCAACTCGTTCATCTTATAATCATTCCAGGATGTAGAAAGCTGTTGCTTGTCTGTGTTTTTCCTCATAAAAAAAAAAAAAAACTCCCATTGTCAACAAGCCACTTCTACTCAGAGAGATCCTATAGAACCTAGTAGCTCTACACCATAGGGTTTCCAAGGAATGGCTGGTGGATTCAAACTGCCAGGTTTTTGGATAGCAGCCAAACTCTTATCAATGAGCCACCATTTTTCATTCCTCATAAAAAACGGAAAAAAAAAAAAAAGTTCCAATTCATCTTAGTTGATTGGTGGCTATATTTTTAGACGAGAGCTAGCCAAGCGCTGTCGAGTCGGATCCGACTCATGGCGACCCTAGGGGCCAGGGTAGAACTGACCCCCAGAGTATTCAAGGAGTGCCTGGTGGATTTGAACTGCTGACCCTGTGGTTAGCAGTGGTGGGACTTAACCCACTACACCACCAGGGTAAGAGATGTTAAAAATTTCTTTGTGTCGGATACAGCTCTTACAACTGTTAGTTTTCTTTAGCAGTGGCAGTGACACACTGCATCTCTCACCTTTGAGTAACTAATCTCTTTGAAGCATTTCTCAATTTATAAAACTTGGAATAAAATGTCCAGGACTATGCTAGATCCAGTGGGATACACAAAAGAGGTCTACACAACGTGATGGCCCCTGGGAAAGCCAAACTCATGCAGCAGGCAGCAGGATGAATGCTGAAAGGAGCAGTGAGGTGTATAACTGGAATGTGGGCCGGGCACCAGGTAGCTATTAATGGAATGTCATAGCACCAGTCAACTGTGTGACTGAGGGAGCACGTCAATAAGTTACTGTCCCAGTCAGACACATAGATGACCCAGGTTACGTGCTGAGGTCCCATTAGCTGTGGTCACGCACACAGCAATAGCTATGTACCCTAAAGCAGGGCTTGGTTTAAATGGTGCAGGCACCTCAGGCTGTGCTTGAGGGCTTTTTTTACGTCCAAGTAGACAAGTTGTTTTTCTCCTTGCTCTGTTCTTATCCTGGTCTGGATAGGGCATTGATCTGTTCTCATCCATCCTAGATAGAGCGTTGCTGGCTATGCCTGACTCATTTTTCTTGTTTCGTCCATGACATTTAATCATCAGCTTCTTCTTCTGACATCACAGAAGCCAAGGAGCACCTGGAGGATTTGAACTGCCATCCTTTGATTAGCAGCTGTAGCACACAATCGCACCACCAAGGTTTAAATGTGGACTTGTCTGAGTTTAGATTTATTAAATTTATCAACTTTAGATTCATTGAATTCGTTACATTTATTAGATTGAATAACAGTTATTAATTTGTTACATTTATTAAGTTTGAGTTTATTAAATATGGATTTAGTTAGTTTACATTGTTTAATCTATCCACCAGGCACTCCTTGAGTACTCTGGGGGTCAGTTCTACCCTGGCCCCTAGGGTTGGCATGAATCGAATCTGACTCGACAACTTGGCTTGGCTTGGCAATCTAAACTTAGATTGATTTCCACTTAAAATATAAATCTAAAACAGGGTCATATTGTCTAAGGTTGAGAAGCCAAGGAATGTGCTAATCTGCCAGATTCTTACCCTAAACTGAGTTTTCCTCCACACTCAAGGAGTGTCAGAACGTGAACATCAGCAAACTTTATACTTACACATTTAGTACCAAGGGAAAGATGAAAATAAATCCTTCTGATAGCTTATAAATTCCTTGGATTATGGGAGAGTGTTAAGGTGGGAAGGTAAATTCGTGGAAAATATTTAACAAAAACTGTGACCTGGCTGGCTTGGCTGGTCAGGTATATTTAGCAAATATATAGAGTGGCTATGAGTTGAGAGCCATTCAACACCACTTTTGGCTTGGCTGGCATTAGCACTTATTAGAGAATGTCACTGCCTAGAGGTTGAAGGTGAGAATGCAAGTTGATTGATAATGTAGCAAGCGTGTTTAAGCTTATACATTAAAAACAAAACAAAACAAAACACTGTCATCAAGTCAGATCCGACTCATGGCTACCCTAGAGGTCAGAGTAGAATGGCCACATAGAGTTTCTAAGGAGCACCTGGCAGCTTTGAACTGCTGACCTTTTGGTAAGCACTATACCACCAAGGTTTCCAAGCATATACATACTACAGACCAAACAGCAATTAAGTTAGTACAGTGGAGTTTACAAAGAAAATTAAAAACTTGTTTAAGAAAAAGAATAATCTCCCCACAGAAGATCCATGGAAGCCCACAGAGGAAATTGTGATAAAAAAGACACCACTTCAAACAGTAGATGAGGTGAGGATACATTTTTAAGAAGTATCCAGAAATGTAGATCCCATCCTGGAAAGAGCTAACAAAAAAGAAGTGCCTTCTCCACTACTTAAAACAGTATCTTAGCTGGATGAAGATAGACAGAAAACAAAGGAATTAGCCAGGAGAGTTACGCATAAATACTCTTCTAATAATCCTTTTGTACAAGACGTGGCCACTAAGAAGCTAAACCTTGCCAGCTCCCCACCAAGCAAGGAGGGGATTTTTCAAATGAGGAACAACCCCCCTGCCCCCCAGACAGATGTGATTCATGGGACATTGGGATCCCATCCTCTAGGTCTTCTATAATAAGATAGGAAGTAAAAGATGGTACAGGCAATGACAAAGTGACATATGAGACTGCAGAATATACACGGCAGGAATTGCAACTGCTGATGACAGAGTTCTGCCACAGGAAGTGCCCCATGTAGGATGGCTCTTAAAAATACTGGCTAAGGGTGCGCAAATTTAGTAGGCAGTTATGCAAATTAGCTGAAAATAGTTCAGCAAACCAACATCTAATGAAGTACTCTCAAGTTCATCCTAAATTAGTATTAACCTTGTAGGGCTGGATAGCAGCCTCTTGAAGGACAGCTTATCCATTGTTGGACCCCACCAAATTTGGGGATCAGTTAAAATGCAAGGATTTAAAGGAAGTACAATGGATCCTTAGAAAATTAGCAATTTTAACTTTCATGTTTGAGGCAGGAAAACAATATCCTGCACCATTTGCTTTGGCAGCAAGTCACACCCTTAAGAGAGTTTTCTTGTTGGGATCATCAGAGGGACAATGAATGGTCTATGCTACTATAGTTTCTGGAGCACAAATAATGTAGGAATAAGGTTAGGACAGGAGCTTCAGGGAAAGCTCCAAATTACATTCCAGGTGAAAGCGGAAGAGCCTTCTCTCAAATTATACCAAGAAGGTGATTACTTAGTATTCACTAGACAGGCTCGAACACCTAGGAGAAGAATAGCCTGCCAGCAGTTTAAGTCAGGCTTTGGAGATAGCATCTCACCGGTAATCCAGGCTTGAGCAGAGACAACGGGGGGGAGGGGAGAGGAAGAACTATGGGATATACTAAGGAGAACTGCAAACTGGAATGACAGAAGGCACCTGGAAGTGAGAGGAGACATGAAAACAGGGGGGGAAATAGTAACAGACCTTGGGATGAGAGATGGAATAGAAACTGGAGGAAAGATAACAGGTTTGAGGCAGGAAGGCCAGATAACAGGAAAAATGACAATAAGCAAACATCTGAAGAGAGAGACACCATAAATTTTACAAAAATCTTCCAGAGACCACGGTGAAATTAATGGCACTTCTGGGTGATAATAGACCATATATACAATTAAAACTAAAAATAAAATTTCTCAATGAAGAAAAGACATTCCTGTCAGATACTGGTTCTCAGGCATCTATAATATCCTTCTCTATAGAAGGAAAAGGGAGATGGTATAAAAATTAGTGGATTAGGTGATAAATAGAGCATCCTTGTCCAACTGAATATTTAATATATGTATATAATGGACCTCTCGGAGACATACGTATTATGTGAATCCATGATCAGAAAACCTAACTGGAATGGACTTAATACCTAAGATATTTGACAAATGGCTACCCCTTAAGAGAATTAAAGAAGTAAAATATAATAACCTAGCCGAGGTGAGCATCAGAACAACACAACTAGCAGCCATAGAAGGAGCCTCATTTACTAAACAATATCCCCTGAAGGCAGGATATAAGGAGATTTCAGAAAAAATTAAGGACTTATTATGAGAGGGAATTATAGCACCCAACAGGAATAACATAGATAATAGCCCAATTTGACCAGTAAGAAAGCCAAGTGGATCTTACAGAATGCCTATTAATTATAGAAGTATAAATAATGAGGGCAAAAAAACTCTCTGGGGCCCTGCCAGATGCAGAAGTAATAAATAAGCTAACAAATTCCAACTTAAAATATTATGTCGCTGTAGACATGAGTGGCATGTTTTTTGCCCTACTCATACACCCAAACTCCAGAGATATAAATACATTTACCTAGAAAAGAAGGCAATACTGATTCAAAAGATTACCATGAAGATATTTAAACAGCGCAGTAACAACACATTCAGTTCTTTCTGAACATCTAGGGGTGATAGATTTCAAAAACTTGGTCATCTGTTATGTAGACGATATAATAACAACTAACAATGATGAGAAACAAGGACAAAAAAGGCAAACTAATACAATATTTAAGTTTAGATGGACAGTTAATCTGCAAAAAACTACTGGACCATCCACAGACGCAATGTTTTTAGATATTCAGTAGTCCTCTCAGGGAAGACAGGTCTCTAATTCAGAACTGGAGGAGAGAGACTCTATAAAGACTCCAGAAAACAAACAGGAAGCCTAAGAGTGATAAGACTGTTTAGATACTAGAGACAACATATACCTTTCCTTACAGTGTTATTGAAACTCATATATGAGATAACTAGAAAAGCTGAAGAGTTTAAATGGGGAACAAAACAACAGGAAGCCTTAAATTTAGTAAAAAATTATCTGAAAAATTTCATATATTGCAGTACTCAATTAAAATGCTAATTTAAGGTTAGATATTGTATATATGCATGTGTATGTATATATGTTATAAGTACATATGTAAATATGTATGTGTATATTATAAATACATATATAAATATGTATGTGTGTATATATGTTATAAACACATATATAAATATGTGTGTGTGTCTATGTATATGTATATCTATATGTATATGGATATGAAGCACAGGCTTGATGGAAATAAAATCACAGAGATAACAAATACATGCCTATGAGATTCTGGAGTATGAGATTTCCCTATGCTAAAAATAAATACTCTCATTTTGAGAGACACATGAGATCTGCCAATTAAGTTCATGAACTATCCTAGAAAAACTGCTACATACCTCACTGCTGCATATCACTATGGTCACCTTCAAAGTACTCCTCTTGGGAAGCTATGCACCTAGGCCAGTGCTTAGTTCACCCTTCAAAGCCGTTTTGGAACTCTTTGTCTGGAAAGGCCATCAGTTCTGTCACCATATTACGCTTGTCCTGCATGTCATTAAAATATCTTCCTTTTTAATATTTCTTTTATCTTTGGGTGAAGAAAAAAAGTCACTGAGGGCCAGAGCAGGTGAGTAGGGAGGCTGTTCAAATACAGTTACTTGTTTAATTGCTGAAAACTCCTTCACAGGCAATTATACAATCAAATTTGCAAACTTGCCACTGTGCCACGATGTGGAATGGCTATTCCAGAAAAGGTTCCAATCAACATTGCCCGTCTAGAACTGTAGGGGAGAGCATGCACCACAAAACCATGCATGTAAGAAGGCAATGGAATGACGTACACAAAGCCTTGAAGGAAAATAATTGCCAGCCAAGAATTATAATTTATATCTAGAAAGCTGTCTCTCAAATATGTGATGAATTTAGGGCACTTCCTTGAAAATAGAAACTACAAGAATTTGCAAAAGTCAAACCAAAATTACAGGAAATACTAAATGCTTTGGCTAGTAAATCAATAAAATAAGATAAAAATCCAAGGCTAGAATGTAGAACAGAGCAAACAGATACTAACTCTGATATGGAAGTCACAAAAATAAAGCAAAGCTCAAACACTGAAAATAGGAAACAGAGATGTTCATATATAAAAGATGACATTATAACAATAGGAAGAATAAAAAATATGTTGTTATAGATCTATTATGTGGAGAGGAACACTAGGTGGTACAAATAAATAAAAAAATTGGATTAAATTTAGAAAAATAAGAGTAAAGATTTAGGCAACCATAAAGAAAATTAACAATCTTGCACATCAAAATAAAAAGCAAGAAAAACATGCAGACTTAGCAAATATAAAAAGAAAAAAGATGAAGAAAAACACATAAGGAAAAAAGACTCAGCACATTAAATGGAACAGAGACTACCAAGAACTCATTAAAAAGTCATCAAAATGACAGCAGTAAACTCATACCTATCAATACTTATGCTGAACATAAACGGATTAAACGCACCAATGAAGAGACAGAGAGTAACAGTATGGATTTAAAAAGATGATCCTTCTATATACTGCCTACAAGACGCACACCTTAGACTTAAAGATACAAACAAACTAAAACTCTAAGGGTGGGAACAATATATCAGGTAAAAAAAAAGTTTAAAAAAAGCGGGAGCAGCAATATTAACTTTTGATACAACAGACTTTAAAATGAAATCTACCACAATGGACAAGGAAAGATACTATATGATGATTACAGTATCAACATATTAGCAGGACATAACCATTTACAATATTTACTCACCCAGTGATAAGGCTCCTAAATACATGAGACAAACTGTAACAACATTTAAAAGAGAAAGACAGATCTACAATAATAGTAGGAGACTTCAACACTCCCAAAATAAGCTCAATACAGACAAAGATCTAAATGCCACAATCATCCAACGTTATGGTTCTATACAGTTATAGGAGGCTGTTCTACTGGTTTCTTTCTAGATGGAAGAGAAGAGGGTGGAGAGGAGGGGACAGGTGCTCATTGAGAGGATGCTAGAAATATGGAGTGGAAGAGAGAAATGTGCTGTCACTGGGTGACGAGAGCAGATGGAGCTACAGATAGGCCACCATGAAAAATTAATTTGGACTGTATACTTTCACTTAACCACAATAAAAACAATAAAAAGAAGAAGAGCCAGCCAACTGCTGTTGAAGAAGAGGAAGAAACTATTCTATATCCCACTTTGGTGAGTGTCATCTAGGGTCTTATTTGCTAGCAAACAGCCATCTAAGTAGCATGAATTGGTCCTGATTAGCACAAAAGACATCAAAGACACAAGGGAAATATAAGCCTAGAAGAACTCACCGGTTCCTGTCCACCACTAGTGACCACCCTGACAGGGAATACAACAAAATCCCCCTAACATAACAGGAGAAAAATGGATGTATAGAACTTGAATTCTATTAAAAAGCCCAGACTTGAGGCCCCAATAGACTGGAGGATCCCGAGAAGTCATGGCCCACGGACTCTCTGTTAGTCCTGAACTGAAACCATTCCTGGAACTAACTCTTCAGATAAAGATTGGATTAGTTCATAAAACATAAAATAGTACTGGTAAAGACTGTGCTTCTTGGCTTAAGTAGACATGTAAGGCTAACAGGGCAGCTCCTGTCCAGAGTCAAGATGTGTGGCGGAGGGACAGTGGTTGGTTGAATGGATACAAGTAATACAACTTAGAAAGGAGGAGTGTGCTCTCATAGAGTGGGGAGAGCACTAGAGTTACGTAGCAGTGTGTGTGTGAGTTTTTGTGTGACAAACTGACTTGCACTGTATGCTTCATGTAATGCACAGTATCTCCAAAAAAAAACTAAAAAAATCTTCCTTATCCATAATGCACTACAAAAGAGCTACAAAAATTCGCTTTTGTATTCAAATTTTCTTTTAAACTTGCTGCTTCTGGGAGTTATTCAAAGCATTAAACATCACTGTATTAACCTTCAGTCTGTGGAGGACATAATTTTTTTTTTTTTTTTTTTTTTTTTGGATTTCAGCTGCACTGAGCTGGACTAACTTTGTTACTAGGCAAGAGATCATTTCAGGTACTCATACTTAATGGAAAAGATTTCTCAAATTTTTGAAATAAAAGATTATATAATATGATTGTATATGCAAAGAACCCCAAGGAATCTATAAGTAAGTTACTCAAGCTCATAGAAGAGTTCAGCAAAGTCTCAGGATACAAGATAAACATAAGTAAATCAGTAAGATTCCTTTATACGAACAACGAGACTGTTAAGGAGGAAATTATCAAATCTATACCATTTGTGATAGCCCCTAAGAAGATAAAGTACCTAGGAATTAATCTAACCAGAGAAACAAGAGACCTTTACAAAGAGAACTACAAGCCCTTACTACAAGAAACTAAGAGAGACTTAGATAAATGGAAAAACCTACCCTGCTCATGGATAGGAAGACTTAACATTGTGAAAATGTCTATTTTACCCAAAGCAATTTATTTATATAATGCAATCCCAATACAAGTTCCAGCATCATTTTTTAATGAGATCGAGAAACAAATCACCAATTTTGTTTGGAAAGGGAAGAAGCCCCGGATAAGCAAGGTACTACTAAAGAAGAAGAACACACTGGGAGGCCTCTCATTACCCGACCTTAGAACATACTACACTGCCACAGTGGTCAAAACAGCCTGGTACTGGTACAAGAACAGACAGACTGATCAATGGAACAGAATTGAGACCCCAGAGATGACACCATCTGCCTATGAACAGCTGATATTCGACAAAGGCCCTAAGACATTAAACTGGGGTAAAAACAGTATCTTCAACAAATGGTGCTGGCAAAATTGGTTATCCATCTGTAATAAACTGAATCAAGATCCATATCTTACACCTTATACAAAAACTAACTCCAACTGGATAAAAGACCTAAATATCAAACCTAAAACGATAAAGCTAATCCAAGAAAAGGTAGGAACAACAATGGAAGTTTTAATACACAATGAGGACAGACTCCAAAATCTGTCAAAGAAACCTCAATCAACAGAAGAGAAAGTAGATAAATGGGAACTATTAAGAATCAAACACTTTTGCTCATCCAAAGACTTTAGTAATAGAATTAAAAGAACACCCACAGAGTGGGAAAAAATATTTGGCAACTCTATGTCAGATCGACGCCTGATCTCCATAATCTATAAGATACTACAAAATATCAATAACAAGAAGATAAACCATCCAATTAAGCGATGGGCAAAGGAGATGGACAGACACTTCACTAAAGAGGAGATCCAGGCAGCCAAAAAACACATGCGGACATGTTCACGATCTTTAGCTATTAAAGAAATTCAAATCAAGACAACAATGAGATACCATCTCACCCCAACAAGATTGGCCATGATCCAGAAAACACAAAACAACAAATGCTGGAGAGGCTGTGGAGAAAGTGGGACCCTCCTACACTGTTGGTGGGGTTGCAAAATGGTCCAGCCTCTTTGGAAGGCAATCTGGCGCTTCCTTAAAAAAATGGATATTGATATACCATTTGACCCAGTAATTCCACTACTTGGAATATATCCTACAGATTCAAGGCCTTTCACACCGACGGACACATGCACCAGAATGTTTATTGCGGCACAGTCCACAATAGCAAAAAGGTGGAATCAACCCAGATGCCCAACAATAGAAGAATGGATAGGTAAACTGTGGTACATATACTCAATGGAGCACTACGCAATGATAAAGAATAACGATGATTCCAGGAAACATCTCCTAACCTGGTTTCAACTGGAAGACATTATGTTGAGTGAGAGTAGTCAGCGACAAAAGGACAAATACTGTATGAGACCTCTACGATAAGATCTCAGAAACAGACTCGTGTATAGAAGAAAAGACTCTTTGACAGCTGCAAGGGAGGGGAGGGAGGGAGGGAGGGCGAGGGGGGGAGGGTTTAGTTTAGGTAGTTACTAGAAATCTAGTTGGGAGAAAGCGGTGACAGCACACATTAGGAACAAGAACAACATTAAGTGGACTTCAGCATAACTTGAGTACTCCTTCCATCTTAACTCAATACTGCAAGGATAGAGTAGCTGGGGCGGGGGGCGGGGGACCATGCTCTTAGGCGAATTCCAGGCCAATTGGCACAACTAGCGTTTTGCTAAGAGAGCTCTCTGCACCCCACATTGGTGAGTGGCGTCTGGGGTCTTAAAAGCTGCCAAGCTGCCATCTGAGGACACAGCAAATGGTCCCAACTCAGCAGGAACGGATGCTCACCGAGGGCCAAAATGGCATGTGGTAAAGACAACCGAGAAGACAGAGAGACCCAGAAGAGTGGGTACCTACATCGACCTGGGACTGGAAGAACCGGATGGTGCCCGGCCACCACCAGTGATAGCCATGACGGAGCTCACAGAGAGGAGCCTCACTGGCAACATAAGAATAAAAAGAGGTGCATCATGAGATCTCCACTAAAAGACCTCAATTGATGGTCCGGCGGTTTTGAGGTTCCTCTGAGAGCATGGCCCCCGGCCCTGATGCTGCCCGTTCCCATAAATTATAACAAAGGTCCACTCTTTGGACAGGAATGGAATGGACTTGGCAATGCAGAGTAACCATATGTTGGAAGCACTTTATGGTTCTATACATCTATAGGATATCATCTTGCTGACCTCTGGCTGGAGAAAGGGGAGTGGAAGGAGAGGAGGGGAAAGGAGACTGTTGGGAGGATGAGACGTGTATGGAGCAGAGAGGAAGAGTGTGCAGTCACCGGACAGGGAGAGCAGCGGAAGCTGCATATAGGGGGGCATGTAAATTTACATGTGAATGTACATTTTCACTCAGTTATGTTAAATAAAAATAAAAAAAGATTATATAATAAAATAGCTAAACTCAGCAAATCTAATATTATTTTGAAAGAGCTTCCATATGTCTTTAGAATAACAGGTCTTGGTGCTTAGGATAATTTAATTCTGTAGCAGACTTTTTAAGTCATTTAGTTTGTCACTCAGACTGGAGATTTGTATTCATGATTTTAATTTTTTTGGTAATTAAGTGAAAGTATATAATCCAAATCAATTTTGAATGGCTGCCTATCTGCAGCTCCACCTGTTCTCTTTATCCAGTGACAGTACATTCCTCCTTTTCACTTCCTATTTCTAGCATCCTCTTAATGAGCACCTGTCCCCTCCTCTCCGCCTTCTTTCTCCCATCTAGAAATAAACCAGTAGGACAGTCTTCTATAACTGTATAGAACCATAAAGTACATACACTATACAGTCACACTGTGTCCCCGAGTCCAGTCCAGTCTTGTCTGAAGAGTTGACCTCAGTACTGGCTTCTGGTCAGGGCCAAAAGTAGGTCTAGAGGACAAATAAACTTTATTTGACTTGTTTTTGTGCTTTGCACTTTTTTTCCTCCCTCAAAGACAGAGAAAGGACTATCAATGCTAGTGCTGTGGGACATTTCTTGTTACACAGAAGAGAGAGAAAAGTCATCAGCATAAACCAGAGGGAGTAAGAAAAAATGTAGTGACTCCGAAGTTTGCAGTTTAGGGAGAAGCTTTAGTACAAGTCATGTTTGGGAAGGAGGATCAGCAACCACCCACATTAGTCACATGCATAGGGCTCTACTACTGTGGGCTCTAAGTTGTCAGCATAAACAATGATCTACTTAAACAAAGCATGCTAAGGTTTCAAGTCTCCAAATGTCGGCAATTGAAATGATATCTATTGAGCTTGATTTTATGTACACTGTCTGACATTGAACCTCAAATGAAACTTATTGCCACTAAATTGCTTGAGACTCATAGCAAGCCTATAGGACAGAGTAGGAGTGCCCTTATGGAACTTCCAAGGAGCTCATGATGGAGTTGAACTGCTGATTTTGGCTTAGCTACCAAATGTCGTCTTTTTCATTACATAGCATCAGCATCTTTCCTTTGTCTGTATTTTCACCTTATAAGACTATATTACACCTTTAGCTATATGTTAGCATTCTTTGAACTCTATTTAATTGATTTGTAGATCCTAAGTTAACTGCACAAACTTAGGAAAAACTATAAACATTATGTATAACTTTGAATAAAATTGAATTTAGGGAGAGGAAAATTATTTGGGGAGTCTAAGAATAAAACTTTTCTTGCTCTGAATAAAACAAAAGAGACATTTTTTTTTCAGCTAATTTTCTGTTTTATATTAGGTAGAGGAATGGCTTATTTTTTGAAGCTAAAATGTTGAATATGATTAAGGAGTATAACATGTCCCAGTAGAGGAAGCAATGAAGATTAGTTAGATCCTGGAAAAATAAGATTTAGCCTAAGTATGTGGATATTCCCATTTCCATCGGGTCAATTGAAACTTATAGCTACCCTAAAGGACCAAGAAGAACTGCCCCATAGAGTTTCCAAGGATCCATGGTGGATTGGAATGGCTGACTTTTTGGTTAGCAGCCATCGCACTTAACTAGTAACTCTCGTGGTATAGTGGTTAAGTACTACGTCTGCTAACCATAAGGCTGGCAGTTTGAATCTGCCAGGAACTCCTTGGAAACTCTATGGAGCAGTTCTACTCTGTCCTGTAGGGTTGCCATGAGTCAGAATAGACTCCACAGCAGCAGGTTTGGTTTGGTTGTTTATGTGGATAATACTTGGTAAGCTTGGATACCAGAGCTGGCAAAAAATATTTCTAACTCATCTATTTTATGGAAATTCTACAAAGTCATTTAAAAAGAAACATGAAATTGCTTCTCCAGAAATAAAGCCATATTCCTTCCTTTCTACTCTCAGCCTCTGTCTAATCTA
Organism: Heterohyrax brucei; assembly: GCA_028571685.1. Taxonomy (NCBI): domain Eukaryota; kingdom Metazoa; phylum Chordata; class Mammalia; order Hyracoidea; family Procaviidae; genus Heterohyrax; species Heterohyrax brucei. Next base: position 136,229,694 of record CM053146.1, on the reverse strand, counting down.
TAGGAGTTTGGAAGGAGAAGACAGAAAATGCTGTATGTGTGGAGCAGACATGGATGTGAACTGTGAAACAAGATTCCATATAGCAAGTTTTTGCTACTGACATTCTTCCTAAAAAGGAATTAATATATTCTTCTTCTTTGAAACCAAAATGCCTCCTTTAAGGAAATAAAAATTAAACTTGAGGGTGTAACTGGCCTTCCCCGTAGCATGCATTTAAAGTAAATTAACTGTGTTAATCATATTAACACACTTAACAAATACATACATATATCAAAAAAGAAAATTAAAGAGATGTGGAACACTGTATGAGAAGATAACTCATTAGGGTAGGTGTTTAGCAAGCACCTGAGATTTAATAAGGAGAACCAAAGTCCTAGAGATCCAAGTTTCTCCTTACAGCTTCTTTTGAAGCTTTCTGCCACTAACTGAAAAACCTAACCCAAACCTATTGCCAGGGAGTCAAATCTGACTCCTACTGACTCTTTTAAAACCCTATGGGACAGAGTAGAGCTGTCCCATTGAGTTTCCAAGGCTGTAAAGCTTTATGGAGGCAGACTGCCGTGTCTTTCTTCTTTGGAGCAGCTAGTGATTTTAAACCACTGACATTTTATTTTATTTTTTATTTTTTTTTATTATGACTGAGTGAAAATGTACATTCCCATATAAATTTACATGCCTGCCCAGTGACAGCACACTATTCCTCTCTGCTCCATACATGTCTCATCCTCCCAACAGTCTCCTTTCCCCTCCTCTCCACCCACTCCCCTTCCTCCAGCCAGAGGTCAGCAGGATCATCCTATAGATGCATAGAACCATAAAGTGCATCCAATATATGGTCACTCTGCATCGCCAAGTCCAATCCATTAATGTCCGAAGAGTGGACCTTCGTTATGATTTATGGGCAAGGGCAGCATCAGGGCCAGGGGCCATACTCCCAGGGGAACCCTGAAACTGCTGGACCATCAATTGAGGTCTTTTAGTGGCGATCTAAGGGTGCATCCATTTTTATTCTTATGTTGCCAGTGGGACTCAACTTAGTGAGCTCCATCACGGCTATCACTGGTGGTGGCTGGGCACCATCCAGTTCTTCTGATCCCAAGTCGATGTAGGCACCCACTCATGTGGATCTCTCTATCTTCTGGGTTGTCTTTACCTCATGTAAACCACTGACATTTTAGTTAGCCACTGAGCACAGGATCCTGCTGTCACTTGCCAAACCAAAAAACAGCAAAACAAGGCCAGGCCAATTGGCTGGTTGATTCCAGCTATAGCACCCAATGGGACAGAGGGGAACTGCCCCCACTGTCTTTCTAAGACTGTACAACTTTACGGATGCACAGTCACCTCTTTCTCCTACAGAATGGCTGCAATGTTCACACGGCCGCTCTTCAGTTAGCAGCTGAGCGCGTATGCACACTGCATGGGCAGCAGCATTTCTTTGCTGCTTGCTAGCCTCTATCAACATGGATTGCACTGAATCTTAGATCAGTTTGACTGCTGCAGTGGGCTGAGTTGTGTCCATCTAGAAAGCATATTTCCCATGTCCTAAACTCTGGTGCATGTGAATGGGAACTTATTTGTAAATAGAGTCTCTACAGGTTTTGATTAAGATTTTTTTTAAAAAAAAAATCTTGACATGAGATCATGCTGGATTTAGCATGCACCCTAAATCTAATAACTGATGTCCTTATAAGAGAGAGTTGAGGGAGGTCTGAACCACATACAGAGCCATGTGAAGGGAAAGGTCGAGATTGGAGTGCTGTTTCCACAAGCCAAGGAAGCCTGCAGCCTCCAGAAGCTGGAAGAGGCAAGCAAGGATTCCCTCCTACGGTTTTCAGAGGGTGTGAGGCCCTGCTGGCACCTTGGCTCCCAACTTCCGGCCTTCAGACTTGTGAGGGAATACATTTCTGTTGTTTTAAGCAAACCGATTTGAGGTAATTTATGATCACAACAGTTTTAGGAAACTAAATTATTTGTTAGTAACAAGTAAACCATTGAGAAGTAGAAGTCTCATCTTCTGTGTGCAGACCTGGCTTCATTTTCTACCCAATGGACCTCACAGACAGCTGCAGCTTGTCTGTGGAGGCTTGTGTGTTGCCATGATGCTGAAGAGATTTCAGCAGAAATTTCAGGCTCCGGTGGACTAGGAAATCATCTTAGATTCTACTTCTGAAAATGAGACCCGGAAAACTCTGTGGGTCACAACAGCCAAAAGCACAGTCATGGGGATGGTGCGGGCTGGGGAAGCTTTCGTGTCAGTGGTGTCTGTGTTTAGTCCCACTTTCTGGAATTCGTCCTTAAAGGCCCGAAAGAAAGTGTTCCAAGAAAACCCAAAAGTCACATTGCTCCAAACTCTGAGATAAACAGAAGCCAAATCAGTTCCCTGATTTGGAAGCTTTATAATAATGTTGCATGTACATGGTTGGACCACCCTGTAATGAAAGACTTTTATAAATATATCTTAAAGAATAAACTTTTCTAGAAATAGTGTAAGCCTTTCACTAAAGGAATCAAAAATAAATTAAAAAAACTGTCAAGTATAAAAACATTACATTTAACTTGTGAATTCATTTCTTCACTATGTATGTGTATATTAAAAACTTGCTAAGTACTGATTTTCTAGATAATGAATATAATTTTATTTTAAATCAAAATTATAAAATAACTTTTAATGCACACACATAGGAAAATAGATCACTGACCCTCCCTGAAGACAGTGAGTCCATGATCAGCGGCTAATGGGAAGGTTGGTCTTTTGAACCGTTTGGGCTCTGCACAGGAGAAAGACATCCAGTTCCTTGAAGATTATGTCTTTGGACACCCTATGAAGCAGTTCTACTCTGTTCCTTATGGTCTCTATAAGTCAGAACTGGCTGGATAGAACTTGGTTGAAGTGCCAAGCGATATATTACCCCTTTTAATTTTACTGTTGTTGTGGATTGAACTGTATGCCCCTAAGAATGTGTGTATCAGTTTGGCTTTGCTAGGATTCCCAGTAATATGACCGTCTACCATCTTTTCATTTGATGTGATTATTTGTGTGTTGTAAATTCTATCACTATAGTTTAATAATAGGGATGAGCAGCAGTCATATTCATGAGGTATGTAAGGTTGAACAGCATCTGATGCCAATCTATTTTGATATGTAAAAGGAAGAAGTTAGTAGAGGGACATGAGGGTGTCATGTCCCTCGGAGCAGAACATGTCCACTGGACCTGAGGTTCCTGTGCTGAGATGCTCCCAGACAGAGGAAAGACATGCACTGCAAGGACGTTCCAGCAGAGCCCATCAGGAGAACTTCGCCTGGATCCAGTGACCTGAACTCAAACACCTAGCCTGCTGGACTGTGAGAGAGTAAACTTCTATTTTTGTGCCGTCTACTGGTGACATTTCTGTTGTAGTTGCACTAAATGACCAAGACAACTACTGTTTCCCCTGAATGGTTGAAAGAAGGAAAAAAACAAACAAAAAAAAGAGATTTTTGTTTTAATGAGGACAAATAGGAGCTTATTGTAAATTTCCCATCCTATCTCAGTGGGATTGGCTTCATAAAGAAAAAAAAAAGGAAATATTTTGCCTTTAATAAATTGCACGAATATTAGTGTATCAGACACTTGAAGTTAAGAAATTCTGTGTCTCAAGATGGTTGTGCCAGACTTCATGTTCTGTTGCACGTATCTTTCACAAGACATCTATTGCTGTAGCCATCTTTGTAGTATCTCAAAAATTTTTTCTCGTGCTTGAATTAATTCAGCTGAATCAGAAGACTGGGGTTCCATTATATCTGCACAGTGTTCTCCACCTAAAAAGAGGAACAGAAATGTTAGGTCTACACAAACAACACTCAAGGACCAGAAGTCCTTAATCCCTGCCTGTCCTGAACCCTGACCAAACAAACTGCCGCTATCTGTGCCCATCCTTCAGTGGTGCTGATTTAATTAGTCTGGGGTGGGGATGGGTGTCAGCACTTTTCAAAAGTTGGTTAAATGTTGACAGAAATGTGCAGGCGTCATCAAGAATGAGAATTAACTTATTAATAATGGGATTCAAATCAAAGAAGTAAGATTCTTTGTAAATTAAGATTGGGTACATATGTAACACTTATGAAAGTGAATTATTGTTGTTTCTAAGCAATCCTGTGCTCCAGACTAGTGAATGTTCCGGGAAATGATTAAGGTAGTAGATTTAGAGAAAAAAGTTTTGTTTACTTTTTCTTCAAATTAAGTGTGATAAAACTTCATTTCCATAGAAGGAGATTCCAGCTTCTGTATCTCAATGAGTGTGCTTTTAGGAAGTGTTTCCTGCAGGCTACTGTAGTCACACTATACTGGCTCTGAGCACTGATTGTTCAATTTTCAGAAATTTTGCAAGTTCACTGTTTGAGCTTGACATTGACCACAGTAGTATTGTTTACACTATGAAACTTGATAGATGCTACAAATCAGAGCTTTTTTTTTTGGTTCCTTACAGATAGTGGGCTAATAAACACATGACATATGAGAGTAAGTTTAAAGAAGATGAAGTCTGATGAGGAGTTAAGTACTTGTGAGACACTTAATTTTAAAGACGTGGAACATGAGCCTAAGAAGGGTTAAGTGACTTATCAAGAACATTTCGGGTAGGTCTAAGGACTGAGTCCCACTCATCAGAGCACCTGTAACACTTTCGGCTTTGTAACTAATGTGGTCTAAAGTGACCTGAGGGTTTTACAAATAAGCATCTCTCCAAACTAAAAACCAAAACAAAATGAAACAGAACAGTGTGCATACGGTCAGTTCCAACTCATGGCGACTCTGTATGATTCAGAAGATAATTCTGCTGTGTAAGATTTTCCGTGCCTGTCATCTTCTGAATATGGGTCACTAAGTCATTGCTCTGAGGCACCACCAGCCTTTCAGTTGGTAGCTGAGTGCTGAACGGTTGTGCTACCCGGGTGCCTGATTTCTGTTAAGGACCAAAAATTATGTAGTGACAGTGGCACATCTGTTGCCTCGAAGGCCATGGGTTGGTTTTATGAGTTTATGGCACATCCAGACAATGGACTGCTAAAAAACCCAAACCCATTGCTGACGAGTCTATTCTGTTGCTCAGAAAAGCTATAGGAGAGATTAGAATTGCCCCATAGAGTTTCCAAGGAGCACCTGCTGGATTTGAACTTCTAACCTTTTGGTTTGCAGCTGCACTTAACCACTATACCACCAGGGTTTCCAAATAGAGTGCTACTTATGCACTAAAAAATACAAGACAGTCCTGTGTCATGGGATGGAAAGATCTCCAGAGTATAAGGATAACAGAAACAATCAGGCAGTAGGGAAATGTGTATAATAAGCAATGTGGTTTTTGGTTTGTTTTTTTTTGCAACAGGAGAAAGAAGAATATACGTGATTGTGTTTGCAAATTGAGAAGCAATGGAAAAATGAACAGGAAACTACCAAAGATGACTCCCTATCTGGTAAGGGGTGAAAAAGAATAAGAAGTGTAAATCTTTTGTCTGTGAGAAAGCAGTGAAGGCCTTGACGACTGACAGATAGTAACAAACCGGAGTGTTTCCCTATAATTATGCCTATGATGAGACCAGGCACAAGAAAGACCACCATGTAATCACATCTGAACATAGGCTAAAAAAGGCCACTCTGCAAACACAAGGAGTCACTGGGTGGTGCAATCTGTTAGGTGTTTGGCTACTAACTGAAAGGTAGGTGATTTGGTCTAAAGTCACACCTTGGAAGAAAGGCTGTGTGATCTGATTTCAGAGGGTTGCTTGTGTTCAAACCCTGTGGTACACACTTATTCTGTGAGGTATATGATTGTCACCAGTCAGAGTTGGAGCTCCTTACTATTATGCACCAAAAAGTAACAAACCAGCCACTCTCCATGCTAACCTGAGTAGCTATCACTTTTCTACCATGGCAAGTTTGACCTTGCCACTTTTTATTCTTCCAGCCCACTAAGTAAAGATTACTACAATTCTCAGTCACTGAATTGACCCCACTGTCTTAGGGAATTTAACTTGGGTCAATGGCCAAATGTGAATTTCCCAACTTGGGCAATAATATTTCTGACACATGGTGAATTATGAATATCCAAGAATTCCTAATGAAATTCTTGATAGGAAAAATATAGGTTATTATGTCAATTTATTTTTGTTATGTCTAATAAAATGAGTCTTAAAAGTATTTTCAAGGAGCACAAAAAGGTAACTGAATGCAATACTAGTTAAAAATGGCATAAGAAGGAGACTTTTTAAAGGAGATAAAATACAAGGCAGTTATCTACAAAATCTGGCTGGAGATTTGAACTCTTCTTTAGGTGGGGATAAGTGAGTTTCTCTTCAGCCAGTATAAGCAACCTGAAGGTAACACTGTGACCTCCTTGCCAAGTTCTGCTACCTTTGTTTTTAGAATAGAGTAAATCACATATTTCCTTCAGCACACAGTTTCTAAACATCAACTGCTTACTAACTGAAAGGTTGGTGATTTGGTCTAAAGTCACACCTTGGAAGAAAGGCAGTGTGATCTGCTTTCAGAGGGTTGCATGTGTTCAAACCCTGTGAATGAGATCCAGTCCTAGCTATCAAGGAATTTGCTCCCTAGAGGGTAAATCCTGAGCTTCTCCTTCTATCAGGTTTCAATGGTTTGGATTCAGGAAAGCTCTCTACACAATTACTTCCTCAGTGCCTGTCTCCCGTGTTTGAGTAGTAAGTAGCTCCTGGGGCTGCAGGAACTATGTAGACCCTTACACACCTAGTGCTAAGCACAGCCTCTGATGCAAGTGAACAGTCTGTAAATATTTTAATTGAATTAATTTAAGTGCTTCTTCCTAAATGCCATGATAAAGAAGAATTTGCCATGATTTCGAAGGTCTATTAGAAAGCATAAGAAATTGTGTCTCCAAAAACCTTAAGAGGCATGTGGCACAATCGTTAAGGAGCAAGGCTTTGGGGAGACTTCTTGTCTTTGACTTCAGGTCTCTCCGCTCATCGCACAGTCAGTCTGAGGTCAGTTGATTTAATGTCTGCGTGAGTCCCTTGATGGTGCAAATGGCTACCATGCTCGGCTGCCACTGAAACTTTGGATGTTCTGTGACTCAGAAAACTTGTATAGTGTTCTTGTTGTCCTATGGATGCCTATCCCAAGTCATTTGGCTCAACTTCCTTAAAGTTGCCATTTAGTGAGCAATTGCTGTGTGTCAGGCTCTGTACTGAGTAGTTTACACCTATCATCTTATTGAAAATACAGTCACATAGTGAATCTGTCAGGTCGTCATAGTGTCACATTGTGGTGACTTGTGTATTGCTATGGTGCTGGAAACTATACTGCTGATATTTCAGAAGCAAACAGGGACACCCATAGAGGGCAGTTTTCAGTGGAGCTTCTAGACTAAACCAGGGGAAAAAGGTCAGATGATATACTTGTGGAAAGTAGCTAATGAAAACTCTATGTATCACAACAGAATGTTATCTGATATATGCTGGAAGATGAGGCCCCAACATGGGAAGCAGCAACACACTCAAGCGTGTCAAAAATTATGAGGATGGCACAGTAACCACCAGCATACTGTTCTACCGTATGTGGGGTTGCCATGAGATGGAGCCTACTTGATGACAACCAACAACAACAACATAGTTTATGTATGTCCCTTACATTGTGTAATACATGATATGTTCTTTGGAACCAAATTTACAGTTTCTTTTAGGGCAACATACATCACTTGCTCTTGAATACGAGAGAAATAACAGTCAAAGTGAGACTGCAGCAATTGCTTGTGCCCATGTCACAGTTAAAGTGAACATCCTTGACCTTCATATGTCAATGGGATTGTGATTCACAAATGAACGTTGTCTGATCCATCTTCATGGCAAAATGGTACCAGTTCCTTCTGGAGAGATACCAGAAAACCAGAAAGTCCCCCAAAACTTCACATTTTCTAGAAGCACCCCAGATCATTTAAAGAATTCATTAAGTCACATTTCTTTTCCTTTGTGTTAAGCTGTTGACACAATCATCCCACTCAGTTCTTTGAGATATCAGTTAAATTAATCCATAAAGGGATAGTAGTTTCCATTAAGAAATGATCTACTCTCTAAGATCTATGAAGAGGCAAGAAAAATCAAAGAACAAAGTTTAAATTTTGTCCCTATTGAGGTGACGTTTATGCTGTTTACTCTCTTGAAAAACAAGAAGGGGAAATGAGGTTTTCTTGACGCTAAAGTTGTATTTACTGACCCAAATGATATAAAATGAGTATCAGCTTCTGATAAGCCACTGACCTTCCCCAACAAGAAACTGTGTTAGGACCTCATCTCTAGTTGAAACCATAGAAAAAGTACGTTCTCTTGTTTTCATTAGAAAAACAAAATGACATTTTGCTGCTTCTTATAAGAGACACATCGGGGCCATCATTTGGTTACTTTGTCGTTACCATGTAGGTGCACACAGACACACAGTAAGAGTGAGAATTTGCCAAGTAAGTTGAAGAAAGAATAGATGAGGGATGCCAGCTAGATGACTTTTGAACTGTTTCCGGTGAAAGCACAGTGGAACTTTAGGGATGAGTACGAGGCGTTTGACAGTGCTCTTGATTTGAGCTGGATACATGTAAAAATGGATTTTCCAGCCAAGGAAATTTTTCTAACTCTTGCTGCCAAGTCTCTAAACCAACTGCATTTTCCCAGATCTTTCAGTGCATTGCTCCTTTTGTAGCACAATATATGTGAATGTCAGTTCAGTATGTGCTGACTGCACCCTTTCCTTTCCTGCTTCCCTCAGTATTTGGGTCCACAACTTTATTGTCTTCTCCAGGAACTTTGCTTATTCTCTTCCACCAACTCCCAGATGACATGTCTATCCTTTCTGTGTCTGTTCATTAACCCCTTCAATTTTAGTGGACTTTTTTTTTCACTTTTACTGAATCATCCAGAATTGCCCACAATGAGAAGGTCCAGTTCATTAATTCCAGTGGCTGTTTTGCTTGAAATCACAGTAACATTCTACCTGACTCCCCAAATCTTGGATTACTGTGTTCCCTGTTGACCCAACATTATTTTGAATTTCCAGAAACCTCTCTGCCTACTTCAGTTTCTTTTTCTGAACTTTTAATTTTGGAATAATTGAAGGCTTCCAACTAGGCCCCACCATCTTCTTCCAGAACATTATTTTCCACGGCTGTCTCACGTGTCCACGAACTACCTGTCAGTATGGCATACTTCGGTGGCTTGTGTGTTGCTAGGGTGCTGAAAGCTATGCCATTTGTGATTTAAGTAAATTCATATTTCATATTTGCAGCACACGGAGTCTTACAATTTGAAGTGTCAATACTGGTTCCAGGAGATGACAGCAGTTAAATTAAATGCCTCAAATTTTGTCATGGATCAGATCTCCCTAAGTCAAGACAACTGGTGTATTCAACTGCTTATTCAACTTTTACATTAAAAATTTCATTAGCATCTCAAATTCAGTATGCTTAGAACTGGACTCCTTATCTTTCTCTATGACTTTCTCTCCACTATATTCTAAGTCTTGGCCTTCCTAAATCTATTTCTTGCCCAGTATATGCCATCTCAGGAAATAGTTCTACCATCCTCCCACCTAAGTAAGTATGAACTTAAGTCTCTCACTTTGTACTCATTCTTTGTTCACCTTCTTTATCCAGTCAGTCATTTCATCTCTCCTGTAACCTTGGTGTCATAGCAGTTAATACCTTAGCCGCTAACCGAAAGATTGGCTATTCAAAGTACCAACTGCTCCTCAGAAACTCTATGGGAAAGTTCTGCTTTGACTTACAAGTAGGGTGGATATAAGCCGGTATAGTTTGGGTGACAATGGGTTTGTTTTCTGTCTGTTTGGTAAGCACCTTACTGGGCTCATGCAGTCAGCCACTGATTTCTAAATATTGTTTCACTACTCTACTGCAAAGAACTCTTAGTAGTGTCCCAGATCTACTCTCTCCTGCAGTTAAAGTTCTACAGTGCAAGTGGAATGTTTCTCAACATGTACAACATATTCATTCTCTTACTTAAAACTCTAAAATTACCTTCCATTTCTCACTTATTATTCCCCAAATTCTTAAATCAACCACAAGTCTCTATGGGATAAGCACCGTTTCTTTTCTCTCCTTCTAGCTTCTGTTTCTGGCCAAACTGGTAACTTCTGAATCTTCCACTAGGCCAAGCTCATTTCACCTTGATGGTCTTACAGCTTTATATACTGCGTCTTCTCCATATCCACAAAACTCTATATCATTTAGATTTCAATTGAAAATTATTCTCCTTAAATTTGTTCTCCTTAACCTCCTTAATCGCCTCACTAGATTATCCGAAACTGCTTTATTTCTTTGTTAAAAAGTAAAAGAGTAACACACCCCCCAAAACAATGAGAACAACAGCAGAAAAGTTCTCTACTTTGTATGCACCTTTTTTTCTGCACTGAGTAGTACTTGTTTAAAGTTTTCTATTTTAGATGCCAGCATAATGAAAATATACTAACCAAACCCCCTGTTCTCAAGTCGATTCCGGCTCACAGCAACTCTACAGACAGTGTAGAACAGCCCCATAGCGTTTCTGGAGCACCTGGTAGATTTGAACTGCTGACCTTCTGATTAGCTGCCATAGCACTTAACCACTATGTAGCTCATTAGTGAATACTAACTGAGCTACCTATGGCCTGCTTTAAAGTATTTTGTGTTTTATGTCTATCGTAATATCAAAATCAATTTATTAGTGTCACTATTGTTAGGTACTCTCAAGTCAGCTCCCAAGTCATGCTGACCACACACACAACAGAAGTGAGTGGTCCCTGGTCCTGTGTCATCCTCCTGACCAGTTGCAGACTGGTCTATTGTGGTACATAAGGATTTCATGGGTTTATTTCTGGAAGTAGATTGCCACACAGTTCTACACAGTTTGTCTTAGTTTAGCCTGGAAACTTCCCTGAAACCTGTTTAGCATCATAAACACACACAGTGCTCCACTGGCAGACAGGACGTGGATCCAGACCAAGTCCATTGGCTGGCAATCCAACCAGGTCTCCCTCACTGAAGGCTAAATTTCAACCACTGAACCACCATTGCCGCTGTCATTTATTGTTACTTGGCAATAGTTTCTACCTATCTGTAGGTCTGTGACCCTTCAAAACTGTGTTACCTTCAATGAAGACAGCAGGCAAATCTTCACTGATATCTTTTGTGATTCCCAGAGCGTGCCAGGGATCATTGGAACCATTGGAAAAAATAATTTTACTTCCGGTTATGTGGAAGCCACCATAGTAGTTGTTGGTGGCATTAACACGCCAAGTCACAAAATCTCTGCTGAACATAGGGCCAAAGATATCGGAACATTGCAAGATGTAGTACCTGCAGAGAAAATGAGAGAAAATTTCAGTTCTGGAAAACAAGATTGAGGAGTGTAGGAAAGGTCTTTGTGGAAAGAGTGTGGTGGTGATCTGTTTGTTGGTTTCAGTTGGCATGTTTTCCTCTGAGAATCTGTGCTCCTTAAAGTAGCTAAAAGAATTTCTACAGCATAGGAAAGAAATTACCTATTTATCTATCTGGTTTACCTACTCCTTTTCTTATATTTGGTAATAGTTAAGCATGGAAGGATGTGGTCAGAAAAATTCTTCTCTATCTCTAACTTGGCCAATGCAATCACAAGCCTCAGTAAAGCTACTGTAGTCACCATGGGCTGCTGTTCCCTGAATTCAAAGAAAGCGGAAAAATCCATTCTTTGCCTTCCATAGGAACACACACTTCACCGTGGACCAGTAACTACTGAGAGAGGAAGAAAGCTCAATGCATAACCTGCCTGGATGTTAAGGAAAAAGAGAGAATAGAGACACTGAGAGCCAGAGACTGCCTCCAGTGGCTGGAGGGGTACCCCAACACTTCTCCACAAATGCATTTTCAGTTGGTTCATCCTGAAGGGTCTGGAACCCAAAAGAAAGTCTGAAGAAGAGAGCCAAGAAAAAAGAAAGGTTTCCTCTCACATGTCTCAGAAGCAAAAATTATATGCAAAAGATCAAAGGGTTGAAAAGGTAGATGGGCCTTCTCTCCACTCTGGTAGAGCAGACAGTAAACGAAGTGAGGCTACAATAGACATTTGTCACTATACAGGGACCTTCACAATAGAGATTCTGCTCTTGAAAAGTGTGGTCCAGTTAATACACTTTGCTTTGACCCTGGCCCCTAGGGTTGCCATGAGTCGGCTCTGACTCGACGGCACTTAGCTGGCTTGATTGAGTCATAGCTCCATCCTTCATTAGGGAATTTGTGGGCTTGAGGACTTTGATAAGAGAAATTATATGTTCCAAGTTCATACTTTGTCCCCCAACATTACACTTTTATCATGATTTTATCTTCCAAGATATCTTTCTATATTACAATAGCTATGCATTTTTTTTAAATAAAGCATCTGCACAAACACATACTCATAAAAAAATCCCTCTCTTCTAATTTTCAGTATAAAATGGCCTTTAAATTTCTCCAATTCAGGAAGAATATCTTTTCTTTTAGTGCAGTAAGCATGAACAAAGAATCGTAAATCAGTGAGAATAAATTTGGCTAAGGTGCGAGAACAGGCAGTGTTTCGTTTTGTTGTCCACACGGTGCTGTGTCTGAATCCATTTGATGGCACTGAAAATAAAAAGTGAGATACATCAAGCTTCACACAACCAGCAGATCTTGGCTAACCTGAATTCAAAAGAGATAGACAACTTGCTTTCTTTTATCTGCAACTTTCCTGTCATTTAATTGGATTTAAAACAACAGCAGCAACAACAACAAAAAAAACCCAAACACAGTCATACACATGTACATACACAAAATACTTTCTTGGTAAGAGTATTAAAATGATCTTTTAATGATAAAAAGTAAAACTGAGTCTACTAGTGTATTTAATACTATTAACCCTCTAAAACTTACAGTCTGTTTTCCATAAGATACTACATACAGTATCCAGAAATCTGAGCTTAGTTCTGTATAACATATTGGAATATTTTTGATTTCTCAAATTTCCATCCAGGAGATGAGCCATTCTAGTTAGTTTATTCTTCTATTTAAATATAGTAAAACAAAACAAAACCCTGTAATCATGATTTCTAGTGACAAACTTAATTCATCGCAGAGCTTTACCTGAGAGGCATTCCAGAGAAGGGCTGCTTTTCTGAATCTGTAGTTGAAAAGAAGCCAAATTCTGTGCAACGCTGATAGTACCATTGCCTGTCTAGAAAGCAAAATATAGTTGACTTAATCAGAAAATATATTTTTGTTCATAACCAAATAAAAACTCAAAAAAGTTAGCTAATTTACATGATGCTCCTGACCTTCTAATAAAAATTTGATCTCATCACTGTTAACTTTATTTTTGTAGTGTCCAACATTACCACACCAAGAACTGAAACTACATCCAGTGAGGAGATGCTGGCGGGGACTCCACCTCCTCTTGAAGTCAGTCCTCTCTCAGTCACCAGAGAACCATCTCTAGGGCTTCTTAGATCTGTCTCACTGTCTATCCTCTATTTCCAGTCTCTGTGGGAATACATTCCTTTCACTCTGCTTCATCCTTAGTTATCTCCCTCTTAGAAAGCCCCAGCCCATTTTTTGAAAAGCTTCTTTGAAGAAGAGATGGACACTAGATGCTCCTGTGTTTTCCTCTCTTCTTAATCTCAGTCATGCTGTGACTGTAGTGACCTCCCCAGAGGTCACCAATATTGGTAGGATGACTATATCAATGGCTGAAATTATGACTAATAGCTTAGAAGTTCGGTATACAGAAAGCATAGCAGCTACATCAAGGATTAATGTCTTTGAGTAATTTATCATCTTTTTTTATAGTTAACATATAAATTTTCCATTTGCCAAGCATCCCATCTCTTACTAGTCCACTACCTAGAAGTATTTTCATAAGTGCCCTAATGTCCAAATTTTTAATATGTTGCTGTAAAAAATTAGCATAATTAACTTACAAAAATTCTTTGAGAGAGTGGAGTAGGAGGTCCCAGTTGGGAAGCAAAGAAGACATGCATAATTTACATGCATAAAAATATGATAGCTAACATGTTGCCTTACGAAACAATTATAGTGGAGATAACTTGAAGTTGTTATCATATGGTGTTTCAAATAGGTTAGTAGACAAGAGAAAGCCCCTGGGTGATGTAAATGATTTGCGCTCAACTATAAACCAAAGAGAGGCAATTTGACCCCATTCAACAGTGCCACCAAAGAAAGGCCTAACAATCTGCTTCTGAAAAGATTACAATTCAGAAAACTCTGTAGTACAGTTCTACTCTGAATTCTAGGGAATCAACTTGAAGGCAACACACTAGGTCATTTTAGAATACAATCAGTTTGAAAATGGCCTATATGGAATTTAAAGTAGGGTGAGTTACTTTCTTGGCTTCAGTGATGCTTTCTTAATATTGAAAAATACTAAGGGGCAGCTTTTTTTTTATTCTGCATGTTGTAATCCTGAGCATTTGGTATCTCTCTGCCTCTCTTATCAAAGTGGTTTGATCTGTGTATGTCCAACTCATAGACATATTCACTTTCTCTTTCTGTCCTTAAAGTAAAACCCTTAGCTGTGGTTTTTTCATAGTTTTTCACAAGGCTTAACGAAGTCTCACAATTTCACGAATGTTTAATTTATAGTATTGTGCTCATATTTCTCAACTCCAAAATGAAAATTTTACATTTTTACCAGAAAAAAATTCATCAGTAGCAGTATTTATCTTAAAGGCAGTGTCAGCGAGGAATTCCACAAAACCACTGTAACTTGAGTGCAGGCAAGGTTGGTTCCTAATCTGAAGTAGTAGAGATTGAAAGTTTTTGAATCTGTCATACGGTGAACCGAAGGAAGTGTTAGTCATCTGGTCACATAGGGCATCAATACCAGTCTTAATTTCTTCTCCCTGTAAGACCAAAATTCGTATTATTCTATGAGAATACTTTTGATGACCTTAATTTCACTTCAAATTGTGTCTGCCTCTAAAAATTCTTTTAAATGCTCTAAGTGATTGTTTGTATTCAAATAAGCTATAAATATTCTCTAGCGGCTTCCCCCAGAGATCAGCTCCAGAAAAAAATCAACTCATATAGTCCTTTAGAAGCAAGTCATCATTCTTCGTGCAAGACACAGAGCTCAATAAAGCATTTGTATTAACAAGAGTTTGTTTTTTTTTTCCTTTCAGGTCAGCATTTCATTTGAAAGCATTTACAAACAAGAAATCTTTGACTTAGTACGCACTAACTTTCTGAGCAGTACTAAAATCTTTGTGAAGTGTAAAAGATAAGAACCAAAGCTTTGCAAAGATCCAAGCAATTGAAGAAAACAAATACATACAATAGAAAACAGTAATGAACTACTCCAGAAATTCTGAGAGTAAATGAGGACTAGTATCTTGAGAAAAGTCTTCTTGAGAAAGAACAAATTAAGGTGGACTTTGAAGACTGTATAAGATTTTAACAGAGGTAACTGGAGGGTATTTGTATAATTAACTAAAGAAAAGTATTTAGAATAGAGCAAGTAATAGAAATTAAGGTTTACTAGTTATTACCAGAGGAAAGGGGGGACAGAGAAAGGGGAGAACCATTGTTTAGGTAGTATAAAATTTTCATTTCTGGAGGTGCAGTATTTGCCAAGGAATACTGGTGTTGCTTTTACAATATGCTTGCTGTGATTGCTTTTACTGAATTGTACATGTAAAAGTGTGGAACTGGCAAATACCATGTTTATTATATTTTTACAACCATAAAAGTTAAAAAGTAAGAAAGGGCAGAGCATTGTAGTCAGGGGGAACAGTATGTCTGAAGAAGTGGTGGCAGGGATGCACGCTGTTTAAGAGTATGACCAAACAGACATCGATGTGTGAAAACTTGAATTAGCTATGTATCTGAGCCTCAGTTTGCACGTGTGCTCAATGAGGGAAATAAGAATAAGATATTTAGATTAACATGTAATTTGCTGTGAGCATTAAGTAAAAGCAGCTCCTAGGAGAGTATCTAGAACAAAGGTTATTCAATGAAAACTGCATTGTTAATATAATGATTGTATTTTTTACTCCACTTTTAATTTAATTTTAAAATTGTGGTAATTATATACATGACCTTACTGAAAACCTACAATATGAAGAAAACACAACCTTCCCTGCTGAAAGTGAAGAGGAATTGAGGCACTTGGTGGTGAAGATCAAAGACTACAGTATGAATTATACCACAACATAAAGAAAACAAGAGTCCTTGCAACTGGACCAACAAGCAACATAATGATACATGGAGAAATACTTCATCTCCAGAAACAAAAAGGAGGATACAACCACATTAAATATTTACACACCCAATGACAAAGCTGCTAAATACATCAAATGAACCCTAATATCATTGAAAAGTGAGATAGACAGCTCCACAATAAAGTAGACTTCAATACACTACTTTCAGTGATGGACAGAAGAGCTAGAAAGAAGTTCAGTAAAGACACAGAAGACCAATTCAACCTCATAGACATAACATGACACTCTACCCATCAACAGACAAACATACCTTCTTTTACAACGTGTATGGAACATTTTTCAGAATATATTCCATGAGATGCTAGAAAACAATTGTTAACAAAATTCAAAGCATTGAAATATTCCAAAGTGTCTTTTTGGGCCATAAAGTCATAAAAGTGTAATTAAAAAGCAGAAAATCAGGGTTGGGGGGGACCAAACACACTGAAACTGAAGAACATCTTGCTCAAAAACTAAGAAATCAAGGATGGAATAAATAACTGCATAGACCCAATTGAGAATGAAACCACATCCTACCAGAACACATGCAACACAGGAAAAGTAGTCATCAGAGGTCTAGTTGTCTCAATAAATGCACACATCCAGAAGAAGACAGGGCCCAAATCAAAGAATTAACCCTACAACTCAAACAGATGTAAAGACAGCAGCAAAAGGAGCTGTTGATCACTGGAATGAAAAACAAATTAGAGCAGATTTAAGTGAATTAGATAATAGAGAAACAAATGAAAGAGTTAACAAGACCAAAGATGATTCTTTGAAAAGATCAACAAAATTGATAAACTGTTGACCATACTGGCCAAAGAAAATTAGGATAAGTGGCAAATAACCCAAATAAAAAATGAGATTGGTAGCATCACAACAGACTCGACCGAAATTAAGATAAAAAAAACTCATAACCATTTGCACATGCACAAACTGAGGCTCTGATAGGTAGCTAATTCAACTTTTCACACATCCATGTCTGTTTGGTCATCAAAATTTTTAAAAATCGTAACAGAATACTATGAAAAATTGTACTCTTGCATGTTGAAATCATACAAGTTGAAAACCTAGAAGAAACAGATACACGTCTAGAAATGTACCACCGAATTAAACTCACATAAACAGATGCAGAACAACTAAAGAAATTCATAAGAAAAAAAACAGATGGAAAATGTAATGACAAAACTCACAACCCAAAACTGCCCTGGCCCTCATGGCTTCACTGGAGAATTCTGCTCAACTTTCAGAGAAGAGTTAACACCACTATTCCTAAAAGTATTTCAGAGCATAGAAAATGATGGAATACTATTAAATTCATTCTGTGATGCCAGCATAACTCTGATACCCAAACTGGGTAAAGACACAATAAGGAAAAATTAAAGATGAGTATCTCCCATTAACACAGATGCAAAAATCCTCAACAAAACTTTAGCCAATAAAATTCAACAACATATCCAAAATGGTTCGCAATTACTAACTGTGATTCACACCAGGAATACAGGAGTGATGCAACCTTGTGGGGATGTGCGTGTCTGGAAAGAATGTAAAATCCCGCTTACCTCACCTGGTCTGTATTTAGATAGGGACTTATCTTAAGAACGGCAAAAACCTGGCAAAAGCCCTTGAGGCAAGTTTTGTCTCAGTGTACTGGAAGACTGGTAGGTGCTGAAAGCAGCACTCACTGACAAAAGCTCAAGGACTTTCTCTTCTCCTCTCCCTGTGAATGCCTCTTCTTTTGAAGTAAGAAACACTAATAAAATGCCTTTTCTCACTTTCCCAGCAGAATAGATGTTTACTTCGCTGAATAAAAGCTGGTAGGTTAAACAAACTGGTGTCAGTCTCTACTCTCAGGAGGCTGCCCCTTTTCTGCACACAGCACACTAAAAGTTTATTGTCAGCGTGATTTTTTTCAATCTTGGCCTCTCAAACACATCACACCCGAAAGTGGAGTCCCATTTCACACCAGTAAGTGGTGTCCCATGTTAATCACACCAGCGGCTGGTGTCCTGCATGAATCACACCAGCAGCTGGTGTCCCATATGAAGCGCACCAACAGATGGTGCCCCATGTGAGGGATGACTGAGAAGACAATTGAGGATCCCATAGCTCCAGAGATAAAAAGGACACACATCAGGGTAGGTACCTACAAGGCTCTTGAAGCCATCTCTGGAGCTCTCAGGGCAGAACAGTCTTGCTTCTTGCTTTGCTATGGGCAACTCTCTTTCCTCAGAGCAAAAGCAGCACAAGGCTCAGCTGCAGGTTCTCTTGTGTGCAGCTGGGGCTGATATTTCTGATCCTGCATTACTTTTGCTTCTTCAGACTATTTGGTGTAGGTGTTCCGGTATCCTCCTCAGGGAAGTCTTGATTTGGATGATTGGGAAAAGATAGGAGTGGCTTTAAGTTGTTCTTTGGGACCTGGCCACTCTCAAAATTTGATTATATGGAATCACTGTCGTTGTGCCCTGTCCCTGGTACAGTCTAACACACAAATGTAAGGAGCTGTCCTCTCCCCCTCCGGAGCCTGTTTTCTCCAGTACCCACAGCGGCTCCACTTAAACCTCCCGAGTTTGACTTTCTGATGGAGAAATGTTTGCGGGAGGAACAAGAATCAGAGGGTCCCCAGGCCTTCTCTGTCATTCCTCGGGGAGGAACTCCACTGTATGATTCTTTGCCTTTTCAGGTTTTCAAGGAATTTACCTGAAGTATCTGAGAGAATGGCTTACAAATTTCCTTTACCAAAGGGATAGTTGAATCTATTGGCACTAGTTACGAGACGACTCCTTGGGATTGGAACGCCTTAATGAAAACAGTTCTGACTCCTGCTCAAATGAGTATATGGCTTGTAGAATACAGAGATACCTGCACTTTCCAGTCCATTGACAATCTTAGTAATAACATTCCAGTCAGTCTTGATATGCTTGTTGGAGCTGGTGATTTCGTAATCCTCACACTCAGTCAGTGTAATCGCTTACTCTTCTCTCAGGCTTCTCAGGCAGCCTGTAAAGCATGGACAAAAATCCCTAATACGCAACACCCTACCTTGTCCTTTGCGAATATTCAACAGAAGCCTACTGAGCCTTATATTGATTTTGTTAATCGACTTCAAGAGGCCCTAAGCAGGCAAATCTATAATCTTCAAGCAGCTGAGGTATTGGTTCTTCAACTGGCCTTTGAAAATGCTAATACTGATTGCAAAAAGGTTTTGGCTCCACTTAATGTCCCCAAAGCATAACATTGCTGAAATGATACATGCATGCCAAAACACTGGCCCTGAGACCCATAAGGCTGAGGTCTTGGCAGCTGCTCTCCGTCCCCCTAAGGGTTATAAATGTGGAAAAGAAGATCATCTCCACAAGGAATACTCTAGGAGGAATGCTGGTTTTATTTGACCCCCTAAAAGATGCCCAAAATGTAATAGAGGTTTTCACTGGGCCAACCAATGTCACTCCAGTTTTATTGCTGGTGATGAAATGAATCTGGGAAACAGGAGGAGTGGCCCTGGCTCTTGTGCCCGGAGACAGTTTGAGAGCCCAGTGAAGAGGGACAGTCAGAGAGTAACTTGGAATGTAGAGGCTCCAGAGTGGGAGCCCCAGGAAGAGAAAAAAAAAAGGAGTACAAAATTTGAGAGCTGCCGCACAAGGTAGCTCTGATCTAGATTTGCCATTGGGTGAGAATGTTGTTGTAAGTGAAGCAGGAAAAGTGTATGTGGTTAAGACAGAGGTGTGGGGACCACTTCCTCAAAATGTTGTAAGACTTAACATTTGTTGTTCAAGTGTCTCAGCTCAAGGCATCCAAATCTTACCTGGAGTGATAGATTCCGATTATGAGGGACAAATTAAAACTATGTTAACAACTTCTGCTTATCAAACTTTCAAATGAGGAGATCTGGTAACTCAAATTCTCCTCCTCCCCATTTGTTCTTTTAATAAGACCAATCCTAAGTTGAGAGGTACCGGAGGTTTGGCAGTACTGATACCTTTTGGGTTACGAAACTGACAACTCAGCGTCTTTACTTGACAGTACAAACTACTGATCACATATTTCAGGGCTCATTAGACTCTGGGGCTGATGCTACTATAATTGCAGAAAAGAACTGGCCAGCAGATTGGCCCACTCAACAAGCCTCACACAGTCTTACAGGTATTGGGGGACAACAACAGGTTAAACCAAGTAAATATCCATTGGTCTGTGCCAGTCCTAATGGAGAGCTAGCATCTGTTTGTCCAAATATTCTCACCTTACCAACTATTTTGTGAGGATATGATTTACTGGTTCAATGGAAAGTTATGATTGGGACAAATTTAACCTAGCAGCCATTGTTGTATAAGATCCCTTGATCAAACTTCAATGGGTTCCAGGCCCACAAGTTTGGGTTAAACAATGGCTGATAAAAAGAAAAAATTTTATCATTTTTAAGCCTATAAAGAAAATTACAACAGTCTGATACGTAATTGGGAAACCACTACAAGTTTCAAAGACAAACATGTATACTCTAAGTTTCCTTGATAATTGTGTCACTAATTGTAATATTCTTAAAGTTCCAGACAAACTAGGTTAATCTAAGAGACTAAACTGAAACTTGGGATAAATGTATATGGCCAAGCTTCAACTGGGGAGAATATGTAACCCTAATATCTTACAACATATTTTCTCCTTTTCAAAATGTGTAATTGAGAGCATGACATAACTAATGTCATCATGATACTCTAAATAATCTGTATGTGTTTTTATTTTTTATTTATTTTTTTACTACATCAGCTACTTTGGCCTCTACACTGGCCTCTTTCCAAAGGGGTGCAGAGCCTCCTCAGCTCCTGTGACCTTGGTCTCCCTCCTCTTCTTTGCTGTCCTAAGAAATGAGCTTTAGCCTAGAAAACAGAAGCTAAGAAGGCTGCTTTCTTGCTCCTTATCTTGAACAGAGTGAACCTGGCAGACTAGTTTCACTAGCTGAGAAATTTTCTCCTAAGTTTTGTCTTTGCCTAGACAAAGAGTTTCTTGTGACTATTTTGTGATTTATACAGTTATCTGTGGGACCCCAAGTGTAACAAATAGAGAGAGAACATAGAGAAAGAAAGAATAAGCAGGATTTTACATTCTTTCCAAACATGCACAATATTCCGTTACTGTACAACAAGCTAAAGACATCATTAGAGCCTGCCCTCAGTGCCCACGCTTTTCCACTCCAACACAAGGTGGTGGCGACCCTTGAGGTCTGAAAACCAACCAAATTTGGCAGACCAATGTCACTCATTATCCACCTTTGGTCACCTTAAATATTTACATGTTACTGTTGACACCTATTCTGGGTTTCTTTCTGCTTCATCTTTCAGGAGAATCATTCTCCCATGTTAGATGTCATATTCTTACTGCTATTGCCACCATGGGACTACCAGACCAAATAAAAATTGATAATGGCCCAGCTTATAGCTTTTCAACAATTTTGCAGTCAATGGAACATTACTCATGTTATGGGAATTCTTTATCACCCTCAAGGCCAGGCTATTATTGAATGCTCTCATCAGACACTCAAAATCTTATCACAAAAACAAAAAGGAGAATTTGATACCCCCATTAATCAACTACATAAGGCTTTGTTCACCTTAAATTTTTTATATGTAAATATGTTAGCGTTGACCAATGCAGAAGAACATTTTCTTCCAGAAAAACAGTGTCCTCACCCTTTGGTCCTGTACAAAGGTCCTACACAAGGCTAGGGTAAGCAGGTTTTACATTCTTTCCAAACATGCACATCCCCACATAACCTCACCAAAACAATCAGTGTAATTAACATAAATAAAACAAAAGATAAAAGCCACTTAGTTTTATCAATTCATGCAGAAAAGGCATTTGACAAAGTCCAATACCCTTTCATGATAATCATTCTCAGCAAAACAGGAATGGAGTGGAAATTCCTTATCACAATGAAGGACATTCCTACAAACCAACAGCCAACATGATCCTAGATAGAAAGAGCCTGAAAGCATTTCCTCCGAGAACATGAACCAGGACAAAGTTGTGCTTCATCACCTGTTTCAGTCAACATTTTGCTTGAGCATCTAGCCAGAGCAATAAAGCAAGAGAGAGATAAAGAGCTTCCAAACTGGTAAGGAAGAAGTAAAAGTAACTCTATTTAAAGATGATGTGAACTTACACACAGAACAGCCTAAAGAATCTACAAGAAAACTACCAGAACTAAGAGTTCAGTAAAGCATCAGAATACAAGATCAACATACTAAAAACAGTTGCTTTCACTTACACCAAAAGGAGAACATCTAAGAGGAAATCACCAAATCAGCACCATTTTCAGTAGCCCACAAGAAAATTAAATACTTAGGAGAATATCTAACCAGAGATGTAAAAGACCTATCCATATCAAGAAATTATGAGACTGTATTAGAAGAAACTGAAAGAGGCCTACTACATGGAGAAACCTATTTTGTCCATAAATAGTAGGACTCAACACTGTGAAAACATCTTTTCTACCCAAGTCATCTGCAGATACAGTTCAATCCCGATAGAAATTCTGTGGTAGTTTTTAATGAGGTGGAGAAACAAATAAACAACTTCTTATGGAAAAGGAAGAAGCTCCAGATAAGGAAAGCATTACTGAAGAGGAAGAACAAAGTGAGATGCCTTGCATTACTTGACTTTAGAAAGTAATACATTGCCACAGTAGTTTAAACAGTCTGGTATTGCTGTAATAACACCTTCACAGACCAATGGAACAGAACAGAGAATCTAGACATAAATGTATCTACTTATAAGCAGCTGATATTTGACAAAAGCCCAAGGTCCAAAAATTGAGGAAAAGACAGTCTTATGGTGTCAGTGTAAGTGGATATCTATCTGTACAATAATGAAACAAGACCTATATTTCACACTGCATGTGTAAACTAACTCACAATGGATCAAAGACCAAAAATAAAATCTAAAACAGTAAAGATAATGGAAGGAAAAATAGAGCCAATATTGGTAGCCATAGTAAACAGCATAAACAGAATACAAAACATTACTCACAATGGAACAGAACTGAGAATCCAGATGTGACATTATCCACCTATGAGCAGCTAATATTTGACAAAGGTAGTGAGCTAGGGATAAAACTCTTTAACAACTAGTGCTGGAATAACTGGATATCCATTGCAAAAAAACAAAAACAAAATAAGACTCATATCTCACACCATGCAAAATAACTCACAGTGGATCAAAGACATAAATATAAAATCTAGGACAATAAAGGTAACGGAAAAAAGCAGAGACAATGCTGCAAGTTCTAATACTTGGGATAAACAGACTACAAAAAATTACTAATGATATGCAAGCACCATAAGAGAAAATAGATAACTGAGAACTCCTAAATATCAAAAACCTAGTGTTCTTCCTGTCTAGGAAAACTGGAAATCATCAAAAACAACACATAGACATTGATATCCTAGGCATTAGTGAGCTGAAAGGAACCTATGTTGGCCATTTTGAATTAGACAACCACATGGTCTACTATGCTGGGAGTGGAAACTTGATGAGGAATGGTGTTGCTCTCATCTTCAAAAAGAACATCTGAAGATCTATCTTGAAGTTCAGTGTTGTCAGTGACATAATAATATCTACATGCCTACAAGGAAGGCCAGTGCAGGCAGTTATTCAAATTTACACACCAACACCTAAAGCCAAAAGGAAAAAAAAGAAGATTTCACTTGTCTATGCTAAGATTTGGAGGCAGCTACCTGGCCAACTAAGTACAAGAGATCCATATTTATGCCTACTCCTGAGAAAGTGATCCAACAGAGTGGGGAAACTGTTGAACAACATCATTAATATCACATGTAAGTAAAAGTTTGCTGAAGATCGTCCCAAATTGAATGAAGCAGTATATTGACAAGAAACTGCAGGAAATTCAGTTCAGAAGATGTGGAACCAGGGACAGCACTGCTGACATCGGATGGACCTTGGCTTAAGGCAGGGCAGAAAGATGTTTACCTGTGCGTCACTGACTGTGCAAAAGCATTCAACTGTGGATCGTAACACTCTGGATAACATTGCAGAGAAGGAGAATTCCAGAACACTTAACTGAGTTCGTGAGGAACTGACACATGGATCAAGAGGTGGTCATGTGAACAGAACAAGGGGACACTGGATGGTTTACTGTAAGAAATGTGTATGTCAGAGCTCTTTCAGTGTACCTTTGCAATCTGAATGCTGAGCATATTATCTGAGAAGCTGGACAATATGAAGAATGAGGCATCAGGATTGGAGGAAGACTTATGAATAACCTGCACTGTACAGATGACACAGTTCTGCTTGTTGGAAGTACAGAGGATTTAAAACACTTGCTAATGAAGGTCAAAGACCACAGCCTTCAGTATAAATTGCACCTCAACATCAAGAAATTGAAAATCCTTACAATTTAACCACTGAAAAACATCACGATAAATGGAGAAAGGATAAAGGTTGTCAAGGATTTCTTTTTACTTGGCTCTACAAGCGGTGCCAAAGGAAGCAGCAGTCATGAAATCGAAAGACACGTTGTGGCAGGAAAATCTACTGCAAAGGACTTATTTAAATTGTTGAAAAGTAAAGACATCCCCTTGAAGACTAAGATGTGCTTGACTTAAGCCATGTTATTTTTGATCACATAGTATGTATATGAAAACTTGAAAATGAATAAGGAAGACAGAAGAAGAATTGATGAATTTGAATTGTGGTTTGAGGGAAGAATATTGAACATACTGTGGACTGCCAAAAGAACAAGCAGATCTGCTCTGGTAGAAGTACAACCAGAATGCTCCTTGGAAACAAAGATGGAGAGACTGTGTCTTAAATACTTTGGACATGTTGTCAGGAGGAAGCAATCCCTGGAGAAGGACATTGTGTTTGGTAAAGAAAAGGATCAGTGAAAAATAAGAAAGACTCTCAACAAAATAAATTGACACAGTGGCTGCAACAATGAGTTTAAGCATAAACGTGATTATGGGCATTGAACAGGACTGGATAGTATTCCGTTCTGTTGTGCATAGGTCCACAGTGAGTCAGAACCAAATGCACAGCACCTGAGAACAACAGCATGCTCATCTAAAAACTTCATTCATCGAAAGAATAAAAAGACTGCCTACAGTTGGGAAAGAATTTTTGGCTACTTTGTATCCAGTTGGCATCTAATCTTCCTAATATACAAAGTGCTGCAAAACCTCAATAAGACAAAGACAAAAAAGCCAATTTAAAAATTGACAAAGGGTATGAACAAGCACTTCACAAAGAAGACATCCGGAAAGTAAACAGATACATGAGGAAATACAATCATTACCCATCAGAGAAATCCAAATCAAAACTACAGTGAAAAACCATCTCACTGCAACAAGTCTGCTGTTAATCCAAAAGACACAAACTAATAAATTTTGGGGATCTTGGAGAGACTGGAACACTTTTACACTGCTGGTGAGAATGTAAGATGGTACAGCCACTTGGAAATCTATTTGGTGCTTTCTTAAAAATCTATAAATAGAAATACCACATGATCCAGCAATTCCACTCCCTGGACTACATCCTAGAGAAATAAGGGCTATCACAGAAATAGATATGTGCACATGAATATTTATCACAGCACCGTGCTTGGCATCTAAACAGTGGAATCAACCTAGGTGCTCATCAACACATGAGTGAATAAACTATGGTATAATTTCACAGTGGAATACTATTCAATGATAAAGAACAAGGGACAATCTTGGGAAACATCCGATGACATAGAGTCATCTGGAAGACATTATGCTAAGTGGAATTAGTCAGTTGCAAAAGGATGAATATTATATGAGATCACTAATATAAGGGCTCAATAAAAGCTGTAAGCACAGCAGAAAATAATCTTTGGTGGCTACAAGGGTGGGGAGTCAAGAGGAGAGGTATTCATGGATTAGACAGTACATAGTAATTGAGCTAGGTGAAGGGAGTGACAGTTCATGGTACAAGGGAGGTTAGCACAACTGAACTACACCAAAAGCTAAAAGGTTTCACGTTATAATCCAACATTTTGAAGAGCAGAGTAGCAGGAACAGGGGTCTCAGGATTACAGTTTCATGGATCTTAAAGGCTAATTAACATAAATTTTTCATTTCTTTACTTTTAAGAAAGTGTTCATACCACTTTGGTGAGTGGCATCTTAGGTCTTAAAAGTTGAAAGCTGCTGTACAGTTGCATCAATTGGTCCCAATCCATCTGGAGCAAGGGAGAATGGAGAACATCAAGGACAAGAGGAAAATGTGAACCCAGCAGAGAGAAGGTGCTATATGATCCAAAAATTACTTCAGTAGGAGACCAGAAGAACTAGCTGGTGTCTGGCCACCACCAATGACTTCCTTGCCAGGAAATACAGTGTAAAGTCACTTATGTAGTGGGAGAAAAATGAAAGTGCAGAACTAGAACTCTAAGACCACACTTGACGGTGCATCGGACTGGAAAGTCCCCTGAGAACACGGACTAGTGGTGAAGTCAGCTCTTTAGACAAAGAGTGTAATGCACTGTAAGACACAGGGTGATGCTGGCAAAGAATATGTTCTTGGCTTAACTATATATATAAGGCTGCCTAAGCAGCTCCTTGGCTTGGCAAGCAGTTGCTTTCTAGAGGCAAGATGAGAGGATGAAAGGGGATAGGAGTTGGTAGAATGGACACGGGTACTGGGTACAAAGGAGAAGTGTGCTGTCACAGGGTGACAGGGAGCAGAGCAATTAGAGCAGCACAGTGGTGTGTGTTTCGTGTTTTAATGGCAAGTTGATTTTGATTTGGTTTGTAAGTTTTAAAGCACAATTAAAAAAAAAAAAACCCAAACATCTTTCTCTACAACTAATTTATGACACCTAGTTGGAAACCCTGTTGAGGTAGTGGTTTTAAGTGCTGTAACTGCTAACCAAAATGTTGGCAGTTTGAATTTACCAGGTGTTCCCTCGAAAATCCATGGCATAGTTCTACCTTGTACTACAGGGTCACAACAAGTCAGCATCGACTCGACGGTAGTGGGTTCGGTTTGGGATCTTTAGACAACTAGTGAAGAGCCTACTTGAGATTTTCTTTCTCCATATTCCTTTATCTCCCTTTATTTTCTTACCTGAATAATTTTGCGATTGGTTGTAAGAGTGTTTGCAAAACTTATTCCAATATTCATCAAGACATATGCTATTTCCTTTGGTGAGTTAATTTTAAATGGTGTGCATAACCTGTGGTAAAGAAAAATGTAAAGACACAAGTGAAGCTAGTGTCATTTGAATTTCCAACACCAAGTGTAGAAAACTGGTAAAGAATGAATACTAGATTTCCTCAGAAGACTTAATGCGGTAGAAGAAGAAATAAATTATGATCACTACTTTAAGTTTTCAACCTTACTCCACATATCTACAAAAGTAATTTTACCCAGCACTTGTGTAACAATACTGTTATTGAAATATTTTCATTTTAATCAACATTTGAAGTCCAAAAGCTCTGTAATCATGTTAATAAATGGTTGTGTCTGAAAAATTGAGGTAGCAGGAGATTTCATTTTTTAACTCATATGTTTCTTTGAATATGATCAGCATGGTTTAAAACGATATTTAATACTTTTTCCAAACATATTGGCCAACAATATACATATATTGATCTCATTTTCTACACCACAACATACACATGTACATGCATACAAACACCAAAATGCACACAAATAGATACACAGACATTTTGTGTATATTAGCAGGTCATGGCCAGTGAAATGAAGATGGTGAGGAAGTCATAGATTACAGAGAGGAATCACATGGTTACCCTTTTTGCCTCTGAAACCTTATTTCAGCCTACCTGTGGTATAGAATATTTACAAACTGCATATTGTGTCTGAATTTTGGCCCCTCCCCATAGTCCTTAGCATGGCATGAAGTTCTGCAGAAATTCTTCTCTCACCTCTGGCCTTGGGAAAGCAGCTGGATCTCTGAGTCCATCTGCTCTGCTGGTGATGGATGGGGACATGGTGCCTACTAGTGTGTGTAAATTGTGAAAGAAGTAGAAACAGCTCAGTGCCAGAAACCTAGTAAAGAAGCAGTGAAGACTGCAAATGCCTCCTCATTGACACAGAATTAACCAAAGCACAATAAGCAAGAGGAGGTCACTGCTTATTGTCACTACGTAGTATTGCTATCACAAAAATACAACAAATAGGTGGCTTTATTAAACAGAAATTTATTCTCCTTTAGGAGGCTGTTACTGTTGTTATCGATTAATCAATCAATCAATAATAAAAACCAAACTCACTTCTGTAAAGTCAATTCTGACTCATAGTGACCCTAGAGGACAGAGTATCACTGCTCTGCAGAGTTTCCAGGAGGCACTTGGAGGACTTGAACTGTTGACCTTTTGGTTAGCAGATGTAGCATTTAACCACTATGTCACCAAGGCTTTTATTATTGTTATTAGCCAAGTGCCGTCGAGTTGGATCTGACTCATGGCGACCTCAGGGCCAGGGTGCTGTCAAACCAGTTTCGATTCATAGCAACCTCTCCAACATTTTTTGTTTTGTATTTCTGGCTTAATGGCAGCCTTGTTGGGATGAAATTGTATCTCATTGTGGTTTGATTTGGATTTTTCTAATGGCTAATGATCACCAATGTGTCCTCATGTGTCTGTTAGATGTTTGGAGGTCTTCAGTGAAGATCTGTGTTGTCCTGCTTTGTATTTTTGAATGCTGTCATTTTGGTGCTTTTATTGGTAATTTGGTGATAGTTTCTTTGTTTCACTTAATTTTCTGTGCTGAGTCATTTTTTCCCCTGCCTGGGTTTTCTTTCCCTTTTTTTCTTTTTTGTTTTTTTTAAGTCTGCTGAGACTTCTTGATTTTGCTTTTTGTGATGTGTAGGATTGTTAATGCCCTTTGTGGTTACCTTGATATTTACCCCTAGTGCTCCAAGTTTCAACCAGTCTTTAATTTGTTTGTATCACTTTGACTTATCTTCCATCTGCAAGATATGTGAATACATTAGTTTGTCCCCCTTTTGGTATGATGTTGTCATCATTTATGTACTGAAAACTCTATTTTTAGTTTTTTGCTTTGAATTATTTTTGTGGATTACCTACCCATATTGATATCTGGCTGTGTTGTCCTGCCTTGTATTTTTGAGTGTATATCTGATGTTATTGATTTTCTAATCAAAGAAACTCCTTCAAGTGTTTCTTGTAATTATGCTTTGGTTTTTGCAAATTCTCTAAACTTCTGCTTATCTAGAAATATTCTAATACCATCATCATTGTTGGGAGACAATTTTGGAGGTTATAGAATTCTTAGTTGGTATTTTTTTTTTCCTTCAGCGGTTTGTCATCCCTTCGCCTACTTGCCAGCAAGGGTTCTGCTGAGTAATCAGAGCTCACTCTCAATGACTCTCTTTGTGAGGTTTTTTTTTTTTTTTTTTCATTTAGACCTAGCTGTCTTTAAAACTTCTTATCTGTGGCTATTGTAAGTTCAATGATAAGGTATCTTGGTATTTTTCTTTGGGATCTACTTTGGGGGGAATTTGATGATCGTCTTGGATAGATATCTTGTCATATTTCATGATATAAGGGAAGTGTTCTATCATTATATCTTCAACAATTATCTCTGTGTTTTCTGTTATCTTCACTGTTTTGGAAAACCAGTCAGTCATATATTATTTCTCTTGAGAGAGTCCCACATAACTCTCAAAGGTGATTCATTAAAAACAAAAATAACTGACTTTTCCACAAATATGAGCGCTTCCCTTTTTCATCTTCAGTTTCACTACCTGTGCATTCCATTGCTTCAATTCTGTTCCATTGACTTTCAACTTCAGATCCGACTCGATGGCACTTGGCTTTCTTATTATGTAATTTTATTGGTAATCTGCTGAATTTCTTATTGTTTCCCCTCAAGTATTTCTTGCAGCCTGTTGAAGCTTTCAGTATGCTCTTTTAAACTTTACCTAATCTCCTGTCTGGTGTCTAGCAGAGATCTGAATATTACTCTTTTGTATTCTATCTCCAATAATTTCAAGAAGTCTTCTTCATCTGGGAAGTATTTTTATTCTTTGTTTTGTGAGTTTTCTGAAGCTGTGGTGGTCTGCTTCTTTAAATGATTTGAAATAGAGTGTTTCCTTCAAGCCATCAGAAAATTATTGTAATTTATTTAATTTTGGTTAATGTGATCTGATCTGTGTGTATACTGGAAAGAAACAACAGGCCAAATTGGATGTCAGAATAGACTCTTAAACTTTCTGTTTTAATGTTGAGTAGCTAAATTAAAAGGAAGAAATAGCAGAGCAAAAGAACTGAACAGCAGATTTCACAGCGCAGCTTGAGAAGACAAAGTAAAGTGTTATAATGATTTGTGTAAGTAACTGGAAATAGTAAACCAAAAGGGAAGAAAATGCTGTGTTTCTCAAGCTGAAAGAACTGAAGAAAATATTCAAGTCTTGAGTTGCAGTAGTGAAGGATTCTACAACAAAAGTATTAAATGACTCAGGAAGTGTTATGAGATGATGGAAGAAATACCAGAAAGAACTGGTCGACATTCAACCATCTCAAGAGGTAGTGTATCATCAGGAACCAATGGTATTGAAGGAAGAAGCTAAAGCTGTATTGAATGCTCTGGCAGAAAACAAGGCTCCAGGAACTGATAGAACACCAACTGAGATGTTTCAATAAATGTGTGGAGTACACTTCAAATGCTCACTTGTCTATGCCAAGAAATTTGGATAACAGCTACCTGGATGAGTGGAAGAGATCCATGTATATGCTTGTTCTCAAGACAGGTGACATAAATGAAGGGAATTATCGAAGAATGTTATTAACATCACATGTGTAAAATTTTTCTAAAAGTCACTCAAAAGTGACTGCAACAGCATATTGACAGGGAACTGTCAAAAATTCAAGTTGAATTCAGAAGACATGGAACCAGGGATAAATTTCTGATGTCAGATTGACCTTGGCTTAAACCAGGGAATACCAGAAAGATGTTTACCTGTGTTTCATTGGCTATGCAAAGACATTTGGCTGTGTGGATTATAACAAATTATAGATAATATTTCAGAAAATTGGAATTCCAGAACACATAATTGTACTCATATGGAATCTGTATGGATCAAGAGGCAATGGATCAAGTGGCAGTCATGAGAATGGAATAAGAGCACACTGTACAGTTCAATGTCAGGAAAGGTATGCGTCATGGTTGTATCCTTCCAACGCACCTTTTCAATCTGTATATTGAGGAAATGGTCCAAGAAGCTGGACTATGTAAAGAAGAATGAAGTACCAGGATTGGAAGAAGACTCATTAACAACTTGTGTTATGCAGATGACACAACCTTACTTACTGGAAGTGAAGAGCATTTGAAATACTTACTGATGAAGATCAAAGACCACAGCCTTCAGTATGCACTGCACCTCAACATCAAGAAAACAAAAATCTGGAAAGGACAGGAGATTGCTAAGAGCATGTGACATGTATAGAACAGAAAGAAGGAGTGTGCTGTCACCAGGCAAGGAGAGTACAAGGAGCTGCAGATAGGTGGGTATGAAAATTTAAACTGGATCGTACACTTTCACTTAATCACAATTTAAAAAAAAAAGAAGAAGAAGAAGAAAACAAAAGTCTTCACCACTGTACTGGTAAACAACATCATGTTAAATGGAGAAAGGATAGAGATTGTCAAGGGTTTTATTTTACTTTGTTCCACAATCAATGTGCATAGAAGCAACAGTAGAGAAATCAAAAGACATTGCATTGGGAAAAATCTGCTGTAAAGGATCTCTTTAAAGTATTGAAAACCAAAGATGTCAGCTTGAAGACTAAGATGCGCCTGACCCAAAACATATTTCCAATGATATCATATGCATATGAAAGCTGGACAATGAACAAGGAAGGCAGAAGAAGAATTGATACCTTTGAATTGTGGTGTTGGAAAATAATATGGAATGTACCATAAATTGCCAAAAGAACAAACAGATCTGTTCTGAAAGAAGCACAACCAGGGTGCTCCTTGGAAGCAAAGATGGTGAGACTGCATCTTACATAATTTGAACACGTTGTCAGGAGGAATCAGTCCCCAGAGAAAGACATCATGCTTGGTACAGTGGGGGGTCAACAAAAAAAAAAAAAAGGAAGACCCTCAACACGATGGATTGACACAGTAGCTGCAATGATGGGTTTAAGTGTAAAAATGATTTTGTGCAAGACTGTGGAGTGTTTCACTTTGTTGTGCATAGGGCCACTATGATTCTGAACTGACTCAACAGCACCTAACAACCACATGTCAGCTGACCTACATGCCTCCTGAAATCCCAATTCCCCACCCCTAATACACTGTCCCTGGAAGTATTTGGTTGTATTCAGGAAATTCCTGAGTTGATGGTTCAGGCCAGTTTTTCTCTTTTCTCCTGTATTGTGTGTTTTCCTTCCTTTCACCTAAAATGGTATTTGTTTACTATCTAGTTAGTCAATACCTCTCTCTCACCCTAATAATCATCACAGAGAATCTTTTCTTCTGTGTTTAAGCCTTTTCTTCAGTTCTTAAAAAAGTAGGCTCGTAACAGTATTTGTACTTTCGTGACTGAGTAATTTCACTCAGCTTAATGCCTTTCCCACTCCTCTGTATTAGGATATTTTCACAGATTCATTGTTGTTATGTACTGATGTGTAGTATTGTAGTATTAATCCATACAATGCAGAGTAATCAATGTTAGAGTGGCTATGGAGGCAGTGGAACACTTACATACTGCTAGTGGAAATGTAAAAGGGTACAATCATTTGTACCATTCAGAACTGTAGTATTTGTACCATTTGTAGTATTTGTAGTATTGTAGTATTTGTACCACTCAGTTCTGTAGTATTGTATTGTGTTGTGTGGACGTACTATAATTTGTTTATTCACTCATCCCTTGATGGGCACTCATGTTGTTTCCATCTGTTAGGTATTGTGAATGCTGCGGCAGTGAACGCGGGTGTATGTATATTTATTGGTTTAGCAGCTCATATTTCCCTAGGTTGTATTTTGGGGAGAGGATTGGTAGATCACATAGTACTTCTATTTCTAGCTTT
The DNA here is from genome assembly GCA_028571685.1 of Heterohyrax brucei. Lineage (NCBI taxonomy): Eukaryota > Metazoa > Chordata > Mammalia > Hyracoidea > Procaviidae > Heterohyrax > Heterohyrax brucei. Next base: position 136,196,391 of record CM053146.1, on the reverse strand, counting down.
TTCCCGTGGATTTCCAAAGTGGTTGTACCATTTTACATTCCCACTAGCATTACGTAAGTGTTCCAGTGTCTCCATAGCCACTCTAACATTGATTACTTTGTGTTGTGTGGATTAATGCCAGCCTTGCTGGGGTGACATGGAATCTCACTGTAGTTTTAATTTACTTGTCTCTAATGGATAATGATAGTGAACATGTACTCATGTATCTGTTACTTTCATGAATCTCTTCTTTGACAAAATGCCTATTGGTATCCTTTGCCCATTTTTTAACTGAGTAATTTGTCTTTTTGTGGTTGAAGTTTTGCAGTATCTTGTAGATTTTAGAGATTAGGCCATAATCAGATATGTCATGGACAATATTTTTTTTTCTGTCGTTTTATCCTTTTGGTAGAAAGGGTCAAAAGTGTCAATTAAATTATGTTGATACATTTGACCATTTTTACCCTTTGCTTCTATGATCTTTATCATTTTAGAGTTTATATTTAGGTCTTTCATTGATTTTTAATCAGTTTTTATGCATTGTGTGAATTATGGGTCTCATTTCACTTTTTTTGCGGATAGATACCCAGTTATGTCAGCACCATGTATTCAAGAGGCTGCTATTTTCCCTTTTAACAGATTTCGAGTCTTTGTCACCTATCAGCTGCTCTTAGATGGATGAATATATGTCTGGTTTCTCAATTCTTTTACATTCATCCATGTGTCTGCTATTGTACCAGTTCTAGGCTATTTTGACTAAAGTCAGGTAATGCAAGGCCTCTCACTCTGTTCTCCTTCAGTAATGCCTTCTTCATCTAGGTCCTCTTTCCTTTTCATTGGCTTTCTCTGCTGCTGCTTCCCTGAGTGTTGACTGTACAGCCAAGTAAAATGAAAACATTGAAAATTTTAATGCTTTCTTGAGTTATCATACATGATATTGCTAATTGATCCAGAGATAACAATATTTTTTTCTTTACCTTGAGGTATAAATTATAACTAAAGCCATGATCAAAAGACCAATGTTATTTGATTAATTTATGTTGACATGTTTGAAAATCCTATGGATAGTTCTTTTCTGAACTCATGGGGTCACTATGAGTTGACTCAACTAGCAACAACGCCCACTAACAGCAACAACAGAACAATAAGCCAGCACAAAAATAAAAGCTCCTGATTTGACTTCAGCTGTCAGGTGATCTTTACAAAAGAAATTTAAGAGGATGGCATCCCCACTTGTGAATATTAGCAACACCATCATTTAGCACCTGGTTATCTAAATAAAGTTAGTATTGTTATGAAGACACTGGATCACACCTTTCTGATTTATCTGATCATAGGGATGACACAGAAAAGATCAGAATTTGTTTGATGGTGCATAGGATGAACATGAGTCAACTACAGTAACAACTGCCAAGCCAACTACAACACGGTTAATAAAAGATCTTCAAACAAAATTTTGATTCCTCCCAGCAAATTCTCTGAAGGTTCCAGAACTTACACTCATCCATTCTTCAGGGTCTGGCCTTCATTGCTTCCTTTTTTTCTACTGTAGCCTAAGTAATTTTAGGATGAAAACACGTGATATTTTTGAATGCTTGTCTCTCACTGCATCTATCTACTTCTCCCAAACTCTCTTTCCCAGGGACTCATCTACCTTCAAAAAGAATTTCCTCCACTACCATGAAGATCTTTAGTCTAGATCTTAAACGAGAGAGACAGCCTTATTCTACAGGTTGAAACAATTCAAACATGGAAGCACTTCTGTTGTATTCCTAAAATGTCCCATTGTCACCCTATGCTTTAATAGCCCAAACACTTTGGACAACCTCACCATTCTTTTGTTCATGGAAATGGCAAGATTTATTTCCTGTCCCTCTCCTCCCAATCTTGGGTCGTTCTACTTTCCCAGGGAGACATATGTTATGGTACCCCTTGACTGCCCAAACACTCAACAGTAGCACCCACTCCTTCCTGCTGTCTCATCTGCACTTATAGCAGACTTAAAAACATCCACAGAGGTCCCAGCCATGCCTTGTATATGATCTAGAATTTACAAATATAAGTAATATTCAAAAGGACCCAAATCCTTCAAAATCTTACTCTTTTTTCAAGTAAGTAGCTTCACCTGAAAACTCAGGTAAATACCAGACTGTATTTAGGATGAGACCTTCTTCCGCACAAACCAATCAGTCGACTTACTTGAGATCTGCTACAAGCTTCGTGTGGTGTACTGGACGTATTATCATGTACACAATGGAAGCAAAAGCGTCTTTCACTGCTTTGTGGCATTCACTATCATGAGCGGACAGAAGGCTTCCAAATACTTCAAAGTACTCTAAGCATATGAAAAAGAAAAACAAGTACATTTAGCATGGTTTAATTGTAGTCACTTTTATGTTATAATTCTTTCAATTCTGAAATTACCTCTGTTTTGTATTATGACAAGGTTAACAGAAATGTGTATTCAGAATCTCGAATTGCCAGTCACAAGAATGTTTATACCTGCAAAAATCCTAAAGATATTACATAGTAATGGTTTATCATAATATCATGAAATAGGTAGGAAAATTGAACGGCAATATCAAAATAGGAAATTTTTGCCCCTCAAAAATAAAAGCTTTTATTTACCTCTTGGGAAATAACTAAATCATGATTCTTTCACTATTAAATCAACAGCTAAGATTCATCACATCATTTCCACCCTTGACGAAGTTTTCACCTATCGTATAGGGCAAGTGTGGATACCAACTGTGTGTAATACATATATCTCTCTTGCAACCCTGCCGTATTGGTAGGGAGAGAGACTTAAGGCCTTCTCTACGACCCTGTGGTACTAGGGCACACTTGTTACACTAATCACTAACATGTAGACACTTTCCTTGTTGTATTTACATATTTGCTCAGTAAAGTAGAGGGTCACTAGAAAAGAGGAAGACCTTCAACTAGGGAGGCTGACACAGTGGCTGCAAGAATGGGCTCAAATATAGCAACAGTCACGAAGAAGGCACAGGACCAGGCAGAATTTCCTTCTGTTGGGCATAGGGATGCTGCAAGTCGGAACATGTTTGATGCAACTTAGGAACAACATGTATACTACGTGTGTGTGCGTGTGTGTGTAAACCATAAAAACCACACCACTTGCTGTGTAGTTGATTTCAACTCAAAATAACTTCAAGGTGTCACGGTAGATCATATGCCACAGAGCTCTTAATGGCTGACTTTTTCAAAACAGATTGCCAGACATTTCTTCCAAGGTGCCTCTAGGTGGACTTGAACCACCAGTATTTCAAGTACTGCTAATTGCGTTAACCTCTTGCCACACCCAGGAGCTCTCTCGCATAGATAATACTCACCATAAAAATTAACTTTCGCCTTCACTGGTGCACTGCTGCCCACTGCTGCAGCAAACAGGTTGGGGTGTTTCATCCTTGACCACACTGCCAAGGACCCCGCATAAGAGGCACCAAATGCAACCCACTTATTTTCAGTGAGCCCCATTCTTGCTGCTATTTCAGTTCGGAAGTTGGCAATGTCAGCCAATGCTTGTCTGCTGCTCAGGTAGCGGAGGCTGGCAACACTCAGATCTCTACAGTTAAAGCATAAACACATGCTGTTTGAGATAACAATTAAAGGAGAAAATATGCTGTTTAATACCAGCCTGAGTATAAAGTAAAACTGTATAATTTGAAAGCATACTGGGTATATTAGTTTCAACTTGAAATTTTGATTAGCATACTGTGAGTGGCGGTAACACATAAATCAGGAGCTGGCCGTAACAGCTAGAATTGTCTCTTTTAAGTTATGTCATTTCCCGTTGTCACTGCTGTGAAGCAGCTTCAGATACCTGTCATTGCCAGTATAGTGACACTCCACACACACTAAACTCAGCCACCACTATCACATCATTACCTTGTCTCAGTGAAAAATTGGTTTTGAAAGCGTTAAAATGTCAGTGATTTAACTGGTTTTCAGGCATTACAAAAGCTGGTTGATTGTACTGATACTGCTTTCAATTCTGTCTGGTTTGGTGCCACATTCAGGCAGAGCCATGTTTGAATTTAAAATTTGCAGTCATGAGAAAATTATACACAATTTATTATTTACTCTTCAGTGAGGTTTGCTCTGCAATAACCTTTTCTGTAAACCTAGGATACCTTTAATCTTTATTACTAAAACAGAAAATCTCCCTGCCACTATAGGATGCTATAAGTGGCTGATTATGAATTGAAAGTTATGGAACAGATGAAGAATATTCACAAAGAAGACTAAAATGCCAGAAAATATGTCAAAAGATTCAGCCCTTACTATTATCAAAATAACACAAATATGAGTAGATTCTTTTTGCCCCTCTTACAGGATCGCTATGAGTGGGATTCAACTAAATACTAATGAGTTCAGTTTTTTTCATTTATCTAGCTGGTAAGATCTGTTTGGCATGATCAGTGTTGGCATGGATGTGATGAGTCAGCTTCTCTCCTCTACCATTTGTGGAAGTACTGAGTGGCAGTATCGTTCTGAAAACCATTGTCCTCGTATGGTAAGGGCTTCAAGAGGCAAAACATTTACCTTGGTTCGATGATTACACCCACTAAGAAGCTACAGCAGAGCCTTTCCCCCTGATATTCGCTCTACCTGTTAGCTTAAGGATGAATGGTGATGCAGTGGTTAAGAGCTTAGCTGATAACCAAAAATATGGCAGTTTGAATCCACCATCTGGTCCTTAAAAACTCTATGGGGTAATTTCAGTCTGTCCTATAAAGTTCCCATGTGTTACAGATGACTTGAAAGCAATGAGTTTCATGTGATTTGGCTTCAGCTTCAGATAATTAAAACCCTTTGTTATCACTGAGCCTAGAATAAACTTCACATATCCCAGTGACCCTTCCAGCTAGATATGGTCTTTCTAATTAAGTTTAAGTCAACAGATTGTAACTGGAGAACTGTAGATAAGATTTATTGAAATAATCAAAGAATTCCTCTTACTTTATAACAGCAACTTCTAGACTGAATTCATACATTTCTGGATTCTCCTCCAAATTACTCAGAAAGTTCATTTGTATAACAAGTTTGTTTTCTGTAACACAGGTTATTCCACTTTGGACAGCAATCTACTTTCTTAGATTTATAAAGAAATCTCAGTCTTAAAACTTTCTGTAGGCTATCTTGATATAATTAACACACAAATAAATGAAAGTTTCTAATAAGAAATGTAGAAATGGGGTAGCCTTTCGAGCATCATCTTACAACCAAAAGTAACCAAACCCGCTGCCATCACGTCAATTCTGACTCAAGCGATTTGGAATTCAAAAATGAGGCTTGTGGAGTCACAGCTCTAACCAAGCAAGTGAAGCCTGCAGTAATTATTAGTCTGGCATTGATTAACATTAGCAAGAATTATCACTCCTTAAGTAGTATCATTTCACTGACATTAATCACAGTCTCAGGGTTGTAAAAAGCAATGCTTACTTTTTATTTTAGTGAAAATAAGCTACCTAGCCATTACATTGGCTTTGATCACAACCTTCAGAGATACTATGTAAACTTTGTAAGCAGTTTATAACTGTAGACAAGTAAGCTAAAAATGTATCCTTCCACTGGGGAAAGGAACAAAAGTAGTAAATGGCAAGAATAAACTACTGAGATGGGAAGAAAAAGTCTGATATTCTTGTTTCTTGCCTTGCCACTGTAGGTTGAAATTGAACACGGTGTCCAAAAGCTTTTGATGAATTGTTTTAACGGAAAGGTCACACCAGTTTCCACAGGGAAAGTAATTTCCATGGTTTAAAATTCTACCGAAGTAGCAAAAAATGAATAGTTATACTATTTTGTCTAAGTATTTTGATGATTACAAATGAAGTTATTGAACACGAGGAATACATTTTATTCAAGGGAAATTTCATGTGAATTTTTCTTAGTCAAGAAAGTAGCTGCTACTCCATACCTCCACCTACAGTTTTTCTGTTTTATCATTTGAATTTTCAAATATTTAGCTTCCTAAATTAAAGTCAAATATGTAGCTTGCCTAAATTTAAAAAAAGGAGAGAAAATATCAACACAGATGAGAACAACTGCAAAAAGTAAGCCCTTTCACTTACCTTGTTGGTTGGCTCTCTCCATAAAACCTGTGTTCCAGAAGTATCAAGAGGGCACCCAGTCTCTGGGCATATACAGTTATGGGAGAATTTCCTGATATCACCTGTGATCTGGCAGCAATCTCCCCTGAGATTTGCAGGAATACAGGGCCACCAGGTTTGTGGAAGTTATCATTAACGAAATATCTCTGTGAAAGTAAAAATATTCTTGTAGGTTACTAAATTATGTCACCTTGTAGTTTGTTGGTGGTTTCTGATAACTCAGTGGTGGCTTATTTTGGTTTGTCAGATTGGGGTTATGGTTGTGATGTCGCATCTGAATCAGTGATGTTGATGGAGGCATTGTGACTCCCGGCTATACAAACTGATTTTCTGTTTGTGATGGTAAAACAGACGTAACTTAAAATTGGGCATCTCAAACATTTTAATGTGTACAATTCAGTGGCATAAAATATCCTCAGAAAAGGTCACCATCGCTATTATCTGTTGATCTTACATACTAATATTCCAAATTCAAACTTACAACATGAGTTCTTGTTTGATTTTATATTTGATGTTGTTTTCTTTTACTCTGACAATTTGAGTTCCTACCAATATTAACATAATTATTTGCTTTGTGCCAACAATATAGAGTGATACTCGTATATTAGAATAGCAATATTAAAATGAGCCCTGGTACTGTAATATTTAAGTGCCCACCTGCTAATGGAGGTGAACCAAATAGCTGCTCCAGTGATTGTCTAGGACCTTTCATGAGGCAGTTCTACTCTGTAGGATTGTTGTGAGTTACAATCCACTCAATGGCACACGGCAGCAACAATACTAAGACTGACAGTATGACTATTGAAAAATTTGATTTCCTGGCATAGGTTTGATTTCCTGTATAGGTCCTTAGGATTTATCCCACAAGAAACATAAAGTCATCTTACTGAGATTTCTGTTCACTTGAAATATTTTCTGGTTCAGCAACAGACTTAAGAGGCAACTCCATTCATTTGTTTCATTTTATTTCCAAGTTTGATCTATTGGAAACATTTACATGATGGCAAGCTGCACCCTCTGTTACACCATGCCTCTGTCGGTTTGCCTTACTATGGGTGCTGGCATGTTGCTGTGATGGTAGAAGCTACAACATTGTTACTTGGATGTTAACAGGGTCACCCTCAACAGACAGATTTCAGCTGAACTTCCAGATTAAGGTGGAGTAGGAAGAAGGAGTTGACAGTCTGCTTCGAAAAATAATTAACCGTTGAAAACATTATGAAAAGCAGTGGAACAGTGTCTGATATACGAGTGCTGACAGATGAGCCCCTCAGGTAGGAAGATGCTCAAGGGTGACTGAAGAAGAGCTCCCTCTTCAAAGTAGAGTCAGCTTTAGTGATGGGGAAACTGAAGAAGAGCTCCCTCTTCAAAGTAAAGTCAGCTTTAGTGATGGGGAAAGAGGCAAGATTTAGGATCTTCTATGCTGATATGCCATGGCTCAGAATAAGAAGAAAAAGCTGAAAACATCCAGTAACCATCATAAAGGGGACTGTATGAATCTATAAAAATTGGAAATCATGAAAAATTAAATGGAAGACAGAAACACTGATATCCTAGGTGATAGTAAACTGAAACAAATTGTTATTGACCATTTTGAATCAGACAATCATACGGTATGGTGTGTCGATAATGACAAATTGAAGAGAAATGGCATCATATTCCTTGTCAGAAATAGCATCTGACCCTTGTCAGAAATAACATCTGTTTCAAATTCTCCTCAATTTCAGCAAGTAAGATTTTGTTACTTGAGTGGCACAGGTTGTTAATCAATCTTCCTCTAATCCTTATTTCTCATTCTTCTTCATACAGTCTAGCTTCTCGGGTTATTTGCTTGACATACAGATTGAAAAGTTACAGTGAAAGACTACTATCTTGGCACATATCTTTCCTGACAGTAAACACTGCAGTGTCCCCTTGTTCTGCTTGCACCATTGACTCTTAATCTATGTAAATATCCTCATTAGCACAGTTAAGTGTTCAGAAATTCCAGTTCTCTTCACTGTTGTCCATAATTTCTTGTGATTCACACAGTTGAACATCTTTACATAGTCAATAAAACATAAGTGAACATCTTTCTGGTATTCTTTGTCTTCAGCCAAGATCCGTCTAACATCAGCAATGATATCCCTGGTTCCACATTCTTTTCTGGCAGTTCCTTGTCAGTATACTGTTGCAGTCACTTTTGAATGATCTTTAGCAAAATTTTACTTGTGTTTGATTTTAATGTTACTGTTAAATAATTTCCACATTTGTTTGGAACATCTTTCTTAGGAATAGACATAAATATAGACATCTTCTAGTAGATTGGCTAGGTAGCTGTCTTCCAAACTCCTTAGTCCAGAGGAAAGAGCACTTCCAGTGCTTAATTCATTTGTTGGAACATTCCAGCCAATATTCCATTACTCCATCAATTTCTGAAGCTTTATTTTTTGCCAACACCTTAAATGTTGTTGTGACTTCTTCCTTCAGTATCATCAGATCCTGATCATATGGCATGTTTTGAAAATGTTGCACATCAAAGAATTCTTTCTGGTATAATGTAACCTTCAGTATACAGAATTTAGAGACCATCTCAAGAATACGTGTGACCCATTCAACACCAAAGACTGAAGAACAGAAGATTTACAGAATGACACCAATGACATCATTTATGAAGAAACAAGAGGCCACTAAAAAGACAAGAAAGGAATAAAAGACTAAAATAGAAGTCAGAAGAGACTCTGAACCTTGCCCTTGAATTTAAAGTAGTAAAAAGAAATAGAATAAATGATGAAGTAAAAATGCTAAACAGATGAATCCATGGGGCAGGTTGAGGAGATGAAGTATTATGGTGACATGTGTAAAGACCTGGAGTAAGAAAACCAAAAATGAAGAACATGCTTAATATTTCTCAGACTGAAGGAACTGTAGACAAAATGCAAGATTTGAGTAGCAATAGTGAAGAACTCTGCAGTCAAAATCATAAAGACACAAGAAACATTCAAAGAACAGGGAAGGAATACAGAGTAATTGCATCAAAAAGAATTGTTTGGTGCTTAATTTTTTCAGGAAGTAGCATATAATGAAGAAACAATAATAAAGAAAGAAGAAGTCCAAGCCACACTTGGAGATCAACAATGCTTCAAGAATTGATGGAATACCAAATGAGATGTTTCAACAAACAAATACGGCATTGGAAGTGCTCACTTGTCTATGTCAAGAAATTTGGAAGTAGCTACCTATCCAAGTGACTGGAAGAGATACGTATTTATACCTGTTTTTAAGAGAAGTGATGCTACAGAATGCAGAAATTATTGAACAACTTTAATAATGTTACAGAAAGGTAAAATTTTGTGGAAAATCATTCAAATACAGTGGCAGCATTACCTCAACAGGGAACTACCAGAAATTCAAGCTTAGTTCGGAAGAGAACTTCAATGAGGGATATCATCGGTGATATTAAAAGAATCCTGCTGAAAGAAGGAAATAGCAGAAAGAGGTTAACTTATTTTATTGACTATACAAAGCTGTTTGATTAAGTGGATTATGGTAAATTACAGAAAACACTGTGAAAAATGGGAATTCTGGAACTCTTTTTTGTGCTTATGAGGAACCTGAACATAAATCAAGAGGCAGTTGTTCAAAAAGAACAAGAGGACTGTGTATGATTTAAAATCAGGAAATTTGTGCATTAGGGTGGGATCCTTTCACCTTATTTATTTAATCTGTATGCAGAGTATATAATTCTAGAAGGTCAAGTATAGAAAGATGCAGAGGGCAGATAATGCAGCCTTGCTTGCTAAAAGTAGAGAGGACTTGAAGCACTTCCTGGTGAAGATCAAAGATTACAGTCTTCAATGTACATTATACCTAAACATCAAGGAAAAAAAAAATTCTCACAACTGGACCGATGAGCACCATCACGATAAACTAAGAAAAGGTTGAAGTTGCAGAATATTTTATTCGGATGCATAATCAATGCTCAAGGAAGCAGCAATGGATAAATCAAATGATGAGCTGCACTGGGCAAATCGACCTCAAAAGACCTTTTTAAAGTGTTAAAAAGCAAAGATGTCACTTTAATGACTAAGCTGTGCCTGATCCAAGCCTTAGGGATTGGGGAACGTGAGCAGTGAATAAGGAAGATTAAAGAATTGACTCTTTTTAATTATTCCATTGATAACTACCATGGGCTGCCCAAAACAAAACAAACAAACAAAAAAACCCAAGAGATCTATCTGGAAAGAAGTACAGCTTGAATGTTGCTTGGTGAGAAGTTGTCTCACGTGCTTTGGACATGTTATCACAAGAGATCAGTTCCTGGAGATGGGCACTAAGCTCGGGAAATAGAGGGTCAGCGCAAAAGAGGAAGACCCTCACTGAGATGAATGTTGACACAGTGGCTTCAAAAATTGATTCAAGCTTAACAAGGACCGTGACGATAGTGTGGAGCCTGGTGGTGTTTCGTTCTGTTGTACATAGGGTCACCGTGAGTTGGAACTGACTCAATGACATATAGCACCACCACTACCACCAATAAATTAAATGTGCAAACTAAGAATATTCACTGAAAACTAAGATAACTTCTATTTCCTAAAACTTGCTTTCCTCTCTTATGTGTAATCATTTTTACTAATTTTTTTCCTTTAATTTTTGTAAATGTGTGTGTGTGTGTACACACACACATATACATACACACAGGAAGGCAACATATATATAGTCTGCCAATAATGGTGGGAGCCCCTGGTAGTGTAGTGGGTTAAGTGCTACCACTGCTAACCAGTAGGTTGGCAGTTCAAATCCACCAGGTGGTTCTTGGAAACTCTATGAGGCAGTTCTACTCTGGCCTCTAGGGTCGCCCCGAGTCGGACCCGACTCAACAGCACTGGTTTTTTTTTTTTTTTTTCCTTACAGTAATGGTGTCATGTCTTTGAACTTGAATAAAACAAGTCATGCAAATTATACACTTTTAACTGTTTTATTTTTTTGAGGCATATTTGATGGCATTGTGTGTAGTAAGGTATTTCGGGCAAATGGCCATCTTGGCACATTCCAAATGAGGCCAAAATAATAATCAGTTATCATAGTCTTGACATCTTTTGCTATTAAAAGTCACAGCCTTTGAACCTTCATTTTGGAAAACATAAGGGCGAATGATTCTGCCAGACCAAAATTCACACCAAATGGTTATCTTTTTCACGATAAATTGCGGTTGGATTCTCATCACTCCAAAAGGGACAGTTTTGTTTATGAACAAAGCTATTCATCCAAAAACGGGCCTCATCACTGAAGACGATTTTTCATCCAAAAGCAAGGTCAACTTCCAATCTCTCCAGAGCCTAGTCAGCAAAAGTACAGAACAATCTGTGGTCACTGGAATTCAGTTCTTGAATTAAAACAAGTTCGTAAAGGTAAAGCTTCAAGTCCAGTTGCAAAATCTACCAAATTGGGTAGAAGAAAGGCCCAGTTCTCTTGTTTAACAAGAAATTGATCACAATGGATATTCATGTACATTCAGACCAATGGTGGTGATGTTTTCAACGGAGCGTCCAGTTTGATGACACACAAGTGTTTTCTGATGGACCTGGTTGTCTCAAATTTTTTAATTAAACATCAAATTGTCCTGCTGGGACAATTACGAGCATCATAAATTTCACATAACGCATGGAATGTTGGTCAAATGAAACATCCATTTTGATAATAAACTTAAATAATTTCTAACCATTGTGAAATCGTGTAACTTTTCAGGGCTATTCGTCAAGACTAATTAAACAAAATACAATAAATATGGCTGACTTAGCTTCACAAATATCACTGCTTGGGCTGTCAAAAATAGGACCTCCTTATTGGCAGACCCTTTGTATACACTTTTTGTCTCTTTTCTTAGATGAAGTGCCATTCTGCTACTATCGTATTGTACCATATCTCAGAATTGCTTACATAACAATGAGTAAAGATTTTGAAATGTTCTTGACTCTCTTTTATAGCTACATGGTATTTTCCAATTGTGGATACATAAAATAATTAAACCAGTATTTTATTGATGAACATTGGATTTCCCCCATCTGTTCTTATTCTAAATGTTATTGTAATTAATATCTTGTGCACATATGTGTATAAAAATAAAATATATTATTTTTCTTGGTATATCTTTGTGGTAAACTTCTGGAAATGTACTTAATTTTTCTAAAATTAATGCTTAATTCTCTATTAATGAGATTCTCCCAGTTCTTCGTGTCTACCTGCTATGTACGAGGGTGCTTGCTTTCCAATGGTTTATGCACTAGACTATATTATCAAGCTAGAAATACAAGGACTGCTGTTGGAGAACTCATCCTAGAAAAAGTGTTACATACCACATTGCTGAATACCACTACAATCACCTTCGAAGTACTTCCCTTGGGAAGCTATGCACTGAAACCAGCTCGTAGTCCACATTTCAAAATGATTTTGGAACTCTTTTTCCAGAATGGCCGTGAGAGCTGTCATTATATTATCCTTGATGTCCTGAATGCCATCAAAATGTCTTTCTTTCAATATTTCCTTTGTCTTCAGGTAAACAAAAGCCAATTAGGGGCCAGATCAGGTGAGTAGGGAGGGTGTTCTAATACTGGCTAAAATTAGGTTGCAAACTTGCCACCCTGCCACTCTGTACAATAGTCATTCCAGAAAGAATTCCAAAATTCCTTTGAAGAGTGGACTAGGCACTGGCATCGGTGCATAGCTTCCCAAGGGGAGTACTTCCAAATTGACCATAGTGATATTCAGCAATAACGTACGTAGCACTTGGAACAATTAGTTTGTGAATTGTCAGACCTCCTGTTTGATTTTTAGGAGTTCCCATTTATTTTTTTTTTGGTGCTTGTGCACTGTGAACCAAATTTCTAATTCGTTTCTGCCATGTATTAGAGCCTCCAATGTTGTCCCTATTTTTTATTCTGTGAGCTTTATTATTGCAGATTTTATATTTAGGTCTTTGATCCATTTTGAGTTAGTTTTGGTGCCTGGTGAGAGCTATGGGTCTTGTTTCATTACTTTATTTTCTTTACTGCAGATGGATATCCAATTTTGCCAACACCATGTGTTGTGTAGCTATTTTTTCCCCCGGTTCATGGACTCTGGGCCTTTCTCAAATAATCAGCTAGTCATAGGTGGATGGTTTTATCTCCGGATTTTCTCTTCTGTACCTGTTTTTGTACCAGTAGCAGTCTGTTTTGACTGTGAAGTAATGTGAGTTCTCTTGCTTTGTTCTTCTTCAGTAATTCTTTGCTTATCTGAGGCTTCTCTTTCCAAATGATTTGTTTCTTCATCTCATTGAAAAATGCCCTTGAAATCTGTATTAGGATTGCACTGTATTTACAGAGAGTTTGGTGAACAACAGGTATTTTCACAATATTATCTTTCTATCCACCAGCAGGAAACCCTGGCACGGTACTGGCTAAGTGCTACATGGGCTAACAAAATGATTGGCAGTTCAAATCCACCACGTACTCCTTGGAAACTCTATGTAGCAGCTCTAGTCTGTCCTATAGGGTAGCGATGAGTTGGAATCTACTTGATGGCAGTGGGTTTACCCACAAGTAAGGTAGAATTCTCCTTTCATTTCTTGCAGTACAGTCTTGAAATTTTTCTTTTTATACGTCTTTTGCATCTCTGGATAGATTTATTCATAAATGTTTTACCTTCCTGGAGGATATTGCAAGTGGTACTGATTTGGTGATTTCCTCTTTAATGCTCTCTTTGTTGGTGTAAATGAATCTAACCGATTTATGTTTATCTTCTAGCCTGATACTTTGCTGGACTCTTCTATTAGACCCAGTAGTTTGTTTGTTTGCTTGTTTTTTGTGGATTCTTTGGGGTTTTCTGTGTATGTGATCATGTCTTCTGCAAATAGAAAGATTTTTGCTTCTTTATCACCAATTTGGATGCACTGTATATTTTTGTTTTGCCCGATTGCTCTAGCTAAAACCTCAAGGGCAATGTTGAATAAGAGTGGTGACAATGGTCATCCTTGTCTGGTTCCCATTCTCAAGAGGAATGCTTTAAGATTCTCTCCATTTAGGACACTGTTGGCTGTTGGCCTTGCATAAACAAACAAACAAACCCAGTGCCATCAAGCTGATTCCAACTCCTAGCAACTCTACAGGATAGAGTAGAACTGCCTCATAGAGTTTCCAAGAAACGCCTCATGGATTCATACTGCTGATGCTTTGGTTAACAGTTGTAGCAGTTAACCGTTACACCACCAGGCATTGCCATAGATGCTCATTATTATGTTGAAGAATTTCCTACTATTCCTCTTCTCCTGAAAGTTATTTTTTTTTAATATGAATAGCTCTTGGACTTTGTCAAATGCCTCTTCTGCAACAGTTGATAAAATTAAGTCGTTCTCATCTTTCGTTTTATTGATGTAGTTATTTTGTTTTCTAATGTTGAACCATCTCTGCATCCCCGATATGAATCCTACTTGGTCATGGTTTAGTTTTTTAATATGTTGGAGAATTCTGTTTTAAAGTGGGGGCTGCTCCGTGGATGATCCTTTTAATTATTTCTTTTCTTTATTTTCATTATGATTAAGTGAAAGTATACAATCCAAACCAATTTTGCCTGCCCACGTATCAGCCGGTCCGTCTACTCTCCTCACCCTACAATACTACATTCTTCCTTTTAACTCCTTACTTCTAGTATCCTCTTAACAAGCACCTGTCCCTTCCTCTGCACCCTCTCCTCTCCTAACTAGACAAAAACCAGTAGGACAACTTCCTGCTCATACTGTGTCCCCAGGTCTATTTCATTCCTGTCTGAAAATCAACCTCAGTAGTGGCTTCAATCAGAGCCAGATGCAAGTATAGGGGCCATGTTCCCAGTGGGTCCTCCAGGCTGTCAGACTATCAATTCTGGTCCTTTAACGGGTCTTCTGTCTCCTGGGCTCGTTCTTCCTTGTGTCGTTAATGTTCTCTGTCATCATCTGTTCCAGATAGGTTGGGACCATTTGGTGTTCTTCACATGGCAGCTTGCTAGCTTTTAAGACTCCAGATATCACTCATCAGTATGGGGTGCAGAAGACTTTCTTACCAAAAGACTAGTTATGCCAATTGACCTTGATGTCCCCTGAAAACATGGTCCCAGACCCCATTCCTGCTACTCTATCCTTCAAAACATTGAGTTGAGCTTGAGAAACCTTTCAGTGTATGGTGTAGCACAGTTTTGCTGATACGCCCTGTACCGCATGCTGTTACTCCTTTCACATAAACAGATTCCTATGGACTATCTAATCTACGAACATCCCGGTACTTCTCTCCCAACTCTTGTAGCCATCAGAGTTTTTTCTTCTGTACATAATTCCATTTTTTAAGTCCTTGTAGCAGAAGTCTCATACAATACTTGTCCTTTCACAGCTAACTGATTTCACTCAGTGTGTTTTCTAGTTGAAACCAGGTTATAAGCCAAAAATCATCAGTATTCAGTATCACTGAATAGTGTTCCGTTGAGTATATATACCATAGTTTGTTTATCCATTCACCTGTTGATGGGCACTGAGGTTGATTCAATCCTTTTGCTATTGTGGACAGTGCAGCAATAAACATTCACATAGATGTGTCTGTTCATGTGACCGCCTTTATTTCTGTAGGATGTATAACAAGCAGTGGGATTGACTGATCACGTGGTATTTCTATTTGTAGCTTTTTGAGGAAGCACCTAATTGCTTTCCAAAGTGCCATTTTGCACTCCCACCAGCAGTGTAGGAGAGCTCCAATCTCTCCATAGCCTTTCCAACATTTGTTGGTTCGTATTTTTTGGATTATTGCCAACCTTGTTGAGTTGAGATGGTATTTCATTGTAGTGCTAACTTGAATTCTTCTACTAGCTAATGATCTTGAGCATTTTCTCATTAGTCTTTTGGCTGCCTGGATGTCTTCTTTGGTCATATTTCTCTGGTTAGATTTATTCCTAGATATTTTATCTTCTTGGGGGCTGTAGGAAATGGTATTGATTTGGGTATTTCTTCTTTGATGATCTCTTTGTTGGTGCAAAGAAATCTTACTGATTTATTTATGTTTATCTTATATCCTGATACTTTACTGAACTGTTCTACATCCCAGTAGGTTATTTATGGATTCTTTGGGGTTCTTTGTGTATATGGTCATAACATCTGCAAATAGGGATAATTTTACTTCTTCTTTACTGATGTGGATGGACTTTATTTCTTTGTCTTGTCTGATTGGCCACAACATCCAACATAATGTTGAATAGAAGTAGTGACAGTGGGCATCCTGGTGTAGTTCTGTTCTCAAGGGGAATTCTTTCAGTCTATCTCCATTTAGGATGATGTTGGTGGTTGGCTTTGTGTAGATGTCCCTCACTGCATTGAAGAATTTCCTTTCTATTCCTATTTTCCTGAGAGTTTTAAACACGAAAGGGCATTGGAAGTTTTCAAGTGCCTTTTCTGCATCAGTTGACAAAATTGGGTGATTCTTATCTCTTGTGTTATTTGTATGGTTGATCACATTGATTGTCTTTCTAATGTTGAATCAGCCCTGCGTCTTTGGTATAAATACAACTTGATCATGATGAACTATTTTTTTGATACATTGTTGAATTTAATTGGCTAGGATTTTGTTGAAGATTTTTGCATCTAGGTTCATGAGTGATACTCAACTATAATTTTCTTTTTTTTATACGATCTTTCCCTGGCTTTGGTATCAGGGTTATGCTAGCTTCATAGAATGAATTTGGGAATATTCCATCTTTTTTTATGTTGTGAAATAGTTTGAGTAGTATTGGAATTAACTCCTCTCTAAAAATTTGGTGGAATTCTCTGGTGAAGCTGTTTTGGCCAGGGTTTTTTTTTGATTGGTAGTTTTTTTGTTGTTGTTGTATTTTTAATTTTTCAACCTCTTAATTTAAGTTGGGTTTATTCCAGCTGTTCTACTTCTTGTGATAATTTTGGTAAGTGATGTGAATCTAGAAACTTGTCCTGTTCTTCTAAGTTTTGAAATCTGGTAGAGTACAGTTTTTCATAGTATTCTTTTACAATACTTTCGATTTCAGTTGGGTCTGTTGTGACATCTTCCGTCTCATTTCTTATTTGGGTTATTTGTTTTCTCTCCTGTTTTTATTTCATGAGTTTAACCAATGGTTTATTGACTTTTGATAACCAGTTTTTGCTAATCTTTAAAAAAAAAAAAAAACAGTTTTTGGTTTTGTTAATTATTTAGATTGTTTTCTGTTCTTTAATTCTTTTACCTGTACTATAGTTTTTCCTGCCTGTTTTCTTCTGGTGTCCAAGGGGTTCTTTCATAGTTTTTTCTGCCTCATCAAGTTGCAGGTTAATTGTTTGGTTTAGGCTCATTCTTCATTCTGGATGTGTATACTGGTAAACTGACCTCTGAGTGCTGCTTTTGTTGTAACCCATAGGTTCTTGTAGAATGTGTTTTCATTCTCATTTGATGCCATGAATTTCTTTACTGCATCTTTGCTTTCTTCTGTAACCCATGACTTTTGTTCAGTTTCCATGAGTTGGAATTTCTAACTATGTTTCCTCTGCTTTTGATTTCAACTTTTATGGCTTTATGGTCTGAGAAGACACTTTGCAATAATTCTGTAATTTGGATTTTGTTGAGACTTGCCTTATGACCTAACATGTGGTCTATCCTGGAGAATGATCCATGTGCACTGGAAAAGAACATGTACTTATCTGTTGTTGGGTAAAATATTCTGGAAGTGTCAACAAGGTCTAATTGATTGATTGCTGCAATAATATCCTCTGTGTCTTTATTGAGCCTTTTTGTGAATGATCTTGATCTGTCCATTACTGAAAGGGGAGTGTTGAAGTTTCCTGCTATTGTTGTGGAGTGATGTATCTCATTTTTCAGTGTTACCAGAGTTTGTTCTGTGTATTTAGATGCACTGATATTGGGTGCATAAATACTTAGTATTCTTATATACTCCTTACATATTGAACCCTTAAGTGATAAGAGTCCATGATAGTGGATTTTACTTTAAAATCTATTTTATCTGGGATTAGTGTTGCCACTGCTGCTCTTCTTTGCATGTTGCTAGCTTGGTTGTCATGAATTGAATTGTGTCCCCCCCCCCAAAATATGTGTGGCCATATGCCAGGCTATGATTCCCTATATTCTATGATTGTCCTCCATTTTGTGATTTTCCTATACTGTATTTTAAAGGATTAGGGTGGGAATGTAAATCCCTTTATACGATCACCTTTCTGCTCCACTGTACAGGGAGTTTCCCTGGAGTCTGGGCTTGCACTACGCTTTATCCTTTCATACTACAAGAGATAAAAGGAAAGG
Source organism: Heterohyrax brucei (assembly GCA_028571685.1). Taxonomy (NCBI): domain Eukaryota; kingdom Metazoa; phylum Chordata; class Mammalia; order Hyracoidea; family Procaviidae; genus Heterohyrax; species Heterohyrax brucei. The sequence goes on along the minus strand of CM053146.1, from coordinate 136,177,985 downwards.
GAAGCAAGCAGAGAATTGGGAGCCTCACATCATCAAGCAAGCAGCAGCAGGAGAAGGGCACCTTAGATTCCTGTGCCAAGATGCTCCCGGGACAAAGACTGATGCAATACCAGACCTTCCTCCAGACTGGACAAGGGAGAAAGCCTTCCTCTGGAGCAGACATCCTGAATATGGACTTTGAGCTTACTGGACTGTGTAAGAATAAGCTTTCTGTTGTTAAAGTCATCCACTCTGTGGTATGTCTATTAGAACAGCCCTAGCTGACAAAAACATTGGTATATATTTTTCCATCCTTCGATCTTTCAGTTTGTTTGTATCTTTGAGCCTAAGACATTTTTTTTTTTTTTTTGTAAGCACCATATAGATGTAGCATGTTTTTGTGACCCAACCTGTTACTCTCTGGTTCTTTATTTGAGCATTCAATCCACTCACACTCAGGGTAATTATTGATAGATATGAATTTAGTGTTGTCACTTTGGTGCCTTATTTTTGTGTCATTGACATTTTCTTTGTTCTACAGTATATTCTGTTCTGGATTGTGGTTCTTTATGGGTTTTCTTTTCATTCTTTTCAATGTTGGCTTTGTGCCTGATGAGACTCTGTATTATGTTTCTTGTTTTGGTATATAGCATTGTAAGTTTGTGTTGCAGTTACCCCTTTGTTCTCCCTTAATTTTCTAAGTTTAAACTTGTCTTTAACTTCTGTATATCTCCTTAATTTCTTCTCCATCTGAAAGGGCTAAAACTATTGTAATATATCCCTCTATATAGTGTAATGATGTCGTAGTTTATGTGTTAAGATGTCTGTATCCTGACTTTTAGTATTTTAGCTTTGATTGAACTTTGTGACTTCCTTAAATGAGTAGTACTCTGGATGCTCTGTCCAGCATTGCATCCTTGAGTATATATCTGATATTACTGGTTTTCTAATTGAAGAGCTTCTTTCAATAGTTCTTGTAATTTTGGATTGGTTTTTGCAAAGTCTCCAAGTTTCTGTTTTTATGAGAATGTCTATTTCACCATCATATTTAGGAGACATTTTTTCAGGATATATAATTCTTGTTTGGAAGTTTTTCTCCTTCAAGACTTTGTATACATCATCCCACTGCCTTCTTGCCAACATAGTTCCTGCCAAGAAGTCAGAGGACCATCTACCAGGCTTCTCCTTGTATGTTAGTTTTGCTTGAAGCCTAGCTGCCATTAGGAGTGTCTCCTTATGTTTCATGTTATTAAGCTTGATTATAGTATGTCTTGGTGTCTTTTTGGGGAGGTTTACCTTCTGTGGAGTTCAAGAAGCCTCTTGAATATCTGTGTTCTCTTTCATGATGTAGGCAAAGTTTTCTGTGAGCAACTCTTCAACAATTTTCTTTGTATTTTCTGCTATCCTTCCCTGTACAGGAATTGCAATTGCTCATAGATTATTCCTCTTGATAGAGTCCCATATGCTTCTTAATTTTTCTTGTTTCTTTTATTTGATTTCCCTTCATAAATGCTGGTGTTGGTTGCTTTATCTTCAGTCTCACTAATTCTGTATTCCATTTCCTCAGTCTTGTTCTTTTGGCTTTGCACTGAATTGTCTAACTCTGTAATTTTGTAATTGATGTGCTGGATTTCAGGTCATTAATGTTCTAGCAGTTCATATAGCTTGCTTATTGTTTCATTTTATTCTGTTGCACTTTGTTTTATTTCTGGAAGTGCTCTATACATAATTATTTTGTATTCTACCACTAATAATTTCAGGAAGCCTTCTTCATCTGTGAATTTTTTTGATCCTTTATTTAGGGCGCTTTCCAGAGCCATGGTGGTCTGCTTCTTTAAATGGCTAGATACTGATTGTTTTATTCATGCCATCAAAAAGTTATTCACCTTCTCCAGTGTTCTACCAACAGGAGCTGTGGCAGAGCTCTAAGAAGGGAGTGAGTAAAGGCACTGCTGGACTTGGCCATCAGTCTCCACTGTGTTGTTTAGGTACAGCTGACTTATCTACAGCTTCTGAGGTGAGAGAGAGATACTGTAATGTCTTCCAAGTGAGAATTATATATCCTGAAATTATGTTTCTCAAACCTGATGGTGAAATTGATATTCTTTGCGAAAAACAATCCAAAATTACAAGAATGTCAAGCCCCGCAATGCCGCTCAGCTTGGAGGCTGGCCCTAGCTGGGTCCTCAAGGGTGGCTAGGCCTATCTCCTGGCTGACAAAGATGACTCCCTACTTACAGAGTTTCTTGGGGGCTGTCAGCAGACACTGTGACACCCTCACAATTTGCAACAGTTATCGCTTAATTCTCTAAATGTGCTTATCTTAAAAACTTCATTTCTGCTGAGAGAAGCATCATCCAGTGGCAGCTGGTAGCAGCTGGGCCCTAAGGGGTGACAGGCCCCACCTCTTGGCTGATAAAGATAGTGCCCTACTTATGGAGTGTTTTGGAGGTCATCAGCAGATGTTATGCTATGGCTCAAAGAAAGAAGGATTAAGGGCACCACCAGACTTAACCACCAAGTGCCACTATATTTTCTAGGTACCATTGTCTTAAAAACAGCTTTTCTGCTGGGAGAATCACCATACAGACAGGCACTGTTGCTCAGCATGGGAGCTAGCCCCAAATAAGCCCTGAGGTGTGGCTGACTCCACTCTAAGCTGACCAAGATGGCAGCTGTCCTGAACTGCCTCCCATGTGCTGAGCCAGCTGAATGTATGTTACAGCTCAGAGAAGCCAGAGAGTAGCCAGCTGCTGCTCAGTTCTCTAGATGTGACTGACCTAAGCACAGCCTCTCTGCTGCAGAAGATGCTGTTTACTTAGGCACTGCAGTTCAGCATAGTCACCAGCCCCTGCCAGTGTCTCAGACTTGGCAGTCTCAGTTCCAGTCTCCTGGTTAACAAAGAAGGAGTCCATAACTGTAATCCTCTCAGCCTCTGTTTCAGAAGAAATGGAACTTTGCACTGTTGTCTTGCCTCATTTCTGTTATTAAGTCCTCTCTTACAACCCTACACCTGATTTGGTGGCTCTCAGAATGTCTACAATGCTTCATTTCATTATTTCTCTAGTCCTTAGTTCTCAGAGGGAATTGAGGAGATGTGTGACTAGTCTGTCATCTTGGCCCCACCCCTGAATTCTGTTGCCTATAACTATTGTGTGGATATCTATATCTAAGTTCATGAGAGATATTGGTTGGAAATTCTCCTTTTCTGTACTATCTTCACCTGGTTTTGGTATCAGGGTTATCCTGGTTTCATAGAATGAATTTGAGAATATTTCATCCTTTTCTAAGCTGTAAAATAGCTTCAATAATAATAGTGTTAACCCTGTCTCTAAAAGTTTCGTGTAATTCTCTAGTGAAGCCATCTGACACAGGACTATTTTGTTTGGGAGTTTTTAAATTATTGTTTTGATATCTTCTTTTGTGAGGGGCTTATTCAAATGTTCTACTTCAATTTGTGATAATTTTGTTAGGTGGTATAATCTTAGAAATTTGTCAATTTCCTCTAGGTTTTTGAATTTATTGGAGTACAATTTTTTCATAGTAATTCTATTATGATTCTTTCAACTTGATTGGGTCTGTTCTGATATCATCAATCTCATTTTATATTTGAGTTATTTGTTTCCTCTCCTGTTTTTCATTTGTCAATTTGCCCAAAGGATTATCAAGTTTTTGATCTTTTCAATAAACTGTCCTTTGATCATGTTATCTCTTTCAATTGTTTTTCTGTTCTCCTAATAGTTACCTGCTACAGCTGTTACTCTTAGTTCAAATCTGCTACAGGCTCCTTAGAAACCCCACAGGGCAGTTCTACCCTGGTCTGTTGTGTCGCAATGAGTCTGGATTGACTTGACAGCAGTGAGTTTGGTTTTTCATTCATTTAGTTCTGCTCTAATTTTTATTATCTGTCTTTTTCTGTGTTTCAAGGATTATTTTGTTGCTCTTTCTACTTGTTCAGGTTGTGGGGATAATTCTTTGATTTGAACCCTTTCTTCTTTTTGGATGTGTGCATTCACTGAGATAAGTTAAGTCAGCAAGATGTATCATAATCACATGGGTAATATAAAAGATAAGGAAAGAATCCTGAAAGAAGTTTGGGAAAAACTTAATTCATATACAGAGGGGAAGGAATAAGACTAAGGTCTGAGGTGGGGGGGAGGAAGGCCGAGATGGCTGCCTCTCACACACATCTCCCAAGTTCCCTCTGAGAACTAAGGCCTGGAATGGTAACTGAATGGAGCACTCTGTTAATCCAGGAAATCCTAGGATATGGCATAGGATTGTCAGATTGGACTACACTCCACTAAAGGGTAAACTGCCTCTCTTTAACATGAGGCAACACACACTGAATCCTGCCTCAGGAAACTCACCGTTTGGGAGGACTTCAGGTACTGTCACCTTCTTTGTTATCTGGGAGGCGGTGGCTGGGCCTGAACCACCAAGTATGCTGAACTGTTGTGCTAAACAGCAGATAGCGCAGCAAGAGAGTGTGTCTGGGATAGCCACATTTTGAGAGCCTGGCAGCTGAATGAGAGCACCACTGCACCTCCACCCACTCTCTTTTGGTCTATACAATACTGTTTCACAGTGGGAAGGGCAGCTAGGTTGAGACGCCATCTTGGTCAACTGGGTGGTGGAGTCACCCAACCAGAGGTCTTGGCAGGGGCTAACTCCTAAGCTGAGAAGTCGTTCTTCGCCAGAAAGTGCTTCTATAGTAGAAAAGCAGTGTTCAGGACAGTGGTACCTTATGGTTGGGGCTCAGAGTGGATGGCAACAATGCCATAATCCCTCTCTGTTTTGAAGTACACCGTAACTTCTGGGGATGGCTGAAGAGGTGCTTCTGTTGTCAACCAGAAGGTGGGGCCTGCCATGCCTCAGGGCTGACTGATTTCAGTAGCTGTTGTGTAGCTCCCAGGTTAACAGTACAGTACCTTTTTAAAATAAGACCACCTGGGGAACTAACTGCTGAGTGGCCCAGCAGCATCTCCTCCACCCTTCATTGACTCACATAATATGGTCAGGTGATGGCCTGCTAGTGACTCCATCAATAGGGCACAGCCTTTGCTAGCCAGGAGGCAGAGACTGCCACCGCATAGAGTCCACCTGGGGCCAGTCGCTAGAGTACACAGAGAAAGATGGTGAGCAACTCCCTTCTTAGTACTATGCCTCAGTGCCTGTTGAGGTGACCAGAGAAACTGAACAGAATCTAGATGGTGCAAAGGCAACAAACAGTTGCTAACCATTTAAAGAAACAGTGCACCATTGCTCTAGAAAACTCCCAAAATAAAGAATCCAAAAACCTTTCCAGATGAAGAAGGCTTTCTGAAACTATCAGAAGTTGAGTACAAAAAAATTATATATATGGAGCCCTCTAGAGACTAAACAAAATGCAACAGAGCAAGATGAAAAATTAAGCAAGCTATTTGAGCTATTGGAACATTAACAATTTGAAATTCTGCAAATCAATAACAAAATTACAAAATTAGACAATTCAATACAAAGCCAAAAGAGCAGAATTTAAGAGATAGAAGTCAGGTTTAGTGAGCTTGAGGATAGAGCAACTGACACCAGCATTCATGAAGACAAATCAGAGAAAAGAAAGAAGAAAAAGGAAGAAGAATTAAGAAATATGTGGGACTCTATTAAAAAAGAGTAATCTACAAATAATAGGAGCTCTTGAACAGGAAGAGATAGCTGAAAACACAAAGTATTGTTGTTGAGTCCCTGAATAAGGAAAGAAGAGAAAATAGAGTTCCAAGATGCATATTGAACACCACAAAAGCAGGCCCCCAAAGAAAGACAACAAAATATATAATAATCAAGCTTAATGAGATGAAACATAAACATAAACAATGTTGACAAGAAGGCAGTGGGATGACACATTCAAACTCTTGAAGGAGAAAAACTTCCAAGAAAGAATTATATATCCTACAAAATTGTCTCTACATATGAAGATGACATTAAGACATTTGCAGATAAACAGGAGCTTAGAGACTTTATAAAAACCAAGACAAAACTACAAGAAATAGTCAAAGAAACTCTTTGCTTAGAACAACAAAACCATTAAGTGTATATTTATGGAGGCAAAGAAGGACACAGCATTCAGAATCCTACTCACTTCGGGAAGTCACAAAGCTCAATCAGAGCTACTATATTAAAAGAAGGAAACCAGTGAGAATGTCATGAAAACTATGACACCATTACAATAAAAAAAAGGAACATTAAAGTAGTTATAGTCCTTTCAGATGGAGAGGAAATTAAAAAGAAATGCAGAAGTTAAAATTGGATTTAAACTTAGAATATTAAAGGGTGTCTTAGGGGGTAGATGCACAGCATAACAATACAACATATCAAATCAAGAAACATAAGCAAGAGTATCAACAAACACAAAACCAACTCTGAAAAAGATGAAAAATCAACCCATAAAGAATGACCCAGAAGAGAATTTAAGAGCAACATAGAAAGCATTAACACAAAAATAAATACATTAAAATGACAGTATTAAACACATACCTATCAACAATTGCATCAGATGTAAACGTACTGAATGCTGCAATTAAGAGACAATGAGTGACATCTTGGATCTAAAGACATGATCTCTCAATATGTTGCTTCCAAGAAACACACCTCAGTCTCAAAGAGGTGAACATTATGGAAATCAGAGGATAGAACAACATATACCAAGCTAACAACATACAAAGTAGAGCAGGTGATGCAATGCTAATCCCAGATAAAATATACTATAATGTAAAATCCACTATTGTGGACAACAATGGTCACTATTTACTGCTGAAACTTTCAATACGCAAGCAAGACTTAACAATATTAAATATTTATGCACCCAATACTAGAACATCTAAGTACATTGAACAAACACTGACTACATTGAAAAGTGAGATAGATCACTCCACAATAATAGTGAGAAACTTCAACATTCCACTTTCAGTAATGAACAGATCATTCAGAAAAAAAGCTTTGTAAAGAAACAGAAGATCTTATCGTGACAATCAACCAACTAGACCTCATCGACATATATAGAACTTTTTATCCATCAACATATATCTTCTTCTTCAATGAACATGGAACATTTTCCTGAATAGACTATGTATTAGGGTGTAAAGCAAGTCTCATGAAAATCCAAATCACTGAATATTGCAAAGCATCTTCTCAGATGATAAAGCTATAAAATTTGAAATCAACAGCAGAAAAACCATAGGTAGAAATTTGAATCATAGAAACTGCACAACGCCTTGCTCAAAAAGCCATGGGTTATGGAAGAAATGAAGGACAAAGTAAAGAAATTTACAGATTCAAATGAGAATGAAAACACCTATGGGATACAGCCAAAGAAGTACTCAGAGGTCAGTTTATCTCTATAAATGTACATATCCAGAAGGAAGAAAGGACCTAAACCAAAAAATTAACTCTACAACTTGACAGGGAGAAAGAGAACTGCAGATGAACCCCTCAGGCACCAGAAGAGAACAGACAGTAAACATTAGAGCACAACTAAATTAAGCAGAAAATAGAACAATTGAGAAAATTAACAAAATCAAAAGCTGATTCTTTGAAAAGATCAACAAAATTGATAAACCACTGGCTAAACTTACAAAAGAAAAACAGGAGAGGAAAGAAATAATCTGAATAAGAAATGAGATGGGAGATGTCACAACAGACCCAACTGAAATAAAAAATGTCAGAACAGAATACTGCAAAAGACTGTACCTTAATAGATTTGAAAACCAAGAGGAAATAGACCAATTTTTAGATTCATATCATTTACCAAAATTAAGAAGTAGGACAACCACCTGGTTTTGTCACTTGATGCCTAAAAGACATTTGACAAAGTCCAACACAGCCTCATGCTAAAAACTCTCAGCAAAACAGGAATAGAGGGGAAATTCCTCAGCACAGTTAGTGGCGTCTACTCAAAGTCACCTCCCTTCATTGTCCTGAGTAGTGAAAGTTTGAAAGAATTCCACTTGAGAACAGGAACTAGACAAGCATGCCCACTCTAACCACTTCTATTTAATATTGTATTAGAAGTTCTTGTCAGAGCAATTAGACAAGACAAAGAAATAAAAGGTACCTGTATCAGTAAAGAAGAAGTAAAACTCTCTCTCCTCACTGATGATAAAATTGTATATACAGAGAATCCTAAGGAATCCATAAGTAAACTACTGGAACTAATAGAGGAGATCAGCAAAGTATTAGGATACAAAATAAACAAGTAAATCATTAGGATTCCTTTATACCAACAAAGGGATCAGCAGAGAAGAAAGCACCAAATCAATACCATTTACTATAGCCCCCAAGAAGATAAAATACCCAGGAATAAACCTAACTAGAGAAATAAGAAACTTATAGAGAGAGAACTACAAGGTCTTACTGCAAGTAATCCAAAAAAGACTTACAAAATTAGAGAAACCTACCCCGCTCATGGATAGGAAGAATTAACATTTTGAAAATATTTATTTCTCCTAAAGTGATTTACTTATACAATGCAATCCCAATACAAATTCCAGTGTCATTTTTTAATAAGATGAAGAAACATCAACAACTTTGTTTAGAAAGGGATAAAGCCACAGCTAAGTAAAGCACCACTGAAGAAGAGGAACACAATGGGAGGCCTCATAATACTTGGCCGTGGAAACTATTACACTGCCACAGTAGTCAAAACAGCCTGGCACTTGTAGAAAAAGGGACATATTGGCCAATGGACTCAAGTGGAGACTGCAGAAATGCCACCATATAACACAGTTTCAGTTGGAAGATATGCTGAGTGAAATCAGTCAGTGGCAAAAGGACAAGTATTGTATAAGACCCCTATTATAAAGACATAAAAATAGAATTATGTACAGAAGAAAAAACTCTTTGATGGCTACAAAGGTAGGGGGGTGAAGGTTTATCATAGGTGTGACAGTTAATGTTAGAAATTTTAATCATTTACTGTATTAAATAAATTTTTTTAAAAAGAAAAAGAAAACATGACCTTAAACTTTACATATAAAGCACTTTCCACTGTTGTTAAGCATTAAAAAAAAAAAAGGCACATGACTGTTGAGTCACAGTGACTCTATAAATAGAGTAGAACTGCCCCATAATTTCCAAGGAGTACCTGGTGGATTTGAACTGATGACCTTTTCTTGAGCAGCCCTGGTACTCAACTGCAACATTATCAGGGTTTACATTTAAGGAAAGCCAAATGCCATCGAGTCAGATCCGACTGATGGTGATCATTTAAGGAAAAGGAAATTTAAATATGTTACCTTGTATGCTAATATTTCAAATTCCAAACTTAGAATGTGAGATCTTATGTGATTTTATATTTGATGTTATTTTCTTTTACTATGAAAATTTGGGTTCCTAACAACAATGCAAATAATGTCATTACTTATTTGCTTTACATCAGTGATGTATAGTAATGCACATTAGAATGACAATATCAATATTAAAAGGAATGCTGGAAGTACAGTGAGACAGCTCTACTCTGTTTTATGGGACTGAAATGAATTAGAATGAGCTCAATGGCACACACAACATCAATGTTAAGACTGTTAGTAAGGCTATTGAAAACTTTCATTTATTTATAATTGTGTCTATGTTCTTGGAATCTGTCCACAAGAAATATAAAGTCAAAGTACTAATATTTCTGTTCTCTTGAAATAATTTTCTTTGATTAATTCACAAGTTTAATAGACAATTAATTTTTCTAAATTTTAATTGTTTTGTTGTATACATTTACTTGCTGCCAAAGCTATATCCCTTCCCCCACTACGTATCTGTCAGGCTTTCTGTAGGCGTTGGCTTGTTGCTGTGATGGTGAAACTGTATTGTTGGTATTTGAATACCAGCAGTTTTACCCTTAAATGACAGCTATCAGCTGAACTTCCATATTAAAACATACTAGGAAGAAGGAGCTGACAGTTTACTTCTGAAATAATTAACCTTTGAAAACATTTGAACAGCAATACCTGATATAGTGAGAAAAATGAGCCCCTCAAGTTGAATGGCACTCAAATGAGGCAGAGCTTCCTTATCAAACAGAATTGACTTAAATAATGTAAAAGGAGTCAAGCTTTCTGGATACCCGTGGCTGACATGGCGTGGCTCAAAATGAGAAGAAACAGATGCAAATAACCACTAATCATAAGAATGCTGAACATGTGAAGTATGACCTTATTAAAATTAGAAATCATCAAAAATGAAATGGAAGACAAATGCATAAGACTAAATGTGAGCCTTTAGTAATGAAAATCAACTGGTATTGATCACTTTGAATTGGACAATTATATGGTCTGCCCATGCTGCCAATGATGAACTGAAGAGGAATGGTATAGCATTCATTTTAAAAAAAGAACATTTAAAGATCTAACATGAAGTACAAAGCTGTCAGTGTTAGGATTATATTTATATGTCAAAAAGGAAACAGTTAATATGATTATTACTGAAATTTACTCCCCCTACCTCTAAGACGAAAGATGAAGAAATTTAAGATATTTTGCTAACTTTTATTGTTTGAAATTGATCAAACTTTTAATTAGGATACATTGATAATTACTGGCAATTGTAAACGAAAAGTTGGAATTAAAGATTAGGGACGAGTAGTTTTAAAATATGACCTTGGTGTTAGAACAATGCTAGAGATCACATGAGAGAATTTTACATAAAGGCTTCTTACTTGCAAAAATAGAAGATTAAGAAAATTAGAAAATGTTTATGACAACCAAAGTATGACTTTCAGTATACTCCATCTGAATACAGACACTATCTCAAGAATAGAGTTGACTCATCAAACACTAATGACCAAAGACCAGAAGAGCTATGGAATGACATCAAGAACATCATGTGTTAGGAAACAAGATGACACTAAACAGATAGGAAAGAAAGACCAAAATGGATATCACAAGGGACTCTGAAACTTGTCCTTAAAGATAGAGTAGTTAAAACAGATGGAAGAAATGATGAAATAGGAGTGCTGAAGGGAAATTCCAAAGGAAGACTTGAGAAGGCAAAGTGAAGTATTACAGTGACATGTGTAAAGATTTGAAGTTAGAAAACCAGAAGGGAAGAACATGCTTAGCATTTCTCAAGCAGAAGGAACTGAGGAAATAATGTAAGCTTCAAGTAGCAAAAGTGAAGGGCAGATCTTGGGCAAGCCTTTTAGCCTCTTTGTCATGTTGGTTTGCATCCATGCATAGCAATTCTTGCCCTTCTACACTATGGAGTTGTCTTGAGAATTGTGATGAATTGAATTGTCTCCCCAAAAATGCAGTGAAAATATTACCTCATTGAAAAAAGCAAAAAGGACACTGCCGTTAAGTCAGTTTTCACTAAGAGTGAACCTTTGGGGACAGAGTAATATCCCTCATGGGGTTTCTCAGGAACAGCTCAGGGATTTGACTTGCTGATTTTTTGGTTGGTAGCTGTAGCTCTTAACTGCAGCTCTTAATTGCTGTACCACCACAGCTCTAGTTGGAAAAGAGGGAATTTCTTTTCTTGTGCTAACGAAGTAAGACCAGGAGTAATAGGTCCTACATCTAATCACTTCTGAGTTACAAAAACAGCAGATCAGGAGAAGAGACACACACCCAGGAATGAGACTACATAGAAGAATGCCAAAGAATATCAAGGATTGGCAGCTGACACCAGAAAGTAAGAGAGAGGCTCAGAGGAGAAATCTACAGGGCTAAGATGTTCCCTGATCTAGACTTTCAGCCTCCAGAACTGTAAAAAAAAATACATATTTTTTTTCATTTTGTAAGACCAGAAATAAAAACAATAAACACATCAGAACTCATTTCTACAGCAGCCGTCTCTAGCCTGCTCATCCAATAGTGTATGGACTTTGGCCAAGAGCACTCAAGGAACCCCTTTAAGACCCATGTACAAAAAATAATTCTACAAGAGATAGACTTACTGTGACAAAATGTTTCTTAATAGTTAACATCAACAAGCAAACACACAGCTTTCTCTTCATGTCTGTAATGTAAAATATTTCATCATGAAGACACAAAATGCAAAAAAAAAAGCAAGGTAATGTAAAATACCTTGCATACTGTGTTTTGGTGTTGTTTCACACACTTGTGAGTTGGTTTGGACTCTTATTAACTGAAGCACAACAGAAACAATCACTGCTTGGTCCTGTCCATCCTCAAAATTAATTTTATACTTTTTCTATTCTTGTAGCCATGGAGTCTATCCTTCTCAGTAAATGTCTTCTTTTTCACTAACCCTTTAATTTACTGAGAATCAAGTCCTTCTCTGGAATTTGATCAGACCTAATAACAAGTATGTGAGATGTAGGCTTACCATTCTTGCTTGTAAGAAGCATATTGCTTGTACTTTTAAGACAGATTTGTTTGTTCTTCTGGCAGTCCATACATACCCACTCATCTGTTGCCATTGAGTAGGTTCTGACTCATAGTGACCCTGTAGATAGACTTGAACTGTGTTCATGCCATACAGCTTAATTAACAACTATGTCACTAGAATTTCCTGGCCATGGTACATTCAATATTGAGAACCTACTAGGCATAATGCCTAGTTTAGAGTAAAAGGACAAACAAACCACCACAACAAAATGAAATTGGAAGCCATCTAGTAAATTCTGACTTAATGGTGCATCCATCAAATTCAGAACAGAACTGTCCTTCATAGGGTTTTCCAAGACTGTGACCTCTCAGAGCAGACTGACAAGCCATTCATCCAAGGTGATCTGAGTGAATTTGAACTATAAACCTTTTAGCTATTGAAACACCTTTCCATGTCTTCTATACCTCGCACATCTCAGCCTCACTCTTCTCAATTCCTCAAACTCATACCATCCCACACCTATCATTATTTGTCCTGGTTGTTAGATTTTACCTGTAGCCAGATTCGTGAGCTCTTTTTGCTGAAATGGTCGAGCTTTTGCCTGAACCAGTTTTCAGTAGGGTCCTGTGATTGGCTCGGTGGATCACCCTGACTCCATCTCGGGAGGAAATTCTGGGCATTGGAGCAGAAAAACAGCAACAACAGCAGCAGCCACCCAAATGCTTGAGCCATGGTGTCTTAGAGGGGGCAGTTTCCAAAGTTAGGGCTGTTTATACTGCAGTCAACACCACCTCCCATGTGTCTCCCTGGCACAAGCCTGACAGGCTTTACTATTGGATCTCAGCATCCAATGATATACAATAGTATCTCTACTTAAAAGTGAATGTGTCATCACCTGCCCCTCCTTCAGAGACTATGTGGACATTCTAGAAGAAAAGGTCAAACAGGGGAGGAAGGAAAGATGCCTGCTATTGACTTTCCACCACACCTGCTGTTGACTCTCCACCACACCTATAGTGTAAACCCTGGGGTTATGATCTGAAAAAGCCACTAGAAGGTGGTAACCCAGATTAAGATTGGGAGATGCTGAGAAACCCTTTATTGAATGATTTCCTTGCCTTTACTATCTTGCTTCTTGCTAATTTTTTGGGTAGGGTTCCAAGACAGGACACTGAGAACAACTGGCAAAACAAAAGCCCAGATTTAAACTGGTGCAATAGGTCAACCACATATACTGAAGTATTTGAAACTCTGGGCTCAGTTTCACACTTTAGGTCTTTCTAATTCTCTCAATGTAGAAATGACACTGTTATTAGAAATCTTTGTGAAGTAGTGGTTAAGGTTGGGACGGTCAACAGTTCAAATCCACTATGTGCTCCTTGAGGACACTACAGGACACTTCTACTTTGTCCTATCAGGTAAGTATGAGTCAGCATCAACTCAATAGCAAGGCTTCCTTTATTGCTGTTTCACTGGTGTCTCAGGAAAAGCTGATAGCAACTCATCAACATCAAGATGCTCCCAAGAAAATTTTATTTACTTCAAAGGAAAACAATGAATCCTTCAGGAATTAAAACAAAATGTATGACATATGTGTAACAAGCTATATATTTGGCTAGACTCAACCTGCTACATAGGAGCATGCAGTGCCTAATGATATTTTAAAAATAGATACAAATTTTGTGAAGAAACTTGGGAGAATTACATGTCATCAGATAACAGAGAAATATTAAAATTCACAGACTATGAGGTGGGGCCAAGACGGTGCAGTAGTCAAATGCTTTCTCTGACTCGTTTAACAATAAAGACCTAAAAGAACAAATTAATCCATTACATATGACATCCTAGGATCCCAGAACATCAAAGGAAAAGTTTAGAAATCACAACAAAAAATGAAAAGGGAGAGTAGCATTTCTAGCCCAGACCCACCAGGAAATGGATGCAGACAGAGTAGTGAGCTGAGCATAGCGGTTGGAGGGCGTCCTCCACAGCAGGAGAAACTGGTCAGGAAATCCACTCATGCTTCCAGAAGCAGGGAAAATCAACATGAGATTGTCAATAGCTACATTCTTTCATGTAACCGATTGTGCACCCCTAAATCTTTCTGTTGGGATAGACCTCTGTATTTTCTCCAAGCACTCTTCCACTTCTCTGTGTTGAGGTGGCTCCAGAGTCAGACACCATTAACTGAGCCAGAAGTAGGACTCCTTAAACTTGCCCTGAGCCATTCTCCGAGACATGGAATAGGAACAATTTAACAAACAGGGAGTAGGCAAAAGAAAAAAAAAATCTGCTGACTCACTTGAGCCAGAAGTTCAGGGAAGAAACTGTTCCTTCACAAACAGTCAGACATCAGGGAAAACATCATCCTCACAGATATTTGGGGATGACTCTCAGCTCCCTGATTTTTCAATGGCTACAGTCAAATACCTGTGCCTACAGCAACCAATCCTGACCACCTAGGATAGCAGGTAAAAACATGCACCATACACTAGGTGACTGACTACCTGGACACCTAAGCTAAATCCGTACAAGAAAAGTAAACAGACTCTTGGGCTTCCATCTCTAGTAACAGCTCTAACCACCTGGTAAGAGGACATTAGAGCTTCAACGGCAACAATAACCAAACTATCACACACAACCAGCTTATGTGGACATTTTGAAACAAAATAAAATAAAAAGCTACAATACAGTAGGCAAATGCAAAGGAAACAAATACAACTTACTGATAGCACAGAGACAACAGTCCATTTCAAAACACTTGAAGTCACAGACCATGATGAATTCAGAAAGCTCCCAAAGCAAAGATTCAAATTTTCCAGAGGAAGTGAAATTCTTCAAACTATCAGAGGTAGAATATAAAAGAATCATATTTACAGCTTTACAAGAGCTCAAGAAAGAGATGGGGCAAAATGCAGTAGATTATAATGACAAATTGAAGTCCTCAAGAAAGCATTCTGTGGCAACAATTAGAAATTCAAAAAGTTGATAATAAAATTACAGAAGCAGACAACTCAGTAGAAAGATGAAAGAATGTAATTGAGGTAATGGAAGGCCAAGTTAGTGAGACTGAAGATAAAGTACGTCATATCAATGTATTTGAAGAAAAATCAGATGAAATAATTTAAAAAAAAACCAAGAAACACTAAAAATTATGAAGCACTCTATCAAAAGAAATAATCCACAAGGGACTGGATTACCAAAACAGGAGGAACAACAGACATTAAAAACAGAATTGTCCAAGTTTTGTAGACAGAAATCTTCCGATAGCATGAAATATGAGAAGATACCTACTCAAGAGGCTCATGGAGCTCCACACAAGGAAGATCCCAAAAGAGGAACACCAAGACATATAATCAAACTTGTGAAAACTAAAGATAGGGAGACAATTTTCAAAGTGGCTACAGACAAGCACGAAATAACCTACAAAGGAAAATCAATAAGACTAACCACAGACTACATAGCAAAAACCATGAAGGCAAGAAGGCAATCAGAGAACACATACAAAACCTTGAAGGAAAATAATTGCCAGCCAAGAGCTACATACTCAGCAAAACTGTCTGTCAAATATGATGACAAATTAGGGCATTTCCAAATAAAAAGTAATTTAGGGAATTTGCAAACACCAAAATTACAAGAAATATTAAAAGGAATTCTTTGGTTAGAAAACCGTTAACACGAGGTAACAACTCAATATTAAATTACAGAATGGAGCAAGTAGTTATCAACTGAAAAAGAGCATTCACAAAATAAGTCAAAGGCAAAATACTGAAAAAAAAGAGATGCTGTTATGTAAACATAACAATAAAAAGAGACATAAGAAAATGTACTCATAGATCCTTCATGTGGAGAGAAAGTCAAGGTGATATAAAGAATTTAAGGACTGGTCTACATTTAGAAAATTAGGGATACATACTAAGATATTGCAAAGAAAACCATCATACTATGCATTGAAATAAAAAAGCAAACAATAAGTATGAAGTCTCAGCAAATATGAAGCTGCCAAAATTGAAAGAGATGAAAATGCATAAAGAAAAATTTCTTCACACAGAAAATTAGATGGAACCAAGTAATTGCCTACAATCCACACATAAAAAATCAAAAGGACAGCATTAAACTCATAACTATCAATCATCACTCTGAATATAAATGGATTAAATAAACCAATAAAGAAATAGAGACTATGAGATTGGATAAGAAAACAGTTTCAAATATACTTTGACTATGGGAGACACACCTTAGACTAACCAAAACTCAAAGGATGGGAAAAATAGACCATGCTAACGACATTCAAAAAAGAACAGAAGTGGGAATGTTAATCTCTGATGAAACAGACTTTGAAATAAAATCTACCACATTCGATAAGGAAGGACATTATATAATGATTAATGGATCAGTACTCCAGGAAGACATAATCCTATTAAATATCTATGCACCCCAAACAAGTGCTATAAAATACATTCAAAGTAAAAAATTTACTGCATTGAAGGCAGAAATAGACACCTACACAATCATAGTAGTGGATTTCAACACATCACTTTCTGTATAGGACAGAACACCCAGAAAGAAGCTCAGTAAAGACATGGAAGAGCTAAAAGCCACAATCAACCAACTCAGCCTCATAGACGTATACAGAACACACTACCCTACAGCAGCCAAGTATACTTTCATTTCCAATGCATATGGAACATTTTCCATAACTGACCACATATTAGGCCACCAATCAGTCCTTAATGAAACTTAAAAAAAAGAAATATTACAAATTATCTTTTTAGAGCATAAAGCTATAAAAGATATTGGCACAGAAAAAAAGAAGGAAAGAAAATCAAACACCTGGAAACTGAACAGCACCATGTTAAAAAACAATTGGGTTATAGAAGTGATCAGTAATGCAGTAAAGAATTCATATTCTCAAAAACAATGACAGTATGTCCAACCAGAACCTTTCGGACACAGAAAAAGCTCAGAGGTCAATTTATGTCAACAAATGTGTACACCCCAAAAGAAGGACCAAATCAAACAATTAACCCAATAACTCAAAGTCAAAAGGAGCAGCAAAAGAAGCTCTTGGGCACCAGAAGAAAACAAATTTAAAACAAAAAATAGAGCAGAACAAAATAAATTAGAGAATAGAAAAATGATTTAAAGTGTCACCAACGGGAAAATCTGGCTGTTTGAAAAGATCAAGAAAATTGATAAACCGTTGGACAAACTGAGAAAAGAAAAACAAGAGAAGATGCAAATACCTTAGATAAGAAATAAGATGGGTGATGCCACTACAGACTCATCTGAAATTAAAAGAACAATAACAGAACTCAATGAAACATTAAACCCCATTGAATTCAAGAGCTAGAGGAAATACATGAAGTTCTAGAAACACATTGCCTAACTAAAGTAACACAAACAGAGGTAGAACAAATTAATACGCCCATCACAAAAGAAGAGTTTAAAACATAATTTATATCTCTCAACACCCCCCAAAAAAGTCCTGGCTCTGGCAGATTCACTGTAGAATTTTTTCAAACTTTTGGAGAAACACTAACATCACTATCACTGAAGGTATTTCAGAGCACAAGAGGAGAGAGAAAACCCCTAAACTAACTCTATGCAGTCAGCATAAACCTGATAGCAAAACCTGTAAAAGATAGCATAAAAAGAAAAATATTACAGACAAATATCTCTCATGAACTTAGATGAAAAGATAATCAACAGAATTCTAGCCACTAAAATTTAACAACATATCAAAAAATAATTCACCATTACCAAGTGAGATTTATGCGAAGGATGCAGAGATGGTTCAACACTAGAAACAAAAATTAATGGAATCAACTATATAAATAAAACAAAAGACAAGAATCATCTGATACAGAAAAGGCATTTGACAAAGTACAATACCCACTCATGTTAAAAACTCTCAGCAAAATAAGAAGGGAAATTCCTCAACATAATAAAGGGCATCTAGGCAAAGCCAACAGCTGAGTCTGAAAGCATTTCCCTTGAGAACAGGTAACGGACAAGGATGCCTATTGTCACCACTCTTGTTCAACATTGTCCTGGAGGTCCTAGCCAGGGCAATCAGGCAAGATAAAGAAATAAAGTGCATCCAAATTGATAAGAAAGACGTAAAACTATCTTTGTTTGCAGATGATATAATCTCATAGTACACAAAACTCTGAAGAATCCTCAAAAAGTTACTGGAACTAATAGAAGAGTTCAGCAAAATATCAGGATTCAAGATAAGCATACCTAAATCAATTGGGTTACTTTACACCAAGAAAGAGACCATCAAAAAGGAAATAACAAAATCATTACCATTTAATATAGCCCCCAAGAAGATAAAATACCTAGGAATAAATCTAACCTGAGATGCAAAAGATCTACACAAAAAAAAATAACAAGACAATACTGCAAGAAACCAGAAGAGATGTCTGTAAGTGGAGAAACCCACCTTACTCATGGACAGCAAGATATAATGTGAAAATATCTCTCTACCCAAAGTGATCTATACATACAATGCAACCCCAAAACAAATTCCAATGGCATATTTTAAAGAGGTGAAGAAATTAACCTCCAACTTCGTATGGAAAGGGAGAAAGCCTTGGATAAATAAAACATCACTGAAGAAGAAGAACAAAGTGGAAAGCCTCACTCAATCTGACTTTAATACCTGTTACACTGCCATGGTAGTTAAAACAGCCTTGTAGTGATACAAAAACAGATAAATAGATCAAAGCAACAGAACCAAGAACCCCAATATAACATCATTGGTCTACGGGAGGCTGATATTTGACAAAAGTCCACAATCCATGAACTGGGAAAAAGAAAATCTCTCTATCTCCCCCTCTCAAAATTGTGATTAAGTGAAAGTATACAATCCAAATTATTTTTACATGTCCCCCTAGCTACAGCTCCATCTGCTCTCCTTGCCTGCTGAGAGCACACACCTCCTTTTCATTCTATGCTTGTAGCATTCTCTTAACAAGCTTCTGTCCCCTCCTCTCCACCTTCTTGTCTCCTATCTAGAAAGGGACCAGTAGGACAGTATCCTATAAATGTACAAAAACATAAAGTAGACACACCATACGGTCACATTGTGTCGCTGAATCCAGTCCATTTTTGTTCAAAGTGTTGACCTAGTAGTGTTTTCTGGACAGGGGCAGCAGCTGGTCTAGGGGCCATGTTCCCACGGGATCCTGGGAGCCATCAACTGTGGCCTTTTAATAGAGTTCTTGAGCTGCATCCCTCTTTTCCTTGTGTTGCCACAGGGACTCTATATTGTGTGCCCCATCGTGGCTATCTCTAGTGGTGGCTGGGCACCACCTGGTTCTTCTGGTCACATGTTGATACAGTCTCCACTTCACTTCAGTGGGTCCTTCTGTCTAGTGAGCTCTTTTCCCTTGTGTCTGTTCTCAGTGATCGTCTGTTCTGTATGAGTTGGGACAAATGGGTGCATCTCAGACGGCAGCTTGCTAGCTTTTAAGATGCCACTGACCAATATGGGGTGCAGAGGACTCTTTGCAATAGGCTAGTTATACCACTTGACCTCTATGTCTCCTGAAAGCATAGTCCCCAGACCCTGCCCCTACATCTCTATCCTTGCCATGTTGAGTTCAGATTAGAAGAGATTTCAGTTTATGATGAAGTCCAATTAAATTTACTTACTTTCTACTGTGTGCTGTCACTGCTTTGACCTAACCAAATTTCTATCAACTACCTAATCTCTGACCCACCTTGCCTGTCCTCTTCACCCTTGTAGCCATCAAGGACTCTTTTGTTCTGTATGTCAGTCTATTTTTAAGTCCTTATAAAGAGTCTCATACAATATTTGTCCTTTTGCCGCTTACTGATTTCACTCAGCATCATGTCTTGCAGTTGAAACAAGGTTATGAGATGTTTCCTAAAATCATCATTGTTCTTTATCATTGCATCGTGGTCCATTGAGTATATGTACCATAGTTTGTTTATCCATTTATCTGTTGATGGACGTCTAGGTTGATTCCATCATTTTGCTATTGTGGACTGTGCTGCAATAAACATTCATGTGCATATATCTGTTCATGTGACAGACTTTGTTTCTGTAGGATACATTATGAGCAGTGAGATTACTTTATCAAATGGTATATTTATTTTCAGCTTTTTAAGGAAGCTTCAGATTGCTTTCCAAAGAGGCTGTACTGTTTTGCAATCCCCTCTGCAGCCTAGGAAAGTTCCAGTCTCTCTGCAGCCTCTCCACCATTTGTTGTTTTGTACATTTTGGATTGTTGCCAACCTCGTTGGGGTAAGATGGTATCTCACTGTAGTTTTGATTTGGATTTTTCTAATATCTAATGATAGTGAGCATTTCCTCACATGTCTTTTGGCTGCCTGAATGTTTTCTTCGATGAAGTGTCTGTCCATCTCCTTTGCCCATTGTTTAACTGGGTTATTTGTCTTTAGAAACTCTGGTTGTGTAGTGGGTTAAGTACTACATCTGCTAACCAAAAGGTCGGCAGTTCAAATCTGCCATGCACTCCTTGGAAACTCTATGGGGCAAGTACTATGCTGACCTCTAGGGTTGCTAGGAGTTGGACCTGACTCAACAGCAGTGAGTTTTTTGTTGTTGTTGTTGTTGATATTTTGCAGTGCCTTGTAGGTTATGGAAATTATATATCTATCTGATACATAGTTGCCAATTTTTTCCCATTGTGTAGACAGTTTTTTAACACTCTTGATAAAGTCTTTGGATAAACACAAGTGTTTCATTTTTTAGCACTTTCCATTTAGCTATTTTCTCTTCTTTTGTGCATGCACTCTTGGAGAGATTTTGTAGTCTGTCTAAACCGTGTATTACAACTTCTATTGTTGTCCCTATTTTTCTTTGATAATCTTCATTGTTTTAGGTTTGATATTTAAGTCTTTGATCCATTTTGATGTAGCTTTTGTGTAAGGTGTGAAATATGGGTCTTGTTTCAGTTTTTTGCAGATGGACATCCAATTCTGCCAACAGCATTTGTTAAAGAAACTGTTTTTACCCCAGTTTACAACCTTTGGACCTGTGTCAAATATCAGCTGTTTGTAGGAGGATGGTAATATTTCTGGGCTCTTTATTCCGTTCCAATGATCTATATGACTCTTTTAGTACCAGTACCAGACTGTTTTTACTACTGTGGGAGTGTAATAGGGTCTAAGGTCGGGTAGTATGAGGCCTGTCACTGTGTTCCTCTTTCTCAGTAGTGTCTTACATATCCAGGATTTTTTCCCTTTCCACACACAGTTGGTGATTTGTTTCTCCATCTCATTTAAAAATGACATTGGAATTTGTATTGGGATTGCATAGTATTTGTAGATTGCTTTGGATACAATAGACATTTTCATAATGTTAAGTCTTCCTATTCATGAACAAGGAAGGTTTTTCCACTTGTGTAAGTATCTTTCAGTTTCTTACAGTAGGGTCTTGTAATGTTCTCTGTATAAGTCTCTCACATCTCTGGTTTAATTTATTCCTAAGTATTTTGTCTTCCTGGGGGCTACTGTAAATGGTATTGATTTGGTGATTTCCTCTTTGATGATCTCTTTGCTGGTGTAAAGGAATCCTACTGATTTATTTATATTTATCTTATATCCTGAAACTTTGCTGAACTCGTCTATTAGTTCCAGTAGTTTACTTACAGATTCTTTGGGGTTTTTTGTGTACATGATCATATCATCTACAAATAAGGATACTTTTGCTTCTTCCTTACCAGTGTGGATGCCCTTTATTTCTTTGTCTTGTCTGATTGCTGTGGCTAAACATCTATTACAATGTTAAACAGAAGTGGTGATGCTGGGCATCATTGTGTACTTTGTGTTCCAAGGGGGAATTCTTTCAGCTTCTCTCTATTAAGGAGAATGCTAGTAGTCGGCTTTGTGTAGAAGTCCCTTATTGCACTGATGAATTTCCCTTCTTTTCCTGTTTTGCTGAGAGTTTTTAGCATGAATTGTAGGACTTTGTCAGATGCTTTTTCTGCATCAAATGATGAAATCAAGTGATTCTTATCCTTTGTGCTACTTATGTGTTTGATAAGATTAAGCGCTTTTCTGATGTTCAACCGACTCTGAATCCTTGGTGTGAATCCTACTTAGTCATAAGGTTTTTTTTTTTTTTTTAAAACATGTTTTTGAATTCTTTGGCTAGGAATTTGTTGAAGATTTTTGTATCTAGCTTCACGAGTGGTATTGATCTGTAATCTTCTTCTTCTTCTTTTTTTTTTTGTGAGATCTTTCCCTGGCTTTGCTATCAGGGCTATGCTGGCTTCACAGAATGAATTTAGGAATGTTTTGTCTTTTTCTATGTTGTGAAATATCTTCAGTAGTATTGGAATTAACTCATCTCTAAAATTTTGATAGAATTCTCCTGTGAGCCAGGACTTTCTTGCATGGTAGTTTTTTACTACTTTTTCAATCTCTTCTTTTGTGATAGGTTTACTAAGTTGTTCCACTTTTTGTGATCGTTTCAGTAAGTGATGTGAATCTAGAAATTTGTCCATTTCCTCTAGGTTTTCATATCTGTTAGAACACAATTTTTCATAGTATTCTGTTATGACACTTTTGATTTCAGTTGAGTCTGTGTGACATCTTCCATCTCATTTTTTATTCTGGTTGTTTCCTCTCTTGTTTTTCTTTTGTGAATTTAGCCAGTGATTTATCCATTTTTTTGATTTTTTTTTTTAAAAAACCTGCATATGACTTTGTTAACTATTTTAGCTGTTTTTCTATTTCTAGTAAGCTTAGTTCTGCTCTAATCTTTATCGTCTGTTTTACTCTGGTGCATGAGGGGTTCTTCTGTTGTTCTCTTTCTACTTGTTCAAGTTGTAGGTTTAATCGTTTGGTTTGAGCCCTTTCTTCATTTTAGGTGTATGCATTTATTGAAATAAATTTACCACTGAGCACTGCTTTGGCTGCATCCCATAGGTTCTGGTAGGATATGTTTTCATTCTCATTCAATTCCATAAATTTCTTTATCACATCCTTTATTTCATCTATTACCCATGAACTTTTGAATGAGGTATTGTTCAGTTTCCTTGAGTTTGCATTTCTACCTATGTGTTTTCTGTTATTGATTTCAACTTTTACGTCTTTATGGTCTGAGAAGATGCTTTGCAATGATTCTATGGTTTATATTTTGTTGAGACTTGCTTTATGTCCTCATACATGATCTATTCTGGAGAACACTCCAAGTGCATTGGAAATGAAGGTGTATTTATCTGTTGTTGGGTAAAAATTTCTGTATATGTCTGTGTGGCTGTGTTAGCTGATTGTCGCAATAAGACCTTGTGTATTCTTATTGAGTTTTTTTCTGGATGATGTGTCCATTACTGAAAGTGGAGTGTTGAAGTCTGCTTCTATTATTGTGGAGTGATTTATTTCATTTTTTAATTTTGCCAGCACTGAGTGTAATACTTTCTTCTTATGTTTCATTTTGTTAAGCTTGATTATGATATGGCTTGGTGTCTTTCTTTTGACATCTACATTTTGTGGAGTTCAATGAACTTCTTGAATAGCTGTCTTGTGTTATTTCATGATATCAAGGAAGTTTTCTGTCAAAAACTCTTCAACAATTCTCTCTGGATTTTCTGCTATTCTTCCCTCTTCTGGAACTCAATGATTCATAGACTGTTCCTCTTTATAGAGTCACACATGATACTTAATGATTCTTCATTTTTTCTTGATTCTTTTATTGATTTCTCCTCATAAAAGCTGATGTCGGTTGCTTTACCTTCAATCTTGCTAATTCTGTACTCCATTTCCTAAATCTTGCTCTTATGGCTTTCTCTTGAGTTGTCTAATTCTGTAATTTTATTATAGATCACTGAACTTCAGATCATTGATATTCTAGCAGTTCCTAGAGCTTGCTTAATTTTTCATTTTGTTCTGTTGCATTTTGTTTAATCTGCTTCTTAAGATCAGGAGGCACTATGTTCATAATTCTTTTGTATTCTACCTCTGATAATTTCAGGAAGGCTCCTTCATCTGGAAAGTTTTTTGATTCTTTTTTTGGAATTTTTCCAGAGTTATGGTTGTTTGCTTCTTTAAATGGTTAGGTATTAATTGTTGTCTTCACTCCATCAGAAAGCTGTTCAGCTTCTCTGGTGTCTGACCTGCAGAAGTTATGGCATAGTTCTAAATTGGGAATGAGTAAGGATCCTGCAGATTTAGCCATCAGCTGCTGCTGTATACCCTGGTACAGCTGTCTTAAATACAGCTTCTCTGGTGAGGAAGACATTGTCCAGCCCAGTGGTGCTGCTCAGCTTGGCAGCTGGCCCCAATTGAGCCCTCAGGGATGGCAGGCTCCACTTCCTGGCTAACAAAGATGGACACCTACTTTTTCCAACTCTCCAGAGTCACACCAGCAGACACTATGGTGTGGCTCAATGAAGGGAGGGGGAGGGGCAACACCACACTCAGGCCACCCATCATTAGCTGTGTTCTATAGGTGTGAATGTCTTAAAAACAGCTTTTCTGCTGAGAGAGGCACCTTCCAGTCAGGTGCCATTGCTTGGTGTGGCCACCAGTCCCATTCGGGCCCTCAGACATGTCTTACTTCACCTCTCAGCTAAGATAGCATCTTACCTGTGCTGCCTTTCTGTGCTGCACCAGTTGAATCCATGACATAGCTCAGAGGAGAGAGGAAGGAAGGTCACTGGTACCCTCGGCCACCAGCTGCTGCTAGATTCTCCAGTGTGACTGTCTTAAGTACAGCTTCTCTGATGTGAGACCTGCTGTCTACTTAGGTGCTGCAATTCAGCATGGCAAATGGACCTTGTCAAGCTCTCAGGCTCTGTAGTCCTAGTCCCAGACTCCCAGTTAACAAAGATGGCATCTGTACCTGTAAGCCTGTCTGCCACTACACCAGCAGAAGAGGGACACTTTATGCTGCTGTCTCACCTCCAACAAAGTTATTTTTCCACCTTCTGTTGCTCAGTCTGATCTCACAACTCTCCGCCTGATCTTGGGGCTTCCAGAATGCCCACTGTGGTCCATTCAGTTGTTTTTCTAGGCCTTAGTTCTCAGAGGGAATGAAGGACATGTGTGACTAGTCCACTATCTTTGCCCTACACCCTTGTGAGTTTTTATAGTAGTCTCATATAATCTTTTTTCTTTCTGTGACTAACTTAGTTCACTCAGCATAATACCTTCCAGGCTTGTTAACATTATGAAATATTTCAGAAACTTATTATTATTTATTTTAGCATAGTATTCCACTGTGTGTATGTTTGTATAATTGGTTTATCCATCTGTTGATAGATACCTAGGTTGTTTCTATTTTTTCTTTCTTTGTTTTTTGCTGTTGAGAACAATGGGTGTGCATATGTCTATCTGTATGATGGCTCTTATTTTTATGTGATATATTCCTAGAAGTAGTATTGTTATTTTATTTCTATTCTAGTTTTTTAAGGAAGCACAATGATTTTTTCCAAAGTTGTTCCATAACTTTGCATTTCTACCACCAGTTCCCAAGTTGTAGTTTCCTAAGAACTTCTCCAACATTTATTATGTTCTGTTTTTTTAACTCTTGCCTGTGATGCCAGAGTGAGATAGTATCTTATCATAAATTTAATTTGCTTTTCTCTGTCTCATGCTGTAGAGCATTTACTCACATGTCAGCTGATTGTGTGTTCTGTTTAGTGAAGTGTCTGTTCATATCCTTTATATGTTTAAATTGGATTACTGTGTTTTTATTGTAGAGGTATTGGATTTTCCTATACATTTTATAGTTTAGATCTCTGTTGGATAAGTCATAGCCAATCGATCTCCCCGGTTTGTAGGTTCTATTTTTACTATTTTGGCACAGTGTTTTAATGTGCCCAGATATTTAATTGTTAGAAGATTCTAGTAATCCAGCTTTTGCTAGTTGCATATTGTCATAATAGTTTGCATGCAGGTTGATGGATGTTTTAGGGGATCTACTAATCACCATATTTTTTCTTCTATGACCTTTATAGGTTTTTGGTTGTATATTGAGGCCTTTGTTTCATTTTGAATCAGTTTTTGTACACAGTATGAGGTATGGGTCCTGTTTCATTTTTTTTGGAGATGGACATCCAATTTGCCAGGACCATGTGTTAGAAGTACTATAATTTCCCCATTTGATGGACATTGTGTCCTTCCTTGTACATCAGGTTACAATTAGTAGATGAGTTTACATCTTGGTTCTCAAATATGTTCCATTGGTCAATGTATGGTAGCTGTAACAGAATCAGGTTTGTTTGGCTTCTATAGTTCTATAGTGAGTTCTGAGGTAAGTTAGTGCCACTTCTCCCACTTTCTTCTTCAGAATTGCTTTGCTTAACTGCTGCCTCTTTCTTTTCCACATAAAGTTAATGATAAATTTTTCCATCTCTTTACATAATAATACTATTGATATTTGGATCAGTATTGCTCAGTATGTGTAGATTTCTTTTGGTAGAATTAACATTTTCAGGATATTGTGCCTACCTTTTCATAAGAATGGTTCATTTCCCAATTTATATAAGTGTCTTTTGGTTTTTTGCAGTAATGTTTTATAGGTTGTTTTTTTTTTTTCTTGTGTGTGTGTGTGTATTACAACTATAGTTAGTTTTATTCCTAAACATTGTAATTTTATTAGGGCTGATTATAAATGACATAGTTTTCCTAATTGTTTTCCTAATTTCCTTTTTGTAGTTCTATTTACTGGTACATAGGAATCTAATTTTTGTGTATTTATCTTGTATCCTGCTAATTTTCTGAATCTTTCTTTTAGTCCCAGCAGTTTTCTGGCAGAGACTTTTGGTTTTTCTGTGTATTATAAAGTGTCTTCCAGTAAGGATGTCCTATTTTTGGTAGCTCACAGAGGACATATTTATCACATTTTTTTAGTTAGTCTTGACAAACAGCCATGAAATGTTACACAATTCCACAACACAAAGAAATTCTTAAAGTTTATTATTATCAAAATGTGTCTTCCATTGCCAAATATCCCATGTGTTATGTGAAATATACAATGTACATAATCATCCCACTGACAGAACAATCCGATATTTAGTCAAAAAATTTGAAACAACCAGATCTGTTGCCAACAATGCCTGTGAATCAATGAGCTACACATTCCAATGAAAACACAGCCATCATTTGTCAGAGTGTACTGAGAACCTATCACAATCAATTTCTTGCAGAGCACAAGAACTGTGCCTTTGGTCGACCATAGCTTGGCAGATTTTGCATCTGGATTTGCAGCTTTACCCTTACAAAATTATTTTCAAGAACTGAACTCCAATGACGATAAATTGCCCTATACATTTGCTGACTGAGCTCTGGAGCAATCGCAAGCTGATCCTGCTTTTGGCTGAAAAATCATCTTCAGCACTGAGGCCAATTTTTGGATGAATGGTTTTGTTAACAACAAAACTGTCTCATTTGGAGCAATGAGAATCCAATGGAGATTCAAGAACGTCCACTTCATCCCCCAAAAGTTTTGGTTTGGTGTGGACTTTGGTCTGGTGGAATCACTGGCCTTTATTTTTTCTGAGATGAATGAGGAGAGGCTGTGAGTGTCAATAGCAGAAGATATCAGGCTATGATGATCAATTATTTTGGCCACATCTGAAAGCTGCTGCAGTAACCATTTACCCAAAGTTCTTTTCCACATTTAATGCCATCAAATGTACTTCAAAATAATGAAGCAAAACTGTGTTCTTTACAGAAATTGTTTTATTCAAGTTCAAAGATAGGACAGCCTTTTTGGAAGATCCTTTATTATATCATCTGCAAACAGATCTTTTCTTCTTCCCCACAAATTTGGTTGCCCTTTATTTCTTTTCCTTTAGTTATTGATCTATTTAGTATTTCTAGTTCAATTTTAAATAGAAGAGGAGATAAGAGCATTGTTGTTTTGTTCCTTTTCTCAAGGGAAACGTTTCCAGGCTCTCTCTGTAACAAATGCTGTTTGCTGTTAGTTTGGTATAGGCGCCCTTTATTATATTGAAAAATTCCCTTCTATTCTTATTTTTATTGAGAATTTTATCAGTGTTAAACTTGTTTGCATGCCCTTTCTGTGTGGATTGTGATGATCATGATTCCTTTAGTTTACATGGTGCTTTATGTTGATTTATCCTACTTGATTGTATTATTTCTACCTTTGGCTGTGGGCTTCTTTTGTTGTTCTCTTTCCATTTTGAGTTGAATCAGAGATGTTTTGACTTTATTTTTTTTCTTCTTTTTTGATGTGTATATTTATTCCTATAAATTTACCTGTGAGCATTGTTTTACTCTTTCCATTGAGGTATTTCTTTTTATTTTTTGAAAATATTTTACTGTGTCTTGAGCAATAGTTTACAGTCCAAATCAATTTGCCATATAAAACCCTGAACACACCACCACTGCACTACTGTAACTGCTTTCCTTTCCTTCTCACCGTGTGACAGCACACTCCTCCTTTCCACCCTAAACTTCTTGTATCCATTCAACCAATTCATGTCCACTTAAACCCTCTCATCTTGCTTCTAGAGAGGAGTTGCTCTGGCACCTCATGTATATATTTAAGTCAAGAGCATCTTCTTTTCCAGCGTCACTCTGTGTCGTATAGTGTAGTCTGATCTTTCTCTGAAGAGTTAGCTTCAGGACTACCTTCAGCTCTGGCTTTACAAAGAGTCCAGGGGCCATGTCCTCAATGGACTTTCTAGTCTGATGGACCATCAAATGTGAGCTTTTAACAGAAATCTAGTTTGCACACACATTTTCTCCCGCAACATCAGGGACTTTATGTTGTGTTCCCTATCAGAGTAATCATTGGTGGTGGTTGGGCACCATCTAGTTCTTCTGGTCTCATCAAGTAATCTTTGCATCACATGGCCCCTTCTATCTGTTAGGCTCATATTTTCCCCTTGTTATTTGTGAGAATGTGGTCCCTCATTCCCCTTTGCTCCAGGTGGATTGTAACCAATTGATAGCACTTAGACGGCAGTTTGCTAGTTTCTAAGATCCCAGGCACCACTCACCAAAGTGGTATGCAGAATATTTTCTTTTTTAAAAAAGGAAGACACAACTATGCCAATTAGCCTAGATGTTCCCTGAAACCATGGTTCTGATATCCCTGGCCCTGTTACTCTGTCCTTCAAAATGGTGGGTTGTATTTATAAAACCCTTTAGCTTTTGGTTTAGTGTGACTGTGCTAACCTCCTTCCGATTGCATATTGTCACACTCTTTATCTAAACCAATCCCCATCTGATGTCTAATTTATGAACACCTCTCTCCCTCCCTCCCCACCCTTGTAACCATCAAAGATTATTTACTTTCATGCTTAAATCTTTTCTTAAGTCTTCTTTTTTTTTTGCTCTTGTGGACAGTGCTGCAATAAACATTGGTATGCATGTATCTGCTCATCTGACAGCCCTTATTTCTCTGGGATATATTCCAAGAAGTGAGATTGCTGTATCATATGGTATTTCTATTTCTAGCTTTTTATCAATGCACCATAACTATTTCCAAAGTGGTTGCCAGTTTACATTACCAGGAGCAGTGTGGAAGAGTTCCAGTCTCTCTAAAACCTCTCCAACATTTATTATTTTGTGTTTTTTGGATTAATTCCAGCCTTGATGAGGTGAGATGGTGTCTCATTGTAGTTTTTTGTTGTTGTTGTTCATTGTAGTTTTGATTTGGATTTCTATGATGACTAATCATGGTGAGCACTTCTTCATGTATGTTACAGTCCTTGATGTCTTCTGTGGTGAAGTTCCTCTTCATATCTTTTGCCCATTTTTAAATGGGTTATTTGCCTTCTACTTGTTGAGGTTTTGCGATAACTTGAAGAT
The DNA here is from genome assembly GCA_028571685.1 of Heterohyrax brucei. Lineage (NCBI taxonomy): Eukaryota > Metazoa > Chordata > Mammalia > Hyracoidea > Procaviidae > Heterohyrax > Heterohyrax brucei. The sequence continues at coordinate 136,147,904 of CM053146.1, read as the reverse complement.
TATGTGGATAAGATGCCAATCAGATCCATGATACCTAAAAATTCTTTCCTGCTTTGTAGGTAGTCTTTCTACTCTTTGGGTGAAGTCTTTGGATGAACAGAAGTGTTTGAATTTTAGGCGTTCCCTGTTATCTATTTTCTCTTCTTGTGTTTGTGCACTGTTAGTAAATTTTTGTATTTTGTTTATGACATATGTTAGGGCTTCCAGTGATGCCTTTATTTTTTCTTCCATGATCTTTACTATTATAGATGTTATATTTAGGTATTTGAATCCTTTTAAGTTAGTTTTTGTACATGGCATGAGATATGGGTCTTGTTTCCTTTTCTTTCTTTCTTTCTTTCTTTCTCTCTCTCTCTCTCTTTCTTTCTTTTTTCAGGAGGATATGCAGCTATGCCAACATCATTTGTTTAAAGGGATTGTGTTTTTCCCAGTTCATGGACTTTGGACCTTTGTCAAGATTCAGCTGCTTATAGTTGCATGACATATCTGTGTTCTTGATTTTGTTTCATTGATCTAGGTACCTGTTTTTGTACTAGTACCAGGCTGCTTTTACTACCACTGCAGTGTACTACCACTGTAGTCAGGTTGAGGCCTCCCACTTTGTTATTCTTCTTCAGTAATGTCAAGGCTTCTTCCCTTTCCATATGAAATGAGAGATTAGTTTCTCCACCTCTTTAAAATATGCCATTGTAATTAGTGTTGGGATTGCATTATATGTGTAGATAACTTTGCTTAGAATATTTTCACAAATTTAAATCTTTCTATCCATGAGCAAGGTAGGTTTCCCCACGTATGCACATATTTTTTGGTTTCTTGCAGTACTGCCTTGTAATTTTCTTTGTATAAGTCTTTTACTTCTCTGGTTAGATTTATTCCTGGGTATTTTATCTTTTGGGGGGCTATATTAAATGGTAATGATTTTGTTATTTCCTCTTTAATGGTCTCTTTGTTGGTGTAAGATAATCCAATAGGTTTATGTAGGTTTATCATGTATCCTGACATTTTGCTGAACTCTTCTATTAGCTCCAGTAGCTTTTTGTGGATTCTTTAGGGTTTTCTGTATTATGAGATTATATCATCTGCAAATAGAGATAGTTTTACTTTCCTTGCCAGTTTGGATGCCCTTTATTTCTTTATCTTGACTGATTACTCTGGTATCTTTGCCTGGTAACTCTTCTCAAGGGGAATGTTTTCAGACCCACTCCTTTTATGATTATGTTAGCTGTTGGCTTTGCATAAATGCCATTCATCCTGTCGAGGAGCTTACCTTGTTTTCTTATTTTGCTGAGTTTTTAAAATGTTTGGATGTTATACTTTGCCAAATGCCTTATCAATTGATAAATTAAGATGGTTCTTGTTTTTTGTTTTGTTTATTTGATTGATTACATTAATTTTTTTTCTGGTATTGAACCATCCCTGCATCCCTAGTATAAATCCCACTTGGTCATGTTGAATTATTTTTTGATACATTGTTAAATTTTATTGGCTAAAATTTTGTTGATTATTTTTGCATCTAAGTTTATGAGAAATGTTGGTTTATAATTGTTTTCTTTTTTATGCTGTCTTCTACAAGTTTTGGTATCGAGTTTATACTGGCTTCACAGAATGAATTTAATTTTCTCTCTTTTCTGTGTTCTGGAATACCTTTACTAATACTTGCACTACCTGTCACTATAAGTTTGCTAGAATTCTCCAGTGAATCTATCAGAGCCAGGGCTTTTTTGGTTGGCAGTTTTTAAATTACATGTTTAAACTCTTCTTTTGTGACAGTTTTACTAAGTTGTTCTACCTCTGTGTTACTTTAGTTAGGTAGCGTGTTCCCAGCACTCTGTCTGTTTCCTCTAGGTTTTTGAGTTGATTAGAGTTCAATTTTTCTTTGAATTCTGATATGGCTTTTAATTTCAGATGAGTCTGTTATGACATCTCCTGTCTTATTTTTTGTTTGAGTTAACTGTTTCCTCTCCTGTTTTTCTTTAACCAGTTTGGCCAATGGTTTATCAATTTTGTTGATCTCTTTAAACAGCCAGCTTTTCCTGTTGTTAACACTTCCAATCATTTTTGTATTCTCTAATTCATTTTGTTCTGCTTCTTTTTTTCTTCTGATGGCCAAGGACTTCTTTTGATGCTCCCTGTCAAATTATTCAAGTTTTTAGGTTAATTCTTTGATTTGGGCCCTGTCTTCTTTTTGGGTGGGTGTATTTATTGAGATAAATTGTCCTCAGAACTCTGTGTCCCAAAAGTTCTGATTGGATGTGTTTTCATTCTTTTGAGTTTATGAATTTCTTAATTCTATTACTGACCACTTCTATAATGTAACTGTTTGTTAACAGGGTGTTCAGTTTCCAAGTATTTGATTTTCTTTCCTTCTTTTTTTCTGTTATTGATATCTACTTTTATGGCTTTAGGCTCTAAAAAGATGCTTTGTAATATTTCATTCCACAATTCATCTGGCCTTTGGTCGTTAGTGATCAACATGTCAAATCTGTTCTTGAGATGCTCTTTAAACTTAAGAGAGATATACTCAAGGTCATACTTTGGCTCTCATGGACTTGTTTTAATTTTCTTCAGTTTCACTTTGAATTTGTGCATGAGCAATCGATGACCCATGCCACAGTGAGCACCTGGTCTTGTTCGGACTGCTGTTATGGAGATTTTCCATCTTCTTTTTCCACAGATGAAGTCAATTTGGTTATTGTATATGCCATCTAGTGAGGTCTGTGTGTATAGTCACCATTTGTGTTGGTTAAAAAGGGTATTTGCAATGGAAAAGTCTTTAGTCTTGTAAAATTCTATCACGTGATCTCCAGCATTATTTCTATCACCAAGGCTGTACTTTCTAACTACGGATCCTTCTTCTTTGTTTCCAAATTTTGCATTCCAGTCACTAGTAATTATCAATGCATCCTGACTGCCTGTTCAATCAATTTCAGACTGCAGAAGCTGGTAAAAATCTTTAACCTCTTCATCTTTGGCTTTAGGGATTGGTGTGTGTTTTAGTCACCCGGTACTGCTCTAACAGAAAATACCACAAGTGGAAGGTTTTATGAGAAGAAGATTTTATTGTCACAGTATGGTAAGCCACAAATCCATTCATAAGCTATAAGTCCATTCAATATGAAAAATCATCACAGTCCAGTAGGCTGAATCCAAATCCAATGAGAGCATCTCAGCACAGGAACCTCGGGTCCAAAGGATGTGCTCTGCTCTTGGTGGTATGAAGTTCCCAACATCCTCAGCTCACTTCTCTCCCTTATATTCCACAACCTTGTAGCCTGGGTCCTGCCTCACTAACACAACTGCAAACCATTCTCCATCATCAATATCACAGAGGCAGGATTCACAACACATAAGAGGAAGGGCACAATATTGGAACTCCTAACCAAGTCATATCAACACATACATTTTGGGGGGGGGGACACAATTCAATCCATGACAGTGTGTAAATTTGAATAATAGTTGTAGTAACAGTCCGTCCTTGTAGGCATACAGATATTATCCTATCACTGATAGCATTGTACTTCAGGACAGATCTTGAAATGATCTTTTTGATGATGAATACAACTCCATTCCTCTTCAAGTTTTTGTTCCCAGCATAGCAGACCATACGATTGTTGGATTCAAAATGACACAAACTGGTCCATTTCAGCTCACTAATGCCTGGGATGTCAATGTTTATATGTTCTATTTCATTTTTGACAACTTCCAATTTTCCTAGATTCATACTTAGTACATCCCATGTTCTGATTATTAGCTGTTTTTTTCTCATTTTCAGTCATGTCACATCAGCCAATGAAGATCCCAGAGGCTTTATTCCATCCATGTCATTAAGATTGACTCTACTTTGAGGAGGCAGCTCTTCCCCAGTTGTCTTCCAAGTGCATTCCAAACTTTCTGGCACCACATCTGCATGTTCTGCTGCTATTCATAAGGTTTTCACTGGATAAGTCCTCTTAGAAGTATACTGTTGGGTCCTTCTTCCTAGTGTGTCTTAGTCTGGAAGCTCAGCTGAATCTTATCTACTATGGTTGACCCTGCTGGTACCTAGATACCAGTGGCATAGCTTCCTGCATCACAGCAACAAGCAAGCCTCCACTAACAGACAGGTGGGGGCTGCTCATTCCCTCTTTACTTGATGGTGTTACCCTGTTTACCTGATGCTATTACCATCCTCACCCAATGCTGTTACCATCCTTACCCAATGCTATTATCTTCCTTACCTAATGCTGTTACCCTCTTTACCTGATGCTGTTATCTGCATTACCTGATGCTATTACCCTCCTTGCCTGATGGTGTTACCCTCCTTACCTGTTGCTGTTACTGGCCTTACCTGATGATGTAACTCTCCTTACCTGATGCTGTTACCTTTGTTTAGTGTTTGCAAATTCCTCAAATTTCTTTTTATCTGGAAATGACCTTATTTCATCATCATACTTGAGGGGCAATTTTGCTCGATATGTAATTTATTTTCCTTCAAGATTTTGCATATGTTCTCTGATTGCCTCCTTGCCTCCATGGTTTTTACTGTGTGGTCTGTGCTTAGTCTTATTGATTTTTCCCTTGTTGGTTATTTTTTGTTTATCCATAGCCATTTTTAAAATTGTTTCCTTATCGTTAGTGTTGGCAAGTTTGATTATAATATGTTTTAGTGTTTTTCTTTTGGGATCTTCCTTGTGTGGAGTTCAGTGACCCTCTTGGGTAGATATCTTCTCATATTTCATGATATCAGGGGAGATTTCTGCCTACAAAACGTAGACAATTCTTTTTTTAATTTCTGTTATCTCCTTTGTTTTGGTAATCCAGCCCTTTATGTATTATTCTTTTTGATAGAGTCTGTCTTAGGCTGGGTTTTCTAAGGAAGCAAAACCAGTAATACTTATATGTACAAGGAAAGACTTACATGACATAACTGTAGAAACGAAATGTCTGAAGTCCTGGCACAAGCATCAAGTGGCCACAGGAGCTGGTGAATCCATGACCAGCAGGTCAGAGGCTGGAGTTCTAGATCACCAGCTGTGTAAGTAGGTGGATCCCAAGCTGGCGGGACAGACTGCAAGGTCTCTGCTGACTCATGGAGCTGTAGGGGCTGGCAAACCCAGGGTTGGTGGTTCAGGGAACAGGACCCTCACCTGCTGTAAGGGTTTATGAATTTAGCTGCTACTAGCTCAGATCTAAGAATCAGATGCAAAAACAGAAGACAGTGAGAGCTGCTGGCAGTGTGAGCAGATGGGAAGTAGGTAGTGGAAAGCAGAGAGATGACTGCTGAGGGGTGGAAAGCCACCATAGTCTCTGCCTCTGCTGCTCGATACAGTTGCCAAACACAGTGAATCATTGTCCAGCCAAGCTAACACAGTCTTAACCACCACAGAGTTCTACATAATTCTTAGTGTTTCTTAAACATTAAAATTATTTTGTCTGATTTTTCTTCAAATACGTTGATATGATGTGCTTTGTCTTCAGTCTCACTAACTTGGCATTCCATTGCCTCAATTCTGTTCCTTTGTCTTTCTACTGAGTTGTCTGCTTCTGTAATTTTATTATCAAGTTTTTAAATTTCTAATACTTGCTACACTATGCTTTCTTGAAGCCTGTTCAGTTTGTCATACTCTGTTGCATTTTGTCTCATTTCTTTCCCCATCTCTTGATGACCTCTAAATATTATTCTTTTATATTCTATTTCTGATAATTCCAAGAAGTTCTCTTCCTATGGAGCATTTGAATCTTTGCTTTGTGAGTTTTCTGAAGCCATAATGGTCTGCCACTTTAAATGATTTGATGGGAGTTATTGTCTCTGTGCCATCAGTAAATTGTATCTGTTTATTTTGTGTTTGCCTACTGTGTTGTAGCTTCTTATTTTGTTTTAAAATATCCAAATATATTAGTTGTGTCTAACAGTTTGGTTATTATTGCCTTTGGAACTCTAATGTCCTATTACCAGGGGGGTAAAGCTGTTATTAGTTACGCAAGCCCAAGAGTCCTTGTATGGTCTTAGTTCAAGTATCCAGGTAGTCAGTCACCTAGTATATTGTGAAGGTTGATGCCTACTATCCTAGGTGGTCTGGAGTGACTGCTGTAGGCATAAGTATTTGACTGTAGTAACTTAGAAAGTCAGGAGGCTAATAGTCATCCTTGAATGTCTGTGAAGATGGCATTTTCTCTAATGTCTGAATCAGGTGAAGGAATAGTCTGCCTAGAATTTCTGGCTCAAGTTAGTCAGCAGTCTCCACCCCCTCCCCTTTTCCTGCTCTCTGTTAAATTGTTCCTTTTCTGTGTCTTGGAGAATGGCTCAGGGCAGGTTTAAGGAGTCCTACTTCTGGCTCAGTTAATGACATCAGACTCTGGAGCCACCCCAGTGCTGAGAAATGGGAGAGTTCTTAAAGAAAAGTATTTGACTAGTCTGCCATCTTGGCCTGACTTCATAGTATGTGAATTTTAGTATTTGTCTGTTGTCTGTATGACTAGGTATATAATTCTTGCCAAATTTCTTCCCTGAGTTTGTATCTATTTTTAAACTCTTATTAGGCATTGCATGCTGCTAGGTAGCAGGTTGAGTCTAGTCAAATACATAGCTTGCTACTCGTACATCAGATATTTTGTCTTGATTCCTGAAGGAGTCTTTATCTTCTTTTGAAGTAAATACAATTTACTTGGGAACATCTTGATGTTGATGAGTTGCTATCAATTTTCCTGAGATACCATTAAAAAAAAAAAAAGAAAGCATTGATATTGAGTTGATGCTGACTCATACTCTACAGGACAAAGTAGAATTGTCCCATAGTGTTTTCCAAGGTGCACATAGTGGATTTGAATTGCCAACCTTTTCTGTGAGGAGCTTACTTCAAAAAGATTTCTGAGTGTAGTATCACTTCTACAATGAGAGACTTAGATGTACCAAAAGTGTGAAATGGAACCTAGACTTTCAAATGCTTGGGCACATGCAGAGACTTGTTGCACCACTTTAAATCAGGGCTTTGATTTTGTTCATTCAATTTCAATGTCCTGTCTTGGAATCTTACTCAAAGAACTAGCAAGAAGCAAAGTAGTAATGACAAGGAAATCATTCAATTGAAAATAGGTTTCTCAGCATCTCCCACTCTTAATCTGGGCTGCCACCTTTGGTTTTTTTCAGATCATAAACCCAGGGTTTACATCATAGCAGGTTAGGTGGGAAGCCACTAGCAGGCATCTTTTCCCCCCTCCCCTGTTTGATCTTTTCTTCTAGAATGTCCACATAGTTTCAGAAGGAGGGGCAGATAATGACTTCTATTTTTTAGGTAGAAATACTACTGTGTAACACTGGACGTGCCTGTCCTCCTTGCTCCAGGGAGACATGTGGGTGGTGGTGATTACTGCAATATAAATAGCCCAAATTTTGGAAACTGCCTTCTGTAAGACATCATGGCTCAAGCATTTAGATGGCTGCTGCTGCTGTTGCTGCTTTAATGCTCCTGTACTCAGAGTTTCCTCCTGAGACAGACTCGGGGTGACCCATTGAGTCCATCACAGGACCCTACTGAAAACTAGTTCAGGCAAAAGCATGGTCATTTCAGCAAAAACAACTCACAGCTCTGGCAACAGGTAAAATCTAACAACCAGGGAAGATGATAATAGGTGTGGGATGGTATGAGCTTGAGGAATTGAGGAGGGTGTGTTTGAGCTCTGGGAGGTATAGAAGACATGGAGATCATTTTCAATATCTAAAAGGTTTATAGTTCAAATTCGCTCAGAGGCACATTGGATGAGTAGCTTGACAATCTACTTTGAGAGAGCACACTCTTGGAAACACTATGAAGCAGAGTTCTATTCTGAGTTTGATAGACACACTGTGAGTCATAAATGATTACGTGACTTCCAGTTTCATTTTGTTGTTGTTACTGTTTGTTTTTTTACTCTACGCTAGGTATTATGCCTAGTAGATTCTCCATACTAAATTCACCATGGATCCGAGGAAATCCTGGTGACATAGTTGTTAAGTTCTTTGGTCACTAATACAGTTTGAGTCTACTAGACACTCCTTGGTAGTTCTATGGGACCCTTCTACTATGTTGTATAGGGTCACTATGTATCAGAATCTACTCAACAGTAAATGCTGAATGTGTACTTGTGGGCTGCCAGAATAACAAACAATTCTGTCTTAGAAGTAAAAGCAACATGCTTTACACAAACACAAATGGTGAGACTACATCTTACATATTTTGGATATGTTATTAGGTGGGATCAGTTTCCAGAGAAGGATTTGATTTGGGGTAAGATAGAGTTAGTGAAAAAGAAGAAAACACTTAATGAGAAGGAAAGACTCTATGGCTGTAACAGTAGGCAAAAGTATAATAAGAATTTTGAGGATGTACAAGACCAGGCAGTGATTGTGTCTGTGGTGCTTCATGTCAATATAAGCCCAAATTAACTCAACAGCATGTGCCAACAGCAGCAAAAGCAGTTTGCAAGATATTTTACATTACCTCGCTTTTTCTATTTTTTCTTTTCATGATGAAATATTTTAAATTACAGACATATACAGAAAATTATGGGTTTACTTGTTGACATGAACTACTAGAAATATTTTGCCATAGTAATTTCATCTCTTGTAGAATTATTTTTGTGCATGGGTCTTAAAGGGGTTCCTTGAAGGCTCTTGGCCAGAGTCTAAATGCTATCAGATGAGCAAGCTTGCCACAAGCCAGAGAGGGCTGCTGTAAAAATGAATTCTGATGTGTTTCTTGTTTTTAATTTTGTTCTTACAAAATGAAAACATATCTATATTTTTTACAGTTCTGGAGGCTGAAAGTCTATCTCAGCCCTATAGATTTCTCCTCTGAGCCTGTCTCTTACTTTCTGTTGTCAGCTACCAATCCTTGATACTCTTTGGCATTGTCTGTGTAGTCTTCTTCCTGGGTGTGTGTCTTTTCCACTGATCTGCTGATTTTTAACTCAGAAGTGATTAGATGTAGGACCTATTACCCGTGGTCTTACCTCATTAGCATAATAAAAGAAATTCCCTCTTTTCCAACTAGAGCTGTGGTGGTACAGCAGTTAAGAGATACAGCTACCAACCAAAAAGTCAGCAATTCAAATCCCTGAGCTGTTCCTGGGAAACTCCATGAGAGAAATTACTCTCTCCTACAGATTCAGTCTCAGTAAAAATTGACAGCAGTGTCCTTTTTGCTTTTTTCAATGAGGTAAGATTTTCAGTGCATATTTGGGGAGACAATTCAATCCATCACAATTCTCAAGACAACTCTATAGTGTAGAAGGGCAAGTATTGCTATGCATGAGTGCAAACCAAGGTTACAAAGAAGCTGAAACTCTTGCCCAAGGTCTGTCCTTCACTTTTGCAACTTGAAGCTTACAATTTTTCCTCAGTTCCTTCAGCTTGAGAAACGCTAAACACGTTCTTCCCTTTCGGTTTTCTAACTTCAGGTCTTTGCAGATGTCACTGTAGTACTTTACTTTGTCTTCTCAAATCTTCCTTTGGAATCATCCCTTCATCACTTTTACTTCGTTTCTTACATTTGCTTTAGCTACTCTATCTTCAAAGACAAGTTTCAGAGACCATTCTGACACCCATTTTGGTCTTTCTTCCCTATCTGTTTAGTGACTGTTGTTCGTTCACACATGACATCCTTGACGTCATTGCATAACTCTTCTGGTCTTCAGTCATTAGTATTTGATGAGTCAGCTCTATTCTTGATATAGTCTCTAAATTCAGGTGTAGTCTACTGAAAATCATACTTTGACTATCATAAACATTTTCTAATTTTCTTTATCTTCTATTTGAGCTTGTATATGACTTTCTATTCCACAGTCAGTCCACAGCTTTCTTCCAACTGATAAAATAGTGCATCTTTCGTTCATGTCTTTACAAAAATTAAATTGTTTTTACTCCTGTGTATGTCATCCAACTACGTCCACACATATAGTCACTTTTTATTATGTTGAAAAAAAGTGTTAGTAAGAAGTTTTTAATCTTGCAAAATTCTCTCATGTGATCTCTGGTGTTGTTCTAATACCAAAGTCATATTTTGTAACTACGAGTCCTTCTGTAATTACAATTTTTCCTTTCCGATCACCGGTAATTATCTATGCGTCCTGATTGCATGTTTGATCAGTTTCAGACAGTAAAAGTCGGTAAATAATTTCAGTTTCTTCATCTTTGGCCTTAGGGGTTATGAGTAAATTTCAGTAGTAATCGTATTAACTGGTTTTCCTTTTTGGCATATAAACAGAATCCTATCACTGACAGCTCTGCACTTCATGTTACATCTTTAAATATTCTTTTTTAAAACTAATTTTATGCCATTCTTCAGTTTGTCGTTGTCAGTACAACAGACCATATAACTGTCCAATTCAAAATTATCAGTGTCAGTTGATTCACGTACTAAAGCCTAGGATATCAGCATTTATGTCTTCCCTGTCATTTTTTGACAATTTCCAATTTTAATAGGATCATACTTCTTATGTTCCACATAACAATAGTTATTTGCAGCTGTTTCTTCTCATTTTGAGCCATGCCACATCAGCCACACTAAATCAGCCTGAAAGCTTGACTCTTTTCACATTACAGGAGGCAAGTCTATTCGAGGAGGGCGCTCTTCCTCAGTCACCAACTTGAGGGGCTCATTTTCCTTTGCTAGATCAGATGTTGTTCCACTGCTATTCGAATGTTTGCAAAGTTTAATTATTTCTAAAGTAGACTGTCAGATCTTTCTCCCTGATATGTCTTCATCTGGAAGTTCAGCTGAAAGCTGTCATTTGAGAGTAAAGCTGTTGGTATTTGAATATCAACAGTATATATAGTTCCAATATCACAGCAACACGCCAGCCCCTACAGAAAGACTGACAGACACACAGCAGAAGAAGAGCTATAGCTTTGGCAACAGAAAACATGTACAAAATAAAACAAATAAATTGAAAAAAAAATGAAACGGAAGAAGACTATTGTCTCTTAAGCCTGTGGGTTAGCCAAAGATAATTATTTTAAGAGAAGAGAAATATCAGTACTTTGGCATTATATTTTTGTGGACAGATCCTGAGAACATAGACAAGTTGTAAATAATTCTAAGTTTTCAATAGTCACACTACCAGTCTCAGCATTGTTGTTGTTGCTGTGTGTCATTGAGTTGATTCCAACTCATTTCAGTCCCATAGGACAGAGTAGAATTGCCTCACTGTACTCCCAGCATTCCTTCTAATATTGATATTGTCACTCTAACATGTGAATATTACTATACACTGCTGGTGTGAAGCAAAAAATTAATGACATTATTTGCATTGTTGTTGGGAACTCAAATTTTGCTGAAACATTAGTACATAAGGTAAACAAATTTAGACTTCCCTTTCCTTAAATGGAAAGCTTGGTGATGTAGAAATTAAGTGCTGTAGCTGCTTACCAAAAGGTCAGCAGTTCAAGTCCACCAGGTGCTCCTTGGAAACCCTATGGGGCAGTTCTGCTCTGTCTATAAGGTTGCTATGAGTCCGAATTGACTTGATGGCAGTGGGTTTGGTTTTTGGTTTTAAGGTAAACAATCAGTAGTTATGGCTGCACTCTGTGAGTGTGATTTATGCCTCGGGATTTTACTCTTGGAAATGGTTGAAATGGTCCTTTTTATTTGTGTCTGTTTTACCATCAAAGACAAAAACTCAGTTTGTCAGGTGTTTATCCACAATGTCTTCACCAACATCACCAATATAGATGGGACCTTAGGATCATGACCAAAATGTGACAAATCAAACTTTGCTGTCACTCCATTATCAGAAAACAACAAAAATTCAAAATGTGTGGTGACGTAGTGGACCACAAAAATATTTTCACTTTCACAGGGATATTTCATTAATAATGCCTTCCACAAACCTGGAAGCCTGGTAGTTTTTGAGATCACTGGGGAGGGCCCTGTCAGAGGAATACACATATCAGGAAATCTTGCTCAGGTCACATGTGTTCAGATACTGGGTGCCCTCTTGTTACTTCTGGAACATAGATTTGAGGGACAGAACCAACCAACAGGGTAAATTTAAGGCATAACTTTTTATGATTGTTCTTAACATCATGTTGTTGTTGTATTTTAATTTAGGCAGTTAAGTCTAAGTATGTTCCTCTTTCAGGAACTTGAATATTTGAAAACTCAAATGATAAGCAAGAAAAACTGTATGGAGATTTGGAGGAGATATAATCTTCCTGATTAAAAAAATTTGTATGAAATTTCCTTTGAATAAAACATATTCCTCTTGTTCTAAAATTTCATGTGGAAATTTGTATTTTCATGAGTCTGCTTAAACAAAATGTCATAACTATTAATTTTTCTCTATTCCAGTAGAATTTTAGACTATGAAAACTACTCTGCTTGATAAAACTGGAGAAACCTTTTCGTTAAAACAATTCATCAAAGGCAACTGGATGTCATTTTAAATTTCAGCCTTCAGTGGTAAGGCAAGAAGCAAGAATATAAAACTCGGCTTTGTGTTTGATTGTTTGTTTTGCCTCAATGGCTTGTTCTTGCCATTTACTACTTTTTCCCAGGGGGAGGCTTAGAATGAAGTTGACAAAGTACCTCTGAAAGTTGTAATCAAAGCCAGTGTAATGTCAAGATATTCTCATTAAAATAAAAATTAAGCATTACTTTTCACAACCTTGAGAATGTGGTTAGTGTCAGTGAAGTGAAACTTTTTAATGAGTCATGATTCTTGTTGTCAGTGACAGACTATTACCAAAGTTTTTAGCCATTCCTTTTTAGCTGTGACTCCATCAGTCTGATCTTTTAATTCCGAGTCACTTATGTTTTGGTAGTAATGTGACACTTCAAAAGCTCCAGCACTTCTACATTTATTTGTTATAAAATTCTTTATGTGTGTGTATGTATTAAGATAACCTATAAGTCAGTTTTAAGACACAGACTTCTTTATTATTTTCGTCACATATGCTGGTGTCTGTTACTTTGTTTTCAGTCTTGTTAATTCTGCATTCCATTTCCTCGATCCTGCTCCTGTGACTTTCTATTGAGTTATCTAGTTCTGTAATTTTATTGTTAATCTGTCATATTTAAGATAGTCGTTGCTCAAGTATTTTTTTGAAGTTTGTTTAAATTTTTGGTGTGTTCAGCTGCACTTTGATCTCTTTACTGATTTCTTACATGTCTCTGTACAGCATACTTCTGAATTTTACCTCTGATAATTGCAGGAATTCTTCTTCATCTGGGAAATTTATTGACTATTTTGGGAGTTTTCTCTTTTGCCTAGAATTGCCGTGGATCAAAACCTATCTGATGGACCCCAACAACAATAGCAATAGATATACTAAATATATATGTATGTAAACCATTAAACCACACCAGTTGCTGTGTAGTTGATGTCAATTCTTGATGACTTCATATGTGCCACAGTAGACCATTTATCCATAGCAGTCTAAGTGGCTGGTTTTTCTGAAACAGATCACCAGACATTTCTTCCAAGGTGCCTCTGGATGGATCTGTTCTACCAGCGTTTCAAGTATGAGCTGAGTGCACTAATCTCTTGCTACACCCAAGGGCTTCCGTGTATCATTAACATCATACAATTAAGCTTTGCTTGCACTGGTGCACTGTTTCTCATGGCTGCAGCAAATAGTTTGGGATGTTTTATTCTCAGCCACCCTGCCAGGGAGCTGGCATAAAAGCCACCAAACACAAACCATATGTTTTTGGGTGAGTTCCATTTTCTTTGCTATTGTAGCTCGGAAGTTGCCAGTGTCTGCTAGTGCTTGCCTGCTGCTCAGGTAGCTGAGGCTGGCAGTACTCAGATCGCTACCATTAAGCAGAAAGACACACTGTTTGTGGCAACAGTTAAAGCAGAAAATACATTGCTTAACATCAGTTTGACTATAAAGTAAAAATGTGTATTTTGAAAACATGCTGACTGTGCTAGGTCCAACTTGAAATATTAATTAAAATAATCTGAGTGACCCTGACACCTATAATCAGCAGTTAACCATAATTGCTAGAATTGCCTCATTTTAGTTGTGTCATTTCCTCTTGTGACCACTGGGAAGGAGCTTCAAATGTCTGTTATCACCAATACAGTGGCCTTCCACACACACTGAAGTACAGCTCTCACATTATTACCCTGACTCAGAGAGGAGTCAATTTTAAAAAGGACTAAAGTGTTAGTGATTTAACAGTTTCCAAGGCATTACAAAAACTAGCCAACTGTACTGACACTCCTTTCAATTCCTTCTGGCTTGTTGCTGCATTTGGGCAGAAAACCCTGTTTGAATCTAAATTTCTCACTAGTAAGAAAAGTAAGTAGAATCTGTTAGTTACTCTTCAGTGATGTTTCCTCCAGAATAAGCTTTCCTGTAATCCTAGGACATCTTTAATATTTATTACTGAAAGAAAAAATTCTCCCTGCCATTATAGGATTCTATAAGTATCTGATTATGAACTGAAAAGTAGAGAAAGAAAGGCAAATATGCACAAAGAACAAATAAACATGGCAGAAAATATGTGAAAAGAGTCAACACTTTCTATTATCAAAGTAACACAAGTATGATTCTTTTTGCTGGAATTGACTTGACAGGATTGTTTTTTGGGGGTGGTTTATGGTGTCTCTATGAGTGGGATTTGATTAGATGCCAACAGGCTTGGTTTGGGGGGTTATCAAGCTGGTAAGATCTATTTGGCATGACCTGTGTTGTCATGGATGTGATGAGTCACTTCTCTCCTGTGTCACTTGTGGAAGAATTGAGTGGTAGGATTATTCTGAAAATGATGTGTCCTCGTATAGTAAGGGTTTCAAGAGGCAAAATGTTTACCTTGGTTCAACAATTTTTTTTCTGAAAAGCCACAGCAGAGCTTTTTCCCCTGATATTCGCTGTCCCTTTCAGCTTAAGGAATCCTGGTGATACAGTGGTTAAGAGCTCAGCTGCTAACCAAATGGTTGGCATCTTCAATCTGAGAGTTGCTCCTTGGAAACTCTATGGGATAGTTCTACTCTGTCTTGTAGGGTCCTCATACATCATAGTCAAATTGACAGTAATAGCTTTGGTATGGTTTGACTTCAGCGTTAGGTAATTAAAATCTTGCGTTATGGCTGAGCCCAGAAGAAACTCTACACATACTAGCTACCATTCTAGCCAGATGTGGTCTTTCTAATTCAGTTCAGATCAACAAAGTGGAACTGGAACACTGTAGATAAGGTTTTTTGAAATATTTAATCATGGAATTATCCCTACTTTCTAACTGCAAACTCAAGACTAAGTAAACATATTCTTGGATTCTCCCTCAAATTGCTCATTCAGTCTCAGTTCTATCACAGATAGTATTTCAGAGATGTGCCACAAAAAAGATCATTTGGATAACAAGTTTTTATTTCTATAACACATATTATTCCACTTTTGAACAGCAATTCATTTCCTTTGATAAAGAAGTCTCAGTCTTAAAATCGTTTATCAGCTATCATAGTACTATTAATACACACCAATAAAGTTTCTAATAAAGAAAGGTAGAAGTGGTGGAGTTCTTTGGAGTGTCACCTTACTACTAAAGTAATAGTGACTCAGAATTCAAAAATCAGGCTTGTGGGGTCACAGCTAGAAAGAAGCAGATGAAATCACCAGTAATTTTTAGTCTGTCATTGATACACGTTAACAAGAATTATGACTCATCTCCCTGACACTAATCACATGCTCAGGTTTGTAAAAAGCAATGCCTACTTTTTATTTTAATTAAAATAAGCTACCTTGACATTACATTGGCTTTAATCACAACCTTCTGAGGTACTTTGTAAACTTCATTCTATTTGCTTGTCTTCATAAACAGTTTATAACAGTAAGCAAACAAGATAAAAATATGTCTTTCCACTGGGGAAAAGAGAAAAAATAGTAAATAAAGCAAGAATAAGCTATTGAGGTAAAAAAAAAAAGAAAAAGAAAAAGAAATTTCATAGTCTCGATTCTTGTCTTGCCACTGTAGGTTGAAATTTAACACGGCATCCAGATACCTCCAGTGAATTGTTTTAACAGGAAGGTGACCCAAGTTTCCACAGACAGAGTAATTTTCATGGTTTGAAATTCTACCTCAGTGGAAAAAAAATTAATAGTTACATTGTTTTGTTTAAGTATGTTGGTAAAAATACAAGTTTCAACAAGAAATTATTGAACATGTGCAATACAGTTTTCTCAAAGGAAATTCCTATGATTTTCTATCAAAGAAGTAATTTCTCTCACAAACTTCTGTCTACAATGTTTCTTCTCTTTTGAATTTTCAAATATTCAGCTTCCTGAAAGAGGAACATATTTAGATTTAATTGCCTAAATTCAAAAAGAGAGAAAAAATAACAACAAAAATGAAAACAACCACCAAAAGGTAACCCTTGAATTTATGCTGTTGGTTGGCTCTGTCCATAAAATCTGTGTTCCAGTAGTATTGAAAGTGCGACCAGTTTCTGGACACATACAGTTGTGGGAGAATTTCCTGGTATGTAAGTGCCTCTGACAGCACACTCTCCTGAGATCTCCAGAACTACTGGGCCTCTAGGTTTGTAGAAGGCATCATTAATGAGATATCTCTGTGAAAATAAAAACTTTATTGTATGTCGCTAAGTTACCAGGTTTTGTGATTTGTTGGTAGTTTCTGGTAAGTGAGTGGCAGCACATTTTGGCTTGTCAGATTTGGGTTATGTTGAGTTTCCATGAGCTTCAGTGACATTGGTGAAGGCACTGTGCCTGTACACTGACAAATTGATATTCTGTATGTTGTATTCACTGTTATGTGTCTTTGATTTGGTTCTGACTCACAGCAACCTTATGCACAATCTAATAAAATATGGCCTGGCCCTGTGCCATGCCCAAACATGTTTTTATGCTTAAGTCCACTGTTGAAGCCGCTGTGTCACTATCTTGCTGAGGCACTGCCCCTTTTTCATTGATCCTGATCCTCTGCTTACCAAACATGATGTCCTTCTCCAGGGATTGATCCTTCCTGACAACATGACCAAAGTATGTAAGATACAGTGTCTCCCTCTTTGCTTCCAAGGAAGACTCTGGTTCTACTTCTTCCAGAATAGACCTCTTTGTTCTTTTGGCAGTCCATGGTATATTCAACATTCTTGTCCAACACCAGAATTCAGAAGTGTCAATTCTCTCTCCCTTATTCATTGTCTAGCTTCTGCATGAATATGATGCCGTTGCAAATACCATGCCTTGGGTCAGACTCATCTTAGTCTTCAAGGTGATGTCTTTACTTTTCAATAGTTTATTAATGAAGCCACTTGCAATAGATTTTCCCAATGCAATGTGCCTTTTGATTTCTTGACTGATGCTTCCAAGGGCATTGATTCTGGAAACAAGTAAGATGAAATCTATAACAACTTGAATCCTTTCTCCATTTATCATGATGCTGCCTCCTGGTCCAGTTGTGAGTATTGTTGTTTTCTTGGTATTGGCGGGGAATCCACACTGAAGGCTGTGGGAATGATCAAATATAATCACTGAGAATCAACGACCAGCCAAAATGACACACAATCCTGACCACCACAGCTCTTGTCTCTGTTTTCTTGGTATGAAGCTCCAGTGTCTCCCTGCTCAATTTCCCTTTTTATATCCCTAAGAGATTGGCTTAAGACTGTCTTATCTTTTGCAGACCTCCTCAGTATAACTTCCACTAATGCACCTTATTAAATCATGTGATAGCATTTACAACGCATAGGAAAATCTCATTCAATAACAAACAAATGGACAATCATGCAATACCAGGAATCATGCTCCAGGCAAATTGATACACATTTTTTAAGAGACGCACTTCAGTCTGTGACATTGCTCTTTCCCCACACCTGTGTCCTTATTTTCCCTTTTTGTTTCTTCTGGTGTTGGCTTTGATTACACCAATTCTCAAAATCTCTGTTGTGAGATAAACTCTTCAAGCTCACTTGCGGGTGAGGATTACTCTTCTTCAACAGGTGCCTCAGACTGCTTCTCATTTACTCTGTCCTTATCAGAAAGATGATCTGGACAGCAAATTCACAAATTTCACACATTTGATTGTGGATTGCTATAGATGGTTTTACTGGGTTATTTCTTTGGGAGAGCATTTACAAGGAAAGACAAAACAAAGACCAAACCATGACTATCATGGTAAAGGTAGTTTGGGTGATTTTTTGTTATTGTTGTTGTATTTTTTGTTTCAATACTAGTATAGCATGCTCCTGCTTATTGTAGAAAAGAACTTCAGTTTTAGAGCTAACGGGGGCTCACAGCCCTCACTGATTTTTACCCTTTTCTGTGAAGGAAGAGAAAAAGGGGAAAGAAGGGAGGAATGGCCTCATATTCTCAGAGATTCAGAGAAAGAAATTGCAGCTATAGGAAACAAAAGGTTAAATAAAGAGAGAATGTTGGTTTGGACATGAGAGGGCCAATTCGGTGAAACAGATTAACCCTGATGATCAGCCAGGTTTCAGGAGTTTAAGTCCCATCAACCTCACACCTTTAAGGGAAGGAGGATGCTTCATGTGGCCAATAATGGTCTTACATAAAAGACTGTCAAGGTCTCAGGTATTGTTACCTTACCCAACTTTCCATTTGTCAGTATAATATCACACCATACTGTCTAGACTTGGTCAGCAGAGGAAGACTCTCGGGTTTACCAGACTTCTTGTACTTGCTGGGTACTTTCAATTTGACTCTTAGTGACCCAGCCACCAGACTTTTGGTTAGCAGCTGAGTGCTTAGCCATTGTACCACTAGGGCTCCCATTAGCCATTCTCAAGCAGTCCTTTGGAGATGAGGCATATTCTCCTCATCTTTATGCTTCTGGGATTACGATTTGCAGCTCCATGGATGGTCCAGAAATCTTCTAGTACTATGAGTGGAGAAGACTAGCCAAAACTGGCTTTGAATGAAGCTGTGATTTCCAAGTCCGGGACACATACATCAATAACTAGCATCCACGGTCAAAAGTTTGACTTCCATTATCGTGTTCCTTCCATGGAAGTTGCCAGATTTCATGAGCAAGAAAAGATTCTTACGATAAAATGGTATGGGGAGCTGAAGTGAGATTCATCTTTCCCTGTTAGATTTCATCTGTGAAAAATGTCATTCTTGTTTATTTAAGATTAAGTTAAAGTATATAATCCAAATCAGTTTTGGATGTCCACCTATTTGCAACTCCATCTGCTCTCCTCACCCTGTAACAGCACACTCCTTCTTCTTAGTAGTTATTTATAGTATCCTGTTAATGAACAGCTATTCCTTTCCCTCCACACTTTCCTCTCCCATCCAGAAAGAAACTAGTAAGACAGCCTACTATAAGTGTATAAAACCATAAAGTACACAACACCACACGCTCATACTGTGTCTCCTAGTCCAGTCCATTCTTGGCTGATCTCAGTGCTGGTTTTAGGTCTGGGCCAGAAGCTAGTCTAAGGCCTATGTTCCTAGGTGACCCTCCAGACTGTCAGACCATCAATTCTGGTCTTTGTGTATAATCCTTGAGCTGCACACTACTTTTTCTTGTGCTACATCAGGGACTCTACACTGTGTCCCCTATCAAGGCTACCTTTGGTGGTAGCCAGGCACCATCTGGTTCTGCTCTCATGCTGATGCAGTCTCCCATTCATGTGGGTCCTTCTGTTCCTGAGCTCATTTTTCTTCATACCTTTGATGTTTCCATTTGTCATCTGTTTAGGTTGGGACCATTTCATGTTCCTCAGATGGCAGCTTGGTAGCTTTTAAGACCCCTGATGCCACTCATTAATATGGGGTGCAAAAGACTCTCTTAGCTAAAGACTAGTTATGCCAATTGACCTCGATGTGCCCTGAAAACATGGTCCCCAGACTCTTGTACCTGCTACTCTATGCTTTGAAATATTGAGTTGAGTTTAGAAAACTGAAAGTTAGTGTAGTCCAGTTATGCTGCTCTGCCCTCTGCTGCAAACAGTCGTTCCCTTCACCTAACTGAGTTCCTGTCTACTATCTAAACTATGAACAATCCTCTCCCTCCCTCCCAACCCTTGTAGCTGTCAGTTTTCTTCTGTACATAAGTTCATTTTTAAGTCCTTATAACAGAGGTCTCATATATTACTTGTCATTTTGCAGCTGACTGATTTCACTCAGCTAATGTCTTCTAGTTGAAACCAGGTTATAAGTTACTTCCTAAAATCATCATGATTCTGTACCATTGCAGTGTTGCATGTTGTATATGTATCATAGCTTGTTTATCCATTTATCTGTTGATGAGTAGCTAGGTTGATTTCATCTTTTTGCTATTGTGGACAGTACTACAATAAACATTCATGTCCGTGTATGTGTTCTTGTTACAACTTTTATTTCTGTAGAATATATTCCAAGCCTGAGATTACTGGATCACATTGTGTCTCTATTTCTAGTTTTTTAAGGAAGTATCAAATTGCTTTCCAAACATGTTGTACCATTTTGCATTCCTACCAGCAATGTAGGAGTTTCAGTCTTTCGAAAGCCTCTCCAGCATTTGCTGTTTTGTGGTTTTTTTTTTTTTAAAAAAAAAAAATTATCAACCTTGTTGGGATGAGATGGTATTTCTTTGTAGTTTTGATTTGAATTTCTCTAATAGCTAATGATCTTGAGCATTTCCTCATGTAACTTTTGGCTGCCTGATGTCCTCTTTGATGAAGTGTCTGCCCATATACCTTGCCCATTGTTTGATTGGGTTATTCACCTTTTTCTTGTTGATATTTTGTAGTACTTTGTAGATTATGGAATTCAGATGTCAATCTGTTACATAGTTGCCAAATATTTTTTCACATACTGTAAGTAGTCTTTTAACTCTCTTGATAAAGTCTCTGGATGAACATAAGTTTTGGTTTTTAGTTGTTGTCATTTTTCTATTTTCTCTTCTGTTGTTCTTACTTTCTTGATCGAATTTGCAGCATGTGTATGCTGTGTATTAAAACTTCCATTGTTGTCCCTATTTTTTATTGCATGATCTTTATCATTTTAGGTTTGATATTTAGGTCTTTGATCCATTTTGAGCTTGTTTTTGTGTAAGATGTGAGATAAGGGTCCTGTTTCAGTTTTTCTGCAGATGAATATCTAGTTTTGCCAACACCATTTATTAAAGAGATAGATTTTACCCCAGTTTACAACTGTTGGACCTTTGTTGAAGATCAGCTGTGCACAGGAGGATGGTGATATTCCTGGATTCTCTATACTGTTCTATTGGTCTATTGTATTTTCTTTTTTTTTTTTACCAGCACCAGGGAGTTTTAACTAGTGTGGCAGTGTGAGAGGTTCCAAAGTTGGGTAATGAGAGGCATCCTAGTGCAGTCTTCTTCTTCAGCAGTGCTTTATTTTTCCAGGGTTTCTTCCCTTTCCAAACAAAGTTGGTGATTTGTTTCTCCAACTCATTGGAAGAAATGACACTGGAATTTGTATTGGGATTGCACTATATGTAGATCACTTTAGTTAAAATACACATTTTCAAAATATTAAGTCTTCTTATCTGTGAGAAAGGTAGGTTTCTGTACTTATATAAGTCTCTTTTGGTTTCTTGCAGTAGGATCTTGTAATTTTCTTTGTATACAGCTCTTATCTCTCTGGTTAGATTTATTCCTAGGTTTTTTATCTTGTAGGAAACTATAGTAAATGGTATCGATTTTGTTGATTTCCTCCTTGATGATCTCTTTGTTGCTATAAAGGAATCCTACTGATTTATTTATGTTTATCTTATATCCTGATACTTTGCTGAACACTTTTATCAGTTCCAATGAATAGTTTATTTATAGATTCTTTAGAGTTCTCTGTGTATACAATCATATCATCTGAAAATAGGGTATTTTTACTTCATTTTCGCTGATGTGGTTGCTCTTTATTTTTTTGTCTTGTCTGAGTGCTCTGGCCAGGACCTCTAGCACAATGTTGAATAGAAGTGGTAACAGTGGGCATCCTTGGGAATTTTTTCAGTCTCTCTCCATTCAAGATGATGTTGGTGGTTGACTCTGAGGATGCCCTTTATTGCACTGAGAAATTTCACATCTATTCCTCTTTTGCTGAGAGTTTTTAGTACGAATGGCTATTGGGCTTTGTAAAATGCTTTTTTCGCATCAATTAACAAAATCAGGTGATTCTGAGCCTTATGTTACTTATGTAGTTAATCACATTAATTATTTTTCTGATGTTGAACTAGCCTGCATCTCTGGTATGAATACAACTTGGTCATGATGCATTATTTTTTTGATATGTTATTGAATTCTGTTGGCTAGGATTTTGTTGAAGATTTTTACATCCCGGTTCATGAGTGATATTGGTCTGTAATTTTCTTTTTTTTGTGGGTATCTTTCCCTGGCTTTGGTATCAAGGTTATGCTGTTTTCATACAATGAATCTGGGAACATTCCATCCTTTTCTATGTTGTGAAATAGCTTTACTAGTACTGGAATTAAGTCCTCTCTAAAAGTTTGGTAGAATTACGCAGTGAAGCTGTGTGGACCAGGACTTTCTTTGGTTGGTAGTTTTTCTTATCAGTTTTTGAGTCTCTTCTTTTGTAATGGGTTTATTAAGTTGTTCTACTTGTCCTTGTGATAATTTGGGTTGGTGAAGTCACTCTTGAAATTTATTCATTTCCTCTACATTTTGAAATCTGTTAGTTTACAGTTTTTCATGGTATTCCATTACAACACTTTTGATTTCAGTTGGATCTGTTGTTACATCTCCCATCTTGTGTCTTATTTGGGTTATCTGTTTCCTCTCCTGTTTTCCTTTGGTGAGTTTAGACAGTGGCTTATCAATTTTCTTGTTCTTTTTGAAAAAGAGCTTTTGTTAAAAAAAATTATTTCAATTGTTTTTCTATACTCTCATTTGTTTAGTTCTGCTCTAATTTTTATTATTTGTTGTCCCATGATGCCTTAGGGGTCCTTTCATTGTTCTCTTTCGTGTTCAAATTGTAGGGTTCTTTGGTTTGGGCCCTTTCTTCATTCTTGATGTGTGCATTTATAGAGATAAATTGACCTCTGAGGATTGCATTTGCTGTATTCCATAGGTTCTAGTAGGATGTGTTTTCATTCTCATTTGATGCTGTGAATTTCTTTGTTGTATCTTTAATTTCTTCTAATACCCATGAATTTTTGAGCAAGGTGTTCAGTTACCATGAGTTTGCATTTCTGCCTGTGTGTTTCCCATTAATGATTTCAAATTTTAATGCTTTATGGTCTGTGAAGATGTTTTGCAATAATTCTGTGGTTTAGGTTTTGTTGAGACTTGTTTTCTGGACTAATAGGTGGTCTATTCTGGAGAATGTTCAATGTGCATTAGAAAAGAAAGTGTACTTATCTGTTGTTGAGTAGAAAGTTCTGTAAATGTCAATGATGTTGAGTTGGTTAGTTGTCACAACAAGGCCTCCTGCATCTTTATTTGAGCTTTTATCTGGATGATCAGTCTCTTACTGAAAGTGAAATGCTGATATCTAATACTATTATTGTGGCATGATCTATCTCATATTTCAATGTTGTCAACATTTGTTTGATGTATTTAGATGCTCTGATAGTGGGTGCATAAGTATTTAATATTGTTGTATTCTCCTTATGTATTGAATCTTCATGAAATAAATAGTGACCATCCTTGTCCATGATGGTGGATTTTACTTTAAAATCTATTTTATCTGAGATTAGTATTGCCACTCCTTCCCTTCTTTTCATGTTGTTAGCTTGATGTGTATTTTTCCATCTTTTGATTTATATCTTTGAGTCTAAGGTGTGTTTCTTGTAAGCAGCTTATAGACAGATTGTGTTTTTTGATCCAACTTGTTATTCTCTGTCTCTGTTGGAGCATTTGATTCATTTACAGTCAGTGTAATTATTGATAGATATATATTAGTGCTCCCATTTTGGTCCTTGATTTTTGTGTGGTTGACATTGTCTTTGTTCCACTTAACATTCCATTCTAGGTCATTTTTCTTCATGAGTTTTCTTTTCATCCTTTTCAGTGTTGATTTTGTGTCTGTTGAGACTGCTAGATTATGTTTCTTGTTTTGATATGTAATATTATTAGTTTACTTTGCAGCTACCTCTTTTGTTCCCTGTTAATATTCTAAATTTAAGCCAGTCTTTAACTTCTGTGTGTCTCCTCCACTCTCTCTCCATCTGAAAGGGCTATAAAAGCTGTCACATATCCATCTTTACAGTGTGATGATGTCATAGTTTTCATGTTAAGATCCCTGTTTCCTTAATTTTAATATTTTAGCTTTGATTGAGCTTTGTGACTTCCCTGAGTATAACTCTGGATGCTGTGAGCTGCACTATATCCTTGAGGATACATCTGATGTTGAATTTTTTAATTGAAGAGCTTCTTTCAGTGTTTCTTGTAGTTTTGGTTTGGTTTCTGCAAAGTCTCTAAGCTCCTGTTTATGTGAGAATGTCTTAATTTCACCACTATATTTGAAAAACAATTTTACAGAATATATGATTCTTAGTTGGAAATTTTTCTCTTTCGAGGCTCAATATGTGTCATTACACTGCCTTCCTGCCAACATGACTTCTGCCGAGAAGTCAGAGGACAGCCTATAAGGTTTCCATTTGTATGTTAGTTTTAGTTTAAGCCTAGCTGCATTTAAGAGCCTCTCCTTATGTTTCATTTTATTAAGGTTGATTATAATATGTTTTTGTGTCTTTATTTCGGGGTCTACTTTTGCAGACTTCAATAAGCAACTTGAAAAGCTATGTTCTCTCCTTTCAGGCCCCACCTCCCAGGTGACCACAATGATGGCCTACCTGTGGAGTCTCTCAGGGGCTGCTTCTGTAGACACTACGATGTAGTTCAAAGACAGGAAGGGTCATAACATTGACACATTTTGTCATAGGCTGCCACTGTGTTCTCCAGGTACAATTGTCTTAAAAACACCTTTTCTGCTTGGAGAGGCACTGTCTAGTCAGGCGCTGTTGCTTAGCATGGTAGTCAGCCCCAGTAGGGCCCTCAGTTGTGGCTGACTCCACCTGTCAGCTGGCTAAGATGGTACACTACTTGAGACACTTGTCCTGCACTGAGCCAGCAGAATCTATGGCTCCTCTCAGAGGAGAGAGCAGGGTAATTGCTGGTACCCTCAGCCACTAGCAGCTGCTGGGTTCTCTAGGTGTGACTGCCTTAAGCACAGCCTCTCTGCTGTGAAAGGCACTGTCTACTTAGATGCTGTAGCTCAGAATAGCAGCTGGTCCCTGCCAGACTTTTAGGCTCAGCAGTCCTGTTCCCAGTCTCCTGGTTAACAAAGATGGCATCCACACCTGTAAGCCTCTTACTTGCCATGCCAGCAACAGTGGGACTGTTTGCTGTCTCACCTCTGACAAAGGTAGTTTTCACCTTCCTGTTGCCTAGTCATATCTCTCAGCCCTATGCCTAATCTTGAGGCTTTTGGAATATCCACTCTGTTCCATTCAATTGTTTTTCTAAGCCTTAGGTTTTGCAGGGAATTGAGGAGATGTGTAATTAGTCCATCATCTTGGTCCCATCAAAAATGTCTTTCTTAAAATACAATCTGAAAGAATCTCTAACTTATTTTCAACAGTGAGTCTCTAGCTCTTTATCTTTATGTAAAAACAAATTAGCATTGTGATTTATCAACAAACACCAAGCACTCTCTCTGATTTTTAACTCATTTTTGAGACAATAATTTTAGAGAGCAGACCCACATAAAGTTAAATTCACACTTCACTCTGTCCAGATCTTACTTAGGGAGTGCTAGACTGATTTGATTTCTGTGGCTGAGAATCTTCGAGGGGAGCAAGCACAGGAAAGTAGGAAACACTAGACTCTGAAACTGTGTCAACTTCTGAAACCAATCTGAACTTTTTACCTTTAAAACCTCAAAGTAAGAACTGGACTTTCAATTCATTATCTCCCTTCATTTTTCCAGGTGCAGTTATTTGGCTATTTGATAAACATTCTTCAATTAGTTTTTGTCTCTGTTCTGTGTAGTCAATATTCCTCAGGCTGACAGGTCACAAGATGAGTCCAACTGTAAGAAATGACTCCTCAATTGAGTCTTTGCTTCCTCTTGCTCAACTGCACTGGCTAGGATGTCAATGGCCAAATGACATAGTCATTTCAAAACCAATATCTGGTTATTTCAGACAACCTCCACCACCAGCTTGAAGCCATTCATAGTTTGCTGTTGAAGGTAAACTTTATTTATATGCTTTATAGTTTCTTGCATGGTAGAAAGAAAGCTCTAGCAATCTAATTTCAAGAAATCAGCCATTGAAAACTCTAGAATCAATTCCAAAGGCAGCTGGTGTTTAAGTGGGCGAGGTCACCCACTTTGGATTTTTCCAGCCTTTTGCGTATCCATTTCCTTGTGATCTCCCCATTCCAGCCACACTGTCTTCTTTGATACCTCATATTCGCCAACTTGACCAGCCTCAGAAATGTTGCCCATTATTTTTTCATAGCCTGGATTGTTTCTTCTGGATATTATGGCACATTTAACTACTATTCATTTTGAGGAACCAACCCAAACATCTCTTCCAAAGAAAATCTGACATGACCTCCCTTACCATGTGAAATTCCCACCTAGTATTCCAGGGCACTCTCCCTGTCTGCTCTTTAGCACCCTATGTTTTTCTACAACCTTACGTTGCTTTTGACATATACCCTAATATAGTCACGGGTCCTATGGATTAGGATGTGGAGAATTTGGGGGACCATTTTGGGTTTACCACAAGTTCTTAGTATGTATGGGGCCCTGCTGATATGGTAACTCCTGCCATTTCTACATCTTTCACTTTACTGCCAGACTCAACAAGACTATTTACAAATCTAATTTACTATATAATAATATTTATCCAAAAAAGAATCCAAGAAAAGAAAGGAGATGTGTATTTATTTTTAAGGAAACTGAATTTGGATAGTTTTTATAATTTCTCAAATGTATGGATATTATTGTTGTTTTTGTTTGGTGCCGTTGAGTTTGTTCAGACTTGTAGCAACCCTATAGTGACAGATAGAACTAGACGTTTAAATTTTCTGGATGTTCAACTATAGGGCAAGAGCCAGATTTTACAAGAGTTCTGATTTAGTAATCTGAAAGTTTTAAATTATACTGCTTTTGAGAACTGGAAACTCAAAAACTGCTAAATGTATCTAGGACTTCTGATTTCTTTTTTTCACCTTTCGTTATAGAGACATTTACTATACTGTGGAGCATAATTGGAATCTGATTTTAAACAATGGTAATTGCTAAGGCAGAATTTTGAAAATCTATACACCATAGACTGAATCAGTATTTTATTTTATTTTATTTTTATTATGACAGTGAAAATGTACATTCCCATATAAATTTACATGCCCACTTATATGCAGCTTCCACTGCTCTCCCTGCCCAGTGACAGCACATGATTCCTCTCTGCTCCATACATGTCTCATTCTCCCAACAGTCTCCTTTCTCCTCCTCTCCACCTACTCCCCTTCCTCCAGTCAGAGGTCAGCAGGATGATATCCTACGGATGCATAAATCTGTTTTTCAGGCAAGTACTAAACTGTTATTTTAAGATATGCAGAAAGTCTTGGCTTAGCTCATAGTTCCTCCCCATAAAACCTCAAATAAAAGAATGAATGTATTAGTCTTAGAATAAATACAAACAAAATGCTCCTTAACAGCAAGGATGTGAGATTTCCCCTTTCTTCTTTTGGACGTATCCTCAGGGAAGACAAATTGCTACCAGTGGACATGTTTCATAAAATGGAAACCCTCAGTGAGATATATTGACAATAGCCACAACAATGAACTCAAAGACATCAAGGATCACAAAAATGTCATAGGTCAAGGAAATGTTTCATTCTGTTTCACATAATGTCACCACGAGTAAGAGATGACTTGACAGCAACTAACAGCAACTTCTGCTAGACTTCCACAGAACTGGCTTATCGTCACCTGGAATTAGGCAGTTCTTGAGGTAAAATGTCTTTTGCCCACTCCTGGAAGCTTTATTCTGCAGTATTTCTCCATGAGCTTTACAATTTATGAGATGCTTAACTGTTATTTGTTGAAGGAACGTATTATTTAAATGGAATTTAAGGGAAAACTGAAAATAGCTTAGAGTCATGAGTGTTAACTCTTGGTATGAAATTCGGGTCACAGCTAATGGTCATAAAAACTCTCTTATGGATGAAGGAAATTATAATATTCATTAATGCTGCTCGAGGTTGTAATTAAGTATATTAAACAGTTTCTACTTTAAGAATGGATGAAAGAATAGAATTCTGTTAAGTATCAGAGGCCATGGCTATTATTTTGTGAAACTATTTCTGTACAAAAATCACCATTTAATCCCTTCTAGTGAAACTTGCTCCCATTCTGAAACATTTGTGCCTTCAATCTAGAATATTCCTCACCTAGGTCTTTTATGTTGCTTTGTCCCATTATTTAAGTTCATGTCAACTGTAATTTTTAAAGAGACACTAACACTCACTATGCTGTTTAAAGAAGTTCATGTATCCAGCCAAGTGTGGGTCACATTGTACTTGTTTTTTAAGGATTTATTCAATTAATGCATAGCTAAGTGTAAGGCAAAGCAGTGGCTCCCACGCCCTTGTAACCAAAGCAAACTCTAACCTTTTCCATGCTGTGTTCTAGAAGACAATTTACCCTTAGTGACCACTCTTCTACCTGCTACTTCTCCACCTACACATTGTACCTTTCTTTGATTTCTTATCAGCTTTAAGAATTATGTAATTTCTTACTTTTTAGGGTGGATTTTGTTTTAACATATATTTTATACGAAACTAATTTTGCTATTTCTACATTTTGGTAACAGTTTGCTTGATATATTTTCCCCCATCATTTAATATTTTATAAATTTACATCTTTGTTTTTAAGTCATCTCCCTTATAGACAGTATTGTGATTATTAGTAGTTCTGAATTTATTGTTGTCGTCTTAATGTTTTAGCTTTTTGTAGTGCCTAAGTATTTGTTGTTTCTGTTAATCTCCTTTGGTGAATACCTTTATTTTGTGGGGTTTCTTCTGTTTCTGTTGTGTTTGTAGATTTTGTGCTTCCTGAGATGTTTTTCCTCTTTATTTGGATGAATAGATTTATTGACTTTTTTTGTGGTTGTCCTGCAATTACCCCATCTTCCTAAGTTTGAACCAGTCAGTTATTACATGATATCACCTTGACATCCTTTCCATTGGAAAGTGCTATATGTACACATTTTGTTCCCTCTTTTATTGTTCTGACATTGTTGTCACTTACCAGTTAACCTATTTACATGTTGTAAATGTTTAGCTTTGTTTTATCCTTGAGAATTCGTTATCTAGGTTATTATCTGTCTGATGTGGTCTTACATCTTAGATTTAGGCTGCTGTCTGATGTTGCTGATTCCCTAACTGAATGTCCCTTTACTAATTCTTGTAAGTTTGGCTTTATGTTTACATATTCCCTTAACCTCTGTTTATCTGAAAAACCTCTATACTACTTTCACCATCATACCTGAGTGAGAGTTTCACAGGCCATTTCATTCTTGGTTAGCAACTTTTTTTCTTTTAACATGTTGTATGTGTCACTCCATTGGCATCTTGCCTGCATGATTCCTCTTGGGTAGTCAGGTCTTAGTCTTATTCCTTTCCCTCTGTATATGAATTAAATCTTTTCTCAAAGTGCTTTCAAGATTCTTTCCTTATCTTTAGTAATAGCCACTGTGGATTGTAATATATTTAGTGATTAATTTTTGTGTCTGTCCTATACAGATGCATGTGAAAGCTGGACAGTGAACAAAGAAGACAGAAGAAAAATTTATGCCTTTGAATTGTGGTGTTAGAGAAGAAGGTTGACTGTACCATGGACCCACAAAAGAATGAACAGATCTGTTCTGGAAGAAGTCCAACCAGAGTGCTCCTTGCAAGTGAAGACGGCAAGACTGTGTCTTATGTTCTTTGGATATGGCTGTCAGGAAAGATTGATCCCTGGAGAAGGACATCATGCTTGGTAGAGTGGAGGGTCAGTGAAAAAGAGGAAGACCCTCTTTGAAATGGATTGACTCAATAGCCAAAACAATGGGCTTATGCATAAAAATAACTGTGGACATGGTGCAAGACTGGGCAGTATTTCATTCTGTTATGCATAAGGTCACTATGATTCAGAACCAACTCATCAGCACCTAACAACAACAATCCTGTATGGTGTCTGTTGAACTTCTTGGGTGTTCATCTTTTTGTCTTTCATGATGTTAGGAAGAGAATAGTGGGACGAAAAACAGAGTATATGTTTCTCAACAGGGGAAGATGAGCTTTGGGTCACCACACTGTAGAAACACAGAGAAACTTCACCTGAATATTATAAGCTAAGTGCTTGCAGAAACTTGTGGATTTAAAGCTTTCCTATACACCGATTTCTCATCCTTTCCCTAGCATCTTCCCCTCCCTTCTGCTGTCTGCACCAGGTGTTGGCTTTGATGCTCTACTTGGGCTGGAGGTAGTCATTTAATGTGTGTACCCTGAGCTGCTCTCCTGGGCTTGGAAAGGGAAAGGTGTGTTGGGGGAAGAGAAAAAAAGATCTGCCAGTTCCTCTGAACTTGGAACTCTACCTACTGGCTCAGCATGCTCGTAGCACTAGCCCCTCAGTGACAGGCCATTGGAATTTGTGAGGGTCCAATAATCAACTTCGCTCAAATGATCAGACTGTTTGGATACTCAAAAACTATTTTAAAATGTACATACATTTTATATGTAATTTCTCTCTTGTTTTTCATGGTGGATTTTATTTTAATGTCTAGCTTACACAAAATTAGTATTGCCAGTTTTACATTTTGATAGCAGTTTACTCAATACACAAGTTTTTCCCATTGTTTAATATTTAATAAATTTATGCCTTTGTTTCTAAGTATTTGCAAACACTTAGCTTATGATGCTCAGGTGAAGGTCCTTTGCAGTTCTGTAGTTGCACTTGTCCAAAATTCAGCTTCCTTGCTTTTGTGTGTATACATATATATACATATATATACACACACATATACACATATATGTGTGTGATGTATGCATATGTGTATGTGTGTGTGTTAGAACACAAGAAACAAACAACAAACATAAATAAGTTACAAGAACTTTCTGATGGTTGGAGACAATAATCAATTTCTAAAGCAGACTGTGATGGCTTCAGAAAACTCCCAAAACAAAGAATGAAAATAATTTTCCATAAGAAGGTTTCTTGCAATTATCAGAAGTATAACACAAAAGAGTAGTACTTAAATCTCTTCAAGAAACATGGAAGGAAATTAGGCAAAGTACAGCAGAGTGTAATGAAATATTGAAGAGGCAGCAAGAAATACTTGAGCAACAATGATCTGAAATTCACCATATTGACAATAAAATTACAGAGTTAGAGAATTAAGTAGAAAGTCAAAGGAGGAGGATTAAAGCAATGGAATGTAGAATTAGTGGCACTGAAGGAAAAACAACTGACACCAGCATGTGTCAGATAAAGGCTTTTTGGTTTGTTTTTTTTTTTTTTAAAAAAAAAAAAAAAACAGAAGAAGAATCACTAAGAGTTAAGTGCAGCTCAATCAAGGGCAATAATTTGCAAGTAACAAATGTATCAGAACAGGCAGGGATAACAGAAAATACAGAAAGAGTTGTTGAAGATGCCAAGTGCCGTCGAGTTGGATCCGAGTTGAAGATAGGTTGATTTAAAAAAAATTCTCTGATAGCATGAAAGACTAGAAGATTTCTATTGAAGATACTCATAGAACTTCACACAAGGTAGATCCCAAAAGAAAGACACATTATAATCAAAATTACCAGAAGAAAAGATAACAAGTGGATTTTAAAGGCATCTTGGCTTAAACAAAAAAATATACAAAGGAGAGACATTAAGACTGAGCTCAGATTACATAGCAGATATCATAGTAGTAGGAAGGCAGTCAGATGGCATACACTAAGCCTTGAAGGGGAAAAAACTATCAACCAAAAACTATATGTCTTGCAAAATTGTCTCTCAAATATAACGATGAAACTAAAATACTCCCTGATAAACAGAAGTTTCGATAATTTGCAAAAACTTAACTAAAATTACAAGAAACATTGAAGGAAGTTCAGTAACACGACTTATATACTTTAGAATACAATGCAGGACAGAGTACCCAGATATCAACATAGATAGAAAAACCAATAAATAAGTAAATAAAAGCTAAAACACTAAAAAGAGGGGAACAGAGATCTCAGTATATAAATCATGACATTATATGAAAAAGAGAGACAAAATATTGTATTTATAGATGTCTTTTTCAGATGGAGACAAACTCAAGGCAATACAAAGAAATTAAAGACTAATTTAAACTTAGTACATTAGGGATAAATATTAAGGTAACCAAAAAGGAAATTAACAATCTCTTATACATCAAAACAAGAAACAATGTCAAGAATTCTTGGCCAATATAAAACAAACAACAATGAAGAAGATGAAGAGAAAACCCATAAACAAAAATGATTCAGCACAGAAAACTAAGGGGAACAAACAGTGAATGATGCACAAAAAGGCCCCAAAATATCAGCACTAAATTCATACCTATCAATAATCACATTGAATGTAAACATGTTAAATGCACCAATAAAGAGAGAAAGAGTAGTAAAATGGATAAACAAAATCACATTCTATCTATATGCTGCCTGCAAGAAACACACTGTAGACTTAAAGAAATAAACTGAAATTCAAAGGATAGAAAAAAATGTTTACCAAGAAAACAACATTCATAAAGGAGCAGGAGTGGACACTATTGATTTCAGATAAAATATAATTCAAAGTAAAATCCACCACAGTAGACAAGGAAGGTCATTGTATATTGCTTAAAGGGTCAATACATCAGAAGGACAGAACCATATTAAATATTTACACACAATGACAGAGCTTCCAAACACATACCTCAAATGAACCACAACAGCATTGAAAAGTGAGATAGGCAGCTCCACAATAATACTAGGAGATTTCAACACACCACTTTTAGTGATAGACAGAACACCTAGAAAGAAGGTCAATAAAGACACGGAAGATCTAAATGTCAAAATTAACCAACTTTACTTCATAGACATATACAGAGCACTTCATCCCACAACAGACAAGTATAACTTCTTTTCAAATGCACGTGGAACACTCTCCAGAATAGACCATGTATTAGGCTGTAACGCAACTTTTAACAAAATCCAAAGAACTGAAATATTGCAAAGTAGTTTTTCAGACCATAAAACATAAAAGTCGAAATCAATAGCAGAAGCAACAAGGGTAAGAAATCAGCACATTGAAACTGAGCAACACCTTGATTAGAAATTTCTGGCCTATAGAACAAAGCAAGGACAGAATAAAGATATTCATAGAATCAAAAGAGAATAAAGTACATCCTACCAGAACCTATGGGAACACTGCAAAAGCAGTGTTCAGAGCACAATTTATGTGGGTGAATGCACTCACCCAAAAGGAAAAAAGGGCTGATATCAAAGAATCAACCCCACAATCTGAACAAGTAGAAAGAGCAACAAAAGAACCCAGGAAACACAAGAAAAAGACAGATAATAAAAATTAGAGCAGAATTAAATGAATGAAAAACCAAACCCACTGCTGTCAAGTTGATTCAGACACATAGCTACTGAAAAGATAGAGCAGAACTGCACTATAGTGTTTCTAAGGAGTGCTTGGCAGATTTGAACTGACAGCACAAAAAAAGAAGAATTTCAGACCAACATCTCTCATGAACTTAAATGTAAAAATCCTCACAATAATTATAGGCAATAGAATTTACCAACATATTAAAAAAATAATTAACCATAACCAGGTAGGACTCATACCAGAGATGCAGAGATTTGACAACTATTGGTCCTTCTTTGCTTCCAACTTTCCTATTCCAATCAACAGTCATTATCAGGGCATCCTGATTGCATACTTGATCTACTTCAAACAGTAGAAGTTGGTAAAAATCCTCAATTTCTTCACCATTTGGTGTTAGTGTTCGGTGAGTAGATTTTAATAACAGTCGTATTAACTTGCTTTCCTTGTTGGCATATGGATATAATCTCATCACTGACAGCTTTGTCCTTTAGGTTAGATTGTCGGATGTTATTTCCGACAAAGAATATTGTGCCATTTCTCTCCAATTTGTCATTGTCGACACACCATACTGTATGACTGCCTGATTCAAAACAGTCAATAACAGTTTGTTTCAGCTTACTATCACCTAGGATATCAATGTTTCCGTCTTCCATTTAACTGTTGATGATTTCCAATTTTCATAGATTCACACAGTCCATATTCTGATGGTTAATGGATATTTTCAGGTTTTTCTTCTCATTCTGAGCCATGGCATATTAACAAAGAAGATCCTAAATCTCGACTCATTCCACATCATTAAAATTGACTCTATTTTGAGGATGGAGCTCTTCTTTGGTTACCCTTGACCATCTTCCAACCCGATGGGCTCATCTTTCAGCACTCATATATCAAACACTATGTCACTGATTTTCATAATGTTTTCAGTGTGGTTAATTATTTTCCAAAGCAAACTGGCAGCTTCTTCTTCCTGCTCCACCTCAGTCTGGAAGTTCAGCTGAAACCTGTCTACAGAAGGTGACCCTGTTGATGTCTAGGTACCAATGTTGTGAGTTCTACCATCATAGCAAGATGCCAGCCCTCAGAGTAAGATAAACTGACAGAGGTATGGTGGAAGAGAGGGTACAGTGGGTATCATGTAAATGCTTCCAATAAATCAAAATTGAAAACAAAAATGAAACAAATGAATTGGGTCACTTAACCAGAAGAAAGTATTTCAAGTGAACAGAAATCTCAGCATGTTGACTTTTTCTTTCATGTGGGATAAATCCTAAGGACCTATACACAATCCCAAGTGAATCAAACCTTTCAATAGTCATACTACCAGTCTTAGTATTGTTGTTGCTGCTGTGTGCCATTGAGTGGATTCTAACTCACAGAGATCCTATAGGACAGAATAGAACTGCCTAAAAGGATGCTGTAGACAGTAGTCTTTGCTGGAGATCATCCTCTATTCTTTCCCACAGTGGAGCACCTATGTGGATCACCTCCATTAGCAGGTGAGCAATTAAACATTGCAGTACTAGGGCTCTTTCTAATATTGATATTCTAGTGTATTTATTACTCTATATTGTTGGTACAAAACAAATAATTAATGTTGGTAGGAACCAGAATTTTCAGAGTAAAAGAAAACAACCTCAAATATAAAATCAAAAAAGATCTCATGTTATAAGTCTGAATTTGAAATACTAGCATGTAAGGTAAACAAATAATAGTGATCTTTACATTTTGTTAGTGTGATTTATGCCACTGGATTACACACTTCAAAATGTTTAAAATGGCCAATTTTAAGTTACATCTGTTTTACCATTATAAACAGAAAATCAGTTTGTACGGTAGGTAGGCACAGTGCTTTTACCAGTATCACTGATACAGGTGGGACCTCAGGACCATAACCCAAATCTGATAAACCAAAGTATTCCGCCACGGAGTTATAACAAACCACCAACAAATCATTAGACCAGGTAACTTAGTGACCCATATAATATTTTTATCTTCACAAAGATATTTCATTAATGATACCTTCTACAAAACTGGAGGCCAGTGTTTCTGAGGATTTCAGGATAGTATCCTGCCAGATCATCTGTGATATCAGGAAATTCTTCCATGACTGTATATGCCCAGAGACTGGGTGCCCTCCTAATACCTCTGGAGCACAGATTTTATGCACAGAGCCAACCAACAGAGTAAGTTCAAAGGCTAATTTTTTGTGGTTGTTCTCATCTTTGTTGCTATTTTTTCTCTCTTTTTAACTTACACAGTTAAATCTAGATGTGTTTGTCTTTTAGAAAGCTGAATATTTGAAAATTCAAATGATAATACAGAAAAACTGTAGGTGGAGGTATGGGGTAGCAGTTACTTTCTTGATAAAAAAAGTCACATAAAAATTCCTTTGAATAAAATGCATTCCTCATGTTCAATAATTTCATATCGAAACCATATTTTCATCAAAATGCTTAAAAAATATCATAACCATTCCTTTTTGGCTTGGCATTCCTTTTATTTCTATAGCATTAGAATTTTAAACCATGAAAATTACCCTCCCTGTGGAAACCAGGGTGACCTTTCTGTTAAAACAATTCATCAAAAGTATCTGGATGCCATATTAAATTTCAGCCTACAACACAAGAAGCCAGAATACAAGATGTTTTTTCTTTTTTCAGTTTCAATAGCTTATTCTTGCCATTTACCACTTTTTACCTTTTCCTCGGTGGAAAGATATATTTTTAGCTTACTTGCTTACAGTTATAAATTGTTTGTTCTGTTAAGGCAAGCAGATAGAACGAGGTTGACAAAGTACCTCTGAAGGTTGTCGTTATAGTCAATGTAATGCCAAGGTTGTTTATTCCCATTAAAGTAACAACTAAGCACTGCGTTTCACAACCCTGAGAATGTGATTAATGTCAGTGAAATGATACTTCTTAATGAGTGGTAATTCTTGCTAATGTTAATCAATGACAGACTAATAATTCCTGGAGGCTTCTATCTGTAACTTCTATCTGTAACTCCACAAGCCTCATTTTTGAATTGCAAATCATTTAAGTAGGAATTGGCTTGATGGCAGTGGGTTGGTTTGGGCTTGGTTGCTTTTGGTAGTAAGATAATGCTCCAGAAAACTACTGCATTTCTATATTTTTTTAATTAGAAACTTTTATTTGTGTGAGTATTAGTGATATTACGATAGCCTATAAAAAGTTATGACTGAGATTTCTTTATTAATCTAAGAAAGTAAATTGCTGTTCAAAAGTAGAATAACCTGTGTTATAGGAAAAAAAAAAAAACTTGTTATCCAAATGAACTTTTTGTGGTACACCTCTGAAATGCTAGCTATGATAGAATTTTGACTTTGATTGAGTAATTTGGGGGACAATCCAGAAATATGTGAATTCAGTCTAAAATTTGCTGTTCTAACAATGACATAGCTAAAATGAGAAAATTCCAGCTATTATGGCTAGCTCCTGATTTATGTGTTACTTTCACTCACAATACGCTAATCAAAATTTCAAGTTGAACCTAATATATGCAACATGCTTTCAGATTACACAGTTTTGCTTTATACTCAAGCTGACATTAAACAGCATATTTTCTGCTTTAATTGTTATAACAAACAGCACATGTTTATGCTTTAATTGCAATAATCTGAGAATTGCCAGCCTCTGCTACCTGAGCAGCAGGTAAGCGTTGGCTGACATTGCCAACTTCTGAACTGAAATAACAACAAGAATGGGGCTCACTGAATATAAGTGGGTTGCATTTGCTGCCTCTTATGGGGGCTGCTTGACAGTGTGGTCAAGGGTGAAACACCCCAACCTGTTAGCTGCAGCAGTGTGCAGCAGTGCAGCAGTGAAAGTGAAAGTTAATTTTTATGGTGAGTATTATCTATGCGAGAGAGCTCCTGGTTGTGGCAACAGATTAATGCTGTTAGCGATACTTGAAATGCTGATGGTTCAAGTCCACCTAGAGGCACCTTGGAAGAAATGTCTGGCAATCTGTTTTGAAAAAAATCAACCATTAAGACTTCTGTGGCAAATAATCTACTATAACATACTTGAAGTTATCTTGAGTTGAAATCAACTACACAACAAGTGGTGTGGTTTTTATGGTTTACACACGCATACACACACACGCAGTATGTGTGTTGTTGTTAGGTTGCATCATACATGTTTCCGCTTATAGCATCCCCTTGCCCAACAGAACGAAACATTGCTTGGTCCTGTGCCTTCTTCATGAATGTTGCTATATTTGAGCCCATTGTAACCACTGTGTCAGTCTACCTAGTTGAAGGTCTTCCACTTTTCTAGTGACCCTCTACTGAGCAGATACATAAATACAACAAGGAAAGCATCTGTATGTCAGTGATTAGTCTAACAAGTCTGGCCTAGTACCACAGGGTCATCCAGAAGACCTTAAATCTCTCTCCCTACCCATGTGGCAGGGTTGCAAGAGAGCTGTGTATGTTACCCAGAGTTGGTATCTGTACTTGCAGCTATATGATTGGAGAAAACTTCACTGAGGGTAGAAATGATGTGATGAATCTTAGCTGTTGATCTGGTAGTGAAAGAATTCATGATTTAGTTATTTTCCAAAAGGTAAGGAAAAGCTCTTATTTTTGAAGGACAAAAATTTCCTATTTTGATGTTGCCTTTCAATTTTCCTGCCCATTATATATTATGATAAACCATTTATATTTAACATCCTTAGGATTTTTGCTGATAGAAACATACTTGTGATTGGAAATTTGGGATTCTGAGTGCATAGTTCTGTTAACTTTGTCTTAATACAAAACAGAGGTAATTCCAGAATTGAATGTATTATAACATAGAAGAGATTGCAGTTAAATCATACTAAATGTCCTTTTTTTCTTTTACATATGCTTAGAGTACTTCAAAGTATTTGGAATTCTTCTGTCCACTCATGATAGTAAATGTTTCAAAGCCATCAAAGATGCTTTTGCTTTTATTATGAATACATTGTTACTTGTCGTATGCCCCACTAAGCTTACAGAAGATCTCAAGTAAGTGCATAGACTGGTTTCTGTGAGAGAAGGTCTCATCTTAAACACAGTCTGGTATTTACTTGGATTTTCACTGTGAATATTCGTTACTTACCTTAAGGCTACTTACCTGAAAAGAGAGCAAGATTTTTAAGCATTCGGTTCCTTTTGAATATTATTTATATTTGTGAATTCTAGATCATTTAAAAGACATGGCTGGGATCTCTGTGAATTTTTTAAGTCTGCTATAGGTGCAGATTAGAGAACAGGAAGGAGTGGGTGCTAGAGTTGAGTTCTCGGGCAGTCAAGGGGCACCATAAAACACTTGTCCCCGGAAAAATGGGACAACCCAAGAAGAGGGAAGGCCCAGAAAACAAATCTCGCCATGTCCATGAACCAAAGAATGGTGAGATTTTCCAAAGGGTTTGGACTATTAAAGTATAGGATGACAAGGGGACATTTCAGGAATACAAAGAAAGTGCTTTCATGTTAGAATTGTTTCCCTCTGTTAAATAAGGCGGGCTTTCTTGTTTAAGACTGAAACTAGAGATTTCCATGGTAGTGGAAGAAATTCTTTTTGAAGGTAGAAGAGTCTGGGAAAGTGAATTTGGGAGAAGTGTATAGATGCACTGAGAGACAAGCATTTAAAGGTATCATATATTTTCATCTTAAAATTACTTAAGCTACAGGGGAAAAGAGAGATAGAGAAGGTCTAAAGATTAATGTCAAATAAGGCCACAAGTTGAAGAATGGGTGACAGTAAGTTCTGGAAACTTCCAAGAATTTTCTGGCAGGAATCTGTCTGAAGGTCTCATATTAACCATGTTGTAGTTGTTACTGCAGTTGACTGTCATTGATCCTATGCACCACCAAACAAAATTCTGATGTTACCTGCACCATCCCTATGATCAGATGCTATCAGAAAGGTGTGATCCACAGTGTTTTCATAATTGCACTAAATTCTCTGGATAACCAAGTGCTAAATTATGGTGCTGCTGAAATTCACAAGCAGAGGGTACCATCCTCTTAAATTTCCTTTTTGTGAATTACAAAGACCATCTAACAGCTAAAGTCAAGTGAGGAGCTTGTATCTTTGTGCAGACTCATTGTTCTGTTGCTGCTGCTAGTGGACATAGCTGCTAGTTGAATCAACTCATAGAGACCTCATGAGTTCACAAAAGAACTCCTCAGTATGGTTTTCAAACTTGTCAACATAAATTAATCAAATAATTTTGGTCTCTTGTTTGTGCCTTTAGTTACAGTTTTCACCTCAGGGTGAAGACAACAAAATATTCTCAACTGGATCAATAAACAACATCATGACAAGTTGAGGAAATATTAAAATTGTCAATTTTACTTGGATTTACAGTCAACACCCAAGGAAGCAGAAGTCAGGAAAGCCAAGGCATTACTAAAGAAGAACAAAGTGGAGGGCCTCACACTACATGATTTTAGAGCCTATTATATCACAACAGTAGTAAAAATAGCCTAGTACTGGTACCATAGCAGTTACATAGATGAGTGGAAGTGAATTGGGAATCCAGACACATATTCATCTGCCTAACAGCATCTGATATGTGACAAAGACCCGAAGTCTGTTAAATGGGAAAGTGATAGACTCTTCAACACATGATGCTGGCATCACTGGCTATGTATCTGGAAAAAAAAAAAAAAATAGAAGAAACAAGACCCATAAGTCACATGATGCATGAAAACTAACTAAAAATCAATGAAAGACCTAAATATAAACTCTAAAATGATAAAGATAATAGAAATAAACATAGGGGTGACTCTAAGAACCCTAATATAAGGCATAAACAGAATATGAAGCATAATTAGCAATGAAAAAACAGTAGAAGAGAAATTAGATAACTGAGAGCTCCTAAAAATCAATCAGTCATTCTCATCCAAATATGTCACCAAAAGGGTAAAAAGATAATCTACAAACAAGAAAAAAAAATATTGACTATGACATATCTGATTATGGCCTAATCTCTAAACTTGACAAGATACTGTAAAACTTCAACCACAAAAAGACAAATAACTCAATTAAAAAATGAACAAAGAATACAAATAAGCCTTTTCTCAAAGAAGAGATTCATGGAAGTAACAGACATATGAGTAAATGTTCACTCTCATTAACCATTAGAGAAATGTAAGTTAAAACTATGATGACATTCTATGTCACCACAACAAGACTAGCGTTAATCCATCGAATACAAAGTAATCAATGTGAGAGTGACTTTGGAGATACTAACACACTTACACAGTGCTGATGGGAATATAAAATGATGTAATCACTTCGGAAATCCACTTGGCACTTCTGGAAAAAGATAGAAATAGAAGTACCATGCGTTACATCAATCCTACACCCTGGAATATAACCTAGAGAAATAAGAGCAGCTATACACCAATAAATATATCTACACCCATGTTCATTGCCGCAGTGTTCACAGTAGCAAATAGATGGAAACAAAATGGGTGCCCATCAAGGGATGATTGAATAAACAAAATGTGGAATATTCACACAGCACAATACTACACATCCGTAAATAACAACGAGTCTGTGAAACATGCCATAATGTGGAGGAATAGGAAAGGCACTGAGTGAAATTAGTCAGTTACAAAAGGACACTCTATGAGCCTATGTTTTTAAGAATTGAAGAAAAGTTTTAAACACAGAAGAAAACATTCTCTGAGGATTATGAGAGTGAGCGAGAGGTATTGACTAGATAGCAGACAAGTTTTATTTGAGATAAAGGAAAGGAAAGCACACAATACAGAGGAAGAGAGCAAAATTGGACTAAACCATAAACTTAGATATGTCCTGAGCACAACCAAATACTTTCAGGGAAAGTGTATTACAGATGGGGAACTGGGGTTCACGATTTTAGGAGACATCTAGGTCAGTTAGCATGTTGTTGTTACATGCTGTCAAGTCAGTTCTGACTCGATGTGGACCTATGGACAGCAGAATGATACACTGTCCATTCTTGCACATGAACAAATTCATTTTCATGCTTAAGTCCATATTGCAGCCACTGTGTCAATCCATCTCATTGAGAGCCTTCTTCTTTTTCACTGACCTTCCACTCTACCAAGCATGATGTTCTTCTTCAGAAACTGATGACCTCTTAACAATATGTCCATATTATGTAAGATGCAGCCTTGCCATCTTGCCTTCCAAGAAGCACTCTGGTTGTACCTTTTCCAGAACAGATCTGTTTGTTCTTTTGGCAGTCCATGATACATTTAATATTCTTCTCCAACACCACAATTCAAAGGTGTCAGTACTTCTGTCTTCCTTACTGATTGCCCAGCTTTCACATACATATGATGCAAGTGGAAATACCATGGCTTGGGTCAGGTGTACGTGAGTCCACAGGGTGACATCTTTATTACTCAATGCTTTAGAGAGATCGTTTGCAGAAACTATTCCCGGTGCAACGTGTCTTTTGATTTCTTGACTGCTGTTTCTATGGGCACTGATTGTGGAACCAAGTAAAATGAAATCCTTGACTGTCTCAGTCCTTTCTCTATTTATTAAAATGTCACTTACTGGTCCAGTTGTGAAGACTTTTCTTTTCTTGGTGTTGAGGTGCAATCCATACTGAAGGCTACGGTCTTTGATCTTCATCAGTAAGTGCTTCAAATTCTCTTCACTTGCAGCAAGTAAGATTGTGTCATCTGTATAACACAAGTTGTAAATAAGTCTTCTTCTAATACTGTGTCTCATTCTTGTTTATGTAGTCCAACTTCTTGGATTATTTGCTCAGCCTGCATATTGAAAAGGTGTGGTGGAAGGACACACCACGACACACACCTTTCCTGATATTAAACTATGTAGCATCCTCTTGTTCTGAACAGATTTCTTACAAGCACAATTAAGTGTTCTGGAACTCCAATCCTCTGCAAAGCTATCCATAATTTGTTATGATCCACACAGTCAGATGTCTTTGTGTAGCCAATGAAACAAAGGTAGACATCTTTCTGATATTCTCTGCTTTCAGCCAAGATCCATCTGACATCAACAATGAAATCCCTGGTTCCATGTCCTCTTCTAAATTCAGCTTGCATTTTTGGTAGTTCCCTGTCAATATACTGTTACAGCTGCTTTTGAGTGATCTTTAGCAAAATTTTACTCCTACGTGATATTAATGATACTGTTTGATAATTTCCGTATTTTTTTGAATCACCTTTTTTGGGAATAGGCATAAGAACAGATCGCTTCCAGTTAGCTGGCCAGACAGCGGTTAGTCAAATTTCTTGGCATAGACAAGTGAACATTTCAAGTGCTCCATGCATTTGTTGAAACACTTCAGTTGATACTTCATCCTTTCCTGGAGCCTTGTGTTTCACCAATGCCTTCAGTGCAGTTTCAGCTTCTTCCTTCAGCACCATTAGTTCCTGATGATATGCTACCTCTTGAAATGGTTGAATGTCAACCAGTTCTTTCTGGTATAATGACTCTGGTATTTCTTCCATTCTCTTATGATGCTTCCTGAGTCGTTTAATATTGTTGCTGTAGAACCCTTCATTATTGCAACTCAAGGCCTGAATTTTTTCTTTAGTTCCTTCAGTTTGAGAAATGCAGAGCATGTTTTTCCCTTTTGGGTTTCTATTCCCAGCTATTTAAACAGATCATTATAATATTTTATCTTCTCAAGATACCCTGTGAAATCTTCCATTCATTTATTTGACTTTGCCATTCTTTCCTTTTGCTTTAGCTACTCAG
Source organism: Heterohyrax brucei (assembly GCA_028571685.1). Lineage (NCBI taxonomy): Eukaryota > Metazoa > Chordata > Mammalia > Hyracoidea > Procaviidae > Heterohyrax > Heterohyrax brucei. Next base: position 136,104,674 of record CM053146.1, on the reverse strand, counting down.
TGTTAAAAGAGCAAGTTTAAGAGTCTATTCTTGCATCCAATCTGGTGTTTTGGTTATTTCTTATACACATGCAGATCAGAATACATTAACCAAAGTTAAATAAATTACAACAATTTTCTAATGGCTTGGAGGAAACAATCTATTTCAAATTATTTAAGGAAGCAGACCATCATGGCTTCAGAAAACTCACAAAACAAAGAGTAAAAATATTTGCCAGATGAAGAAGACTTTCTCCAATTTTTGAAGGTAGAATACAAAAGAATAATATTCAGCTCTCTGCTAGACAACAGGAAGGAGATTAAGCAAGGTTTAAAAGAATGTGCTGAAAAATTCAACAGGCTGCAGGAAATGCTTAAGCAACAACAATATGAAATTCAGCAGATTAACAATAAAATTACATAACGAGATGACTCAATTGAAAGTCAGAGCAACAGAACTGAAACAATGAAATGCAGAATTAGTGCAATTGAGGACAAAGCAAGAGAAAAATATGTTTGTGGAAAAATAAGGTAATTGTTTTTAAATGAATCGTTTTTGAGAGTTATATGGGACTCTCTCAAGAGTACTAATGTATGACTGACTGAAGTTCCAAAACAATGGAGATAACAGAAAACACAGAGATAATTGTTGAATCCGTAATGGCAGAAAACTTCCCTGATATCACAAAAGATGACAAGATAGCTATTTAAATTGTTCATCAAATTCTACACAAAGTAGATCCCAAAGAAAGACACCAAAACATGTTATCCTTGAATTTACCATAACTGCAGATAAGTAGAAGATTTATAGGCAGCAAAGCCTAAGAAATACCTAAATTCATAAATAAAACATACAAAGGAAAGTCATTGAAACTGAACTCTGATTACAAGCAGAAACCATGGTGGCAAGAAGACAATGGGATAGCATTGAAGAAAAGAAAAATGCCATCCAAGAATTCTAGGTCCTCCAAAATTGTCTCTCAAAGATAGTGGTATTAGAATATTCCCAGATGAACAGTATAGAGACTTTGTGAAAATCAAACCAAAATTACAGGAAACACTTGAAGGAAGTTCTTTGATTAGAAAGTCAATAACATCAGATATATACTCATGGTTACAAGGCAGGGCAGTAGGGCAGTACATCCAGATATCAATATAGATAGGGAATCAACAAAGATAATTCAAAGCTAACAAACTAAAAATAAACAAAGTTCTCAGTGTGTAAATAATGACAACATTATAGTAAAAGAGGGACAAATTAATGTCTTATGTATCTTGCCGATGGAGAGGAAGTCAAGGTGATACAAAAAAATTAAAGACTGGTTTAAACTTGGAGCATTAAGGGTAAACATCAAGGTAACTACAAAGGACATTAACAATCCTACACATCACAACAGGAAGCAAAATTGAGAAATCTCAGTAGTCTTAAAACAAACAATAATGAAAAGGATGAAATGAGAACCCACGGGGGGAAAAACTCAGTACAGAAAATGACGTGAAACAAGCAATCAACAAATCACCAATAAAGGCACCAAAATGACAACACTAAATTCATACCTATCAATAATTATGTTGTATATAAATCAGTTAAGTATACCAAAAAAAGATAAAGAGTAGCAGAATGGATGAAACAGCATAATCTGTTCACATGCTGCTTACAAGAGACACAACTTAGACCTAATGACGTAAACAGATTGAAACTCAAAGATTGGAAACATATATACCAAGCAAACAACATTCAAAAAAAGAGCAAGAGTGACAATATTAATTTCAGATAAAATATTCTTTAAGGTAAAATCCACCACAGTGAACAAAGATGGTAACTATATATTGCTTAAAGGGTCAATACTTCAGGAGGACATAACCATACATTGTCAGACAGTTCAGTCCATGAACTTAATTGTTTGCTGCCTACCTCACTGGTGAATACCACTACGGTTACCTTTGAAGACCTCCCCTTGGGAAGCTCTGTACCAATGCCAGTGCCTAGTCCACATTTCAAAGCAAGTTTGAAACTCATTCTGGAACAATTGCTGTACACAGTGGCACAAAGACAAGTTCACAAACTTAATTGTATACTTGTTTGGAGTGAGTTTCTAGCCAATAAACAAATAACTGCATTGTAACACCTTCCCTACTCACCTGGTCTGGCTGCCAGTGACTTTTCTTCTTTATCCAGAGATAAAGGAAATACTGAAGGGAAGACAGTTTGATGGCATTCGGGACATCAAGGGTAATACAATGACAGCTGTCATGGCCACTTCAGAAAAAGAGTTCCAAAATTGCTTTGAAGCATGAGCTAGGTGCTGGCATTGACACATAGCTTTCCAAGGGGATACTTCAAAGGTGACTCTATTCTCCTGTGTTTACAGCTTTTACTGAGTCCTTGAAATAGTGATCTCATACAATATCTGTCCTTTTGTGACAAATTTCACTCAGCACAATGTCTTCCAGATGACTCCATGGTATCAGGTGTTTCCCATGATCATCATTGTTCTTTATTATTGCATAGTATTCCGCTGTGTGAATATATCGTCGTTTATCCATTCATCTGTTGATGGGCACCTAGATTGATTCCATCTATCTGCTGTTGTGGACAGCGCCACAGTATACTTTCATGTTCATGTAGCTATTTCTGTGAGAGCAAATTTATTTCTCTAGATATATTCCAAGCAGTGGGATTGCTGGATCATGTGGCATTTCCATTTACAGGTTCTAAAGAAAGTGCCAAATAGATTTCCAAGTCGCTGTACCATTTTACGTTCCCAGCAATGTAGAAGTATTCCAGTCTCTCCACAACCTCTTCAGCATTTATTGTTTTGTGGTTTGGGGATTAATACCAGCCTTGTTACAGTGAGACGGTATTTCATTGGTTTTGATTTGGATTTCTCTGATGGCTAAATGTGAGCATTTCCTCAGGTATCTGTTAACTTCTTGGATGTCTTCTTGGTAAAGTGCCTGTTCACACCTTTTGCCAATTTTTTAATTGACTTTTTTTGGTCTTTATAGGGGAAATTAGATGCTGATTGAACATGAGGTAGCCAAAAATACTTTCCCAGTCTGTAGGTAATCTTTTTACTCTTTTGGTGAATTTTTAGATGATCATGTTATTCTCACTCACTGTCAAGTTGGTTCTGACTCATTGTGGTCCTATGCACAACAGAACGAAATACTGCCCAGTCCTGTGCAGTGCCCATAATCATTTTTAATGTTTAAATCCATTGTTGGATTCACTGTTTCAATTCGTCTTGTTGAGGGTCTTCCTCCTTTTTGTTGATCCTCTTCTTCACCAAGCATGATGTTCTTTTTCAGGGATTGATTCCTCCTGACAATGTCCAAAGTATGTAAGACAAAGTCTCACCATTTTTGCTTCCAAGGAGCATTCTAAGGTACTTCTCCCAGGACAGATCTGTTTGTTCTTTTGGCAAGTCATATTCAGTATTCTTCTCCAAAACCACCATGCAAAGGCATTGATTCTTTTTCTGTCTTCTGATTCTTTTTCAAGTTTTTACACACATGTGATGGGATTGAAAATACCATGGCTTGGGTCAAACAAAATTTAGTATTCAAGGTGACATCTTTTCAACACTTTAAAGAGGTCCTTTGCAGCAGATTTTCCCACCACAACATGTCTTTTGATTTCGTAATTGCTGCTTCCATGGACATTGATTGTGGAATCAAGTAAAATGAAACTGCTAACCAGAAGGTCAGCAGTTCAAATCCACCAGGTGCTCCTTGAATACTCTGAGGGTCAGTTCTACCCTGGCCCCTAGGGTCGCCATGAGTCAGATCCGACTCGATGGCACTTGGCTGGCTTGGCTTGACAACCTCTGTCATTTCTCTGTTTATCATGATGTTGCTTGTTGGTGAAGTTGTGAGGATTTTTGTTTTCTTGCTGTTGAGGTGCAATTCACACTGAAGCCTGTGGTCTTTGACCTTGATCAAGAAGTATTTCAAATCCTCTTCACTTTCAGAAAGCAAGGTTGTGTCATTTGAATAACGCAGGTTGTTCATGAGTCTTCCTCCAGTCCTGATGCTGTTATGATCTGCAGTCGAATGCTTTTGCATAATCACTGAAGTGCAGGTGAACATCCTTCCACTCTGCTTTCAGCCAAGGTCCAACTGACATCAGCAATGCTGTCACTTGCTCCATCCTGTTCTGAATCCACCTTGAATTTCCTGCAGTTTCTTGTTACTATACTGTTGCTCTCTATTTGGGATAATCTTTAGCAAAACTTTTACTTGTACGTGATATTAATGATATTGTTCAGTAATTTACACTTTCTGTTAGATCACTTTCTCAGGAATAGGCATAAATATGGATGCCTTGCAGTCAGTTGGCCAGGTAGCTGTCCTCTAATTTTAGCAGAGATAAAGAAATCTTCCATTTTTTCATTTTGACCTTAGTGGTTTGTGCATAAATTTCAATAATTGTATTCACTGGCCTTCTTTGCATGCATATGGATATTATCTCATCTCTGACAACATTGTACTTCAAGATAGATCTTGAAATGATCTTTTTGATGATGAATGCAACGTCATTCCTCATCAAGTTTCCATTCCCAGCATAGCAGATCATATGAGTGTCTAACTCCAAATAGCCAACATTGGTTCCTTTCAGCTAACTAATGCCTAGGATATCAATGTTTGTGTGTTCCTTTTTGTTTTTGCTGATTTCCAATTTTCCGAGAGTGGAAGAGCACAAGTTTTTGATATTTAGGAGTTTTCAGTTACGTATTTTGTCTTCTGCTGTTTGTGCATCATTAGTAATTTTTTGTAGTCTGTGTATGCCAAGTATCAGGGATTCCAGTGTTGTTTCTATGTTTTCTTCCATGATCTTTATTGTTTTAGATTTTGTATTAATATCTTTGAACCATTTTGAGTTAGTTATTGTGCATGTTGTGTGATATGGGTCTTGTTTCGTTTTTTTGTAGATGGATATACAGTTATGCCAACACTATTTGTTAAAGAGACAGTCTTATCCCCAGTTCATTGTCTTTGGACCTTTGTCAAATATTAGCTGCTCATAGGTGGATGATGTTATATCTGGATTCTCAATTCTGTTCCATTGGTTTATGTATCTGTTTCTGTACGTGTACAAGGTTGTTTTGACCGTTATGGCAGTGTAATAGATTTTAATGTCAGGTAAAGTGAAGCCTCCCACTTTACTGTTCTTCAGTGATACTTTATGTATCCAGCGATTTTTCACTTCCCATATGAAGTTGGTGATTTGTTTCTCCATCTCATTAAAAGAATGTCATCATAATTTGTATTGAGATTGCATTATATGTCTAGGTCACTTAGGACAGAATAAATATTTTCATGATGTTAAGTTTTCCTATCCATGAGCAAGGTAGGTTTCTCTACTTAAGTAAGTCTCTTTTGGTTTCTCACAGCAGTCTTTTAATGTCCTTTGCAGGGTCTTTTATATCTCAGTTAGATTTATTCCTAGGGATTTTATCTTCTTGTGTGCTATGTTAAATAGTAATGATATTTTCGATATTCTTTTTCCTGGTGTAAAGGAATCCAAAGGATTTATGTATATTTATCTGTATCATTATAGTTTACTGAAGTCTTCTATTAAGTTTAGTGGTTTTCTTTTGTGGGTGTGTGTGTGTGTGTGTGTGTGTGTGTGTGTATTCTTTAGGGATTCTCTGTATAAGATTATGTCATTTGCAAATAGAGATATTCTTAATTTTCCTTACCAATTCAACTGCCCTGTATTTCTTTATCTTGACTAATTGTTCTGCCTGGAACTGCCAGGACAATGTCCAACAAGCGTTGTGACAGAGGGCATTCTTGTCTGGCACCTGTTCTCGAGGGCAATACTTTCAGACTTTCTCCATTTGGGGTGATGTTGGCTGTTGGCTTTGCATAAATGCCCCTTATTATGTTGAGGGACTATTCTTCTATTCATATTTTTCTGAGAGTTTTTAACCTGTACGGGTGTTGGACTTTATCAAATGCCTTTGCTGCGTTGACTGATAAAATCTAATGGTTCTTGTCTTTTGTTTGATTTATGTGGTTGATCACATTGTTTTCCTAATGTTGAATCATCCCTGCATCCCTGGTATAAATCCTACTTGGTCATGGTGAGTTATTTTGTTTACATCTTGTTGAATACTACTGGCTTAATTTTGTTGAGAATTTTTGCATCTAAGTTCATCAGAGTGATTTCCTTTTTAGTGCTGTCTTTACCTCATTTTGGTAGCAGGGCTATACTGGCTTTTTAGAATGAATTTGGGAGTATTCAGTCCTTTTCAGTGCTCTTCTCTTAAATGTTTGACAAAATTCTATAGTGAGGCCATCAGGGCCAGGAGCTTTTAGTTGGGAGTTTTTAAATTATCTTTACAATTTCTTCTTCCATGCTGGGTTTATTTAGTTGTTCTACTTTTTATTCTGGTAGTTTTGGTAGACAACATGTTTTGAGAAGTTTGTCTGTGTCTTTTAGGTTTTACAGTTTATTAGAGTACCGTTTTCCATAGTATTCTGTTTTAATTCTTTTTATCTCAGTTGTGTCTGTTGTGGCATTGCTCATCTTATCTCTTATTCAGTGTATCTGCTTTCCCTCCAGTTTGTCAGTTTGGCCAGTGCTCTTTCAGTTTTGTTGATCCTTTCAAAAAGCCAGCTTTCAGTCTTGTTAAAGCTATCATTTTTCTATTCTCTGTTTTAATTTAGTGATGTTCTAATTTTATTGAGATAAATTGACTTCTGCACATTGCTTTTGCTGTGTCCTTTAGATTCTGGTAGAATGTGTTTTCATTCTCATCTGATTCAACACGTTTCTGTATCTCATCCTTGAATTCTTTTATTACCTAGTCATTTTTGAGCAAGTGTTGTTCAGTTTTCATGTGTTTGATTTTTTCTGTTATTCATACCTACTTGCATGGCTTTACGGTTTGCAAAGACATTTTGAATTATTTCAGTACTTCAAATTTTGTTAAGGATTACCCTTTGGCTTAATATGTGGTCAAATTGTAGAATGTTTTGCGTGTATTGGAAAAGAAATTATACCTGGCTGCTGTTGAGGGGAGTATTTTTGTATGTCTTTGAGGTCAGTTTGGTTGATTGTGGTATTTAGTTCTTCTGTGCCTTTACTGAGCTTTTTTCTAGGTGTTCTACCCTTCACTGAGAGTGATGTGTTGAAGTCTCCTGCTATTATTATGGAACTATCTATTTCTTTTTTCAATGGAGGTAGTGTTTACTTTATGAATTTTGGAGCCCTGTCATTGGGTCTATAGATATTTATTATGGTTGTGCCCTCCTGGAGTATTGCATCTTTAAACATTATATAATACCCTTCCTTATCTAATGTGGTGGATTTTACTTTAAAGTCTATCTATCAGACATTTATATTGCACTCCTGGTTGTTTTTGAATGTTATTAACCTGACATATATATATATATATATATACACATATATATATATATATATATATTCCATCCACTGAGCTGTGGCTTTTTCTTGTGTTTGAGACTAAGGTGTGTCTCCTGTAGGCAGTATATTAGATGGGTAATTTGTTTTGGTTTTTTTTATTCAATCTACCATTCTTGGTCCTTTTATTGGTACATTTAGTCTATTTACATTCAGTGCAATTATTGGTAGATGTGAGTTTAGTGTTGTCATTTTGATTTGTGAGTGTGTGTGTGTCTATTTTAAACAATTCCTTTGTTCGATTTAATTTTCTGTGTGGAATCTTTTTCCATGTGTTTTCATTTCATGTTTTTAATGTTGGTGGTTTTGTATTTGCTGAGACTTCATGTTTTTGTTGTTTTTTATTTTGATATGTAGGATTGATAGTTTCCTTTGTGGCTACCTTAATATTTATCCTTATTTTTCTAAATCTAAAACAGTCTTTAAATTCTTTATATTGCCATGACTTCCTCTCAACATGAAGGCTCTGTGTTTGTATTTTCTTTTGGTTCCCTCTTTTTTAATATAATGTTTACATAATGACATCTCTTTTCCCCTATTTTCAATGTTTTGGCTATAATTTATATTTATGATTACCTTACCTGAGTTGTGTTTGAGTCAGCTAGTACTGCTGTAACAGAAATACCACAAGGTAGATGGCTTTAAAAGAGAAACATTCATTCTTACATAGTCAAGTAGGCTACAAGTCCAAATTCAGGATGTCCCCTCTAGTGGAAGGCTTTTCCCTTGTTGTCTCTGGAAGAAACTCCTTGAGTTGTTTCAGTCTTTGTTCAGGGAGCATCTTGGCACAAGAATCTCAGGTCTGAAGGATACTCTCTTATCTTGGCTCTTCTTTCTTGATAGTGTGAGGTCCCCAATTTTATACCTGCTTTCCTTTTCTTTTATCTCTTGTAAGATAGAAGGATAAAGTGTGGTGTAAACCACGCTCCAGGGAAACTCCCTTTACACTGAAATAGAGAAGTAAACTATTGAGAATCATGGCCCAGTCAAATGGGGGGACACAGTTCAATCTGTGACAGATTGATATAAAGTTGCTCTGTTTTGTTTTCTAGTCTTGGTTACCTGGTTTTATTGGTTTTCTAATCAAAGGACTCCCTTTAATATTTCTTGTAGTTTGGGTTTGGTTTTTGAAACTTTCCTAAATTCCTGTTTATGTAGAAGTGTCCTAATTTCACCACTATATTTGGGGTTTCATTTTTCTGGATACATAATTCTTGGTGAGCAATTATTCACCTTCAAGGATTTACATATGTTATCCCATTGTCTTCTTGCCTGCATGGTTTCCAGTGAGTAGTCTGAACTTGGTTTAGCTGACTCTCCTTTGTAAATTATTTTTTTCTTTTATCACTGCCATTTTTAAAAGTGTCTCATTATCTTTAGTTTTGGAAAATTTGTTTATAATGTGCCTTGTTGTCTTTCTCTTCTCATGTAGTGTGGAGTTTGATGAGTATCTTGTGTAGGCATTGTCATGGATTGAGTTGTGTCCCCCCAAAATTATGTGTAATAATGTGGCTGGACCACAATTCCCAGTATCTTGTGACTGTCTTCCGTTTTGTGGTCTTCCTATGCTTTATGTTAAAGGATTAGGGTGGGGCTGTAAACCCCTTCATAGGATCACCTCCCTGCTCCATAGTAAAGGGAGTTTCCCTGGAGTATGGCTTGCCCCATGCTTAATCCTTTCATCCTGCAAGAGATAAAAGAAAAGGGAAGTAGGCTGAGAATAGGCAGTCTCACACCATCAAGCAAGCAGCACCAGGAGAGGCGTCCTTCAGACCTGAGGTTCCTGTGCCAAGATGCTCCCTGGACAAAGACTGATGCAATACGGGACTTTCCTCCAGAGCCAACAAAGGGGAAAGCCTTCCCCTCGGGTGGACACCCTGAATATGGATTTGCAGCCTACCCTTGTTAAAGACATCCATTCGGTGGTATTTCTGTTAGAGCAGCCCTAGCTGACTAAAACAGGTATCTTCTCATATTTCATGGTATCAGGGAAATTTTCTGTCAGCAAATCTTTGACAATTCTCTCCGTATTTTCTGTTTTCCACTCCCCCTCATTTTTGTACTCCAATCACGTTGTACTCCAGTCACTACAATCACTTGTAGATTATCCCTCTTCACAGGATTCCACATAATTCTTAGTGTTCCTTGAGTTTTTAAAAAATTATTTTACCTGATTTTTTCTCAAATATGCTGACACCACTTCTTTGTCTTCAGTGTCACTAATTTCCATTTCTCAATTCTGCTGCTTTCACTTTCTACTGAGTTGTCTAAGTCAATAATTTTATTATTATTATTATTTTGAATTTTTAATTCTTCCTGCTAAATACTTTCTGTCCACTTGTTCAATTTGCCGTTTTTATCTGCTGCATTTTTTCTCATTTCTTTCCTCATCTCTCGAAGAGTTCTAAATATTATTCTTTTATATTCTACCTCTGATCATTCCAGGAAATTCTCTTCCTCTGGAAAATTTAATTCTTTGCTTTGGGAGCTTTCTGAGGAGACCGTTGTCTGCCCCTGTAAGTGCTTTGGTGTAGACTGCTGTTTTTGAGGCCCGTAGATTGCAGTTATTTATATTTGCCTACTGTGTTTTAGCTTCTGGCTCTAAAATGTACAGTTTATTTTTCTTATGTGGTCAGTCACCTAGTGTATGTTGCAGGCTCTTACCTACTGTCCTAGGTGAGCATGGGTGACTGGTATAGGCACAGGGGTCTGGCTGCAGCTGCAGAGAAGGGATGGGGGTTCACAGCCATCCCTACGTGCCTGTGAGTTTGGCATGTTCCTTAGATCTGAATACAGGTGAAGGAAGAGATTCTGCCCTGATTTTCTGGCTTAGCAAACGTGACAGAAAAAAAAAATCTTTTTTTTTTTTTGTTTACTTTTTCTCCCTTCCCCCAAGTTTGCTAAACTGCTTCCCCCTATGAGTTTCTGATAATGGCTTAGGGCTGGCTTAAGGAGCGCTGCTTCTGGCTCAGTTGATGGACCTGGTTTCCAAAGCCAGGCACTGTTCAGAGAGAGCTTAGGGCTGGCTTAAGGAGCGCTGCTTCTGGCTCAGTTTATAGACCTGGATTCCAGAGCGAGGCACTGTTCAGAGAGAGGGGACCACCAGGAGAAGGGAGAAAAGGCCACATTGAAGGAGAGATTGAGATCCATGCAGGGCAGGCTATGCATAATGACTTAGCTTCCCATGATCATCTGCTGTCCCCACTGGCTCTAGTGGTGAAATTAGATTCTTCAGACAATCATTTCTATGCTGCATTTACTATGCAGCTTCTTCCCGGCATGTCAAGCTCATGAAATCCTGTGCACTCCTGGTGCTGTTCTCCAGTTTCTGTCCAATTTCTCAACATTCCCTTTGATGCCCAGGGCACCTAGGATGTCATGTGTACTGCATTCTTTAAGTCTTTCGGGTCTTTGTTGTTAGAGGGGCTACAGTAAGCATCAGTTTACTCTCCCATTTTGCCCCTGCTTCCCATGGTGTTTATTTAAAAATTAAAATAATGGTTAAAGACTTCAAGTCTGAGTACTAAACTGAATACTGGTACCAAATTATCTAAAACTACATCTTCCTCTTCTTGCTCATCTTTTATTCTTAATGAACTCAGAGGCGCTTTCAGGAAAAAAAAAAATGGAAACACTGGTGGCATAGTAGTTAAGTGCTACGATTGCTAACCGAAATGCCAGCAGTTCAAATCCACCAGGCACTCCTTGCAAACTTTACAGGGCAATTCTATTTTGTTCTACAGGGTCTCTGGGTTTGGGTTCAAAAAACATAATGTAATGACTCTAGACCTGAATTCAACGATTCCATTATAATCATTTATTTTAAAATTTGTGAAAGCCATCCGATTAAAGATAAGTATCCAGAATTTGACCTATTGCATGGTAACACATATAAACAAATAGTAAAGAATTGAAATATATCTTGAGTGGATCAAAAAGTAAGAAGATGAATTTTTTTTTATCTGAATATTTCCTAGATGCAGGAAATTTAAAAGAAAATTTGAATATAATGATGATAACATTTCTAGCTCTTTTGTAGTGGGCCGTGAAATAAGATTTTATAGTGCAAAATTCATAAAATTTGATATAACCAGAAAAACAACTTTTGGGGGAAATTAGGGAAATAAGGTTTATATATATATATATATATATATATATCTTATTGTGCTTTAAGTGAAAGTTTATAATCCCAGACAATTTGTCATACAAAAACTTGCCTGCACACTATTATGTTAACTATAGCTGCTCTCCCCACCCTGCGACAGCAGCCTCCTCACTTCCACTCTATATTCCCTGGGTCTCTTTACCAGTTCTTGTCTCCTTCCTCCCTCTAATCTCCGTCTCTATAGAAGCTGCCCATTTAGCCTTATGTATCTATTTAAGCCAAGAAGCACACTCTTCAGCATACCGTTTCAGTCTTATAGTCCAGTCCAATCTTTGTCTGAAGAGTTGGCTTTGGGCTAACAAAAAGTCTGGGTGCCATGTCTTCCAGGGATTATCTAGTCTGTCATTAAGTTAGGTCTTTTTAATAGAGTTTGTGTTATTCACACTTATTTTTCTCCTGCTTGAGTTAGGCACTCTGTGTTATATTCCCTGTCAGGGTAGTCATGGGTGGCAACCAGTCATCACCTAGTTTTTCTGGACTCACGCTAATTCAGCCTCAGGATTATGTGGCCCTTCTCTCTCTTGAGCTCATATTTCCTGAAGTCTTTGATGTCTTTTGTTCTCTTCTGCTCTACTATGTTAGGAATAATTGACACTACTTTGATGGCTCCTTGCTAGTTTTTAAAACACCAGAAGCCACTCACCAAACTGGGATGCAGTATATTTTCTTAAAAAACTTGTTAGGCAATTGACCTAGATGTTTGCTGAAACCATGGTCTCTAGACCCTTCCTGCTGTTACTCTGTCCTTGGAATTTTTATATTACATTTAAGAAAAATCTTAGCTTTTATTTTATTCTGATTGTGCTGACCTCCTGTCTAGTGCATGCTGTTCCTCTATTCACATAACTCAGTTCCTATCTACTATCTAATCAGGGAATAGCCCTCTCTCCCCCTCCTCAGCCTTGTAACCATCAAAGGCTGTTTTCTTCTGTGTTTAAACTTTTTCTTGAATTGTTGTAATAGTGATTTCATACTATGTTTGTCTTTTTGCAACTGATTAGTATTACTCAGCATAATCCCTCCCAGATACCTCCTTTATGAGATGCTTCCTAAGATAGTCATTGTTCTTTATCATTACATAGTATTCCATTATGTAAATATACAATAGTTTGTTTATCCATTTATCCATTGATGGGCATCAGGGTTGATAGCACCTTTTGCAATTGAGGATGAGCTGCAATAAACATTGGTGGGCATGTATCTATTCTTGTGACAGCCCTTATACCACTAGGATATATTCCAAGAAGTGGCGTAGCTGGATCATATGGTATTTCTATTTCTTCTTTTTGAGAAATTGCTGAATTGATTTCCAAAATGGTTTAGTATTTTAAATTCACACCAGCAGTGTTTAAGTCTTCCAGTCTCTGCACAGCCTCGCCAACATTCATTATTTTGTGGTTTTTAGATTAATGCCATCGTTTTGGGGTTGCGATACTCTCTTGTTTTAGTTTTGTTTAGAATTTCACTAATGGCTAATGATTGTTTTTCCTAATGCATCTGTTAACCATCTGTTTGTCTTCTTTGGTGAAAAATCAAAACCAAACCACTGCTCTCTAGTTAATTCTGACTGATAATGATCCTATAGATCAGAGTAGAACTGCCTCATACAGTTTCCAAGGAGTGTCTGGTGGATTTAAACTGTTGAACTTTCGGTTAGTGGATGTAGCACTTAACCACCATCTGACCAGGGTCTTTGGTGAAGTGCCTGTTATATCCTTTGCCCATTATTAATTTTTGTCTTTTTGTTTTTGATATTTTGCAACATTTTGCAGACATGGAGTTTACTCTCCATAATCTCCATATTTTACTTATCATAGCTATTTTTTTTTTCCTTGATCCGTAAGCTGTTGTTTTACTCTTTTAGTCAGGTCTTTGGATGATCTAAGTTTTTGATTTTTAGGAGTTCCCAGTTACATACGTTCTTTCTTGGTGTTTGTGAATTGTTAGCAATATTCTGTATTCTGACAATGCTGTTTACTAGGGCTCCCAATATTGTCCCTATTTTTTTTATTGGATTATCTTTTTTTTTAAATTTTATATTTAGGTCTTTGATCCATTGTGAGTTAGTTTATGCATATGATGAGAGATATAGGTCTTGTTTCATTATTTTGCAGATGGATATTGAATTACACCAACACCGTCTGTTAGAGACTGTCTTTTCCCTAGTTTACGAACCTTGTGCTTTTGTCAAATATCAGCTGTTCATAGGTAGATACATTTATGTCTGGATTCTCTATTCTGTACCGTTGGTCTATGTGTATAATCTACTACACTGAGAATGACAACTTGCAGAGGAATGGCATCACATTCACTGTCAAAATGAACATTTCAAGATCTGTTCTAAAGTTCAACACAACCAGTGGTAGAATATTCACACTTCTAGAAGGAAAAACAGTTTAATACGATGAGCACTGAAGTTTACATAACAACAACTAAGCCCCAAAATGAAGAGATTCAAGATTTTCATCAGCTTCTACTGTCTGAAATTGATGAACTATGCTATCAAGATGTACTGACAATTACTGGTGTTCAGAGTGGGAAAGTGGGAACAAAGAAGGTCCTGCAGTTGGAAAATATGGATTGGTGACATAAATGATAAGATTATATGACAGAATTTTGTAAATCTAGTGACTTAAATCACCATAAGTGCCTTTCTTCAACAGTAAGACTAACAGCCTTACATGTGGACCTTGCCAAATGGAATACACAAGAATCAAATCAACTGTACCTCTGAAAAGAGACAATGGAAAAGCTCAACGTCAGCAGTCAGAACAATGCCATGGTATTATTGAGGAAGAAACCATCAATTGCTCATATGCAAGTTCAAGCTGAAGTTGAGGCTGAAGAAAATTGTAAGAAGTCCACAATAACCACCTTGACTATATCCCACCTGAATTTACAGATCGTCTGAAAATTTGATCTGATGAACACTAATAACTGAAGACCAGATGAGTTATGCAATGACATAAAGGACCTCGTACATGAGAAATACAAGAGGTCATTAAAAGGATGAAAAGAAAAACCAAATGGATGTTAGAAGATGTTCTAGAAGTTGCTCTTGAATGTGGAGTAGGTAAAGGTAAAGGAAGAACTGAAGAAGTAGAAGAACTGAATAGAAGATATTAAGACTGGATCAAGAAGACAAAGTAGAGAATTTTAATGAGATCTGTGTGGTCCTGGGGATAGAAACCCCAAAGGAAAAACACACTGGGCACTTCTCAAGCTGCAAAAACTGAAGAAAAAACTGAAGCCTCAAGGTGCAATATTAAAGGATTCCACAGGGAAAATATTAAAAGATGCAGGTATCATCCAAAGAAGGATGGAATACAGGGAACAGCTGTAGCAGAAAAAAAAAATATGGTCAACACTTAAGGGCATAGCATATGATCAAGAAATGAAGGTACTGAAGGAGGAAGTTCAATCTGCTGAAGTTACTGACAAAATATAAAGCTCCAGGAATTGACAGTATACAAACAGATGTTTCAACAAATGAGTGAATCACTGGAAACATTTACTAGTTTATATCAAGGAATTTAGAAGACAGCTATTTGGTGAACCCACTGGATGAGATCCATATTTTTACCCACTCCAAAGAAAAGCTATCCAACAGAATGTAAAACAAAAAAATCATTAATGTCATCCTCAGATAAAATTTTCCTAAAGTTTATTCAAGATGGCTGCAGCAGTATACAACAAGAAAGTCTGAGAAGTTCAAGCTGGATTCAAAAGAAGAAGTAAAAAAGGAATACCACTGCTGATGTCAGATGCATCATAGTTGAAAGGAGAGAATATCAAAGAGATGTTTACCTGAAAACCCTGTGGATCATGGTGCAAAATATTTTGAAGAATAGAAATTTCAGAATATTTTGCTGTGCTCATGAAGAACCTGTACTTACATCAAGAGGTAGTTGTTTAAACACAACAGGGGGATAGTGCACAGATTGAAGTCAAGCAAGGTATGCATCAGGGTTGTATATTTTCACATACATATTCAATACATATGCAGAGTAAATAAGCCAAGAAACTGGACTATAAGAAGAAAAATGTGGCACTAGGAGTGGAGAAAACCTAATATCCTGCAATGTATGGATGACAGACACAACACGGCTTGCTGCAGATAAAGAGGTCTTGAGGCACTTAGTGACGAAGATCAATTACCATAGCCTAGGATTTTATCTCAATATAAAGGAAACAAAATCTTCACAACTGAAACAATAAGCAACAGTGTGATACAGAAAAGATTGCAGTTGTCCAAGATTTTATTGCAGTTAGATCAATCAACACCCTTAGAAACAGCAGGAAAGAAATCAAGTGGCACATGGCATTGGACGTATCTGCTACAAAAAGAGTTCTTTGAAGTGCTAAAAAGCAAAGATGCCACTTTAAAGTGAAACTGACCTAATATGTGGTGTTATCAATTGTACCATACGCATGTGAAAGTCCACAACAAAGAAAGAAGTCTGAAGAAGAAATGATGCCATTGAATTACAGTGTTAGCAAAGAAAACTGAATAAAACATGGACTACCAGAAGAATGAACAGACGTGTAATCTTAGACTAAGCACAGACAGAAGCTCCCAAAAAGTGAGGCTAGACAGACTTCATTTCATATACTTTGGAAATGTTGTCAAAAGGGACCATCCCTGGAGAAGGACATCATGATTGGTAGAGCGGAAGGACAGTGAACAAGAGGAAGACTCTCAATAACATAGATTTACACAGTGTCTACAACAATGGGCTTAAGTAGAACAATGATTATGAAGATGGCACAAGATGCAGTGTTTCATTCTGCTTTACTTAGGTTTGCTGTGAGTTAGAACCAAGTCAATGGCACCTAACACCAGTAATCTGTTCATTATGAATAGTTATAAGAATCACTCCAGTTTGCACATTTTCAGTAAGTCCACTGCTGTCATCAACAGGGTGATAATTGGTTCTTAGGTATGAAAAAGTCCACTTTTCAGGTATATGCATAGATGCATATACAAAAATACATTAAGTACACTCTAATCAAAAACAGATAAACAGTATATCTTGGCTATTAAAGTTTCATGAGGAGGAGTTACTAGGGAAAAATATCTAACACTACTCCTTAAAGAGCATATATATATGTGCACACACACGCACACATATGTATGTAAAAGTGTTGAAAAAAATCTACTGTAGTTGCATTGAAAGAGGATGAAGTATTTGCACTTGTCTATCTCAGAAAGATAACCGTACTCACAAAGTTGTCAATAATGTTTTAGAATTTTAAGTATTACTCCTATTGCTTTGTTTTCCTCTTTCTTTTATCACTATTCAGTTAGTCTTACACTGCCCAGCTATGATAATACTATGTCATATTAGCTTACATATTAGACAAGATCTGACAACTAAGTTCTCAAACTCATCTTAGAAAAGGGGCTACATACCTCACTGCTGAATATCATTATGGTCATCTTCGAAGTACTCCCCTTGGGAAGCTATGCACTGACATCAGCGCCTAGTCCACTCTTCAAAGCAGTTTTGGAACTCTTTTTATGGTATGCCCATCAGAGTTACTGTTATACTTCCCTTGATGTCCTGAATGTCTTCCTTTTAATATTTTCTCTGTCTTTGGGTAAAGAAAAAATTGCTAGGGATCAGATCATGTGAGCAGGGAGAGCATTCCAACACAATTTTTTCTTGACTGGTTGAAAACTCCCTCACAGACAACTGTACAATTAAGTTCACAAACTTGTCGCCTTG
Organism: Heterohyrax brucei; assembly: GCA_028571685.1. Taxonomy (NCBI): domain Eukaryota; kingdom Metazoa; phylum Chordata; class Mammalia; order Hyracoidea; family Procaviidae; genus Heterohyrax; species Heterohyrax brucei. Next base: position 136,087,367 of record CM053146.1, on the reverse strand, counting down.
CCACCATGTGCGATGGCCATTGCAGAAGGAGTTCCAAAACTGCTTTGAAAGGTGGACTAGGCGCTGGCTTCAGTGCACAGCTTCCCAAGAGGAGTACTTCGAAGGTGAACATGGTGACATTCAGCAATGAGAAATGTGGCATTTAGAACAACTGAGCTCACAGACTTGACAGATTTTTGTAAATTTATCTAGTTATAATAGCTGAATTTTTTAGTCAAATGTCTGTAGTTCATTTAAAACAAATTTTAAATGAAAGACCATGCATGTAATGCTTAATGTTCTTATATGCTCTTTTCCTTTGCAATCCAGATGTTAATTATTCATTTGACTGCTAGTTATTGCACAGTTGCTAAAAGGAGGGAAACACTGGACAAGATGGGTTCATTCCGTAAAGTACAAAAGTGGGTTCAGATATCCCAATAATCATGAATATGCCTCCTAAGCAGGTAACATTTCATTCTGTTACATAGTTGGAGCCAAATCAAGGGCAACTAACAACAAATAACAACATGACACTGCCCAGAAATTCAGTAGGAAAAAAACAACAACAACAAATAAAATCACCAAAGACTTTCCTCCCTGTCCTTGTGGGAAAGGAGAAATGATCCTTAATTACAGAATTTGTCACTTAATTAAATTATTCTAATAGAAAATAGGAGAGTGAAGATTAAAACATACTATTCAAGATACCATGTGTCATAGGAAACTGGTCTTCTTGGAGAACAAGGAGAACAAATTCAGGGAGAATAATTTTCAACTGAGATCTAAATCATATAAAGTCTTGTAGAGACAGATAAGACACAGTAAATAAAATTGTAAGGTTTTTGAGCAGAAATTAATTTGGCCCTGTAGAAGAATCAAAAGCTACCAGTTTGGCTGGAAACAGAGAAGCTAGAGAGAGAGTGAGTGAAAGGATGCTGCTAGATGCCATATACTGCAGGGACTTGTGGTTGTTTTAAGCATTTGGTGAATAATAAATAGGAAATGGAAGGCAATGTTAGAGTTTTAGGGAAGGAATGAATGAATTTGGTGTACATGTTGAGAAACATTCTGCTTGCACTGTAGAACTTTAATTAGGAGAGAGTGAGAGGATCTGGGACACTAGTAAGAGTTACTTACAGTAGGTTGGTTTCAGTAGAGAGGAAATGATATTTAGAAATCGATAACTGACTGGGCCTGAGACACTAGTAAGAAGAATTTGCATGAGCCCAGTAAGGTGCTTACCAAACAGAAAGAAAACAAACCCATTGTTGCCCAAACTATACCAACTTGTATCCACCCTACTTGTAAGTCAAAGTAGATCTTTCCTATAGAGTTTCTGGGGAGCAGCTTGTACTTTGAACTGCCAATCTTTTGATTAGGAGCTAAGCTCTTAACCACTATGACACCAATGTTACAGGAGAGATGACATGACTGAGTGGATAAGGAAGGTGAACAAAGACTGAGTACAAAATCAGAGCCAAGTTCATACTTATCTGGGTAGACGGTGAAACTGTTCCTTGAGATGACGGACACTGGCGAGAAAAAGATTTAAGGCAGACAGGAGAGAAGATCATAGAGAAAGATAAGGAGCCCAGTTCTGAGTACATTGAGTTTGAGGTGCTAAGGAAATTTTTAAGCAGAAAAGTTGAATAGGCAATTGGATATACCAGTTGTCTCGGTTTAGAGAGATGCAATCTACAACAAAATTTGAGGCATTTAATTGAACTGCAGACACTTCCTGGAACCACTATTGACACTTAAATTGTAAAATCCCTGCCCTGCAAATGTGAAATATGAATTTCCTTAAATCATAACTGACATAGCTTTCAGCATCCTGCACGTTTGCCATGAATCAGAATCTACTCAATGGCAGTGAGTTTGTGTTTCTTAGCACTCCATTGTCTGGACGTGCCATAAACTCATAAAACCAAACCCACGGCCTTCGAGGTAACAGATGTACCACTGTCACTACATAATTTTTGATCCTTAAAATAAGGACCCCTGGTTGTGCAACAGCTAGGCACTCAGCTACTAACTGAAAGGCTGATGGAGCCTCAGAAGAATGACCTAGTGATCTATTTTCAGAAGGCGACTGGCACTGAAAACCTCACATACAATTCTCTTCTGAATCTCATGGAGTCCCCACTAGTTGGCAGTGGCCATGTGCACACTGTTCTGTTTCGTTCTGTTTTGGCTTTTAGTCTGGAGTGACACTTACGTGTAAAACCCTAAGGTCACATTTGTGATCTTATGTGTGAAACCCTGAGGACACCATTTGTCATATACCTGAAGAGTTACAGGTGCTCTAATGCACTGGTCTCCCTGCTTAGATTCACCCAGAATATTCTTGACAAATCACGTAAACTTTATCAGGCTCAGGTTCCACATCTTTAAAACTGACTCCTCTTCAAATTTCACCCTTTTTAACCTTATTCTCATATGTATTGTGTTTATCAGCCCACTCTCCAAAAAAAAGCCTGATTTTTAACATCTGTCAATTTCCATAGTGTAAATACTACTGTGATCTATCTCAAGCTCACAACCCAGCTTGCAAAATTTCTGAAAATTGAGCAATCAGTGCTCTTGGCCAGTATAATGTGACTACAGTAGCCAGCTGGAAACACTTCCTAAAAGCACACTCATTGACATGCAGAAACTGGAACCTCCTCCTACTGAAATGAAGTTTTATCACACTTGTGCTGAACAAAAAGTAAACAACAACATTTTTCTCTAAAGCTGTTACTTTAATCATTTCCCGGAACATTCACTAGTTTGGAGCAAAGAAGAATAGCTTAGACACTAATGATAATTCACTTTAATAAATATTACATATGTACTCAATCTTAATTTAGAACAAATCTTATTTCTTTGATGGAGCCCCGTTATTAGCAAATTAATTCTCATTCCTCATGATGTTCGCACATTCTAATCAACATATAACCAACTTTTAAAAAGCGCTGATACCCATCACCACCCCAGACTAATTAAATCAGGACCACTGAAGGATGGGCACAGATAATGGTGTTTGGTCTGGCCAAGCTTCCATGGGATTCCGTTGTACAGCCAGGGACTAAGGACTACTGGCCTTTGAATACTGTTTGTGTAGGTCTTCTGACATTTCTTGTTCCCCTTTTAGGTGGAAGACACTGTGCAGACATGATGGAACTGCAGTCTTTTGATTCAGCTGAGCTAATTCAAGCATGAGAAAAAATTCTTGAGATACTACAAAAAAGGCTACCACAATAGACGTCTTGTTAAAGATAAGTGCAACAGAACACAAAATCTGGCACAACAATCTTGAAATGTAGAATTTCTTAACTTCAGGTATCTGATACACTAATATTCATACAATTTATTAGAGCCGAGTGTTTCCTTTTTTCCCTTTATTAAGCCAATCCCACCGAGATAGGATGGCAGATTTACAATAAACTCCTGTTTGTCCTCATTAAAACAAAAATCTCTTAGTTTTTTTTGTCTTCTTTCAACTGTTTAGGAGAAACTGTACTTGTCTTGATCATCTAGTGCTCCTGTAACAGAAATATCATAATTAGATGGCACAAAAAAGAGAAGTTTATCTCTCACAATCCAGCAGGTTAGACGTTTGAACTCAGGGCACTGGATCCAGGGGCAGTTCTCTCTATGGGCTCTGCAGGAAGGTCCTTGCTATGCATCGGTCTTCCTTTGGTCTGGGAGCATCTTAGTACAGGAACCTCAGGTCCAATGGATATGTTCTGCTCCTGGTACTGCTTTCTTGGTGACATGACAGCCTTGTGTCCCTTTACTAACTTCTTCCTTTTATATATCAAAAGAGCTTGGTGTAAGACATTATTTAATCTCATAAACCTCATGAATATGACTGCTGTTCATCCATGTCATTAAACCATCAAATGAAAAACTGGTGGATAGTTATAATACTGGGAATCCCCACCCAGCTAAATTGATACACACATTTTAGGGGTATATAATTCAATCCATGACAGGTAAAATTAAATCTATCCTTGAAAGGGGTAATGCATAGCTTAGCACTTCAAGTGCTCTCAGTCAGTTCTGACACATAGAGGCCATAAGAAACAGAGTAGAACTGTTTCATAGGGTATCCAAAGACATAGTTTTCAAGGAACTAGATGTCTTTCTCTTGGGTGGAGCCCAGAGGTCTCAAAAGGCCAAACTTTCCATTAGCAGCTGATTGCTGTCTTCCAAATTTAAGGTGAATCCAGGAAGTGTCAGTGATCCATTTTCCTGTATCATGTGTTAATATTTATTTTATAATCTCTATTTAAAATAAAATTATATCCATTATATGGAAAATCTCTTAGTACACAGCAAGTTTTTAATATATACATATATAGTGAAGAAATGAATTAGCAAGTTAAATTTAATGTTTTTACATTTTACTGTTTTTGATTTATTTTTTAATTCCCTTAATGATACTTCTTAGGTTATTTCTACAAAAGTTTATTCTTTACGATGTATTTACAAAATTCTTTCATTACAAGGTAATCCAACTGTGTACATGCAACATTGTTACAGGGCTTTCAAATCAAGAAACTGATTTGGCTTCTGCCTGTCTCAGAGTTTGGAGCAATACCAGTTTGGTGTTTTCTTGAATCACTTTCTTTTGGGCTATGCCTTTAAGGACTACCTCCATAAAGAGGTACTAAACGCAGACACCAGTGACATGAAAGCTTGCTTGCCCTGCACCACCCTTGGGATTGTTTGTGCATTTGGCTGTTGTGATCCACAGAGGTTTCCTGGTCTGATTTTCAGAAGTAGATTCTAAGAGTTTATTTCCTAGTCCATCATAGCCTGAAATTTCTGCTGAAATTTGTGTAGCATGGTGGCAACACACAAGCCTCTGCTGACGGATAAGTTGCTGCTGTCTTTGGGTCCATTGGGCAGGAGTGGACCCAGATCTCTTGCATGGACGATAATATTTCTACCTTTCAATGGTTTACTTACTACTGATAAATAGTGGTTATACTAGTTTCCTTAAGTTATTGTGATCATGAACTACCATAAACCAAGTGGCTTAACACAACAGAAACATATTCCCTCACAAGTTTGAAGGCCAGAATTCAGAAATCAAGGTGCCAGCAGGGCCTCACATCCTCTGAAAACCCTAGGAGGGAATCCTTGCTTCCTTCTTCCAGCTTCTGGAGGCTGCAGACTCCCTTGGTTTGTGGAATCACTAATCCAATCTCAACTTCTCCCTTCACATGGCTGTGTATGTGGATCAAATCTCCCTCACCTTTCTCTGATAAGGACATCAGTGATTGGATTTACAGTGCATCCTAAATACAGATTTTTTTTTTTATCTTAGTCAAAATCTGTAGAACTTCTATTTCCAAATAAGTTCCCATTCACAGGTGCCAAAGGTTAGGATTGAGAAATATTGTTTTTACGGGGACACAATTCAATCCACTGCAGTACTCAAATTGATCTAAGATTTAATGCAAACCAAACTGATAGAGGCTAGTAAGAGGCAAAGAAATCCTACTGGCAGTGGGCATAAGCACGTAGCTACTAACTGAAGATCAGCCATTGGAACACCGCAGCCACTCTGTAGGAGAAAGAGGTGTCTCTGTACATCTGTAAAGTTACACAGTCTTAGCAAGTCACTGGGGGAAGTTCTCCTCTGTCTCATTGGATCCTTGTGAATTGGAATCAATCGGACATATGTGTTGATCTTGTTTTGCTGTTTTTTGGTTTAGCGAGTGGCAGAAGGAACCTGGTAGTACAGTGCATATGTGCTCAGCTGCTAACTAAAACATTGATGGTTCGAAACCACTCATCACTCCAAGAGAGAAACATACAGCACTCTGTTTTCATAAAGCTTTACAGCCTTGGAAACCCAATGGGACAGCTCTACTAGGTCCTGTACCTTTTGTACAGTCACTAGGAGTCATATTTGACTCCCTGGCTGTAGGTTTGGTTTAGGCATTTTTTAGTAAGTGGCAGAAAGCTTCAAAAGAAGCCTTGAGGAAAAACTCAGATCCTTAGGACTTTGGTTCTCATTATTAAAGCTCAGGTGCTTGCTGAAGATGCATCCTAATGCATTATGCTCTTACACAGTGTTCCACATTTCTCTAATTTTCCCTTTTGATATATGTATTGTGTGTGTGTGTTAATATGATTAACACAGTTAATTTAATTTGCTTTAAATGTATTCCATAGTGTCCTGTATTGAATTGTGTCCCCCTCAAAATGTACGTGTTGATTTTACTCAGCTAGGAGTTCCAACAGGGTGCCATTCTTCCCATGTGTTATGAATCCTGCCTCTGTGATATTGATGATGGAGAATGGGCTGCAGTTGTGTTAGTGAGGCAGGAATCAAGTTATAAGCTTGTGGGATATGAGAGAGAAGTAAGCAGATGAAGTTGGGAACCTCACACCACCAAGGAAGAATGACTGAGAGCAGAGCACTTCCTTTGGACCTGAGGTTCCTGTGCTGAGATTCTCTCCTTGAATTTGGACTTAGCCTACTGGACTGTGATGATTTCTTATATTGAATGAACTTGTAACATATGAACGGATTTGGTGCTTACTGAACTGTAACAATAAAAGTTTCTCTCCATGAAGCCTTTCACTAGTGGTATTTTCTGTTGGAGCAGTATCAGGTGACTAAGACAGAATTTGGTACCATGTGTGGGATGCTGCTCTAACAAACACCTAAAATATGAAAGTTTTTTTGAAACTGTGAATGGATGGAAGAAGGTATCCAAGGGAACTGCTAGCACCTGCAAAGGCAGCAGACAGAGAGAAAGGTGGTAGCAGCAGCAAACTGGCAGCAGCAGAACCAGAAGCCAACCGATGGGGCAAGAATGCTGAATACGTATGTGCAGGAGGCTTCCTGGCAGAGTAGGGTGCCTCCAGGCACTTGAATAGGTGGAGCTGCAAAGCTTTGGAACACTTGCCCCTGCAGGACAGTTGTGGGCTTGTGGCCCAAGCCATGACGCCATAGGAAGCAGAAGCTGATGAGACTAGGTTGATAAGAGACTGAACTGCCTCAGTCTCAGAAGGTATGGCCATGGAAGGGTGGAGCCAGGGCTTTTTGTGTTTGTGGAAGTGGAATTGCCACTCCATTGGGCTTAGGGTGCACCTAAAGCCCAGGGGACAGAGTTTCTGTCCAAGTGGGCCTGGAAGGCAGAGCTGAAGACCAGGTGCTTCCACTCAGAATTGGAGAGTGTGGCCAATAGCTAGAGTCTGAAGGGAAGGGTTATAAAATGTCTCAGAGTTTGGAGTATTGGTTTTGAAACCACGAAGGCTAATGTAATGTGTTCTGATAATTTGCTTGGTGTATGCCATGCCTTTTCCTGAAATTCCTCCATTTGTAATGAAAATGTGTAATTCATGCCTGCTTGTTGTACCATTGTATTTTGGAAAGATAACATGTGTCCTGGATTTCACAGCTGAGGAAAAATTTATGGATTTTGGATTTGGAATCAAGACTGTTGCTATGCTACAAATGAATATATTTTGTATGTTCTAAGGATACAATTTTGGGGGCACCAAAGGGTGGGGTGTCACAGGTTGAATTGTGCCCCCCCCCATGTACATGTTGATTTGACTGGGCTAGTAGTTCCATTATGGTGCCATTCTTCCCATGTGTTATGAATCTTGCCTCTGTGATACTGAAGATGGAGAATGGGCTGCAGTTGTGTTAGTAAGACAGGACTCAAGTTATGAGCTTGTGGGATATGAGAGAGAAGTGAGCAGAGGAAGTTGGGAACCTCGTACCACCAAGAAAGCATGACCAAGAGGTTCCTGTGCTGAGATTCTCTGCTTGTATTCGGATTTTTTATACTGAATGAATTTGTAACTCATGAATGGATTTATTGCTTACTGGACTGTGACAATAAAAGTTTCTCTCCATGAAGCCTTCCACTCATAGTATTTTCTGTTGGAGCAGTACCAGGCGACTAAGACACATAGGAAAGGTCTGTTACATGCTCAGGTTTCATTTTTATTTCCTTAAAGGAGACATTTTGGTTCTGAAGAAGTAGATTATATTAATTCCTTTTTAAGAAGAATGTCAGTGATAACAATTTGCTGTATGAAATCTTGCTTCATAGTTCACATCCATGACTGCTCCACACATACAGAACTTTCTGTAGTCTCCTTCCAAACTCCTATAGATTAGCCAGAGGTTGAGAGTAGAAAGGAAGGAATATGTTTTTACTTCTAGTGAAGCAATTTTGTGTTTCCTTTTAAATGACTTTCATAGAATTTCCATAATATAGATGAGTTAGAAATACTTTTGTCGGTTCTTGTCTCCAAACTTGCCAAGTAATATATCAAAAAACAAACCAAACTCACTGCTGTCAATTCTATCCTGAACTCGTGACAACCCTATAGGACAGAGTAGAACTGCTCCATAGAGTTTCCAAGGAGCTCCCGGCAAATTTGAACTGACAACTTTTTGGCTAGCAGATGTAGCACTTGACCACTGTCCCACCAGGGTTGTTGGTTAAATACAATGGCTGCTAACCAAAACGTCAGCGGTTCAAATCCACCAGGCAGTCTTTGAAAACTCTATGGGACAGTTATACTCTGCCTTGTAGGGTAGCTACGAGTCGGAATTGACTCGACGGAAATGTGAATATCCACATATTTAGGCTAAATCTTGTTTTTCCAGGATGTAACTAATTCCCATTGCTGTTTCTTTTAGGACATCTTATACTTCTTAGTCATACTCCATATTTTAACTTCAAAGAATAACCCATGCATCTGCCTAATATAAGACAAAAAAGTATCTGAAGAATTGTCTTTTTTGTTTTATTCAGAGCAAGAAAAGTTATTCTTAAGCCCTCAAAATAATTTTCCTCACCCTAAATTCGGTTTTGTTCAAAGTTATACATAAGGCTTATAGTTTTTCTTAAGTTTGTGTAGTTAACTTATGGTCTACAAATCACTTAAATAGAGTGTAATGAATGGTAATATATAGCCAAAGGTATAGTAGTCTTATACTGTGAGAATAAAGACAAAGGAAAGACGCTGATGCTATTTAATGAAAAAGACAATATTTGGCTCTTAAGTGCCATGGTGCCTAAGAAGAAGGTCAGCAGTTCAAATCCATCATGAGCTCCTTGGAAATTCCATTGGGGAACTTCTAGTCTGTCCTATGGGCTTGCTGTGAGTTGGAATCAACTTGGTGACAAAAAGTTTCATTTTGGGTTCTTTGCCCTCAGTCAAGAGATATCACTTCAATTGCTTACATTAGGACTTGAAATCTTAGTATGCTTTGCTTAGGTAGATCATTGCAATGATTTAAGTTGCATAGTTAAGACTGAAAATTTCTATGTGCTTAGGCAGTATTCTGTAAATGATTTAAGTCAACAGACATTTGCAGTTTCTGGTGCCTAACCCAGCCGGTAGCACTACTTGGATTTTATTTTCATTACAAACCGCATATATTCCTCTCTTTATAAAAAAGTTTATCAATTCTGTGCCTAAATAGTTTTCTTTTGTATCTTTTTCTCTTCTGCATTCTCCAACTCTAATCTAAAACATACTTGAAAATGTTGCCATTGTGTGCTTTCCATTTTATTTATATCTATTTTAAGCTCTACTCACATACTGTTGGCTGGAACATAATCACATGGTCACAGTTATTTGTAAGTGCAGCTGAGAAACGTAGTTTAGAAATGTATCCAGAAGACAAAATGGATTTTGAGGGAAAGCTAGCTTTCTTTGCCACAGTATGTTCTTTTCAATAAATGAATAAATAAAACTCTTGCCGGTCACAATAAATATTGCTTTGTTCAGAATTTTTCCTATGAGCAGAAAAACATTTCTTGATTGTCTACCGTGTCCTCAACATAGCTTTTCTAGGAGAGAGATATGATTTTAGTTGTCTTTCAGGTTTTGAAGCTTATCAAATATTCTAGTACAAAATATCTTTGCTGAACTTAACTTTACAAAAATATAAAATGTTGAAAAAATATTAATAATAGCATAATGCTTTCATAAGCTTGCTCTTTTTGTGGTTGTTATTTTACTGTCCATCTTGATCATCTAGTGATGCAATACAGAAAAAAACCTACAAGTGGACAGTTTTTAAAAAGAGAGGTTCATTCTCTTACAGTCTAGTAGGCTAGAAGTCCAAATTCAGGACAATGGCTCCAGGAGAAATTTTTGTCTGTTGGCTCTAGAGGAAATTCCTTGTCATCAGTATTCCACTGGTCTGGGAGCATCTAAATTCAGGAAGCTCAAGTCCAGAGGATGCACTCTTCTCCTGGCACTGCTTTCTTGCTGGAGTTAAGTACCATTGCACATCTTTGCAATATGCAAGACATACTCACCCTGTCATGACAACAGTCTTAACTCCAGGTCCAGAATGCAAAATTTCTTCTACATCTGTGAATTCTACAAGTGATACACTTCCAAAGTCTGGTTTCAGATTACGCAGATGCAAGTTAGATATTTCCATTACAAACAGGAGAAATTGGAGGGAAATAAGGTATAACAGACACCAAGCAAGTCAGCAGAGCATACTACATTAGCTCTTAAGACTTTGAAAACTATCTTCTACTCTAAGAGACCATTCACAAAATAGCCTTACCCTTGAGACTCTAGGTGTAAACCACACTCTTCAGATTCTGAATGGAGCTACCTTGGCCACCTCTAGAACATGTAACTATACACAGAGAAAGATTTATGTCAAGGAAATAACTCACGTGATTGTAAAGGCTAGAATTTCCCCAGTCTCTGAATCAGGACAGAGACTTAATTCACATAATCACTGAGGCTGCCCAATCCAAGTGCTCTTGCTGTCAGGCTGTGAAGACCAGCAGATTCCAATATCTGCACATAAGCTGATAGCTCAAATTCCAAGAGCTGGAGGTCAAAAGAACAGGATCCAACCACAGGACTCAAATTCCAAAATCTGAAGATCAGCTGGTAGGTGAAGTCCCAAGAGCCAGAGGTTATATGAACAGGAAAGAGCCGAAGCATCCAGAGCAAGTAAACAGCCAAAACATCCGTTTATATAAGGACTTAGGCCACAACTCCAAGGACACTCCCTTTAAACTTACTGGCGATTAACAGGAGATGCAATTATGGGCATGATCACATATACACACTGAGAATCAAGGCCCAGCCAAGGTAGCACACAATCCTAACCATCCTAACTCCTCGATCTGTCTTCTTGTTCTAAGTTTCATGTGTCTTCCTGCCCTGTTATCTCTTTTATTATCTCGAAGAGAATAGATTAAGACACTGTCTAATCTTGTAGACCTCTTCAGCATAACTGCTGCTAATTCATCTTATTCTGTTATGTGACAGGATTTATACAGGAAAATCTCATCAAAGGATGAAAGGTAGACAACTACACAATACAGGGAATCATGGTCCAGAAAAACTGATGCACACATTTTTAAGGAGACATTTTTCAATACTTGACACTGCCCTGTTCCCGCACCTGTGCCATTATTTTTCCTTTTTGTTTCTTCTTGTGTTGACTTTACATCACCACTTGATATGTCTGTTGTGAGTTAAATGAAGCTCTTCACGCTAATTTGAAAGTGTTACTCTTCTTCGACAGCTGCCTCAAACTGATTTCTCTTTCTTTCTGTGCTTACCAGAAAGGTGACTTGGACAGCAGGTTCCCAAATTTGACATACTTGATTGCAGATGACTGTGGATGGTTTTTCTGGGTTCTTTCTTTGGGGGAGATTCAGAAGGAAAGGGAGAACAAAGATCAGACCAAGACTCTCAGCCAAGCCAAGTGCCGTCGAGTCGGATCTGACAGGGTCGCCATGAAAGACTCTCAAGAAGAAATTTTTGTTTTTAATACTAATTTAACATGTTCTTGCTCACTCCTACTTACTGTAGAAAAGCGTTTTAGGCTTTTAGAGCTAACAGGGGCTCACAGTCCTGGCTTATCTTGACACCTTTTCTATCAAGGAAGAAAGTGTGGGAAGAAAGGAGTAATCCTTTCATACCCTAGGAGGTTCAGAGAAAGAAGTTGCTGCTTTAGGGAATGAAAGGTTAAATGAAGAGAGAATTCTGGTTTGGAGAGCAGAGAGCCAGTCAAGCAAAACAAGAAATTGGTGATTAGTGAGATTTCAGGAGTTAAAGGTACATCTACCTCATTTCTAGAAATGAAGGAGGATACTTCTGATACAGACAACAGTCTCTTGGCATTCACAGGGTTTTCCATTAAAGATTGCCAAGGTCGTAGGCGTTGCTCCCTTACCAGCTTTTCCCTGTATGAGTGTAATCTCACACCGTGTTGTCTAGATTTGTTTGACAGGGGCAGAATCTCAGGTTAACTAGACCTCTTGTATTTGTCAGGTACTTTCAATCTGACTCATAGTGACCACACTACTAGCCTTTCAGTTAGCAGCTGAGCACTTAACCATTGTGATACAAGGGCTCCCACTAGCCATTCTCTTGGAACCTCTTTGTTAGCAAGGCATATTCTCCTCATCTTCATGCTGTTGGGGTTATGATTTGCAGTTCCATGGATGGTTCCAGGATATTGTAGTCCTGTGAGTAGTCACTACTAGCCAGAACGGGCTTTGAACAAACCAGGGATTCTCAAATCTGGGACACATACATCAATAACTAGCCTCCACAGCCAAAGTTTGGCCTCCACCTCATGCTCTCTCAATAGAAGTTGCCTGATTTCATGAGAAGATTCTCCTGATGAAATGGTTTGGTGAGCTGAAGTAAGATTCCTCTCTTTTTACTAGACTTCACCTATGAAAAAATGTCATTCTTAAAATAAAATATGGAACAATCTCTAACTTATCTTTAATATTGAAAGTCTAGTTTCTTATCTTTTTCTAAGAATGACTTAGCATTGTGGTTTATCAGCAAAATGCCAAAAATACCCTCTCATTTTTAACCTACCTTTTAGACAAGAATTTTAGAAAAGAACAGATATGCGTAAAGTTTAATTCAACTTTTCTCTGTTCAGATCATATCTAGGGGCCTCCAGGGAGACTGGATTCCTCTGACTGAGAATCCTGTAGGAAACAAGTACAAGAAAATAGGAAACACTGGACTCTGAACACAGTTTTTATAAGTGTCAACTTTTGGAACCAATCTGAACCATTTACACTTAAAGCCTCAGAATAAACCTGCATTTCCCATTCATTATTTCCTTTTATGTTTCCATTATTTGACAATTATTTGACTTTTTAATAAATAATCTCCAAAACTCCACAATCAATTTGTTCTGTCTCTGACCTGTGTAGTTAATGTTCCTCAGGCAGACTGATCCTAAAATGACTCCAACCGTAGGAACGGGTAACTGAATTGAAGTTTCCTGTCATCACTGTTTTCAACCTTCCCAGTGTGACCCTGGTACATTGTAAGTCAGGATAAACTGTCTAGATTTTAAGCAATCTGCATTAAATTCAATAAAGAAATAATTAAAATGATATGTTCAGGGAAATTGTTGCAAAAGAAAGTACTTTTAAAGGAAATACAACGACATTTTCAAATACTCTTTGCCTAGTATTAGACTAGTCTCTAGAGTAGAACATCATGCTCGGTAAAATAGAGAGTCAGCTAAAAAGAGGAAGATCCTCAACAAGATGGATTGACACAGTGGCTGCAACAATAGGCTCAAGATCACAGAACCAGGCAGTATTCCTTTCTATTATACAGAGAATTGCTGTGTATCAGAACCAGCTCAATGGCACCTAACAATAACAGCATTTGACTAGTACTGATATTTGCTACCCTAACTATCTGAGCACACATGGGGATGAATGAGTCCTTTTGTTCTTCTGGGTTACCTCACTGTTCATGCTGACAACTTAGAGCCCACAGTAGTAGAGCCCTGGACAAATGATTAATGTGGGTGGTTGCTGATCCTCCTTCCCAAACACAACTTTTACTAAAGCTTCTCCTCCTCCTCCTTCTTTTTTTTTCTTTTTATTTGGTATGACTGTGTGAAAATGTACCAAACTTTGGAGTCATTAATTGTTTTGCATTCCTCTGGCTTCCCTAGATGACTTTATTCTCTCTTCTGTATAATAAGGAAGGTTCCATTGCATTACCTTGAAAGGAAAGACTGAAACTTCATGTAGCATTAAGTGATATTCCTTTCTTTACCTTTGGGGGAAAAAAAAGTTCAAAGCACAAAAACAAGTCAAATAAAGTTTGCTGTTTTTTTTTTTTTCAAATTACCAAGCTAATATTTCCGAAGATGGAAGTGTGCTGTTATAAAGGAAAAAATGAACACGAATGAATGTGAAACCAGGTGATGATGGCTCAGTTCCTGGCTTTTGCTCACATTAGTTGTATGAATATGGCAAATGCCATACAGACATTTACCTGTATTTTACTGACTATGTTAAGTCATTTGACTGTGTGTGTTATAATAAATTATGGATAATGTTGTAAATAAGGGAAATTCCAGATCACAAAATTGTGCTCATGAGGAACCTGTACATAGAGGAGTAGTTGTTAGAACACAGACAGTGATGTTTAAAGTGAGGGTTGTGTCAGGGATGTATCCTTCCAGGAAACTTATATGCTAAGCAAATGTTCAAGAATCTGGAGTATATGATAAGGAATGGGACATCAGGGTTTGATTAAGTCTCATCAATGGCATGCATTATGTAGAAAACATAACATGTCTTGCTACAGATGAAGAGGACTTGAAGTACTCACTGATAAAAAAAACAAGATCACAGTCTTCAGTATGGATTATACCTCCGTATCAAGAAAATAAAACTTGAGACAAATGGACTAATAAACAATATGATGATGAAATAATAAAATATTTAAGTTGCCAAGGATTTCATTTTATTTTGTTCCACAATTGACACTCATGGAAGCAGTGGTCAAGAAATCAAACAAAGGCGTTAAGCCAACACTGACACTATAGATAAAAGTACATGGCTATCTGTTTATAACAAAGACCTGAAAAGCTAAGTACTCCTATCTTGGAACCCTACATGCCAAATAAAGGAGTAAAGAACTGAAACAAGGACCCAATGGAATTAGAAACTAACACAGAACAGAGAAAGAGGAGAGTTACACAGTGGAGGTCCCCTACCAGATTATTAAGTATGGATTTGCCATTTTGGACTACAGCCACCAAGAAAAAGAGACAGGGGGTAGTGAGTGACCACCTCATAGAGACCACAAAAGACGGAGCATCCAGTAACCAGGAATACACACTTTTACACTACACTTCCCACACTTCTTCTCTGTATGTGGTATCTACCACTTTCCAACAGACCACAGTTAGTCTATTGGGGAAATACCAGTTCACTGCCACCCAGGTACACTATGCCCCACTGGCAGCTCTTTCAGCACCTTTTTTTTATTGTTATTGCTGCAGAGTGTTTGTTGTTACTTTTTTAAGCCTTTTCGACTTATCTCTCTCACTCTCCCTTTCTTTAGTTTCCCAAGCTCAGCTTGTCCCACTTGCTGTTCACTCACCTTCTTCACTAGCTATTCCACAACTGCTCGTCAAGAGAGCCACCTGCCCGTACCTATTCTGGGTATCTACCTCCTCTGAGACAGGCTCCCTCAGCAGCATGTTTTTGTGTTATTTTTTCTCAGTTTCTTCTCTACCTTTCTTTTCTTTTCTTGCCTTTCTTCCATCCCCCAGGGCCCATTCAGTGACAGTAACCCTCTCAGCAAAAAGCAGTTTTCAAGCTAAATGCATCTAGAGAAGACAGTGGCCCAGGCAGTGTACTGTGGTGGCATCTGTCTCTCCTCCCCTTCCTGAGCTGAATGACAGGTTTGACTGACATAAAAATGGAGAGTCACCACAAGTAACTCACTACCTTTAGCAGCCAAGAGGTGGTTCTTGCCACCTCTGAGAGCCCAGCTGGGGCCAGTCACTACAGAACACAGAGATGGCTGGCAACCAAAAGCTAGCAGTGCCTGTATTCCCTCTTAGAACTACTCCGCAGCTCCTGCTTGTGTAACACTAGAGAAACTAAATGGCTTCTTGATGGCATGAAGACTACAATCAATATCAAACCAGTTAAATGCTCTTGAAAACTCTCAAAATAAGGAATCAAAAAACCTTCGAATGTAGAAGCCTTTCTGAAATTCTCAGAGGTAGAATACAAATGAATTGTGTATAGAGTCCACTTGGAAATTAAATGAAGTGCAACTGAACAAAATAAAAAATTAAGCTATATGAACTACTGAAACAGCAATGATCTGAAATCCAGTAGATCAATACTGAACTTACAGATTTAGACAATTCAGTGCAAAGCCAAAAGAGGAGGAATGAGGAGTTGGAAGGCAGAGGTAGTGAGTTGGAAGGTAAATCAACTGATACCAGCATTTATGTGGAGAATTCAGAGAAAATAAATAAGAAAAATGAAGAAACATTAAGAAACACATGGGACTTTATCAAGAGTAATAATCTGTGAATAATTGGAGTGTCCAAGCAGGGAGGGATATCCAAAAATACAGAGAGAACTGTTGAAGAATTTCTGACAGAAAACTTCCCTGAAGTTATGAAAGAAGAGAACATAGATATCCAAGATACTTATTGAATACCAGAAAAACTAGACTCCAAAAGAAAGACACCAAGACATATTATAACAGAGCTTAATAAAATGAAACATAAAGAGAAACTCTTAAAGGCAGTGAGACTTAAAACTAACATACAAAAGAAAACCCTGTAGGCTTTCTTCTGACTTCTCAGCAGAAGTGATGTTGGCAAGAAGGCAGTGGCATATCACATTCAAAGCCTTGAAGGAGAAAAACCTTGAGCCAAGAATTATGTATGCTTCAAAATTGTCTCTCTAATATGAAGGTGAATTTAGGACATTTGCAGATAAACAGAATCTTAGAGACTGTAAAAACTACAAGAAATATTGACAGAAACTCTTTGTTTAAGAAAAAAAGCAGAAAAATGTATACTTAAGGATGCAATGCAGGACACAACATCCAGAATCCTTTTCAGCTAGGGAAGTCACAAAACTCAATCAAAGCTAAAATACTAAAAGAAAGGAACCAGTGATCTTAACATGAAAACTATGGCATCATCACTATGTAAAGATGGATATGTTACAGTAGTTATAACTCTTTCAGATGTAGTGAAAACTAAGAAGATACACATAAATTAACGATTGGTTTAAACTTAGAACTTTAAGGGAAATCAAAAGGGTAGCCTCAAAGCAAACTAAGAATGTGACATATCAAAACAAGAAACAGTGTAGGAGTCTCAGCGAACACAAAACCAACAATGAAAAAGATGAAAAGCAAACCCATGAAGAAAAATGACCCAGAACAGAATATTAAGAGAAACAAAGAAAACATCAACAACACAAAAATAAAGGCATCACAATGACAGCACTGAACACTTACCTATCAATAATTATACTGAATGTGAGTGGACTAAATGTCCAGTAAAGAAGCTGAGAGTGATCCATCTATATTCTGCTTGCAAGAAATACACCTTATACTCAAAGATATGAACAAACTGAAAATCAAAGAATGAAAGAACACATAATGAGCTAACAACACACAAAGTAGAGCTAGAGTGTCAATACTAATCTCAAATAAAATAGTCAGTATTTATTACTGAAAGTTTAGTATATAAGCAGGATATAACAATATTAAATATTTATACACTTAACACCAGAGCATCTAAACATATTGAACAAACGCTGACAGAATTGTAAAACGGGATAGATCACTCCACATTAATAATAGGAGACTTCAACACTCCACTTTCAGTACTGGACAGATCATCAGAGAAAAAGCTCAACAAAGATACAGAAAATCTTGTTACAACAATCAACCAACAGGACTCCATTGACCTACACAGAACGTTTTACCCAACAACAGATAAGCACACCTTCTTTTCCAATGCATGTGGAACATTCTCCAGAACAGACCATGTGTTAGGATGTAAAGCAGTCTCAACAAAATCCAATTGACTGAATTATTGCAAAGCATCTTCTCAGATCATAAAGCCATAAAAGTTGAAATCAATAGCAGAAAAAATGTAAGTAGAAATTCAAACTTATGGAAACAGAATAACACCATGTTCAAAAATCCTTGAGTTACAGAAGAAATCTAGGATGCAGTAAAGGAATTTATGTGAATCAAATGAGAATGAAAACACAAGCTACCAGAACCTATGGGGTACAGTAAAGGCAGTGCTCAGAGCTCCATTCATCTCTGCAAATGCACACATCTGGAATGAAGAAAGGGATCAAACCAAGTTATTAGTCCTACAACTTGAACAAGTAGAAAGAGAGCAACAAAGGAACCCCTCAGACACTAGAAGAAAACAAATAATAAAGATTAGAGCAGAACTAAATGAAGTAGAAAATAGAAGAACAATTGAAAAAATTAACAAAACCATTAATTTGGCAGGCTTTTGACGTAGTGCTGTCATCAATTACATACTGAGAATTCTGTTTCCCTATGTTAGTATTTTAGGTAGGATATATTTTTATGGATTTCCTATCCATGTTGATATATGGATGTTCTGTCCTGCATTCTACCCTTGATTACATATTGGATGTTACTGATTTTCTAATCAAAGAACTTCCTTCAATATTTCTTGTAATTTTCTTTTGGTTTGTAAAATCTCTAAATTTCTGTTTGAGAATGTTTTAATTTCACTGTCATATTCGAGAGACAGTTTTGCAGAATATGTAATTCTTGGTTGGCAGTTTTTTTTCCTTCACTGCTTTGTGTATGTCATCCCATTGCCTTCTTGTGAGCATAGGTTCTGTTGAGTAATCTCAGCTCAGTCTTATAGACTCTCCACTGTATGTTGTTGTTTAAGCCTGGCTGCCTTTAAAAGCATCTCCTTACCTTTCATTTAGTTACATTTGATGATAATATGGTTTTGTGTCTTTGTTTTGGAATCTACCTTGTATGGAGTTCAATGAACATCTTGGATAAATAACTTGTCATCTTTCACAGTATCAGGGAAGTTTTCTGTGAAGATATCTTCAACAATTTTCTCTGTATTTTCTGTTATTGCTCACTTTTCTGGTACTCCAATCATTAGTAAATTATTACTCTTGATAGAGTCCCACATAACTCTTAGCGATTGCACGTTTTTTTAAAATTCTTTTACCTAATTTTTCCTCATATATGCCAGTGTCATTTGCTCTATTTTCAATCTCACTAATTCTGCATTAACCCCCCAAAAACCCAAACCCACTACTGTCAAGTTGATTCCAACTCATAGCAACCCTATAGGATAATGTAGAGCTGCTCTGTAGGGTTTCCAAGGAGTGCCCGGTAGATTTGAACTGCCAATCTTTCAGTTGGTAGCTATAGCAGTTAACCACTATGTCATCAAGGATTACAATGCCTAAATTCTGCTCCTTTGACTTTCCACTGAATTGCCTAATTTTGTAATTTTATTATTAATCTACTGAATTTCAGATTGTTGTTATTCAAGTATTTTTTAATGATATTTTTTATGGTTAAATGAAAATTTACAAATGAAGTCAATTTGCCATATCAACCCCCATACGGAGACTTTTATGTGACTCCATATGCTATCCCAGTTCTGTGACATCATGTTCACCCCTTCCCTTTGTATTTTCCATGTTCGTTTAACCTAGTCCTAGTCCCTCCTCACCACTCTCACCTCTCATCACTATTGGGGAGCTACTCCAACAGTCTCGTGTCTTACAGTCCAGACCAACTCCTGTCTAAATAGTTGTCTTCAGTGCTAGTTTCATCTCTAGGGTAAGAGCAAGATCAGGGTAAATGCTCTCAGGTGACCCTCCATGATGTCAAATCATCAAATTTGGTCTTTTAACAGAATTTTAGATCTGCACCCATAGTTTTCTACCTCTGCATCACGGAGTCTGACATTGCATTGCCTCTTGAGGCAGATATTGGAGATGGTTCAGCATCATCTAGTTATTCTTGTCTCATGCTGGTATAGACTCTGGATCAATGGGCCCCTTCTGTCTCCTGTGCTCATGCTTTCTTCCTGTCTTTGATGTACTTTGTTGTCCTCAGTTCCAGTTGGACTGGGACCACTTGATGCTCCTTAGATGGCAGCTTTCAAGCTTTTAAGTCCCCGGAGGCCACTCATTGAGTTAGGATGCAGACCATTTTCTTAAAAATAAAAAGCTTAGTTGTGCCAATTGACCTAAAAGTCCCCCAAGGCTATGGATCCCAGACCCCTGTTCTTGCAACTCTAAACTTCAGAGTGTTAGACAGTATACGGTAAATCTTTTAGCTCTTGGTGTATTCCAGCAGTGTTGGTCTCCCTTCTAAAGTGTGTGCTGTCATTTCCTTCACTTAACCCAGTTCCTATTTAATATATAAACACTGAATGTCTGCCTCCCCTCCCCCAGTAACAAAGATTATTTTCTTTTATGCTTAGTCTCCTGAATCCTTATAAAAATGGGCTCATGAACTATTTGTCCTATTGTGACTGACTGATTTCACTCAGAGTAATGTCTTCCAGATGACTTCATACTGTCAAGTGTTTCCAAAGATTGCTGTTGTTCTTTATGTTTGCATAGTATTCCATTGTGTGAATATACCATTGTTGTTTATCCATTCTTCTGTTGAAGGGCACCTGGGTTGATTCCATCTTTTTGTTATTGTGGAAAGTGCTACAGTGAACATTGGAGCATATATATCTGTTCATGTGTCAGCCTTCATTTCTCTGAGATATATTCCAAGTAGTGGGATCACCGGATCATATGGAATTTCTATCTTTCGCCTTTTAAAATATCATCAAACCATTTTCCAAAGTGGTTGTGTGATTTTTCATCCCCACCAGCAATATACAAGAGTTCCAGTGTCTCCACAGCCTCTCTAATGTTTGTAGTATTGTGGTTTTTGGATTGTTGCCAGCTTCATTGGGGTTTAATGGCATCTCATTGTAGTTTTGATTTACAGTTCTCTGATGACTAATGATCCTGAGCATTTCCTTGTATGTCTGTTATCTACAGATATCTTCTTTGATGAAGCGCATGTTCATGTCCTTTGCCCATTTTTTGGTTATCTGTTTTTTTCTTATTGAGGTTTTCATGTACTGTACAGATTATAGAAATTAGGTGCTAATCAAATTGGTTGACAATTTTTTTTTTTTGCCAGTCTGTAGGTGCTCTCTTTACTCTCTTGATGTAGTATTTGGATGAATGTAAGTTTTTGATTTTCTAGAAGTTCCCATTTACCCATTTTCTCTTCTGTTGCCTGTACACTGTGATATTTTGAAGTTTGTTTATGTTGTTTATTATGACTCCCAAAGAGCACTTGGCTTGGCTGGCAATGTTCTCTCTACTTTTCCCTCAAGGTCTTTATTGTTTTAAGTTTAATATTTAGGTTTATGATCCATTTTGATTTGCTTTTTGTGCATGGTGTGAGACATGGGTTCTATTTCATTTTTTTGCAAAGAGATATCCAGCTTTGCCTATACCATTTCTTGAAGAGATAATTTTTTCCCTAGTTCATGAACTTTAGGGCTTTGATGAATATCAGCTCCTCATAAGTGGTTGGTGTTATATTTGGGTTCTCTATCTTGTGCCATGCATCTAGGTATCTATTTTTGTGCCAGTACCAGGCTGTTTTGATTACCATGGAAGTGTAATAAGAGGCATCTCACTTTGTTTCTCTGCTTCAGTAATGCTTTACTTATTCTGGGCTTCTTCCTTTCCTTATGAAGTTTGTAATTTACTTCTCCATCTCATTGAAAACTGACATTGGGATTTGTACTGACAATGCATTGTATCTACAGACAGCTTTGGGAAAAATAGACATTTTCATAATGTTAAATCTTCATATTCATCAGCATGGCCACTTATATAAGTCTCCTTTTGTGGAAATTATGAATGGTTTTGATTTGGTGATTTCTTCTTTGATGATCTCTTTGGTAGTGTAAAGGAATCAAACTGATTTATTTATGTTTATGTTATATCCTGATAATTTGCTGAACTTTTCCATTAGAATGTGTAGTTTCTTTGTAGATTACTTAGGGTATTCTGTGTACAGTATCATATCATCTGCAAATAGTTATTTTTCCATGTTCCTTACCAGTATGGATGCCCTTTATTTTGACTAATTGTTCAGACTAGAACTTCCAGCAAAATGTTGAATAAAAGTGATGATAATGGCATTCCTTGTCTGGTTACCAAGCATGTCTTGCAACCCGTTTAATTTTCAGTATGTGCTGTTGAACTTTGCCTAATCTCCTTCCAAATGTCTTGAACAGTCTAAACATTACTCTCTTATATTCCAATGACTGCAAGAAAACGTGTTCATTTGGGATTTTTTAAATTCCTTCTTTTGGGAGTTTTCTGAGACCACAGTGCTCTGTTTCTTTAAATAATCAGAAACTGATTGCTGTCTCTGAGCCACCAGAAAATTCTTGTAATTTATTTCATTATTGTGTTTTTATATGTACATATACATATATATATAAGCCAAGCCAAGTGCCTTCAAGTCAGATAATAAACACACACACATACACACACACATATATATGAGGTCTGACAATTACATCTGCAAACTTAATTGTTCTAAGTGCTCCATACCTCATTGTTGAATATCACTATGGTCATCTATGAAGTACTTCCTTTGGGAAGCTATGCACCAATGCCAGTGCCTAGTCTACCCTTCAGAGCAATTTTGGAACTCTTTCTAGAGTGGCTATTGCACACAGTGGCGATAATTGTATAGCTGTCTCTGAGGGAGATTTTAGCCAGTAAACAAATAACTATACTGGAATACCTTTCCTACACACCTGATCTGGCCCCCTATTGCTTTTTTATTTACAGAAAGATAAAGGAAATACTGAAAGAAAAACATTCAGGTCATCAAAGGTAATACCATGGCAGCTCTGACTGCCATTCTAGAAAAAGAGTTCCAAAATTGCTTTGAAGAGTGGACTAGGTGCTGATGTTACTGTATAGCTCCCCATGGGGAGTACTTCCAAGGTGACTACAGTGAGATTCAGTAATAAAGTGTGTAGAACTTTTTCTAAGATGAGTTTTCAAATTTAATTGGCAGTCCTCATATGTGTGTGTATGCCTAGATAGATAGATAGAAATCTTTTTTTTTAAAAAAAAATTAAGTTTCAAACATCCAACTATTTTGGTCATTTGAGCTAAATTGACTATTGCAGCCTTGAAAATTCCAAAGCCCTTTCACCAGATAGTTACATCTGTGAAAATGCCAAGAAAGATGGGGAGTTTCCAGATCTGGTGATCCAGCAGAATGTGTATTTTTCTTCTCCCTCTGTTTCCCAAACCAAGTCCTGGAGAATAACTCAGGGTATGTGCATAAGATGTCTTGTCTCCGGCCCAGGTGGTACGTCAGAATTTAGTACCAGGTGCAGAACAGAGAAGATTGGGGGAAGTGCTGTGGAAAGAGATAAATCAGTGCATAAGAAAGCCTGTGAGTCTGGAAAAATTTGCCAAAACTTAGTTTATGATGGTCAGTTGAAAGTCTTCTTCAGTTCTGTAGGTGCAGCCATCAGAAGCTCAGCGCACCACCAAAGACACATTCTACTCATGGCACTGCTGCTCTGCTTGGCCTCTCTGCGTCATGGCTATGTTTGGCTGGGTGAAGTGGTTTACCCTGTGGGGTGCAGATTTAAATATGGCCTACTTAAATATGGGCCTGTTTTGTCTTCTCTCTCACCCAGTCTGATCTTTCCACTTTCTGCTTGGTACTCAAGACTACTCAGTTCACTTGCTTCAACAAATCCAGCCTACAGGATGCCGGGAAGGTCAAGTCTGGTAGATCATAGCTGCTTCTGAACTTTCTCTCCATTCCTCTGCTGCTCAGTCTGATTCCTCAACTTTGTCATTGATGTTCAGGGCTGTTAGATTGTTACATATAGCTGATTTACTAGCTGTTTTGGTTCTTTGTTTTAAGAGAGACTGTAGGAAGTATCTGCCTACTCTGTCATCATGGCCCCACCTTTCTGGCTTTCTTTATCCTCTTTTAAAAGTATGCTTCCACTGAAAAGTACACCAGTATAAATTCAATGCATTTATTCAGCATTACAAAAAACTTAGGCATGATATTCAAATTAGAAAACAGATACATGGATTGCAAATCATAAACCAAATCCTTCCTTGAATGATCCTTCAGCAATAATCAGTGGATTCCATAAACTATTTCCAAAGAGTGAGCAAAGTGTGACCCTATTATTTTCATGCAACGAACATATCTAGGGATGATGATTAATAGGGACAAAAGTGTGGATGTGGGATGTGGATTATTTTAATATTTCAGTGGCTAAAAATAGTATTGGGGAAGAGAAGCCACTGGGAGTTTTTCCTTTCCAAACTGACCTGTTATTGCCAGGATGTACTACCAAGAGTTAGAGTCAGGTCCTTTCTCAGAATGACTGTACATTTCAAAAGATTCTGAACCCAACACAGGTCTTAGTTTTCTCAAAGTTGCCTCCAACCTATTGCTGTTCTTAGGAGCTGTACAGTCAACTCCAATACATAGTAACCCTGTACATAACAGAAGGAACACTCCCCAGTTCTGCAGCATGCCACAACCATTTTTATGCTTTAGCCCAGTGTTCTAGTGACTAGGTCAATTCATCCTGTTGATGGTCTTCCTCTGTTTTTGCTGACCATCTAATTTAACAAACATAATGTCCTTCTCCAGGGATTGATCCCTCCTGATAACATGTCCTACGTATATAAGATGCAGTTCTGTAATTCTTGCTTCCAAGGAGCGCTCTTGTTGTACTTCAAGGGCAGAATGGTTTGCTCTTTTTTCATCCTATGATATAAAACAATCTTCTCCAATACCACAGTTCAAAGTTGTCAATTCTTATTCTGTCTTCCTTTTTCATTGTCCGATCATATGCTACCTCCCAAAATGGCTGAATATTGGCTAACGTTTTCTGGTGTAATGACTCTGGGTATTCCTTCCATCTTCTTTTGATGTTTCCTGGGTGAATATTTTTCATGTAGAACACTTCACTATTGTAAATTGAATCTTAAATCTTTTCTTCAGTTCTTTCCATTTGGCAAATGCAGAGTGTGTTCTTCCCTTTTGGTTTTCTGTCTCCAGC
The DNA here is from genome assembly GCA_028571685.1 of Heterohyrax brucei. NCBI lineage: Eukaryota > Metazoa > Chordata > Mammalia > Hyracoidea > Procaviidae > Heterohyrax > Heterohyrax brucei. The sequence goes on along the minus strand of CM053146.1, from coordinate 136,062,418 downwards.
TCTCTGCAAATGTAATTATAATACTTCATCTTCTTGAGACGCCCTTTGAAATCTTCTGTTCAATTCCTTTACTTCATTATTTCTTCCTTTTTCTTTAGCTATTTGATGTGCAAGAGCAAGTTTAAGTCTCTTCTGACATCTGATTTGTTTCTTTGTTTCTTCCTTGTATTTTTAAGGACCTCTTGCTTTTTTCCTGTGTGATGTCTTTGATGTCATTCCATAACCTAGGAACGTTTAATTCAAAGCAAAGCATACTTAGAAAATCTATTCTCTCTTTCTTGGAAATAAGATTTTATACAAGGACCTTAATGTTTGATTTTACTAATATTTCCTTTGCTTGGCAGTCCTCATATTTTACTTTAGTGAATATTTGTTATGAATTGAATTGTGTTCCCCACAATTTATATAGAAGTCTTAACATCTGGTACCAATGAACTGACCATTGTTGGAAACTGAGTCAAAGAAGATGGTGGCAGTTAAGAAACTATGAGGCTGTACTAGAGTGGGAGAGTCATAATTCAATATAAGTTGTGTTCAACAAAAGAAGAAAATAGATGCAGAGGGATAGAGGGAAAAATGGTCATGTAATGATGGAGGTATGATACATCTACAACCAAGGAATGCATAGTGCTACTAGAAGTTGAGAGAGATGAGAAAAGATCTGTCCCAGAACATTTAGAGAGAGCACAACCCTACTGACACCGTGAACTAGGACTATCACCTACAGAACTGTAAGACACTAAGTTATTGTTTTTTTTAAAGGCATCCTCTTTGTGGCACTATGTTACGGAAGCACTAAGAATCTACTACAGCACTCCACGATGTCGATACATTAGCTGCATGAGTCTTAGAGCTAGTAGTACCTACCTCATGGTGTATCCTGTTACGAATCAGGTAGATAACATGAGGCAGAAACTGGAGGAGGAGCATGGACAAGTATCTTGACCAAACCAAAGGAGCCTCTCCATATACAGTGAATAAAACAGAAACTCACTTAAACAGGAGTCAGGTAGAGTCTGTTTTGTAGGTACGATTTTAGCAGTAGTAATATACCCATAGTGTGTCAAAAGAGGTAGATGAAATTATATAAGATCACATTAAAAAAAAAAAAAAAAGGAGTGGGGAACTGTAGTCAGAGAAAGAAGAAGGTGGAACTGCTCTGAGCAACCAGTAATGATTTCATGAGACAGGTGGCTTCTAAAATGCATTTACTGTATTTTGATGGTAACAGGCATAGGTGCTTTCCTGAAGACTAGAGTAACATAAGGGAGAATGGACAGGTGTGTTACAGAACAGCAAATTATAGAAAGTAGCTAGAATACTAACTACAAACCTCAGAAGACTTTGACTTCTTTAAGTGTCACACCAAACATTTTTTGAAGTTATTAGTTTGTTGGTGAAAAAGAACTGTTTTTTGTTTTGTTTTTGTTGTTGTTGCTTTATAGGAAGGAAAGCAATGAAATAAGAACTGTGCTTTAGGAAGTTTAATATAGAGCTTTGTTGTGGAATGAGAGGCTGAGGGGGGATACAGGAGGCTAGATGACTGATGAGAGGCCTATTAAAGTTTGAATAAGAATGGGGGAAAATGACAATGAAGGATGGCATAGCCAAAAGTGTCTGTCTTTACCAAAGTTTCCCCATCACATAGCACAGGGCCTGGCACTAAACTGGATTCAGTGTAGCACTTTGGAAACAAGAGATAAAGAGACTGTGGGAAGGAGGGAAAGAAAGAAAGGATTGAAAATACCAGAGACAATGTATGTCAGGACCTTGAGAACTTATGTGAATATCTCAATTCATAATTCAAAGGGGAAAACATTGAAAATAAAGAAACATATGTCATTGTGTAAATATTATAACAAAAAAAGGACTTAGAAAAATGTAATCATATATCTTTCACATAGAGAAGTGAGGGTGATATAAAAAATAAAGAATGGTTTAAATTTAGAAAATTACATGTCAATATTAAGATATCCAAAAAAGGAACTGACAACATCACACATCAAAATAAAAAAAGAAAAGTGTGAAGTTTCAGCAAATACAAAACCACCAATGACTAAAAAAGATGAAAAGAAATCACATAAGGAAAAATGATTTGGCACAGAAAAGTCGAATAAAAGAATTATTCACAATTCACAAAAAGGATATCAAAATGACAGCACTAAACTCATATGTATCTTTAACTATGCTGAATGTAAATTGATTAGATGCAAGAAAGAGAATGGCAGATTGTGTTTAAAAATACAATCCATCAATATCCTGCCTACAGGAGACATACCTTAGACTTAAAGCTAAGAATAAACTAAAACTCAAAGGATGCAAAAAACTACATTTCAAGCAAACAAAATTCAAAAAAAGAGCAGAAATGACAACATTAATTTCTGATAACATAAACTTAAAGTCTAATGAAATCCACCGTACTGGATAAAGAAGGATGCTATATAATGATTAAAGGGTCAATGCTTCAGGGTGATATAACAATACTAAATAATTAAGCACCCAATGATAAGGCTTCAAAATATATTAAACAAACTCTAAGTGCATTGAAAACAGAAATAGACACCTCCACAATAAAAGTAGGAGGCTCTAACACACCACTTTCAGTGAAGAATAGAACTTCCAGAAAAATGTTCAATAAAGACACAGAAGATCAAAATACCACAATCTAACTGATGTCATAGACATCTACAGAATATTCCACCCAAGCAGCCAAGTATATATATATTTTTTATAATGCATATGGAACATTCTCCAAAATATACCACATACTAGGCCACAAAACAAGTCTTACCAAAAATTAAAGAATTGAAATATTGCAAAGTTGGTTAAACTCATTGTAGAGTTTAAATCCATAAAAGTAGAAATCAATAGCAGAAAAAGGGATGAAAAAGAATCTAACACATGGAAACTGAGCAACACCTTGCTTAAAAACTACTGGATTCTAGAAGAAATCAGGACGGAATTGAGAAATTCAGAGACTCAAATAAGAATGTAAACATCTCCTACCAGAATCTTTGGGACAAAGGAACAGCATGGCACAGAGGTGGATTTATCTCAACAAATGAACACATCTAAAAATAAGAAAGGGCACAAGTTAAAAGCATTAACTCTACAATAGGAACAAACAGAAAGAGAGCAGCAAAGGAGTCCTCTGGTACCAGAAGGAAGTGAATAATAAAAATTAGACCAGAAGTAAAAAAGTTAGAATGTAGAAAAACAACTGGAACAGTTACTAAAACAAAAGCTGGTTTTGAAAAGATGAACAAAATCAGTGTTGGTCCAACTGAGAAAAAAGAACAGAAGAGGAAGTAAATAATCCAAATAAATGAACTGGGCAATATCACAACAGACCCCACTGAAATAATAATAAAAAAATTGTAATAGAATAGAATATAAAATTGTATCCTAACAGAACGGTATGTAAAATTGAACCTAAAGGAAACAGACAAATTTCTAAAAATACACTATCTACATACACTAGCACAAACAGAGGTAGAACAACTAAATAAATCCATAACAGAAGAAGAGATTAAAAAGGTAATTTAGAAAATCCCGACAAAATAAGACTCTGGCAGTGACAGCTCCACTGGAGAATTCAACCCAACTTTCAGAGAACAGTTACCACCACTGTTACCAAAGATATTTCAAAGCATTGAAAGGATAAAATATTGCCAAAATTAGTTCTATGAAGCTAGAGAACCATGATGCCAAAATCCAAGAAAAGATACCACAGAAATGGAAAATTACAGCACAATATTGCCTAGGAACTTAGATGCAAAAAACCTTTTAACAAAACTCTAGCCAATAGAATTCAACAGCACATTAAAAAAATAATTCACCAAGACCAAGTGGAATTCATACCAGTGATGCGTGGATGCTCAACATCAGAAAAACAATAAACGTCACCAAGTACATACACAAAATGTAAGATAAGAACCATTTGACTTTATCAAGTGATACAGAAAAGGGATTTGGCAAAGCCCAACAACCATGCATGTTAAAAAATCAGCGCAAAATAGGAAGAGAGGGAAATTTCTCAATATAAAAAGGGTATTTATACAAAGCTAACAGCTAACACCATCCTAAATGAGAGAGTATAGAAGCAACTCCCGTGAGAATGAGAATCAGACGAGGCTGACTTTTGTCATCCCCTTCATTCAACATTTGACTAGGAGCTGTAGCCAGAACAATCAGAAATAAGAAAAAGAAATAAAGAGCATCCTAACTGGTTTGGAAGAAGTAAAATATCTCTAACTGCAGATAATGTGATCTCATGTACTGAAAATCCTAGAGTTCAGACACACACACACAGGCAGGCACAAAAAAAACCATACTGAAACTAATAGAAAACGTCAGCAAATTATCAGGATCAAGACAAATATACAAAAACAACTTGGTTTCTTTCCAATGAAAAAGAGAACATCAAAGAGGAAATCACTGAAGTAACATCGTTTGCAATAGACCCTGAAAGTGTAACGTAATTATGAATAAACATAACCAGAGACATAAAAAATCTACACAAAGGTAGTTAGAAGACACTACTGCTAGAAACCAAAAGAGACTTGATAAGGGGAGAAACTTACGTTAGCCAGGGGTAGGAAGACTCAACATGGTGAAAATGTCTATTATACTAAAGCAATCTGTGGACATGATGGAATCCCAATACAAACTCAAATAGCAATTTTTAAAGAGATAGAAAAAAACAATCACCAACTACATATGGAAAGGGAAGAAACTCTGGATAAGTAAAGCATTACTGAAGAAGAAAACAAAGTAGTAGGAATCAAACTATCTACCTGTAGAACCTACGACACTGCCATAGTTATCAAAACATCCTGTCAGTGGTAGATCATCAGATACACAGAACAATGAAACAGAATTGGGAATTCACGTGTAAAAATACCCACCTATGAGCAACTGACAAACTGCTTTACTAGGCACTGGCTTCAGTTCTTCTCAAGGGGACTACTTTGAAGGTGATCATATCGATATTCAGCAGTGAGGTATGACCACTGTTTCTAGGGTGAGTTCACAAACTTAACTGGCAAACCTCGTACGTTTCTTTTTTTTATTTTTTATTTAACATGACTGAGGGAAAATGTACATTTCCATATAAATTTACATGCCCACCTATATGCAGCTTCCACTGCTCTCCCTGTCCGGTAACAGCACACTATTCCTCTCTGCTCCCTGCATGTTTCATCCCAACAGCCTCCTTTCCCCTCCTCTCCACCCACTCCCCTCCCTCCAGCCAGAGGTCAGCAGGATGATATCCTATAGACGTATAGAACCATAAAGTGCATCCAATATAAGGTCACTCTGCATCGCCAAGTCCAACCCATTCCTGTCCAAAGAGTGGACCTTCGTTATAATTTATGGGTAAGGGCAGCAGTCATACGTTTCTTGAAAGGAGAGTATTTATTTTTAGCGTAGGAGAATCTCATAGTTCAGAATCTCACAGGCATGTACTTATTATCTCTGTGGTCTTATTTCCATAGGGCCCATGCTTCATATCCATGTACATATATATGGATTTCACGTTTTTAGTAGAGTACTATAATGTTTGAAATTTTTTCAGGTAGTTTTTTACTAGGTCTAAGGCTTCCTGTTGTTTTTTCCCCATTTAAACTCTTCAGTTTTTCTAGTTATCTTACATACAAATTTTAATAACACCGTGAGGAAAAGTATATGTGGTTTCCAATATTTAAATAGTCTTATCACTCTATAGGCTTTCTGTTTGTTTTCAGGAATCTACGTAGTCTCTCTTCTCCAGTACTGAATTAGGAATCTTTCTTCCCTGTGAGGACTATTGAATATCTAAAAACTGCCTCTGTGGATGGTCCAGTAGTCTTTTCCTCATTAGCTATTCTTAAATATTGTACTACTTTGTGTTTTTTGGTCCTTAATTGTTTCTCACTGTTGTTAGTCATTATTATATCATCTATATAAGAGATGACCAAGTTTTTTAAATCTGCTCTCCCTAGATGTTCAGAAAGGACTGGATGTGCTATTACTGGGCTGTTTAAATATCCTTGTGGTGATCTTTGGAACCTGTATTGTCCTCCTTTCCGGGTAAAAGTAGTTGTATCTCTGGAGTTTGGGTGTAGGAGTAGGGCAAGAAACATATCACTTGTGTCTATAGCGACGTAATACTTTAAGTGGGAATTTTTTAGCTTATGTATCACCTTTTCTGCATCTGGCAGGGCCACAGGTAGATTTTTGCTCTTACTATTTATGTTCCTATAATCTATAGTCATTCTGTAAGATCCATCTGACTTTCTTACTGATCAAATTGGGCTATAATATGTGTTATTCCCAGTGGGTACTATAATCCATTTCCTAATAACTCATTTTTAAGTTATTTATTTATTTATTACAGTAAATGAATAAAATTTCTAACATCTATCAACTGTCTCATCAATGATAAACTCTCACTCTTCCCCACCCTTGTATCCATCAAAGTTACATTCTTCTGTAGATAATTCTATTTTTAGCTCTTTATGACAGGGGCCTTATACAATATTTGTCCTTTTCAAACTGACTAATTTCACTCAGAATAATATCTTCCAATTGAAACCATGTTATGAGATGTTTTCTAAAATCTACATTATTTTTTTATCATAGCATAGTGTTCCACTGAGTATATGTACCACAGTTTGTTTATCGGTTTATCTGCTGATTGGTATCTGGGTTGATTCCATCTTTTAGCAATTGTGGACTGTACTGCAATAAACATTTGTGTACATGTATCTGTTCATGTGACCGCCTTTGTTTCTGATGGATAAATTCCAAGCAGTGGAATTACTGGATCAAATGGTATATCTATTTCCAGTTTTTTTAAGGAAAAGCCAGATGGCTTTCCAAAGAGTTTGTAACAATTTGCAATCAAATTCCAAGCAGTAGAATTAATGGAGCAGATGGTATGTCTATTTCCAGCTTTTTAAAGAAGAGCCAGATTGCTTTCCAAAGAGGTTGTAACAATTTGCAATCCCACCCACAGTGTAGGAGACTTCCAATTTTTCCACAGCCTCTCCAGCATTTGTTGTTTTGCGCTTTTTGCATTATGGCCAAATTTGTTGGGGTGAACTGATATTTCATTGTAGTTTTGATTTGGATTTCTCTGATAGGTAATGATCATGAGCATATTCTCATGTGTTTTCAGCTGCTTGAATGTCCTCTCCAGTGAAGTGTCTGCCCATCTCGTTTCCCCATCCCTTAATTAGGTTACTTATCTTTTTCTTGTTGATATTTTGCAGAACCTTGTAGATAATGGAGATCAGACAATGGTCCGACATGTAGTTGCCAAATATTTTTTCCAGTCTGTAGGTGGTATTTTAACTCTTTTATCCCTATACTTTGTTGAATTCCTCTATCAATTCCAGTAGTTTATTTATGGATTCCTTAGCATTGTCTGTACATACAATGATATCATCTGTTAATAGGGACATCTTTACTTCTTCACTACCAATACAAATGCCCTTTATATCTTTGTCTTGTCTGATTACTCTAGCACAATGTTGAATAGAAGTGGCGAGAGTGGACAAACTTGTCTAGTTCCTGTTCTCAAGGTCTCAAGAACTTTTTCAGTCTTTCACCATTCAGGAAGATGAAGACAGTTGGCTTTGCATAAATGCTAGTGATTGCTTTGAGGAATTTCCCCTCTATTCCTATTTGTCTGAGAGTTTTTAGCATGAATGGGTGTTGGACTTTTTTCAGATGCCTTTTCTGCATCAATTGATAAAATCAAGTGATTTTTATCTTTTGTGCTATTTAAGTGGTTGATAACATTAATTGTTTTTCTGATGTTGAACCAGCCTTGCCTCGCTGGAATGAAACCAACTTGAACATGATGAATTTTTTTTTGTATGTGGTTGGAGTCTATTGGCTAGGATTTTGTTGAAGATTTTTGCATCTAGGTTCATTTTTTCTCTTAAAAGATGGCAGACTATACACATATCTCCTCATTTACCTCTGAGAACTAAGGCCAGGAATGATATTTGTATGGAGTACTGGACATTTGGGGAGCCCTGGGGTCTGGCATATTTGACTAGGCACCTGTATCAGACTAATCTTCCCCTCTCAAAGACAAGCCAGTAGCTGTCTGAGCTCCATTTCTGCTGTTTCACTGTAGCTTCTGTGAAGGCTGGTAATGTACTATCATTATCAGCTGGAAGACAGAGTCTGCTGCTCCTAATGCCTGTTTTCAGCAGCACTTTGGACAGCTCCTAGTTTGAGACACCTCCACTTTTCAGCACCTGGGACAGTTCTCTGTGTAGAAGTAAAGTTTACTTTTAGGGTTGAGAGCATATGTATTTCTCTGAAGATCTGTCTGTTGAGAGGCCTGGCAGCCTTTCCCCCTGCTCTTCTCTGACTACATTGTGAGGTTGGTTGACAGCCTCTAGTATATCCAGAAACTTTGCCATCCAATAGGTGGAGAATTCCACCCCAGAGAGTTCACCTGTGGCAAATCACTAGAGTATATGGAGATGGCTGGTGACTAACTTCTGTCTTAGAAGTACACCGCAGCTCCTGTTCAGGTAATACCAGAGAAATCAAACAATATCTAGATGGCACACAGACAGCAGACCATAGTTAATCAAGAAGCTGTCCACCTTGACTCCAGAAAACTCCCAAAATAAAGATTCAAAAAACTTCCCTGATAAAGAACACTTTCTGAAACTATCAGAGGTTGAGTATGAAATAATTATACATAGAACCCTCCTAGAGAGTAAACAAAAAGCAGCAGAACAAAAGGAAAAATTAAGCAAGTTCTTTGAACTGATGGAACTACAAAGATCTGAAGTATACAAAATCAATAACAAAATTACAGCATTATAAATTCAATCCAAAGCCAAAAGCGTAGAACTGAGAAGATGAATTTAGACTTAGTGACCTTGAGGATAGAGCAATTGACTCCAGCATTTATGAGGAGAAATAAGAGAAAAGAAATAAGGAAAATGAAGAAGCATTAGGAAACATGTGGGACTCTATTTAGCAGAATAATTTATGTTTAATTAAGTTCCTGAACAAGGGGGAATAGATGACAATGCAGAGAGCATTGCTGTAGAGATGCTAACAAAAAACTTTCCTGAGATTATGAACCAGCCAACAGAGAACATAGATATCCAAGATGTGTATTGAATACCATAAAAAGTAGACCCTAAAAGAAAGAAACCAAGACATGTTAAAATCAAGCTTAATAAAATGAAAAAAAACAGGTACTTTTAAAGGCAGCAAGGCTCAAAGCAAAGCTAACATTCAGAGGGAAACCCTGTAGGCTTTCATCTGACTTCTCTGGAGAAATGGTGTTGGCTATAAAACAGTGGAATGACACATTCAAAGCCCTGAAGTAGAAAAACTTCCCACCAAGAATTACATAACCTGCAAAATTATCTATCAAATATGACAGTGAAATTAAGACATTTGCAGATCAAGAGAAGCTTAGAGACTTTGGAAAACTAAACCAAGACTTACATGAAATGCTGAAAGAAGCTCTTTGCTTAGAAAAATAAAATCATTAAATGTACATTTAATGATTTAAGGTGGCAATGCAGGGCACAGCATCCAGAATCCTATTCAGTTAGGGAAGTCACAAAACTCAATCAAAGCTACAATATTAAAAGAAGGGAATCAGTGATTATATCTTGAAAACTATGGCATCATCACACTAAAAAGAGGAATACGCTGTAGTAGTTATAGTTCTTTCAGATGGAGAGGAAGTGAAAAAATTATGCAAAAGTTAAAATTGCGGTTAATCTTAGTACATTAAGGGGAATCAGGTGTAGCTTTAAAGTAAAATAATGAAACATATCAAAACAGGAAACACAATACATGAATCTCAACAAACACAAAACTAACGCTGAAAAGTCAACCCATAAAGAATAACCCCAAACAGAATATTAAGAGCAACAGAGAAAACATCAGCACAAAAATAATTACATCAAAATGATGACAATAAACACATACCTATCAATAATTATGCTCAATGTAAAGTTTGAACATAAGTTTGAATTTCTACCTATGATTTTTCTGCTACTGATCTCAACTGTTACAGCTTTATGGTCTGAGAAGATACTTTGCAGGAAGTCAATGGTTTGGATTTTGTGGAGAATTATTCTATGACCTAACACATAGTCTATTCTGGAGAATGTTCCATGTGCACTGGAGTAGAAGGTGTATTTACTTGTTGATGGGTGAAAAGATCTGTATATGTCAATAAGGCCAGGTTAGATGGTTGTTGCAATAAGATCTTTTGTGTCTTTACTGAGCTTTAATGATCTGAATGCTCCAGTAAAGAGACAGCAAGTGATAACAGGATCAGAAGATACGACCTGTCTATACGTTGCTTACAAGAAACACACCTTACACTCAAAGATATGAACAAACTGAATATGAAAGGATGGAATAATACATAGCAAGCTAACAACATACAAAGAAGAGCAGGTATAGCAATACTTATCTCGGATAACATTGATTTTAATGTAAAATTCATTATCATGGACAAGAATGGTCACTACTTACTGCTGAAAGGTTTAATACTCAAGCAGGACTTAAAAATATTAAATATTTATGCAACCAATATCAGAGCATCTAAGTACATTGAACAAACACTGAGAACAATGAAAAATGAGATAGATTATTCTATAATAATAGTTGGAGACTTCAACTCTCACCTTTCAGTAATGGCTAGATCATACAGAAAAAAGCTCAGTAAAGATACAGAAAAAAAAGCTCAGTAAAGACACAAAAGATCTTTTTGCAACAACCATCTAACCTGACCTATTGACATATACAGATCTTTTCACCTATCAACAAGTAAATACACCTTCTACTCCAGTGTACATGGAACATTCTCCAGAATAGACTACGTGTTAGATCATAAAATAATTCTCCACAAAATCCGAACCATTGACTTCCTGCAAAGTATCTTCTCAGACCATAAAGCTGTAATAGTTGAGATCCGTAGCAGAAAAATCATAGGTAGAAATTCAAACTTATGGAAACTGAACAATACTTTGATCAAAAAGCCTTGGGTTATAGAAGAAATCAAGGACAAAGTAAAGAAATTTATGGAATCAAATGAGAATGAAAACACATCCTACAAGAATCTATGGCATACAGCAAAAGTGGTGCTCAGAGGTCAATTTATCTCTATGATAGCACACATCCAGAAGGAAGAAAGGGGTCATATGAAAGAATTAACTCGACAGCCTAAACAAGTAGAAAGAAAGCAACAGAGGCACCCCTCAGGCACCAGAAGAAAATGGATAACAAAGGTTATAGCAGAACTAAATGAGTTAGAAAATAGAAGAACAATTGAAAAAATTAACAAAACCCAAAATGGGTTGTTTGAAAAGATCAACAAAATTGATAAAACATTGGCTAAACTTACAAAAGAAAAACAGCAGAAGATACAAATAACCCAATTAAGAAATGAGATGGGAGATGTTACAACAGACCCAGCTGAAATCAAGAATATCATAACAGAATACTATGAAAGGCTGTACTCTAGCAGATTTGAAAGCCTAGAGGAAATGGACAAATTTCTAGATTCATATCAGCCACCAAGATTATCAAAAGGAGAAGCAGATCAACTTAATATATCTATCACTAAGGAAGAGATTGAAAACATCATCAAAAAACTGTCAACCAAAAAAAGTCCTGGATCAGAAGGCTTCACCACAGAATTCTACCAAACTTTTAGAGAAGAGTTAACTCTGATTGTGCTAAGGCTATTTCACACTATGAAAAGAGATGGAATACTCTCAAACTCTTTCTAATAACTACTTATCTTTTTCTGAATCTCCTATGTCCTCCATTATTATTTATTTATTATTATTTAGTAAATGAAGCTCTGACAACCTAGAGGAAATGGACAAATTTCTAGGTTCATATCACCCACCAAGATTATCACAAGGAGAAGCAGATCAACTTAATGTATCTATCACAAAGGAATAGATTGAAAAAGTCATCAAAAAACTGCCAGCCCTAAAAAGTCCTGACTCAGATCGCTTCACCAGAGAATTTTGGCTTTTGGCTTAGTAAATGAAGCTCTTTCTACGACTGGTGGTTGTATTCATTTGATGCTCACCTGGGATGTTGTTGTTGTTATTGTTGTTGTTAGGAGCCATAGAGTCAGTTTCAACTCTTGGTGACCCAATGAACAAGAGAACAAAACACTGCCTGTACTATTGTGCCATATCTACAACTGGTTTTATGCTAGGCCCATTGTTGCAGCCACTGTGGCAATCCATCTCGTCTAGAGTCTTCCTCTTATTCGCTGACCCTCCACTCTATCAGGAATGATGTCCTCTCCAGGGATTGGTCCTTCCTGACAACACATCCAAATTATGTAAGATGCAGTCTTGCCGTCTTTGCTTCCAAGAAGCACTCTGGTTGTACTTTTTCTAGAACAGATCTGTTTGTTATTTTTGCAGTCCATGGTATATTTGACATTGTTCTCCAACACCGCAATTAAAAGTCATCAATTCTTCTTCTGTCTTCATTGTTCATTGTCCAGCTTTAAAATGCATATGATGTGATTGAAAATACCATGGCTTGGGCCAAGCACACCTTAGTCTTGAAAGCGGCATCTTTACTTTTCAATACTTTAAAGAGGTCCTTGGCAGCAGATTTTCCCAACACAATGCATCTTTTGATTTTTTGACTGCTGCTTCCATGACCGTTGATTGTGGACCCAAATAAAATGAAATCCTTCACAGCTTCAGTCCTTTCTATATTTATGATAATTGCTTACTGGTCCAATTGTGAGGATTTTTGTTTTCTTGATGTTGAGTTACAATCCATACTGAAAGTTGTGATCCTTAACCTTCATCAGTAACTCTTTCAAACCTTCTTCACTTCCGGCAAGTACAGTGGTGTCATCCTGGGTAACGTCACCTAGGCTAGGTTATTATATTTTACTTTTTTATTCTCTTAAGGGGCAGCCATTTGTCAAATATCTTAGATATTAGGTCCATTCCAATTAGGTTTTCTAATCTTGGGTTGGCATAAAATGTATGTCTAATGAAAGTCTATAATATACATACATTAAATATTCAATTGGACAAGCATGTACTGTGTTATTACCTACTCTGCTAATTTTTATACTATCTTCCTTTCCTTCTATAGGGAAGGATACTGTAGACATTTGAGAACCCATATCTAACAGGAATGTTTTTTCTTCATTGAGAGATTTTATTTTTAACTCCAGTTGTATATACGGTCTATTATCACTTGGAAATGCCTTTAATTTTGCCCCAGCCTTCCAGGTCTCTGCAAGTTTTTGTAAAAATTGTGGTGTCTCTCTGTTCAGGTGTTTGCCTATTGTCATTTCTCCTGCTATCTGGCTTTCCTGCCTCAAACCTGTTGTTATCTCTCTCTCTGTTTCTATTCTATCTCTCATTCCAAGGTCTGTTACTAGTTCCTCCTCTAGTTTCACATCCTCTCTTACTTCAAAGCATATTCCACCTATCATTCCAGTCTGCAGATCTCCTTACTATATTCCATAGTTTTTCCTCTCTATCTCCCTGTGCTCGAGCCTGGTTTATGGGTGAGATGATATTTCCAAAGCCTGACCTAAACTCCTGGGGGGTTGTTCTCCTCTTAGGTGTTTGAGGCAGACTAGTAAATACTAAGTAATCATCTTTTTGATATTATTTGGGAGATGGATTTTCTGTTTTTGCCTGGAATGTAATTTGGTGCTTTTCCTGCAGCTCCTGTCATAACCTTATTGTGTCTGACATTTCCTGTATTGTCTGTCTCCAGACACAGTGGTAGCATAGGACATTCATTACCCCTCTAGTGCTCCCATTAAGAAACCTTACTTAAGGTGGTTACCTGCTGCCACAGCAAATGGTGTAGGGTATTGCTTTTCTGCATCATACACTAAAGCTAAAAGTGCTAACTTTCTAAGAATCCATTGTGCCTCCTTTAAAGTCCCTCCATTTTAATTGATCCCCAAATCTGGTGGGGTCCAGGGATGGATAAGCCATCCTTTAAGTGGCTGCTATCCAGTCCCACAATGTTAGCACTAATTTAGGACAAACTTGAGAGTACTTCATTAGATGTTGGTTTGGTAAACTATCTTCGGTAAACTATCTTCAGCTAATCCACTTAACTGCAGCATTTCTATGCCTGCTGAATTTATAGTGCTAGCACCTTTATCTCGCCTGTCCTTCTCTGTTGCATTTTCAGCCTTGAATATTCTACAGTCTCATCTGTCTCTTTTTCATTTATTTTATTGTCTTTTACTTCCTTTCTTACTATAGAAGGGGTAGCGGATGGAATCCCAGTGTCGCATGGATTGCATTCATCTGAGGGAGTTCCTAGTCTGAGAAATACTCCTCACTCACTGTGGAAACTGCAAGGTTCACCTTCCTAATGGCCACATCTTTTACAAAAGGATTTTTGGAAGAGTATTTATGTACTATCTCCTGGCTAATTCCTTACCTTTCTATCTTTATCCAGCTAGGGTATTGTTTTAAGCAGTAAAGAAGACAGTTAATTCTTTTTTATTAGCTCTTTTTCTAGAAGGGCTTCTACAATTTTGGGTATTTTAAAAAAATCCATCCTCGACATCACTGGACTTAGGCTAGGGCTTCCTCACACTCATATCATCCTCTGTTTGAAATGGTATATCTTATCTCACAATTTCTTCTGTGGGCCTCCATGGATCTTCTGTCGGGAGATTCTTCTTCTTAAGCAAGTTTTTTATTTTCTTTATAAACGCCATTGTACTAACTTAATTACTATTTGATACATAAAACATGTAAGCTTAAAACAGGCCTGTCACGTAACTATCAATCAACTCAAATTCCCACCTTCAACCACCAGGTAGTAATATTCTCTGCACCAAGTGCTCTAATAAGTGTTAATATTATCTAACTATCTTGTGGCTTGGAAAACCTGATGGCTAGTGGTTAAGTGCTCTGGTGACTAACCTAAATGTTGGCAGTTCAAAACCACCAGGAGCTCCTTGGAAACTCTATGGCGCAGTTCTACTCTGTTCTATAGGGTCACCATGCATTGGAATAGACTCGATGGCACCGGGGTTGGTTTTTGGTGGGTTTTTTTGGTATATTGTATCTTAGTAGTTAAGTACTACCTCTTACTAACCAAAAGGTCAGCAGTTCAAATCCTCTAGATGCTACTTGGAAACTCTATGGTGCAGTTCTACTCTGGTGTCTAGGGCCGCTATGAGTCAGAATCCACTCTATGGCAGTGGCTTTTTTGACTTGTTTCTTTTTTCTTTTTAAACCTGGTGGAAACCTTGGTAGCAAGTGACTGCTAATCGAAAGCTTGGCAATTCAAATCCACTAAGTGCTTACTGGAAACTATGAGGCCTTTCTATCCTGTCCTACAGGGTCTCTGTGAGTCAGAACTGACTCAAGGGAAATGGATTTGTTTTGTTTGTTTGTCTTTTGGTTTATACTTTGTGGAAAACCTGGTTGCATAGTGGTTAAATGCCATATCTGCTAGCCAAAAGGTTGGCAGTTCAAATGCACCAGGCACTCCTTGGAAACTCTATGGGGCAGATCTACTCTGACCTCTAGGGTCGCTATGAGTCGGACCTGACTAGACTGCAGTGGGTTTAATTTTAATAAATTTGACCAATTTAATAAATCTAATGTGGATAAATTTAATAAATCTAAATTTAGACAAGTCCAAACCAAACAAATTTAAATTGACCCTGCTCACTGTGCCAATTTCTTGTCACAATCAAAGAAGAAGGATCCAAACAGACAAGAATTTCAATTCTCAGTGCCCAAAGGCACAAACCTTTCTTCTATTTTATTTCTTTTCATATGTAAATTGTGGGTAGACCTTGCTTAGAGGTCCCTTAGGGGCTGCTACAAGGTAGCATTTTTAATCTACTTTAATTTCAATTATTGAAAAACCCTTGCATACTTTACAATACCTTATCTAAATTAGCCTATGTGAGAATCCTTGAAAAAACAACAATAATTCAGCCAAAGGGGCTGTTAGAGTTTAATTCATTCATTCATTTTGGGCATGTTTATATATGACAAGTCATCACTACCAGCTCCTAAGTTAAAAGTGGTGCCGATGGCTGGGTCCAAATCTCAGAGAGCGAAGTCATCATCAGTGGAACGGCAGCGGTGGGTGGTGTCATCAGGTAGTGGCTGGGGACAGCAACTGGCTGGTCTGGAGGAGCGGCTATTAAGGGTCAGCCAGTGAGCTGCTGAAGTAAGTGGGCCTCGGCTCTGAAAAGCGGAGCTGTAAACCTTATGATTCTCCCTGAAACGTGGCACCAGAGAAGGGTACAAAGTCTTACTAGCTAGGTACCTCCCAAGCACGTGTAAGCGGCAAGGCTAAATTTCACAGTGAGGGTTCTGCTCCAAAAATAAGACTGCGAGCCTTGGGGCTTCAGCTGAACACAGTCCCAAAGGAGTTACCCAGCTTCCAGGCAGGCTTACCCAGAGTGCATGTAGTAGCAAGGTCAAAGTTCACAGCTTTGGCTCTGCTCTGGAAAAACACTGCTGCAGACCTTAAGGCTATGGGCAACATGGCCTTGAGGAAATTGTCCAATGACAAGCCAAAGTGTGGCTTATTCCAGACACGTATAACGGCAAGGCCAGGAGTCACAGCAAGGGCTTTGCTCAGAAAAGCAGGGTTCTGCTCCAAACACATGGCTGTAAACTTGTCAGTCTTTTACTAAACACAGCACAAAAAAGGACCCCAAAGTGTGGTGGGCAGGTGTCTCCCAAGCACATCTAAGGGTGAAGACCAATGTCACAGGAGGACCTCTGCTCAGAAAAGCAGAGCCAAAGTGGGTCTGTGCCACTGCATTTTACACCTTTGGTGGTTTCTCCCTTATCTCAATGAGGACAGATGTTTTTCTCATAAGATGAAGATGTGGTCTCAGCACTTCTCAGCCAGGCTGAGCAGTCTGCCTTCTTTTTGAGCAGGTTGTCATCTTCCTCCAGCTTTTCACATCTTCTTCTGGGCTTAATTATAATTAGCAAGATAGACTCCATTTTAATACATCCTCATTGCATTGCATAATGCCTAGCCAGCCTCTGAATTTTGGAGGCCATGTATTTCTCATTTGGGTATACTAATGTGGCCTGTTGAACAGGTGATTCAAAAATCTGCTACTTGAGTGAAAACCAGAACAAGGGTTTGCAGCAGGCCCAAGTAACTCTGCCACTGGGCCACATAATCTAGCTGATCCAGTGGTGCTTGAAGTATCAGTGGCAGATAAACAAGTATTTGCCACAAACCTGCTGTTTACTCCCAGAGCAGATCGTTAGGATTGGGGAGCAAAGACCTCCCATCCTCTACAGATAACTTCTCCCCTAGCCAGAATGCATGGCTCCAGGAATCAATGGATGGAAACAGGAGTGGTACAAACTGCTGTTACCTCTAGTGAATTGCAAAATGTTTGCTTATTTTCCGTGATACCCTACACTCACAAGGTTTAGCAATCTTAGCTCCAGTGGGAGGAATATTTCCCCTGGAAATCTGTCACTGATTCCACTAATCTAGAAGTTAATAATTCCACCTAGTGACTTTGGGCTTTTCATATCTCTAGATTAACAGGCAAAGAAATGACTTACCATATTGGCTGGTGTGATTTAATCTTTGTAGAGAAGAGGAAATCAGACTTGCAATAATAGAGACAAAGACGAGTATGTCTGGAGTGTAGATCCCTTAGGGCATTTCTTAATGCTACCGTGCCCTATGATGAAAGGCAATGGAAGACTACAGGAGCTCAATTCCAGTGTGACTAGAAACGGCCCACACTCTTCAGGAACAAGGTTTGGGTCACCCCACCGAGCAAAGAACCGTGATCAGCTGACATGCTTGCTAAACACAAAAGCGTTATAGAAAGGGGAGTAGAAAATTTTGTTTTAAACAGCAGCTATGACTACGTGACCGGTTACAGAAACATAAATGTAATTGCTATAATAATTGTTCCTTTGTTTGTATGCATTGCATATTCTTGTTTCCTTCACTTACAAAATATAGGATATAGATCTAGTAACTTTTTGGTTGTACACATGTTAGTTGTATTATGCTAGATGCAAGTATGACTTTATAACTGACATGATTCAGAAGTTATATATGGTTTAAGGAGTTTCTTACAGATGCCAAGTCAATAACGGTTGGAATGCAAAGGGTAAAACATGTGTCAACTTGGCTGAGCCATGATTCTCGGGGTTTGGTGGTTATAATTTAGTTTTGCAATTGTATATTGTTGTAAACGTCTCCATGATGAGTGTTCACATAATGTAATTATCTTCTTGATGGGATCTGCTGTGAGTAACCAGTCAACTGAAAGGGAATTTTCATGGAGTGTGGTCTACATTCAGTATAGATAGACTTTCTGGCAATATTTATGGACTTTTTGTAATGAGGATATATAAAATGGCTTCTGTAATATCAGAAGAAGAAGTGGCTAGCAAAATGGCATGGAGGAAACAAGAAAAATAAATCAGGCATGACCAGCAATGCCCTATCTGAGATGGATAAGAACAGACCAATGCTCTCTCTGGACCAGGATAAGGACAGGGCAAGGAGAAAAATGACTTGTCTACTTTGATGTATAAAAATCCACCAAGTACAGCCTTTGGAACAGAGCTCTGCTTTGGGTGGTAAAGCCTGTGCTGTGTGTGTGTCAGCAGAGCTAATGGGACCTCAGCACATAACCTGGGTCACTTTATATGTCTGATGGGGACAGATGCTGCTCTCCTTTAGTCATACAGTTGATTGGTGCTGTAACATTCATTGGTAGCTATCCAGTGCCTGGCCCGCATTTCCAGTTATCTACCTCACAGCTCCCTTGGGGATTCGTCCTGTGGCCTTGAGGACATCAAGAACACTTCTGCCAGCCCGCCAGACCTTGCACTCATGCCTAGGCTCTCACCACCAGAACATTGCTCCCCACAACCCAGACCACTGCTCTGTATGAACTAGACCAGGTTTTTGACATAGTCTTAAAAAAGGACCTGTGTAACAATGATTGGCCACACATATATCCATGCTTATTAATTTAACTCTGACAGCCTCTTTGGCTGAGTCTTGTGGGTGTTTCAAGGACTCTCATATAGTTTAAGGTAAAGAAGAATTGATAATTTAAAGGTAAAATTTAAATTAAACTCGATCAACAGTGCACAGCCCCTAAGGGATTGCTGATGTGAGCTGTGTGCTACTTGTGTGATGAAGAATGTAAGTAAAAGTTTAGATTCATGCACATAGAACCTAAATTCTTGTCCCATCTGTGTCTGCTGTTTCCTGCTCTCAACACTTTTGTACCAGGTATCCCACAGCCAGATTCTGTTTGTCTGACATCTGTATTGTGACACTTGAGCTAGCAGGTGACCTGCCATCTTGCCTGCCAACCTTGGAATTTGTCAGACTTTACACACTGTGATCCAGAGCCCTACTGTCCGACCTTCCGATCTTGGATTAACCAGCCCCTGCAGCTGCATGAATCAGGAGAAACCTTCAGCCCGACTCGTGAACTTGAGACATTCCTGCCTCTGCAACTGCCTGAGCCGTTGACATACTAATGCTATCAATCTCTCTCTCTCTCTGTATTTGTGTGTATATAGATATGCGTGTGTGTGTAATTTGTTTTTCCTCTAAGAGTACCCAGCCTGAGACAAATTATGTTTTCCAACTTTCAAATGTTGGCTAGAACTTGCTTACTTTCCAGTATGAACCTCTTAGATACACTATCAACCCCTAAAGTCCAGTAATTATGCTAGCATTTGATCACATTTTTCCTATGTATGAGATCGGTAATTTCAAAAGAATCAAGATTAAAATTCTGTTTATGCTTTTCTTTCCTTTACAGTTTGTTAAATGCTTCAGTTTAACTCAGAACTAGACTCAGCCTGTTTTACAGAAAGCCTGACCAGCATAGTTATGAAGATTGTTCAGCATAATAGAGACAATAAAGCTTTTGAGAGCAATAAAATTGCCAAAGAAGCTAAAGAACTGAGAGATAGAGAAGGAATATTAAAGAAGTATTTTCTAAATGAGAGCAGTCAGAAACCAGGAGTAGCAAAGTGACTAAAGAATCTATTTTATACACAGGGTGCGACCTTCCCCTTAGAAACTGAACTAATAGTCTCCTGTTCTGAGAACTTGGAGTTCCAGGGTGCTGCAAGGGATGGCACATTCAGCAACTAACTTAAAGGCTGGAGTTTCAGATGCACCCAGAGGCACCCCTGTATCCCAAGGAGCTCACTGTCACTCTCACACAGGCAGAGGTTACCAGGGGTTGCAACAAATTTGATGCCAACAGTTTGGGTTGGGCATCTTTGGTCCAGAGATCATCTTATTGTTTACTGTACACTTAATTGAGGTTTAAGACATGCATCTGTTATCATATGTTTTGTTTAGTGTCTGACTGAGTCAGTAGAAATTCAGTGACAGACCCATCAGTTACCAAATTACTGTAAAATTCAGCCTTTCTGCAGTTTATGCATCTTTTATACTAAAAAAAATATTTAGAAGCCATTTCACATCATGAAATAATAATTTTTGTTAGTTGCCTTTGAGTTGATTCCAAATCATAACAACCACATATGCCTACAGGAGAACTACTGCATAGGATTTTCTGGGCTCCAGATTTTTGGAAACTGATCACCAGGCCTTACTTCTGATGTGCAGCTTCAGGTTACAGTTCTCATCTACTATTTTCTAAAGAGCCCTGGTGGTTCAGTTGTTAATACTCAGCAGCTAAAAAAAATTCAGAGGTTAGATCCCACCAGCCACTCTTTTAAAGAAAGATGTGACAGTCAGTTTCTACGAAGATTTACAGACTTGGAAACCCACTGAGACACAGTTCTACTCTGTCCTATACCATCACTGTGGTCAGAATCTACTCCACACCAGTGTGTGTGATTCCGTTTCTTTTTAAAAGTTGTCTTAATACTTTACCCTTGGGGCATTTCTAGGTTAAATTTGGGACACAATGTTTTTTTTTGTTTTTGTTTTTTTTATGTATCCCATAGTTTGCATGATTCACACATACCTTTATTGCTTTAAATGACCTAGTTGACTGATAATGCATTTCTATTTCTTTATGGATTTATATTTTACTAATAATGCCTTTACCCCTAATTTCTATAGGGAGAGGTCTTGTTTCTTTTATGCATATGACACTGGCAGGATTTATTATGAGACGTTGCACATGTGCCATCCTTTGAAGTCTTGATCTGACTACCAGCATCAACTTGATGCTCTTGTGCCTCAGCTAGAGGGTCATGTAGTACTCATTCCCATCACCACTGCACATGCTCCTAGAATCAGCGCATTCTGGTAACTTCTGAAGAGCAACTCGAGGGAGTCCTTGTTCTTCGGTATTTGTGGTATATTAATCAGGATTTCTGGTCATTGTGACAAACCACCTACACACTTTGTCTTGCTCAATCTTCCAATAGAGTTTCTACTCTACTGAGAGGGCCTCTCATGCTTCTCCTATCTCAAAGAATGTGGGGAGGAGTAAAGGGTATTGTAAGTCTGTAAGCCCCATACTCCAATGACTGTTTGAAGGAACAGAGCCTCCCAGTTGGCCCTAAATTCCTGGCTTAGGATGTGAAGTTTTGTTGTATACCACAGGATTAGTGTCACAGCACAATGGGGTGGGGGTGGGGCAGATGAGGGAAATGTGTTTTTCCACTGTGAGCTTTGATGGAAAGATGTTATAGTGCCAAATATGTAGTAGTTTGGAAGCTTGGATTTAACTCTGATACGCCTAGTTTCATTCCTGTTTGGTTCTGGAGGTGCATGTAAATTGGCTGCTGCTTGGACCTCTTCCTGGGATATTGCTCCTTGCCTCAGCCCATGTACACTGTTGGAGACTCTTCTAGTAGTACACTGATGATCTCAATGTCTGCAGTTTCCTGATTTTGCTGCTCATGAATTGTCCTTCCCTCCAACTATTGTCCAGTCCTGAACTTCAGTATTGTCTTTGCTGGTTAGAGTTTTAAGATTTTCTTATGTATTTAATTTACTTGTTTTGTGTGTCTTTGTTGTAACTGGGACAACAGGAGGCAACTGACTTATCTGCTGTTTAGCCGTTGTCTACCTCTTGACACTTCCTGGAATTAATTACTGGCATATGTACATCGTTAATGCACAAAATAGCAGTTTTGTTTTTGTTTTTTTGCCATAAATCCGAAATGTCAGAAAACAAGAGTGAAGAAACAAGGAGGGTGGAGCAGAGTCAAGATGGTGGACTAGACGCAGGTCTCCTTAATTCCAACTGAAAACTAAGGCCCGGACTGAGAATTAAAAGGAGCTTTCTGGACACCTAGGAGTCTCAATGGCACAGGGTTGTCAGTTTGGACTACATGCCACTAAATGGTAAACTTCTTCGCTTCACTGACCCCCCACCTTTGTTGACTGCCAACTGTCATGGACTGAAGGTAATTGTCATTTTTAACTTTTTTTCTGTTTGTTAGCTGGCAGGCAGGGGATGGGCTTAACTGGCAGTAAAGCTCAGCTGTACTGCTGATGTGATCAGCAGGTGGAAAATAGCCATATTTTGAGAGCCCAGCTCCAGACTCAGCACCGCAGCCCCTCTACCTTCTCTTTGCAGACCTCCACCGCAGACACCGCTATTTCACCATGGGTGGGACAGCTGGTCTGCGACAACATCTTGTTCAACTGGGAGGCAGAGTTATCCAAATGGAGGCCTCAGCAGGGGCTAATTCCCAAGCTGGGAGGCAATGCCAGCCCAGGAAACACTTTTCCAGCAGAAAAGTTGTGTTTAGCACAATGTAGCCTTACCAGCGGGGCCCAACAAGAGATGACAGCAGGTCAGTAGGCTGTCCGTACTTTGATCTACATCCCAGCATCTGGGGATGGCTATAGGGGTGCCTCCAACACCAGCCAGGTGGAGGGGCTTGCATATCTGACAGCCTGACTGATTTGAGAAGCTGTCAGATAGCTTTTACCGTTCAAAATAAGACTGCCCGAAGAAATAACTGTGATGCAGCTTGACAGCATCTCTTCCAGTCTTTAATGACCCACATCATAGGGTCATCTGTTGGCCCCCCAGTGACTCCATAAGTAGGGCTGTTTATTTGCCAGCCAGAAGGTGGAGTCTGCTACCCCAGAGGTGCCACTAGGCCTAGTCACTGGAGTGCATAGAGGTAACTGGTGATCAACTTCATTCTCAGGATTGCATCTCAGGCAACTGTTAAGGCAATACCAAAGAAACTAAACAGCCTCTAGATGTCCAGAAAGCAACAAAACCTGACCAAACATTTAAAGAAAAAATCCACCCATGGCTCCAGAAAGATCTCAAAAGAAAGAACTAAAGAACTTCCCAGATGAAGAAGTCTTTCTGAAACTTTTGGAGGTGAAGTACAAAAAAATTATATAGAGGTCCTTCCTGGGCAGAATGAAATTCAATAAAGCAGAATGAAAAACTAAGCAAGCAGTTTGAACTGATGGAATATCAGCAGCCTGAAACCCGACAGATCAATAACAAAATTAAAGAATTAGAAAACACAGTTCAAAGTCAAGAGAACAAAATTGAACAAATGGAAAATACACTATCAGACTTGGAAGACAGAGCTACTGACACCAGCACTTAAGAGGAGACATCGGAGAAAAGAAACAAGAAAAATGAAAATGCATTAAGAAACATGTGGGACCCTGTCAAGAGGAGCACTCTGTGATTAATTGGAGTTCCTGAATAGAGAGGAATACCTGAAAACACAAGAGAGTATTGCTGTTGAATTGCTGACAGAAAACTTCTCTGAAATTATGAAAGAGAACATAGGTATCTATGATGTATATTGACCACATAATATAGACCCTAAAAGAAAGACAACAAGATGTATTATAATCAAGCTTAACAAAATAAAACACAAGCAGGAACTCTTAAAGGCAGCAAGACTCAAAGCAAAGCTAACATTCAGAGGAAAGCCTTGTAGGCTTTTGTCTGACTTCTCAGCAGAAACGATGCTAGACAGAGGCAGTGGGATGACACATTCAAAGCCTTGAAGGGATAAAACGTACAACCAAGAACTATATATCCTTAAAAACTGTCTTTCAAATATGAAAATGAAATTAAGACATTCACAGATAAAGAGAAACTTACACATTTTGAAAAAAGCAAACCAAAGCTACCAGAAATAAGGAAGCTCTTTTCTTAGAAAAACAAAACCAGTAAGTGTATATTTAAGGAGGCAATGCAGGACACAGCATCCAGAAACCTCCTCAGTTAGGGAAGGTACAAAGCTCAATCAAAGCTATAATATTAAAAGAAGGAATCCAGTGGCCATACCATGAAAACTACGATACTATCACATTAAAAAGAGGCGTATACTGCAGTAGTAACAGTCCTTCCAGATGGAGACAAAGTTAATAAGATATGTAGAAGTTAAAAATGGGCTTAAACTTAGATTGTTAAGGAGGATTGTATGGTAGCCGCAAAGCACAATAAAGATGCAGCATATGAAAACAAGAAATGCAGCACAGAAGTCTCAGCAAACACAAAAACAGTACTGAAAGTGTGAAAAATCAACTCCTAAAGAAGAATGATCCAGAACAGACTATTCAGAGCAACAGAGAAAACATCAACACAAAAATAACTACATCAAAATGACAGCACTAAATACACAACTATCAATAATTACACTGAATGTAAAAGAACTGAATGTTCCAGTAAAGAGACAATGAGTGACATCTTGTATCAAAAGACGTAACCTGTCTATACGTTGCTTATAAGAAACTCACCTTAGACTTAAAGCTGAAAATTAAAGGACAGAGTAAAATATATCAAGCTAACAATATACAAAGAAGAGCAATTGTGGTAATACTGATCTCAGATAAAATAGATTTTAATGTAAAATCCACCATCGTGGACAAGGATGGACACTATTGCTGAAATGTTCAATATACAAGCAGGACTTAACAATATTAAATATTTATGCACCCAGTACTAGAGCATCTAAATGCATCAAGGAAATACTGACTACATTCAAAAATGAGACAGATCACTCCACAATAATAGTGAGAGACTTCAACACTCCACTTTCAGTATTGGACAGATCTTCTACAAAAAAGCTCAGTAAAGACACAGATTTTATTGCCACAATTAACCAACTAGCCAACCAGATCACATTGATATACACAAAACTTTTATCCATCAACAGATAACTACACCTTCTTCTCCAATGCACATGGAACATTTTCCCAAAGAGATCATGTGTTAGGACGTAAAGCAAATCTCAACAAAATCCAAACAATTGAATTATTGCAAAACAACTTCTCAGACCATAACGCCATAAATGTCAAAGTCAAGAGCAGAAAAAACATAGACAGAAACTGGAGGTCATGGAAACTGAACAACGTCTTGCTTAAAAAGCCATGGGTTATAGAAAAAAGCAACGATGAAATAAAGAAATTTATGGATTCAAATGAGAATGAAAACACTTCCTACCAGAGCCTATGGGATACAGCCAAAGAAGTGCTCAATTTATCTTTACAAATGCACACATCTGGAAGGAAGAAAGGGCCCAAACCAGAGAATTAACCCTACAGCTTGAACAAGTAGAAAGAGAGCAATAGATGAACCCCTCAGGAATGAGAAGAAACAGATCACAAAGATTAGAGCAGAACTAAACAAATTAGAGCATAGAAAAGCAACTGAAAACATAGATAAGATCAAAGCTGGTTTTTTGAAAAGATCAACAAAATTGACAAACCATTGGCTAAACTTAGTAAAGAATAACTGGAAAGGAAATAAATAACATGAATAAGAAATGAGATGGGAGATGTCACAACAGATCCAATGGAAATCAAAAAGTATCATAACAGAGTACTACGAAAGACCGTACTCTTAACAGATTTGAAAACCTAGAGGAAACGGACAAATTGCTAGAGTCATTTGACAAAGTCTTTAAGATTGTAAACTGGGGTAAAAATAGTCTCTTTAACAAACGGTGCTGGCAAAATTAGATATCCATCTGCAAAAAATTGAAACAAGACCCATATCTCACAACTGATACGAAAAACAACTCAAATTGGATCAAAGACCTAAATGTCAAGCCTAAAATTCTAAAGGTTATGCAAGAAAAAATAGGATCAACCATGGAAGTCTTAATACACAACGTAGACAGACTTCAAAGCACGATCAACAGAAGAGAAAATGGATAAATGGAACATCTAAGAATCAAACACTTTTGTTCATCCAAAGACTTTATTAAAAGAATGAAAAAACCACCTACAGGATGGAAAAAAGTATTTGGAATGATATGACAGACTGATGTTTGATCTCCATAATCCACAAGATACTGCAAAATATCAACAAGAAAAGGATAAATAGCCCAATTAAGTGATGATCTAAGGAGGTGGACAAACACTTCTCCAAATAGGATATCCAGGCAGCCAAAGACACTTGTGGAAATGCTCATCATCATCGCTATTAAAGAAATTCAAATCAAAACTACTATGAAATGTCATCTCATCCCTATAAGGTTGGCCATGATCCAGAAAACACAAAATAATAAATACTGGAGGTGCTGTGGAGAAATTGAAACTCTCCTACACTGCTGGTGGGATTGCAAAATGGTACAACCTCTTTGGAAAGCAATTTGGCACTTCCTTAAAAAACTGGAACTAGCTATACCATTTGACCCAGTAATCCCACTGCTTCAAATATATCCTTCAGAATCGAGGGCAGTAACACAAACAGATAAATGCACACAAATGTTTATTGCAACATAGTCCATAATAGCAAAAAGATGGAATCAACCCAGATGCCCAACTACAGATGAATGGATAAACAAACTATGGTATATATACTCAGGGTAACATTTTGCAATGATGAATAACAATGATGACTTTAGGAAGTATCATGAATTGAGTTGTGTTCCCCGAAAATATGTGTAGCCATGTGACTGGGCCATGATTCCCAGTATTTTGTGATTGTCCTCCATTCTGTGATTTTCCCATACTGTATGTTAAAGGATTAGGGTGGGACTATAAATCCCTTTATAAGATCACCTTTCTGCTTGATTGCAAAGAGAGTTTCCCTGGAGTGTGCCTTGTCCCACCCTTAATCCTTTCAGCACACAAGAGATAAAAGCAAAGTGAAACAGGCTGAGAACTGGGAGCCTCACACCATCAAACAAGCAACAAAAGCGTGTCCTTCAGACCTGAGGTTCCTTCCCCAGGATGCTCCTTGGACAAAGACTGATGTATTACCGGACTTTCCTCCAGAACCGACCAGGGAGACAGACTTCCCCTGGAGCAGACATCCTGAGTTTGGACTTGCAACCTATCAGACTGTGTAAGAATAAACTTTTCTTTATTAAAGCCACCCACTCTGTGGTATTTCTATTAGAGCAGCACTAGCTGACTAAAACAGGAAGCATCTCATAACCTGGTTTCAGTTGGAAGACTTTATGTTGAGTGAAATCAGTCAGCAGCACAAGGACAGATAATTGTATGAGACCCATATTATAAGGACTTAAAAACAGACTCATGTACAGAAGACTCTTTGATGGCTGTGAGAGAGGGAAGGGAGGGAGGGAGAGAGGGAAAAAGGAGGGAGGGAGAACACTGGTTATAAATTAGATAGTTGGTAGAAATTTGGTTGGGTGAAATCAGTGACAGCATACATTAGAAAGTAGATCAATTTAACTTGACTTCAACATAACCTGAAAACTCTTCCAATCTTAACCCAGTATTGTAAGGATGGACTAGCATG
Organism: Heterohyrax brucei; assembly: GCA_028571685.1. NCBI lineage: Eukaryota > Metazoa > Chordata > Mammalia > Hyracoidea > Procaviidae > Heterohyrax > Heterohyrax brucei. Next base: position 136,034,712 of record CM053146.1, on the reverse strand, counting down.
CACCGGGGTCTGGGGACCATGCTCTCAGGGAACATTGAGGCCAATAGGCGTAACTAGCCTACTGTTAAAAGTCTTCTGCACCCCATATAGGTGAGTGGTGTACGGGGTCTTAAAAGCTAGCAGTCTGCCATCTGAGGAGCACCAAATGGTCCCGACTCAGCTGGAACAAATGATTACCAAGGACAACAATGACATGAGGGAAAAAGAGCCCCAAAGACAGAAATAGCCACATGAATGGGTAACTATATCTGCATATGACCAGAAGAAACAGAAGATGCCCAGTCACCACCAGTGACAGCTGTGAAGGGGCTCACAACATTGAGTCCCCGTGGCACCACAAGAAAAAAAGTGCTACACCCTAAGAACTCCACTAAAAGACTGCAATTAGTGGTTGAAGGCCTGAGAATTCCTTTGGGAGCATGGCCCCCAGACCTGATGCTGCCCATGATCATAGATCATTACTGAGGGCAAGTCTTCAGATAGGAATGGAATGGACTCAGGGACATGGGGACATGGGGATTTCTTTCAGCATGAATGGGTAGTGTCTTATTTATATAGTGCTGCAGTTATGAGTCAGACCCAACTCAATGGCAGTAGGTGGACAGCAAGAAAGACACCACGAGTAGGTAACCATACAAAGAGAAATTTATTTTCTTAAACTCCAGATGGTTGTGGGTGTTGTTAGGTGCCATCAAGTCATTTCTGTCTCACAGCGACCCTATGAACAAAAGAAGAAACAGTGCCCAATCTTGCACCAAGTCCATAATTGCTTTTATGCTTAAACCCGTTATTGCTGCCACTGTAGCAATCCATCTCATCGAGCGTCTTCCTCTTTTTTTCTGACTCTCCACTCTTCCAAGCACGACTCCTTCCTCAGGGACTGATCCTGCCTGACAACATGTCCGAAACATGTAAGACACAGTCTTGCCGTCTTTGCTTTCAAGGAGCACTCTAGTTGGACTTCTTCCAGAACAGATTTATTTGTTCTTTTGGCAGTCCGTGGTACATTAAACATTCTTCTGCAACATCACAATTTAAAGGCGTCAGTTCTTCTTCTATCTTCTTTGTTCATTGTCCAGCATTTGCATGCATATGATGCAACTGAAAATGCCATGGCTTGGGTCAGGTGCACTTTAGTCTTCACTTGAATAGGTTAAAGAGATCTTTTGCAGCAGATTTTCCTATTGCAATGGTTAGAAGTCCAAATTTAGGGGGCCAGTTTCAGGGTATGATCTGACTCTTCGAAACCATGTACTCTGTGGGTCCACCCTTTGAGGCCCCAGAGGTCGTGGTGTTATCTTTTGTGAGTGAAGCATCTCTACTTTCTTTTTTCCTTGTCTCTTCATCTTCTGCTGTTTCCTTGGGTTCTTAGTCAATACAGCCCAGCACCTGCCCTGCCTGTGAAAGTTTTTCAAAATTCTTTAGCTCTGCTGATAAGTGCCTGGAGGCATCCTTGCCCTGCCAGTAAACCTCAGATGGAAGGCACTCAGCTGTCTTGTTTGGTGGGTCAGCAAGTCCAGCCCCACTCATGGGTACTGACACACAACCCAATCCTGCAGGAAGCCCCTCGTCTAAAGGCAATGGCTATCAGTTGGCCTGCTTTGTGTATCACCCCTTGCACATTCTCATACTGGTCATCTGGTTCTGCTGCGACCACTTCCTTGAATCATCTCCACTATTATCACTCTCCTCATTTCTTTCTGAGTCCTCACTGTAACTTTCTCTAACACCCACAATTCCACCGGTAGTCTTTTAAAGGCAATCTAGGTTTTCACCTTAAACCTCTTCCACCTTCTACTTCTTCATAGTGTCAAACCACTTCCACATTTTAAATATCTGTTAGAGCAGCACCCCACTTCTAGTACCAGATTATAAGTTATCTGCCGCTGCTATGATAGAAATACCACAAGTGGATAGCCTTAATAAAGGGCAATTTATTCTCCCACAGGCTAGGAGTCTGGAATTCTGAATTAAGGTTGCTAGCTCCAGGAGAAGGCCATCTCCATCATTCTGGAGGGAAGATTGCCGCATCAATCTTCCTCTTGACAAGGAGTTTTTCAGTACAGAGACTCAGAGTCCGCAGGATGTGCTCCTCTCCTAACTCTTTGTTCTTGGTGGCATGGGTTCCCATCTTCTGCTTTATTCTCTCTTTTGTATCTCAAAACAGATCATCTCAGCCTAATTCTGTGGATTTATGCCTGCCTCATTGACATAACTGTCTCTAATTCTGCATCGTGAATATCGTAGAGATTAGGAATTAAAATACATGGGATAATCACATCAGATCCCAAACTGGTGGACAGGCACACAATACTGGGAGTCATGGCCTAGACAAGTTGATACACATTTTAGAGGGACACAATTCCATCCATAACAGGTGGAGTATAATTTGACAATTTTTTTTTAAACATATGTTTCTACTGAAGAATACATTTCTCCTCTCTGGAGAGCCTCAGAGAACTGAGGAAAAACCACTTCTCCCATAAACCTAACCTAGTGTTTTTCACACTTGGTATAATCAGCAAATATGCTATTGAACATTTGTACCCTGTTCAATCAAAAATATCTAATCTATCCTGTGATAATGGAACTTTAGCCATACTTTGTGACTTAACTTCTCGGGCTCTATATAGTGGATGTTGACTTGTTTGAAGTTGGATTTGGCAGCTAAATTCTCCCAGATGTAAGGAAGATGATCTTCTGGCTTTGGATCTGCAAGACCTGTAAGCAGACATCGAGTCTTTCTGATGCTGAGACACTAGATGGATCTGAACCACCAACCTTCAGTTTAGCTACAAAGTGCTTATTATTAGTTATTATATTTGTTATTATATACCAGCACATATTATTTACCATTTTAGGACTCCTTTGATAACACAGAAAGTTAAAAACTGAATTAATAGCCGATAAATTGGTTAATATAACCCACCTAGATGTACCTCAAAGAGAAGTCTGGTGATTTACTTCTAGAAGGCCAAAGCTATGAAAATTCGATTGAGTGGTTCTACTTTGTATACTCAGGGCCATCTAAATTCAGAAAAGAAAAATTACTATGGATAGCTAAGTGTGTTGTTTTACGCCCTGGTGGTACAATGGTTAAGAGCTTGGCTACTAACCAAAATGTTGGCAGTTGGAATCCATCAGTCACCCCTTGGAAACTCTAATGGGCCAATTCTAGGAGTTCTGACAGTTGAGTTTGTGAACTCATCCTGGAAAAAGTGCTACAAACCTCGTTGCTGAATATCATTATGGTCCCCTTCAAAGTACTCTCTTTCAGAAGCTATGTACCAATGCCAGCTCTTAGCCCACCCTTCAAAGCAATTTGGGAACTTTTTTTCTGGAAAGGCCAATAGAGCTGTCGTTATATTACTCTTGACTGTCACCAAAAGAACTTCCTTTCAATATTGCCTTCACCTTACAGTAAAGAAAAAGGTCACTGGGGACCAGATCAGGTAAGTAGGGAGGGTATTCCAATACAGTTCTTTGTTTACTGCTAAAAACTCCCAGACAGACAACTATACAATTAACTTTGCATACTTCACAGGGTGCTATTCCAGAGAGTTCTAAAATTACTTTGAAGTGTGGGCTAGGTGCTGGCATCAGTGCAAAGCTTCCCAAGGGGAGTACTTCGAAGGTGACCATAGTGATATTCAGTAATGAGGTATGTAGCACTTAGAACAATTAAGTTCACAGTCTTATTGTTAGACCTCATACATTTGGTAACTCATCAAAAGGCTGGAGGTTCAGATGCACACAGAGGTTATCTCTGTATCCCCTGGAGCACATGGTCACAGTCGTACAAGCAGGGATCACCAGGGGTTGAAACAAATTTGATACGAATAGTTTCAACTTGGTATTTTTGGTCCAGAGAACATCTTATTGTTTAGTGTACAGTCAGCTGAGATTTAAGACATGCATCCGTTATCACATGTTCAGTGTCCAGTTGAGTTAGAAGAAATTCAGTGATGGGTCCTTCAGTTACTACGTTATTGTAAAATTCTGCCTTCCTAGATTTTATGTATCTTTTACACTAGTAATACTTAATAGCTATTTCACGTGATGAAATAATAATTTTTGTTAGTTGCCGTTGAGTCAATTCTAAATCATAGTAAGCATACATTTATAGAGGAGAACTACTGCATGGGTTAGTCTGGGCTCTGGATTTTGGAAACTGATCACCAGGCCTTACCTCTGAGATGCAGCCTGGTGGATTCAAACCACCAAACTTCCAGTTAGTTCGTAGTTCGGCATTACCCTCTTGCACTACCCAGTTATCTTGCCAGCATGCAACTACTTCTTAGAATCTTTCATTTAAAAACTCTTTAGAAGTTAGTCCCTATTGAATGTGAAATCACAAATTAACAAATTTTTCTTAACTCCACAAGCCTCTGCTTCATTCTGTATTTTAAATAATTTGTATGTTTCAGTTCCTTCATAAGGATATACATAGGAAAATTTAGCTTAAGTAGCCAAAGGGAAAGAACTGTCGTGTTTTTGAGGCCAGTGTCGTCTGGCAGATGCTCTCAACAACTTTCCTCCAACAACTCAGCCTCCAAGGCCCTTGAATGCATGAAACCATCTACATCTATGTTCCTTCCTGACAAAAATATACCTAGATATTTGTGTGTATGTGTGTGTGTGTCGGTGTGTGTGTGTGTAGCTGCAGGTCACAGTTCCCATCTACTATCTTCTATACAGCCCTGGTCGTTCAGTGGTTAAATACTCAGCAGCTAACATAAGGTCAGAGGTAAGAACCCACCAGCCACTCTTTCGAAGAAAGATGTGACCATCTGTTTCCATGAAGATTTACAGACGTGGAGCCCAATGAGACGCAGTTCTATTCGGGTCAGAATCTACTCCACACCAGTGTGTGTCATTCGTTTTTTTTTTTTTTTCTAAAGTTGGCTTAATACTTTTCCCCTGGGGAATTTCTAGGTTAAATTTGGGACACATTGTGTTTTTATCTTATGTGTCTTATAGTTTGCATGATTTGCATGTATCTTTATCACTTTAGACCTAGTTGACTGATTATGCATTTCTATTTCTTTATGGATTCACATTTTACTAATAATCCCTTTCCCCTGATTTCTGCAGGGAGAGGTCTTGGCTTTTTTATGCATGTAACACTGGCAAGATGTATTATGAGATGATATACCACGTGCTATCTTTTGAGGTCTCGGTCTGAGTTTCAGCATCAGCTGACGCTCTTTTGGGCCTCAGCTAGAAGGCCACATAGTGCTCATTCCCATCACCACTGCACATCCTCCTAGAACCAGCACATTCTGGTAACTTCTAAAGAGCAACTTGAGGGATTCTTGTTCTTTGGTATTTGTGGTATGTTAATTAGTAGTTTCGGTCAGTGTGACAGAAAGCCCACATACTGTTTATTGCTCAAACTTCCTCTGGAGTTTCTATACTACTGAGAGGCCCTCAGACACTTCTCCTATCTCAAAGTATTGGGAAGTAATGAAGGATATTGTAAGTCCATAGGCCCCATACGCCAATGGCTGGTTGAGGGAGCAGACCCTCCCTACTAGCCCTAACTTCCTGACTTAGGGTGTGCAGTGTTGTTGTATGGTGCGAAATTGGTGCCACAGCAGGATGGGAGGGGAATGGAGCACTTCTCTGCACTTCTTCACTGTAAGCTCTGAGGGAAAGGTGTTATTTTGCTGACATACATGGTACTTTGGGAGCGCGGACCTAACTCTCACAAGTTTAACATCATTCCAAATGTTTCTGGAGATGCATGCTCATTGGCTGCTGCTTGGCTGCATCTGATGCAGTGGGCCTATTTCTTGGATGTCGTTTCTTGCCTCAGCCAGTGTATGCTGTTGGAGACTCCAAGAGTGCACTGCTATCCCAGTATCTGTAGTTTTCTGTTTTTGCTGGTCATGAATTCTCTCTCCTTCCAACTACTGTTTAGTCTTACTCTTCAGCTTTGGCTTTGATGATTAGGGTTTTTGAGATTGTCTTATATATTCAATTCACTTGTTTTTGTGTGTCTTTGTTATAACCGGGGCAACAGGAAGTATCTGACTTTTCTGCCTTTTAGGCCTCACCTACCTTTCTCCACGTCCTGGAATTAATTACTACTACCAAATACACATCATTAATGCATGAAATAGTAGATGTTTTATTATTTCCACAAATGCAAAATGCTGAAAGAGTTAAAAAATGAGGAGAGCTGATATATTTACTTAATAAGGTGCTATGCTTTCTGATTTAGGGCAAAAGATCTGAGAACTGTTTCACACGTATAAGTAAATGAAAACTTAAAGTCTTCTAGCCTACTATCTGTTTAACTCTAAAAATACACAAAAATGAGATACAGATATTTCTTTTGGCGTGAACAGGTAGTGTCCTATTTATCTAATGCTGTTGTAACACAAATACCGTAAGTGGGTGGCTTTAACAGAGAAATCTAGTCTCTCAAATTCTAGATTGTTAGAAGCCCAAATTCAGGGTGCCAGTTGCAAGGCAAGATCTGACTCTTCGAAACTTTGTGAGCTGTGGGTCCACACTTTGTAGCCCCAGAGGTCATGGTGCTATCTTTATGAGTGAAATGTCTCTGCTTCCTGTGTTCCTTGTTTCTCCAGCATCTGCTATCAGCTTCCTTGAAGGCTCTTAGCCAGATGAGCCCACAGGCTAGCTCAGCCCAAGGACTGAATCATCTCTGCTTCCTGTGTTTCTTGTCTGTCCAGCATCTGCTATCTTCTTCCTTGAAGGCTCTTAGCCAGATGAGCCCACAGGTTAGCCCAGCACCTGTCCTGCCTGTGAAAGTTCTTCAAAACTCTTTAGTTCTGCTGACAAATGCCTAGAGGCATCCCTGCTGTGCCAGGAAAAGTCAAATGGAAGACACTCAGCCCTCTTGTTTGGAGGGTCAGCAAGACCAGCCCCACTCATGGGTGCTTACACACAACCCAATCCTGCAGGAAGCCTCTGGTCTAAAGGCAATTGACTTGCCTTGTGTGTCACCTCTTGTACCTTCTCGCACTGGTCTGCTGGTTCTGCTGCGGCCACTTCTTTGTACGACCTCCACTATTACAGCTCTCCTCATTTCTTTCTGTGTCCTCACTATAACTTCCTCTAATATCTACAGTTCCACCAATAGTCTTTCAGAGATAATCTAGGTTTCCACCTTAAGCCTCTTCCATCATCTACTTCTTCATACAGTCAAAACACTTCCACATTTTAAATAACTGTTAGAGCAGCACCCCACTTCTGGTACTAGATTCTAAGTTATCTGTTGCTGTTATAATAGATATACCACAAGTGGATAACTTTTATAAAGGGCAATTTACTCTCCCACAGGATAGGAGTCTGGAATTCTGAATTAAGGTTGCTAGCTCCAGGGGAAGGCCGTCTCTATCATTTTGGAGGGAAGATTGCCAGCATCAATCTTCCTCTTGACAAGGAGTTTTTCAGTACAGGGACCCAGAGTCCACAGGATGTACTCCTCTCCTAACTCTTTGTTCTTGGTGGCATGAGTTCCTATCTTCCGCTTTATTCTCTTTTGTATCTTAAAACAGATCATCTCAGCTTAATTCTGTGGATTTATGCCTGCCTCATTGACATAACTGTCTCTAATTCTGCATCCTGAATACAATAGTTATTAGGAATTAAAACATATAGTCTAATCACATCAGATCCCAAACTGGTGGACAAGCACACAATACTGAGATTTATGGCCCAGACAAGTTGATACACATTTTGGGTGGACACAACTTCATTCATAACAGATACAGTTTGACAATTTGTGGGGTTTCTTTAATCTTTTTTATATGTATGTTGCCACTGAAAAATATTACATATTTTTTCCCTCTGGAGAGACTCAGAGAACTGAGGACAACCTCTTCTCCCATTAACTTAATCGAGTGCCTTTCACACACGGTAGAATCAGTAAATATGTTGTTGTACGTTTGTCCTCTGTCCAATCACAAGCATCAAATCTGCTCCTAGTAACAATGGAACTTCAGCCATACTTTGTAACTTAGCTCCCTGGAGTTATCATCACATATGATATATGTATGGGTGTTGACTTGTTTAAAGTTAGGTTTGTCAGTTGAATTCTGCCAGATGTAAAGAAGATGATCGCCAGGATTAGGGTCTGCAAAGCCTATCAAAGGCCAGATTTACTGCTTAGCTAAAAAGACACTACCTGCTTCCCTGGTGAGTCATTTTTAGTGCTGAGTCATTTCCTCTCTTTTCATTCTTTGATATGTCCTGGGATACCAACTGTTCTTTCCACCAGCATGTCTTTTGTGTGTGTGTGTGTCTCCAAATAAATGGATTCTGAACAATCTTCCGGATTTAACTCAACTTCTATCTCCCTCAAAGAATTTTGTATTAATCAACTCAATATTGAAGTCAGAAAATCCTGGTGGCATAGAGTTTAAATTCTACAGCTGCTAACAAAGAGGTCAGCAGTTCAAATCCACATGGTACTCCTTGGAATCACTATGGGACAAGTCTAGTTTGTCTGACAGTGTTTCTAAAAATAAGAATTAACTTGAATGAAGTGAGTTATATTGTAGTCAAAGTCCCATCAGCAGCTGTTTTTCACATGTCATTGCTGTTAGGTGCTGTCAAGTCAACTTGTACTCATAGTGAGCCTGTTTGACAGAGTCAAAAACTTCCACACGATTTTCTAGGCTATGATGTTTCTGTAAACAGACATCAGATCTTTCTGATGCTGAGAAATTAGATGGATTTGAATTGCCAACCCTTAGTTTAGCTGAAAAGTACTTAACTATTATTAGTTACTGTATTTGTTATTATGTACTAGCATGTATTAGTTACTCTTTTAGGACACACTTGGTGACACAGAAAGTTAAAATATTTACTAGTAGCTGAAAAGTTGGTTATTCTAACTCACCTAGATGCACCTCAAAGAGAAGCCTGGTGATTTGCTTCTAAAAGCTAAAAGCCATGAAAACTCTGTTGAACAGTTCTACTCTGACACATAAAAAATTGGATAGCTAAGTTTGTTATTGTATACCCTGGTGACATAGTGGTTAAGGGCTCAGCTGCTAACCAAAATGTTGGCAGCTGGAATCCATCAGGTACTCCTTGGAAACCCTAATCAGGCAGTTCTATTCTATCCTGTGGGGTCACTATGAGTCAGAATCTATTTGACTGCAATGAGTTTGACTTTCCTAGGGCAAACATGTGTTTAGGCTTCTTTTGAGTATTCTGCTGGATCTAGCATAGTCTTGGTATTGTATTCAGCTATACACGTTTAGAAACAAATAGATTATTTACCCAAAGGTGAGAGACCTGGTGTCTTAACACCACTGCTAAAGAAAAGTAAGGGTTGTAAGAGCTTTTTCTCACACAAATAAACTTTCAGCATCTCTTTTCTTTTCTTTTTCCCTTTTCTTTTCATACACCCATGAATTGAATAAGATGAATTGGGATTTCTTTTTTTCCTTGTTTATGAGGAGGGAAAAATGGTAGCCTGATAAGGGTTTGACTGCTATGCAGAAAGTTGATAGTTTGAATCCACCAGCCATTCTTTGGAAACCCCATGGGGTAGAGTTCCTAAGTTCTACAGGATCTACTTGAGTAGAATTGGTTTGTTTAAAACGGGTTTTTGGTTCTTTTTTTTTGTTTTTTTCTTTTACTATTATTATTTAATTGTGATTAAGTGAAAGTACACAATCCAAATCAGTTTTGTCTACTTACCTATCTGCAGCTTCTTCTCCTCTCCCTACCTGGTGACAGCACAAGCCTTCTTTTCACTGTACCTTTCTAGTATCCTTTTAAAAATCATCTGTCCTCTCTTCTCAACTTTCTTTTCCTCCATCTAGAAAGACACCAATAGGACAACCTCCTATAAATGCACAGAATCATAAAATACACACATGATGTGGTTATACTGTGTCCCTGAGTCCAGTCCATTCTTGTCTGAAGAGTTGACTTCAGTATTAGTTTCTGGTCAGGGACATCAGTAGGTCTAGAAGCCATGTTCCTAGGGGCCCCTCGAAGCCATCACACTATCAATTCTGGTCTTTTTGTAGAGTTCTTAGGCTGCACACCTCTTTTTCTCATGTTACCTAAGGGATTATACATTATGTTCCCCATCACAGCTGTCTTTGGTAGTGGCCGGGCACCACCTTGTTCTTCTGGTCACATGTTGACACACTCTCCCATTCACATGGGTCTTTCTGTCTCCTGGGCTCTTTTTTCCTCATATCTTTGTTGTTCTCAGTCATCATCTGTTCCAGGTGAGACGGGACCAATCGGTGTTCCTCAGATGGCAGCTTGCTACCTTTTAATATCCCAGAAACGACTCACCAATATGAGGTGCAGAAGACTCTCTTAGCAAAAGACTAGTTATGTCAACTGGTCTTGATGCCCTCTGAAAACATGGTCCCCAAAGCCCCACCCCTGCTGCTCTGTCCTTTGAGACATCATGTTGAGTTTATGGTGAAGTCCAGTTAAGTTGATCAGTTCTCTACTGTGTGCTGTCACTGCTTTCAACTAAATTTGTAGTGACTATCAAATCTATGACCAACCCTCGCCTGCTCTTCCCACCCTTGTGGATGTCAAAGAGTCTTTGTTCTGTACATAAGTCTATTTTTAAGTCCTTATAGCAGGGGACTGATACAATATTTGTCTTTTTGCCCCTGACTGATTTCACTCAGCATGTTGTCTTCCAGTTGAAACCAGGTTATGAGAGGTTTCCTAAAATCATCATTGTTCTTTATCATCCACTGAGTATATGTACCAAAGTTTGTTTATTCATTCTTCTGTTGTGGGCACCTAGATTGATTCCATCTTTTTATTATTGTGGACAATGCTGCAATAGACACTTGTGCGCATGTTTCTGTTCATGTGACAGCCTTTATTTCTGTAGGATATATTCCAAGCAGTGGGATTGTTAGATCATACAGTATTTCTATTTCTAGCTTTTTAAGGAAGCACCAAATCACGTTTGAAAGAGGTTGTACCATCTTGCAATCCCACCAGCAGTGGAGGAGAGTTCCAATCTCTCCACAGACTCTGCAGCATTTGTTGCTTTGGGTTTTTTTTAATTATAGCCAACCTCATTGGAGGTTGATGCTATCTCATTGTAGTTTTGCTTTGGATTTCCCTAACAGCTAATGATCATGTGCATTTTCTCACGTGTCTTTTGGCTGCCTGTATGTCTTCTTTGGTGAAGTGTCTGCCATCTCCTTTCACCATCATTTGAGTGGGTTATTTATGTTATTTTTGTTGATAGTTTGAAATACCTTGTAGACTATGAAAATCAGATGTCAGTCCAACATGTAGTTGCCAAATATTTTTTCCCATTCTGTTGGTAGTCTCTTAACTCTCTTGATAAAGTGCTTGAGTGAGCAAAAGTATTAAATTCTTAGTAGTTCCCATTTGCCTATTTTCTCTTCTGCTGTTCATTCTTTGGTTATCAGATTTTGATGTTTATCTAAGCCATGTATTAGAACTTCTGTTGTTGACACTATTTTTTCTTGCATGATCTTCATCGTTTTAAATTTGATACTTAGGTCTTTGATCTATTTGGAGTTAGTTTTTGTGTAAGGTGTGAAATATGGATACTGTTTCAATTTTTTGTGTATGGATATCCAATTTTGCCAACATCATTTGTTAAAGAAACTGTTTTTACCACAGTTTACAACCTTTGGGCCTTTGTCAAATATCAACTGTTTGTAAGAGGATGGTGATATTTCTGGGGTCCCTCTTGTGTTCCATTGGTCTATGTCCTCTTTTTGTACCAGTACCAGGCTGTTTTGACTACCGTGGTAATGTAATAGGTTGGATAGTACGAGGCCTCCTAGTGTGTTCCTCTTCCAAGTAGTATTTTGCTTAGCCAGGGTTTCTCCCCTTTCCAAACAAAGCTAGTGATTTTTTTCTCCACCTTATTAAAAAATGACACTGGAATTTGTATCGGGATTGCATTGCACATGCAAATCACTTTGGACAAAATAGATATTTCCATGATGTTAGGTCTTCCTGTCCCTGAGCAGAGTAGGTTTCTCTACTTATGTAAGCCTCTTTAGGTTTCTCACAGCAAGGTCTTGAAATTCTGTCAGTATCAGTCACTTGTGCATCTGGATAGATTTATTCCTAGGCATTTTATCTTCTTGGGCACTGTAGTAAATGGTATTGATTTGATGATTTCCTCTTGATGTTCTCTTTGTTGGTGTAAAGGAGTCCTACCGATTTACTTATGTTGATCTTATATTCTGAACTGAAGAAAAAATTCAAGCCTCAAGTTGCAATAGTGAAGGATTCTACAGGGAAACAATTAAAACAACTCAGGGAGCATCAAAAGAAGATGGAAGGAATACACAGAGTCATTATACCAGAAAGAAGTGATCAATGTTCAGCCATTTGAAAAAGTAGCATGTGATCAGGAACCAACAATACTGATGGAAGAAGTTGGAACTACATTGAAGGCATTGGCAAAAACCTAGGCTCCAGGAATTGATGGAGCATCAATTGAGATATTTCAAAAAACACATGTAGCTGGAAGTGCTCACTCATCTATGTCAAGAAATTTGGAGGACAGCTACCTGGCCAACTGACTGGAAGAGAGCTGTATTTATGCCCATTCCAAAGAAAGGTGATCTAACTAAATGTGGAAATTACCACACAAAATTTTTGATATGACACACAAGAAAAATTTTGGTCAAGATCATTCAAAAGCAACTGCAACAGTATATTCACAAGGAACTGCCAGAAATTCAAGCTGGATTCAGAAGAGGACATGGAACCAGGGATATCATTTTTGGTGTCAGATGGATCTTGGCTGAAACCAGAAAATACCAGAAAGATATTTACTTGTGTTTCATTGACTATGCAAAGTCCTTGAACTGTGCATATTTCACTAAATCATGACTAATTTTTTAGAGAGTGGGAATTCCAGAACTCTTAATTGTGTTCTTACGGAATCTATATATGGATCTGTTCATGAGAACAGAACAAGGAGATACTGTATAATATAGAGTAAGGAAAGGTGTGTGTCAGGGTCGTGTCCTTTCACCATATCTTTTTAATCTGTATGCTGAGAAAATAATCCATAAAGCTGGATTACACAATGAAGAATGAGGCACCAGAGTTGGAAGATGGCTCATTAACAACCTGCGTTATACAGAAGACACCACCTTACTTGCTGCAAGTCAAGCACATTTGAGACACTGATGAAGATCAAGGACTGCAGCCTTCAGTATGGATTGCACCTCAACATCAACAGAACAAAAATCCTCACAACTAGACCAATAAGCAACATCATCATAAATGGAGAAAGGATTGAGGTAGTCAAAGATTTCATTTTATTGGGGTCCACAATCAACACCCATTGAAGCAGCAGTCAAGAAATCAAAAAACACATTGCATTGGGAAAATCTGCTGCCTTCAAGGACTTCTTTCACTTATTGAAAAGTAAAGACGTAACCTTGAAGACTAAGATGTACCTGACCCAAGCCATGGTATTTTCAATCTCATGCATGTGAAAGCTGGACAATGAACAAAGAAGACAGAAGAATCAATGCCTTTGAATTGTGGTGCTGGAGAAGAATGTTGAATGTACCATAGACTGCCAAAAGAACAAACAGATCTGTTCCAGAAGAAGTACAACTAGAATGCTTCTTGGAAGCAAAGATGACAAGACTGTATGTTACATACTTTGGACATGTTGTCAGGAAGGATCAGTCCCTAGAGAAACACATCATGTTTGGTTGAGTAGAAGGCCAGAGAAAAAGAGGAAGACCCTCAATGAAATGGATTGACACAGTGGCTGTGACATTATGCTTAGGCATAAACACAACTGTAGACATGGCGCAGGAGTGAACAGTGTTTCGTTCTGTTGTTAACAGGGTCGCTATGAGTTGGAATCACTATCTACAACATCTAACAGTAACATCATATTATATCCTGATAGTTCACTGAACTGATCTATTAGTTCCAGTACTTTGGAACTTAAGAATCCTTCAGGATTGTCTGCGTATACAATCATATCATCTGCAAATATGGAGATTTTTAATTCATCTTTGCTGATGTGCATGCCTTTCTTTTCTTTGTCTTGTCTAATCTCTCTAGCTAGAACCTCTAGAACAACGTTGAATACAAGCGGTAAGGGTGGGCATACTCGTCTAGTTCCTGTTCTCAGTGGGAATTCTTACAGTATCTCAGGATGATGTCTGTAGTTGTCTTCACATAGATGCCCCTTATTGCACTGAGGAACTTCCTCTCTATTCCTATTTTGCTGGTAGCTTTTTGTTTTTTAAATTTTTTTATTGTGATTGAGTGAAAGTGTAGAATACAGCTTAAATTTGCATGCCCACCTATGAGCAGCTCTCGCTGCTCTCCTTGCCTGGTGGCAGCACATTCCTACTTTCTGTTGTATACATGTGTTGTCCTCTTAACAATCTCCTGTCCCCTCTTCTCCACCCCTTTCCACTCCCCTCTAGCAAGAGACCAGCAGGATGATGTCCTATAGATGCATAGAACCATAAAGTGTACACACAATATGGTCACACTGTGTTGCTAAGTTCAGTCTGTTCCTGTCCATGGAGTAGACCTCAGTAATGATTTATGAAAGGGGCAGCATCAAGTCTAGGGACCATGTTCCCATGGGAACCCCCAGGCCCTCGGACCATCAATTGCAGTCTTTTAGTGGAGTTCTCAGGGTGCACCCCTTTTTATTCTCATATTGCCACTGGGACTCAAGTTTGTGTGCCTCATTGTGGCTGTCCCTGGTGGTGGTCAGGCATCATCTTGTTCTTCTGGTCATATGTTGATGCAGTCACTCATTCACATGGGTCTTTCTGTCTTCTGGGTTCTCTTTCCCCAAGTCATTTTTGTGCTTGGGGGTCATCTCTTCCAGCTGAGTTGGTACCATTTCACATACCTCAGATGGCAGCTTGCTAGCTTTTAAGAGCCCAGATGCCACTCACAAGTATGGGGTGCAGAAGACTGTCTTAGCAATAGGCTAGTTATGCCAGTTAGCCTCAATGTCCCCTGAGAGCATGGTCCCTAAACCCCTGCCCCTGCTACTCTGTCCTTATAATACTGGGTTAAGACTGGAAGAGTTTTCAGGTTATGTTGAAGTCCAGTTAAAATGATCTTCTTTCTAATGTGTGCTGACACTGATTTCACCCAATCAGTTTTCTGTTAACTGTCTAATCTATAACCAGCACTCTCCCTCCCTCCTTCACTTCCCTTGCAGCTGTCAAAGAGTCTTTTCTTCTGTACATGAATCTGTTTCTAAGTCCTTATAGTAGGGGTCTCATATAGTATTTGTCCTTGTGTCGCTGATTAATTTCACTCAACATAATGTCTTCTAATTGAAACCAAGGTATGAGATGCTTCCTAAAATCGTCATTGTTCTTTATCATTGCATAGTGTTCTACTGAGTGTATACCAAAGTTTATTTATGCATTTATCTGTTGATGAGCATCTGGGTTGACTCCATCTTTTTGCTATTGTGGACTATGCTGCAATAAACATCCATGTGCATGTATCTGCTCATGTGACTGCCCTTGCATCTGTAGGATATATTCCAAGCAGTGGGATTACTGGGTAAAATGGTATATCTGTTTCCTTGCTGGACGTTTTTAACCTGAATGGATGTTTGACTTTGATGAATGTCTTTTCTGCATCTATTGACAAAATCAGTTCTTTCCTATCCTTTGTGTGATTTATGTGGTTGATCACGTTAATTGTTTTCTGATGTTGAACCAGCCCTGCATCCCTGGTATAAATCAATTTCATTATGATGAATTATTTTTTTGATATGTGTTGCATTCTATTGGCTAGGATTTTGTTGAAGATTTTTGCATCTAGGTTCATGAATGATGTTCATCTATAATTTTTGTTTTTGTGGGATCTTTTCCTGGCTTTGGTATCAGGGCTATGCTGGCTTCATAGAACAAATTTGGTAATATTCTGTGCTGTGAAATAGCTTCAGTAGTATTGGAATTAACTCCTCTCGAAAAGCATGGTAGAATTCCCTAGTGAAGCCATCTGGACCAGGACTTTTTTGCTTGGTAGTTTTTAATTTACTCTTTCAATCTCTTCTTTTGTGATGGGTTTATGAATTGGTTCTACTTCTCCTTGTGATAGTTTTTGTAGGTGATATGAATCTAGAAGTATGTCCTTTTCCTCTAGGTTTTCAAATCTGTTAGAGTATGGTCTTTCATACTGAGAGTGGAGTGTTGAAGTCTCCCAGTATTATTGTGGAGTGATCTGTCTCCTTTTTGAGGGTAGTCAGTGTTTCTTCAATGTATTTAGGTGCTCTAATATTAGGTGCATAAATGTTTAATATTGTTAAGTCCTGTTTGTGTATTGAACCTTTCAGCAATAAATAGCATCCATCCTTGTCACTATGGTGGATTTTACATTAAAATCTATTTTATCTGAGATCAGAATTGCCACACCTGCTCTTATTTGTGTATTGTTAGCTTGATAATTATTCTTCCATCTTTTAATTTTCAGCTTGTTTATAGCTTTAAGTCTAAGATGAGTTTCTTGTAGGCAACATATGAATGGATCGTGTCTTTTGATCCAAGATGTCACTCGATATCTCTTTACTGGAGCATTCAGTCCATTCACATTCAATGTGATTATTGACTGGTGCGTGTTCAGTGCTGCCATTGTAATATGTTTGTGTTGATGTTTTCTCTGTTGTTCTTTTTAATCTGTTCTGGGACATTCTTCTTTGTGAGTTGATTTTTCACCTTTTTCAGGTTGGTTTTGTGGTTGTTGAGACTCTTGTATTACATTTCTTGACTTGATATGCTGCATTTTTATTGTGCTTTATGGCTACCGCTAAGATTCCCCTTAATAAAATATATATAAATGCAGTTTCAATTACTACCATTCTTATCAACTTCCTCTCCATCTAGAACGACTATAACAACTGTAGGACATCCCTCTTTTTAATGTGATGACATCATAGTTTTCATGATATGATGACTGGATTATTTCTTTCACTATTATAGCTTTGACTGAGTTTGGAGCCTTCCCTAATTGAGTAGGATTCTGGGTGATGTGTCCTATATTTGCTTCTAAAATAAAATTAGTGGCTCTGTTCTTATAAGCCAAGAAATTTTTTCAGTATTTCTTGTAGCCTTGGTTTGGTTTTTACAAAGTCTCTGAGTTTCTGTTTATCTGAGAAGCTCTTCATTTCATTTTCATATTTGAAAGATAGTTTTGCAGGATATATAATTCTTGGTTGGAAGTTCTTCTCCTCCAAGGCTTTGAATATGTCATGCCACTGTCACTGTGCCAACATGGTTTCTGCTCAGAAATCCGATGAAAACCTTCAGGGTTTCCCTCTGAATGTTAGCTTTGCTTTGAGTCTTGCTGTCTTTAAGAGTTTCTGCTTATGTTTCATTTTGTTAAGTTTGATTAGAATATGTCCTGGAGTCTTTCTTTTGAGCTGTATATTGAGTAGCTTTCAATATGTGTCTTGGATACCTATATTCTCTTTTTTCATAGTTTCTAGAAAGTTCTCTGTCAGCAGCTCAGCAACAATACTTTGTGTTCTCAGGAACTTCAATTAATCATAGATTGTTCCTCTTAATAGAGTCCCACATGCCTCTTAATGCTTCTTCATGTTTCTTGTTTCTTTTTTCTGATTTCTCCTCATAGATGCTGGAGTTAGTAGCTCTGTCTTCCAAGACAGAAAGTCTGTTTTCCATTTGTTCCATTCTGTTTCCTTGGCTTTGAATTGAAGTTTCTAGCTCTTTGATTTTTTTCTTGAGCTATTGGATTTCAGAGTACTGGTGTTCCATCAGATCAAACAGCTTGCTTAATTTTTCATTTTGCTCTGCTGCATTATGTATAAGGCCTAAGAAGCCTCTCTGTATAATCCTTTTGTATTCACCTTCTGATAGTTTCAGAAAAGTGTCTTCCTCTGGGGAGTTCTGAGGCGCTTTCTTTTGGGGCCTTCTGATGCTGTGGGTGGTATCTCCGTTATGGTTTTCTCCAGAGTTTGTTGCTTTTGGGGAACTATGTGAGTCAGTAGAGGCTGGGAGAGATGCTGTGAGGATGGAACACAGTCCTTTCTCTAGGCCGTCTTAAAATGAGAAGTAAAAAGTATCTGGCAACTTCTGAAGTCAGTCAGGTATTAAGGTGTATAGGTCCCTCTTCCTAGCTGGCAAAGCAAGCACCTTTGTATCAAACTCCAGATGTTATAAACCAGCTCAAAATACAGAAAGGCTACTGCCCTGCTGGCCTCTGCTGTCAGGCCTCAGGTGTAGGTGACACTGTATAAAATATTGCTTTTCTGTCAGAAAAGCAATCTCCTCTGGGCAGACGCTGCCTCCCAGCCCAGGAATTTGGTCCAGCTGAGGCTCCCATATGGGTATATCTGCCTCCAAGTGGAACAAGATGGTGTCCCGCACAAGCTCACCACCTGGCTGGTACCAGGCTACCGGCAGAAAGAGACGTCAAGTGTGCCCAAACACATAGAGTCTACAGTCTCTACTGCTGGGACCCAGCCTTAGGTAACACTGTGTAAAATGCTGCTTTTCTGGCAGAAAAGCAGTCTCCCGCAGGCAGGCGTTGCCTCCCAGCCTAGGAACTAAGTCCAGCTGGGGCCTCCATATGTCTCCAGCTCCCCAAGATGGCGTCCTGCACAAGCTTGCCACTGCCTCAGTATTTGTTAGCATATGGCAGAGGCAGAAAGAGACCAAAGGTGCCGAGATGCTCAGAGTCCAAAGCTGGGTTCTCAAAAACGGCAATTGAGCTTGCTGATCCCACCAGCAGTGCATCTGAGATTAGTGGCTAGTCAAGTCCCAGCTCCTCCCTCTGGCTAACACAGAGAAAAAAAAATGAAAATGGTGAGTCACCTTCAGTCAGTGCAAGCTCACACTCGCCAGGAGTGGGGTCAGCAAAGGAGAGGAGGTTTTGTGTTCAGTGGTATGAAGTCCAAATTAACAGCCCTATGCGTTATCCTAGGTGTCCAGAAGGCTCCATTTAATTATCAATTCAGGTCTTGGTTTCCAGAGGGATTTAGGGAGACATGTATTTAGTCCTCCATTCTGACTCCGCCCCCTTGCAGTCTTTCACGATAATCTGTTATGATACTTTTGATTTTGGTTCTATCTGTTGTGACATCTCTCATCTCATTTATTATTCAGCTTATTTGTTTCCTCTCTTGTTTTCCTTTTGTAAGTGTAGCCAGTGATTTACCAATTTTGTTGATCTTTGCAAAGAACCAGATTTTGGTTTTGTTAATTTTTTTCAGTTGTTCATCTATTCTCCAATTTATTTAGTTCTGCTCCAATCTTTATTATCTGTTTTCTTCTGGTCCCTGAGGCTTTTCTTTTTTGTTGCTCTCTTTCTACTCGTTCAAGCTGTAGGGTCAATTCTTTGGTTTGGGCCCTTTCTTCACTCTGGATGTGTGCATTTATAGAGATAAATTTAATTCTGAGTACTGCTGTTGCTGTATCCAACAGGTTCTGATAGGACGTGTTTTTGTTGTCATTTGATTCCACCAATTTCTTTATTGCATCTTTGATTTTTTCTATAACCCATGTATTTTTGAGCAAAGTGTTGCTCAGTTTCCTTGAGTTCAGATTTCCACCTATGTTTTTCCTGCTATTGACTTCAACTTTTATGGCTTTGTGGTCTGAGAAGATGCTTTGCACTAATTCAGTGGCATGGATTTTGTTCCAGCTTGCTTTATTGCCTAATACATGGTCTATTCTGGAGAATGTTGTATGTGTATTGGACAAGAAGCATACTTGTCTGCTGTTAGGTAAGAAGTTATGTATACGTCAATGAGGCCTAGTTGACTGATTGCCACAATAAGGTTTTCTGCATCTTTTTTGAGCCTTTATCTGGATGATCTGCCCATTACTGAAAGTGGAGTGTTGAGGTTTTCTACTATTATTGTAGAGTGATCTGTGTCATTTTTCAGTGTTGTCAGCATTTGTTCGATGTACTTAGATGCTCTGGTATTGAGTGCACATATATTTAATGTTGTTATATCCTGCTTCTGTATTGAACATTTCAGCAATAAATAGTGACCATTCTGGTCCACTGTGATGAACCTTATGTGCTTTTTTCCTTTTTTGATAAAGGAAGAAGAAAGGAAATAAAAAAAAAAATACAAAAAAAAAAAAAAACGCTGACAAGAAACAGCTTTTTATATCCTGGAATAATTATAGGAATTTACATTGATTTTGTTTTAATTCAATTTATTTACTTTTTATTTTGTTTTTAATCTCACTTGAATAAAACCAATCACTTAGTTTTAAAACATTTGCATTTAACTTTGGTTTAGCTTGAAACTTAGTTCCATGTATACATCTTTTAGATTGCTTAAAATTAAGGTATTATTGCAAAACATAAATTTCCCTCTTTTTAATGTGAATGACATACTGGGTTCTAAAAAATACCAATCACTGGGAACCCCCAGCACAATCAAGATATAGATCACTTTCGTCACTTCCCCTACCCTGGAAATTCTCACGACCTTTGATTTTTAACTTTTCCCTCACACCTAAGCAACAAGTGATCATTTTTTTGTCCCTATAGATTTGGTTTTTAGAGTGTTCTAAATGAAATTATGCAGTATATAGCCTTTTGAGATTGTCTTCCTGACATAGCATAATTTATTTTAGATTCTATTCAAGTTGTTGCATTTATCAATAGTGCTTTTTCATTTTTGCTGAGTATGTATATTCTTTTTTTAATGTAACTGGAATTTCCATTTACAGGGAATGCCAGTAACTGAGTCATTATTGATGACCTATGTTCCAAATTGACAGATAACTACTTTGGTTCATCCTATGATAGATCTGCAGCCACGTGCATATAACGTTTGGAAGGAATGGTTTTCCTTGCCAGGGCCCAAGTTACAAGAAATACTTTGAGGAACTGATTGTGCCTTCTTGGGAAGGGTATAATGTAGGAGAAAGCCCAGTGTTGACTGGAGACATTTGAAATTTTTCCTACAGTTTGAAAAATGTGAGCATAAGCCACCAGCATGTGCATGTAATATTCCTTGTACTTGGATTAGGAAAGCTGAATTGAGGGCAGACAGGAATTGCCAAAAAATCAGAGGCTACATGCCCCTGAATAGGATGAAAGAGTGAAAGAGGGTTCCGAAATCAGAAACATTAATTGTCCAGGTTCAGAAAGAATCAAGAAAATATTCCTTTGGTGCATTTCAAAAGGTGCTACTATCTGTTAACCACCTAAAACAAGAATTATCTTGTTATTTTGTCTAAAGTTATTTGTAAAGATTTCTAGTTGTGGGTATTATGCAGTGAAATCCCCTGGGAATTTTGAAAAATTATGTCAATGCCTGGACTTCATTCCAGAGCATTAGCCCCTATCAGATTTTAGAATCACCCTGTGGTTACTACAATTAGGTACCATGGAGTTGGTTCCAATTCATCCAATATAATAAGTTGGTTGTTTTCTTGACTACTGTCTCCATGCAAATTGATTACGGATGTAAGTAAAATGAAATTCTTGACAACATCCATCTTTTCCCCATCCATCGTGTTGTTGCTTACTGGTCCCTTTGTGAAGCTTTTTGTTTCCTTTATGCTGAGTTTTAATCCCTACTTCAGGCTGTGATCTTTGATCTTTATTGGTGCTTCAAGTCCTCTTCACTTTGAACAAGGGAATTTTTAGCCCATAACCAAATAACTGCATTGGAACACCCTCCCTACTTACCTCATCTGGCTCCCATGACTCTTTACCTGGAGATAAAGGAAATATTGAAAAGAACACATTTTGTTGACATTCAGGACATCAAGTGTAATATGATGACAGCTCTGATGGGCATTCCAGAAAAACAATTCCAAAATTGCTTTGAAGAGTGAACTAGACACTAGCATTGGTGCATAGCTTCCCAAGCAGTGTGCTTCAAAGGTGACTCTAGTCATGTTCAGCAATGAGATATGTAGCACTATGAGTTTTTGATAGTACATATTGGTTGGTGAAAAAAAATACTTGCCAAGTAGAAATCTTTGGTCTTGAAAAATTCTATCCTGTGATATCCAGCATTGTTTCTATCAGGAAGGCCATGTTTTCCAACTCTTGATCCTTCTTATTTATTTCCAACTTTCACATTCCCATTACTAGCATTGTGCTTAAGGATATATCTTGAAATGTTCTTTTCGACAATGGATGCAATGCCATTCCTCTTTAGTTTGTCATTAGCAGCATAGTAAGTCATATGATTGTCTGATTTGAAATGGATGATACCAGTCCATTTCAGTTCACTAATGCTTAGGATACCCATGTTTATGCACTGCATTTCATTTTTGATGATTTTCAATTTTCCAGTTTCATAATTTGTTCATTCCATGCTCCTATTATTAATGTGTGTTTTCCACTGCTTCTTCTCTTTTGAGTCATGCCACGTCAGCAAATTAAGGTCCTGAAAGTTTTACTCCATCCATATGATTAAAGCTGACTCTTGTTTAAGCAGGTAGCTCTTCTCTAGTCATCTTCTGAGTGCCTTCCAATCTGGGTTGCTCATCTTGTGGCACTATATCAATGTTCCACTGCTATTCTTAAGGTTTTCACTGGCTAATTCTTTTCTGAAGTACAGTGCTGGATACTTCTTCCTAGTCTGTATTAGTTTAGAATCTCAGCTGAAATCTATCCACCGTGGGTGACACGTTTGGTATCTGAATACTAATGGCGTAGCTTCCAGCATCACAGGAAGAAACAAGACCCCATAGTATGGCAAACTGACACAGCCACATGGGGGCAAGTTTTGTTAAAGAGAGTGAATTTTAAGCTTTAATGTCTCTTTTCTTCTGCTTGGTTTTTGAAAGTCTGAAGCTAATGACAGCTAATGGCTGTGTTTTTTGTATGATCAGCACCTCAAATAATAATGTTTGGGAAAGATAACACCCATGTCAATAGTAGAGGGCCCATGTCAATAGTAGAGGGCCACCAAAAAAGACCTTTGACAAGATAGATTGACATAGTGGCTGCAACTGTGGCCTCAAGGATAACAATGATTGAGAGGGTGGCACAGTTCCAAGCTGCTTCTGTTGCACCTGGGTCTCTATGAGTTGAAATCTACTCAACAACACCTAACAACAGCAGGGCTAGAGTTATTGAAAGACGGATGACTTCAAGAAAAGCATTTATCATGTTGAAAATATGATTCATTGTCTGACTACCGAGTCTTTGATTTGCCTAGTTATACTTAGCACTGTTGTTGTTGTTAGACCCCATCAAGTCAGTTCTGTAGTGACTTTATGTGCAGCAGAAGAAGATATTGCCCAGTCTTGCACCATGTCCACAATCTTTTCTACGCTTAAGCACATTGTAGCAGACAATGTTTCAACCCATACTTAGCTCTGCTTGTCATAACCAGTTGCCAATGAAATTTTAATTCATGGTGACCCCATGTGTGTCAGATTAGAACTGTGCTCCAGAGGTTTTAGTGGCTGCTTTTCATAAGTAGATTGCCAGACAGTTCTTCTGAGGCACCTACATTTGCCTCCAACCTTTTATTTACAACATACCATATTAGCTATAACTTCTCATAATAAAAATAAATTAAAAAGTCCAAAACATTTGCTGCTGAGTTGATTCTGACTAGGACAATATTGTATATTACAGAGCAGAACTTGTTCCATAGATTTTTTAGTAGCTGTGCACTTTTGGAAATACTTTGGCAGGTGTCCTGCTTCCAAGGCCTCTCTGGGTGGTTTTGAACACCCAACTTTTCAGTTCATTGCCCAGCACTTAACTGTGGCACCCAGTGAGCTTAGTTTCTTGTAACAAGTGACAACATAATAATTCAGTTACGAGACACTGCTAGCCCACGACACAGTTAGATAAACTTCCAGGCTTATAATTATGAGTACTTGATGCGTGGTGTTTGAGTATGTATTTTCTGTTGCTACTGAGTCGATTCTTAATCAGAGGGACAATGCAGGACAGAGTACAACTGCTGAAAAAGTTGTCCAAGAAGCAGCTGGTATATTTCCAATGCTTAACTTTTTGTTTGGCTGACCGTTTGTATGATGCTGTTTGTATGACCGTCTGTATGATGCTGTTAACCACTGTGCCAATAGGGCTCCATGCTGTGTGTGTATATGTGGGGTGAGGGGGAGCTGGGGGTGTGTGCTTGTGTGTATATCTGACTGCTAAGTGGCAACATTTTTAATGTGCATTTTCTGGAGTAGTTTAATTTCATAGACCTATCAAAGATATAAATGTGAATGTAAAACAGTAATTATCAAAAAAGCAGTTGAGAAGTTGACAGGAGAGCAAAAGAATACAGTAGTTCCATGACAGCTTCTACATACTTTGTCTACATAATAGACACTTTCCTAAGATAGTGTCTCAAGGAGTCTGTAGTGGAAAATCCTAACTCTGCTTCCAAGACTGTTGTTTTAGTTACCTAGTAGTGTTGTAACAAAAATAATACAAGTGAGTGGCTTTAAAGAAGAGAAGTTCATTTTCTCAGTTTTGTGGGTGAAAAGCTCAAATCATGTTCTCAGCCAAGTCATCTTTTTTGTTGGTAATCCTGAGCATTCCTTGTTTTCTTAGCATTCTTGGACTTGTACAATATCCTCACTTATTACCTATGTTGTGCCCGTGTGTGTCCTTGTGTCTCTTCTCCTGTTTTTATAACTCAGAAGGAATTAGTTTAAGAAGCCACCCTACATTAGTATGACCTCATCAATATATCAAAAGAAAGCCCTGCACAAACAGGATCACATAAACACGTACAAGGTTTTCAATGCAAATTATTCGAGACATAACTTAATCCACAACAACCATGTTTAGTCTTCTGGAACCATAACTTCCAGAACTGAATCTCTTTCCTGTTCCTTCTCCATGAAGAAAGAACAGAGCATGTTCCCATCAGAGTCTAGAAAAAGGAGACAGACAGTGAGGAAGACTCACAGTGCTCATAGAAATGTTCTGAGGCAAACAAGAGGTTACCTCAAAAGCATGAGAGATACTTAACAGCTTTTGTTTCTCAAAGGCATAGATGCAACATCTTGGTAAGGTAAGGGTTGGAAATGCTAAGATTACAGTTAAGAAAAGAGATCAGATTGCACTTCTAGGTCATAAAATGCTTGTATAATAGAATATTCCAAATTTCCTTGAATTATCTTTCTAATTACTAGCAAAAATATCTTTCCTCTTAAAGTAACTGAGAACAAACAGCTTCATTTTGGGAAACCTGTGTGGGAAGTGATGTCTTCAAGATATAGTCAGGATTCACTCAAACGAAGGCAGCTAGAGAAACCCTGTGGGAAAGAGATTGAAGTTAGAAGGCAGTTGCTGGATCAGAATGTTTGCTTGGGTGGATGGCTTCTGAGTGGAGGCGTGATAGAATGGTCCTAGTGTGTATAGTGCAACATGAACAAAAGAGTGCAGAAGGTTACGGAAGTCAAGAGAAGCACTTCGGATATTTACATTCCATAAGGTTCATCTACCCATGGATAGTGTGAGAGGCTTGACCGCCTCTCGCTCAAACGCAATGGCCGTGATGTCATTGAGCAAACCACAAGGACATTTCAAAACTGAAATCTGGTTATTTCAAACAAGTTCCACCACCAGCCTGGATCAATTCAGTAGTTTACCCTTGAAGATAGATTTTATTTTTATGGTTTATAGGACTTTGCACAGTTTAAAAAAAGTCTTGGCAATCGACTTTTGAAAAATCAGCCATTGAAAACTTTAGAATCGTTCCTGATGACAACTGGTGTTTCAAAGATCATGGTAATCTAGTCTTGCTTTTCCACCCTTGTCTCATATCAGTTTCCTCATGATCACTCCCTTCCAATCACACTGTCTTCTTCAATAACTCATACTCACTGAGCTTCATGGGCATCAGAACATCTGTCTGTGCTGTTTTTAATGCCTGGATCATCTCTCCTGGATTTTATAACTTGGTTGACTCTTATTTTTCCCTGAGAACTCAGGTCAAATGTCTCTTCCAAATAAAGCCTGATGAGATCTCCCTCACCACAGAAAATTCCCACTTGGTAATGCAGAACAATCTCACTCTCCACTCTTTAGCAACCTATGCTCCTCTACAATCTTAATTTTCATTTGATATATAACCTAACACATTAACAGGTCCTAGAGTTTAGGATATGGACAATCTTGGTGGCCATTATTCTGCTTACCACATTTTCTTAGTATGTGTGGGACTCTGCTGTTATGCTAATCCCTGTCATTTCTATACACACTTTATTGCCAGATTCACCAACAAGAATAT
This sequence comes from Heterohyrax brucei, assembly GCA_028571685.1. NCBI lineage: Eukaryota > Metazoa > Chordata > Mammalia > Hyracoidea > Procaviidae > Heterohyrax > Heterohyrax brucei. The sequence continues at coordinate 136,008,521 of CM053146.1, read as the reverse complement.
TCACAAATCTGTCTAATTTTCTATATGGTAGCATGTATCCAAGAAGGAATCCAAGTAAGGAAACAGAAGTATATATACTTGTAAGCCTATTAACTCTTTGGATTCCTGTTTTATCATTTCTAAACATATGGATGAGATTGTTGTTCTTAGGTGCCGCTGATTTTGTTCTGATTCATAGAAACCTTACAACAACAGGTGAAACTAGACATTTAAATTCTCCAGATATTGAAGAATATGGTGAAAGCAAGATTGTATACGGTTCTGCTGTAGTCATGATGAGAGTTTTAAATTGTATTGCTTCTGAGACCTGGAAACATAAAAACTGTTATTATGCTTCTATAACTTCTGATTTTGTGTCATTCTTTCTGCAAATTATTATGGAGAAATTTGGTAAGTTGTAGAGCATAGTTAGAATCTAATTTTAAATAATGCTGTGTTCTCTAAATGCAATTGTCCTAAAAACTGCTTTTACGTTGAGAGAAGTGTTATCCAGCACCACCTGGTAGCAGTTGGGCCCTCAAGGGTGGCAGGGTCCACCTCCTAGCTGACAAAGACAGCAACCTACTTATGGAGTCTCTTGGAGCCATGTCAATAGACACTATGGCATGGCTCAGTGAAGGTGGGGGGAAGGGTGCCACCACATTCAACCACCAGCCAACACTGCATTCTGTAGCTGCAATTGTCTTAAAAATAGCTTTTCTGCTGAAAGAAACACTGTCCAGTCGGTCCCCTTGTTCTGTGTAGCTAAGAGCCCCAACCAGGGCCTCAGGCGTGGCTGACTTCACCCCTCAACTAAGATGGTGTCCTACCAGTTCCTGTAGGTTTCAAATCTGTTGTAGTATAGTTTTTCATAGTCTTCCATTATGATCCTCTTTATTTCAGTTGAGTTTGTGTTGGTGCCCCCCGCATTTCACTTCTTATGCAAATAAGAAATTCACTTTGTTTCGGCAATAGTTTGTCAGCTTTGTTGACCCTGTCGAAAACCAACTTTTACATTTATTCACTTTTTTAATGTTTTTTTCTTTTCTATATGTCACCTCTGATCTATATTACTTTCTACTGTTGGCTGTGGGCTTCTTTTGTTCTCTTTCTATTTTTTGAGTTGAATTAGAGATGTTTTGACTTCATCCTTTTCTTCTTTTTTGATGTGTGCATTTATTCCTGTAAACTTATCTGTGCGCATTGCTTATACTCTGCCCCAAAGGTATTTTTTAAAGAATATTTTATTGTATTTTGTGTAAAAGTTTTCAATCCAAATCAATTTGCCATATAAAAACCTGAATACACCACCACTATGCTACTGTAACTGCTTTTGCTCCCTCCCACTCTATGACAGCATACACTTTCCCATTAAATTTCCTATATTTATTCAACCAGTTCATGTCCACCTCTACCCTCTCACCTTGCCTCTAGAGAGGAGCTGCTCTGGCAGCCTCATGTATATACTTAAATCAAGAGCATATTCTTTGCCAGCATCACTCTATGTCTCATAGTCCAGTCAAGTCTTTGTCTGAAGAGTTGACTTCAGTACTAGTTTCAGCTCTGGCCTAATAGAGAGTCGAGGGGCCGAGTCCTCAGGGGACTTTTCAGTCTGGTGGACCGTCATGTGTGGTCTTTCCATAGAACTCTAGTTTTGCACACCCCCTTTTCTCCTGCTACAACAGGAACTTCATGCTGTGTTCCCTGTCAGGGCATTCACTGGTAGTGGCCAGGCACCATCTAGTTCTTCTGGTCTCCTGCTGAAATAATTTCTGTATCACATGGCCCCTTCTGTCTGCTGGGCTTATATTTCCCTCTTGTCATTGAGGTCCCTCATTCTCCTTTGCTCCAGGTAGATTGTAACCAATTGATGTTACTTAGATGATAACTTGCTAGTTTTTAAACCCCAGACACCACTCACCAAAGTGGTATGCAGAATGTTTTCTTAAAAAACAAACCCAAACAACATAATTACGCCAATTAACCCAGATGTTTCCTATTTCTAGCTTTTTATAAATGCACCAAAATGATTTCCAAAGTGACTGTACCATTTTACATTCCCAGCTACAGTGCAGAAGAGTTCCACAACCTCTCCAACATTTATTATTTTGTATTTTTTGGATTAATTCCAGTCTTGCTGAGGTGAGATTGTATCTCATTGTAGTTTTCATTTGGATTTCTATGATGGGTAATGATGGTGAAGCACTTCTTCAAATATCTGTTGCAGTCCTTGATGTCTTCTTTGGTGAAGTCCCTGTATATGTTCTTTGCCCATTTTTCAAATGTCTTATTTGCCTTTTACTTGTTGAGCTTTTGCAGTACCTTGAAGATTATGTGCATTAGATGCCAGTCAGATTCATGGTACCTAAAGATTCTTTCCCACTTTGCAGGTAGTGTTTCTATTCTTTTGGTGAAGTTTTTGGAGGAACATGTTTGATTTTAAGGAGTTGTCAGTTATCTATTCTCTCTTGTGTTTGTGTATTGTTAGTAATTTTTTGTATTTTATCTATGCCGTTTATTAGGGCTTCCAGTGTTGACTTTTTTCTTCCATGATCTTTACTATTTTAGATGTTATTTTTAGGTCTTTGATTCATTTTGTGCATGGTTAGTTTTTGTGCATGGCATGAGATATTGGTCTTGTTTCCTTTTCTTTCTTTCTTATTTTCTTTCAGATGGATATCCAGTTATGCCAACATCATTTGTTAAAAGAGATTGTCATTTTCCTGATTCATGGACTTTGGACCTTTGTCAAATATCAGCTGCTCACAGGAGGATGATGTTATGTTTGGGTTCTTGATTCTATTCCATTGATCTGTGACTCTATTTTTGTACCAGTACCAGGCTATTTTTAGGACATGGAAGTGTAATAGGTTTCAAAGTCAAGTTGAGTGAGGTCTCCCCACTTTGTTCTTCTTCAGTAATACTTGAGTGATCCAAGGCTTCTTCCCTCTCATTATGAAGTGGGAGATTAGTTTCTCCACCTCTTTAAAATATACCATTGGAATTTGAATTGAAATTCCATTGTGTATAGATCACCCTGGGTAGAATACATAGTTTCGCAATCTTAAATCATGCTATCCACGAGCAAGGTAGATTTCTCTGTTTGTGCACATCTCTTTTGGTTTCTTGCAGTACTACTGTCTTGTAAATTTCTTTGTATAGGTCTTTTGCATCTCTGGTTAGATTTACTGCTAGATATTTTATCTTCTTGGTGGCTATATTAAACGGTAATGGTTTTGTTGTTTCCTCTTTAGCGGTCTCTTTGTTGGTGTAAAGTAATCCAGTGGATTTACGCATGTTTATCAAGTATCCTGATACTTCGCTGAACTTTTCTACTAATTCCAGTAGCTTTTTGTGGATTCTTTAGGGTTTTCTGTACTATGAGATTATATCATCTGCAAACAGAGATGGTTTTACTTCTTCCTTGCCAATTTGGATGCCCTTTATTTCTTTATCTTGATTTATTGCTCTGGCTAGAACCTCTAGGACAATGTTGAATAAGAGTGGTGACAACAGGCACCATTGTCTGGTACTTATTCTCAAGGCGAATGCTTTCAGACTTTCTCAGTTTGTGGTGATGTTGGCTGCTGGCTTTGTGTAGATGTCCTTTGTTATGCTGAGGAATTTCCCTTCTTATTTGCTGAGAGTTGTCAGCATGAATGGGTGATATGCTTTCTCAAATACCTTTTCTGTATCAATTGATAAAATCAGATGGTTCATGTCTTTTATTTATGTGGCTGATTACATTAACTTTTTTTTTCCTAATGTTGAACCATCCCTACATCCCTGGTATAAATCCCACTTGGTTATGGTGAATTATTTTTTGATATACCTTTGAATTTTACTGGCTAGAATTTTCTTGATTACTTTTTCATCTCAGTTCATGAGAGATATTGCTCTGTAATTTTTTCTTTTCTGTGCAGTCTTTTACAGGTTTTGTATCAGGTTTATGTTGGCTTCACAGAATCAATTTCAGAGTTTTCTCTCCTTTTCTATGTTCTGAAATACCTTTAATAATAGAGGAGTCAGCACTTCTCAAAAAGTTTAATAAAATTCTGCAGTGAATCGGTTAGGACCAGGGCTTTTTTGGGTTAGGAGATTTTAAATTACATTTCCAAACTCTTCTTTTTTAAAGGTTTATTAAGTTGTTCTACCTCCGTGTTACTTTAATTAAGTAGTGTGTTTCTAGAAGTTTATCCATTTCCTCTAGGTTTCTTAATTTATTAGAATTGAATTTTTCAGTGAATTCTACTATGATTCTTTTAATTTCAGATCAGTCTGTTGTGACATCACTCATTTCTTGTTTGAGGTAATTTCTTTCTTCTCCTGTTTTTCTTTTATCAGTTTGGCCAGTGGTTTATCAATTTTGTTGATCTTTTCAAACAGTCAGCTTTTCCTGTTGTTAACACTGTCAGTCATTTTTCTACTCTCCAATTCATTTTGTTCTGCTCTAATTTTTGTTTTTTAATTTCTTTTTATCTAGTGCCCACGGGCTTCTTTTACAATTCCATTTCTTCTTCTTTGAGTTCTTGGTTTAATTCTTTGATTTGTGCCCTATCTTCTTTTGGGGTGTGTATATTTATTGAAATAAATTGACCTCTGAGCTATTGCTGTGTTCCAAAAGTTCTGGTTGGATGTGTTTTGATTCTCTCGAGTCTGTGAATTTCTTTATTCCATTACTGATCACTTACGATGATTGTGTAGGTATCTATTTCTATCTTCACTGCAATTATTATTTTCTTCTTAACGTATTTTATAGCCCTTTTTTGGTGAATAGTTATTTAACAAGATTATGTCTTCCTGGAATAGTGATCTAGTAATCATTACATAATGTCCTTGTCGCCATGAGTCTGATTGGACTCGACGGCACTTGTCTTTGGCTATCTAATATGGTAGATTTTATTTTAAAGTCTGTTTCATTCGAGATTATTTCCACTCCTCCTCTGTTTATGAATGTTGTTAGCATGATCCATTTTTCTATTTTGAGTTATAGACAGTTCATGTCTTTGAATCAAGGTGTGTCTCCTGTAGTCGGCATATAGTTGGAACTTTTTTCTTATCCAATCTGCTAGTCTCTATTTCTTTACAAGTTCACTTAGTGTAATTTCTATTCAGTGTGATTATTGATAGTTTTAAGTTTAGTGCTATCTTTTTGATATTTGTGTGTGTATTGTAGGCAATTACTTCATTCCATTTAATTTTCTGTGCCACGATTTTTTCTTTCAATGTTGGTGGCTTGGTATTTGTTAAGACTTCATGTTTTTTTTGTTTGCTTTTTTATTTCAACGTACAGTCTGATAGTTTTTGTGTGTGTGTGGTAATCTTAATATGTATTTCTATTTTTCTAAAGGTAAACTTCTCCCTAATCTCTTTGTATCACCTCAACTTCCTCTCCACATGAAAGAATTATAACTACATTTTCTTATAAGTCCCTCTTCCTTGTTATGTTTACATAACAGCATCTGTCTTGTTAGTATTTTGAGTTTGATTTATTTTTGTGAATGCCCGTTTTTTGGTTGATATCCAGTTGCTCCATTCTGTAATCTAATCTTGAGCTGTTACCTGATGTTACTGATTTTCTAACCAAAGCACTTCCTTTAATATTTCTTGTAAATTTGGTTTGGTGTTTGCAAATTCCCCAAATTTCTTTTTATTTGGAATGTCTTTATTTTATTGTATTTCAGGGACAATTTTTCTGGATATGTAATTCTTGGCTGGGAATAATTTCCCTTCAAAATTTTGTATATGTTCTCTGATTGGCTTCTTGCCTTCACGGTTTTTGCTAAGTAGTCTGTGCTTAGTCTTCTTCATTTTCCTTTGTAGGTTACTTTTTGTTTATCTATAGCCACTTTTAAAATTGTCTCCCAGTCTTTAGTTTTGGCAACTTTGATTATGACATATCTTGGTGTTTTCCTTTTGCAAACTTCCTTGTATGGGGTTCATTGAGCCTCTTGAGTAGATATTGTCTCATATTTCATGACATCAGAGGTTTCTGTCTACAAAACTTTGGCAATTTTCTTTTTAATTTCTGCTGTTCTCCCTGTTTTAGTAATTCAGTCCTTTGTGGATTATTCTTCTTGATAGAGTTGTACATAATTCTTAGTGTTTTCTGATTTTTTTAAATGATATTATCTGATTTTTTTTCAACTATGTTGACATGACATGCCTTATCTTCAGTCTCACTAATTTGGGCTTCTGTTGCCTCAATTCTGTTCATTTGTCTTTCTATTGACTTGTCTGCTTCAGTAATTTTATTATAAATTTTTTGAATTCTAATTCTTGCAACACTATGCTTTCATGAAGCTGATCTCTTGAAGAACTCTAAATATTAATCTTTTATAGTCTACCTCTGTCAATTTTCCTAGGAAAATTTGAAACTTTGCTTTGGGAGCTTTCTGAAGTCATAATAGTCTGCCACTTGAAGTGATTTGAAATGGGTTGTTATCTCTGTGCCATCAGTAAATTGTATTTGTTTCTTTTGTGTATGCCTACTGTGTTCTAGCTTCTTAGTTTATCTTGCTTTAAAATGTCCAGATAGGCTGGCTGAGTGTAACAGTTTAGTTATCGTTACCTTTGAAGTTCTAATGGACTGTTTGCAGGTGGTTAGAGCTGTTACTATGAAAGCCCAAGAGTCTGTTTACTTTTCTCGTGTGGGTTTAGTTCAGACATCCAGATAGTCAGTCACCTAGTATATGGTGCAGGTTGTTGCCTGCTATCCTATGTGATCAGAAGTGTTTGCTGTAGGCATAGGTATTTGTCTGTAGCCACTTAGAAAGGCAGGGGGCTCACAGTCATCCCTGTATGTCTGTGAGGATGGTCTTTGCCCTAATGTCTGAACCTAGGTGAAGACACTTTGAGCCCTCAATTTCCAGCTGAAGTGAGTCAGCATATTTTTTTTTTCCTTTGCCTACTCCCTGTTTGTTATATTTTTCCTTCTTTTTTGGTGGCCCTCTACTATTGACATGGGCCCTCTACTATTGACATGGGTGTTATCTTTCCCAAACATTATTATTTGAGGTGCTGATCATACAAAAAACACAGCCATTAGCTGTCATTAGCTTCAGACTTTGAAAAACCAAACAGAAGAAAAGAGACATTAAAGCTTAAAATTCACTCTCTTTAACAAAACTTGCCCCCATGTGGCTGTGTCAGTTTGCCACACTATGGGGTCTTGTTTTCCTTTTCTGTGTCTTGGAGAATGCCTCAAGGCAAGTTTAATGAGTGCTACTTCTGGCTCAGTTAATGGCTTCAGGCTCTGGAGCCAGGTCCAGTACAGAGAAGTTAGGGAGTGCTTGGAGAAAAGACAAATATTTAGGTGTACACAGCAGGTAATATGCAAAAACTTAGCTGCTGATTATCTCATGTTGTTTTTCACTGGTTCTAGAGGTATGAGTGGATTTTCCGGTCATTTTCTCCTGATGTGGAGGATGCCTCTAACTACCATGCTCAGCTTAGCACTCTGGCTGCAGCCATTTCCTGGTGGGTCTGGTCTGGAAATGCTATTCTCCTGTCCTTTTATTCAGTGTGATTTCTAAACCTTTCCTTTGATTTCTGGGATCCTAAGATGTTACATGTAATGGATTAATTTACTCTTTGGGGTCTTTATTGTTGTAGGGATCAGAGAAGGCATTTGACTACTCTGCCATCTTGTTCCCACCTCATAATCTGTGAATTTTAACATTTTTCTGTTGTCTGTATGACTAGGTATATAATTCTTGTGAAATTTCTTCCCTGTAGCAGGTTTAGTCTAGACAAATATACAGTTTGTTACTCAAAATTGAGGCATTTTGTTTTAATTCATGAAGGATTCCTTGTTTTCCTTTGAAGCAAATAAAATTTCCTTGGAAACATCTTGATGTTGATGAGCTGACATCTATTTTCCTGAAGCCAGCCAAGCCAAGTGCCGTCGAGTTGGATCCAACTCATGGCGACCCTAGGGGCCAGGGTAGAACTGACCCCCAGAGTATTATTTTCCTGAAACACTATTGTAAAAAGAGAGAGAGAGAAAGCATTGCTATCAAGTTGATGCTGACTGATATTTACCCTGCAGGACAAAGTAGAATTGTCCCATAGTGGTTTCCATAGAGCACATGATGGATTTGAATTGCAGAACTTTCTGTGAGGAATCTGAGCATTTAACTACTACTTTACAAAGATTTGTAAAAGCAGTGTCATTTCTACAGTGAGAGAATTAGAAAGATCAAAAGTGTGAAACTGAGCCCAGAGTTTCAAATGCTTGGGCATACGTAGAGATTCATTGCACCACTTTAAATCTAGGCTTTCATTTTGTCCACTCCTTATCAGTGTCCTGTCTTAGAGTCCTAACCAAAGAACTAGAAAGAAGCAAAGTAGTAAAGACAAGGAAATCGTTCAATAGAAAATGATTTTCTCAGCATCTCCCACACTTAATCTGGGCTGCCACCTTTGGTGGTTTTTTTCAGATCATAAACCCAGAGTTTATACCATTGTAGGTGGGGTGGAAAGCCACTAGCAGGCATCTTTTTCTCTTTTCTTGTTTGATCTTTTCCTCTATAATGTTCACATAGTTTCAGAAGGCAGGATAGATGATGACACCCACATTTTTAGATACTATTGTGTAGCACCTGATGCTGAGATCCAATACTAATACCTTTCATTCTTTCACCGGGGAGATATGTGGGAGGTGGAGGGGATGGCAGTATAAATAGCCCAGACTTTGGAAACTACATATTGTGAAACATCATGGCTCAAGCATTTAGATGGCTGCTTCTGTCGTTGCTGCTTTTCTGCTCGCGTGCTCAGAATCTTCTCCTGAGACGCACTCGGGGTGACCATTTGAACTCATCACAGGCCCCTACTGAAAACTGGTTCAGGCAAAAGCTCGACCATTTCAGCAATGAGAAACCACAATTCTGGTCCCAGGTAAAATCTAACAAGCAGGGAAGGAAATGATAGGTGTGGGATGGTATGAGCTTGAGAAATTGAGGAGGGTGCCACTGCGATCTGGGAGGTATGGAAGACATGGAGAGTGTTTTCATTCTGTAAAAGGTTCACAGTTCAAATTCACTCAGAGGCACCTTGGATGCATAGCTTGACAATCTGCTCTGAGAAGTTGCATTGTTGAAAACCCCATGGAGTCCAGTTCTACTCTGAATTTGATAGACACATCATGAGTTAGAACTCGCTATGTGGCTTCCAGTTTCTTTTTCTTTTTTCACTCTATGGATCCAACTCTATGGCACTTGGCTGGCTTGGCATACTAGGCATTATATTTAGTATCTCCTCAACGATGAATGTACCATGGACTACCAGGCAATCTTGGTGACATAGTTGTTAAATTCTAAAGCCTCTACCACAATTCGAGTCTACCATGCACTTTTTGTTAATTCTATAGGACAGTTCTACACTGATGCATAGAGTCACTGTGAGTCACAATCTATGCAGTGGTAATGACTGAGTGTGTATGTATGGACTGCCAGAAGAACAAACAAGTGTGTTTTAGAATTACAAACAATATGCTTCTTAGAAGCAAGAATGGTGAGACTACATCTCACATACTTTGGCCATGTTTTTAGGTGGGAATCAATCTCCAGAGAAGAACTTGATTCTCGGTAAATTAGAGGGTTAGAGATAAAGAAGAAGACACTTAATGAGAAGGATAGCCTTCATGGCTGCAAGAGTAGGCAAAAGTATAGCAACAACTTTGAGGGGCACAGGATCAGGCAGTGATTGTTTCTGTTGTTCTTCACATCAGTCTGAGTCCAAACCAACTTAATGGCTTGTGACAACAGCAAACGGCAGCGTGCAAGGTATTTTACATTACTTTGCTTTTTTTTTTACATTTTGTGTTTTCATTATGGAATATTTTAAATTATAGACATATAGATAAAACTGTGTATTTGCTTGTTGAAGTTAACTACTAGAAATATTTTGTCATAGTGATTCCCTCTCTTGTAGAATTATTTTCTGCGTACGAGTCTTAAAAGGGTTACCTGAGCACTCTTGGCCAAAGTCCAAATACTGCTAGATGAGCGAGCTGTTTCTTGGAGACTCTATGAGAGAAATTATTCTGTCCTGTAGATTCACTATCAGTAAAAATTGACTTGATGGCAGTGCCGTTTTTGCGTTTTTCAATGAGGTAAGATTTTCAACGCATATTTGGGAAGATGGTTCAATCCATCAAAGCTCCCAAGACAACTCCATAGTGTAGAAGGACAAGAATTGCTATGTATGAGTGCAAACCAAGGTTACAGAGAGGCTAAAAGGCTTGACTAAGGTCTGCCTTTCACTTTTGCGAAGCTTACATTTTTTTCCTCAGTTCCTTCAAATTGAGAAATGGTAAGCTCGTAGTTCCCTTTTGGTTTTATAACTCCATCTCTTTGCAGATGTCACTTTAAGACCTCACGCCATGAGTCAGATCCGACTCGATGGCACTTGGCTTTGGCATATCTTCTCAAGTCTTCCTTTTTGATCATCCAAAGCAAAGCATCATTTGCTTTAACTACTCTATCTTCAAGGACAAGTTTCAGAGTCCCTTCTGACATCCATTTTGGTCTTTATTTGCTGTTTAGTGGCCTCACACTTGGCTTGGATTCAGTGGCCTCTGATTTATTCACACACGATGTCCTTGATGTCATTCCATAACTCGTCTGATCTTTTTTCATTGATGAGTCAACTCTATTCTTGAAACGGTTCCTCAATTCAGGTGGAGTATACTGAAGGTCATACTTAGGCTATCATAAACATTTTCTAATTTCCTTCATCTTCTCTTTCAACTTCTGTGTGATTTTTTTGTTTCACAGTCCATCCCTGACTTTCTTCTGATAAAATTGTGCTTCTCCATTATGCCTTTCCACAAATTAAATTGCTTTGTCTCCCGTGTATTCTATCCAATTATGTCCACTTGTATAGTCACTTTTTACAATGTTGAAAAAAGATGTTTGCAATTAAGAAGTCTTTAATCTTGCAAAATTCTCTCATGTGATCTCTGGCATTGTTCTAAAGTGAAGATCACTGTTTTAGCCAGCTAGTGCTGCTCTAGCAGAAATACCAAGAGTGAATGGCTTTCAGAAAGGAAAGTTTATTCTTACACTGTCCAGTAGTTACAAGTCCTAATTCAAGGTGTCTGCTCCAGGGGAAGGTATTCCCTCCTATTGGTTCTGGAGGAAAGTCCTTGCTTTGTACCAGTCTTTGTTCAGGGAATATCTTGGCATTGGAACCTCGGGTCTGAAGGACATGCTCTACTCCTGGTGCTGCTTTCATGATGGTGTTAGGTTACCAAATCTCTCTACCAGATTTTTGTTGGTATGATTCACATGGGACACCAGCTGTTAGTGTGATTAACGCAGGACACCACTTACAGGTGTGAAATGGAACACCATGGACCAGTGTGAAATGGGACAGCACTTACTGATGTGATGTGTGCGAGAGGCTGAGACTGAAAAATCACACTGACAACAAAATTTTAGTCTGCTGTGGGCAGAAGTGGGACAGTCTCCTGTGAGTAGAGACTAACACCAGTTTGTTTAACCCACCAGCTTTTACTGAGCAAAGTAAACAAGTTTTCTGCTGGGAAAGTGAGAGAAGGCATCTTGTCAGTGTTCCTCACCTCAAAAGAAGAGGCATTCCCAGGGAGAGGGAAGAGAAAGTCCTTGAACTAGTGTCAATGAATGCTGTTTTCAGCACGTACCAGTTTTCCAGCACACTGAGACAAAAACTTGTCTCAAGGGCTTTTGCCAGGCTTTTGCCATTCTCAAGACAAGTCCCTATCTAAACACAGATAAGGTTAGGATAAGCAGGATTTTACATTCTTTCCAAACATACACATCTCCACATATCCCCCTTTTTTATTTTTTAAAGGTTAACTCTTCTAACAGGACAGTTGTCAAGCCGGTATACATAGCCAGGGCCAGTTAGACATCTTTTGTGTATCAGTGAAGTTGTAGCATGTATTTTATGACTGAAAGAAGACAGACAATAATGAGAGCAAGAAATAGCCAAACATGTAAATTGAGTTCGGAAAATCAGTTATTGGGATTTAACCAATAACTCACATCATTCATAGTTCGAAGAGTTAAAATTTTTGCTTCATTTTGTAAATGAATCATTTATTCTTGTAATTCCTTTGTATTCCTTGAATATGTTCTTTAAGGGGTGTGTAAAAGGTAATTGTCAAGTAATGTTTAACGTCTCCCCATTTGGTGGCATTATAAGTAACAGGAGTAATACAATATTTAAGAAATTCATGATCACAGCACAACTGAGATCTTTGCCATAATGCTTTTTGTCTTTCCCCTACCCATAAAGCAGCTGCGTCAAGGGCATCCAATCTTCCAAGAATTTCTCGATCTATTTGGGTTATGGATTGCGTTTCAATGGTCACGTTCTGCAGGTAACTATTAAGTTGAGTAGTGATTTATAAGGACTGAGTAAGAGCTACAGCAGCAGTAACTACTTTGGCTGCTAATACAGTAGCTGCAATAATGGAAGCAATTAAAATTCCCCAGAATCTCTTTGGACGGTGTACAAGTTTTAGGGAGTTAACAACTTGGCTTGAGGTAGAAGAGTTTTCACAACTTTGTTAACTGCTTGTAAATATTGAACCAAACAGTACTCACCCTCAGTGTCTTCTTTACCTGGAAAACAGCCTGAGCTCATCTTGATCAGTTACTGGCCCAAACCCACGGAGCTATGGCATCAACCACTCTTTGGACCATAGAACAGACAGATGTTGGTGATAGCACCTGTCCTGTGAGAGCTGAGACAGCTGTTTACACTTTCTAGGCATTTGCTGGCTGTGTTTTCAGAGACTCTTTTTCATCAAAAGAGATTTCAGCATGCATTTTACTTAGGCAATCCCACCTAAAGAGGGACCAGGTGTTTTGGCTTATATAAAAGCTGGTGAGATAGTCTCGTTTCTCCTTTGGGGGCATTCATTATTTCAAAGTCCCTCCTGTGTAAAATGAAGATTGGCTTTCTTTTACTAGGGCCTGTCCTTATCTCTGTCTCCTCATCTTCTTCCTTTGAATGATTCCAGAACAGAGGCCAGTGGATAAGCCTCTTTCTTCAGATCCCTGTCTTTTTCTTTCCTTTTTCTTCTCTTGTTATCTTTTTTCTTTCTTTTCTGCATTTTCTTTTTGTCTCCTTTTCCATTTTTTCTAGCTATTTAGCCTTCATCTTCTCTCTCTTTACATCCTTTTTACCTTCTTTTACTTGTTTATTTTTTCTTTCTCTACGTTCTCTATTTGTTACACTTGGGGTCTCACAGATAACTGTATACATCAAAAAAATAGTCACAAGAAACTCTAGCCAGGTTGTTTATATCAGCCCAAAAGCCTTGTGCCAGCAAGTCGGGTCTGACTACAGGCAAAGACAAAACTTACAAGAAAATTTCTTAGCTAGTGAAACTAGTCTGCCAAGTTCACTCTGACCGAGATAAGGAACAAGAAAGCAAGTTGTGGATACACAAAATGTCAAGCAGCCTTCCTAGCTTCTATTTTCCAGGCTGAAGCCCATTTCTTAGGAGAGCAAAGAAGAGGGGGGAGACCAAGGTCACAGTAGACGAGGGGGTTTTGCACCTCTTTGGAAAGAGGCCAGTGTAGAGGCCAGAGTAGTTGATGTATTAAAAAACACTTACAGATTATTTAGAGTATCATGATGGCGTTAATTATGTGAAGCTCTCAATTACATATTTCAAAAAGGAGAAAATATATTGTAACTTATTAGGGTTACACATTCTTCTCTTTTGAAGCTTGACCGTGTACATTTATCCCAAGCTTCAGCTTAGTCTTTTAGATTAACATAATTTATCTGGTATTTTAAGAACATTACCTAATTAGAGACAAAATTATCAAGGAAACTTAAAGAGTATAATTTCTGTTTTTGCAACTTGTAGTGGTTTCCCAACTACATATCAGACTATTGCAGTTTTCCTTAAAGACTTAAAAATGGTAAAAGTTTTCCTTTTTATCAGTCATTGTTTAACCCAAACTTGTGGGCTGGAACCCATTAAAGTCTGAGCAAGGGATCTTGTACAACAGTGGCTGCTAGGTTAAATTTGTCCCAATCATAACTTTCCACTGAGTCAGTAAACCACATCCCCACAAAGTAGTTGGTAAGGGGAAAATATATGGACAAGTAGATGCTAGCTCTCCATCAGGACTGAAACAGATATTTACTTTGTTTAACCTGTTGTTGTCCCCCAATAGCTGTAAGACTATGTGAGGGTTGTTGAGTGGGCCAATCTGCCGGCCAGGCTCTGAAATATGCCATAAATAATTTGTACTGTCAAGCAAGGACACTGAGTTGTCAGTTTTGTAACCCAAAAGGTATCAATACTGCCAAAACCTCCACTACTTCTTAATTTAGGATTGGCTTTATTAAAAGAACAAATGGGGAGGAGGAGAATTTGAGTTAACAAACCTTCTCGTTTGAAAGTTTGATAAGTGAAAGTTGTTAACATACTTCTAATTTGCCCCTAGTAATCAGAATCTATCACTCCAGGTAAGATTTGGATGCCTTGAGCTGAGACACTTGAATGACCAATGTCAAGTCCTACAGCATTTTGAGAAAGAGGTCCGCACATCTCTGTCCTAACCACATACACTTTTCCAGGACTACCTTGTGTGGCAGCTCTCAAATTTTCCACTGTTCTTTTTTCTTTTTCTGTGGCTCCCCCTCTGGAGACTCTACATTCTAAGTTACTCTCTGACTGTCCCTCTTCACTAGGCCCTTGAATTGTTTCGGGGTGCGAGAGCCAGCGCCCCTCCTCCCATTTTCCTGGTTCATTTCATCACTAGCAGTAAAACTGGAGCAACATTAGTTGATCCAGTGAAAACCTCTATTACATTTTGGGCATCATTTTGGTGGTCAAATAAAACCCGCATTCCTCCTAGTGCATTCCTAATGGAGATGACCTTCTTTTCCACATTTGCAACACTCAGGGGAACTGAGAGAGCAGCCAAGACCTCAGCCTTGTGGGTCTCAGGGCCAGTGTTTTGGCATGCACGTATCATTTCAGCTATGCTATGCTTTGGGGACATAAGTGAAGCCCAAACCTTTGGCAACCAGTATTAGCATTTTCAAAGGCCAACTGAAAAGCCAGTACCTCAGCTGCTTGAAAATTATCAATTTGTCTACTTATAACCTCTTGAAGTTGATGAACAAAATCAGTGTAAGGCTCAGTAGGCTTCTGTCAAATATTTGCAAAGGACAAGGTAGGGTGCTATGTATCAGGGATTTTTGTCCATGCTTTATAGGCTGCCTCTGAAGCCTGAGAGAAGCGATCACACTGACTCTGAGCGTTAGGAGTCATGAAATCACCACCTCCAAAAGCATATCAAGACTGTCTGGAATGTTGTTATTAAGACAGTCTATGGACTGGAGAGTGCAGGCATCTCTGTATTCTACAAGCCATACACTCATGTGAGCAGGAGTGGGAACTGTTCAGGCGTTCCATTCCCAAGGGGTCGCCTCATAAATAGTGTCGACAAACTCAACTATCTCCTGGGTGAAGGAACTCTCAGGTGCTTCATCTAAATTCCTTGAAAACTTGAAAAGGCAAAGAGTCATGGAGCTCCTCCCTGACGAATGACAGGGAAGCCCTGGGGACACTCTGATTCTTGACCCTCCCACAAACATTTTTCCATCAGAGATTCAAATTTAGGAGTTTAGGTGGAGCCGCTGTGGGTACTGAAGAAACAAGCTTTGGATGCGGAGAGGATGGCTGCTTCCTTTTGCGGTTAGGCTGTACCAGGGACAGGGCACCACGACAGTGATGCCATGTAATCAAATTTTGAGGGTGGCAAGGTTCTGAAGAACCCCTCAAAGCCACTCTTATCTTTTCCCAATCATCCAAATCAAGACTTCCCTGAGGAGGATACCAGGAACACCTAGCCAACTAGTTTGAAGAAGCGTAAGCAATGCGGAATCAGAAACACCAGCCCCGGCTGCGCGCAAGAGAGCGCGCACCTGAGCCTTGAGCTGCTTTTGCTTTGAGGAAAGAGAGTTGTCCACAGTAAAGCAAGAAGCAGGGCTTGTCTGTACTGAGAGCTCCAGAGACGGCTTCAAGAGCCTTTTAGGGTACTTACCCCCGACGGGCGTCCTTTTTGTCTCTGGAGCTATGGGAACTTTGATTGTCTTCTGTCGTCCCTCACACGGGACACCATCTGTTGGCGGAATTCATACGGAACACCAGCCGTTGGTGTGATTAACACGGGACACCACTTACAGGTGTGAAATGGGACACCACTTACTGGTGTGATGTGTGTGAGAGGCAGAGGTTGAAAAATCACACCGACAACAAACTTTTAGTCTGCTGTGGGCAGAAAAGGGATAGTTTTCTGCGAGTAGAGACTGACACCAGTTTGTTTAACCCAGCTTTTATTGAGCAAAGTAAACAAGTTTTCTGCTGGGAAAGTGAGAGAAGGCATCTTGTCAGTGTTCCTTACTTCAAAAGAAGAAGAGGCAATCCCGGGGAGAGGGAAGAGAAAGTCCTTGAACTAGTCTCAGTGAATGCTGTTTTCAGCACCTACTGGTTTTCCGATACGCGGAGACAAAAACTTGTCTCAAGGGCTTTTGCCAGGCTTTTGCCGTTCTCAAGACAAGTCCCTATCTAAACACAGACAAGGTTGGGGTAAGCAAGATTTTACGTTCTTTCCAAACATGCACATCCTCACAGGTTTTTCCCTTTATAACTCAAAAGACCGCCTCAAGGCACGAAACAAACTTACACATTGGACCTTGCTCTAGCAACACAACTGCTGCCCACCCAGCCTCGTTAACATCACAGGGGCAGGAATTCCAACATCCAGGAACATCACAGAATACCAGGAATTACGGCACTGCCAAATTGTTCCAGATTTTTTAGGGAACGCACTCAATCCACGACAGTCATATTTTATAACTACTAGTCCTCTTCTGTACACCCAACTTTTGCTTTCCAATCGCTGATAATTATCAAGGGATCCTAACTGCATGTTTAATCAGCTTCAGGTAGTAAAAGTTGGTTAAAATCTTCAGGTTCTTTATCTTTAGTCTTAGAAGTTGGTGAGTGACTTTTAGTAATAGTCATACTCATTGCTTTTCCTTTTTGGCATATAAAGATAATCCTGTCACTGACGGCTTTGTACTTTGATCTTTAAATGATCTTTTTTCAAAATAAATTTTAATGTTTGCCATTGTCAGCACGGCAGACTATATAATCATCCAACTCAAAATGATCAATACTAGTTGATTCGCTTTACTAAAGTCGAGGATATCAGTGTTCATGTCTTCCGTTTCATTTCTGACGATTTCCAGTTTTAATAGGTTCAGACTTTGTAAGTTCCACAGTCTTATGATTAATGGTTATTTGCAGCTGTTTCTTCTCACTTTGAGCCATGCCACGTCAGCCAAGAATGTCCCTGAATGCATGACTCCTTTCACATTATGAGGTAGACTCTATCTGAGGAGGGAGCTCTTCCTCAGTCATTATTTGAGGGCCATCCAACTTGAGGGGTTCATTTTCTGTCACTAGATCAGATGATGCTCCACTGCTCTTCACAATGTTTTCAAAGGTTAATTATTTCAGAAGTAGACTGTCAGCTCCTGCTTCCTCATATGTCTTCATCCAAAAGTTCAGCCGAAAGCTGTCATTTGAGAGTAAATCTGCTGGTATTTGAATACCTAGAGTACTGTTTCAGCATCACAGCACCTTGCCAGCCCATGAAGGATGACTGGCGGATTCATGGCAGGAAAACAGGGATATAACTTTAGCAGCAGGTAAATGTATACAATAAAACTATTAGAATTGAAAAAAATAATTGAAACAAATGGATCGAATTGTCTCTTAAACCTGTGGATTAGCTAAAGGAAATTATTTCAAGAGAACAGAAATATCAGTACTTTGGCTTTATATTTCTTGTGGACAGATCCTAAGAACATACACACTGTTGTAAAGAAATCAAAGGTTTCAATACTCATACTATCAGTCTTAGCATTGTTGTTGTTGCTGTGTGCCACTGAGTTGATTTCAACTCATTTCAATCCCATAGGACAGAGTACAACTGCCTCACTGTACTTCCAGGATTCCTTTTAATATTGATATTGTCCTTCTAATGTGTGACTACTACTATATACTGCTGGCATAACGCAACTAATTAATGACATTATTTGTGGTATTGTTAGAAACCCAGATTTTTGGAGTAAAAGCAAATAGCATCAAATGTAAAGTTGCATAAGATCTTATATTCTAAGTTTCAATTTAAAATATTACGATGTAAGGTAAATGAACTTACACTTCTTTTTCTTAAATGGAAACCCTGGTGGCGTAGTAGTTAAGTGCTGTAACTGCTCACCAAAAGGTCAGCAGTTCAAATCCACCAGGCACTCCATGGAAACTCTTTGGGGCAGCTTCACTCTGTCTATAGGGTCACCATGAATTGGAATCGACTTGACTTCAATGGGTTTGATTTTTGGTTTTAGGGTAAACAAATAATAGTAAACGTTGCACTCTGTGAGTGTGATATACGCCACTAGATTTTACACTTGGAAATGGTTGAAAGGATCATTTTTAACTCATGTCTGTTTTACCATCAAAGATAAAAACCCATTTTGTCCAGTGTGTAGGCAGTGTCTTCAACAATGTCACTGATAACGGATCAGATCTTAGGATCAGGACGCAAATGTGACATATCGAACTTTGCTATCACTCAATTATCAGAAACCAACAAAAATTCAAAATGCCTGTTGACTTAGTGACCCACAAGTATATTTTTACTTTCACAGAGATATTTCATTAATGATGCTTTCTACAAATCCAGAGGCCTGGGATTTTTGGAGATCACAGGGGAGGGTTCTGCAAGAGGAATATACACATCATGAAATCTTACCTGGACTATATGTGTTCAAATACTGGGTGTCCTCTTGTTATGTCTGGAACACAGATTTTAGGGACAGAGTCAGCCAACAGAGTACATTTAAGGGTTAACCTTTTGTAATTGTTCTCATCATTATGCTGTTTCTCTCATTTTAATTTAGGCAGTTAAATCTAAGTATGTTCCTACTTTAGGAGGCTGAATATTTGAAAATTAAAATAAGAAAGAGAAACTGTAGATAGAGGTTTGGAGGAGGAGTGATTTTCCTGATTAAAAAATTCACATGAAATTTCCTTTGAATAAAAAATCATATTCCTCATGTTCTAGAATTTCATGGTGAAATTTGTATTTTCATGAATATGCTTAAACAAAATGTTATAACTATCTAATTTTTCTCTCTTCCGGTAGAATTTTAGATCATGAAAATTTCTCTGCTTGATAAAACTAGAGAAATCTTTTTGTTAAAACAATTCAACAAAGGCAACTGAATGCTGATTTAAATTAGAGCTTTCAGTGGCGAGGCAAGAAGCAAGAATATAAAACCTGGTGGTTATTTGATTGTTTGTTTTGTTTGTTTTGCCTCAATGACTTATTCTTGCCATTTACTGCTTTTTCCCTTTCTCCAGGGGTAAGCGTACCTGTTAACAGTTATAAACTGTTCTTTGTGTGACACCAAGCAAATAAAGTTGACAAAGTACATCCAAAGGTTGTGATCAAAGCCAATATAATGTCAAGGTATCTCATTCTCATTAAAATAAAAATTAAGCATTACTTTTCACAACCTTGAGAATGTGATTAGTGTCAGCAAAGTGAAATTTTTTAATGAGTCATGATTCTTGCTATCAATGACAGACTAATAATTACTGGAGGTTTTGTCTGTTTCTTCCTGAGACTCCACCAGTCTGATTTTTGAATACCAAGTCACTTATCTTTTGGTAGTAAAGTGACACTCCAAGAGCTCCAGCACTTCTACATTTATTTATTAGAAAATTTTATTTGTGTGTATATGTACTGATGATATTATTATAGCCTACAAATTGTTGTAAGACAGATATTTCTTTATTAATCTCTCCTCATGTATGCTGGTGTCTGTTACTTTGTTTTCAGTCTTGTTAATTCTGAATTCCATTTCTTTGGTCCTGCTCCTATGATTTTCTATTGAGTTATCTAGTTCTGTAATGTTATTATTAATCTGTCAAATTTCAGATCATTGCTGCTCAAGCATTTCTTGCAGCTTCTTTTGCAGTGTGTTTTCCTGTGCTGTGTGTGATCTCTTTCCTAATTTCTTACATTGCTCTGTACATCAAACTTTTGTGTTCTACCTCTGGTAATTGCAGGAAGTCTTCTTTGTCTGGGAAATTTGTTGATTATTTTGGTATTTTTCTCTTGGGCATACAGTAGCTATGGGTCAAAACATATGTGATGGAATCTAACAACAATAGCAACAATATATATGCTAGATATATACGTATGTAAACCATAAAACCACACCAGCTGCTGTGTAGTTGATTTCAATTCTTGACGACTTCGTGTGTGCCATGGTAGAGCATTTATCCATAGCATTCTAAATGGCAGATTTCTTTGAAACAGATCGCCACACATTTATTCCAAGGTGCCTCTGAGTAGACTTGATCCACTAGCTTCTCAAGTACAAGCTGAGGGCATTAACCACTTGCCACACCCAGTGGTTCCCATATAGTTAATATGCACCATAAAACTTAAGCTTTTCTTGCACTGGTGCATTGCTGCTCACAGCTGCAGCAAATAGTTTGGGATGTTTTACTCGTGACCACACTTCCAGGGAGCTGGCATGAAAGCCACCTAATACAGTCTATATGTTTTTGTTGAGTCCCATTTTCCTTGGTACAGTAGTTTGGAAGTTGCCAATATATGCCAACCCTTGCCTGCTGCTCAGGTAGCAGAAGCTGGCAGTACTCAGATCACTACAATTAAAACAGAAAGGCATGCTGTTTGTGACAACAGTTAAAGCAGAAAATACACTGCTGAATATCAGCCTGACTATAAAGTAAAAATGTGTATTTTGAAAATAAGTTGAGTGTACTAGATCCAACTTGAAATATTAATTAAAATAATCAGAGTGACAGTGGCGATAGTTAACCACAATTGCTAGAATTGTCTCATTTTAGCTATGTCATTTCCTCTTGTCACCACCGTAAAGGGGCTTCAGATGTCTCTTAGCACCAATACAGCGACCTTCCACACAATGAACTGAAGCAGAGCTATCACATTATTACTTTGACTCAGAGAGAGGTCATTTTTGAAAAGGCTAAAATATCAGTGATTTAACTGTTTCCAGGCCATTACAAAAACCAGTCAGCTGTACCGATGCTACTTTCAGTTCCTTCCGGCTTGTTGCCGCATTCAGGCAGAGCCCTGTTTGAATCTAAATTTCTCACTTATAGGGAAACTAAGTAGAATTTGTAATTTACTCTTAAGTCATGTTTCCTCCATAATAAGGTCTCCTGTATTCCTAGGACATCTTTCATTTTTATCACTGAAAGGAAAAAAATCTCCCTGCCATTACAAGATTCCATGAGTATCTGATTACAAATAGAAAAGTGAAGAAAGGATGGCAAATATTCACAAAGAAGAAGTAAACATGGCAGAAAATATGTGAAAAAGTTCAACGCTTACTATTATCAAAGTAACACAAGTATGATTCTTTTTGCTGGAATCGACTTGATGGCACTGGGGTTTTTTAAGGGGGTTATAGGGTGGCTAGGAGTGGGATTCAAGAAGATGCCACTGGGCTTGGTGTTTTGGTTTATCAAACTGGTAATATCTATTTGGTGTTATCAGTGTTGTCATGGATGTGATGAGTTAGCTTCTCTCCTTTGCCATTTCCGGAAGTACCAAGTGGTGGTATCATTTTGAAAACAATGTGTCCTCATATAGTAAGGGCTTTGAGAAGCAAAATGTTTACCCTGGTTCACTGTTTATATAACTGAGAAGCTACAGTAGGGCCTTTCCCCCCTGATATTGACTGTCCCTTTCAGCCTGAAGAAGCCCTGGTAGTGCAGTGGTTAAGAGCTCAGCTGCTAACCAAAAGGTTGACAGCTTGAACCTGACACCTGCTCCTTGGAAATTCTGTGAGGTAGCTCTAGTCTGTGCTATAGGGTCCCTATACATCACAGCGGGCTTGACAGTAACAGCTATGGCATGGTCTGGTTTCAGCTTTAGGTAATTAAAACCCTATGGTATGGCTGAGTGCAGAATAAACTCTGCACATACTAGCCACCATCCCAGCCAGATGTGATCTCTCTAATTAAGTTCAAGTCAACAGATTGTAACTGGAAAACTGTAGATACGGTTTATTGAAACATTTAATCATGGAATTACCTGCACTTTCTAATAGCAAATTCTAGACTAGTTCACATATTCCTGGATTCTCCCCCAAACTACTCCATCAAAGTACAAATTCTATAACAGATAGTATTTCAGACATGTACTACATAAAGTTCATTTAGATAGCACGCTTTTTTCTATAACACAGATTATTCCACTTTTGAACAAAAATTTACTTCCTTTGATTAGTGTGGAAGTCTCAGTCTTAAAACCATTCATAGACTACCATAATATCATTGAAACACACTCAAATAAAGTTTCCAATACAGAAACGTAAAAGTGGTAGAGTTCTTTGGAGTGTCACCTTACTACCAAAGTAAAAGTGACTTGGAATTCAAAAATGAAGCTTGTGGAGTCGCAGCTAGAAAGAAGCAGGTGAAACCAGGAGTAACTACTACTCTGTCATTGATAAATGCTAGCAAGAACTGGAGGACAGCTACCTGGTCAACTGACTGGAAGAGATCAATATTTATGTCCATTCCAAGAAAAGGCGATCCAACTGAATGTGGAAATTACAGAACAATATCATTATCACACACAAGTAAAATTTTGCTCAAGATTATTCAAAAGTGACTATAACGGTACACTAAGGAACTACCAGAAATTCAAGCTGGATTCAGAAGAGGATGTGGAACCAGGGGTATCATTGTTGATGTCAGGTGGATCTTGGCTGAAAGCAAAGAATACCAGAAAAATGCTTATCTGTATTTCATTGACTATGTAAAAGCATTCAGCAGTGCGGATCATACTAAATTATGGCTAATGTTGAAGAGAATGGGAATTCCAGAACACCTAATTGTGCTCTTAAGGAATCTATATATGAATCAAGAGGCAGCTGTACAAACAGAACAAGGGGACACTACATGGTTTAAAGTGAAGAAAGGTGCGCATCAGGGTTGTATCCTTTCACCATAACTTTTTAATCTGTATGCCAAGCAAATAATCCAAGAAGCTGGATTATATGAAGAACAAGGCATCAGGATTAACAAACTGCGTTATGCAGACAACGCCATCTTACTTGCTGGAACTTAAGAAGATTTGAGAGACTTACTGATGAAGATCAAGGACCATAGCCTTCAGTATGCATTGCACCTCAATATTATGAAAACAAAAATCCTCACAAATGGAGCAGTAAGCAACGTTGTCATAAATGGAGAAAAGATTGAGGTTGTCAAGGATTTCATTTTACTTGGGTCCACAATCAACACCATGGAAACAGCAGTCAAGAAATCAAAAGACACATTGCATTGGGAAAATCTGCTGCAAAGGATCTCTTTAAAGTATTCAGAAGTAAAGATGTCACCTTGAAGACTACAATGCACCAGACTGAAGCCATGGTATTTTCAATCTCATCATATACATGTGAAAGCTGGACCATGAACAAAAAAGAAGAATTGATGCCTTTGAAATGTGGTGTTGGAGAAGAATGCTGAACGTACCATGGACCACTAAAAGAACAAACAGATGTGTTCTGGAAGCAGTACAACCAGAGTGCTCCTTTGAAGCAAAGACAGCAAGACTGTGTCTGGCATGCTTTGGACTTGTTGTCAGGAAGAATAGTCCTTGCAGAATGACATCGCACTTGGTAGAGTGGAAGGTCAGTGAAAAAGAAGACCCCCAATGAGATGGATTGACACAGTGGCCACAACAATGGGCTTAAGCATAGAAACGATCGTGGAAATGGCACAAGACTGGGCAGTGTTTTGTTCTATGGTTCATAGGGTCGCTGTGTCAGAACCAACTTGATGGCACCAAACAGCAACAAGACTTATGAATCATTAAAGTGTGTAATTTCACTGGCAATAATCACATTGTCAGGGTTGTAAAAAGCAGTGCTTGCTTTTTATTTTAACAAAAATAAGCTCCTGTGACACTACACTGGCTTTAATCACAACCTTCGGAGGTACTTTGTAAACTTATTCTATTTGCTTGCCTTCGTAAAATGAGCAGTTTATAACTGTAAGCAAGTAAGCTGAAAACTTGCCTTTCCACTAGGGAAAAGGGCAAAGGCAGTAAATGGCAAGAATAAGCTACTGAGGTAAAAAAAAAAAAAAAAAAAAAAAAAAAAACAAGTAGAAGAAAGACAAGAAACACAGGTCTTATATTCTCGTTTCTTGCCTTACCACTGTAGGCTGAAATTTAATATGGCATCCACTTACCTCTGATGAGTGGTTCTCACAGAAAGACCACCTCAGTTTCTTCAGGAAGAGTAATTTTCATGGTTTAAAGTTCTACTGTGGTGGGAAAAAAATTAATAGGATATTTGGTTAAAGTATGTTGATAAAAACACAAGCTTTCAATGTGAAATTATTAAATGTGTGAAATACAATTTTCTCAAAGGAAACTTCCTTCTTTTTTTTCATCAAGATAGAAATTCCTCTCACAAACCTCCACGTACAGTTTTCTTATATTTTGGATTTTCAAATATTCAGCTTCCTGAAAGGGGAATGTATATAAGTTTAATTATTTAAACTAAGAAAAAGAGAAAAAATAGCAACAAAGATGAGAACAATCATAAAAAGTAAGCCCTTGAATTTACACTGTTGGTTGGCTCTGTCCATAAAATCTGTGTTCCAGAATTGTCAAGAGCACAGGCAGTCTCTGGGCGGTATCAGTAAAATTGCCTGATATGTAAGTTACCCGGGCAGCACACTCCCCTGAGATCTCCAGAAATACAGGGACTTCAGGGTTGTAGAAGGCTTTGAAATATCTGTGGCTAATGCAGAAGGCTAATTTAATGTCTGTGTGAAAGTAAGAATTTTCTTATAGGTTACTAAATTATCAGGCTTTGTGATTTGTTGATGGTTTCTGGTAAGTGGGTGAAAGAATATTTTGGTTTATCAGATTTCGGTTACAATGAGGTCCCACCAGATTCAGTGACATTGGTAAAGACACTGTGTGTACACACTGCACAACTGATATTCTGTATGTAGTATTCATCGTTAGGTGCCTTCGACTTCGTTTTGACTCACAGTGGCCTTATGCACAACCAAACTAAACGTTGCCTGGTCCTGTGCCATGCCCACAGATGTTTTTATGCTTAAGCCCATTGCTGAAGCCACTGTGTCAGTCCATCTTGTTGAAGGACTTCCTCATTTTCACTGATCCTTTACTCACCAAACATCATAGCCTTCTCCAGGAATTGATCCCTCCTGACAACATGTCCAAAGATTGTAAGATACAGTCTCGCCATCTTTACTTCCAAGGAGCACTCTGGCTGTGCTTCTTGCAAAACAGATCTCTTTGTTCTTTTGGAAGTCCATGGTACATCCAATATTCTTGTCCAACACCAAAATTCAAAGGTGTCAATTCTACTTCTCTCTCCTTTATTCATTGTTCACCTTTTACGTGAATATGATGCCTTTGCAAATGCCATGGTTGGGTCAGATATACCTTAGTCTTCAAGGTGACATCTTTACTTTTCAGTAGTTTATTAATGAGGCCCTTTACAGTAGATTTTCCCACTGCAATGTGTCTTTTGATTTTTTGACGGATGTTTCCAAGGTCTTTGACTGTGGAATCAAGTAAAATAAAATCTTTGACAATCTCCATCTGTCCTCCATTTATCATGATGTTGCTTACTGGTCCAGTTGTGTTATTGTTTTCTTGATGTTTACTAGCAATCCATACCAGACTGTGGGAATGATCAAATATAATCCCTGAGAATCAAGGACCAGCCAAAGTGACACACAATCCTGACCACCACGGCTCTTAGGTCTGCTTTCTTGGTATGAAGCTCCAGTGTCTCCCTGCTCAATTTTCCCTTTTATATCCCAAAGAGACTGGCTTAAGACACTGCCTAATCTTATAGACCTTGTCAGTATAACTGTGACTAGTCTACTTAGTAAATCATGTGATAGCATTTATAACACAGGAAAATCTCATTCAGTG
Source organism: Heterohyrax brucei (assembly GCA_028571685.1). NCBI lineage: Eukaryota > Metazoa > Chordata > Mammalia > Hyracoidea > Procaviidae > Heterohyrax > Heterohyrax brucei. The sequence continues at coordinate 135,982,452 of CM053146.1, read as the reverse complement.
ACAAAATGATGGACAATCATACAACACCAGGAATCACGCTCCAGACAAGTTGATACACACATTTTTTAAGAGACACACTTTAATCCTTGACACTGTCCTTTCCAATACCTGTGCCATTATTTTTTTGTTTCTTCTGGTGTTGGCTTTGGTTACATTAATTCTCAGTGTCTCTGGTGTGAGATAAACTCTTCAAGCTCACTTGCAGGTGAGGTTACTCTTCTTCAACAGGTGCCTCAAACTGTTTCTCATTCATTCTGTCCTTATCAGAAAGATGATCTGGACAGCAAATTCACAAATCTCATACATTTGATTGGTGATGGCTGCAGATGGTTTACTGAGTTATTTGTTTGGGAGAGCATTTAGAAGGAAAGGGAGAACAAAGGCTAAACTGTGACTCTTACGGTGAAGAAAATTTCGGTGTTTTCTTTCTTTTATTTCAATACTAGTGTAACACACATGTTCCTACTCATTCCTACTCATTGTGGAAAACAGTTTTAGGCTTTTAGAGTTAACAGGGCTCACAGGACTCATTGATTATTACCCTTTTATGTGAAGGAAGAGGGACAGGGGAAAGAACGGAGGAAGAGTCTCATATTCTGAGAAATTCAGAGAAAGAAATTGCAGCTATATGGAACAAAAAGTTAAATAAAGAGAGAGTGCTGATTTGGAGATGGCAGCCAGGTGAAACAGATCAACCCTGATGATCAGTGAGGTTTCAGAAGTTTAAGCCACATCAACCTCACATCTTGAAGGAAAGGAGGATGCTTCTGACTCAGACAACAGTCTCTTGGCATCCATAGGTCCAACACTAGTTATACATGGAAGTATATCAAGGTGTCAGGCATTGATACCTCACCCAAATCTTCCATTTATCAGTGTAATACCACACTGTATTGTCTAGATTTCGTCCGCAGGGAAAGATTCTCAGTTTACCAGACTTCTTGTAATTGTTGACTACTTTCAGTCTGACTCATAATGATCCAAACACTAGCCTTTCAGTTAGCAGCTGAGCACTTAAGTATTGTGCCTCTAAGGCTCCCACTAGTCATTCTCCAGCAATTCCTTCGATAGTGAAGCATGTTCTCCTCCTCTTCATACTTCTGGGATTATGATTTGTAACTCCAAGGATGGTCCACCAGAAGCCTTTTAGTACTGTGAGTGGACCAGACTAGCCAGAATTGGTTTTGAACAAAACTGAGATTTTCAAGTCAGGAAACATGCATAAACAACTGGCATCCACAGTCAAAAATCTGACTTCTCCATCGGGTTCTTTCAACAGAAGTTGCCGAATTTCATGAGTGAGAAAAGATTCTCATGATAAAATGTTTTGGGAGCTGAAATGAGATTCATCTCTCCCTGTTAGACTTCATTTATGAAAAATGTCATTCTTTTTTTATTATGATTGAGTGAAATCAATCCAAATCAATTTTGGATGCCTGCCTATCTGCAACTCCATTGGCTCTCCTCATCCTGTGACAGCGCAATCCTCCTTTTCACTCTTACACTATCCTCTTAATGAAGACCTATCCCCTCCTCTCCGCCTTCTTGCATCTAAAAAGAAACCAGTAGGACAGCCTCCTATAAGTGTGCAAAACCACAAAGTACACAACATCACATGCTCACACTGTGTCCCTGAGTCCAGTTCATTCTTGTCAAAGGAGTTGACTTCAGTACTGCTTTCAGGTCTGGGCCAGCAGCAAGTCTAGGGACCATGTTCCCAGGAGACACTTCTGGCTGATGGACCATCAATTCTAGTCTTTTAGTAGAGTTCTTTAACTGCACACTTATTTTTCTCATTGTACAAGAGATAGTCTACATTGTGTCCTCCATCAGGGCTGCCTTTGGTGGTGGCCAAGTTCTCGCTGGTTCTTCTGGTCTCATGCCAATGCAGTCTCCCATTCATATGGGTCCTTCTGTCTTATGGGCTCATTTTTCCTTGTATCTTTGATGTTCTCTGTCATTGTCTCTTCTAGATGGGTTGGGTGTTCTTCGGATGGCAGCTTGGTAGTTTTTAAGACCCCAGACGCCACTCACCAATATGGTGTGCAGAAGGCTCTCTCAGCAAAAGACTAGTTATGCCAGTTGACCTTGATGGCCCCTGAAAGCATGGTCCCCAGACTTCTGTCCCTGCTACTGTATCCTTTGAAATGTTGGGTTGAGTTTAGAAAAGCCTCTCATTTTATAATGTAGTCAGTTATACTGATCTGCCCTCTACTGCATGTGGCCACTCCCCTCACCTAATCAAATTCCTATCGACTATCTAATCTTTGAACAACCATCTCCCTCCCTCCCCAGCCTTGTAGCCATCAAAGAGTCTTTTCTTCTGTACATAGGCCATTTTTAAGTCCGTCGAATAGTAGTCTCATACAATACTTGTTCTTTTGCAGCAGACTGATTACGCTGAGCATACTGTCTTCTAGTTGAAATCAGGTTATGAGATGCTTCCTAAATCATTGGCTTTTGGCCTAAAATCATCATTGTTCTTTATCATTGCATAGTGTTCCATTGTGTATATGACCATAGTTTTTTTATCCATTCGTCTGCTGATGAACATCTAGCTTGATTCCATCTTTTTGCTATTGTGGACAGTGTTGCAATAAACATTTGTGTGCTTGTGACAGCCTTTATTTCTGTAGGATATGTTCGAAGCAGTGGGATTGCTGGATGATAGGGTATTTTTATTTCCAGCTTTTTAAGAAAGTGCCAAATTGCTTTTCAAAGATGTACCATTTTGCATTCTCACCGGCTGGGTAGGAGAGCTCTAATCAATTCACAGCCTCTCTAGCATCTGTTGTTTTGTGTTTTTTTGGATTATTGCCAGCCTCGTTGGGGTGTGATTATATCTCATTGTAGTTTTGATTTGAAATCTCCCAATAGCTAATGGTCATGAAGATTTCTTCACGAGTCTTTTGGCAGCCTGGATGTCTTCTTTGGTGAAGTGTCTGTCCATCTCCTTTACCCATTGCTTAATTGGGTTATTTACCGTTTTCTTGTTGATATTTTGTAGTACCTTTTAGATTACGGAACTTGGACATCGACTTGATAGGGAAAATATTTTTCCTCTTCTGCAAGTGGTCTTTTAACTCTCTTGATAGTCTTTGGATGAGCATGAGTGTTTGATTTTTAGTAGTTCCCATTTATCCATTTTCTCTTCTGTTGTTAGTGCATTCTTGGTCAGATTTTGTAGTCTATATAAGCTGTGTATTACAACTCCACTGTTGTCCTTTTTTTTTCCTGCATGATCTTTATTGTTCTAGGTTTGACATTCAAGTCTTTGATCCATTTTGAGTTAGCTTTTGTGTAAAGTGTGAGAAATGGGTCTTGTTTCAGTATCTTGCAGACAGATATCTAATTCTGCTGACAGCATTTGTTCAAGAGACTGTTTTGAACCCAGTTTATAACCTTTGGGCCTTTGTCCAACATCACTTCTTCATCAGAGGATGGTAATTTCTGGGTTCTCTAATCTGTTGCATTGGTCTATGTGCCTGTTTTCGTACCAGTACCAGGCTGTTTTGACTACCATAGCAGTGTAGTATGTTCTAACGTCAGGTAGTGTGAGGCCTCCCACTGTGCTGCTCTCTTCAATAGTACATTACTTATCTGCAGTTTCTTCCCTTTCCCAATGAAGTCAGTGTTTTGTTTCTCCATCTCATTAAAAAATGACTATGGAATTCATTTCATTTTTCCACCCATTTGCTTATCAATTTCCTCATGATCTTTCCTTTCCAGCCACACTGTCTTCTTCAATACCTCATACTCACCTAGCCTCAGAAAATTTGCCTGCTATTTTTTTATAGCTTGGTTCATTTCTTTTGGATCTTATGATATGTTTAACTACTATTTGTCCTTGAGAAACTAGCTCAAACATCTCTTCCAAAGAAAACCTGACATGACCTCCCTTCCCACATAAGATTCCCACATGGTAATCTCCCTGTCTGCTCTTTGGCAACCTATATTCTTCTACAGCCTTACATTCCTTTTGATACATAACATAACATATTCACAGGTCCTAGGAATTAGAATGTGGAGAATTTCAGGGGCCATTTTCTGTTTACTACAAGACCTTAGTATATATAGGGCCCTGCTGATGTGGGAACCCCTGTCTTTTCTATACTTTTCAGTTCGTTGCCAAACTCAACATGACTATTTACAAATTTATCTAATTTAGTATATAATAATATTTATACAGCAAAGGAAAGGAGAAATGTATTATTGATTCACAAGGTAATTGAAATTTGGATAAATTTTATAATTTCTGAAATGTATGGGTGGAATTGTTTTTGTTTGGTGCCATTGAGTTTGTTCAAACTTGTAGCAACTCTACAGAGACAGGTAGAATTAGACATTTAAGTTCTCAGGATATACAACTATAGGGTGAGAACCCAATTTTACAAGAGCTCTGATTTAGTAATCTGAGAGTTTTAAATTATACTGCTTCTGAGAAGTGCACACTTAATAACTGCTAAATGTATCTGGGACTTCTGATTTCTACCCTTCCTTTGGTTACCGAGAGATTTGGTAAATTGCAGAGCATAGTTGGAATCTGACTTTAAGTAACAGTGATTGCTGAGGCAGAATTTGAAAAATTTATGCACAACAAACTGAATTTTTCAGTACTTTTAAAATCTTTTTTTCAGACAAATACTAAATTGTTTCAGGATATGCAAAACTTCTTGGCTTAGCTCACAGTTCCTCCAAACAAAACGTCAAATAAAAGAATGAACATATTATTCTTAGAAGAAATACAAGCAGAATGCTTCTTCACAGCAAGGATGTGAGATATCCCCTTGCTTACTTTAGTCACATCCTCACAGAACACCAATTGCTATCAGGAGGAATGCCTGGTAAACAGAGATGAGCAAAAATTAGGGAAACCTTGAATGAGATGCATCGACAACAGCCACAACAATGCATTCAAAGATATCAATGATCACAAATATGGCATAGGTCTAGGAAATGTATCATTCTGTTTCACATAATGTCACCATGAAAAAGAGTTGACAGCAACTAACAACAACAACCTCTGCTAGACAGCCACAGCACTGGCTTGTCCTCACATAGCATCAAACAGTTCTTGAGGGCAAATGCCTTTTGTCCCCAGCTAAAGTCTTTATTCTTCAGTGTTTCTCCACGGAGCTTTGCAACTTATGAGATTCTTAAGCTATATTTGTTGAATACACATAATATTTAAATGATATTTATGGGAAAGCTGAAAGTAACTTAAAGTCATTAGTATTAACTCTTGACAGTAAGTGCAAGTCACAGCTGAGGTTCATCAACACTTTCATATGGATGAAGTAAATTAAGATATTCATTAAATGTTGCTTGAGTCTGTAAGTATGTTAAACAGTTTCCACTGTAAGACTGAATGAAGGAATAGAATTCTTCTGTTAAATATCAGAGGCTATGGTTATTATTTTGTGAAACTATTTCTGTACAGAGGTCACCATTAAATCCCTGCTAGTAAAGCTTGCTCCTATTCTGAAGCATTTGTGTCTTCAATCCAGAAAATTCCTCCACTATATCTTTTACGCTGGTTTGTCCTGTTATTTAGGTTCATGTCAATTATAATTTTTAAGAGACACTGACAGTCACTACCCTGTTTAAAGAAGCTCATGAATTGAGACAAGTGTGGGGCACATTATACTTGTTTTTTATAGATTTTATTCAATTAATGCATAGCTACGTATAAAGCAAAGCAGAGGCTTCCATGCCCTTGTCACCAAAGCAAACTTTTAACCTTTCCATCTACAAACCGTACCTTTCTTTGATTTACTATCAGCTTTAATAATTACATAATTTCTTGCTTTTTATGATGAATTTTGCATCTATTTTATATGAAATTAGTTTTGCCACTCCCATTTTTTGGGTAGCAGTTTCCTTGATATATGGCTTTTTTCATCACTTAGTATTTAATGAATTTACATCTTTGTTTCTAAGGTGTGTCTCTTATAGACAGCACTGCAATTATTAATAATTATGAATTTATTGTTATCATCTTTAATGTTTTTCCTTTTTGCAGTGCAGAAGTATTTGTTGTTCCTCTTAATCTCTTTTGGCAGATATATTTATTTTCTGGATTTTCTGCCACTTCTTTCATGTTTGTAGATTTTCTGTTTACTGAGATGTTTCTCCCCTTTATTTTGGTGAACAGATTTGTTAATGTTTTCTTGAGGTTATCTTGAACTTATCCCTATCTTCCTAAGTTTGAACAAGTTATTATATGATATGACCTTGACTTTCCCTCCATTTGAAAGTGCTGTATGTACACATTTTATTCTCTCTTTTATTGTTCTGGTGGTGTTGTCGTTTACAGGTTAATCTGTCTCCTTCCCTGTTGTAAATCTTTAGCTTTGCTTTGTCCTTGAGAATTCATCACCTAAGTTGTTAACTGTCTGATGAGGTCTTATGTCCTAGATTCAGGCTGCTGTCTGATGTTGTTGGTTCTCTAAATGAAAGAGTCCCTTTAATAATTCTTGTAAGTTTGGCTTTATGTTTAGTCTCTGTTTATCTGAAAATGCCCCAGTTTCACCATCATACTTGAGAGTTTCACAGGCCATATCAGTTTTGGTTGTACATTTTTGTTCTTTCAACATTTTGTAGATGCCACCCATTGGTATCTTGCCTGTGTGGTTTCTCTTGAGTAATCAGACCTTAATCTTATTACTTCTCCTCTGTATATGAATTGATTTTTTTCTCAAACTGCTTTCAGGATTCTTTCCTTATCTTTGATATTAACCACTATGATTATGATACATCTTGGTGATTTACTTTTGAGGTTTGTCTTATATGGTATCTGTTGAGCTTCTTGGATGTTCTTCTTTTTGTCTTTCATAATGTTAGAAAGAGAGCAGTGGAATGAGAAGCAGAGTACATCTTTCTTAACAGAGGAAGGTGAGCGTTGGCCAGGTACACCTATAGAACCACAAAAAACTTTCACCTGAGTATCACAAGCTAAGTGCTTACAAACACTAGTGGATTTAAATCTTTCCTGTTTACTGATTTCTCACCCTTTCCCCAGCATCTTCCTTTCCCTTCTCCCCTCTGCACCAGGTATTGGCTCTCATGCTGTACCTGGTCTGGAGGTGGGTCATTTAATGTGTGTGCTCTGAGCTGCTCTCCTGGGCTTAGAAAGGGAAAGGCAGGGAGTAGGGAAGAAGAAGGTCTGCCAGCTCCCCTGAACTTGTAACCCCACCTACTTATTCAACATGCTCATAGCACTAACCCTTCAGTGACAAGCTATTGGAATTTCTAAGGCTCCAATAATCAACTTAGCTCAAATGATCAGACAATTTGGATACTCAAAAACTGTTTTTAAATACACATATATTTCATCTGTAATTTCTCTCTGTTTTTATGGTGGATTTTATTGTAATGTCTATTTTACATGAAATTAGTATTGCCAGTCCTACATTTTGGCAGAAGTTTGCTTGATATGATTTTTTCCATCATTTAATACTTAATGTATTTATGCCTTTTTTTCTAAGGCGTGTTTCAAAGTGTTTGCAAGCACTTAACTTATGATGTTCACGTGAATGTCCTCTGCAGTTCTGTAGGTGTACCTGTCCAAAATTCAGCTTCCCCACTTATATATGTATGTGGACATTCTGGGAGCCCCAGGATCCGATGGAGGGTTTTGAGATTTGACTGAGCAACAAGAAAAGGGAAACTACCTCTTTCAGAGGTGAGGCAGTGGCACACTGAGTCCTGCTTCTGCTGATGCAACATTTGGGGTGACTACAGATAGAGATGCCTTCTTTGTTATCTGGGACGTGGGGCCTGGGTCCGTTGAGCCTCTGTGCCTGGCATGCTAATGCGCTAAACTGCAGTGCTTAAGTGAACAGTGTATAACGCAGCAGAGAGACTGTCCTTGGGATAGCCACATCTCAAGAGCCCAGCTACCAATCAAGGGACACCATTACCCTCCTTCCTCTCTTCTCTGTGCAGAACCACAAATTCTGCTGACTAGTGGTCAAATGGGTGGCTCAGGTGGGATATCATCTTGGTTAGCTGAGAGGCAAAGTCAGCCATGCCTGAGATCTCAGCAGGAGCTAATTTGCACACTACACAAGAATGTCTGTCTGGAAAGTGCTTCTCCAACAGAATAGCTGTTTTTGAGACAATCCTATCTAGTGATCAGATGGGGCCTGGTGGCCGAGGGCAGCAGTACCCAGCCCCTCCCTTCTTTGGATCATGCCTTAACATCTGGGGATGGCCTATGAGGCACCACTATTGTCAGGCAGGAAACAGAACTTGCCCCCCACCGAAGGCCTGGCTGCTCTCTGCAGCTTCTGGACAGCACCTATCTCAATAATAAGGCAGCCTTCAAAATAAGACCAACTGAAGAACACAGAAGTGACAGGCAGCAGAGTGTGTTGATGGCATTTCTGCCACCCTTTACTGAGCCACATCATAGCTTCAGTTGACAGGGTACCATCTCTTCCAGCCAACAGGTGATGCCTGTCGATCCTGAGACCAAGCTGCTCTTGATACTTCCTGGGTTGTGCCACTGTCAGCAAAAAGGCAATTTGTTTTAAGTTAAATGTATCTAGAGAGCACAGTGGTCCCAGACAAACAAGTGTTATGGCATTTTTCTCTCCTCCACTACCTGAGCTACACAACAGGTTCAACTGATGTAATGATAGAGTATGGCCTCAAGTGACTCACCACCTTTAACAACGGATGGGACCTGTCACTCCTGAAAACTCAGCTGGGGCCAGCCACTAGAGAACACAGAGGCAACTGGTGACTAAACCTAGAAGAGTCAATATTCCCCTCTAAGAACTACACGACAGCTCCCATTGATATAACACTAGAGAAACTGAACAGCCTTTTGATGGTATGAAGACAACAATCAATATCTAACCATCTAACCACCATGGCTCCAGAAAACTCCCAAAATAGTCAAAAAAACTTTCTGGATGAAGAGGCCTTTCTGAAACTATCAGAAGTAAAATACAAAAGAATTGTGCATAGAGCCCTCTTAGAGATTGAACAAAATGCATCAGAACAAAATTAAAAATTAAGTAAGCTGCTGGAATATCAGTGATCCAAAAACAAGCAGATCAATAATAAACTTCCACATTTAAACAATTCAGTGCAAAGCCAAAAGAGCAGAATAAGTAGGTAAGCAGAGTTAGTGAGTTTGAAGACAGGGCAACTAACACCAGCATTTATGAGGAGAATTTAGGGACTCTATCAAGAACAATAATCTATGAATAATTGGAGTTCCTCAATAAGAAGAGATAGCTGAAAATACGCAAGGGATTGTTGACATAAAACTTCCTTGAAAATATGAAAGAACATAGATATCTAAGATGCTTATTAATGCCACAAACACTAGACCCCAAAAGACACAAGACATATTATAATCAAGCTTAATAAAATGAAACATAAAGAGAAGCTCTTGAAGGCAGTGAGACTTAAAACTAACATACAAAAGGAAGCCCTGTATGCTTTCTTCTGACTTCTGGGCAGAAATTATGTCAGCAGCAAGGCAGTGGAATGACACATTCAAAGCCTTGAAGGAGAAATACTTCCAACCAGGAATTGTATATCCTCCAAAATTGCCTCTCATATATGAAGGGGGAATTAAGGTGTTTGCTGATAACAGAAGCACAGAGACTTTATAAAAACCAAACCAAAACTAGAAGAAATGCTGAAAGAAGCTCTTTGTTTAGAAAAACAAAAACAGCAATTGAATAATTAAGCACACAACTCAGGACACAACATCCAGAATCCCATTCAGTTAGAGAAGACACAAAGCTCAATCAAAGTTAAAATACTAAAGCAAAGTAACCAGTGATTTTAACACAAAAACTATAATATCATCACAATATAAAGAGGGATATATTACTGTAGTTATAATGCTTTCAAGTGGAGACAAAATTAAGAAGATATACAGAAGTTAAAGATAGGTTTAAACTTAGAACATTAAGAGGGATGAAAGGGGAAGCTGCAAAGCAAACTAACAATACAACATATCAAAACAAAAAACATAATACAGGAGTCTCAACAAACACAAAACCAACTCTGAAAAAGATGAAAAGTAAATCCGTAAAGCAGAACAGAATATTAAGAGAAACAAAGAAAACATGAACAACGCAAAAAAGAAAGGCATCAAAAGGCCATAAAAGTTGAGATCAATAGCAGAAAAAACATAGGTATAAATTCAAACTCAAGGAAACTGAACAACACCTTGCTCAAAAATCCTTGAGTTACGGAAGAAATCAAGGACACAATAAAGAAATTTATGGAATCAAATGAGATTGAAAACACAACCTAACAGAACCTATGGGATACAGCAAAAGCAATGTTCAGAAGTACATTTATCTCTATAAATGCACACATCCAGAAAGAACGAAGGGCCCAAACCAAAGAATTAACCATACAACTTGAACAAGTAGAAAGAGAGCAACAAAGGAACCCCTCAGACATCAGAAGAAAACAGATAATAAAGATTAGAGCAGAACTAAATGAATTAGAAAACAAAAAAGCAATGGAAAAAATCAACAAAACCAAAAGCTGGTTTTTTAAAAAGAACAACAAAATTGGTAAACTGTTGGCTAAACTTACAAAAGATAAATAGAAGAGAAAACAACCTGAATAGGAAATGAGATGGAAGATGTCACAACAAACCAAAATGAAATTAAAAGTATCACAACAGAATACTATGAAAGAATGTACTCTAACAGATTTGGAAAAATTATTTTTAATTTTTTTACAATTTCTAATTTTTTTACAATTTACAACTTCTGTATATCTTCTTAATTTTGTCTCCACTTGAAAGCATTATAACTACAGTACCATATCCCTCTTTATATTGTGATGATATTATTTTTGGATAAAATTTAAAAAATTATATTGTGATGATATTATTTTTGGATAAAATTAAAAAACTTGGAAAAAATGGAAAATTTCTAGATTCACATCACCTATCAAAATCATCATAAAGAGAAGTAGAACAATTTCATAAAACCATCACAGAAGAAGAGATTGAAAAAGTCATCAAAAAACTACAGACCAAAAGATGTCCTAGCCCAAATGGCTTTACCAGAGAATTCTACCAAGCTTTTAGAGAAGAATTAATTCCAATACTAGTGAGGCTATTTCACAACATAGAAAGGGATGGAATACTCCCAAATTCATTCTATGAAGCCAGCATAACCCTGATGTCAAGACCAGGGAAAGATACCACTAAAAAAAGAAAATTACAGACCAATATCACTTATGAACCTAGATGCAAAAATCTTTAACAAAATCCTAGCCAATAAAATTCAACAACATATTCAAAAAATAATTCATCCTGACCAAGTTGGATTCATTTTGTACCAAGGATGCAAGGCTAGTTCAACATCCAACCCCAAGCCCACTGCCATCAAGTAGTGTACAACTCATAGTGACCCTAGAAGTCAAAATAGAACTGTCCCATAGAGGTTCAACATTAGCAAAGCAATTCATGTAATCAAACACGCAAATAGCACAAAAGATAAAAATCACCTGATTTTGTCAATTGACAAAGGAAAGGTATTTGACAAAGTCCAACACCCATTCATGTTAAAAACTCTCAGCAAAATAGGAATAGAATGGGAATTTCTCAGCACAATAAGGAATGTCTGCACAAAACCAACCACCAACATCATCCTGAATGGAGAGAGACTGAAAGACTTCCTCCTGAGAACAGGAACTAGGCAAGGATGGCTACTGTCACTTCTGTTACACATTGTTCTAGAGGTTCTCGCCAGAGCAATCAGACAAGACAAAGAAATAAAAGCCATTCACATCAACAAAGAAGTAAAAATCTCCCTATTTGTAGATGATGTGATTGTATACACAGAGAATTCTAAAGAATCCATAAGTAAACTACTGGAACTAAGAAGAGTTCAGCAAAGTACAAGGATATAAGTTAAACATAAGAATTCCTTTACACCAACAAAGAGAACATCAAAGAAATCACCAAACCAATACTGTTTACTATAGCCACCAAGAAGATAAAATACCTAGGAATAAATCTAACCAGAGAAACAAGAGACCTACACAGAGAGAATTATAAGACCCTACTGTGAGAAACCAAAAGAGACTTACATAAGTGGAGAAACCTACCCTGCTCATAGATAGGAAGACTTAACATTGTAAAAAAAGTATTTTCCCCAAAGCAATCTACATATACAATGCAATCCTGATATAAATTCGAGTGTCACTTTTTAAAGAGATACAGATACAAATCACAAACTTTGTTTGGAAAGTGAAGAAACCCCAGATAAGTAAAGCACTACTTAAGAAGAGGAACACTGTGGGAGGCCTCACACTACCAGACCCTAGAATATATTATGCTGCCATGGGAGTCAAAATAGCCTGATACTGGTTACAAAAAAAAGACACATAGACCAATGGGACACAAGAGAGACCCTACAAAATCACCATCTTCTTATGAACAATTGATATTTGACAAAGGCCCAAAGGTCATAAACTAGAATAAAAACAGTCTCTTTAACAAATAGTACTGACAAAATTAGATATCCATCTGCAAAAACCTGAAACAGGATCCATATCTCACATCTTACAAAAAACGAACTCAAAATGGATCAGACCTAAATATCAAATCTAAAACAATAAAGACGGTGCAAGAAAGAATAGCATCAACAATGGAATTTCTAATATACAGCTTAAACAGACTTCAAATCTGACAAATGAAACACGAACAACAGAAGAGAAAATAGATAAATGGGAACTACTAAAAATCAAACTATTCGGCTCATTCAAAGCCTTTTCAAGAGAGTTAAAAGACTAACTACTACTTTCCTAAAAAGCTGGAATTTAGATACCATTTGATCCAGTAATACAACTGCTTGGAATACGTCCTACAGAATTGAAGACAGTCACATAACCAGATAGATGTACATAAATATTTATTGCAGCTCTGTACATAATAGCAAAAAGATGGAGTCAATCTAGATGCCTGTTTTAGTCAGCTAGTGTCTCTGTAACAGAAATACCATAGAGTAGATGGCTTTTACAAAGGAAGGTTTATTTTTACACAGTCCTGTAGGCTACAAGTCCAAATTCAGGAAGTCTGCTCCAGGGGAAGGCTTTCATCCTTGTTGTCTATAGAGGAAAGTCCTTGTGTTGCATCAGTCTTTGTTCAAGGAGCATCTTGGTGCAGGAACCTAAGGTCTGAAGGATGTGCACTTTCCAGGTGCTGCTTGCTTGATGGTGTGAGGTTCCCAATTCTCTGTTTGCTTCCCTTTCCTTTTATCTGCTATGCGATGAAAGGATTAAGGGTGGTACAAGCCACACTCCAGGGAAACTCCCTTTACAGTGGATGAGAGAGGTGATCCTATGAAAGGATTTACAGTCCTACCCTAATGCTTTAACATACATCATAGGAAAAATCACAAAATATTGGGAGTCTTGGCCCAGCGACATGGCTACACATATTTTGGGAGGGACACAATTCAATCCATTATTGCAGCACTGTCCATAATAGCAAAAAAGATGGAATCAACCTAGATGCCCATCAACAGATAAATGGATAAATAAACTATGTTACATACATACTCAGTGGAACCCTATGCAATGATAAAGAACAATGATGATTTTAGGAAGTATGCAATCTGAGGTACACCAAATGGCCCCAACCCATCCAGAACAGATGATGACTGAGAACAACAAAGAGGAAAAAAGAGCCCAGGTGACAGAAGGACCTATATGAAGTAGAGACTGTTTCAACATGACACCAGACATCCACTTCATCCCCCAAAGGTTACCATTTGGTGTGCACTTTGGTCTGGCAGAATCACTGGCTCTTATTTTTTCCAAGATGAAGGATGAGAGGCTGTGACTGTCAATGGTAAAAGATACAGGGCTATGATAACTGATTATTTTGGCTCCATTTGGAAGGTGCCACAGTGGCAATTTACCTGAAGTTCTTTTCCACACCTAATGGCATCAAATGTACTCCAAAAAAATTAAAACAAAGCTATATCATTTACACAATTTGTTTTAATCAAGTTCAAAGATTGGACACCATTATTGGAAGATCATTTATATATATGTATGTATGTACGTATATATATACACACATATATCCTTAAGATCACTCAGAATTGACTGCAACAGGATACTGACAAGGACTAGCCAGAAATTCAAGCTGGATTCAGAAGAGAGTGTGGAACTAGGGATATCACTGCTGATGTCAGATGGATCTTGGCTGAAGACAGAGAATACCAGAAAGATATTCACTTATGTTTTATTGACTATGTAAAGATGTTCAACTGTGTGAATCATAAGAAATTATGGATAACATTGAGAGAATTGGAATTCCAGAACACTTTATTGTGCTCATGAGGAATCTGCCTAGGGATCAAGAGGCAGTAGTGCAAACAGAACAAGGGGACACCACAGGGTTTACAGTCAGGAAAGGTGTACATCAGGGTTGTAGCCTTTTACCATACATTTTCAATCTGTATATCAAGCAAATAATCTGAGAAGCTAGACTATATGAAGAAGAATGAGGCATCAGGATGAGAGGAAGACTCATTAACAACCTGTGTTATATGTAGGGGACAAAATCTTGCTTGCTGAAAGTGAACAGGATTTGAAACATGGGTGTAGATCAAGGACAACAGCCTTCAGTATGGATTACACTTCAACATCAAGATGATAAAACTCTTCACAATTGGACCAGTAAGCAACATCATGATGAATGGAGGAAGGACTGAGTTTGTCAAAGGTTGCATTTCACTCAGTTCCACAGTCAGTACCCATGGAAGCAGCAGTTGAGAAATCAAAAGACACCCTACAACAGGAAAATCTGCTGCAAAAGACTCCTTTAAAGTGTTGAAAAATATATGGTCACTCTGCATCGCCAAGTCCAATCCATTCATGTCCGAAGAGTGGACCTTCGTTATGATTTAGGCAAGGGCAGCATCAGGGCCAAGGGCTATGCTCCCAGGGGAACCCTGAAGTTGCTGGACCATCAGCTGAGGTCTTTTAGTGGAGATCTCAGGGTGCACCCCTTTTATTCTTGTGTTGCCAGTGAGACTTAACTTAGTGAGCTCCATTGTGGCTATCACTGGTGGTGGCCGGGCACCATCAGATACTTCTGGTCCCAGGTCAGTGTAGGCACCCACACACGTGGGTATCTATCTTCTGGGTTGTCTTTACCCCATGTCATTTTGGTCCTTGGTGAGCATCTATTCCTGCCAAGCTGGGACCATTTGCTGTGCCCTCGGATGGCAGCTTGGCAGCTTTTAGGACCCCAGACTCCAGTTACCGATGTGGGGTGCAGAGAGCCCTTTTAGCAAAACTCTAGTTGTGCCAATTGGCCTCGATTTTGCCTAAGAGCACTTTATGGTTCTGTGCATCTATAGGTTATCATCCTGCTGACCTCTGGCTGGAGGAAGGAGAGTGGGTGGAGAGAAGGGGAAAGGAGACTGTTGGGAGGATGAGACATGTATGCAGCAGAGAGGAATAGTGTGTTGTCACCGGGCAGGGAGAGCAGTGGAATCTGCATATAGGTGGGCATGTAAATTTGTACGGGAATGTACATTTTCATTCAGTCATAATAAAAAAGAAAGAAGGAAAAAAGAAGTGTTGAAAAATAAATGTGTCACATTAAAGGCTAAGATGTGCCTGACCCAAGCCATAGTATTTGCAATGTCGTTGTGTTTATGCAAAAGCATGACAATGAATAAAGGAGAGAGAAGAAGAACTGGCGCCTTTGAATTGTGGTGTTGGAGAAGAATAGTGAATGTACCGTGGACTACCAAAAGAACAAACAGATCAGTTCTGGAAGACATACAACCAGAGTGCTCCTTGAAAGCAAGGATGGTGTGTTACATACTTTGGAAATATTGTCAGGAGGGATAAATCCCTGGAACAGGACATCATGCTTGGTAAAGGAGAAGGTCAGCCAAAAGAGCAAGGTCCTCAGCACAGTGGACTGACACAGGGGTTGCAACAATGGGCTTAAGCATAAAAACCACTGTGGGCACAGCATGGGACCAGGCAGTGTTTCATTCTCTTGTGCACAGGGTTGCTATGATGTACAACTGATTCATTGGCATCTAGCAGTGACTACAACACACTGAAGGTCAGACTTTGGCTCTCGTAAGCCTTTTCTAGTTTTCTTCAGCTTCAGTTTAAACTTGAGTCGGAGCAATTCACTGTCTGCTGTACTGTCGGCCCTTGAGTGTATTCTGACTAGTAATATCAAGCCTCTCCATGATGGCTTTCCACAAGTCAGGTTGTTTTGTAGCCCATCTAGTTATTCCCATATGTATATTCACTGTTTATGATGTTGAAAAATGACGTTTGCAGTGAAGAAGTCTTCGGTCTTGCAAAATTCTTGTTTGCAATCTCTGACATAATTTCTAATGCTAAGGCCACATTTGGAAACTATTGGTCCTTTTTCGTTTCCACCTTTCGTATTCCAATCAACAGTCATTTTCAACGCATCCTGATTGCATATTTGATTTATTTTGAACAGTAAAAGTTGGTAAAAATCCTCAATTTCTTCACCCTTTGGCCTTAGTGCTTAGTGAGTAATTTCCATAATAGTCATATTAACTTGTTTTCACCACTGGCATATAGATATAATCCTATCACTGACAGCTTTGTATGTTAGGTTAGATCACAAGATGTTATTTGTGACAATGAATGTGATGCCATTCCTCTTCCATTTGTCATTGTCAGTATACTATACATATGATTGTCTGATTCAAAGTAGTCAACATAAGTTCATTCCAGCTTACTAACAATATCTAGGACATCAGTATTTCTGTCTTCCATTTAATTTTTGGGGATTTCCAATTTCGATAGATTCATGTTTCATGAAGTCTACATTCTGAAGATTAACAGGTATTTTCAACATTTTCTTCTCATTCTGAGCCATGACATATCAGCAAAGAAGATCCTAAATCTTTACTTCTTCTACGTCATTAGAGTTGACTCTAACTTTCAGGAGGCAGAGCACTTTTTTGGTCACTCTTAGAGTTCCAACCCGAGGCGATCATCTTTCAGCAATCATGTATCAGACAATGCTCAATTGCTTTTCAGAATGTTTTCAATGGTTAGTCATTTTCCAAAGTAGACTTTCAGCTCCTTCTTCCTGCTCCACCTTAATCTGGAAGTTCAGATGAAACCTGTCTATCGAGGGTGACCCTGTTGATATCTAAATACCAGTGTTGTAGCCTCCAGCATCACGACAACATGCCAGCCCCCACAATAAGACAAACTGACAGAAGCATTGTGGCACAGAGGGTACAGCTTTGACACCAGGTAAATGTTTCCAATAAAACCATTAAAACTGAAAAGAAAATGAATTGCCTCTTCATTCTGTGGCTTAATCAGAGAAAAATATTTCAAGTGAACAGAAATCTCAATATACTGACTTTATTATTTTTCTTGTGGGATAAATCTTAAGGACCTATACACAGTTGCAAAGAAATCAAAGTCTTCAATAACCATGCTATCAGTCCTAACATTGTTGTTGCTGCTGTGCGCCATTGAGTGGATTCTACCTCATAGTAATCCTATAGGACAGAGTAGAACTGCCTCATGGGACGTTCTAAACATAATCTTTTCTGGAGGTCATTACCTGTTCTTTCCTGCAGTGGAGTAGCTATGTTGTTAACCTATAATAGCAGGTGAACACTTAAATATTGTAGTACCAGTACCCCTTTTAACATTGATATTGTTATTCTAATGTATGACTATATATTTTTGGCACAAAGCAAATAATAATAATGTTAGTGTTGGTATCAACCTGTATTCTCAGAGTAAAACAGAACAACTTCAAATATAAAATCAAACAAGATCTCATGTTGTAAAGTTGAATTTGAAATATTAGCATAAACAAAATAGTGATGGTTACAGTTTTTAGTGTGATTTAGGACACTGGATTGTAAACTTTTAAATGTCTGAAATGGTGAATTTTAAGTTACATCTGTTTTGCTATCATAAACAGAAAATCAGTTTGTATAGCAGGTGGTCACAGTGCCTTCACCAATATTACTGATTAATATGGGACCTCTGGACCCTAGGGCTGCCATGACCTCTGGACCCTATGGCACTTGACTTGGCTGGACCATGACCTAAATCTGACAAACTCAAATATGCTGCTAATCAGTTATCATAAACCACCAACAAATCACAAATCCAGGTAACTTATTGACCTACAAGAATATTTTTCTTTCACAGAGATATTTCATTAATAATAACTTCTACAAACCTGGAGGCCCGGTGTTTCTAAGGATCTCAGAAGCATGTACTGCCAAACCATCTGTGATATTAGGAAATTCTCGCTTGACTGTATATGCCCAGAGACTGGGTGCCCTCTTGATACTTCTGGAACACAGATTTTATGGAAAAAGCCAACCAACTGGGTAAATTCAAGGACTTACTTTTTGTGGTGTTCTCATCTTTGTTGCTATTTTTTCTCTCTTTTTCAATTTAGGAAATTAAATCTAAACGTGTTACTCTTTTGGGAAGCTGAATGTTTGAGAATTCAAATGATAAGACAGAAAAACTGTAGGTAGAGTAATGGGGTAGCACTTTCTCCCTTTTTTTCCCCTTTGTTATTGTGATTAATTGAAAGTGTACAATCCAAATCAATTTTGCATGCCCACCTATCCACAGCAACTTCTGCTCTCCTTGCCCTATGACAGCACACTCCTCCTTTTCATTTTATATTTGTCACATCTTCTTAACAAGCTCCTGCCTCCTCCTCTCCACCCCCTTCTCTTCCACCTAGAAAGGTATCAGTAGAAAAGTCTCCGTAAATGTGTAGAACTTAATGTACACACCCATACGGTCACACTGTGTCCCTGAGTCTATTTTTGTCCAAAGAGGTGACCTCAGTACTGTTTTCTAGACAAGGGCAGCAGCAGGTCTAGGGGCCAGGCTCCCAGGGAATCAACCAGCCATGGGACCATCAGTTTTGGTCTTTTAGTAGAGTTACTGAGCTTCACCCCTCTTATTCTCCTCTTGCCACAGAAACAAGACATTGTATGCCCCTTAACAGCTGTCTTTGGTGGTGGCTGGGCACCATCTGGTTCTTTTGGTCACTTGTTGATACAATCACCTAATCACATGGGTCTTTATGTCTCCTGGGATCTTTTTCCCTCATGTCTTTTGTTTTGGATGATTGTCTGTTCCAAATGAGTTGGGACCATTTGCTGTATCTCAGATGGCAGCTTGCTAGCTTTTAAGACTGCAGATGCCACTCACCAATATAGGTGCAGAAGACTCTCTTAACAATCAGCTAGGTATGCCAATTGACCTTGATGTTCACCGACAGCACGGTCCCCAGACCCTGCTCCTGCTACTCTACCCTTGCAATACTGGGTTGAGATTAGCAGAGGTTTCCATTTATGAAGTCCAGTTAAGTTGATCTACTTTCTACTGTGTGCTGTCACTGCATTTACCTAACCAAGTTTCCATCAACTATCTAATCTACAACCAACTCTCGCCCTCCCTCCCCACCCCTGTAGCCATCAAAGAATCTTTTCTTCTGTACATAAGTCTATTTTTTAAAGTCCTTAAAGCAAGGGTATCATACAATATTTGTCCTTTTTCTGCTGACTGATTTCATTCAGCATAATGTCTTCCAATTGAAACCAGGTTAAGCATTGTTTTCTAAAATCATCAGTGTTCTTTATCATTGCACAATGTTCCACTGAGTATATGTACCATAGTTTGTTTATCCTTCCATCTGTTGATGGGCACCTAGGTTGATGCTATTTTTTGCTACTGTGGAGTGTGCCGCAATAAGCATTCGCATGCATGTGTCTGTTTGTGTGATAGCCTTTGTTTCTCTGGGATAAATTCTGAACAGTGGGATTACTGAATCAAATGGTCTATCCATTCCAAGCTTTTTAAGGAAATGCCAGATTGCTTTCCAAAGAGGTTGTACTATTTTGCAATCCCACCAGCAGTGTAGGAGAGTTCTGATCTCTGCACAGCCTCTCCAGCATTTGTTGCTTTGTATTTTTTGGATTATGGCCAACCTCACTGGGGTGAGATGATATTTCATTTCAGTTTTGATTTGGATTTCTCTAATAGCTAATGATCATGAGCATTTCTACATGTGTCTTTTGGCTGCCTAATATCCTCTTGGGTGAAGTGTCTGGCCATCTCTTTTGCCCATCACTTAACTGGGTTATTTACCTTTTTCTTCTTGATATTTTTCAGTACCTAGTAGATTATGCAGAGTAGATGTCAGTCTGATATATAGTTGCCAAACATTTTTCCCATTCTGTAGGTTTTTTAACTCTTTTCATAAAGTCTTCAGATGAGCAAAAGTGCTTGTTTCTTAGTAGTTCCCATTTATCCATTTTCTCTTCTTTTGATCATGCTTTGTTTGTCAGGTTTTGAAGTCTGTCTAAACCGTGGATTAGAACTTTCATTGTTGACCCTATTTTTTTCTTCACGTCCTTTATCATTTTAGGTTTGATATTTAGGTCTTTGTTCTCTTTTGAGTTAGTTTTTGCATAATGTGTTAGATATGGGTCTTCTTGCACTTTTCACAGATGACTATCCAATTTCTCCAACACCATTTGTTAAAGAGACTGCTTTTACCCCAAGTTACAATCTTAGGGGCTTTGTCAAATATCAGCTGTTCATAAAAAGATGGTGGCGTCTCTGGGCTCTCAACTCTGTTCCATTGGTCTGTATGTCTCTTTTTATACGAGTACCAGACTGTTTTGTCTACTGTGACGGTGTAACAGATTCTAAAATTAGGTAGTGTGAGGACTCCCACTGTGCTCCTCTTCTTCAGTATTGCTTTACTTATCCAGGGTTTCTTCTCTTTCCAAAGTTGGTGATTTGTTTCTTCACCTTATTAAAAAAATGGGTAAAGTAGACATTTTCGCAATGTTAAGTCTTCCTATCCATGAGCAGAGTAGATTTCTCCACTTATGTAAATCTCTTTTGATTGCTTGCAGTAAGATCTCATAAGTCTCTCCGTGTAGATTTCTTAGTTCTGTAGTTAGATTTATTCCTAGGTATTTTATCTTCTTGGTGGCTATAGTAAGTGGTATTGATTTAATGATTTCTTCTTTGATGCTTTCTTTGTTGGTATAAAGGATTCCTACTGATTTACATATGTTTATCTTATATCCTGACACTTTTCTGAACTCTTCTATTAGTTCCAGTACTTTACTTATGGATCCTTTAGGATTCTCTGCATATATAATCGTATCATCTGCAAATAGGGAGATTTTTACTTCTTTGCTGATGCAAATGCCTTTTATTTCTTTGTCTTGTCTAATTGCTCTGGCTAGTACCTCTAGTATGATGTTGAACCAAAGTGGTGAGAGTGAGTTTCCTTGTCTAGTTCCTGTTCTCAAGGGGAATGTTTTCAGTCTCTCTCCATTCAGGATGATGTAGGTGATTGCCTATACATAGATGCCACTTATAGCACTGAGGAATTTCCCTTCTGTTCTTAATTTGCTGAGAGTTTTTAGCATGAACCGGTGTTAGACTTTGTCAAATGCCTTTCCTGCATTCATTGATAAAATCAGATGATTCTTATCCTTTGTGCTATTTGTGTGGCTGATCATATTAATTGTTTTTCTGATGTTGGACCAGCCTTGCATCCCTGGTATGAATCCAGCTTGGTCCTGGTGAATTATTTTTTTGAGATGTTGTTGAATTCTGTTGGCTAGGATTTTGTTGAATATTTTTGCATCTAGGTTCATGAGTGATATTGTTTTATAATCTTCTTTTTTAGTGGGATCTTTCCCTGACTTTGGTATCAGGGTTATACTGGCTTCATACAATGAATTTGGGAGTATTCCATCCCCTTCTATGCTGGAAATAGCCTCAGTAGTATTGGAGTTAATTTTTCTCTAAAATTTGGTAGAAGTCATCTGAGCTGGGATTTTGTTTGATTGGTATTTTTGTGATTACTTTTTCAAGTTTTTCCTTTGTGATGGGTTTATGAATTTGTTCTGCTCCTCCTTGTGATCGTTTTGGTAGGTGATATGAATCTAGAAATTTTCCATTTCTTGTAGGTTTTCAAATCTGTTAGAGTACAGTCTTTCATGGTATTCTGTTATGATACTTTTAAACTCAATTGTGTCTGTTGTGACATTTCCCATCTCCTTTCTAATTCAGATTGTTTCCTCTTCTGTTTTTCTTTTGTAATTTTAGCCAATGGTTTATCAAGTTTGTCGATCTTTTCCAAGAACCTGCTTTTGGTTTTGTTAATTTTTTCCGTTTTTTTTTTTATTTTTATTATTCTCTAATTCATTTAGTTCTACTCTCATCTTTATTATCTGCTTTCTTCTGGTGTCTGAGGGGTTCCTTTGTTGCTCTCTTTTTACCTGCTCAAGTTGTATGGTTAATTCTTTGTTTTGGGTCCTTTCTTCATTCCAGATGTGTGCATTTGTAGAGATCAGTGGACCTCTGATCCCTGCTTTTACTCTGTCCCATAGGTTCTGATTGGCTATGTTTTCATTCTCACCTGACTGAATAAATTGTTTTATTATGTCCTTGATTTCTTCTATAACCCAAGGATTTTTGAGCAAGGTGTTATTCAGTTTCCTTGAGTTTGAATTTCTATTTTTTTCTTGCTATTGATTTTAACTTTTATGGTTTTACAGTTGGAGAAGATGCTTTTCAATAATTTACTGGTTTGGATTTCATTGAGATTTGCTTTATGTCCTAACACATGGTCTATTCTGGAAAATGTTCCATGTGCATTGGAGAAGGTGTACTTATCTGTTGATAGATAGCAGTTCTGTATATGTCAATAACATCTAGTTGGTTAATTGTCACAATAAGATCTTCTGTATCTATAGTGAGCTTTTTCTGGATCATATGTCCATTACTGAAAGTGTAATGTTGAAGTCCCCAACTGTTATTGTGTGTGATCGATATCATTTTTCAATGTAGTCAATGTTTGCTTGATGTATTTAGATGCTCTAGTATTAGGTGCATAAATATTTAATATTGTTGTGTCCCAGTTATGTATTCAACTTTTCAGCAATAGTGACCATCCTTGTCCATGATAGTGGCCCTTACATTAAAATCTGTTTTATCTGAGATGAGTACTACCACTCCTGCACTTCTTTATATGTTGTGGCTTGGTATATATTTTTCCATCGTTTGTTTTCAGTTTGTTCATATCTTTGAGTCTTAGGTATGTTTCTTGTAAGCAACATGTAGACGGGTAGCTTTTTTGACCCACAATGTCACTCACTGTCTCTTTATTGGAGAGTTCAGTCCATTTACATTCAATGTAACTATTGATACATGATACAAAAGCCTACAGGATTTCCCTAAATAATGTTAGCTTTGCTTTGATCCTCTCTACCTTTAAAAGCATAGATTTATGTTTCATTTTATGAAGGTTGATTATAACATGGCTTGGTGTCTTCCTTTTGGAGTCTCGTTTTTGTGGCTTTTGGTATGCATCTTGGATATCTATGTTCTTTTCTTTCATAATTTCAGGGAAGTTTTCCATTGGCAACTATACAACAATGCTGTCTGTATTTTTAGCTATCCCTCCCTGTTCAGGAACTCTAATCATTTGTAGATTATTCCTCTTAATAAAGTCTCACATGCTTCTTAATGTTTCTTGTTTCTTTTCTGTGATTTCTCCTCATAAATGCTGATGTCAGTTTCCCCATCCTCAAGGTTGCTAAGTCTGATCTCTATCTGCTCAATTCTACTCTTTTGCCTTTGGATTTCATTGTCTAATTCTGTAATTTTGTTACTGATCTGCTAGATTTCAGATCATTGATGTTCCATCAGTTCAAATACTTAAAACTCACCGCTGTCAATTCAGGGCCAACCCATAGCAATCCTAGAGATCAGTGTACAATTGCCCCATAGAGCCTCCAAGGAGAACCTGGTAGATTTGTACTGCCGACCTTTTGGTTAGCAGATGCAGCACTGAATTCACAATACCACCTGGGTTTCCAGTGAACCTATAGGAGGGCCGAAAGAATCACACTTGTATTTGTATTATTTTGCTAATAGTAAGGGCTGAATCTTTTCACGTATCTGCTGGCATTTGATTTCTTCTTTGTGAATATTCCTCATCTTTCCATAACTTTAAATTCATGCTCAGCTACTTACAGCATCCTATAGTGGCAGGGAGATTTTGTTTTAGTAACAAAAATTAAAGATGTCTTAGGTTTACAGGAAAGGTTATTATGAAGGAAACCTCACTGAAGAGTAAATAACAAATTTTACATAATTTTCTTACACTGAGAAATTTAGATACAAATATGGCTCTGCCTGAATGTGACAACAAACCAGAAGGAATTGAAAGCAGCATCAGTACAATTAACTAGTTTTTGTAATGACTTGAAAACAGTTAAAGCACTGATATTTTAGTCCTTCCAAAAGCAATTCTGCTCTGAATCAGTGTAATAGTATGATTGGTATGCTTCAGGTCAGTGTGTGTGTAAGGCCACTGTATTGGCAGTGGCAGGCATCTGAAGCTCCTTCACAGAAGTGGCAACAGAAAATCACACTATTAAAATGAGGCAATTCTAGTAGGGCTAGCTCCTGAGTTAGGTGTCACTGTCACTCACATTATGCTAACCAAAATTTCAAGTAGGACCTAATATACTCAACATGTTTTCAAACATACAGTTTTACTTTATAGTCAAGCTCACATTAAACAGCATATTTTCTGCTTCAATTGTTGACATAAACAGCATGTGTTTATGCTTTAATTGTAGTGATCTGACCACTGACAGCCTCCGCTACCTGAGCAGCAGGCAAGCATTGGCTGACATTGCCAACTTCCGAACTGAAATAGCAACAAGAATGGGGCTCACCAGAAATAAGTGGGTTGCATTTGGTGGCTCTTATGGTGGATCCCTGGCAGTGTGGTCAAGAATGAAATACCCCAACCTGTTTGCTGCAGCGGTGGGCAGCAGTGCACCACTGAAAGCTAAAGCTAATTTCTATGGTGAGTATTATCTATGCAAGAGAGCTCCTGGGTGTGGCAATAGGTTAATGCAGTCAGCTGATGCTTGAAAGGCTTGTGGTTCAATTCCACCTAGAGGCACCTTGGAAGAAATGTCTGGCAGTCTGTTTTGAAAAAGCAGCCATTAAGAACTCTGTGACAAATGATCTACTGTGACACACTCAAAGTTATCACGAGTTGAAATCAACTACACAGCAACTGGTGTGGGTTTTTTTTGGCTCACACACACACAACACACACACATACATGTAGTATATATATTATTTTTAGGTTGCATCATACACTTTCTGACTTACAGCATCCCTATGCACAATGGAATGAAATACTGCCTAGTCCTGTGCCTGCCTCACAATTGTTGCTACATTTGAGCCCAACATATTAGTCACTGTGTCAGTCTACCTAGTTCAGAGTCTACCTCTTTTCTGGTAGTCCTCTACCAGGCAAACATGTAAATACAATAAGGAAAGTATCTGTATGTCAGTGATTAACTTTACAAATGTGGCCTAGTGCCCACAGGGTCACCCAAATGGCCTTAAGTTTCAGATGTACATGTTACCCACAGTTGGTATCCATACTTGCAGCTATATGATGAGTGAAAACTTCACTGAGGGTGGAAATGACTTGATAAATCTTAGTCATTGATTTGATAGTGAAAGAATTTTGAATTTCTTTACTTCCAAAGAGGTAAAGAAAGTTCTTATTTTCAAAGGACAAAAATTCCCTATTTTGATGTTTCCTTTCAATTTTCCTGCCTATTATATATTGCTATGATCAGCCATTTATATTTAATGCCCTTAGGATTTTTGAAGGTAGAAACATAGTTGTGATTGGTGATTTGGGATTCTGAATATACATTTCTGTTAACTTTGTCATATAACAAAACAGAAGTAACTTCAGAATTGAGTGAATTGTAACATATAAATGATTATAACTAAAATATACTAAATGTCCTTTCTTTTTCTTTTGCATATGCTCAGAGTACTTTGAATTGTTTCAAAGGATTCTGTCCACTCATAACAGTGAATGTCCCAAAGCAATGAAAGAAGCTTTTTCTTCTATTGTGCACATGTTGATACGTCCAATACACCACAGTAAGCTTGCAGCAGATCTCAAGTAAGTGGATTAGTTTGTGTGGAAAAAGGTCTCACCCTAAATATTCTTATATTTACTTGAAATTTCACTGTGAATGTTCTTTTCTTACTTTAAGACTACTTACCTGAAAAGAGAGTAAAATTTTGAAGCATTTGGCTCCTTTTGCATATTATTTATGTTTGTAAATTCTAGATGATATGAAAGGTATGTCTGGGACCTCTGTGAATTTTTTAAGTCTGCTATGAGTGTAGATCAGAGAACAGGAAAGAGTGGATGCTACACTTTAGTTCTTAGGCAGTCAAGGGGCACCATCATATACTTGCCCCTGGAAAAAGTGGGGAAACCCAAGAGGAGGGGAAGCCCAGAAAACAAACCTTGCCATTTCCATGAACCAAGGAATGGTGAAGTTTTCCAAAGGGTCTGGGCTATGAAAGCACAAGACGATAATGGAGCATTTCAGGAATGCAGCAAAAGTGATTTCATATTAGAATTGTTTCCCCTTGTTGAATAAGGCTGTCTTTCCTGTTTAAGATCTAGACTAGAGATTTCCATGTTAGTAGAGGAAATTCTTTTCAAAGGTAAAAGAGTTCCTGGAAAAGTGTGTCTGGGATGTAGTGAGAGACAAGTGTTCTAAAGTATCACGTGTTTTCATCTTAAAATTACTTAGGTTACAGGAGCAAAAGAGAGACAGCGAAGTTCTAAGGATTAATATCATATAAGGTCAGACATTGAAGAACGAGTGACAGTAAGTTCTGGAACCGTCAGAGAATTTCCTAAGGGGAATCAAAATTTTGTTTGGAGGTCTCATATTAATCATGTTGTAGTTGTTACTACAGTTGACTCACATTGACCCTGTGCACCACCAAACAAAATTTGGATCTTTCCTGTGCCTTCCCTATGATCAGATGCAATCAGAAAGGTGTGATCCACAGTGTTTTCATAACCACACTAACTTTCCTCAGATAACCAGGAACTATAAATTATGGTGTTGCTGCAATTCACAAGCAGGGGATATCATCCTCTTAAATTTCCTTTTGGTGGATTATAAAGCTCATTTGACAAGTTTTATCTTTGTGCAGACTTATTGTTCTGTTGCTGCTGCTAGTAGGCATAGTTCCTAGGTGAATCAACTCACAGAGACCCCATGAGTTCAGAAAAGAACTCCTCCATATCACTTTCAGACTTGTTAACATAATCAAATAATTTTGGTTTCTTGACAGTGGCTTCAGTTATGGTTATCACATCAAGGTAAAGATAACAAATTATCTTTATGACTAGATTAATAAGCAACATTATTATACTCGAGAAAATATTAAAATCATCAACTGTACTGGGATCTGCAGTCAACACTCAAGGAAGCAGAAGTCAAGAATGCCAAGGCATCACTGAAGAAGAATAAAGTGGGAGGCCTTACACTACCTGATTTTAAAACCTATTATATCTCAGCGGTAGTCAAAACAGCCTAGTACTAGTACAACAGCAGCATAGATGAATGGAAATGAATTGAGAATTCAGACTTATATTTGTCTACTTAAGAGCAGCTGATATTTGACAATACCCAAAGTCTGTAAAATGGGAAAATGACAACCACTTGAACACATGGTGCTGGCATAACTGGACATCTGTCACACCATGCATGAAAACTAACTAAAAATCAGTGAAAGACCTAAATATAAACTCTAAAATAATAAAGATCATAGAGGTAAACATAGGAAAGGCATCAGGAGCCTTAATACAAGGTATAAACAGAATGCAAAGCATAACTAACAGTGTAAAAACAGCAGAAGAGAAATCGGATATCTTAGAGTTCCCCAAAATCAAACACTTGTACTAATCCAAAGATGTCACTGGAAGGGTAAACAGATAATCTACAAACAGGGGAAAAAGAAAAAATGTTGACAAAGACATATCTCATTGGAGCCTAATCACTAAAACCCGCAAAAATCTGCAAAACTTCAACCATGAAGAGCCAATAACTCAATTGAAAAATGGGCAAACAATACCAACAGGCATTTTGTCAAAGAGAAGATTCATGAACATAACATACATGTAAGTAAATGTTTACTATCATTATCCATTAAAGAAATGTAAATGAAAACTACATTGAAAGGAGGAACAAAGATGGGGTTCTAGACACATGTCTCCTCGATTCTTTCTGAGAACTAAGGCCTAGAATGATAAATTGATGGAGCAGTGTGGACATTCTGAGAATCCCAGGGTCTGGCAAAGGACTGTGAGATTGGACCAAGTGACTGGAAACTACCTTTGTCAGAGGTGAGGCAGTGGCACACTGAGTCTTGTTTCTGCTGATGCATTGTTTGAGAGGACTTCAGGTACAGATACCTTCTGTGTTATCCAGGAGGCAGACAGTGGGTTTGCCCAGCCTCTGTGCCTGGCATGCTAATGCAATGAACTGCAGTGCTTAAGTGAACAGTGTATACAGCAGCAGAGAGGCTGTGCTTGGTACTGCCCCATTTTGAGACCCCTGCTGCCAACTGATGGTGTTAGTCCCTGTACCCCCTCTCTTCCCTGTGGTGCAACAGAGATTCTGCTGACTCATGGCAGGAAGGGCAGCTCAGGTGAGATTCCATCTTGGCCAGCTGAGAGGTGCAGTTACCCACACCTGAAGTCTCAGCATGGGCTAATTCTCATGCTAAGCAACAAAGTAAGTCTGGAAAGTGCTTCTCCAGCAAAATAGCTGTCTTTTAAATGATCTTATATAGAGATCATAGCGGGGTCTGGAGGGCAGTGCCCTAATTCCTCCCTTCTCTGATCCATGTCACAATATCTACGGATGGCCTACAAGGCACTGTTATTGTCAGCTGGGAGGTGGGGCTTGCCACATGACAGTCCGACTGCTCTCAGCAGCTTATGGACACCATCTCTCTCTCATGTGTAAGGCAGCTTTTAAAATAAAAACAGTATGAGAGCACAGTGGTGACAGGTGGTTGAGTGGGGTGGTGGAAATTCACAGAGCCATGTCATAGCATCAGCTGATGGCACCCCAGAGACTCCATTAGTAGGGCACCATCTCTGCCAGCCAAGAGGTGGGACCTCTCAATCTTGAGGGCCCACCTCCTCTCAGGACCTGCTGGTCTGTGCCCCTTCGGCAAAAAAGCAGTTTTTAAGTTAAATTTGTCTATAAGCACAGCAGTCTTGGGCAGCAGAGTGTAGTGGCATCCTTCTCTCCAAGCTACACCATAGGCTCAACTGACATAATGACAGAGAGTCACTACAAGTAACTTGCCGCCTTTAGTAGCCAGGATGTGGGGCCTGCTACCCCTGAGAGCCCAGCTGGGACCAGTCATACAGAATGCAGATGTAGCAGGTGATCAAACCTAGCAGAGCCTGTATTCACCTCTTAGAAATATGCCACAGCTCCCACTGGTGTAACACTAGAGAAACTCAACAGCTTATTGATGGCGCAAAGACAACAATCAATATCAAACAATTTGAAGAAACAGTCCACCATGGCTCCATAAAACTCCCAAAATAGAGAATCAGAAAACTTCCCAGATAAAGAAGCCTTTCTGAAATTATCAGAGGTAGAATACAAAAGAATTAAGTACAGAGCCCTCCTAGAGATTAAACAAAATGCATCAGAACAAAATGAAAAATTAAGTAAGCTATATGAACTCTGGAACTTCAATGATCTGAAAGACAGTAGATCAATAATAAACTTACAGATTCAGACAATTCAATGCAAAGCCAAAAGAGCAGGATTCAGAGTTGGAAGGCAGAGTTAGGGAGCCTGAAGATAAAACAGCTGACACAAGCATTTATGAGGAGAATTCAGAGAAAAGAAATTAGAAAAATGCAGAAGTATTAAGAAATATGTGGGACTCTATCACAAGGAATAATCTACAAATAATTGGAGTTCCTGAACAGGGAGGGATAGCCAAAAATACAGAGAGAACTGTTGGAGAGTAGCTGACAGAAAACTTCCCTGAAATTATGAAAGAAGAGAACATAGATATCTGAGATGCTTATCAAACACCACAAAAACTAGACCTCAAAATAAAGGCATAATCAAACTTGATAAAATGAAATGTAAAGAGAGGTTCTTGAAGACAGTGAGACTTAAAACTAACATACAAAGGGAAGCCTTGTAGGCTGTCATCTGCCTTCTTGGCCGAAACAATGTTGGCAATAAGGTGGTGGGACACATTCAAAGCCTTAGGGAGAAAAACTTCCAAGCCAAAATTATATATCCTGCAAAATTGTCTCTCAGATATGAAGGGGAAATTAAGACATTCTCAGACAAACAAAAGCTTAGACTTTGTAAAAACCAAACCAAAACTACAAGAAATAATGAAAGAAGCTCTTTGTTTAGAAAAACAAAAACAGCAAATGTGTACTTAAAGCATAAAGTGCACAATGCAACATCCAGAATCCCATTCAGCTTTGGAAGCCACAAAGCCCAATCAAAGCTGAAATATTAAAAGAAGATAACCAGTGATCTTAACACAAAAAGGGTGACATATCAGAATATAAAGAGGAATATGTTACAGTAGTTATAAACCTTTCAGACAGAGAGGAAATTAAGATACACAGAAGTTAAAGATTAGTTTAAACTTAGAACTTTAAGGGGAATAAAAGGGATGGCCTCAAAGCAATCTAACAATGTGACATATCAAAACAAGAAACATAATACATAAGTCTCAGCAAACACAAAACCAACACTGAAAAGGGTGAAAAGTAAACTCATAAAGAAAAATGACCCAGAATAGAATATTAAGAGAAACAAACGAAACATGAACAACACAAAAATAAAGGCATCACAATGACAGCATTGAACACATACCTATCAATAAGTACCTGAATATGAATGGACTGAATGCTCCAATAAAGGAGGAGAGAGTATGAACTGGGATCAAAAAACACATTCCATGTATATGCTGCTTACAAAAAATACACTTTAAACTCAAAGATACAAACAAATTGAAAATCAAAGCATGAAAAAACACATACCAAGCTAAGAACACACAAAGAAAAGCAAGAGTGTCAATACTAATCTCAAATAAATAGATTTTAGTGCAAGGGCCACCATGGTGGACAAGCATAGTCACTATTTATTACTGAAATTTTTGACACATAAACAGAATATAATATTTATGTACTTAATACCAGAACATCTAAATATACCAAACAAATGCTGACAACATTGAAAACTGAGATAGATCACTCCATAGTAACAGTAGAAGACTTTAACACTCCACTTTCAGTAATGGACAGATCATCTAACAGAAAAGCTCTGTCAAGATACAAAAGATCTTATTGTGACAATCAACTAGATGTCATCAGTATCTACAAAACTTTTTACCCAACATAAAACCATCACAAAGAAAGAGTTTGAAAAAGTAATCAAAAAAACTATCAACCAAAAAAAAGTCCTGGCCCTGATGGCTTCACTGGAGAATTCTACCAAGCTTTTAGAGAGGAGGCAATTCCAACACTACTGAGGCTATTTCACAGCACAGAAAAGGACAAAATACTCCCAAATTTGTTCTATGAAGCCAGCATAATCCTGACATCAAGCCAGGGAAAGTTCCCCACACACACAAAAAAAATTACAGACCAATATCACTCATGAACCTAGAAGCAAAAACTTCAACAAAATCCTAGCCAATAGAATTCAACAACATATTAAAAAAATCATTTGTCATGCCCAAGTTGGATTCATACCGGCTATACAAGGCTGGTGCAGCATCAGAAAAACAACTCAAGGAATAAGAATCATCTGATTTTGCAAACTGATGCAGAGAGGCATTTGACAAATAATTGTTTTGAAATATTCTCCTTACTTACCGGATCTGGCCCACAATGACTTTTTTCTTTACCTGAAGACAAAGGAAATACTGAAAGGAAGACATTTTTATGACATTCAGGACATCAAGGGTAACATGACAACAGATCTAATGGCAATTCCAGAAAAAGAATTCTAAAATTGCTTTAAACGTGGACTAGGCACAGGCTTCAATGAACAGCTTCCTAAGGGGGCACCTGAAAGGTGACTGTAGTGACATTCAGCAATGAGGTATGTAGCACTTTTTCTAGGATAAGTTTGTGAACTTAATTGGCAGCCTCATATTAAACATTCACCCACCCAAAGACAGAGCTTCTAAATATGCCAAATAAAGTCTAACAGCTTTGGAAAGTGAGGTAGGCAGCTCCATAACAATAGTAGTATACTTTAACATACCACTATTGGTAGTGGTCAGAATACCCAGAAAGAAGCTCAACAAAGGCACAGAAGACTAAAATGCCACAAGCATCCAATTCAACCTCATGGGAATTTACAGAACACTCTACCCAGCAATAGGCAAATGCACCTTCTTTTTCAAAGCACATGAAACATTCTCTAGAATAGACCACTTACTAGGCCATAAAGCAAGTCTTAACAAAATCCATAGCACTGGAATATTGCAAAACATCTTCTAAGACCATAGAAGTCAAAATCAATTGCAGAAAAGGAAAGAGTAAAAAAATCAAACACATGAAAACTGAGTAAAACCTTGCTCAAGAACTTCAGGGTCAGAGAAGAAATCAATGAAGGAATAAAGAAATTAATAGCCTTAAACTGGAAAAGAAACACATCCTACCAGAATCTGTGAGACAATAAATGCACACATTCAAAAAGAAGAAAGGCCTCATATCAAAGAATTAACCCTGCATCACGAACAACTAAGAAAAGCATAACAAAGAACCCGTCAGCTTCAGGGGAAAATGGATAACAAAAATTAGAGCAGAACTAAATGAATTAGAGAGTAGAAAAAACAACTGAGAATTAACAAGATCCAAAACTTGTTTTTTAAAAAATCTACAAAATTGATAAACCTTTGTCCAAACTGACAAAAGAAAAAACGAGAGGAAGCAAATAATTTGAAGAAAAAATGAGATGGGGGATATCATGACAGATCCAACTGAATTCAAAAGAATCGCAACAGAATACTATGAAAAATTGTAATAAATCTTAAAATCTAGAGGAAATGGACAAATTTCTAGAAACACAATAACTACCAAAACTAACACAAACAGAAACATAACAACTTAATAAACCCAACACAAAGGAAGAGATTGAAAAAACTACCAACCAACCAGAGTGATGCAGGTTGTGTGTGTACTTTATGGTTTAATATATGACTGTCCTACTGGTTTCCTTTTAGAGGGGAGAGGAGAGGGTGAAGAGGAGAAGACACATGTTGGTTGAGTAGAGAATGCAAGTAAAGAGTGGAAAGGAAGGGTGTGCTGTCACAGTGTGAGGAGAGCAGATAACAGTCCTAAAGGGGTGGTTGCTCAGGTTTTTATTTGGAAAATTGACTTGGATTGTCAACTTTCACTTAATCACAATAAAAACGTTAAAAAAAAATCAAAACAAAAATCTCTCAACCAAAAAGTCTTGGCCAAGATGGCTTCCCTGGAGACTTATGCAAACATTTAGGAAAGAGTTAACATCACTATTACTAAAGGTATTTCACAGCATTGAAAAGGAAGGTATACTCCACAATTCTATGAAGCTAGCATAACCCTGATACCAAAAATGAGTAAAGATAGCAAAAAGAAGATAATTGCAAACCAATATCTCTCATGAACTAGGATGCAAATATCCTCAACAAAATTTTAGGCAATAGAATCCAACACTTAAAAAAAGAAAAAAATTCACCATGTCCAATTAAAATGTAGGAATGTTTTCAACATTAGAAAAAAAGATTAATATAGTCAACCACATAAATAAAATAGCCACTTTATTTTATCCATTGATGCAGAAAAAGCACTTGACAAAGTCCAACAGCCATTCAGTTTAAAAACTCTCAGAAGAATAGGAATAGAAGGAAAATTCCTCATCAGAACAAGGAGCATCTATGCTAATCCAACAGCCAACATCATCCTGAGTGGAGAGAAGCTGAAAATACTCCTGATAACAAGAATGTCTATTGTCATAACTTTTATTAAAGATTGTGCTGAAGGTTCTAGCCGGAGTAACATGAAAAGTTAAAGAAAAAAACATTATTCACTGTCTTAAGGGAGTAGTAAAGGTATTTCTATTTGCAGATACTATGATCTTATACACAGAAAACCCTAAACACACAAATAACAAATGGAACTAATAATTAGAGTAGTTCAGCAAAGTATCAGGATGCAAACATAAATAAATCAGTTGGACTCCTTTAAAGTCAATTCTTTAAAGTCAATTTTCCATATAAAAGGAAGACACAAGAAGAATTGACATCACTGAATTATGGTGTTAGCAAAGAATACTCAATATACCATGGACTGCCCCAAAAAGGAACAAATACACGTTGAAAGATCTACAGCCAAAATGCTCCTTAGGAGCAATATTGATATTTGTCTTACATACTTTGGATATGTAATCAGGCAGGACCAGCCACTGGAGCAGCACATCGTGCTTGGTAAAGAATTAGCTACAAAGAGGTTAGATTGACACTGTGGCTGCAACAGTGAAGTCAAGCATAACAACAGTTGTAAGGATGGCACAGAACTGTGTCCGTTCTGTTGAACACAGAGTTGATATGCGTCAGAATTGACAGCATCTACAACAATAACGGAAACTTTGGTGGTGTAATAGTTAAGCACTGCGTCTGCTGACCAAAGACCAGAAGTTCAAATCCTCCAGGTACTTCCTGGAAACTCTACAGAGCAGTTCTACTGTCTTAATGGAACACTTTGAGTTGGAATTGACTCGATGAGGGTTGATTTGTTTTCTCTTTTCTTTTAACAACAATGACAGCCTCCTAAACTGAGAATAAATGTCTGTTTAATGAAGCCATCCACTTGTTGTCTTTCTGCTACAGTAATACTGCATAGCTAAAATTCCCTCCTGTTCATTGCACTTGGGTTAATTCCATGTCAGTGAGGAGGCATTTGCAGTCCTCACTGCGTGTTTATGAGGTTTCTGACACAGAGCCATTTCTACTTCCTTCACAATTACGCACACTGGTCAGCACCATGTCCCCAGCCATCACCAGCAGAACAGATGCGCTCAGAGATTAGGCTGCTTTTCAAGGCCAGAGGTGAGGGAAGAATCCCTGCAGAACTCTGTGCCATGCTAAAGACCATGGGAAGAGGCCAAGATTCAAACAACACGCAGGTTGTAAATCTTCTACACCATGGGTAAACCCAGTGCCGCTGAGTCAATTTCAACTCATAGTAGGCTGAAATAAAGTTTCAGAGGCAAAAAGGGTAATCTATGTGATTCCTCCCTGTAATCTATGACTTTCTCAGCATCTTCCTTTCAGTGTTTGTGACCTGCTAGTAAAGTATAATGTCTGTGTACATATTTCTGTTTGTATACCTGTGTATGTTATGTGTGTGTTGTGGTGTAGAAAATGGGATCAATATATGTATACTGTTGGCCAATGTTATTGGAAAGAGTATTAAATATCATTTTAAATCATATTGAATATATTCAAAGAAAGAAAGAGTCTCCTGCTCTCCTAGTTTTTCAGACATAACCTTTAATCAACATGGTTGCTGACCTTTCGGAGTTCAAAGGATTGATTAAAATGAAAGTAATTTGACAATAGTATTGTTACACAAATGCTGAATAGAATTACTTTCATAGATATGTGAAGTAAGACTGAAAGTTAAAGTATTGATCATAATTTACTTCTCTTTCTGCAGTATAACTCTTCTGAAGAAATTGAGTATTCATTTTTTTAACTGTTTTCTATACTTGGTGTTGGAAATTCAAGTGACATTGACTTCACTTGTGTCTTCATATTTTCTTTACCACAGGTTATGTTTACCATTTAAAATTAACTCACCAAAGGACACAGCGTATATTCTAATGAGTGTATCAACACCTGTGCCTCTCACTGTTACCTCCACTCAGAAATTTTATAAGGTAAGAAAATAAAGAATGAGATAAAAGGACATAGAGAAAGGAAACCTCAAGGAGGCTCTTCACTAGTTGTCTAAAAATCCCTAACCAAACCCACTGCCATTGTATTTTGACTCATAGCAACTCCATATGACAGAGTAGAACTGCCCTATAAGAGTTTCCAAGGAGCACCTGGTAGATTCAAACTGTCAACATTTTGGTTAGCAGTTATAGCACTTAAAACCACTAGCTCACCAGGGTTTCCAACTAGGTGCCATAAATTAGCTGGAGAGAAAGGTGTTTGGTTTTTTTTTTTTTTTTTATTTTAATTGTGCTTTAAAACTTATATGTATACTGTTGGCCAGTGTTATTGGAAAGAGTATTAAATATCATTTTAAATCATGTTGAATATATTCAAAGAAAGAAAGTCTTTCCAAATGAAAATCAACTGCCATTAAAACCCCAAACACACACCACTATGCTACCCTAGCTGCTCTCTATCCTGCCATCGAATGACAGCACACTCCTGCTTTCCACTCTGTACTACCTATGTCCATTCAACCAACTTCTGTCCTCCTCCACCCTCTCATCTTGCCTCTAGAAAGGAGCTGTATATATTTAAGCCAAGAAGCATATTCTTCACCAGCATCGCCCTGTGTCTTACAGTGCATTCCAGTCTTTGTCTGAAGAGTTGACTTCACTTCTGGTCCATGTGCTCAGGGGACCCTCCAGTTTGATGTACCATCAAGTGTAGTCTTACAGTTCTAGTTTTGCATGCTCATTTTTTCCCCCACTACATCAGAGAGTTTATGCTGTGTCCCTATCAGGGAAGTCACTTGTGGTGGCCGGACATCATCTAGTTCTTCTGGTTTCCTTCTGAAATCATCTCTGGATCATATAGCACCTTCTCCCCTCTGGGTTCATGCTTCCTTCTTGTCTTTGGTATCCTTCATTCTTCCCTTTTCCAGATGGACTGAGGCCAGTTGATGCTATTTATATGGAATTTTTGGTGCTTTTAAGACCCCAGATACCACTCACCAAAATGGTATGCAGAACAGTTTCTTAAAAAGAAAAAACTTAATTATGTGCATTAGCCTATACGATCCCTGAAACTGTAGTCCTGAGACCCCTGTACCTGCTATTCTGTCCTTCAAAATATTGGACTGTATTAAGAAACTTTTTTGCTTTTGGTGTAGCCTAGTTGTGCTAACCTCCCTTGCACCGTGAGCTGTCACTCCGTTCACCTAGCCCAATTACTATGTACTGTCTAATCTATGAATACCCCCTTTCCTACCTCTCCATCCTTATAACCATCAAAGATTATTTTCTTCTGTGCTTAAAGCTTTTATTGAGTCCTTATAATAGTGATCTCATACAATATTTGTCCCTTTGTGACTAGCTAATTTCACTCAGCATAAATGTCTTTCAGACGACTCCATGTTATCAGGTGTTTCACACGATCATTACTGTTCTTTATCATTGCATGTTATTCCACTGCATGAATATACCATAGTTCATCCATTCATTTGTTGGTGATTGATTCCTTCTTTATGCTGTTGTGAACAGTGCTTCAATAAACATTCATCTATTTCTGTGGAAGCCATTATATCTCTAGGATATATTCTAAGCAGTGGGGTATCTCTAGGATATATTCTAAGCAGTGGGGTACCTCTAGGATGTATTCTAAGCAGTGGGGTATCTCTAGGATGTATTCTAAGCAGTGGGGTTGCTGGATCATGTGGCATTTCTATTTATAGCTTTTTAAGAAGTAGATTTTCAAGTGGTTGCACCACTTTACATTCCAACCAGCAGTGTAGAAGTGTTCCAAAGTCTCTACAACCTCCCCAACATTTATTATGTTGTGTTTTTTGGATTGATGCCAGCCTTGTTGCTGTCAGATGGTATCTCATTGTAGTTTTCATTTGTATTTCTCTGATAACTAAGGGTCGTGAGCGTTTCCTCACATATCTGTTAACGTCTTGGATGTCCTCTTGGTGAAGTACCTGTTCATACCTTTTGCCAATTTTTTAATTGGCTTTTTGTCTTTTTCTTGTTGAGGTTTTGCAGTACCTTATAGACTAGGGAGATTAGATGTCAATCAAATACTAGGTAGCCAAAAATTCTTTTCCAGTCTGTAGGTTGTCTTTTTACTTTTTCAGTGAAGTTTTTCAGTGAGTATGTTGTTCTTAGATGCTGTCAAGTTGGTTCCAACTCATTGCGGCCCTGTGCACAACAGATCAAAACACTGCCCAGTCCTGGCAGATGCCCATAATCCTTTTCATGCTTAAGCCCATTGTTGGAGCCGCTGTTTCTTCTTGTTGAGTGTCTTCCTCTTTTTCACTTGTCTTCTTCACCAAGCTTGATGTCCTTCTCCAGTGATTGATTCCTCCTGACATGTCCAAAGTATGTAAGGCACAGTCTTACCATATTTGCTTCCAAGGAGCACTCCGATTGTACTTCTTCCAGAACAGATCCACTTGTTCTTTTGGAAATAAATGGTATATTTAATATTCTTTTCCAAAACTACAATTCAAAGACATCGATTCTTCCTTTGTCTTCCTTATACGTTTTCAAGTTTTCACATGCATTTGATGTGATTGAAAATAACATGGCTTGGGTCAGACACACCTTAGTATTCAAGGTAATGACATTACTTTTCAACACTTTAAAGACGTCCTTTGCGGCAGATTTTCCCACCACAACACATCTTTTGATTTCATGACTGCTATCTCCATTGCATTGATTGTGGAATCAAGTAAAGTAAAATCGTTGACAACCTGCATTCTTTCTCCACTAATCATGGTATTGCTTGGTGGTCGAGTTGTGAGGATTTTTCTTTTCTGGATGTTGAGGTGGAATTCATAACAGAAAGCTGTGGTCTTTGGCCTTCAGCAGTGTTTTGAATCCTCTTCACTTTCATCAAGCAAGGTTGTGTCATCTGAATAATGCAAGTTGTTCATAAGTCTTCCTCCAATCCCAATGCCTCATTCTTTGTATAGTCCATCCATGAGCTGTTATGATCCAGTGTTTAATGCTTGTACATAATCAGTGAAACACAGGTAAACATCTTTCTGCTCTGCTTTAGTCGTGATCCATCTGACATCAGCAATCTTATCCCTTGTTCCACATCATCTTTGAAACTGGCTTGAATTTCCTGCAGTTTCATGTCAATGCATTGTTGCATTTGATTTGGGATGATCTTTAGCAAACTTTTACTTGCATGTGATATTAATGATGTTGTTCAGTGATTTCCACATTTTGTTGGATACTTTCTCAGGAATAGTCATAAATATGGATCTCTTGCAGTCAGTTGGCCAGGTAGCTGTCCTCTAAATCTTAGCATAAACGAGTGAAATCTTCAATTTTTTCATTTTGGCCTTAGTGGTTGGTATGAAAATTTGACTAATTGTATTCAGTGGCCTTCCTTGTAGGTGTGTGAATATTGTCCTATCACTGACAACATTGTATTTTGAGATACATCTTGAAATTTTCTTTTGGATGATGAATGTAACACCATTCCAAGTTTCCATTCCCACCATAGTAGACAATATGATTGTCTAATTCAATGGACAACATTTGTTACTTTCACCTAGGAATCAGTGTTTACATGTTTCATTTCATTTCTGACAATTTCCAATTTTCCTAGAATGGAAGAGCATAAGCTTCTGATATTTAGAAGTTCCCAGTTATCTATTTTCTTTACTAGTGTTTGTGCTTTGTTAGTAATTTTTGGTAGTCTGTTTATGCCAAATATTACGTCTTCCAGCATTGTTCCTATTTTTTCTCCCATGATCTTTATTGTTTCGATTTTATATTTATGTCTTTGATCCATTTTGAATTAGTTATTGTGCATGGTGTGAGATATGGGTCTTGTTTTGTTTTTTGCACATGGATATCCAGTTATGCCAACACTATTTGCTAAAGAGATATTCTTAACCCCAGTTCATTGCCTTCAGACTTTTGTCAAATATCAGCTAAGTATAGGTGGATGATGTGATATCTGGATTCTGAATTCTCTCATTTGTCTCTGTGTCTGTTTCTGTAGCACTACAAGGCTGTTCTGATTGTTGTGTCAGTAAATAGGTTTCAGTCAGATATAGTGAGGCCTCCCACTTTGTTCTTCTTCAGTTTCATTTCCCATATGAAGCTGGTGAAGATTTTTTCCATCTCATTAAAATAATAGCATCATAATTTGTATTCAGATTGCATTGTATGTATAGATTGCTTAGAGTAGAATAGACACGTTTATGATGTTAAGTCTTCCTGTCCATTAACAAGGTAGGGTTCTCCACTTAATGTAGATCTCTTTTGGTTTCTTGCGATAGTGTTTTAACATTCTTTGTAGGATCTTTTACATCTCTGGTTAGACTTATTCCTAGGTGTTTTATCTTCTTCTGGACTATATTAAACAGTAATGATTTTGCGATTTCTCCTTGATGGTTTCTTTCTTAGTGTAAAGGAATCCAGTGGATTCATGTATCTTTATCTGCATCCTTATAATTTACTGAAGTTTTCTATTATTTATTCATTTATTTTGGTGTGGTTTCTTTAGGGCTTTCTGTGTATAAGATCATATCATCTGCAAGTAGAGATATTCTTAATTTTCCTTACCAATTTCATATTTATCTTGAACTTCTAGGACAATGTTGAATAAACATTGTGACAGCAGGCATTCTTGTTTGGCTTATGTTCTCATGCAGAAGGCTTTCAGGCTATCTCACTTAGAGTGATGTTGGCTGTTGACTTTGCATAGATGCCCCTTATTATGTTGCGGAATTTCCTTCTATTCATATTTTTCTGAGAGTTTTTAACCTGAATGGGTGTTGGACTTTATCAAACGTCTTTTCTGCATCATTTGATAGAATCAAGTGGTTCTTGTCCTTTGTGTTACTTATGTGGTTGATTAGGTTAATGTTTTTCTAACATCGAACCGTCCCTGCATCCCTGGTATAAATCCTACTTAGTCATGGTGACTTATTTTGTTTATTGTTGAATTCTATTAGCTAGAATTTTTTTGAGCAGCTTTGCATCTAAGTTCATCAGAGAGATTGGTCTGTAATTTCCCTTTTTAATTCTGTCTTTACCTGGTTTTGCTATCAGGACTTTATTGGATTCATAGAATGAATTTAGAAGTATTCCATCCTTTTCTATGCTCTATCATACTTTTCTGGAAACTCTAGTGGCGTAGTGGCTAAGTGCTACAGCTGCTAACCAAAAGGTCAGCAGTTCAAATCTGCCAGACACTCCTTGGAAACTGTATAGGGCACTCTATCCTATCGGGTCACTAGGAGTTGGAATCAGCACAACGGCACTGGGTTTGGTTTTTTTATCATACCTTTTTAGTGATAGTGGTTTTAACTCGTCTCTGAAAATTTTGTTAAAATTCTCTAGTGAAGCCATCAGAGCCAGGGATTTTTTAATTGAAAGGCTTCTTTTTAAAATTATCTTTACAGCTTCTTCTTCTGTGATGGGTTTATTTAGTTGTTCTTGTTTTTGTGCTGGTTTTGGTAGACTATGTGTTTTTAGGAATTTGTTTATTTCCTTTATGTTTTTTTAATTTATTAGAGTACAATTTTTCATAGTGTTATGTTTTGCTTTTTTTATTTCAGTTGGGTCTGTTGTGACATCACTCATCTCATCTCTTGTTCAAAATATTTACTTCCCTTCCAGTTGTTATTTTGTCAGGTTGGCCAATGGTTTTCAATTTTGTTGATCCTTTCAAAAACCTCGCTTTTGGTCTTGGTCTCTATCATTTCTCTATTCTCTATTTCGTTTACTTATGTTCTAGTTTCTAGTATTTGCTTTCTTCTGATGCCTGATGTGTTCTTCGCTACTCTTCTCCTGCTTGTTCAGGTGGTGAAGTTAATTCTTGAATTTGCAGCCTTCCATCATTTTGGTTGTGTGCATTTATTGAGATAAATTGACTTCTAACTATTGCTTTTGCTGTGTCCCTTAGACACCTCCTAGTCCCTTAGGAGGTGTTTTCATTCTCATTTGATTCTATGAATTTCTTTATTTCATCCTTGAATTCTTGTATTACCCAGTCATTTCTGAGCAACATGTTCTTCAGTTTTCATGTCTTTTATTTTTCCTTTTTTGTGTGTGTTATTCATATCTAGTTGTATGGCTTTATGGTTTGCAAAGATGTTTTGTATTGTTTTAGTGCTTTGAATTTTGTTAAGGATTGTTCCTAGGCTTAACAAGTGTTCAGATTTGGAGACTGTTCCATGTATACTAGAAAAGAAAGTATACTTGGTTGCTGTTGAGGGGA
This sequence comes from Heterohyrax brucei, assembly GCA_028571685.1. Classification (NCBI taxonomy): domain Eukaryota; kingdom Metazoa; phylum Chordata; class Mammalia; order Hyracoidea; family Procaviidae; genus Heterohyrax; species Heterohyrax brucei. The sequence goes on along the minus strand of CM053146.1, from coordinate 135,940,299 downwards.
GTGTTTTTATATGTCTCTGAGGTCAAGTTGGTGAACTGTAGTATTTAGATCTTCTGTGTCTTTGTTGAGCTTTTTTCCTAGATGTTCTGCCCTTCTCTGAGAACGATGTGTTGAAGTCTCCTATTATTATTATGGAACTATCTATTTCTGTTTTCAGTGCAGATAGTGTTTTATGAATTTTGGAGCCCTGTCTTTGGGTTCATAGATATTTAATGTGGTTATGACCTCTTGGAGTATTGAGACTTTAACCATCATATAATAGTCTTCCTCTTCTAATGCGGTAGATTTTAGTTTAAAGTCTATTTTATCAGAGATTAATATTGCCATTTCTGCTTGTATTTGAATGTCATTAGCCTGATATATGTATTTTTCCATCGATTGAGTTGTGACTTGTTGTGATTGTATGTGTGTTTATATATACAGCCTTTCACTCTCCGCCTTTTTATTGGTATATTTAGTCTATTTACATTCAGTATGATTATTGATAGATATAAATTGAGTGCTATCATTTTGATTTTTTGTGTGTGGTTACAGAAAATTCATTATTAGATTTAATTTTCTGTGCTGAGTCTTTTTTATGTGTTTTCTTTTCATCTTTTTCAGTGTTGATGTTTTGTATTTGCTGACACTTCACGTTTTTCTTGTTTTTTATTTTGATATGTAAGACTGATAGCTTCTTTTGTGGTGACCTTAACATTGACCCTTCTTTTTCTAAATTTAAAATATTCTTTAAATTCTTTATATTGTCATGATATCCTCTCAATATGAAAGATCTATGACTACATTTTCTTTGGTGTCCCTTTTTTAAAAATATAATGTTTACATGATCACATCTCTGTTTTCCTATTTTCAGTGTTTTACCTATCGTTTACATTTGTGATTCCTCCAGTTGGGTTGATATCCAGTTGCTCTGTTTTATGTTCTGATCTTGGGTTGTTACCTTGTGTTATTGGTTTTCTAACCAAAGAACCCCCATTAGTATTTCTTGTAGTTTTGGTTTGGTTTTTGAAAATTCCTTAAATTTCTGGTTATCTGGAAACACCCTAATTTCATCATCATATTTGAGATTCCATTTTTCTGGATATATAATTCTTGGCTGGCAATTTTTCTCCTTCAAGGTTTTGTATATGTCATCCTACTGCTCTCTTGTCTGCATGGTTTCCAATGAGTAGTCTGAGCTTGGTCTAGTTGACTCTCCTTTGTAAGTTACTTTTTTTTTTATTGCAGCCATTTTTTTAAAGTATCTCATTAGCTTTAGCTTTAGCACATTTGATTATAATATGCCTTGTTGTCTTTCTTTTCTGACCTGTCTTGTGTAGAGTTCGATGAGGATCTTACACGGATATCTTCACATATTTCATGGTGTAAGGGAAGTTTTCTGTCAGCAAATCTTTGACAATTCTCTGTAGTTTTGGTTATCCACTCCACACACACACCCGTTTTGGTAGCCCAATCATTGATAGACTATAACTCATCATAGACTCACACATAATTCTTAGTGTTTCTAGAATTTTTTTTTAATTCTTTTACCTTATTTTTCCTCAAATATGTTGACATCAGTGTTTTTATCTTCAATGTCACTAATTCAGGCTTTCATTTCCTCAATTCTACTCCATTGACTTTCTGTTACATTGTCCAAGTCTGTAATTTTATTATTATTTTGAATTTTTAGTACTTTCTGTTCAATGCTTTCTTGCAACTTGTTCAATTTGCCATTTTTCTCTGCTGTATTTTGCCTCATCTCTCGACGGCACTTGGCTGTTAGGCTGGCTTGAAAAGTTCTAAACATTATTCTTTTATATTCTACCTTTGATAATCCCAAGAAATTCTCTTTCTCTGCAAAATTTAATTCTTTGTTTTGGCAGCTGTCGGAGGTGATCATTGTCCACCACTTAAGTGCTCTGATGTAGATTGCTGGTTTCGAGACATCAATAAATTGTAGTTATTTGTGTTTGCCTACTGTGTTTTATCTTCTTGTTTTAAAATGTACAGTTTCCTTTTCTTAAATGGATTTAGCTCATGCATCTTGGTGGTCAGTCACCAGGTATATGTTTCAGGCTCTCCCCTATTGTCCTAGAGGAGCAGTGGTGATAGGTGTAGGCACTGGGTTCTGACCACAGCTTCTGAGAAGGGCTGGGGCTTAACAGCCATCTCTGAGTGTCTGTGAGGTTGACATATTGTCTTACATCTGAATGTAGGTGGAGAAAGAGTTTCTGCCCTGATTTTCTGCCTTAGCAAAGTTGATGGAAAAAAAAAAAATTTTTTTCTCTTTTTCACCCTTCGCCGAGCTTAGTAAACTGTTTCCCATTCTGAGTTTCAGATAATGGCTTAGGGCTGACTTAAGCTGTGCTACTTCTGGCTCAGATAGTGGAGCCAGACTCCAGAGCCAGGTAATGTTCAGAGAATGGAGGCGGAATACCAAGAGAAGGGAGAAAAGGCCACATTTAAGGAAAGATTGAGACCCATGCAGGGCAGGTTATACTCAGTGACTTAGCTTTCCATGATCTGCTGCTGTCCCTCACTGGTTCCAGTGGTTTAAGTGGATTCTCCAGACAATCATTTCTAAATTGTATCTACTATGTGGCTTCTTCCCAGCATGTCAGGCACATGGAATCCATTATACTCATGGTGCTATTCTCCAATTTCTGTCCAATTTCTCAACTTTTTGATGTTGAGGGCTCCTATGTACTGCATTCACTTAGTCTTTTGGATGTTTGTTGTTAAAGGGGCCACAGGAAGCATCTGTTTACTCTGTCATCTTGCCCCATTTCCCCGGGTGTTTCTTTAAAAATTGAAATAATGGAGTAAAGACTTCAAGCCTGAGGACCAAACTTAACAACTACATTTTCCTCTTCTTACTCATCCTTTATTCTAAATGAAGTTAGAAAATCTTTCAAAAAAAATAATAATGAAAACCCTGGTGGCATAGTAGTTAAGAGCTACAACTGCTAACCCAAAGGTTGACATTTCAAATCCACCAGTCACACCTTGGAAACTTTACAGGAAAGTTCTATTCTGCCCTCTAGGGTTGCTTTGAGTCAGAATCCACACAATGGTGCTGGGTATGGGTTCGAAAAAGATAATGTATTTACTCTAGATCATAATTCAATTATTTTAAAAGTTTGTAAAAACCACCGCACTAAGGTTGCCATGAGTAGGATCTGACTCGATGGCACTTGGCTTGGCTGGCAAGGATAAGAATCCCAAACTTGACCTATTGTGTGGTAACATGTATAAGCAAATAGAAAAGAAATAAAATACATCTTGTATGGACTGAAAAGTAAGAAGGCGATTTGTTTTTATCTGAACATCTCCCAGATGCAAGAAATTTAAAAGAAAAATTGAATATAATGATGGTAACATTTTAGCTTTCTTAGCCGGTCATGAAGTAAGGTTTTGTAATGGAAAATTCATAAACTTTGATATAACCAGGAAAACAGCTTTGGGGGGAAATTAGGGAAATAAGGGTCTATCTATATATATCATCTTTTATTGTGCTTTAAGTGAAAGTTTATAATTCCGGACAATTTGTCATACAAAAACTTGGACACGTGCTGTTATGTAACTCCAGCTGTTCTCTGCACTTTAAGACAGCAGTGTCCTCATTTCCATTCTGTATCTCCTGTGTCCATTTATTGGTTCCTTTCCCCCTCCTCCCTCTTATCTCCATCTCTATAGGAGCTGCCCATTTAGCCTCATGTATCTATCTAAGCCAAGAAAAATACTCTTGGGTGGTGTCATTTTGTCTTATAGTTCAGTCCAATCTTTGTCTGAAGAATTGGCTTTGGGCTAACAAAAGTTCAGGTACTGTGTCTTCCAAGGACTATCCAGTCTCTCAGACCATCGAGTTAGGTCTTTTTTAATAGAGTTCGAGTTTTCACACTCATTTTTCTCCCACTTCATTTAGGGACTCTATGTTGTATTTCCTGTCAGCATGGTCATGGGTGGTAGCTGGTCATCATGTAGTTTTTCTAGACTTGTGCTAATTTAGCCTCTGAATTACGTGGCCCTTTCTGTCTCCTGAGATCATATTTTCCTTGTGTCTTTGATGTATTTCATTCTCCTCTGCTCCAGGTATGTTGGGAACAATTGATGCTACTTAAATGGCTGCTTGCTAGTTTCTAAGACACCGGAGGCCACTTACCAAACTGGGATGCAGTATATTTTCTTTAAAAACTTGTTATGCCAACTGACCCAGATGTCCCCTGAAACCATGGTCCCCAGACACTAGTTCCTGTTACTCTGTCCTTGCAATTTTGAGATTACATTTACTTTGTCCCTCTCTTCACCTAACTCTATTCCTACCTACTGACTAATCAGCAAATACCCTTCCTTCTCTTCCACTCCAGCCTTGTAAACTCAAAGGCTGTTTTCTTCTGTGTTTAAACCTTTTCTTGAGTTGTTATAACAGTAGTTTCATGCAATACTTGTCCTTTTGCAACTGACTAATATTACTCAGCATAATGCCCTCCAGATTCCTCCATTGTGAGATGTTTCCCAAGATCATCATTGTTCTTTATCATTACATAGTATTCCACTGTGTAAATATACAATAGTTTATTTAGCTATTCATCCACTGATGGGCATTTAGGTTGATACCACTTTTTTACTATTGAGGACAGAGCTACAATAAACATTGGTGTGCATATTCTCTTCATGTGATAGTCCTTATATCTCTAGGATATATTCTAAGAAGTGGTATAGTTGGATCATGTGGTATTTTTATTTCAACTTTTTAAGAAATTGCCAAATTGATTTCCAAAGTGGTCTAACATTTTAATTTCCCACCAGTGTATACATCTTCCAGTCTCTCCACAGCATCTCCAATATTTATTATTTTGTGGTTTTTACATTAATGCCATCCTTGTTGGTAGTTTTGATTTCCTTTTCACTGATAGCTAACCATCATGAGTAATTCCTAATGTATCTGTTAACCACCTGTGTGTCGTCTTTGGTGAAAACACTCAAACCAAACCTACTGCTGTCTAGCTAATTCCAACTCATAGGGACCCTGTGGGTCAACATAAAACATTTGCATAGAATTTCCAAGGAACACCTTGCAGATTTAAACTGTTGAACTTTCGGTTAGCAGATGTAACACTTAACAACTATTTGACCGGGGTCTTTGGTGAAATGCCTGTTATTAATTTTTTATCTTTTTGTTGTTGAGGTTTTGCAACATTTTTGTAGATTATGGATATTAGACACTAATTTGATTTGCCATAGCTAATTTCTTTTGTGTGTGTGTGTGTGATCTTTAAGCTGTCTTTTTACTCTTTTAAGCAAGTCTTTAGATGAGCGTAATTTTTTTATTTTTAGGAGTTTCTAGTTATATATGTTCTATTGTGGTGTTTGTGCATTGTCTGCAAAGTTTTGTATTCTGTTTATGCCGTATACTACGGCTCCGAATACAGTCCCTACTTTTTCTTTCATTATCTTCAGTGTTTTAGGTTTTATACTTAGGTTTTTGATCCACTGTGAGTTAGTTTATATGCACGAGTGTAGGTCTTGGTTCATTATTTTACAGATGGATATCCGGTTATGCCAATTCCATTTGTTAAAGAGACTGTCTTTTCCCCAGTTCATGAACCTTGGACGTGTGTCAAATATCAGCTGTTCATAGGTAGATATGTTTTTGTCTGGATTCTCTGTTCTCTTCCGTTGGTCTATGCATGTGTTATTGCAGCAGTACCAAACTGTTTTGACTATCATGGAAGTGTAACACTCTCTAAAGTCAGGTAGTGTGAGACATCTCACATTGTTGTTCTTCTTCAACAATGCTTTACTTATCTGAGGCCTCTTTCTTTTCCATATGAAGTTGTTAATTTGTTTCTCCATCTCATTAAAAATTGTGATTGGAATTTGTATTGGGATTGCATTGTATCTGCTGATCACTTTGGGTAGAAAGGACATTTTTCCCTTGTAGAGCCTTGCTATCTATGGGCAAGATAAGTTTCTCCACTTGCGTAGGTCTCTTTTGGTTTCTTGCAGTAGTTTTATACTTTTCTTTGTATAGATAGGTCCTTTACATCTCTGGTTAGATTTTTCTCCTGTTTTTATTTTCATATGGACTACTGATTTGGTGATTTCTATTAGATGTTCTCCTTTCAGTGTAAATCAAACCAACCATTTTTTGTATGTCGATCTTGTATCTTGATGCTTTACTGAACTCTTCTTTTTAGTTCCAGTACTTTTCTTACAGACTCTTTAGGTTTTTCTGTGTATAAGTTCATAACATAGGAACATAGAGATACTTTTACTTCTTCCTTGAGAATTTGGAAGTCCTTTATTTTGTTTTTTCTTGCTTGATTGCTCTGACTAGAACCTCCAGCAAAATGTTGACTAAAACTGGTGACAAAGCACAACCTTGTTCTGGTTCTTCTCAGGATGAATACTTTCAGACACCATTTAGGAACATGTTGGCTGTTGGCTTTGTTTAATGCCCTTTATTGTGATAAGGAATTTCCAGTCCATTCCTATTTTTCTGAGAATGATTGCCATGAACAGGTGTTGGAATTTGTTGAATGCTTTTTTTACATCAATTGATAAAATTGTTTTTTTTCTTTTGTTTTATTTATGTGGTTAATTACATTGTTTTTGTGAGGTTGCACCACTCCTGTATCCTTAGTATGAATGACAGTCGGTGTTTGTGAATGATTTGTGGATATGTTGTTGAATTCTATTGGCTACAATTTTGTTGAGGATTTTTTGCATCTGAGTTCAAGAGAGGTACTCATCTCTGATTTTTCCTTATTGTAGTATCTTTACCTGGTTTTGGTATCAGAATTATGCTGGCATCATAGAAGGAATTTAATAATATTCTGTTATTTTCTATGCTCTGAAGTACCTTTAGGAATAGCGATGTTAACTCTTCTCTGAAAGCTCAGCTGAATTCTGCAGTGAAACTATCAGGGGCAGGGCAGTTTGGGATTGTGAGTTTTGTAATTACAGTTTCCATCTCTTCTTGTTTTATAAATTTATTTAGTTGTTCTGCCTCTGTTTATGTTAGGTTAGTTAGGTAGCATATTTCTCAACATGTGTCCGTTTCTTCTAGGTTTTCAAATTTGTTAGTGTACAATTTTTCATAGTATTTTGTTATGATTTTTTTTTTTTTAGTTGGGTCTGTTGTAATATTGCCGGTGTCAATTTGTACTCAGGTTATTTGGCTCTTCTCCTGTTTTTTGGTAGCCAGTTTGGTCAATCATTTATCAATTTTGTTGATCTTCTAAAAGAATCATCTTTGGTCTTGTCAACTCTTTCTTTTGTTTTTCTAGTATCTAATTTACTTGGTTTGCTCTAATTATTTTTTTTCCTTCCAGTACCTAATGGTTCCTTTTGCTGCTCTCTTTCTACTTGTTCAAGTTGTAGGGTTAATTCTTTGCTTTGGGCCCTTTCTTCTTTTTGGATGTGTGCATTTATTCAGACAAATAGACCTGTGAGTCCTACTTTTTTTTGTATCCCATTGGTTCTTGTAAGACATGGTTTCATTCTCAGTTGGTTCTATGAAATTCTTTAGTCTGTCCTTGATTTCTTCTATGATCCAGAAGTTTTTGAGCAAGGTGTTATTCAGTTTCATTGTGTTTGATTTTTTTCTTTGTTTTTTTATGCTTTTTATTTAGAGTTTTATGGTTTTATGATCTGAGAAGATGCTTTGCAATATTTTGGATTTTGTTAATACTTGTTTTCTGGCATATGTGGTCTTTTCTGGGAAATATTCCATATGCATTGTAAAAGAACATACACTTGCCTGTTGATGGGTGGAATATTCTGTATGTGTCTACAAGGCTGAGTTGGTTGAGTGTGACATTCAGGTCTTCCATGTCTTTACTGAGCTTCTTTCTAGTTGTCTGTCCTTCACTGAAAGTAGCGTACTGAATGAAGTCTCCTGGTATTAATGTGGAGCTGTCTATCTCACTTTTCAATGACATTAGAGTTCATTTGTCATATTTAATAGCTTTGTTGTTGGGTGTGTAAATATTTAATATGTTATATCTTCCTGATGCATTGACCTTCTAAGTGATGTATAGTGACCTTCCTTGTCCACTGTGGTGGATTTTACTTTAAAGTCTATTTTATGTTAAGTTAATATTGCTACTCCTATTCATTTTTGAATGGTGTTAATTTGGTAAACAATTTTCCATCCTTTAAGTATCAGTTTGTTTGTATCTTTAAGTCTAAGCTGTCTCTTGTAAGCAGCCTATAGATGGATCCTGTTTTTTCATTCTGATCAGTCCCTTTATTGATACATTTAACCCATTTACATTCAATGTAATTATAGATATGCATGAATTTAGTGCTGTCTTTTTAAAGCCATTTTTGGTGAGTTTTTAAAAGATTTCTTGTTCCACTTAATTTTCTGTGAGTTTTCTTTTCATCATTTTCATTGTTGGTGATTTTATATCTGCTGAGACTTCTTGATGTTGTTTTTTATTTTCACCTGAAGAACTGTGGTTACCTCTATGTTTAACACGAATGTTCTACATTTAAGCCAGTTATTAATTAAACTGCATTGGCTTAAAGTCCTCTCTAGGTAATAGAGTTATGAATACATTAATTTATCCCTCTTTTGGCATAATGTTGTCATCATTTACATACTGAGATGTCCGTTGCCTGTTCTTAGCATTTTAACTTTGGTTTATTTTTGAGGACTCTCTTTTTATATTGACATGCAGAGGCTCTGTCCTGCCTTGTATTCATTAGTATATGTCAAATGTTATTGATTTTCTAAACAAAAAAACTTCCTTCAGTGTTTCTTGTAATTTGGACTTGGTTTTTGCAGATTTTCTATACTTTCATTTACCTGGGAATATCCTAATTTCACTATCATGTTTGAGAAACAGTTTAGCAGGATGTATAATTCTTGGTTGACAGGGTTTTTTTGTTTGTTTGTTTTTGTTGGTTTTCTGTCAAGGATTGGTGTATGTCATCCCAATGCCTCCATGCCAATATCATTTTGGCTGAATAAACAGAACTAATCCTGAAAGACTGTCCTTTGTACATTATTTTTTGTCCAATCCTTGATGCATTTAAAAGTCTCTCTTTTTGTTTAGTTTTGTTAAGTTTGATGATAACATGTCTTGGTGCTTTTGTTTTGGGATCTAGTCTGTGTGTAGTCCTGTGAGCATCTTGGATAGCTATCATCTCTTCTTTCATAATATCAGAGAAGTTTTCTATCAACATATTTTCAACAATTTTCTCTGTTCTTTCTGTCATCCAACTCTATTCTGGAACTCCAGTCATTGATTATTCTACTTGCGAGTGTCCCACGTAACTCCTAGGGATTCTTCATTTTTAAAAAATCTTTTATCGATTTTTCCTCCAATACGTTAGTGCCAGTTGCTTTATCTTTCATCTCATGGATTGTGTATTCCATTGCCTCAATTCTACTCCTTTGATTTGCTATTGAATTGTTTAAATCTGTAATTTTATTGTTAATCTCCTGAATTTCAGATCACTGCTGCTCAATCATTTCTTGCAGCCTGTTTAATTTTTCTGTAAGCTCTCTTGCTGTTTGTCTAATTTCCTTCCTAGTGTCTATGAGATCCTGAAACACATCTCTTTTGTATTCTGCCTCTGAAAATTGCAAGAGGCAGAATACAAAAATTGCAATTTCTTCATCTGGAAAGCTTTTTAATTCTTTGTTTAGAGAGTTTTCTGAAGCCATGGTGGTTTGCTCCTTTAAATAATTTGAAATAGATTGCTGCTTCTGAGCCATGAGAAATTGCTTTATTTTCAGTTATTGTGTTCCAGTCTCTCTCTCTGTAGTGTCTAAGGTATCTGAGTAGTCAAATGTGCTTTTTTATTAATTTCAGCAGTAGAAATTCTGAAACCATGTTACCAGGTGTTTAGTCTTGTAGCTGTGCACAAGGGTCTCAGTGTTAGTTTACTTTTCTTGGGTGTGTTCAGCCTGGATACCCAGTCAGTTTGCCCCCAGCTTCTCAGTGTCTGTGGGGGAAGAGTTGATTAGAGTGTGGTCAAATTTCAGGGTGAATGTGCTATGAAAAGCAGGGTGTCTACCCTCACACAGAAAGCTGAGTGGTTGGCAGACCTGAGCCTAGGGCAAAGGTCTGCATCTGCCCTAGGCTTCCTTTGTTAGGTAATTGTGTGCTGCTTCAGGTACCCATCAGAATTAGGTGCCCAACACAGTACCATAAAGAAAGGTGGGGAACATTAGAGAGAGAGAGAGAGAGATTTTGTGCCCCAAAGAAAAAGGCTTGATCCACAGGAGACCACATGAACTTATCTTTTGGCCTTCAAGTGGAAGAATGCTGCAATTGTGTCTAAAGCTCAGCTTCTTTGCTGAGACAAATATTTACCAGGCATGGCTATATTTTCAGCAGAGGTGCAGGAATCTTCTTGAGGAGTGTTGACTCTTGCTGGCCTGGCCTGTCTGGGCTACTGTGTACCCACACTTCCCTCTGTGTTGACCAGCTGGTTCCCCCAGCTTCCTTCTGGTGAACAGGGCTCCAAGAATGTCCTATTCAATCCATTAAGTTGTTTTTCTGTGTCTTCCTTATTACAGGGATTGAAGAAAGTCACTGACTGCTCCACAATGTTAGCCCTGGTTAGAATGAACTTTTATGACTTAACAAGTTAGGTTAGAAAAATCTTACATTTCTGACCAAATCTCTTTCCTAGTGGACAATGGCATTTCATCTGGTTATTCAACGTGAAAGAATGTCTTGAAGTCAGTAACTTGACCAGTAACAGAAAGCTGGAGCTCTCAACCTCTCATAAATGCAATCGACCCCCTTAACCTGGAAACCTTGCCAGCTTAACAAAATATTGGCAGTTCAAATCTGCTAGAGGCTTTTTGGAAACCCTGTGGGACTGTTCTAATCTGTCCATTAGGATTACTAGGAGTTAGAATCAACTTGATGGTAATGAATTGGTTGGTGTGTTGCCACCACCTTGGTCATTTCTCTTTGAGAATCTTTTCCATTAAGTTACTTACCTTTTCAAATATTTGAATGATTCTTTATTATTTCATTTCTTTGGAGTTAAATAATTTCATATTCTAACCATATTCTGTTGTCAGTAGGTACTCCAATTTTTTTTCTCATGGGATACTTCTCTTGATTAAAAGTAACAACATAGTGACTATAATTATTATCACTTAACTGTACATGTGGTGATTATAGAAATAGCAAATGATCTGTTACCTTTAACAGTGACACTATATAAAGCAGAATGAAACACAGCCCAGTGCTGCATAAATCCTCCCAGTTTCTGCTTTTCATCCCATTGTTGAGACCACTTTGTCATTCCATCTCACTGAGGGTATTCTTCCTTTTCTGACCCTGTATTACCAAGCATGATGTTCTTCCTCAGGGAATAGTTCTTCACTACAATGTGGTCAAAGTATTAAGGCAATTTCACTATCCACCTTTCAAGGAAACACTATGACTGTCCTTCTTTCAGACAAACTTGTCTGTTATTGTGGTATTTCAATATATAGTCAATATTCTTGGCAACACCATAATTCAAGTCAGCAATTCTTCTTTGACCTTCTTTATATACTGCCCAAATTTCCTACACATATAATGCAACTATTGAAAACATCATGGCTTGGATGAGGCACACTTTAATCTTCAAGGTCATATCTTTGATTTTCAACATTTTAAACATGTCTTTAGCAACAGATTTGCCCAAAGCAGTAAGTCATTTGATTTCTTGACTATTGTCTCCACAGATATTGATTGTGGTTCTAAATTAAAAGAAATTCTTGAGAACCTCAGTCTTTTCTCCATTAATCACAATGTTGCTGATTGGTCCACCTGTGAGGATTTTTGTTTTCTTTGTGTTGAGGTATAATTCATATTGTAGTCTTTGATCTTTACCACTAAGTGATTCAGATCCTCTTTACTTTTGGTGAGAAATGTTGTGTTTTCTGCGTATTGCAGGTTTTTAATGAGGTCGTGTATATAATTATAATTTTTAAACATGAAATAGAAAATACAATCATCATTATAATAACAATGCAGTTTTTACTGAATAACCTTTGTTCTAGACACTCTTCTAAGAGCTGCTTTCACTTAATGCTCACAGCAAAGTGTGTGTTAATTTGACTGTCTTATTCCTATTTCCCCCCATTGAGCACATGAACAAACTGAGGCTCACATAGGTAACTAATTCAAGGTTTCACACACTCGTGTCTGTTTGGTCATACTCAAACACTGCACATCCCTGTCACTGCTTCTTCACACATATTGTTTCCCCTGACTACAATGCACTGCTTTTTTTTTAACTTTTTGAGTTTTATGATTGTAAAAATATAATGAGCATGATATTTGTCAGTTCCACATTTTTATTTGTACAATTCAACTACATCAAGCACATGGTAAAAGCATCATCAATATTCCTTGCTAAATATGTCATCCCCAGAAACAAAAATTTTGTACTACCGAAAATTTTTCTCCCCTTTTTCTGTCCCTCTTGTACTCTAATGACTGCTGGTAAATCTTAATTTGTGTAACTTTGTCTATTCTAAATACTTTCTATTAGTGAAATTATACAAATACCGTCTACTTATCTCTGTTTATTTAAATTGTATACAATCTTTGAGATCCACCTTAATTTTTTCTTCCTCAAGAAGTCTGTCTCAAGATACCAGTCTTCATTTACTCTCAGAATTTCTGAAGTAGGTCACTACTGTTATCATATTGTATGCATTTTGTCTTCTTCAATTGACAGGATTCTTTCAAAAGTTTGGTTGTTATCTTAGGTTTTAGTACTGCTCAGAAAGTTAGTGCATGCTAAGTCAAAGATTTCTAATTTGTAAATGGTTTCAAAACAAATACTGGCCTGAAAGGCAAAAAAAAAGAAAAATCTCTTGTTAATGCAAGTGCCTTATTGCACTCTGTGTCTTGCACAAGGGATGATGACTTGCTTCTAAGAGACTCTATTAGCTGATTTTTTTCAGGAGCTGATCACCAGGAGAAGCTACTAGGGAATATTTCCACTTACTTCGATGGAAAATAATCACTTGGAGCATTTAAAGAATTTTTGGAAGTAGACACAATTTGGAATGAGATGAAGGCCATAACATGTATCCTCATAAGAATAATCTTGATCTTGAATCTTGATCTTGCAGGGAGAAGAGGTTAAGACTGGCATTGATATCCTATGTGACCATATGACTGACAGATCCCTCGGTTCACCGTATGATAGATACAAAAGTTTTCTGTCTTTCCTACTTCAGCAACAGAACAGACCTTGCTTTCATTCAAATTACAGTAATTTCGTGGAATACCTCTCTGACACTAGCCTGAAGCTTAATGTTGCGTGTGGTGAATTCTGCTCTGGTAAAAATATAAAATTTTCATTTTGGGGTTGAGGAATGTGAGCTCGATAATGTGCATTAAACACTCTTCAAATTGTGAGACTTAATTAAACCTCATGAAGAACTATGAAAGAACCACAGTTAAGGGTTTTACCTAAGGACAGAAAGAGAAAATGAATGTGTCTATGAGTTAGACATACACAAAGGGGATCATTTTGATAACAGAGGCAGAGGTACCAAATGCTCAGGACTAGAAGATGCAGAATAAAAAATGTTGCCCCTTAGTATTTTCAATATTAATCAAGCATCACTCATGCCAGGAAAACAATTCAGACCACTTTGATTTCCCTATAGAGCAGTATTCAAACAGATTGTAGTCTAGAATGACCTAATCTGTTGTCTTCAAGTTAATTCCCTAGGATTCAGAGTAAAACTGTGCTATGGAGTTCTCTGAATTGTAACCTTTTCAGACAGAGATGGTTAGGCCTTTCTTTGGCTACTCTGCTGAATGGGGTCAAATTGCCTCTCCATGGTTAGTAGCTGAGCACAAACAATTTACATCACCCAGGGACTTTCTCTTGTCTACTAACCTATTTGAAATACAATATGATAATAACTTCAAGTTATCTCCAGTACAATTATTTCTTAAAGCAACATGTTAACTATCTTATATTAAGGTAAATAATGCATGTTCTATTTGCTTCCCAACTTGGACTTCCTACCCCACTCTCCCAAAGTAGTTTCCTAATTATTCTAATTTTTAACAGAAGCATATTTTAAAAAAATGATATTAGGGTGCCATGATAACATTTCTGGGTAGGGGACTGGTAACAGAGGGGATGTTTGGCAAATGGAAAATTTGTGTTAATTGTATAAAAAGATGATAAATTACCCAAAGTCATGAATGCTTGGTGTAGCTGCTATTCTCTAGCCATAATGTCATCTGTTGATGTAGTCATCCTACCAATATTTATGAACTCTGGGGAGGCCATTACAGTCACAACATGACTAAGAGTAGAAAGAGAGTAAGAGATAGGAGAATCTAGTGTTCATCCCTCCTTCAAAGAAGCTTTTCAAAAAGGGAGCCAGGGCATTCAAAGAGGGAGCTAACCACAGGGTGACTCAGAGAGAAAGGAATATATTCCCACAGAGAATGGAAGTAGAAGACAGACAATGGGACAGACCTGAGAAGCCCCTAGAGATGGTCCTGGGGGGACAGAGAGAGGTTTAACTTTAAGATCACATGGGGTCTTTGCCAGCATCTCCTCACTGAAGGTAGTTTCAGTTCTTGGTGTGGTAATGTTGGACATGACAAAAATAAATTTAGTAATGATGAGATCTATTTTTATTAGAAGATCAGGAGCGTCACGTAAACTAGAGCACTTAAACTTTTATAAGGTTTCATTTGTTTGTGGAGAAAAATGTCCTTTCTGATGAAGCCAACTATGTATTACTTTCTAGCAAGGCAATGGTACTATCAGCGTTGCACAGAATTTGGCTTCTTTCCAACCACAGATTCAAACAAGCAGCCCTTCTCTGGAATGCCTCTCAGGTAAGCTATGTCATGAATTAAGTTTGTCACTAGAAACCATGATGACAGGATTTTTATTTGTTTTTCTGTTTTGTTTTCTTTTGTTTTTGTTTTTTGCTATATTTAAAGGAAAGAAAGAAATTACCAGAATGACTCATCACCTTGATGGACACTTGATAAAACAAAAATATTCCAATAAGCTATATAGAACTAAATCTCAGATTTCTGAATACTGTATGTAGTATCTGACAGAAAACAGACTATACATTTTAGAGGATTAATAATAATAAAGACACTAGCAGACTTAGTTTTACATTTTAAAATTACAAGATCATTTTCACACTCTTACCAAGAAAGTACTTTCTGTGTGTGTTTGTATGTGAGTGTTTTAAATCTAATTAAACGATAGCAAAGTTGGAAATAAAAGAAGGGAAATTGTCCTTCTCTTTTGAATTCAGGTGGGCCAAGATGTGCTGGTTTTATGAAGCTTGACGTAGCTCCATTGTTAGTTTTGGTGTCATCAAGTCGGTTTAGAATCAGCACTCTTGTGTACAATAGAACAAAAAACTGCCTGTTCCTGCACTTTAGTCAAATTCATTCTCACTGGTTTATGATTCTTTATTCTTGCTAACTACATTAACAGACCAAGATATTGTTTCTGAATTTAAGAACTTTAAAGGCAATTTTATACTGAAAATTGGAAGAGAAGGATTCTTTTGAGTGTTTGTGCAGATATTTTGTTCATAAAAGTGCACAGATATTACAATATGTAAAAATATCTTGGAACATCTCTTAATCTGGTTTCAATCAGAAGGTATTATGTTGAGTGAAATTAGTCAGCAGCACAAGGACAAATATTGTATGAGATCCCCTCTATAAGGACTTAAAAACAGACTCATGTACAGAAGAAAAGACTCTTTGATGCCTGCAAGGGAGGGAAGGGAGCAAGGGAGGAAGATGGTTGACTATAGATTAGATAGCTGATAGAAATTTGGTTAGGTGAAATCAGTGACAGCACACATTAGAAAGAAGGTCAATTTAACTTGACTTCAACATAACCCGAAAACTCTTCCAATCTTAACCCAATATGGCAAGGACAGAGTAACAGGGGTGGGGGGCCAGGGTCCATACTGTCAGGGGACATTGAGACCAGTTGGCGCAACCAGCCTATTGCTGAGAGTCTTCTGCACCCCGTACTGGTGAGTGGCGTCTCAGGTCTTGGAAGCTAGAAAGCTGCCATCTGAGGTACACCAAATGATCCCAACTCAGCTGGAAAAGATGATCACCAAGGACAACAGTGACGTGTTAAAGAGAATCCAGAAGACAGAAAGAACCACGTGAATGGCTGACTACATCAACATGTGACCAGAAGAACCAGATGGTGCCCAGCCACTACCAGTGACAGCTGTGATAGGGCTAACAATGTTGAGTCCCAGGGGCAACATGAGAAAACAAGGGGTGCACCATGAGAACTCCACTAAAAGACTTCATTCGATGGTTCAAAGGCCTGGGGGTTCCCCTGGGAGCATGGCCCTTGACCTGATGCTGCATCTAGTCATAAATCATTACTGAGGCCAACTCTTCAGACAGGAGTGGATTGGACTTGGGAACACAGAGTGAGCATATCATGTGTGCACTTTATGGTTCTATACACCTATAGGATGTCATCCTACTGGCCTATTACTAGAGGGGAGTGGAGAGGGTGAAGAGGAGGGGATAGGAGATTGTTAAGAGGACATGACATGTATAGACTGCAAAGGAGGAGTATGCTATCACCAGGCGAGGAAACCAGGAGGAGTTGCACATAGGCAGGTATACCAATTTAAACTGGATTGTACACTTTCACTCAATCACAATTAAAAAAACACATGAACTTGGAATACATAGTTTCTCTTATCAGAGTCCTCAGACTCACAAATTCCCTTACGAAGGACAGAGCCATGACTTAATCAAAATCAATTTATTAAGTGGACCACACTTTTTAAGAGTGGAATCTCTGTGATGAAGTTCCCTGTATTTGTTGTGACAAATACCTACTGTAGCCACACTTCTTTTGACTGTCTGCTCCACCAGAGTGGAGAGAAGGTCCATCCACTTTTTCAGCCCTTTGGTCCTTTGCATACAGTTTTTGCTTCTGAGACATATGAGAGGAAATCTTTCTTTTCCTTGGCTGCCTTCTTCAGACCTTTGAGGCTGAACTGATTAAAAGGGGTTTTCGGAGAACTGCTGGGGCATATCTCTCAGCACTAGATACAATCTCTGGCTCTCGGTGTCTCTGTGCTCTCTTCTTTCTTAATAGCTAGGCAGGCTATGCCTTGAGCTCTCTCAGCAGTTACTATCCCATGGTGACGTGTGGGTTCCTATGGAAGGCGAAGAATGAGCTCTTCTAATTTCTTTGCATTCAGGAAACAGCAGCGCATGGTGACTACAACAGCCTTACTGAAGCATTTCATTGGGTTGACCAAATTAGAGAACTTTGCTGACCACATTCTTCCATACCTAACTACTACAAGAAATAATAAGAGGAGAGTGAGTAGATTAGATAGGTAATTTTTTTCTTAAACTGAGAAAATTCTTTGAGCTATTTTAAAGAACATAGATTCTAAGAGAAGAACATATCAACTTAAACTAACACATAGATCACCACCACACTCTTTCCATAAAGATCTCTCCTACATGCCTCAATCCTGTTTTCTGGAACTAACAATGTTCTCTCATTTTCTCTGCAGGTATTATGTCTTGCAGTGTTCTGACTTCTTTGGCCCTCAGTTCAACAGAGATTTTCTGATTCAGAGTGTTAATGCCACCAACGAGCACTATGGTGGCTTGAACATAGTTGGAAGTAAAATCATTTTTCCCAATGGTTCCAATGATCCTTGGCACGCCCTAGGAATCACAAAAGATATCAGTAAAGATCTGCCTGCAGTCTTCATTGAAGGTAACACAGTTGTGAATGGCCACAGGCCTACAAATAAGTTGAAAATCTCAACACATAATAATAAATGAAAGAGGAAATGGTGGTTCAGTGGTTGAAATATAGCCTTCAGTGAGAGAGACTTGGTTGGATTGCCAGCCAATGGAATTCATTTGCATCCACCACCTGTCTGCCAGTGGAGCGCTGTGTTCGTCTGTGATCCTAAGCAGATTTCAGAGAAGTTCCCAGCCTTAACTAAGACAAGCTACATAGAAAGGTGTGGTGATCTATTTCCAGAAATATACTAATGAAAAGCTTATGTACCACACTGGTCCAGTCTGCAGCAGTCATGGGGATGGCACAGGACCAGGGACCATTCATTTCTGTTGTGTATGGGGTTAGCATGAGTTGGGGGCTGACTTGAGAGCAGCTAACAACAGCAACACTAATAAATTGATTTTGATACTATTATAGACATGGAATACAAAATAATTTAAAGCAGGTGATAGGTAGCTCAGTTAGTATTCACTAATGAGTTGTGTAGTGGTTAAGTGCTGTGGCTGCTAACCAGAGGGTCAGCAGTTCAAATCCACCAGGTGCTTCTTGGAAATACTATGAGGCAGTTCTACTCTGTCTGTAGCATTGCTATTAGTCAGAAGGGACTAGATGGCAGTGGGCTTAGTTAGTATATTTTCCTTATGCTGGCATCTACAATAGAAAACTTTAAAAAGGTACTAATCGGTGCAGAAAAGAAAAATGCATACAAAATAAAGCATTTTTCTACTGTTATTTTCATTGGTTTGGGGGGTGCTTTTCTTTTTAACAAAAAGTTGACATAGTTGAAGATCAGTGAAGGTATTTTCTTTTATGAATGTAATTAGTCATTAAAACAAATTATTTTGTCTAAGGGCTCTAAACGTGGGAAAATTGAGTGTCCAATGGCACGGCAGTTCAGTTGTTACAATAGGATAAAATCAGGGCATGGGCCAAGGAAACTGGCTGAGCCGGGAGAGAGCATCGACTTAATCTGTCAAGGCAGCCAGCATTTGGGAACTATTACTGAGGAAAGGTCCAGACTCTGGAAGACAGCTGACAGTGAGGCTGTGATGATCACTGGATGGATAGGAAGGGATCCTTGAGGCTGTGAGTCTCAGCTGGAATCCCGGTTCCATCAGTGAACTTGCCCATAAAGTGAACCTTACCTCAATTAGTATGTGAGCCATCAATAAATGATGGCTAGTGTCACTATCAATAAAAGATGATTCACAATCCAAAAAAAAAAAAGAACAGTAACCTCAGTGGGTTGCACAGTCTCTCCATATGATCCCCTTAACATGGAGCGATTACAGAAATTAGTTGTAAAATAGTTTCAATAATCAATTTTTAGTACTGGATAAAATGCATTTTCCTTCTTCAAACTAAAAGCTGATTGCTTATTATGCTGATAGGATATTTACAAAAGCCTTCCCCGTACTTTCCAGCTCAAGGACCCTGAGAGATTTAAGACACCATCAGTGGGAAGTCAATCTCTTGATTATGCAACACAGCATTTTAAAAAGTACCTAAAATAATAATAAAAGAGGCCTCAAGGAACAGCATTCTTGTCAGCGAAAAGGTAGCAAATCAATTGCTGGAGGATGACAACATGGTTGGTGAAGTAGAGAGTCAATGAGGGCCTGAAAGATCCTCACTTTAGATGGATCGGCACATTAGTTACAACAAGGGAAACAAACATGTTGGTGATTTTGCGAAAGTCAGAGGACCAGGTAACATTACATTCTATTAAACTAAAGGTTACCATGAATCAGAGGTGCCCTGACAACCACTAACAGCAACAAGAGATATAGGGCAATTTGTTCAAAACAAAATACATTTCCAACTTCCATTCCAGAAGGCAACAATATTGCACTACTATGCCCATGAGGAGCAGGGGTTACCTGCAGTAGAAACAACACGCTCCCTGTATTGTAGCAGTTAACCAGAGTCCACACTCTAGAAGTGAGAAGATAGTGAAGACACTGTCTGCATCTTTCAGTTCTATCACAGTTATATTTTAGGTGCTTATTAATTTCTTCCACCATGTGCCTGACAGCTTACTTGTTATGGTGGTTTGCATGCTGTGGTGATACTGGAAGCTTTGTCATCACTATTTAGAATGCTAGCAGTGTCATCCTTGGTGGACAGGTTTCAGCCATACTGCCAGACTACGACTAGGAAGAAGGACTTTGCAGTCTACTTTTGCAAAATCGGATCAATAAAAACCTTATGAATAGTGGAATACTGTTGTCTGATACATTGAGGAAAGATGAGCTCCTTAGTTTGGAAGGCACTCAAAATATGACTGGGCAGGAGCTGCCTCCTCAAAGTAGTCAACCATAATAACATGGATGGAGTCAACCTTTGGGGACGTTCATCGGCTGATGTGGCATGACTCAAAATGAGGAGAAACAGCTGCAGACATCCATTAATAAACAGAAGACGGAATATATAAAGCAAGAATTTAGGAAAATCAGATGTCATCAAAAATGAAATGGAATGCATAAACATGGATAACTTAGGCTTTAGTAAGCTGCAGTGGACTTGTGTTGGCCATTTTGAATTGGACAATAATATAATCTACCACACTGAGAATGACAACTTGTAGATGAATGGTATCACATTCATTGTCAAAACGAACATTTCAAGATCCGTCTTGAAGTTTAACACTGTCAGTGATAGAATATCCATACTTTTAGAAAGAAAGGTAGTTAATATGATAAGCACTCAAATTTACACAGTAACTGAGCCCATAGATAAAGACTTTCAAGATTTTCATCAGCTTCTACTGTCTGAAATTGATTAACTATGCCATCAGGATGTATTGACAATTACTGATGTTTGGACTGGGAAAATGGGAAACAAAGAAGGATTTGCAGTTGGAAAACATTGTCTTGGTGACAGAAGTGATGAGGTTACATGATAGAATTTTGTAAATCTAATAACTTAAGTCACTGTAAATACCTTTCTTCAACAATATAACTAGCACCTTTACATGCAGACCTTGCCAAATGTAATACACAAGAATCAAATCAACCATACCTGTGGAAAGAGACAATGGAAAACTAAATGTCATCAGTCAGATCTAGACCACAGGTTTACTGAGGAAGAAACCATCAATTGCTTACATGCAAGTTCCAGCTGAAGTTGAAGAAAATTGAGAAAAGTCCACAAGAATGAAAGTATCACCTTGACTATATCCCACCTCAATTTACAGATCGTTTGAAGAATAGATTTGATGTGCTGAACACTAATAACTGAAGTCCAGATGAGTTGTGTAATGACATCAAAGCCTTACACTGAAAAATACAGGCAGTCACTAAAAAGATGCAAAGACAAACAAAATAGATGTTAGACGACATTCTGGAATTTGCTCTTGAATATGGAGTAGGTAAATGGAAAGGAAGAAATGAAGAAGTAGAAGAGCTAAACAGAAGGTACTAAGAATAGCTCAAGAAAATAAGAATTTTAATGAAATCTGTGAAGTCGTGGATGTAGAAATCCCAAAGGAAAAGCATACAAGGCACTTCTCAAGCTGAAAAAACCTTAAGAAAAAATTGAAGCCTAAAGGTGCAGTATTAAAGTAGTTCACAGGGAAAATGTTAAAAGATGCAGAAAGCATCCAAAGGGGAAGGAAGAAATACAGAGAACCATCATAGCAAAAAAAAAAATTTGGTCAACATTTCAGGAGTTAGCATATGATCAAGAAAAGAAGGTACTGAAGGAAAAAATTCAACCTGGAAATTCAACTTTCAAAAAATTCAACTGGAAAAATATAAGCCTCCAGGAATTAACAGAATACCAACTGAGATGTTTCAACAAATGGGTGCAGTACTGGAAACATTCACTAGTTCATGCCAAGAAAGTTAATAAGACAGCTATTTGGCCAACCCACTGGAAGACATTGTATTTGTGCCCATTCTAAATAAAGATGGTCCAACAAAACGTAAAAAATATCATTAATGTCATACTCAAGTAAAACTTTTTGCTGAAGTTCATTCAAGAGTAGCTGCAGCAGTACACTGACAAGAAAGTGTGAGAAGTTCAAGATGGATTTAGAAGAGGAGATAAAACACAGGATATCATGGCTGATGTCAGAAGGATGAAGCTGAAAGGAGAGAATACTAAAAAGATGTTTTTCAGAGTTTTATTAACAAGCGGAAACCATGTGCCTGTGCAGATCATGACACAAAATTATTTGAAGAATAGAAATTCCAGAACATTTCACTGTGCTCACAAAGAAACTGTACTTACAACAAGAGATAGTTGTTTGAACACCACAGAAGATAACAGGTGGATCGAAGTCAACCAAGGGTTGTATATTTTCACTATATAGATTCAATCAGTATGCAGAGTAAATAAGTCAAGAAACTGGACTATAAGAAGAATAACATGCACTGGGATTGGAGGAAGACTAACATCCTACAATATACAAATGATAGATACAACATGACTTGCTGTCAGTGAAGAAGTCTTGAAGCATTTAGTGATGAAGATCAAAGACCATAGCCCAGGATTTTACCTCAATATAAGGGAAACAAAAATCCTTGCAACAGAAACAATAAGCAAAATTATGATAGATAAAAGATTGAATTGGGCATACCTGTTACAAAAAGAATTCTTTAAAGTGTTAAAAAAGCAGATGTCACTTTAAGAACTAGTTTGAAACTGACCTAAGACATGGTGTTATCAATTGTGTCATAGGCATGTGAAAGTCCACAATGCAGAAGGAATTCCAAAGAAGAATTGATGCTATTGAATCACGGCGTCATAGCAAAGAAAATTGAGTGAAACATGGACTACAAGAAGAAGAAACACATATATTGTCTTAGAATAATAGACACAAGCTCCCAAGAAATGAGGCTAGACAGACTTCGTCTCATATACTTTGGACATTTTATCAGAAGAGACCATCCCTGGAGAAGGATATCATGACTGGTAGAGTAGAAGTCAGCAAAAAAAGAGGACAACTCTTAACAACATAGACTTGCACAGTAGCTACAATAATGGGCTTAAGTAGAATAATGATTATGAAGATGGCAAGAGACCATGTGGTGTTTCATTCCATTTTACATAAGTTTGCAGTGAGTGGGAACCAACTCAACGGCCCCTAACAACACCGTTAATTTGTTCATTATGCATTGTTAAAAGAGTTACTCTAGTTCACACATTTTTAGTCGAGTCAGTGCCATCATCAACAGGGCAATAACTGGTTCTTGGGTGTGAAAAGGTCCATTTTTCATGTGTAAACCATAGATGAACATGCAGAACATACATTATGTGCACTCTGATCAGAAACAGATATACAGTTTATTGTGGTTATTAAAACTTCATGAGGAGTGACTAACACTGCTTCTTAAGTAACATATTGATAGAGATAACAGAGACAGAGAGATAAAGATGTTGAAAAAGTCAGCTCCAGTTGCACTGAAAGAGGATGAAGTATCTGTATCTTCAGTTGTAGCATAATCGCAAAGTTGTCAATAATATTTTAGAACTTCAACCATTATTTGCCTTGCTTTGTTTTATTCTTTCTGTCATCCCCTTCAGATGATTTGTCTTCTACTGCCCAGCTACGATAGTACTGATACATATTAGCTCACGTGTTATAGGAGGTCAGAAAATGAAGTTCACAAACTCATACAAGAAAAAGTTCTGGTACCTGATTGCTGAATATCACTATGGTCAGCTTTGAAGTACTCCCCTTGGGAAGCTGTGCACTGACACCAGTGCCTAGTCCACCCTTCAAAACAATTTTGGGGCAGTTCTACTCTGTCCTGTATGTTTGCCATGAGTCACAATCTACTCAATGACAGTGGGTTTGAGTTTCCATTTTTTAGCACTTCATTGCTTGAATGTGCCTTAAACTCATAAAATCAAACCTCCGAGTTCGGTCCACAGATGTACCATAATTTTTGGTCCTGAACAGAAATAAGGAGTCCTGCTGGTACAACAGTTTAGCACTCAGCTACTAACTGGAAGGGTGGTGGCGCCTCAGAAGAATGACCTAGCATTCCATTTTCAGAAGATGGCAGGCACTGAAAACCTCACACAGCACAGTTCTCTTCTGAGTCACATGGAGTCACCATCAGTCAAAAATGACCATGTGCACACTGTTTTGTTTCATTCTGTTTTGTTTTTTAGTCTGGAGTGAGGCTTATGTGTAAAACACTGAGGTCACATTTGACATCATTTGTCATGTAGCCAAAGTGTCGCAGGCACTCTGATGAGCAGGACTCAGTCCTTAGAGTCCACCCCAAATTTTCTCAACAAATTGCTTAAACTTTCTTAGTCTTGGGTTCCACACCTTTAAAATTAAGGGTCTTACAAATATTTAACTCCTCATCAGATTCGATTATCTTTAATCTTATTCTTATACGTCATATGTTTATCAGTCCACTCTCCTTAAGGAAAAAAAAAAAGCCTTTATTTGTAGCATCTGCCGATTTTCACAGTGTAAATAATACTATCATGGTCAATTTCAAGCTCACAGTTTAACACCCAGCTTGAGAGATTTCTGAAAATTGAGCAAAAAGTGCTCAGAGCCAGTACATAGTGTGCCTACAGTAGCCAGCTGGAAACACTTTCTAAAAAGCACCTTCATTGAGATTCAGAAGTTGTAACCTCCGCCTTTGGAAACAAAGTTTTATCACACTTAAGTTGAACAAAAAGTAAACAAAACATTTTTGTCTAAATCTACTACCTTAATCATTCCTTAAAACATTTACTAGTTTGGAGCACAGAAGGAATGTTTCAACACCAACAATAATTTAATAAATGTTACATACATACCCAATCTTAGTATACAAAGAAGCTTACTTCTTTGATGTGAGCCCTATTATTAGCAAGTTAATTCTCATTCTTGATGATGTCTGCATATTCTAATCAACATTTAACCACCTTTTGAAAACTGCTGCTACCCATCCGCATCCCAGACTGATTAAATCCGAACCTCTGAAGGAGGGGCACAGATGATGGTGCTTTGTTTGGCCATGGTTCCATGTGATTCTATCGTGCACCCAGGGATTAAGGACTTCAGGTCTTTGAAT
This sequence comes from Heterohyrax brucei, assembly GCA_028571685.1. NCBI lineage: Eukaryota > Metazoa > Chordata > Mammalia > Hyracoidea > Procaviidae > Heterohyrax > Heterohyrax brucei. Next base: position 135,915,487 of record CM053146.1, on the reverse strand, counting down.
ATTGTTTATGTAGGTCTTCTTAAGTTTCTCTTTCTCTTTTTAGGTGGAGAACACTGTTCAGATGTGGTAGAACTACAGTCTTCTGATTCAGCGAAACTAATTCAAGCACGAGAAAAAATTTTTCAGATACTACAAAGATGGCTAAGGCAATAGATCTCTTGTGAAAGATAAAGGCAACAGAACATAAAATCTGACAACCGTCTTGAAATACAGAATTTCTTAATTTCAAATATCTGACACACACACAACTTATTAGAGGCAAAATATTTCTTTCTTTTTTTCTTTATTAAGCCAATCCCACTGAGATAGGATGGCAGATTTACAATAAACTCCCATTTGTCTTCATTAAAACAAAAATCTCTTGTGTTTTTTTTTTTTTTTGCCCCATTCTTTCAACCATTCAGGAGAAACAGTACTTGTCTAGGCCATCTAGTGCTCCTATAACAGAAATACCATAAGCAGATGATGTCAAAAAAGAGAAGTCTATTCTCTCATAGTCCAGCCAACTAGGAGTTTGAATTCAGGACACTGGATCCAGGGGATGTTGTCTCTATGGGTTCTGCAGGAAGGTCCTTGCTATGCATAGGTCCTCCCTTGGTCTGGGAGCATCAGGTCCAATGAACATATTCTGCTCCCCATACTGCTTTCTTAGTGGCATGACATCCTCATGTCCCTCTACTATTCCTTTTTGTATATCAAAAGAGATTGGCATCGGACGCTATTCAATCTTACCGACCTCATGAAAATGATTGCTGCTCATCCAGATTATTAAACCATAGTGATAGAATTTACAACACACAAGAAAATCACATCAAATGAAAAAATGGCAGATAGTCATAATACTGGGAATCCTAGCCCAGCCAAATTGATATACATATTTTAGGGGGATGTAATTCAATCCATGACAGAAATAAAATAAAATCTGGTGCCTGACTCAGCCCCTAACAATTTTGAACTTTTATTTTCATTTCAAAATACAAATTTTCCTTTTGTTACAAAAAATGTATAAATTCTGTGTTTAAATAATTTTCTTCCATATCTTTTTTTCTTCTGCATTTCCCTACTCTAGTCTAAAAATCTTTGCAAGTGTTTGCATTGTGTGCTTTCTATTTTATTTGTGTCTACTTTAACTGCCATAGTAGCCAAGAGTGAGGTCCTACAGAAAGTACAACTGTTTATTTAAAAACTCTAGGCCTAGCAGGGCTCCATGAGTCTACTCAGACACCGTTGGCTAGAACATAATCACATGCTCACACCTATTTGCAAGGGAGTCTGGGAAATGTAGTTTAGAAACGTACCCATAAAACAAAAAATGACAACGGATTTTGGGGGAAAGGTAGCCTGTGCCAGTATTTTTTTAAAAATAAATAAATAAATAAAATCCTTGCCAGTCAGGATAAATTTTGCTTAATTCAGAATTTTTCTCACTCTAGGCACTCAGCCTAGAAATAACCAAATGAAACAAAAAATAAGAAAAAACCAACAAATCTATGATAAATAATGGAAAAACTAATTCTTGAATATCCAGGAAACAGTAGGTAACATTTGAAAACATTAACCAAAAAAACACAGATGACAGGATAGACCCAGAAGGCAACCAAAATAAGATACCAGATGAATTTCTTTCTAGAAGAAAAGGCACTAGAAGCACCTGACAGTAAATTCAAAACCCTAGTAGTCAAGGTTCTCCAAGAAATGAAGGGAAAGCAGATAAATATAAGGAAAAAATAGACAAAATAATTGAATGTACAAAATAAAGAAATGGACAAAGTAATCGAAGAATTCAGAAATAATACAAGAACAAAATGTCAAAATAAAATTAAAAAACTAGTAACCATACAAAAACTGCTATTAGAAATCCAAAAGAAAAACAACCAGTTTTTAGAAACAGAGTACATTAAATGATTTTAGATAGTTGAAACAATGAAAGACAGGATCAGTACAATTAAAGACAAATGCTTGGACACTGCTTTGAGGAAAAATCAGACAAATGAATAAAGAACAACGAAGAAACTTTGAGAACAATGTGGGATACAATCAAAAGCAAAAATTTACATTTGATTGAAATTCTGGAACTGGGACGGGGGAACAAAGGATCGTTGAAGATTTGATGACGGAAAATGTTGTTAATAATGTGAAAGGAAAACAGCCAACTACCAAGTAGCCCAATGACACTCATACAGGATAGATTCCAAGAGAAAATCACCAGTACACATAATAAAACAACTTACTAAAATCAAAGACAATGAAAGAATCCCAACAGTAGCTCCATGTGAACGAAAAGTTACACACAGAGGGCCAATGAGACTAAGCTCTGAATCCTTGCTAGAAACTATCCAGGCAAGAAGGCATATGTAAAACCTTGGATAAAATTGCTAACCAAGAATAACACATCAAGCTAAACTTTACTCAATAGTACTGCAACCTGAGAACATATACAGATAAGCAGATTAAGGGAATACATAAAAATCAAACCACAGTTACAAAAATTATTAAAGGCAGTTCTTTAGTCAGAGAACTAACAACATCAGACAGCAGTCTGAATCTAGGACACAATATAGCATCAGCCAAAACCAACCTCAGTAATGAACTCTCAAGAAGAAAACAGAAGTAAAAAATTTACATCAGGAAACAGAAAAGTGAATCTGCAAAAAACATCAGAACAATAAAAGAGGGAATACACGGTTTATGAATAGAACTTTCAAAAAGAAAGGAAGTCAAGGCAATATCAAGTAATAAAAGACTGATTACAACTTAAGATAATGGGGGAAATTTCAAAAAACATTAAAGAAACCACTCATTAAATAAAGAAGGAAAACATAAAATCTTGGTAAACACAAATTCTGCAAAAATTAAGAGAAAAAATAAAATCCATAAATTAAACCACAGAAGAGTAATAGAAACAATGAAACCTCAGTATCACAGACACACACACACACACACACACACACACAAAAATAACAGCAATAAACACACATGTATCAATTCACACAATGAAAGTAAATGGCTTAAAAGCACCCATAAAGAGAGTGGCAGAATGAATAAGATCTAATAATATGCTATCTACAAGAGACACCCTAGAAACAAAAGCAAAAATATACTAAAAATCAAAGTGTGGGAAAAATACAACCAACAAACAGCAACAACAACAAAACAAATCAGGAGTGGCAATGTTAATGCAATACAAAATAGACTTTAAAACAAAATCTACCAAAAAGACAAGAACATGAAATAATTAAAAAGGAAATCAACCATGATGACATACCCATAACAAATATCTGTGCAACCAATGACAGAGCTCCAAAATACATAAAACATACTCTAACAGCACTGAAAATAGAACCTGGCAGTTCCACAATAAGACTTCAAGACACGACTTTTGGTAAAGAACAGAACATCTAGAAATAAATACACCAAAGATACAGAAGATCTAAAGCTCACAATAACCAGCTTGACCACATAGACTCATAGAGAACCCGTCAGCCATTAGCAGCAAAGTAGACATTGTTTTCCACTGCATATGCTCCATATTCATGCACAATATGGCACATCTTAAACAACAAAGCAGCACACAACAAAAGGAAAGCTTATGTCATCTGTATAATGCAAGTCGTTAATGTGTCTGCCTCCAATTCTGATGCCACCTTCTTCTACACATACCCCTGCTTCTTGGATTATTCGCACAGCATATGACCCTGGTGCACAGTTAGCCTAACTTAAAATCATACAGCGTTCCTTTATTCCGTTTGAACAACTGGCTATTGATCTATGTGCAGGTTTCTATGAGGACAATTAAGAGTTCTGAAATTCTCATTTTTCAAAACGTTATCTATAATTTCTTATGATGAGCCAATCAAAATCTGTTACACAGTCAACAAAACACAAGCAAATACATTTCTGTTATTCTTTGCTTTCAGCCATGAACAATGATAGATCTGTGAAACGTCTCCTATGTGGATGAAATCTGGAGGACATTTTGCTATGTGAAATATGCCAATCACAAAAAGACAAATACTGCATAGGATCACTATTTTAAAAATTCATGAAACTGTTTACAAATAGAAAGAAACAATCATCTAAGGTTATAAGGGAGGGTGGCTCCGAAGCCTGTATCATTTTGGGGTGGGGAGTCTTTCACATTGTTGTGATGCTGGAAACCATGCCACTGGTACTTCAATGCCCCTGGGGACACCCATAGTGAACTAGTTTCAGCTGAGCTTCCAGAGTAGGACAGACCAGGAGTAATGGCCCAGTCATCTACCTCTGAAAAAACTTAAGACAGTGGTGACTTCATGAATAGCAGCAGAATACTATCTGAAAGAATGCCAGAAAATGAGACCCTCAGGCTGAAAAAAAAAAAATCCTTTGCCATGAAGTTAATTCTAATTCATAGCAACCCTATAGCATAGAGTAGAAATGCCCGGCAGAGTTTCCAGTGAAAGCCTGGGGGATTCAAACTGCCCACCTTTTCAATAGCAGCCCTTCCCCTTAGCCACTGTGTGACTAAAGTTCCCAAGGTCAGAAGGCACTCAAAATATGAAGAGGAAAGAGCTGCCTTCTCAAAGCACAGTTGACCTTAATGATACAGACAGTCAAATTTCAGGACCTTCTTTTGTGGATGTGGCACAACTAAAAATGAGGAGAAACGGCTGCAACATCCATTAAGAATTAGAATGTGCAATGCACAGACTATGAAACCAGGAAAATTGAAATCATCAACACCAAAACAGGAACCAACTGGACAGCAGCTAACAGTAAATCAAGATCATGGTTACTATTTTGAAATATATTCACAAATATATTTTTCCTCATACATCTAAGTATTCCTGACTTGTACAATTTTTCTCCTCTATTTTTTTCACATTCTTTTCTTTCATTATTTATCTTGCTTTAGAGAATTTATGGAGAAAAGTACTTTCTTGTGAAATTTAGAAAAGTAGTTTCCTGTGAAATTTATTGCCAACCCCACAGCATGTCAACACTTTCCCCTTTCAGACCAAGTTCCTTATTACTAGCTACCCTGTCCTGTCCTACCTTCTCATCCTCGCCCCTAGACTGGCGTTCTCATTTACTGTCATTTTGTTTTATGTTGTTGTTGTTAGGTGCCATCAGGTTGGTTCCCACTCACAGTAACCCTATGTACAGCAGTACAAAACACTGTCCAGTCTTGCACCATGTCCGCGTTGTTTTTATGCTTAAGCCCATTGTTTCCACCTCTAGGTCAATCTATCTCCTCAAGAGTCTTCCTCTTTTTTGCTGACCTTCCACTCTACCAAGCATGCTGTCCTTCTCCAAGGACTTACCCTTCCTGACAACATGTCCAAAGTATGTGAGATACAGTCTTGCCACCTTTGCTTCTAAGGAGCACTCTTCCAGAACAGATCTGCTGGTTTTGGCAGTCCATGGTACATTCAACAGTCTTCTCCAACATCCCAACTCAAAGGTATCAATTCTTCTTCTGTCTTCTCTGTTCTTCGTCCATCTTTCTCGAGCATATCATGTGATTCAAAATAGCATAGCTTGGGTCAGGCGCACTTTAGTCTTCAAGGTGACATCTTTACTTTTAAGTGTCTTAAAGAGATCCTTTGCAGATTTTCCAAATGCATCTCATCTTTTGATTTCTTGACTGCTGCTTCTGTGGGCATTGATTGTGGACTCAAATGAAATGAAATCCTTGACAAACTCAGTCTTTTCTCCACTTTATGATGATGTTGCTTATTGGTCCAGTTGTGAGGATTTTTCTTTTCTTGACGCTAAGGTGTGGTCCATACTGAAAGCTGTGGCCCTTGATCTTCATCAGTAAGTGTCTCAAATTTTCTTCACCTTCAGCAAGTAAGGTGGTGTCATCTGCATAACACAACATGTTTACGAGTCATCCTCCAATGCTGATGCCTTGTTCTTCTTCATATAATCCAGCTTCTCAGATTATTTCCTTGGCACACATACTGAAAAAGTATGGTGAAAGGATACAACCCTGCTGCACACCTTTCCTGACTTTAAACTATACAGTGTCCCCTTGTCCTGTTTGCATGACTGCCTCTTGATCCACATACAGATTCCTTAAGAGCACAATTAAGTGTTCTGGAGTTCTCATTTTCCACAATATTAGCCATAATTTTTTATGATCCACACAGTCAAATGCCTTTGCATGATCAACGAAACACGATAAACATCTTTCTGGTGTTCTCTGTTTTCAGCCAAGATCCAGCAGACATCAGCAATGATATCCCTAGATTCATGTTCTTTTCTGAAGCCAGCTTGAACAGTTCCTTGTCAATATACTGTTGCCGTCACTTTTGAATGTTCTTAAAAAAAAAAAACTCAGTGCTGTTGAGTCAGATCTGACTCGTGAATATTCTTGAGCAAAATTTTGCTTGCATGTTATATTAATGATATTGTTCAGTAATTTCCACATTCAGTTTGATCAACTTTCTTTGCAATGGGTATAAATATGGATCTCTTCCACTCAGTTGGCCTGGTAGCTGTCCTCCAAATTTCTTGGCTTAGACAACTGAGCACTTCCAGCACTGCATCTGTTTGTTGAAATATCTCAAATGATAGCCAAGTAATTCCGGGAGCCCTGTTTTCTGCTAATTCCTTCAATGTAGTTTCAACTTCTTCCTCCAGTATCATCAGTTTGATCGTCTGTTACCTCTTCAAATGGCTGAACATCCATCAGTTCTTTCTGGTATAATGATTTTGTATATTCCTTTCACCTTCTTTTGATGCTCCCTGAGTCATTTAATACTTTCCCTGTAGGATCCTTCACTATTTCAACTTGAGGCTTAAATTTTCTCTTCAGCTCTTTCAGCTTAAGAAACACAGAATGTGTTCTTCCCCTCTGGTTTTCCATTTCCAGCTCTTTGCACATGTCATTATAATACTTTATTTTGCCTTCTCGAGCTGGCCTTTGAAATCTTCTGTTTAGGTCTTTTACTTTGCCATTCCTTTATTTTGCTTTAGCTGCTCGATGTTTCAGAACAAATTTCAGAGTCTCTTCTGACATCCAATGTGGTCTTTCCTTTCTTTCTTGTCTTTTTAATGACCTCTTGCTCTTTTCATGGATGATGTATTTGGTATCATTCCACAATTCATCTGTTCTTCAGTCATTAATGGTCAGCATGGCAAATCTGTTCTTGAGATGGTCTTTAAACTCAGGAGGGATATATTCAAGGTGATGCTTTGGCTCTTGTGGACTTGCTCTAATTTTCTTCAAAGATTGAAAATTTTTTTATAGCCTGGAGTATTTCTCCTGGATTTTATGGCATAGTTAACTACCATTGATCCATGAGAACCCAACTCAAACATCTGTTCCAAACAAAACCTGACCTGACCTCCTTACCACCCGGTAATCCAGGGCAATCTCCCTGTCTGCTCTTTAACAACATATATGCTTCTATAACCTTAATTTCCTTTTGACATATAACCTAACATATTCACAGGTCCTAAGGATTAGGATGTGGGCAATTCTGGGGACCATTATTCTGTTTAATGCAAGTTCTTAGTAGGTGCGGGGCCCTGATGGTCTGATAACCCCTGTCATTTCTACAACCTACACTTTATTGCGAGACACAACAACAAGACTACTTACAAAACTATCTAATTTACTATATGGCAACATGTATCTAAGAAAGAATTCAAGAAAGAAAAGAAGTGTATTGATTTATAAGGAAATTGAATCTTTGGATTTCTTTTATTATTTCTAAAATGTTTGGATGGAATTGTTATTTTTAGGTGCCATTGAGTTTGTTTATATGCATAACAACACTACAATAACAGATGAAACTGGAGACTTAAATTATTAGGATCTTCAGTTATTGGAAACCCTCAAGGTATAGTGGTTAAGTGCTATGTCTGCTAACCAAAAGGTCAACAGCTCAAATCTACCAGACACTCCTTGGAAACTCTACAGAGCGGTTCTACTCTGTTCTATAGGATCACTATGAGTTGTAACTGACTCAACGGCAGTAGATTTTGGTTCAATTACAGGGTATGTGTTAGTCATCTAGTGCTCCCAGAACACAGACACCACAAGCAGACAGCTTTAACAAATTCAGATCATCAGCTCCAGGCGAAGGCTTCATCTGTCGGCTCTGGATGAAGGTCCTCATTATCAGTCTTCTCTGGACTGGGAGCTCCTGAAGCACAGGGACCCAAAGTCCTTTCTGAAGGATGCTCTCTGCTGTCAGCACTGTGTCTTGGTGATTTGAGATCCCCAACTCTCCACTACCTTATTTCTCCTATATTCTAAAAGATTGTCTCAAGACACAATGCAATCTTACACACTGAGTCCTGCCCCACCGACACAACTGCCCCACATCCTCCCTCTTTAACCTCATAGAGGCAAGATTTACAGAATAGAGGAACATCACACAATATCTGAAATTATTGCCTAGTCAAATTGCTATGCATATTTTGGGGGGACACCTTCCATGGCAGGATGAGAACAAGATTTTATAAGGGTTCTGATTTAGCAACCTAGGAATTTTAAATTTTATTGCTTCTGAGAACTGAAAACTTAAAAACTGCTAAATGTATCTATGATTTCTGATTTTCTCTCATTCTTTGGTTATGGAGAAATTTAGTAAATTGTAGAGTATAGCTGTAATTTGATTATAGATAATACTAATTACTAAGGCATAATTAGGAAAATTTATATACAGCAGACTGAATCTTTCAGTACTTTTAAATAGTTCTTCAGATAAGTACTGAAGTGCTATTTCAGGGTATACAAAGTTTATTCACTGAGCTCACAGACCCTTCCCCATGAAAGCTCAGATAAAAGAATGAACATATTAGTCTTAGAAAAAATACAAGCAGAATGCTCTTAACCTCAGGGATGTGAGATTCTCCTTTGCTTGCTTTGAATGTATCCTCAGAAAAGATCAATTGTACAAACAGACATGTCTGGTAAAGTAGAGGGTGAGCAGAACTTAGAGAAACCCTCAGTGAGATGATATGTTCACAATAGACGCGTACATAGCAGTGATCACAAAAATGGCACAGGTCCAAGAAATGTATATTCTGTTTTACATAATGTCCCCATGAGTCAGAGTTGATTCGGTAGCAACTAACAACAACCACCCCCACTAGACACTCCCAGCACCGATTTGTCCTTCTCATAGCATTAGTCATTGTCCCCACTCCTAGATCACAAAGATCCTGGAGGTTTTATTCTTCATTGTTTCTCCACTGAACTTTACAACTTAAGAGATGTGTAAGCGATATTTGTTGAATGACCATATTTATTCAAACTGGATTTATAGGAAAGCAAAAAGTAACTTACGGGCACTTAGTGCTAAATCTTGCTATTAAGTGCAGGTCGCAGCAAATGTTCATTAACACACGATGAAGGAATCAAGGACGAAAAAGATGATTTCATTAAATATTGCTCAAGCCTGTAATTTACTATTTTAAATCTTTCTCACTTTAATACCAGCTGAAAGTGTAGAATTCTTTCATCAAATATCAGAGGCCATGGCCATTATTTTGTGAAACTATTTCCGTACACACATCACTATTAAACGCCTTCTAGTTAAGTTTGCTAACATCCTGAAGCCTTTGTGCCTTCAGTCTAGGACATTCCTTCATTTGATCTTTCATGCTGACTTTTCCCATTATTGGGTTAATGTCAACTGTAACTTTTTAAAGGACAATACCTTTCACAACACTGTTTAAAGAAGCTAATGAATCTATCCCCATATGGGGCACATTATACTTCTTTTCAAGCACTCTGTTCTATTAATACACAGCTAAGGGCACAGCAAAGCAAACACTCTGGTGCCCTTGTTACCAAAAGACAAACTGCATCTTTCTGCACTGCTAAGGCAATACACCCTCAACGACCGCTCTTCCACCTGCTGCTTCTCTGTCCATAAGCTGTGCCTTGCCTTGCTTTCCTATCGGCTTATATAGAGCTGCCTACATCGTGTCCTGAGGTCAGAACAAAACGAAAATGTGGTACTCCTTGTTCAAAAGCAGGAGAAAAGACTTAAATTTTCTTCTGTGGCCTCCTTTAACCCATTACTTGCTTCATTACTTTGCTGTTTAATGTTGTGCTCCTTTGCAATAGGGGCACTTTGGAAGATGACAGCAGACCAGCACAGCAGCCCGGCCCAGTAGCCCAAAGGCTGCAGGGTTCCTAGAACGGGAGCGTAGCGGTGGAGGGCTGTTGTTAGGCACTGCCAGGTAGTTCTCACTCACACTGAGCCTGTGTAGAACAGAATTAAACACTGCTGCATCTGCTCTATCCTTACTGTGCGGTTATGCACGAGCCATTTGTGCAGCTAGTATGTCAATCTGCCTTACTGAAGATTTTCCTCCTTTTCACCTCTCCAGGGAATGGCACTTGTTGACAACACGTCTAAAGTACGAGAGGCATACTCTTGCCATCACTGCTTCAAAAGAAGCATTCTGGTTGTACCTCTTCCAAGACAGATTTGTAAGTTTCTTTGATAGTTCATGGTATAAGAAGTACTACAATTAAGCCTAAGAACTTAATTGCTCTGAGTGCGATATATCTCATTGCTGAGAATCACTATGGTCACCTTCAAATTACTCCCTTTGGAAAGCTATGCACTGATGCCAGCACTTAGTCCAACCTTTAAAGTTATCTTGGAACTATTTCCAGAATGGCCATTGTGTACAGTTTCACTGTGGCAAGTTTGTGAACACGATTGTATAGTTGTCTGTGAGGGAGTTTTTAGCCAGTAAACAAATAACTATTTTGGAACACCCTCCCTACTCACCTGATCTGGCTCCCAAAGACTTCTTTCTTTATCTGAAGACAAAGACAATATTGAAAGCAAGACATTTTGATGGCATTCAGGACATCAAGGGTAATATGACCACAGCTCTGGTGGCCATTCCATAAAAAGAGTTCCAAAATTGCTTTGAAGGGTAGACTCGGTGCTGGTATGGGTGCACAACTTCCCAGAGAGAGTACTTCAAACGTTATTGTACTGATATCAATCACTGAGGTACAGAGGTAGCATTTTTTCTAAGATGAATTTTCGACTTTCATTGTCTACTCAAGATTTTTCACCAATACAAGAATGAAAAGATGTTAATGTGAGGGTGAAGAAGAGGAAATCTGTCCTAAGGAGGCTGGGATGTGTCTGACTCTGGTATTCAAGTATCTGGTTCAAACTCCCATCAAACTCCACACGATTTCAAAGACAAAATTATTAAGACTTTGAAGAAGCAACTTTGGGACATTAAACCCCAAGCACTGGGGCTTCTCCAAGGACAGTTCCCTGAGTAGCTACACTGGTCATTTGCCCTTAAAACTAGCCTGGCTCTAGACTTACAAACAGCTCTCAAAGTTTCTTTTCCCTTCTCCTCTTTTACTCTTCTCTCGAGCATAACCATATACTTTGTCCATGTTAATGGTGACATAGTATATTTGAAAGTCATTTTCAATATTTTTCCATTTATCATGCATAAAAGTCACATTCTTGGCTCCAAGAAATTTGCAATCCAGCAGAAAAAGCTTCTGGGCTCAAGGTCTTCTCAAGGTTGTGTTCACAGAGCTGGTGACCTGGGATAGGGAGCTACAGAAGGCCATGTTTCCTACTGTCTCAACAAAGTGAATGCTTTTATGATGAAACCAGTTGTTTGAATTCCTAGGTACGTGTACTGTGCCTGTTCCACATTTGCAGCCCCGTTGTAAGTAACTGTCTATTTTGTATGCACAACACATTTCATTTTCTTTAGCTTTTGCAGCCACCTAAATTCTCAGATTGTAAACGGATTATATTCAATAGAACTCCATTGTATGTGTAGATATCTACTTCAATTTCTTCTATCATAAATCTGTCACTGATGGCCACCTTGAAGTCAAGACTGTTTCTTTCCCACGGAGAGAGTAAATCAGGTATTTTTTTCTCTTTTGTCTGGATCTTTTTCATGTCGCAGGAATTTCCCCTGGATAAGTGAGAGGGCTAAGTGCAGAGCCTGCTAGCCATGGTAAACGTTGAAAGTGCAGGAGACTTCTTTCCCTACCTCCTCTGGCATGGAGGACTGGGAAAATAATACCAGCTTCGATAAACTGATTTTTCCTTTTGAAATTGAGAATCTGAAAGTAAAAAATGAAAGACTTAGACTCTGTGGCTCTGCCTGAAGCTGGTAATACGGGGATGAGCACCAGTATTCACATTCTGGGGCAGCAAGGGTCCCCCAGGCCACAGTCAAGTTCATGTGTGCTCAGCACACAGCGGTAGAAACTCTCAGAGCTGACTTTGTGCTACTGGCTATTCATCGTTAATTCTCTGCCTTTTCCAAGCCTCATTTTCCAGCCTTATCAGCCATTCTGTGAATTCTTTGATATCTTCAGGTTTTAGCAATTAAAAGGTGTAATTTCTAATGCTGTTTTAAATATACAGAAAAATTCAGCAGAAAGTCTATAAACATTTCCTGTATATCACCACTCTCTCATCGCCCTGTGCTCAACACTTGACATTCCTGTGTCACGCACTTGTCACAGTTGATGAGCCAGTGTTGATTCGCTTTTTTATATGCTACAGTTGTTTCTGTTTTCTTTTTTGACTTTTTATTGTGATTGAGATACAATGTAGAGTCCTTGATTCCCTTTTTTAAAAATAAAGGACATTGTTAAAATTAGGGGTCATTCTTTGTTTTGTAAATTCTGTGGGTTTTGAAGAATGCATGATGTCGTGTACCCATCATTAAGGCATTATACAGAAGAGATGCACTGCCCTATAAAAGAGATTCACTGTCCTGTACTCCACCTGTTCATCTCACCTTTCTCCTTCAGTCCCTTAGCAACCACTGATCTTTTACTGCCTTCTTGGTTTTTCTTTTTCTGAAACATCACGTAATAGAAACCACAGAGTATATAACTTTTTCTGGCTATCTTCTTTCACCTGGCATTATGTGTCTAAGTTTCTTCTGTGCCTTTTTCTAACTTGACATCTCATTTATTTTTGTTGCTGGATAATATTCTTTTATATGAACATATTACAGTTTGTTTATTCATTCACCTATTTAAGGACATTTGGGGTGATTCCAGAAACCCTGGTGGAGGGGCAGTTACACGGTACGCACCTGCTAACCAACAGGCTGGCAGTTCAAACCCACCAGACTCTCCTTGGAAGCTCTATGTGGCAGTTCTACCACGAACTGTAAGGTCGCTCTGAGTCAGAATTGACTCGACGGTGATGGGTTTGGTTTTAGTTCTGGGTGATGCCAGTTGTTGACAATTACAAATAAAGCTTCTATAGATATTCCTGTAAGGTTCCTTTTAGTATTGTTCAGACCAAAGTGTAGAACCTTTCTTTTTCTATTATTATGTTAGATGAAGTTTTACAAAGTAAACTAGCTTTTTATCAATTAATACATGTATTGTTTTGCTGCACTGATTCCCAAACCCAGAACATGTCAACGCTCTCTCCTTCTCAGCCAGTTTCCCTGTCCCTCTCTATTGTCCTTGCTCCTGAACTGGTCTCATTTTGTTTCATGGACCTCTCCAATCTTTGGGTGTAGGGTGAGTCTCAGGAGTGACTTCATTACCTAGCTGAAAGGGTGTGTGAGGGCCATAATCTCCATGTTTCTACAGTTTCTGTCAGAACAGTAAGCCTGTTTTCATTTGCTTTTTGTGAGTCTGAATTTTGCTGTAATTTTTCTCCAGCTGTGTAGCTTCGGGCCATCTACTGTGATCCCAACTGTTTTAGTCAGCTAGGGCCGCTCTAACACAAATACCACAGAGTGGATGGCTTTAACAAAGAAAGATTTATTCCTACATAGTCTGGTAGGTTGCAAGTCCATATTCAGGGTGTCCGCTCCAGTGAAAGGCTTTCCCCTTGTCGGCTCTGAAGGAAAGTCCGGTGTTGCATCAGTCTTTGTCCAGGGAGCATCTTGGCGTGGGAACCGCAGGTCTGAAGGACACGATCTTCTCCTGGTGCAGATTTCTTGATGGTAACGAGGTTCACAATTCTCCTTGTTTCTCTTTCCTTTTTATCTCTTGCAAGCTGAAAGGATTAAGGGTGGGGCAAGCCATAATCCAGGGAAACTCACCCTACAGCAGAGCAGGGAAGTAATCCTATGCAGGAATTTACAGCCCATTTAACATACAGTTTAGCAAAACCACAAAATGGGGGACAGTCACAAGATACTGGGAATCGTGTCGAAGCCACATGGCTGCACATATTTTTGGGGGGACACAATTCAACCCATGACACCAACCAAAGCAGTTGCTGTTGGTAGCTGGACAACATCTAGTTGTACCGGACTCAGTCTGGTGGAGGCTGTGAAAGTTTCAGTCCATTAATACTTTGGACTAACCTTTCTCTAGTATCTTTGATTTTCTTCATTCTCCCTTGCTCTAGACATGATGAGACCAGTGAACAATATTAGATGGTTATTCACAAGCTTTTAAGATCTCAGACAATAATTACAAAAATAGTAATATATAGGATATCAATGCTTATGTCTTCTATTGCATTTTCAACAGTTTCAAATTTTGATAGATTCATACTGCTTACATTTCACTTTCTGACAATTAATGCATATTTGCAGCGGTTTCTTCTCATTTTGAGCCACACCACATCAGCAAACAAGGTCCTGAAAGTTTGACTCCTTCCACATCATTAAAGTTGACTCTACTTTGAGGACAAAGGCCTTCCACAGTCGTTTTTGACTGTCTTCCAATCTGAGGGGCTCCTCTTCCAGCACTGTTATATCAGACGGTGTTCCACTGCCATTCATAAGGTTTTCAAAGGTTAATTATTCTCAGAAGCAGATTGTCAGCTCCTTTTTCCTGCTCTATTTTAATCTGGAAGTTCGGCTGAAAACTGTCCATTGAGGATGAGACTGTTGATCTTTGAACACAAATGGAATAGCTTCCAGCATCACAGCAACATAGTGGCCTCCACAGTAAGACAGACAGACAGACGGGGGGGCGGGGAGTATAGCTTTAGCACCATGTAAAAATTTCCAATAAAATAAATAAAGTGAAACAAATGAATCCAATTGTCTCTTAAGTCTGTGGCTTAACCAGAGAAAGTTATTTCAAGTAGACAAAAATTGTAGTACTTTGACTTTATATTTCTTGTAGGATAAGTCCTAAGGATATACACACAATTGTAAAGAAAGCATAGTTTTCATTAGTCATGCTATCAGTATTGTTGCTGCTTTGTGCTACTGAGTTGATTCTAACTCATAGCAATCCAGTAGGATTGAGTAGAACTGCCTCTTGGATTTCCTAGGCAGTAAGCTTTACTAAAGATGGTCCCTTATTCTTCTCTGCAGTAGAGCAGCTGTGGGGTTCACTTCCATTAGCAGGTGAGCCCTTAAACATTGTACTACTTGGGCTCCTTTTAATATTGACGTTGTCATTCTGACGTGTGACTATTGCTATATATTGTTGATATAAAGCAAATAATTATGTCACTGTAGTTAGGAATCTAAATTTTCAAAGTGAAAGAAAATAGCCTAAATATAAAATCAAACAAGATCTCGTATTTTAAGTTTAAGTTTGAAACACTAGCATGCAAAGTAAACAAATAATTGTGGTGGTTGCACTCTGTGTGATTTATGTCAGTGAATTGTACATTTGAAAAATGGTTGAAATGGCCAGTTCTAACTTGTGTCTGTTTTACTACCACTAACAGAACATCAATTTGTCCAGTGAATAAGCATAGTGGATTCCACAATGTCGCTGATTTATATGGGACTTCAGGACGATAACCCAAATCTGACAAACCAAAATATGCTGTCACTCCGTTATCAGAAACCACCAGCAAATCACAAGGCCTGGTAACTTAGTAACCTACAAGAATATTTGGACTTTTACAGAGATATTTCATTAATGATGCTTTCTGCAAACCTGGAGGCCCAGTATTTCTGTAGGTCACAGGAGTGGGGCCTGCCAGAGGAATATCTACAGCAAGAAATATTACCTTGACTATATATTCTGAGAGCCTGGGTGCACTCTTATGATTTCTGGAATACAGATTTTACAAACAGAGCCAACCAACAGGGTAAACTTAAGGGTTTACGTTTGTGGTTGTTCTCATAGTTACTATTTTCACCCTCTCTTTAACTTAGGCAATTAAATCTGAGTATATTCCTCTTTCAGATAGCTGAACATTTGAAAAATCAAATAATAAAAAAGTAAAACTGTAGATGAAGGTTTGAGAAAGGAGTGACCTTACTGATTAAAAAAAAACATGAAATTTCTATTGAATAAAATGTATTCACTGCATTCTATGGAAACATTGCATTTTCATGAACATGGATAAACAAGATCTCATTAAGTATTAATTCTTTTTTATTGCAGTAGAGTTTTAAGCCATAAAAATTACTCTCCCTGAAGAAACTGGGATGATCTTTCTTTTAAAACAGTTAAAGGTAAACAGATGTCATATTAAATTTCAGCATACAGTGGCAAGGCAAGAAGCAAAAATGTGAGACCTGTTTTTTGCCATTTGCTACTCTTCCCCATTTCCCCAGTGAAAAGATATATTTTTAGCTTACTTGCTTACAGTTATAACCTATTCATCCTATGAAGTCAAGCAAATAGAAGTTTACAAAGTACCTCTGAAGGTCATGATTAAAGCTAACGTAACGTCAAGGTAGCTTATTCTCATTAAAATAAAAAGTAAGCATTTCTTTTTCACCTTCCCGAGAATGTGATTACTGTCAGTGAAGTGGTACCTTTTAATGAGTCACAATTCTTGCTAATGTTTATCGATAACAAACTAATAATTACAAGAGGTTCCACCTACTACTTTCTAGCTGTGACTCCACAAGTCTGATTTTTGAATTCCAGGTCACTTTATTTTGATAGTAAAGTGATATTCCAAAAACTCCACCACCTCTACGTTTCTTTTTTTAGAAACTGTAATTTTTGTGTGCATTAACGATGCCATGATAGCCTATAAATAGTTTTAAGACTGAGGTTTATTAATCTCCCTAAGGAAGTAAATTCCTATTCAAAAGTGGAATAATCATGGTGTTGGAGAAGAATATTGAACACATCATGGAAACTGCCAAAAGAACAGATCTATTGTGGAAGAAGTACAACCAGAGTGCTCTTTGGAAGAAAGGATGGAGAGACTGTATTTTACATACTTTGGACATATCAACAGGAATCAGTTCCAGGTAAAGGACTCATGCTTACTAAAGTAAGAGTGTCAGTGAAAAAGAGGAAGAGCCTCAACAACATGGATTGACATAGTGGCTGCAAAAATGAGCTTAAGCTTAAAAATGATTGTGGGCTTGACACAGCACCAGACATTGTTTCTTGCTATTGTTCACAGTGTCACTGTGAGTGGGAACTGACTCAATCACACCTAACAACAACAACAACAGGTTTACAAGAAAGCTTATTATTGAGGATATCCGACTGAGAAGTAAATGTCACCACACTGGCAGTGACAGACATTTATGTGAAGCTCCTTCACAGTAGTTACAACAGGAAATGACAGAACTAAAATAAGACAATTCTAGCACTTACAGCTGTCTCCTGATTTGTGTGGCACGGTCATCCAGAGTATTCTAACTAAAATTTCAGGTTAGACCTAATGTACCCAACAGGTTTTGAAAATACACAATTTTACTTTATAGCCTAGCTGATGTTAAGCAGTGTAATTTTCTGCTTTGGTTGATATCACAAACAGCAGGTCTTTGTACTTTAATGGTAGAGATCTGAGTGCTGCCAATCTCTACCACCAGAGCAGCAAGTAAGCACTGGCTGACATCTCCAGCTTCTGAACTGAAACAGCAAGGAAGATTGGAGTCACCGAAAATATGTGGGTTATGTATGGTGGTTCCCTTGAGTGTTGATGGAGAATAAAACATCCCAAGCTGTTCACAGCTGCGGTGTGCAGCAGCTGGTCCAGTGCAAGCAAACATTTGATTTTTATAGTGAGTATTATTTATTTATGGGAGTCCCTGGGTGTGGTAAGAGGTTGATGCAGTCAGCTCATACTTGAAATGCTGGTGATTCAACTCTACCCAGAGGTGCCTCGGAAGAAACTTAGGGCTATCTGTGTCAGAAAAAAACAACTATTAAGAACTCTAGGGACAGATCATCTACTGTGACACACATGAAGTCATCATGAGTTAGAATCAACTATAGTGCAACTGGTGGTTTTTACGGTAAATAAGTGTACACACACACACATGCACACACACATATATATGTGATGAAACATATCTCTTAGTGATTACCATAACAAGTGTGACCCAACACCACAGGGTCAGCCAGCTGAACGTTAAGTCTTTCTCACTCCCCATATTATAGGGTCACTCAAGGGATGTATACTTAGTGTCTATACTTGCAGCTATATGACGAGTAATAACTTCTTAAGGGTGGAAATGATGTGACAAGTCTTAGCTCTTGATTTGGCAGTGAAAAAATTCATGCTTTAACTATTTCCAGAGAAGTAAGGGAAAAGTTCTTAATTTTGAAGGTTGAAAATTTCATATTTTGAAGTTGCCTTTCAACTTTCCTGCCTACTACCCGATGTTATGATAAACCACTTATAATTAATGGTCTTAGGATATCTCCAGATAGAAAAACACTTGTAATTAGCAATTTGGACCTTTCAATACATGTTCCCATTAAGATGAGTAAGGTATAAAATTTCTGCTTAATTAAGTTTTTCTTGAAAAAGCAAAAGTAACCCTCCCCCCAAAAGAAGACAAATTTTGGGAATATTACCCTTTAATGTTTGAACTTTTCAAATGTAAACAAATATTAAGTCATCATTCTACTTCAGCAGCCTTGATATAATCTTATCTGGTTCAGTAACTCCAAAATCTGTAACACTGAGGCATGTTTCTCTTTTTCTCTTTCAAGGAGTAAAACCATGTTCTAGTCCATAAATACATCAGAATTTGCAGTGCATGGTTAAGTCATTGTTCACTATGATTTTTCTTACCATTTTGACAAAAATAATTTTGCAGTTTCTTAACTTAGTCCTATTATAAACTAGAGACAATTGCAAACTTGAAAAAAGTTATCTTATAAATGGTTATAATTAAACCCTACTAAACATATTTTTTGTTTTGCTTTTTTTTTTTTTTTGTCTCTTTTCATATTTTTGGAAACCCCGCTGACATAGTGATTTCAGTGCTATCGCTGCTAACCAGAAAGTCAGCAATTCAGATTTGCCAGCCATTCCTTGGAAACTCTATGGGGCGGTTCTACTCTGTCTATAGGGTTGCTATGAGTTGGAATCAACTCAACAGCAGTAGGTTTTTCATATTGCTGTGAAGTACTTGGAAGGATTCTGTCCACTCAGAACAGCAAATGTCCCAAAGCAGCAAAATTGGCTTTTGCCACTCTTATACAGATGCTGAAACTTCCAGAATACTACAGTAAACTTAAAGACAATCTGATGTGAGCTGGTTTGTGTGTAATAGGGTCTCAGCCTAAATATGGTCTGGTATTTACTTGAATTTACACCATGAATATCATATTCTTATATACAAGCTACTTACCAGAAAAGAAAGAGATTTTGAACAGCTTGGTTCCTTTTGGATATTATCTAGACTAGTAATTTCTAGGTTAAGTAAGAGGCACAACTAGGATGTCTGGGATGTTTTTAAATTCTGGTGGGACTGAAGATCAGAGGGCAGGAGAGAGTGGGTGCCACCCTTGGGGTCTTTGGGCAATTAAGAGACTCTGTGAAACACTTGTTCCTAGAAAACATGGGAAGCCAAGAAGAGGGGAGGCCCTGAAAACCAATCATGCCATTTCCATGAACCAGTAAAGGGTGACATTTTCCACAGGGTTCTGACTAGCAAAACGTAGTATGATACTGGAGCATTTCAGGACCTGAACAGAAGTGTTTCTATGTTTGTCTTTATCCCCCTGTTAAGGGGATGAAGGAACGCTGGTGATGTAATGATTAAGTGCTACATGCTAACCAGAATGTTAGCAGTTCAAATCCACCAGGTGCTCCTTGGAAACTCTATGGGATGGTTCTGCTCTTGTCTATAGGGCCACTATGAGTCAGAATGGACTCGATGGCAGTGGGGTTGATTTTTGTGGTGGTTGTTTGTTTGTTTCCTGTTGTTTAAGATCTAGACTAGTGGTAGTGGAGGAAGTTCTTTTTTGAAAGAAAGAGAGTCCCTGGGAAAGTGAATTTCTGAAATACAGATGAGCTATTAATGAAGCATAAGAAACAATGACATTTGCCTCGTCCTTGGGAGTGGAACAGTAGATGCAGCGGAGCACAAGCAATAGAAGTCCTCACAGGTTTTCATCTTATAGGTACTCAGGCTGCAGGGGAAAAGATAGTGAAGGTCTAAAGATTAACACCATGTAAGGCCAGGTATTGAAGAATGATTGAGGGTAAGTTCTGGAACCTTCAGAGAATTTGCTGCGAGAAATCACAATTTTGCTAGAAGGTCTCATGTTAGCTATGTTGTTGCTGCTAGCTGCAACTGTCTCATGTCGACTCCATGCACAACCGAAGTGCAATGTGTCCTGTGCCATCCTCTGATCCGACACAAACGGGGCACTTGTGATCCGTGGAATTTTCATAACCACACTCACCTTCTTTAGGTTCCCAAGTGCTGTTATGAGCTTGATAAAACTCACCAGCAGGGGGTGCCATCTCTTAAATTTTCTTTTTGTGGATTATAAAGCTATCTGACAAGTTAACCAAACTTGTTTCTGTCAATTCTGTCCCTAAATGACAGAGTAGAACTGCCCCACAGGGTTTCCGCTGTGCGCCTGGGTGGATTTGAACTGCCAGTCTCCTGGTTAGCAACCACAGCTCTTTACCACTACAACACCGGGGGTTGTAACAGTTAAATCTTTTCTGTTTCTGCAGGCCTGTCCTGTTGTTATTCCCAATGGCTTTTGAGTTCATTCAATTCATGGAAATCCAGTGTGTGCAGAGTAGAACTGTTATACAGGACCTTCCAGACTGTGAATGAGCATCAGTGAAGTAATTCAGGTCTCTTGGTCATGACCTTCTGTTTAAACTACACCTCAACATAAAGACAACAAAAGTCTCCACAAGTGAACCAAAAAGCAAAGTCATGACAAAAGGAGAAACTATTGAAATGATCAAAGTTTTCACTGTACTTCAACCCACAATCAATGCCGATGGAGGCCATAGTCAAGAAATTCCTTGACATATACCATTTGGCAAATCTGCTGCAAAAGATCTCTTCAAAGAATTGAAAAGCAAGGATGTTCCTCTGAAGAATAAAGTGGGCCTGACCCAACCCACTGCATTTTCAGTCACCTTATATGTATATGTATACCGACGTTGGCTTTGCTTGGCTATATGTATATGAAAACTGGACAATGGATAAGGAAGTTAAAGAAGAACCGATGCCTTTGAATCAGGTATTGGTGAAGAATATTGAATATACTATGAACCTCCAGAGCAACAAACAAATCTAGGAAGAAATACAGCCAGAGTGCTCCTTAGAAAGGAAGATGGTAAGGCTTTGGACGTGTTATCAGAAAGGCTAGACTTGGAGAAGGACATTATTTGGGGTATAGGGTCATAGACACTCAGTGAGATGGCTTGAACCAATGGCTGCAACAAGGGGCTAAAATGTGGTAACCACTATGAGGATGCTGAAGCACCTGACAGGTTTTCACTCTGTTATGCGCTGGGTCTGGATGACGCAGAACCCACTTGCTGGCACTGAACAGCAACAGTTCTGGCACTGCATTGGCGGTCACTCTAAGGACCTGCGGTCTTCTGTCCATGATGATTCCCTCTAGCAAATACCTCGCAACTGTCCACATTTGTCCACAAGGAGGCAGGAGAGGATCATACGAAAGGGTAAATAGGGACACACTCTCTCTTGTGGGAAAACTATCTCAACACAATTGGCTAGTGAGAAGTCAAGACACTTGTTTCTTTTCAATGTAAATCATTGAGATTTTATCATGTATAAATTTTAAATGCTGTTTAAGGATGAGAGTGCTCAGATTTCATCAATTATACTTTCAGACTGCAGAATTAATCTTGGTTACATTTGCTAGTATGTATTCTAACATTTCGTTAACTCATTAATGGATCATTTTTTCGAGACTTTGCTATTTGCTTCACTTTACTGTTGATGTTCTTCAAAGGCTTCAGTTTACTGTAGTCGTTTTCTGGGAGACTCAGCCTGTTTGCTCCCAGCAAGTCTAGTCAGCTGTCCTGTATATAAGCAGATACTTTCAGAGAGAGTACCACCTGCTGCAGCCCTCAATGCGCATGAGATGTCTGCAAACAATAGGGACACAGCTGCCATGTCCCAGTTTTCTTCCACACCCAGACACTGAGACTCATCACCCTGAGGCTCAGGAGGTTCCCCTGCCTTAAAGTTCAGAAGTTGGGCCATCTGTGACATCCCCTCGCCC
Organism: Heterohyrax brucei; assembly: GCA_028571685.1. Lineage (NCBI taxonomy): Eukaryota > Metazoa > Chordata > Mammalia > Hyracoidea > Procaviidae > Heterohyrax > Heterohyrax brucei. Next base: position 135,893,142 of record CM053146.1, on the reverse strand, counting down.
CATGTCAAGTGTGGAACAGAAGGAACCAGAACTAGCTCGGCTTTCTGATTCTCAGCTCCAGTTGGGACCTCCCACTCATCTACTCCCACTCCACCTCCTACCTGAGCTGGGATCTGAATCAGGCTTAGTTTACGTTCCAAGTGTGCTAGGAGAGAAACCCTGGATGAGGACTCAGAAGAGTGGGACATAGACCTACTATGTTTGTGTGACTTAAACAGTTGAAGCTTTTTGCTTCAGAAATTTCTGAATCTTTCCATGGACCTCAATGAAGTTTTCTTAGCTTTTGTCCCCACTATTTCTGCTTTCTCCTTTTGCTTCTGTCTAGTCTCCTAGACATTCCCCCATAGTGGTTATAATAGATCATTCGGCAGACACTTAATATACTAAGGCAACAATCCTCTACCCCAGAAGAGGGTGGACTGTAGGATGCTGTCACAGCATTCAGAACTCTGCACTCTCCACTCCCACCACAGAAGTACAGCTTTCTAGTGAGCTCACAAGGGCATAACCAGAGTCGAGAACTGTGTAAGAAAGAGAACAGATTCAAGACGAATGGATTTCCTGGAAAAGGAGGACATAAATGCCACATCTGTACTATGAAGACAAAGGTAACTGAACCAAAGAAAGGAAGGTTGACAACAGGATGAGTTGAATCTTGTCTCCCTACTGATGGCAAGTGGCATATATGTAACTTCTTTTATTTTGTATTTTTTTTCCTTTGGTGTTTTTCTTTGTTTTACCCCTTTCTACCTCCTCCTGGGTGGAATGGGGAGACAAATGAATGTCAGTAAAGACAACTGGGCTGGGCTGGGCTGGGCAGGATGAGCAGGACTCCATGGAAACAAGAGGCTGAAGATAGCAGGCAGAGTGACAAGCCCTGACACCGCAACTTGGCCACTGGTGTCCCAGGCTGGCAGAATACAGAAGGATCTTTCCAGGGGGCATGGCATCTGTTCACAAGGCCCTGGCCACTCCTGCTTAGTCAAAATAAAAACACTGTCATTGAATTGATGTCAACTTCTAACAACCCTATAGGACAGAGTAGAACCGCCCCATAGAATTTCCAAGGAGTACCTGGTGGATTCAAAATGCCGACCTTTTAGTTAGCAGGTGTAGATGCTTAACCACTATGCTACCAGGCTTTTCATTTAAAGAAAAAAAAACGGTAGTCATAAATCTCACTCCTTCCTACAGTCCAAAATTCTTTGTCTCTTAAATGTCTCTACTTGCCAAAGCTGCCTCCAGAATTACCCCTTCCCTCTGCTAATCCCCAAAGAAAAACCTATTGACTGGTACTTAATTACTGATAGGACATACAACCTTGATTTGACTCTTCATAATTTGTTACTTTTGTCATGTGTGAGGTGATATGTATGATCAGTAATGGCGTGCAAAAATGTCCCTATACTTTAGTGTCTTCACAGAAGTGGATAAATTAAACTATTTTAGAATCTTGATTAAATGTTTATCATTGGCTGAAATAATAACTTGAATATATACACACACACACACATATATAGCCACATAAATGTTGGTTAAATATATTTCATGGAGCTGAATATTTCTAAAAGAAGGTCTTAAACCAGACCCAACCCATTGCCCATAGTGATCACATAGAGCAGAAGAGAACTGCTCCATAGAGTTTCCAACGAGCACCTGATGGATCTGAACCATGAATTTGTTGGTTAGCAGCCAAAGTATTTAACCACTATGCTACCAGGATTTCCAGGAAGTTATAGTACTCAGTAAATTCATAGACTCCAGGAAGGTACTCAGAAAGTTCCAGGCTTCATCCTTACTTTAATAGATGATTCCAGAAAATAGAAAGGTTGAGTGTTTTTGCTCAAAATTACAGAAGCATCAGGATACAAGTGAAGTATGTTACTTTTAAGCTGGTGGAATTTCTAACCAAAATAATTTTATCACACACATTGAAATGCAACAGAGTTAACTCTTAATTGATTGGGAGTTTCGTAGAACTTGGCTGTTTAAGTGTATACTTACAGTACTAATGTAATTGTAGTTATTAAGCAAAATTACTTGTTAAAGTGCTACATGTAAATGTCTTTCCATGTAAAAGTTGCCAACAGCATGCTGCATTTTCTTCTTTCTCCTCTTCCTTTCTTTTCTTCCTTCCATCCACTCAGCCATACACCCATACATCTTTCTATCCATCCATCATATACACTGTGATACACCCTGACTCTAATGGAATTTCCAGGCATGTAAAAATAGATGGACATATATTATATATCTACAATAAAACTTAAGATCACAATTACAAATTAATGTACGTTTTCTAAAATAAAGAGCAGGATTCTGCAAAAAACTAAGTTAGTGTGAGAGTAGGATGGTAAGACTTCTCCAAGGATGTGATGCTGGGCCAGCTTTCTGAAGAACAGGATCCAGATAAAGATAGCAGGAGACAAGCAAAGAACATTCCAGAGACAGCAGCAAAGGCAAAGCCTTGTAATGAGAGGCCCTGAATGGAAGCCCATGTGACTAGAAGGCGGAGAGCAGTAGGAGGGACATGTGAGATGACAGCGAAAGTCTAGGCCAGACTGGACTCCGAAGAACCCTGCAGGATATCGGGTGGGCAGTCATTGGCTGACTCAAAGGTGGGGACTGTGTGTTATAATAATGTCTTCACTTTCATAACTTAACTGGTACAGGGCAAAAACGGATTGGACAGTGACCAATGAGTAGACTCTCGCTGAAATTGTGACAGCTTGGACTAGAGATTTAGAGATGAACAGAAGACTACTGTAGAAAGATTTAGGGAGTAATTATCTGTGGTGAAATGGATATAAGGTGTGAGAAACAGGTGGGCATCAAGAATATCTCTTGGAGTATGGAACAACATTAAAGAATAATGATGAATCTGTGAAACATCCCACAACATGGAAGAATCTGAAGGGTATTGTGCTGAGCAAAGTAAATCAGTCACAAAATACTGACTAGTACTGTAAAAACTCATGAAAAAGGTTACACGCAAAAAAGGAACAATCTTTATGATTACAAAGGAGAAAAGGGTAGGGATGGAAAAACACGAAACAGGCAATGGATAAGTGGCAGTTTGGGTAAAGAGAATACAGTACTGGGGAAACCAACGCTACTGCTCCAAGGCAACGTCATGGAAGCTCCGTAGATTCAAGCAGCTCCCTGAAGAACTGAACCCCTGGGCTGAGGGCTGTGGGGACTATGGGCTCAGGGATCACCTAGTGTAATTGGCCCAACATAGTGTATAAAGAAAATGTTCTACATTCAACTTTGGTGGGTAGAATCTGGGGTCTTCGAAGCCTGTGACTGACCATCTAGGCTGCTCCACGGGTCTCACCCCTCAGGAGCAAGGAAGAAGGAAGAAACTGAGATACAATGGAAAAGATTAGTCCAAAGGCCTGATGGATCCCATCTGCACCAGTCTCCATCAGACTGAATCCAGTCCAACCAGAAGGTGCCCAGCTACCTCCACTAACGGGTCACAAAGAAGGTCATAGATAGAGCTGGAAAAAATGTAGACCGAAACTCGAACTCCAAAACAAAGATCGAACTTGCTGGCCTTCCAGAGGCTGGAGAAACCCCGAGAGTACGGGCCCTGGACCCCCCATCCTGATGTTCACCCTTCAGCCAAACATGGGACAGTCCCATAAAACAAAATAAGGCTAGAGGAGGTGGGGCTAAAATGACCAATTAGTCTGACACTTCCTGTGATCCTTGTTAGAACAAAAATCTGAAAAAGCAAATGAATCAATGATATATGACATTCTAGGAGTCCTGAATACCAAAAGAAAGTTGAGAAATAGGGAAAGATGACAGAGAAGCACAGAAGAGTGCCCAGAACCGACTGGGCAGGAATCAGTGCCCTGCAGGCAGACAGCTGGAGCGAGCATGGTGAGGAAACAGCAGCCTTCAGAACATGTTTTTCACATTGAGCCAGTCCAAGTGGCAGAGGGTATGCTCACGCTACCAGAATCAGTGAAAACTGGCAGTCAGTCATCAAAAGCTAAGTAGTGTGCTTCTAATCTACCATATGTGGGTCGAAAACTTTTGGGATAAATCTCTCTCCCTTTTACCTATCCCACTTCCCCCTCCCTCCACCCTACCTGCTCTGCACTTCACCTGAGCTGGTTCTAGAGATTGTCAAATCCCCTGGGCCAGAAGTAGAACCCCATATGCACCCTGAGCCATTCTTTCAGTCTTGGAGAGGGACAAATTAACAAACAGGAAAAAAAGTTATTTTCTGGCTCCCCTAAGATGGGAGTTCTGGGCAGAAACAGTTTCTTTGCCCAGGCACAGGCATAAGTGGTTCACAGACTTTGAACGCCTTTCACTCCCTCAATATGTGACCCGCTTATAACACTGGAGGCCTTCATTAGCTCCCTATAGCAGGGTATATACCTGACCCTAATTTTACTATATTAGCCAGAGAGTAGAAAGGCAGATTCCTGATATCTGACACCACTCCGTGTATTAAGCGGGGTCCTCACCTATCCACAGCAGGAGCCTGAAGACTTGGCACTCCACGCACACCCACATCCACACTGAGACAGGATTTCAAGAATAAATGGTGCCTCCCAGTCCTCACAGCCAACAGTATAGGGTCCTCATAGTCTTAGTCTTCAAGGTAACATCCTTATTTTTAAATACTTTAAAGAGGTCTTTTGCAGAAGATTTTCTCTGTTTGTCTTTTGATTTCTTGACTGCTGCTCCTACGGGCATTGACTGTGTAGCCAAGTAAAAGGAAACCCTTGACAACCTCAATCCTTTCTCTAGTTTGTCTGGGTGTTATAAACTAGTTGCAGGTAAAGATGTTTGGATATTTCTTTAAAAATTAAAATCATGCGTACAAGCCTCCAGTCTGAGGACCAAACTAAATGATAAAACATAACTGCTACCTAATTATCTTAAACTCCAGCAACTTGCTCTTCTTAGTCATCTTTTATTGTAAATATACTCAAGCTCTTTCAAAATAAGAGAATAATGGATTCACTGTAAGCCAGGATTCAATTATTTTTATTATAATCTTTTATTGCAAGAACTTGAGAAAACTACCCAATTATCACGAGCACCCCAGTTTAACCTTTTGCACTGTAACAATTATAAGCAAATAGAAAATAATTGAATTATGCCTTGTGTGGACTGAAGAGTAAGACATGGTCAATTTTAATCATTTGAATAACTCTCAAATGCAAGAAATTCAAGATAAAATTTTAATATAAAGACAACATCCTTTTTCAGCTCTTTTACATTAGGTCATAGAATAAGACAGGCCTTCACAATATTTGTGAAATTTGAAATGAGTAGAAAAATAACTTTGGAGGGAAATAGTGTGTTTTTGCTGGTCTGTTTGCTTTGGAGGAATGTCAGACTTTAAGGGGCATGTTGCTGAAACTAGGATCCTAACCAAGGAAGCCTCCCTCCACTGGTCACCGTGTTCTGAGCCAGTCTAGTAAACTGCCAGAGAAAGTAAGTAAAAGGACAGGCATCTGATAGAACAAGGGACTGAAAACGTTTTGCAACATACATCAACATTTTTAAATTATTTTATGAACTAACCAGCAATTACATAAAATATACTGAGAAGTCTCATGTTCCTTTTATCCAGCTTTATCCAATATTAGCATCCTATTTAACTACAGTACATTTACAATCAAAACTAATTGACATTGTGAAATATACTTGAGATCTTACTTGGATCTCACTAATTTTTACATACACTCTTTTGTGTGTGTGTGATGCTTGACAGTTATGAGTTGAGAATATTTTCACATGAGTTCCCGAGGTCCTACTGTACAATGTTTCTAATACTTTCCCTTCTTTCCATTCTCTTTCCATTCCTTCTCACCACCTGTCTCTTCCTTCCTTGCTTACAGCATCTCACGGTGACTAGTTTAGTGCTAGACACTGTGTTATGTGTTGGGGAAACATCGGTAAAGACAGTCTATTCCATGCCTTCCTTCGTTGTTATCCTCCCTCATCCTCATTCAGGTCCTTAAATAGGTCTTCTGAATGGCCTTCCAGTCTCCTGTGTCCTGCCAATCCATTCCTTCCTCTATAAAGTTCTAGATTAATCTTTCTAAAGTACAGTTATTATCTCATAGCTTTCCTTGCTAAAACAAAAAATCAGACCTGTGGCCATCTAGTCGATTCTGACTCACAGCAATCCCCCATAGGACACAGTATATGTCCCAAGATGTAGAAGCTGCCCCCATAGAGTTTTCAAGGAGCAGCTGATGGATTTAAACCACCACCCTTTTTGCTAGCACCCTGATCTCTTAACCACTGCACCACCAGTGCTCCTTTCTTGCTAAATCCTTGCTAAAGAACACTTATAAATTCTCTTCTTCATCAATAGAATGAACTACTGCAATGAACTACTGCCATTATAGGAAGTCCCATTCTTCCCATGTGCATAATTTGTGTTCTAGCAGAACTCTACATTTTGCTGCTCTGGTACTGTATCAGTTCTCTGCTGTTGTTATAACAGAAATGCCATAAGTAGGTGGCTTTAAGAAACACAATTTTTTGTCTCACAGTTTGGGAGGCATGAAGTCTGAATTCAGCATGCTGGTTCTAGGGACAAGCTTGCTTTCTCTGGAGGCAGTTCTTGTCTCTTTGAGCTTCTGCCTTTGAATGATCGTCACATGACTTGGCATCTTCTTTCCTCTTTTCTGCTTCTTTCTCTGGCTTGTTAATCTCTCTTATGCTTCAGTTCAGTCCCCCATTAATTCACGGGTTGTCCAAGCAGATACAGCCTCTCCACTTCTTCTCATTCCAAGTATTTAATTAGTGATCTTATTGTATATTTATTTCTGTATCTCACTTGTTGTTCTGTGGGCACATTATTGCTACTAGATCAGACCCTACTTTAAAACAGAGACTCTGCCTGGATCTCATTCAATTTTTTTGGTTTGTTTTTATTTTATTATCTGGAGAAAGAACATTGGCTTAAGTCAACATAGATCTCCACATCTCCCTCCCCAGTTTCTGACTCTTGTTATCTGTGTGACTCATAACAGGATGCCCTGTGAGGTAGGTTATTATTAGCTCCAAGGCCCTGGAGACTAATGCTTCTACATCCTGGGACACTGTAGTAATCTCCTAGTGCTGCTGTAACAAACTGCCATAGGGGAAACAAAATAAATAATAATTTATATATAATCAAACCTATTACTGTTGAGTCAACTCCTACTGATAGCAACCCCTTAACACTGAGGAGAACTCCCCCCACGGAGTTTCCAAGGAGTGGCTGGTGGATTCAAACTGCTGACTGACTACTGGCTCTAGCTGTTAACCACTGCACCACCAGGTGGCTTTAAAAAACAGAAACTTGATGTCTCACAGTTTTATAGACTGGAAGTCCTAATGCAGTGGGTCAGTAGAGTTGTGTTCTCTCAGAAGGATTTAAGAGAGATCTTTTCTTGTCTTTCTCACTTCCAATAAGTTAGTTCTATTTTTTTATATAAATAAAAACTGTATTACCTTTCTGTGTTCCTCTCGGCCTCTAATAATGACGATTAAACTCTAATCTCTGTAACTCTGCCTATTCTAGATGCTCCATATTAACAAAATCATGCAAATGCACTCTCCTGATCTTTATTTATTTATAACTTTCACAATCTTCCACGTTCACCTTAACTCTCGCCTCCTCCAGAAGCCTTTTCTCATGAATCTGGTCTTCGGTGACCTGTCTCAGAGTTCCTAGAGTACCTCTCCTACTGTTTTCATATTGTGTCCATCTTATCCTCTTCAACTGGATCCTTTGGAAGGGTTGGTTCTCATTTTTCACACCTCCCACAGGTTCTAGCACTGCTCTGGAAAGATCATAGATGCTTAGTCAAAGCACACTTATTTATAAATGCTTTCAAAACAAGTAACAACCAGAAAGCCAAAAAAGTTCTTGCTAAGCCAAGTGCTTGCTTTTGAGCTGTGTCTTGCACAAAAGACATCAACTCATTTCTAAGAGACTGTGAAAATTGATAGTTTTGCAGACTTAGTCTCTAGGCCAAGTTACCCGAGAATAGTTGAACCTTATTTGGGTTAGAACCAGTCACTTAAAGTATTAAAATAATTTTTAGAAGTGAATCTCACTTGGAGCTGAAAACCATCCTGTGCATATTCCTGTAAGATCATTTGAATCTCTATGTTTACAGGGAGAATCAGGTAAAATCAGCTTTGGTGACCTATGTGGCCAAGATGACTGACACCTCCTTTGGTTCACCATATGACAAATAAACAAAAATTGTGTATTTAATAGTTAAGAATGAACACATGCCTTGCCTTCATGCATATTACGGGTAATGCTGTGGAAGAATTATCTGGCTCTTCTTTGGACACCCTACATATTAAGACTAGTAAAGTGTTACCTGGTGAAAATGGAAAATTTTCCTTTTGGGGTTGAGAAATGTCAGCACAACAATGTGCAATAAACATTCTTCAAATTGTGAGGCTGCAGTAAGCCTCATGAAGAATTATGGAAGAATCACAGCTAAGGGTTTTACTCAAGGACAGGAAGAGAAAATGAATGTGTCAATGAGCTAGACATACACAGATTAAATCTCTTTAATCAGAGAGGCAGAGATATCGAATGCTCAGACTTGCAAAATGCAGAATAAATAAAGGCACATGCCTCTTAGCACTTTTCAACATTAATCAAGAGTCACAGATGCCAAGAAAATAACTCATCCCACTTCAATTCCATATACAGCAGTTTTCAAAATGATTGTACTCTAGAATGACCTAATATGTTGCCTTTAAGTTGACTCAATCATTGTGATCTTGTATGTTACAAAGCAGAAATGTACTATAGAGTTTTCTTGATTGTAATCTTCTCAGGAGCAGATTGCTAGGCCTTTTACTGCTGAGTGGGGTCAAACTGCATATCTGTGGTTAGTAGTTGAACACAAACTCGGGGACTTCCTGTTTTCCACCAGCCTATTTGAAATACAATATAATGACAACTTCAAGCTGCCTACAGTACTAGTTCTTAAAATAGGTAACTACCATATTTTTATGCAAATAACGAACATCTTCTATATCTGCCAACAGCACCCTCCCCCACCATACTCTGTTCTAATTTTTTACAGCAATATGTAAAAAGAAAAAATGATATGGTTTGTGAAAATACCTGTGGCAGCAGGGAAGGCTGTGTTTTTAACAAATGCAAAATGCATGTGTAATTTGCATAAAAAATAAACTACACAAAGATATGTAAATTTTCTTATAGCTGCTATGCTCTCGAAATACTAAACTTCTAAGTTGTTATCCACAATTTCATCCATTGATTTGCTCATCCTACCAATACTGGAAGATAGGAATATAGGAAGAATTGGAATAGAGGAAAAAGGACCCAGCAGTCTACTTCTGAAAGGAATTAGCCAGGGAAAACTTTATGAATAGCAGTGGAATATTATCAGATATAGTGCCAGAAAATGAGGCCCCCAGTTTGGAAGGCACTCACAAGACGACTGGTAAAGAGCTGCCTCCTCAAACTAGAGGTGACCTTAATGTTGTAGATTGGGTAAAGCCTTCAGGATCTTCATTTGCTGATGTGGCACAAGTCAAAATGAGAAGAAACAGCTGCAAATATTCATTAATAATCTGGATACAGAATGTAAGATGTATGAATCTAGAAACATTGGAAATCATCAAAAATGAAATAGAATGCATAAACATCAATGTTGTAGGCATTAGTGAGCCAAAATGAACCAGTATTGAACCTGACAATCGTATGATCTACTACACTGGAATCAAAACTTGTTGGATTCCTCATCAAAATAAACATTTCAATATCTGTCCTGAAGTTTAATACAGTCAGTGATAGGATAATACCCGTATGCCTACAAGGAAGGCCAGTTAATACAGCTATTATTCAAATTTACACACCAACTACTAAGGTCAAAGATGAAGAGACTGTCAATTTTTACTAGCTTCTACAGTCTGAAATTGATCAAACATGCTATCAGGATGCATTGATAATTACTAGTGACTGGAATGCAAATGATGGAAACAAAAAATAAAGGTCAATATTTGGAAAATACAGCCTTCATGATAGAAATAAAGCTAGAAATTGCATGATAGAATTTTGCAAGACTAGTGTCTTCTTCATTGCAAATACCTTTTTTAACCAACACAAATGAACCTCACCAGATGGAATACACAGGAACCAAATCAGCTGCATCCATGGGAAAAGATGATAGAAAAGATCCATATCAGCAGTCAGAAAAAGACCAGGTGCTGACTCTGGCACAGATCATCAACTGCTCACATGCAAATTCAAATTGAAACTGAAGAAAATTAGGACAAAGTCCATGAGAGCCAAAGTATGACCTGCAGTACACCCTTCCACCATACCTTTTCAACCTGTGTGCCAAGCAAATAATCCAAGAAGCTGGACTATATGAAGAAGACAGAGGCATTAGGATTGGAGGATGACTCATTAACAATCTATATTATGCAGGCAACACCACCTTGCTTGCTGGAAGTGAAGAAGATTGCAACACTGATGAAGATCAAGAACCACAGCCTTCAGTATGGATTGCACCTCAACACTAAGAAAATAAAAACTGGACATCATCATAAATGGAGAAAGGATTGAATTTGTCAAGGTTTCATTTTACTTGGGTCCACAGTCAATGCTCATGGAAGCAGTAGTCAAGAAATCAAAAGATGCATTGCATTGGGGAAATCTACTGCAAAGGATCTCTTTAAAGTATTGAAAAGTAAAGATGTCACCTTGAAGACTAAAGTGTGCCTGCCTCAAGCCATAGTATTCTCAATTGCATCATATGCATGTAAAAGCTGGACCATGAAGAAAGAAGACAGAAGAATTGATGCCTTTGAATTGTAGTGTTGGAGAAGAATGTTGAATGTACCATAGACTGCCAAAAGAACAAACAGATCAGCTCTGGAAGACGTCCAACCAGAGTGCTCCTTGGGAGCATCTTACATGCATCTTACATGCTTTGGACATGTTGTCAGAAAGGATCAGTCCCTGTAGAAGGACATCATGCTTGGTAGAGTGGAGGGTCAGCAAAAAAGAGGAAGACCCACAGCAAGATGGACTGACACAGTGGCCACAACAATGGACTTCAGCGTAAAAACAATTGTAGACATGTTACAAAACCGAGCACTGTTTTGTTCTATTTTTCATAGGGTCACTATGAGTCAGAACTAATTTGATGGGACCTAACAACAACAATACCGATATTGGTGACCTCTGATAAAGAAGTTGCAGTCACAGCATGACTAAGGGTGAGGAGATGGTGAAGGGCAGAAACATGGAGCATATGTTCTTCTTTTGAGAAACTTTTCCAAGAAAGGCTTGGGAGACTCTACAGGGGAGTGAACTACCGGGGAAAGCAGAGAACAAAGAGCACATTCCCAGTGGCTGAAAACAGAACTGACGTGCTCATAAGGATGGCCCTGGGGTGAATGAGAGAGGTTTTACTTAAGGAACATGTGTGGTCCTCACCATCATCTCCTAATTGGATGCAGATTCAGCTCTTGGTGTGGTAGTGCTGGACATGACAAAAATAACCAAGTAATGATGAGATAAAATTTCTTTTAGAAGGTCGATAGTAGCATGTAAATTAGCATATTTAATTTTTTTAAGCTTTTTATTTGGTTATGGACAAAAATATCTTTTCTGGTTAAGTCATCAACTGACGTTTTGCTTTCTAGACAGTCAATGACTCTATCAGTTGTTGTTAGGTGCCATTGAGTTGGTTCTGACCAACAGCGACCCTGTGAACAAAAGAACAAAACACTCTCTGGTCTTGCGCCATGTCCACAATCATTTTTGGGTTTCAGCCCATTGTTGCAGCTGCCTCGTCAGTCTTCCTTGCCTGATGCTGTTGACTCTATCAGAATTTCACTGAATTTGGCTTCTGTAAGACCACAGGTTCAAAGAACCAGTTCTTCTCTGGAATGCTTTTCAGGTAAAGCTCCACCTGGAGCTGTGTCAGTCACTATAAACTATGATTGCAGAGCTTTGGTGGTTTTTTTTTTTCTTATTTTCCATATGTAAAGGGAAAAATTAATTTGTCAGATTGGCCTCCAAAATTGGTGCAAAATAGAGGGAAAAAATTCTGGATGGAAATTTGAGAAATAAAAATATTCTAATATGATACATAGAACCAAATCACAAATTTCTTAATCTACCTACATATGAGGTCTGACAATTAAGTTTGGGAACTCATCCTAGAAAAAGTGCTCCATACCTCGTTGCTGAGTATCACTATGGTCACCTTAGAAGTACTCCCCTTGGGAAGCTATTTACTGATGCCAGAGCCTACTCCATCCTTCAAAGCAACTTTGGGGCTCTTTTTCTGGAACGGTCATCAGAGCTGTCATCATATTATCCTTGATGTCCTAAATGTCATCAAAATGTCTTCTTTTCAATATTTTCTTTATCCTCAGGTAAAGAAAAAAGTCATTAGGGGTCAGAACAAGTGAGTAGGGAGGGTGTTCCAATACAGTTATTAGTTTACTGGCTAAAATTCCCTCACAGACAATGTGATGTGAGCTGGTACACTGTTATGATGCAAAACTCATGAGCTGTTGGTGAAAAGCTCAGCTCATTTTTGTCTAACTTTTTCAAGCAGCCTTTTCAGCACTTCCAGACAGTAAACTTGGTTAACTGTTTGTCCAGTTGGTACAAATTCATAATGAACAATCCCTCTGATATCAAAAAAGATTAGTAATATCATTTTGACTCCTGATTTGGACTGACAGAATGTTTTTCAGTCATGAAGAATTGACTGACTTCCATTGTGCACTTTGACAGTTTGTTTCAGGGTCATATTGGTACACACCCATGTTTCATCACCTGTAACAGCACAACCCAAAACATTATCTTGTCTCTCCAAAAGTTCTTGGCAAACTTCAACTCTCCTTTGCTTTTGTTCATCAGTGAGTTCCTTCCGGACTGTTTTCATGCACACCTTTCTCATGCCAAGATACCCTGTTTCTCTATCAGTGTTTACTTTGTCGGCTATACTTCTCACAGTTAGCCACAATGTTTTCATCAGTTCCACTCATTGTTGGCCACCCTGCCCTCTCTTCATTAGTGACTATTTCTCTCCCCTTAGAAAAACATTTAATCCATTTGTACACTGCCATTCCCTCCATAATACTATCCCCATAAACTTGGACTAACAGGTCTGCGATTTCATGTGCATTCTTGCCAAGTTTAACAAGAAATTTAACATGTGTTTGTTGCTCTAGTTCAAGCTCCTACATTCTTGGAACAGCACAAAAAATTACAGAACAACAGTAGTGAACACCACTCAGCAAGATACCACTACGCATAGACATGAACAACTGTGAGACACTAATCTACCAAGGTTATGAAACCTTACCAAGTTGTTTGTACAGTGCTGCCAACATAAGTGCACGGTGGCAAATTCACAAATCTGTCATTCCTCATCTAACTTTGTCTGATCTTCTTTACAGGTATTTCATTCAGGAATGTACAGATACATTTCGCCCTGATTTCAATAGTGTTTTAGTGACTCAGGATATCAAGGCTGTGTAGTGGTGGCTTCAACGTGAATAGAAGCAAAATCATTGTTTCCAATGATTCCATTGATCCTTGGCATTTTGAAAGAATCGCAAAGTATATTAGTACAGATTTGTCTGCTGTCTTCATTAAAGGCAACATGATGTGAATTGTCAAAGACATAGAAGTAGGATGAAATATATCAGCATATAAAATATTAAGGGGGAAACAACTGTCAGCGGTGGAAATTTAGCCTTTGATGAGTGAAATTGAATTGGATTCCCAGCCAATGCACCTTGTATGCAGCTACTACTCAGCTGTCAGTGGAAACTTGTGTGTGTCTATGGTGCTGAATAGGCTTCTGTGGAACATCCAGACTAAACTGAGATAAACTAGGTAGAAAGGTTTGGTGATCTATTTCCAGAAATCAGCCAATGAAAACCCTATGGACTGCATCTAATCTGTAACCAATCATAGATGTGTCACAGGACCAGACAGCACTGAATCCTGTTGTGCATGGGTCACCATACATTGGGGCCAACTTGACAGTAGCCAACACTACCACTGATAAATTGCTTTTGATATTGTTATTGACAAGAGACAAATACTTCTAAGCAGGTGACAGATAGATCATTTTGTCTTCACTAGCATTGAATGATCATGCTTGCATCTAAAATATAACACTTCAAAAATATACTAATTAGTACAGGAAAAAAAAGGTGTATATAAAATGAGCCATTTGTCTACTGTTGTTCTTATTGTTTTGGTTTCTGTTTTTTGTTTCTGGTAATAAGGTTATGTGGTTTAGACAATCAAGTGAGATGAGGTCATTTTCTTTTGGGAATGTAATTACACATTAAAAGAAATGATTTTAGCTAAGGGCTCTAAACACTAGCTGAGTGTCCCAACAGCACAACAGCTTAGTTTTTAGAGCAGTAACCTCCCTTCAAACACATGATCTTTCCGTGTAATCAGTGTTATGTGGTTACTAAAATTAGCTCTAAAATAATCCATTTTTAATACTGGATAAAATATGCATTCCCACTTGAAAATGAAAATCTAGTGCTTATTATGCTAATGAGATACTTACAGAAACTGTCACCATGGTTTCCAGCTCAAAGTCCCTGGAAAAGACTTAATCAGTGCAAAGTAAGACCTTTAAGCATGCAACATTTACTATTTTAAAAACTTTTCTTGAAGAATAGAAAAAAGCCTCTAGGCAAAACATTGATAGTGGAAATATTACAGATGCATCAGTTGCAGAGAGAGATTCAAATGACAGCTACGGCCAGTTCCCAGATGTTTACCATTTCATCAATGGTGGGTAGTAAGTTCTTTTACAGGGAAAAGTATATTTACTTAAAATAGTGTTCTATTTGATGTTTCCTCCATGGTTCTGTATTTTATAATAATCAGTGCCAAGTTGGCAAAATCTGTTTTGCTCTCAGATTTTCCTTTCTTTGTGAAATTATTGTATATCACATCCTTATAATTACTTTTGTTAAATTGTTTTTATGATATTTCAGGATATCAAAAGTTCTCAGTAATTAAAAGTCTCTGTATACAAGAATTCCACCATTTGTTGTTAGTTTGCTGTGCTGTGGGGGCTTACGAATACATATGACACTGCGAGCTATGCTACTGGTATTTCAAATACCAGTGGAGTCACCCTGAGTGGACAAGTTTCAGCAGAGCTGCCAGACCAAGATATACCAGGGAAAAAGGCCTGGTGATCTATCTCCATAAATTAGCCAGTGAAAACCTTCTGAATTTTTACCAGAATGTTGTCTGACTTGCTTGCTTTGGAGTCATCACTGGGGGGAATGACTGACTGGAGAATGATGTTATGCTTGGTGAAGTGGAGGGACAATGAGGGCCTAGAGGATCCTCAGTTTATATGGCTTGGCACAATAGTTGCAGCAATGGAAGCAAATGTGCTGATGGTTGTGAGAATGTTGTAGGGTCACATAATGTTGCATTGTGTTAAAATTAAGGTCATCAATTAAGGACCAGAGTTGACTCTCCAGCCATTAACAAGAATAGATATAGAACAATACGTCTGGAACAAAATATAGTTCCATCCCTGATGACAGCGTTATTGGTACCTCTGTGCCCACATGGAGCGATAAGTTACCCTAACTAGAAATACCTTGCTCCATGTATTGGAACACTTAACCAAGCTAAGTCTCTAGAGGCTGGAAGATAGCAAAGACAGGGTCTGCGTCTTTGAGTTCCATTACAGCTATTTTTAGGTCCCTACTAATTTATTGATTATGCATTGTTAAAACAATCGCTTTTGTTCACACATTCTCTTTGGGGACAGTAGCATCATCAAGAGAGCAATAATTGGTCCTCAAGGGTGAAAAATTCTACTTTTTGTGCACAAAGAACAGATGTATATACAGTAATACAGTGTGTATACTCAGCACACAAATAGATATACCGTGTATCAGGGATAGTAACATATCATGGGGAAGAGTGAGTAGGAAAAACGCATTTCTTAAGGAGACAATAGTGAACAAAAGGCTAAGAAACTCTTCTCTAGTTGCATTAAAAGGGTTTAAATTAAATACGTCTATCTGTACCTCTTAGCAAGATAACTGTAATTGCAAAGTTGTCAACAATGTTTTAGTGCTTCAACCATTATTCCTGTTGACTTTCTTTTATTCTTTCTCTGTTGACTATTCAGCTCATTTGACCTCTACTGTTCAACTGTGATAGCAGTAGGTCAAATTACTGAAGACATTGTAAATTTATCTAATTACAATTATAACTGAATTTTTAGCTTAAATATCTGTAACTTCTTTTTTTAATTTTTATTTAACATGACTGAGTGAAAATGTACATTCACGTATAAATTTACATGCCCACCTATATGCAGCTTCTACTGCTCTCCGTGTCCTGTGACTGCACACTATTCCTCTCTGCTCCATACATGTCTCATCCTCCCAACAGCCTCTTTTCCCCTCCTCTTCATCTACTCCCCTTCCTCCAGCCAGAGGTCAGCAAGTTGACATCCTGTAGATGTATAGAACCATAAAGTGCTTCCAATATATGGTCACTCTGCATTGCCAAGTCCAATCCATTCCTGTCCAAAGAGTGGACCTTTGTTATAATTTATGGGAAAGGGCAGCATCAGGGCCGGGGGCCTTGCTCTCAGAGGAACCCCAAAACCGCTGGACCATCAATTGAGGTCTTTTAGTGGAGATCTCATGATGCACCCCTTTTGATTCTTATGTTGCCAGCGAGACTCCTCTCTGTGAGCTCCATCATGGCTATCGCTGGTGGTGGCCGGGCACCATCTGGTTCTGTAACTTCTTTTAAAACTAGTTTATATTTTTAGTTTATAGCTGAAATTAATTTCTTGTACAAAAATTTACATGCACACTATTTTGTGATGTTAGTTGCAATCCTTACAATGGGACAACATGCTCCCTTTTCCACCCTGTGTTTCCTGCATGCATTGACCAAGTTCATGCCCCTTCCAGCCAACTCGACCTGCCTCTGGACAGCAGCCCATGTGCTCTCGTGTACCTGATTGAACTAAGAAGTACACTTCTCATGTGTATTAGTTCTCATTTTACATTGCTCTTGTTAGGTGTCACGTCCTATCAAGCCCAACCCTGGACTTCAGGAGTGGTTTCAATTATGGGCTAACAGAACATCCAGGGACCATAGTTTCAGAGGTTCCTCCAGTTGCTGTCAGATCACTGAGCCTGGTCTTTTTATGCGAATTTGAGTTCTGCTCCCCACCTTATTCTTATTCCATCCAGGACTTTCTGTTGTGTCCCTTGCCAGAGAAGTCATTGTTATTAGTCAGGAACTATCTAGTTCTTCTGAACTTAGTCTAGTGGAGCCTCTTGTTTATGTGGCCATTTGACTTAAATGTGCCCCAAACTATGGTCCTCAGACCCCAGCCCGTAAAACTCATTTTAAATGAAAGGTAACAACACATGCAATATTTTTTAAAATTCCCATGCCCTCCCTTTGCTACCTGTATGTGGGTTACTCATTGAACAAGTATCCATTCAGCAGCTACTAAAAGGAAGGAAGCCCTCAATGAAATAGATTGATACAACTGGAAAAATGGATTCAAATGTCTCAACTATCACGAAGATGGCTCAAAATGAGGCATCATTTCACTCTATTTTCTCCAGAAGTTGGCTCTAACTGAAGGGCAGTTAATAATAAGTGACAACAATTTGTACAATGCACAGAGATTCAGTAGTAAAAAACAGACAGAAGGAACTATTTTCTCACTATGAAATTAGTTTATATCATTGTGATAACTTCAATCATAACTGTCATAGCTTTCAGAATCATAGAAGCACAAAAGCTACCACTGTAAGCTAAACTAACAAATGATTGATGGACATACAAGATAACTTCGAAAAACAGTATTAGGGAGGATGAGTGATCTTTAAACTATTTCAACATTAGAAATCCCGTAAAAAAGAAACACAAGCAAACAGAAAGTTTGCTGTAAATCCAAAAGAATCTTACATCAACAGCTCAAGATGGTAGAGGCAGTCGGTAGAATGATTCTGAGATTTCAAGTAACAAAAGAACGGCAGAACAGCCCTTGGATTTAATGACCTGGTCTTCTTTCATTGAGTGTTACTCCAGATGACTCAGCAGAGGCAGGGATAGGATACACTGAAACAGAAACAGTAAAGAAACAGAAAATGGTAAGCATAGACACCTCAACTGTGAGAATTACAAGAGAAAGAGAGTAGTTTCTGTAAAAGTGAACAGGGTTAATGAGTAAGACTCTACTGCAGAGGGAAGGCAGGAAGAGAGGAGCTCCAGATGGCATACAGAAGATAGGCCATCACATGTGGTCTACTGTAATAGGAGCCAAGAATTTAAGATGAGGAAGAACACAGCAGGTTTATAGACTTGGTAGCTACTGTTTGAGGCAGTTCCTTGGTTGAAAATATCATTCTTACAAATACTCAGCTCAAATCAAGAACACTCTCAAGTTCCTCCTATTCAGAACTTAAACTACTCTATACCTTCTGGAACAATTCAAAAGAAATCTAACTAGTATCCTTTACCTGTTCTCACATCAGCTAACACCAAATGTTCTCTCATTCTCGTGTGTGTGTGTGTGTGTGTGTGTGTGTGTGTGTGTGTGTGTGTGCGCGCGTGCGCACATGATAGTGTATGCAATAACAGCCAATTTTTGCCCAAAGGCCTGTCATTAAGAAAGAAGAGGTGATTTTCATTTTCTAATGAAAACAAGCCTCCATGCATCTTTCAGTTTGCCCTACTCTGGGGGCTTGTGTGTTGCTGTGATGCTGAAAGCTATGTCAGTTGAAATGTCGGTATGTCAGTATGTCAATATTGAAATGTCAGTATGTCAGTATTGAAATACTAACCTTTCTTAAGCATAGTATTATTTTGCTACCCAAACACCAATCTTATATATCCTACTTATGGATGAGTGTTTTACACTAAATTTCACAATTACTCCACTTATTTTTTAGTGGATACAATTATTCTAGTACTTTCTAATAAAAAATATAATGTGAGCTGTATATTTCAATCACATATACCGACTCGACAGCACTTGGCTGGCTTTTATACAAATTTAAGATTTCTAGTACACACACAATGGAAACCCCGGTGGCATGGTTTTTACATGCTATGGCTGCTACCTAAAAGGTTGGCAATTCAAATCTACCAGCCACTCCTTGGAAACTCTATGGGGCAGTTCTATTGTGTCCTGTAGTGCTGCTATGAATCAGCATCAACTTGATGGCAATGGGTTTTGGTTTATTCTTTTTAGTACACGTACGCAAACAAGTGAAGTTAACTTTAAACATATACTTTATTTGATCAAATATATTTAAAATATTCTCATTTCAGCACATAATTTATATAAAAGAATTGTTAACAAGGTTTTTTACATTTATTTTTCAACTAAGTATTCAAAATGCAGTGTGTAACTTACTTAAAGCACACTTCAGTTTTCCAAGTGCTGTCGAGTCGGATCTGACTCATGGCGACACTTCAGTTTGGACAAGACATATTTCAAGTGTTCAGGAGCTATATTTCACTCATGGTGGCTACCATATTGACCTGTGCAAGTTCACCATTTTCATGTATGTCATTAAACCACCCTATCAATCATGGTCAGTTACTATCACATCTCTCACTCTACAAATGAGGGGAGTGACCAAAATCTAGTAAACCAGATGCTGTCAACCCCAAGCCATGACAACCCCAACTCTTGACAACCCCACATGTGTCAGAGTATAAATATTTCCATAGGGTTTTCAATGGCTGTTTATTTGTTTTTCCAGAAGTAGACTGCCAGATCTTTCTTCTGAGGCACCTCTGGATGGACTCAACTCTCCAAGATTATAGAGACAATCAAATATGTTAATCATTTGCACCATCCCAGGGACTCAAACAGAGTTTAAGACAACTGGCCTAAGACTCATAGTACATTAGGTAGTAAGACCAGAACACAAAATGAAGGGTCTTACTAGGAAATCTGCCTCTTCACCATATTGGTATGACCAACTCGACGGCACTTGGCTGGCTCCCAAGATTTTTGGAGATACAAGTCTGTATGGTTTCAAACAGACCCTGAAAACCCGAGGAAAAAGCTACAAATCTTTCTTTTTCATGGAATTTAGGAAGAAGAAATGTTCAAGTTATTTCAATTAAAAAAATTATGGAGATTCTACTTGTGTCAAATGCTGTACTTAGCACCAGGGATATAAGCATACATACACAATCAACACCAGTAGCTGAGGAGCTACTAGTTACACATGGTTGACAGACATTTATGAATTAACTGTACAGACCCCTTTTCTGGATCAAAGATATTTAAACAGAATTGAGGAATAGAATGAAAGATTTAGGATTCATCCTCTAGGAAGCAAAATCCTTTATAATTGGGGCTAGATCTTATTCACCTTTGAACCCATGATGCCTAGTATATGACTGATGTTCTGATGCTGCATGCACATCCCATTTCACCACGAGCCTGTCACTTTGCTCTACTGTGGCAGATTGCGTGTTGCTGTGAAACTGGAGGATTTGCCACTGGTATTTCAAAAACCAATAAGGTCATTCTCAGAGGACAGGTTTCAGCTGAGCTTCCAAATGAATGTAGGCTATGAAAAAGGATGTAATCATTTTCTTTTGAAAATACCGGCTAGTTAAAACATTTTGAATAGTATCAGAATATTGTCTAATATAGTGTTAAAGATTAAGCCCCTCAGGTTGAGTGGTGCTCAAAAACAACTGGGAAACTGGGAAACTCCTTAAAGTAGTGTCTACTTTAATGATGTGACTAGAGTCCAGTTTTCTGAACCTGCGTGGAAGACTCAAAATGAGAAAAAAAAAAAAAGACACTGAAAACATCCATCAGTAATTGAAACTTGGAATGTATGATACATGAATCTAGAAAAATTGGAAATTTTCCAAAACAAAATGTACCATGTAAACATGGGAATCCTAGCCATTAGTGTGCTGAAGTGGGCAGGTATTGACCATTTGGAATCAATCGTATGTCTGCTACACTGGCAATGACCAACCGAAGGGGAATGATGTCATGTTCATCATCAAAAAGAACATTTCAAGATCTGTGCTGAAGTACAACACTATAGAAATAGGATATCATCCATAAATCTACAGCCAAATCTACAAGGAAGACCAATTAATAAAACTATTATTCAAGTTTACATACCAACCACTGAAGCCAAAGATGAAGAAATAGAAGATTTTTCCAACCCCTGAAATGTGAAATTGATCAAACATACAGTTAGGATGCATCAATACTTAATGATTATTGGGATGCAAAAGCTGGAAACAAAAAAGAAAAATTAGTGATTACAAAACATGGCCTAGGTGGTAGAAACAATACTAGAGATCATATGATAGAATTTTGGAAGACCAGTGACTTCTTTATTGCAAATATGTTTTTTTCACCAAAATAGCAACTATATAGAAACTTACCAGATGGAATACACAGGAATCAAGTTGACTACATCTATGGAAAGAGACAATGGAAACGCTCAACATCACCAGTCAGGATGAAGCCAGGGGCTGACTTTGGAACACGCCATCAATTGTTCATATACAAGTTCAAGCTGAAGCGAAAGAAAACTAGAGCAAGTTGACGAGCACCAAAGTACAAGCTTGACCATATTTCACCTTAATTTAGAGAACATCTCAAGAACAGATATGACACATTGAATGCTAATGAGGAGCTGTGAAATTACATGAAGGACATCCTACATGAAGAAAGAACGAGGTCATGAAAAAGATGAGAAAGGAAAAGACCAAAATAGATGTCAGAAGAGGCTCTGGTGCTTGTTCTTGAATATCAAGTAGCTAAAGCAAAAGGAAGAAATGATGAAATGAAAAATCTGCACAGAAGATTTCAAAGGGTGGTTGGAGAAGACAGATTAAAGTATTATAATAATTTGTGCAAAGACCTGGAGGTAAAAGTGCCAGAAAGGAAGATCACATTCAGCCCTTTTCAAGCTGAAAGGACAGAAACAAGAAACCAAGTCTCAAGCTGCAATATTGAAGGCTTGTAGGCAGAAAATGTTAAATGAAGCAGGAAGCATTAAAAGAAGATGGAATGAATACACAGAGTCACTATACAAAAAATAATTAATTGACTTTCAACCATCTGAAAAAGTAACATGATCAGGAACCAATGGTAGCGAAGGAAGAAGGAAGAAATCCGAGTTGCATTGAAGGCATTGGTGAAAAACGAGACACCAGGAACTGATGGAATACCAATTGAGTTGTTTTAACAAATGGGTGTAGTGTTAAAGTGGTCACTTATCTACGCCAAGAAATTTGGAAGACAGCTACCTGGCCAACCAGCTGGAAGAGGTCCATGTTAATGTCTATTTCTAAGAAAAGTGACCCAACCAAATGTGGAAATTATTGAAGAATATCCCTAATGTCATATGCAAGTAAAATTTTACTGAAGATCATTCAAAAGCAGCTTCACCTGTCTATCAACAAGGAACTGCCATAAATCCAAGCAGGATTCATAAGAGGATGTGGATCCATGCTGATGTCAAGTGGATCCTGGCTGAAAGCAGAGAACACTAGAAAGATGCTTTCCTGTGTTTTACTGACTATGCAAAGGCATTTGCCTGTGTGGGTCATAACAAATTGTGGATAACCTTGTAAAGAATAGGAATTCCAAAACAATTATGCTAATGAGGAACCTGGGCATAGATCAAGAGGTGGTTGTTAGAACAGAAGGGGATACCGTGAGATTTAAATATCAGGAAAAGCGTGCTTCAGGGTTGTATCTTTTCCCTATACTTAGTCTATCTGCATGCTGAACAAATAATCGAAGAAGCTGGACTATGAGAATAACAGGGCATCAGGATTGGAGCAATACTCATTAACAGTCTGTGTTATGCAGATGACACAACCTTGCTTACTGAAAGTGAACAAGACTTGTAGTACTTATTGATGAGGATCAAAGACTTTGGCCTCAAGCATGGATTATACCTCATCAACATGATGAAAACAGAAACCTGAAAACAGGACCAGCATCACAATGGAGAGAAAAGAGAGGTTGTCAAGGATTTCATTTTACGTGGATGCACACTTAACACTTGTGATCATTGAACTTGTGTGTCCACTTGGCTGGGCCATGATTCTCGTTGTTTACGCATGTTCACACCAACGATGGAATCTCCTGTGAGTATGCAACCAACTGAATGCATGTTTCCTTCACGGTGTGGGCTACATCCTAATATAAGCAGAAGTTCTAGCTTTGTTGTTCCTTCAGAATTTTGCCACTGCCTCCTGTTCATCTGATCTTTGCTTCGTGGGACTTGAGCTATCAGCTTATTTGATGATCTTGGAATTCCTCCATCTTTACAGCTTGTGAAAAAGAGTCTTACTCTCTGACCTGCTGATCTTGGCTCTGCTAGCCCTCCAGCTCCATGAATCAAGAGAAGCCTCTAGACTGATCCACAAACTTGGAACATTCCAGCCTCTACAATCATGTGAACCATTTCCTTGATATAATTCTCTATATATGTATATGTTTACTTATACACTTAACCAGTTTAACTTCTCTAGAGGAACTAGTCTAAGACAGCAGCCATGGAAGCATCAGTCAGGAAATGAAACAATACATGGCATTGGGCAAATCTGCTACAAAAAGAGTTCTTTAAAGTGTTAAAAAGCAAAGATGTCACTTTAAGGACTAAGGTGCGCCTCACCCAAGCTATGGTGTTTACAATCACCTTGTATAGATATGAAAGCCATAAAAACTGTGTAAGAATTGATGACTTTGAATTATGTCATTGTCAAGGAATATTAAATATACCGTGGACTACCAAAAGAATAAACAATTCTGTCTTGGAAGAAGTATAGCCAGAGTGCTCATTAGAAGTGAGAGTGGTAAAACATTGTCTCCCATACTTTGGACATGGTATCAGGAGGTACCTGTCCCTGGACTAGACATCATGCTTGCTAAAGCAGAGAGTCAGTGAAAAGAGGAAGACCCTCAATGAGATAGACTGACACTATGGCTTCAACAACAGGCTCAAACACGGCAATGATTGTGAGGATGATGCAAGACTAGATAGTGTTTTATTCTGCTGTATACAGGGTTGTTATGAGTAGGAATCAACTTGACGGCATCTAACAACACTCACACCATTCTAAAAATGAAATTAAGAGAGCTTGGCAAGGTGTCAAAGTCTTGTCTTCAGCTTGTTTGTACTGGCTGAAGGAAAGATCACTTACCCATAACAAGAAGAATTCAAGCCCTGAATCAAATTTGGGGATAAATGCCTTTTCCACTTCACCTCCATTTTTGCATCTCTTTCTTATTCTGTTATTAATTGGCCTTGTATTCAATTACTTTGTGCTCTTTAAAAGTAACTTTATGATTCATTTTTTATTAGATAATAATAAAATCAAGTTGGCATTATAATCTGATTTTTTATTATGAATTTCATTATGTACTCTTGGATATTGATAAATTCAGTATGTTTCAAAATTACTTTACTTTGGAATGTTCAAATTTGGCCAAAATTCAGTGCTGTAAGACAATGGGACAAATTCAGTGGCTGAGAATCTTAATAATTTTTATTTAGTGGGCAGGATGAATAAAGTGGGACCAGAGTTGTCATAGTAGAAAATCAGTAGGGGAATTAGAGGATATTTTGTTACTTTTGTGGTTGCATGATAACAAACAGTTCCAACTCAGACTCATGGCAATAATGTCTTCAAAGCAAAGCTGTGCACCAGAGTTTTAGTGGCTGTGGTTGTCTGGAAGGAGATCACCGTTCTTGTCTTCCAGGACACCTCAGGGGGATTCAAACTACTAGCCTGTTAGTTAATAGCCAAGCACTTACAGTGTCCTTGTTTTTGTCTGTTCAGACATGATTACACAGTGGTCTATTTGTGCCTAGTCTCCTAAGTCATTTTGTGACCTCATCTGATGTTGAAATTTGGGGAAATTGCTTATGTTTATAGGAAACACTGTGCTTTGTTACTATCCCTATTCCTTTGTCCTTCTAACCTTACAGAGTCATCTTTATCAGTTTCTTAAATACATCTTTCCAGTGTTTCTCTTTTTTTAAATAGTCTTGCATATTCTTATTTCTCTCGTTGCAAAAAAAAAAAAGAGCGTATTATATACACTGTCTTACTTTTTGTTCTTTTTGCTAATCAATATATGCAAGACATCTTTCCATGTCATACAGAAAAGTTTTACTCATTGTTTTTCGTGGGTAAATAGTGCTCCTTTATTTAGATGTGCCATTGTTATTATATAATCTTAGCTTCTTGACAGAAATAAGGAGCCCCGGTGGTACGATGGTCAAGTTCTCAACTACTATGTGAAAGGGTAGTTGTACCTCAGAAGAAAGACTTAGTGATTTGTGTTCAAAAGATTAGAACCATTAAAACCCTATGGAGCACAGTCCTACTCTGAAGCATGTGGAGTCACCATATGTTAGAATTGACTCTACCAGCTATTGTCTTGTGTCATTTTGTTTTGCCTTCTGGTTTGGACAGAAGTTGACTTGTAAACACTGAGTGGACATTTGACACCATTCACTACATAATCTAGAACTGTGACAGCGGTCACAGAAACTGGATTGAACCGTTTGTTCCACCAGCAATTTTCTTCACAAGTCACCAAAACTCTCTGAATCACAGGTTATACATCTTTAGAATTAAGGAATTGACAAATATTTAAATCTCCATCAAATCTCACCCTTTTGCTCTTATTCTCATATGTTATATGTTTATCAACCCACCCTCCATAAGGAATACAAAACAAAACAAAGATCTGATTTGTAGTGTCTGCTGATGTCTATGGTGTAAATATTCCTGTGGTGGCCAATTTCGAGGTCCCAGTTTAACAGCCTTCTTGCGTAAGTTCTGTAAGCTAAACAATTACCTCTTGGAGCTGGTATAATACGACCCTGGTAAACCAGTGAGAAAACTTCCTTAAATGAGAAGTTTTGGATATTGTAACCTCCTCAAATACAACTTAAGTTATATCACACTTGGTCTGAACAAAATGGAAATTAAAGCATTATTCTGTAAATCTGCTATATTAAACACTCCCTGAAACATTCACTACCTCGTAGCACAGGATTGTTTAAAGACAAACAAGAACTCACTTTAATAAACATTATGTTTACCCAAACTCAGTCTACAAAAAAGCTTACATCTTTGATTCAAATCCCATTGTTACTAACTCTTGTTCTTAATTATGACTGCACATTTTAGTTACCTTTTAACCAACATTTGAAATTATTGATTTGTAGTCACACTCCATACTAATTAAATCATAACTTTGGAAGAATAAACCTACTGCCAAAACCAATGCTGTTGAGTCAAGTCTTATTCATAGAAACCCTGTAGGACAGGCAGAACTGCCCCACAGTTTCTAAGGAGCACCTGGTGGATTTGAACTGCTGATCTTTCAGGTTAGAAGCTTGCAACACTTAACCACCATGCCACCAGCTTTTCCTGGGGTCAGACAGTGGTTTGTTTGGAAAGGGTTCCAGGTGATAGTAATGTGTAGCCAGTGGTTAAGGGTATCCGATCTTTAGATGCTTTGATGTATAGCTAGTATTCTGCTATTTCTCTGTCTCTTTTTAGATGAATTTCACTATGCAGACATGTATGGACAAACACATAATGATTCAGCTGAGCTAATTCAAGCACAAGAAAACATATTCCAGATCTCACAAAAAAATGGCTAAAGCAATAGATACCTCTGAAAGATAAGGGTAACAGAACACAAAATCTCACTCCCATTTTATTGCTCAAATGTATATCTCATTCAAGGGTGAAATTAGGGCAGGCTCAAACATCTAACTCCTCTATGTAAGATTTAAGTTTGTTTTGTTTTCACAGAAGGTCATCTTATCGCTCCTTTCTTGCTGGCCTTGAGAAGAAACAGACCATCCTTGCATACAAGAAATTAATTGTCCTGGAGGACCAGGTGCAACTAGTTAGTTACTTGCCATGGGAACAGAAGCTATACAGTTCAAGTATTCCTAAACAGTCTCTGTTTATGAACTCATTCTTTTCAATAAGGACCATTTAGAACATATAAAGAAATGTGTGTTTTGATTTATTTTCGGCATAAATTAATACATAAAAGACAAAAATATTTGTCAAATAATGAATTCTTGCCTTCTTAGAGAAAATTCAGGAATGCATACAGCTTGAATGTATTAGTAAAAATGATTCTTGAGGTACACTGAAAGAGTGTCTCGTTCAACCATCTCTGGAGTCCTCTCGCACTTAGAAAATGATGCTACTGTGCCTACTGTGAATTAAAGTTAAGCTCAGCATGAAAGGTAAAACAGTTCTTTTAGGGATTTAATTGTGTCCCCCCAAAATATGTGTCAACCTGTATAGGCCATGATTCCCAGTATCTTGTAGCTATCCTCCACCTTGTGATTTGACATGATTATCCCCTATGTTGTAAACTGTAGCCTGTATGCCTGTGGCTATCACGCTGTTTAGGAACAAGCTGCCCATTATGTTCATGAGGCAGGACACAGGCTACAGGATTAGCTGATATGTTAAGTCAATCTCTTTTGAGACATAGCAGAACGAAGTAAGCAGAGAAGTGAGGAACATCCTACCACCAAGAAAGAAGAACTGGGAGTAGAGTGTGTCCTTTGAACCTGGGGATCTTGTGCTAAAGGAGAAAACTGATGACAAAGACCTTCCCCCAGACCTGACAGAGAAAGCCTTCCCCAGGCAGTGAACTTGAACTTCCACTCTCTTTGACTATGAAAGAATAAATTTCCACTTGTTAAAGCTATCCACTTGAGGTATTTTTTTAATAGCATCACTGGATAACTAAGATGAGCTCTCATCTGAGATTTCATTATAAATTCTGTTCAAATTAGTTTATTTCCAGTTTATCTGAAGAGAATAGCATAGGGCTACATGTCTAAAATGTAATTCAAAGATACTATCAGTTAGTCAAAATATTAGATCTTTTTTCCTCTAAAAAAGGATGTATGTTTGATCTCCTTATTTGGATTGCTTTTAGTTACTCCAAACAATTGACATTTAGTTATTAATAATAACATACTAATTATTAGTGTTTTAGTTTTGACAAATGTACAATTATTAGTTGACATTAGGGGGAACTACATTAGGAATACATGGGAACTCCATGCATGATTTTTGTAATTTGCAGGTAAACTTAAAATTATTTTAAAATAGTGTCTTAGTCGTCCAGTGCTGCTGTAACAGAAATACTGCAAGTGGACGGCTTTCAAACACAAACATTTATTTTGTCACAGTCTGGTAGGCTACAAGGCCAGATTCAAGGCATAAGCTGCAGGGGAAACTTTCTCTGTTGGCTCTGGAGGAAGTTTCTTGTCATCAGTCGTTCCCTGGACTGGGAGCTTCTGAGGTGCAGGTCCACTGGGTCCAAAGGATACATACTGCTCCTTCCACTGCTTTCTCGGAGGAATAAGGCCCCCAAATTTCTCTGCTAGCTTCTTTCTTCTGTATCTCAAGAGATTGCCTCAAGGCACATTACAATGTTACTCACAGAGTCCTGCCCCACCAGCACAACTGCTGCCCACCTCCCTCATTTACATCACAGAAACAGGATGTGTAAACTATAGGAGCATCACACAGCTCCAGGGATCAAGGCCTATTCAAATTAATACATGTGTTTTGGGGGACACAATTCAATCCATGACAAATAACTTATTAAGCAATAATTTACAGTTGTCATTAGTCGTAATGACACCACTTGTATGTCAGTTTGTCATACTGCAGTGGCTTGTGTGTTGCTGTGATGCTAGAAGCTATGCTACTCACATGCCAGCAGGGTCACTCACAGAGAACCGTTTTCAGCAGAGCTTCCAGGCTAAAACAGACTGAAGAGAAGGATCTAACGATCTACTTCTGAAAAAATAAGCCAGTGAAAGCCTTATAAATAGCAGCAGAACATTGTCTGATACAGTGCTGAAAGCTAAACCCCTCAGGTTAGAAACCACTAGAAATAAGACATAGGAAGTGCTGCCTCCTAAAAGTACAACATCAATGATGTAGATAGGTCAAGTTTTAGGATCTTCATTTGCTAATGTGGCAATATGAGAACAGCTGGGAACATCCATTAATAATTGGAATACAGAATATACAAAGCATGAATCTATAAAAATTAGAAGTCATCAAGAATGAAATGAAAAGCATAAAGATCTGTATACTAGGCATTGGTGAGCTGAAATGGACTGCTGTTGGCCACTTTGAATCAGATATTCATATGGTCCACTATGCCAAGTGTTATGGATTAAATTATGTACCCCAAAAATGTGTATCAATTTGGCTAGGGCATGATTCTTAGTAGCGTGTGGTTTACCACCATTTGGTGATCTGATGTGATTATCCTAAGTGTCGTAAATCTTCACTTCTATGATGTTAATTAAACAAGATTAGAGGCAGTTATGTTAATGTGGCAGGATTCAATCTTCTTGAGTCAATGTCTTTTGAGATATAAAAAAGAAAAGCAAGCAGAGAGAAATGAGACCTAATTCCACTAAGAAAAACCACAAGAAATGAAGTGTGGGCCTACATTGAGAAGTGCCTAGACCAATGGAAATTTGATGACAAAGAGCTTCCCCTAGTACTGACAGAGAGAAAAAAAACCTTCTCTGGGAGCTAGAGCCCTGAATTCAACTTCTAGCCTTCTAGATTGTGAGAGAATAAATTTATCTTTGGTAAAGATGTTCTTTTGGTATTTCAGTTACAGCAACACTAGATAGCCAAGATACCCAGAATGACAAATCAAAGAGGAATGACATCATATTTATTATCACAAAGAGCATTTCAAGATCTATCCTGAATTACAGTGCTGTCAATCATAGGATAATACCCCTATGCCTACAAGGAAGGCCAGTTAATACAACTGCTGAAAACCAAAAAAGAAGGGCTGGTAACTGGAAAATATAGTCTTGGTGATAGAAACAACACCAGTGATTGTATGATAGAACTCTGCAAGATAATGACTTATACATGACAAATACCTTTTGTCAACAACATAAACAGGACTATGCATGTGGAATCTGCTGTATTGAATACATAAGAATCGAATCAACTACATCTATGGAAAGAGATAATGGAGAAACTCAGTATCATCAGTCAGAACTGGCTTGGTGCCAATTAGGGAACAGACCATCAATTGCTTATATGAAAGTTCAAATTGAAGCTAAAAAAAATCTTAAAAACTCCACAAAGGCAGAGCCAAGATGGCAGACTACTTAGATGCTCCAAGCCATTCTTTGGCAGCAAAAATGATGAAAATCAAGTAGAACAGATACAGACCACAATCCTGGGACTCTACACTATAAAGAAGGGATAGACTATTACATTAGAGGCCATGGGGGGGGGGAGAAAGATAAAAAATAGCAAACAAGTGGAGATATGAAGTTGAGGTACCTTGTCAATTGGCACAGCTATCTTGAGATAAAGCCAAGAACTGCACATAAGGGCACAAAAAGTCACCTTCACAGAACTCTCCACAGTAGACAGAGGAACAACACAGAACACCAAATTACAAGTAAGATTTCATTTGCTGACTACAGCTCAAGGAAGTGTCCAGACACACTCACATGGTAGCCAGAGGAATATGTTCCTACAACCACCACCCTTTTGGCAAGTAGCAGCAAGAACCACCCCATCCCAGAAGCCCCAGCTCCTGGGGACCATAGTACACACCACTCCTGCTTCCCTCTTCTTGATAAACTAATCCCCTTCACCCCCTCTCGCACATCTCTTCCCAACAGGCATGCCCCACTTGCAGCAGCCAAGTCATCCAGCTCTGTACGTCTCCCTTGCCACCAGCAATCTGACTATATCACCACAGAGCAACCTAGACTCACGTCCTCTCCTTCTTTGCCAACTCTACCCAGCTGACCTACAGCTAAGCCTTCTGGCCCAAGTCTGTCTCTCACCACCGGCATACCCTGTTGACCCATAGTGTGCACCCCAGTCTAGACCTCTCTCTACCACCAGCTCTGTTGCACTGACCCACAGGTGAATGCCTTGACCTAAGCCTTTTCAACCCTGCCATCTCCACCCTGCTTCCCTACAATGTACATCGCAGTCTGTGACTCTCCCTCCACTGGCTCCACTCTGCTGCACCATAGCTGAGCACCTGGTGCTGTGTCCCTCTTTGCTGCCCCCTACCTGCTGTGTTTTAGTAAAGCAACACAGCCATATATCCCTCCCAGCTGGGCCTGTACAGATGACTCACAGTGAGGTACCAGACCCATGCCCTTCCTACCCAATGACCTCATCCTGCTGCATCACAACTGAGTAACCTGCCCTGCTCACATGGGTAAAGTGATAGGAATTATCCCTGTCCCACACAAGCAAGCAACAAAGCATACCCAGCCCACCCATCAAGACACATCAAAACAAAACAAAAAGCAGGATGAAACAAATATACGATCAATAAAAATAACATTACCTGAATGTCTCAGAGTCATCCAATAATATCAAAGTACATTAAAAAAAAAAAAAAAAGGCAGGACAAGACAGCCCTAGTAAGTAACCAAATAAAGAATCAGATGGCCATCTGATAGAAGGAAAAGTAGTGGGACTACCTAGTATTGAATTCAGAAGACTAATATTTAGGGCTCTCAAAGAGATTAGGGAAGAGATCAAGGAAAATAGTGACAAAACCAAGAAAATAATAGGCAAAATCATGAAAAATACAGACTAAAGCAATGAAAATATAGCTAAAATTAAGGAACACACAGACAAAGTAATAGATTTCATGGAAAGGATGCAAGACCAAGACATCAAAACAAACAATTAGGAATTGTGCAGAAATAGCAACTAAAATCTGAAAGATAAATAAAAATGTTTAGGAACAAATTTTAAACAGTGGAAGACAGAGTCAATGAGATCAAAGACAAATCCATGGGTGCCACCATTTTTGAGGAAAAAAATCAGAGACAGAATGAATAAAAATGGATCCGACTCGACAGCACTTGGCTTTTTTGGCAAAGGAATACAATCAAGAGGAAAAATTTACAAATGACCAGAGTTGCAGAACAGTGGAAGAATATGGAAAACATGGGAGGATTACTGCAGATTTCCTGGCAGAAAACTTACCTAATGCCATAAAAAATGAAAAGCTACCATCCAGGAAAGTCTAACAAACCCCCTACAGGACTGACCCCAAAAGAAAGTCACACTTGCCAAAACCAAAGACAAAGAAAGAGTTCTGAGAGCAGCTTCAGAAAAAAAGAAATGTTATTTATAAAGATAAAACAATCAGGCTAATCTCTTATTACTCAGCAGAAACTATACAGCAAAGCAAAATGGAATAACATATAAAAGCTTGAAAGAAAACTGTAGCCAAGAATAATAATACATCCAGTGAAAAATCTCTCTCAAATTCAGTGGAAAAATTAGGATATTTCCAGATAAACAGAAAATAAAGGACTTGGTAAAAACCAAATCACACTCACAAGAAATATCATTCATCTCTCCTGAAAATATGTCCAAAGTATGTAAGACACAGTCTTGCCATCTTTGCTTCCAAGGAGCACTCTGGTTATACTTCTTTCAGAACAGAACTGTTTGGTCTTTTGGCAGTCCATGGTATGTTCAATATTCTTCTCCAGCACCACAATTCAAAGGCATCAATTCTTCTGTCTTCCTTATTGTCAAACTTTTACATTCATATGATCTGATTAAAAATGTCATGGCTTCAGTGCAGAATACCTTAGTCTTCAAGGTGACATCTTTATTTTCAACACTTTAAAGTGGTCGTTTGCAGCTGATTTTCCCAGTGCAATGTTACTTTTGATTCCTTGGCTGATGCTTCCATAGATGTTAATTGTAGAATGAAGTAAAATGAAATCTTTGACAATCTCAGTCCTATCTCCATTTATCATGATGTTGCTTACTGGTCTAGTTGTGAGGATTTTTGTTTTCTTGATGTTAAGATGTAATCCTTACTGAAGGATGTGGTTTTTTATCTTCATTTGTTGATGAGTCTTCCTCCAACACTGATGCCTTGTTCTTTTTCAAATAGCCCAGGTTCTTGGATTACTTGCTCAGCATAGAGATTGAAAAGGCATGCTGAAAGGATGCAACCATGACATACATGCTTCCTGACTTTAAAACATGCAGTTTCCCCTTGTTCCATACACATGACTGCCTCTTGATCCATGTACAGATTCCTCATGAACACAATTAAGTGTTCTGGAATTCCCATTCTTCACAATGTTATCCATAATCTGTTATGATCCACAAAGTTGAATGCCTTTGCATAGTCAATAAAACGTAGGTTAACGTCTTTCTTGTATTCTCTGCTTTCAGCCAAGATCCTTCAGACATCAGCAGTGATATCCCTGATTCCACATCATCTTCTGAATCCAGGGTGAATCTCTGAAAGTTCACTGTCAGAATATTGCTGTAATTGTTGTTGAAGGATCTTGAG
This sequence comes from Heterohyrax brucei, assembly GCA_028571685.1. NCBI lineage: Eukaryota > Metazoa > Chordata > Mammalia > Hyracoidea > Procaviidae > Heterohyrax > Heterohyrax brucei. The sequence goes on along the minus strand of CM053146.1, from coordinate 135,859,678 downwards.
TGAAATTTTACTTGCATGTAATATTAGTGATACCGTTCTGTAATTTCCATGTTCAGTTGGATCACCTTTCCTTGGAATGGGCACAAATACAGATCTGTTCCAGTCACTTGGCCAGGTAGCTGTTTTCCAAATTTCTGAACATTGATGAGTGAGTATTTCCATCACTGCATCTCTTTGTTGAAACATCTCAATTAATATTCCATCAGTTCCTGGAGCCTTGTTTTTCACCAATGCCCTTAAAGCAGGTTGGACTTCTTCTTTTAGTTACATTGGTTCCTGGTCATATGCTACTTCTTAAAATGGTTGAATGTCGACCACTTCTTTCTGGTATAATGATGCTGTATATTCCTTCCATCTTCTTTTGATGTTTGCTGAGTCATTAACATTTTCCCTGTTGACTCCTCCACTATTACAACTCAAGGCTTGAAGTTTTCTTCAGTTCTTCAGCTTGAGAAATATAGAGCTTATTCTTTCCTTTTGATTTTCTATCTTTAGCTCTTTGTACATGTCACTATTATACTTTGTTTTCTCAAGCTGCCCTTTAAGTTTGCTGTTCAGTTCTTTTATTTCATCATTTCTTTCTTTTGCTTTAGCTACTTGATGTTCAAGAGCAAGTTTCAGGGTCTCTTCTAACATCCAATTTGGTCTTTATTTATTTATTTTTGGTTTTTTTAATGACCTCTTGCTTTCTTCATGCAGGATCTCTTTGATGTCATTCCACAACTCATCTGGTCTTTGTTCACTAATATTTCATGTACCAAATCTATTCTTTAGGTGGTCTATATACTCAAAGTCATACTTTGGCTCTCATGGACTTGCTGTAATTTACTTCAGGTTCAATTTGAACTTGCAAGTGAGCAGCTGATGGTTTGTTCTGCAATCAGTAACTTGTCTTGTTCTTACCGATTATATTGAGCTTTTCTGTCATCTCTTTCCACAGATGTAGTTGATTCAATTCCTGTGTATTCCATCTGGCAAGATCCATGTGGATAGTCACTGTTTATGTTGGTGAAAAATGATGTTTGCAGTGAAGAAGTCACTGATTTTATAAAATTCTATCATACCATTTCTGGAATCATTTCTATCAGCAAGGCCATTGTTTTCCAACTACCAGCCCTTCTTTGTTTCCAACTTTTGCATTCCAATCACAAGTAATTATTAATATATCTTGATTGCATGTTCAATTAATTTGGGCTGCAGAAGTTAGTAAAAATCTTCAACTTCTTCATTTTAAGCCTCAGTTTTGGGTGCATAAATTTAGATAATAGTCATATTAAGTGGCCTTCTTTGTAGTTTTATGGATATTATCCTAATACTGTACTTCCAGGATAGATATTCAGACGTTCTTTCTGATGCTGAATGTAACACACTTTCTCTTCATGTTGTTATCCCCTGCATAGTAGACTACATGATTATCCAATTTAAAATGCCCAATGTGAGTCCATTTCAGATCATTAATGCCTAGGATATTGTTGTTAATGCATTCCATTTCAGTTTTGGTGATTGACAATTTTTCTAGATTCATGCTTTGTACATTCTATGTTTCAATTATTAATGGGAGTTTCCAGATCTTTCTTCTTATTCTATGTCATACCACTTCAGCACGTGAAGGTCCTGAAACCTCGACTCCATCCACCTCATTAAGGTCAACTCTTCTTTGAGGAGGCAGTTTCTCCCCAGTCATCTTTTGACTACCTTCCAACCTGAAGGCTTGTTTTCTGGCACAACATCTGACAGTGTTCTGCTGCTATTCATAAGGTTTTCACTGGCTAATTTTTTTCAGAAGTAGACTACCAGGTCCTTCTTCCTCCTCTGTCATAGTCTAGAAGCTCAGCTGAAACCTCTCTGCCATGGGTGACCCTGCTGGTATCAGAATACTGGGGGCATAGCTTCCACTGTCACAGCTACACACAGCCCCTACAGTATCACAAACAGATAGGCAAGTGGGGGGGGAGTGAAATTAGTCAATTGCAAAAAGACAAATATTGTATGATACTATTGTTATTTAAACACAGAATAAAACATTCTTTGATGGTTACAAGGAGTAGAGGGAGAGTGGAATTCACTAATTCAATAATAGACAAGAATTGTTTTAGGTTAAGGGAGAGACAACACACAGTAAAGGAGGAGTACAAAGGGACTAAACTCAAGCTTAGAAGTAATCAAAATAAAACCAAACACTTAGAGGGACAGAGTGGCAGGGTTGTAGGTCTCGGGACCATAATTTCAGGGGGCATCTAAGTCAACTGGCTTGACAAAGTTTGTTAAAATGTTTCGTATTTCACTTTGTTGAGTGGCCTCTGAGGTCTTAAAAGCTAGTCAGCAGCCATCTAAGAAGCATCAAAATGATCTCAACCTACCTGGAGCAAAGAAGAAAGAAGAATATCAAAGACACAAGGAAAGCGTGAGCCCAAGAGACAGAAAGCCCACATAAACCAGAAATTACACATCACATTGAGACTGGAAGATCTGGATGATACCTGGCTACTACCACCAAAGAGTATCCTTACAGAGAACTCAACAAAGAGTGCCTCATGGAGCAGGCAAACATGGAGCGCAGAACTCAAACTCTAGTACGAAGACCAGACTTGATGGCCTGACAAACTGGAAGGTCCCCAGAAGACATGGTCCCCAGACTCTCTGTTTACCCACAACCGAAACCATTCCAGAAACCAATTCCTCATATAATGTTTCAACTGGCATATAAGATATAAGGTGAAACTAGTAAAGAGTATGCTTCTTGGTTTTTGTAGATACAGGAGACTAACTGGAAAGCCACTGTCTGAACATGAGATGAGGAGATAGAGGAGGCAGGAGCTAGTTAAATGGACATGGGAAACATGATCTGGTGGGGAAGAGAGTGCTGTCACAGTTGGTGAGAATAGTTGGGGTCACATGGCAAAGTGTGTGTAAAGTTTTGTATGAGAAACTGATTCGAATTGTAAATTTTCACTTAAAAGTCAGTGAAAAAAACTAGAAAACATAACTCAAGTGTTCAATTAAAACATTAAAAGATAAATAAACAAAAATACATTTATCATAAATAAATACATTTATTATAAAGATTTAATGTAGGTAAACAGAGACATTAATGTATATATGACGACAGGGTCAAAACAATAAAAGTTGAAATAAATAATGTAGGCATAGAACTTTAAAATGGAGAGAAAATACAAGTGATATCAAGATATAAATATTGGGACAAACTTATGAAGACAAAGGTTAAATTTCAGTATAATCCCAAAGATGGTTAACAAACCTACTTAGCAGAATAAAAATGAAAGAAAATCCTAAAGACTCTGTAAGCATGAAATCTATAATAATGAAAAAAGTGAAAAGAAATTCCATAAACAATAGGAACTCAGTACAGGAAAGGAAGAAGAAAAGAGAAAATCTTAGCACCCTCCCCAAAAAATGATGGCAATAAACTCATATTTATTGACAATATCATTGAATGTAAGTAGACAGTGTTCAGAGATCAATTTATAACAATAAACACACATATCAAGAAAGAAGAAAAGGCTAAAATAAAAACTTTAACCCCCAAACTCAAACATATATCTAAAGAGAACAAAATACTCCTACAGTCACCAGAAAAAAGAAATGATACAGATGAGAGCAGATACAAAAGAAATAAAAAACAATTGAAAAAAATCAACGAGACCACCAGTGTGTTGCTTGAAAAGATCAACAAAACTGACCAACTATTGCCCAAACCAACAAAAGAAAAGCAGGAAAGATAGCAAATAACCCAAATAAGAAGTGAGCTGGGGGACATTAAAATAAAAAGGACCACAACAGACTACTATAAGAAACTATACTTCAATACATTTGAAAATCTAGAGGAAAAGGATGAATTCCTAGGGAAAAAATAACTATCTACCAAAATTACACAAACTGAGGTAGAAAATCAGAGGAGACACATAACAAGAGATTGATGAGTTTCTTAGATATCTAGTGCTATTATAATAGAAATATCACAAGTGGAAGGCTTTAACACAGAAATTTATTCTCTTGCCATCTAAAAGGCTGTAAGTACAAATTTAGGACTCCAGCTGCAGGAGAAGGATTTCGCTGTCTGTTGGTTCTGGGGCAAGGTTCTTGTCATCAATCTTCCCCTCATCTATGAGTGGCTCACTGCAGGGGCACTGGGTCCAAAGGACATACTCTGTTGTTTTATATCTCAAAAAGATTGATTCAAGACACAAACTAATCTTGTAAACTGAATCCTGCCTCATTAACACAGCTACCTCTATTCCTGCCTCTATATCTCCCTGTATAGACATAATGAAATCCCAAGCCAAATACCAATAGCATTCTTGAAAGAGACGGAAAAATGCATCAACAGTTTTATATGGAAAGGAAAGAGGCCTCAGACAAATAAAACATAATTGAAAAAAAGAATAACAAAATAGGAGGGCTCACACTACCAAGGTAATCAAAATAGGCTAGAACTGATACAAGGACAGATCAATGAAACACAACTGAGAACCCAGGCATCCATCTACGATCAGCTAATCATCAAAAAAAGGAAAAGAAAAAAAAGGCCCAAAGCTCATTAACTGCGAGAAAGACAGCCTCTTTAACAAATGGTGCTGGCAAAGCTGAATGTCCATCTGTAAAAATGTGAAACAGGACCCATACCACACACCAGACACAAAAAACTAATTCAAAATGGATCAAAGACTTAAATATAAAACCTAAAACTATAAAGATCATTGAAAAACACAGGGAAATACTAGAGGCCCTAATATAAAGCATAAATAGGATACAACCCATAACTAACAATGCACAAGTACTGGGAAACAAACTAGAAAACTGGTATCTACTAAAATTTGAATATAAACACATGCTCATGTATTCCTAGGAGTGATATTGCTGGATCATATGGTGTTTCTATTTCCAGCATTTTAATCACTGGTCTATCAGATCAGTAACTTTTTTTTTGTAAATCTGAATTTTATTCTACATTTTTCTCCTACTCTGTACCTCCATATCATTTCCCATAGTGATTATACTATTTTATACACTTATCAGCATGCATAAGAGTTCTCATCTCCCAGCAAACTCCCCAATGTTTATTTTCTGTTTTTTGAATAATGCCAGTAATGTCAGACATCTCATTGTAATTTGATCTGTATTTATAATTGTCTTAGTCATATGGTGCAATTATAAATACCACAAGTGGATGGATTTAACAAAGAGAAACATATTTTCTCACAGAAAAGTAAGCTAAATGTCCAAATTCAGGGTGTCAGTTCCAGGAGAAGTCTTTCTCTGTTGCCTCTGGAGGAAGGGCCTCTTTGCCCATCTTTCCCTGGACCCTGGATCCAAAAGACACACTGCTCCCAGCACTGTTTTCTTAGTGTTGTGAAGTCCCCAACTCCTTGCTTGCTTCCCTTTATTTTAAATCTCAAGAGATTGCCTCAAGTCACAATACAATCTTATAGATTGAGTCCTCCCTTATCAACATCTTGGAAACAGGATTTACAACACACAGGAAAATCACACTGTACTGGGAATCATGACCCAGCCAAACTGATACATGCATTTTTGTTGTTGTTGGGTACTGTCGAGTCAGTGACCCTATGAATGACAGAACAAAACATTCCTCAGTCTTGTACCATGTCCACAAGTGTTTTTATGCTTAAGCCCATTGTTGCAGCCACATCTTGTTGAAGGTTTTCCTCTTTTTCACTGACCCTCCACTCTACCTAGCATGACGTCCTTCTCCAGGGACGGATCTCTCCTGACAACATGTCCAAAGTACATAAGAAGCAGTCTTTCCATCTTTGCTTCCAAGAAGCACTCTGGTTGTACTTCTTCTAGACCAGATCTGTTTGTTCTTTTGGTAGTCTATGGTACATTCAACATTGTCTCCAACACCACAATTCAGAGGCATCAATTCTTCTGTCTTCTTTGTTCATTATCCAGCTTTCACAGGCTTATGATGCAATTGAAAATATCATGGCTTGGGTCAGGCACACTTTAATCTTCAAGGTGACATCTTTACTATTCAACACATTTTGGGGGTAAGGCATAATTTACAAAAGGACAAATACTGTATGACACCATTATAAAGATTCAAGAAAAGATTTGGACACAGAAATAAAGAAATATCAGATGATCATGGGGGATGGAAGGGTTCAGGAGGCAAAATGACTAGACAGTAGATAAGTGGATAACTTTGGTGAAGGGAAAGACAGTATACAGTGATACTGTATAGGGAAGTCAGCAAAGCATAACCAAGGCAAAGTCATAGAAACTTCACAGACATGACCAAACACCTTGAGGTATGGAGTTACCAGGATGAGGGCTGGGAACAATGGTCTCAGAGAACATCTAGGTCAATTGGCATAACACAGTTTACCAAGAAAATGTTTTATATTCAACTTTGATGAGTAGTGTATGGGGTCTTAAAAGCTTGAGAGCAGCTGTATCAGATACATCTAACTGATTCAACACCATCTGGATCACAAGAGAATGAAGAAAACCAAGCACATATGGGAACTGCCAGTTTGAAAGATGATAGACCACAGGTATCACAAACACAATCAACTTAATCCCAGAACAACTAATTGTTGTCTAGCTATAGCCACCAACTATTTTGACAGGGATCACAATAGACAGTCCTGGGCAGAGTAGGAGAAAAATATAGACCAAAACTGAAATTCACAAAAAAAAGACCGGAATTACTATTCAGATAGAGACCAGAGGGACCCTGAGACTCATGCTCCTAGACACTCTTTTAACTCAGAACTAAAATCAGTCCAGAAATTCAGCTTTCAGCTGAAGATTATACAGGTCTATCCAACTAACAACACATGTGAGGAACAGGCTTCTTAGCTCAGTCGTGTAAATGAGAGCAAACAGGAAACACCTGCCCAAAAGCAAAGATGAGAAGGCAAGAAGGGACAGGAAAATGGAATAAACGGAAATGAGCAACTTGGGTTGGAGGAGAGTTTTGATACATCACGAGGACTGCAACCAACATCACAAAATAATTTGTATATACACTGTTGAATGAGAAGCTAATTTATTGTAAACTTCCATCTAAAGTATACTTACTGGGGGGTGGGGAGAGAACTTAAAAAAGAAACAAGCCCACGAGAGCCAAAGTATGACCTTGGATATATGCCAGCCACATTTAGAGACCATCTCAAGAATAGATTTGACACACTGAATACTAATGCTAGAAGATGAGACAACTAGTGAGATGACATCAAGGATATCATACACAAAAATGTGTGGTCGTTAAAAAAGACAGGAAGGAAATAAAAAAGCAAAATGGATTTCAGAAGTGACTTTGAAACTTGCTCTCAAATATAGAGTAGCTGAAGATTAGAGAATGAATGATGACATAAAAGAGCTGAACAGAAGATTTAAAAGGGTGGCACAATAAGACAAAGTAATGTAACATGATGAAATGGCTAAAGACTGGAAGTTAGAAAAAGCCAAAATGAAAAAACATGATCTGAATTTCTCAAGCAGAAAGAATCATTAAAAAATTCCAGCTTGTAGCTGAAATATGGATTCTGTGGACATAATATTGAATTAAATAGGATGCAGCAAGGGAAGACAGAAGGAAGACACAGATTCACTGTGGCAAAAAGAGTTGGTGGATGTTCAACCATTTCAGGAGATAGTATATGATTAAGAATCCACAGTACTGAAGGAAGAAGTCCAAGTTACACCGAAGGAATTGGCAAAAAAAACAAGGCTCCAGAAATTGACAGAGTATTAATTGAGATGTCTCAACAAACGAATGCAGTGCAGGAAGTGCTCATTCACCTATGCCAAGAAATTTGGAAGACAAATGATTAGAAGAGATCCATATTTGTATCCATTCTAAAGCAAGCTGTCCAACAGAATGCAGAAAATAGCTAACAATAGTATTTGTGCCATGCTCAAGTAAAGCTTTACTGAAGATAATTCAAAAATGGTTGCAGTGATACAGCCACAGAGAACTGCCAGAAATTCAAGTAAGATTCAGAAGAGGACATAGAAGGAAGGATGTCATTGCTGTTGTCAGACTGTTCTTAGCTGAAAGCAGAGAATATGAGAAAGATGTTTAAGCCCACTGCCGTCTAGTCTATTCTGACTCATAGCTATCCTATATGACAAAATAGAACTGCTTCACAGGATTTCCAGGCTGCCATCTTTACAGAAGCAAACTGACACATCTTTCTCCCATGAAGCAGACAATGGGTTCAAATATCTGACTTTTCAGTTAGCATCTGAGCACTTCAATGACTGTGTTACAAAGGCTCCTTAAAAATTTCCCAGCAGTGGCCATAAAGAGACACCAACCCCAATCTTTAAATCCAGAATCAAACAACTGTGTTCTATTGATCATGCAAAGGTATTCAGCTCTATGAATCACAAATTACAGATAACACTGTAAAGAATGGGAAATTCAGAACACTTAATCATGCTCATGCAGAACCTGTACATAAATAGATTAGGAAGAAGTCATTCAAACAGAACTAGGGGATACTGTGTGGTTTAAAATCAGGAAAGGTATGCATCAAGGTTGTATCCTTTCACCATATTTATCCAATCTTTATACTGAGAAAGTAATCAAAGAAGCTAGGCAATAGGAAGAACAGGGCATCAAGATTAGAGGAAGACTCATTAACATTCCATAATATGGAGATGATGCAACCTTGATTCCTGTAGGTGAGGAGAACTTGAAGAACTCACTGATGAAGATCAAAGACTTTAGCTTTCATATGGATTACACTTCAACACACACACACAATCCTTGCAACTGGACCAATAAGTGACATCATGATAAATGGATAAAACTTTGAAGAGGTCAAGAATTTAATTTGACTAGTTTCTAGAGTCAATGTCCACGGAAGAAGCAGTTAAGAAGTCAAGTAACCTACTTCATTGTGCACATCTACTGCAAAAGACCTCTTTAAATGTTAAAAAGCAAAGATGAGGACTCAAGTGCATCAGATCCAAACCATGGTACTTTCAGTCACCTCATAAATGTGTGAAATCTGGACAATAAATAAGGGAGGCCTAAGAAGAATTGATGTCTTTGAATAATGGTGTTGAAATACCCTCAATGAGATAGACTGACACAGTGGTTCAATGGTAGACTCAAACATGACAATGCTTGTGAGGGCGGCACAGTATTGAGTAGTGTTTCATTCTGTTGTACATAAGATCAAAATAAGTCTGAAACATCTAGACAGCACCTAACAACAACAACACAATGGCAATGGATTAATTAATTATTTGAACTGAATACTGAGATGTGTTATACTGACTGAGTTAAATCGCTGTTGAAAATAATTAGGTGAGCTTTTAGAAATCTGCCTTTGCTTTTGGATTTCACACTGAATTATAATCATGTTTTAGTGAATAGTCCAAAGTGACTGATATGGGACTATTTTTACTTTCTCATTAGACCAATATCTGGAAATGTCATAGCTTTCATTTTGAGCAAACCACTATGGAGATTCAAATGGAAGCATTAACTATTTTTGAAGTATTTAGTTTCTTAAAATGTCCATACACTAATACTGCATGTGATTTTAGAGTCCAAATCCTCTTGTATTTTAATTAAGTCAACCCCACTGAGACTTGATAACAAATGTGCAGTAAATTCTTATTTTTCCTCATTTGAAACTTTATACTTTTTTCTTCAGATTCTCAGAGCAAACTATACTAAAACTAAATTTGCGCTTGAAAGGGGTAAAATATGTCTTGGTACTTAAATCCATTGCTATTGAGTTAACTCAGACTTGTAGAAAAGAGTCCAACTGCCTCATAGGGTTTCCAAAGCTGTAATCTTTACAGGGAACTCTGGTCTTTACAGTGTTCAGAGAGAACAAGGGGATGCTGTATGATTTAAAGTCAAATGCATGTCCGCTTTGCATTCTTTCACCATACCTATTCAATTTGTACATTAAGCATTTAATCCTTGAAGCTGGACTATATGAAGAAGAATGGGATATCAGGAGTTGGGGAAAGCTCATTAACAACCTGCAGTTTACAGAGACAAAACCTTGCTTGCTGAAAGGGATGCAGATATGAAGCATTTAGTTGATGAAGATCAAAAACCACAGACTTTAATATGAATGACACCTCAGCATCAAGAGAACAAACATCTTCAGAACTGGACCAATAAGTAACATCATGATAAATGGAGACAAGGCTGAAGCTGTCAAGAATTTCATTTTGGTAGGACCCCCAATCAGCACCCAGAGAAGCAGTCGTCAAGAAATCAGAGGACTCATTGCACTGGGCAAACCTGCAAAAGATCCCATTAAAGTATTAAAAAGCAAATATATTACTTTAAGGACTGAGGTGCACTTGATGCAAGCCATGGTAGCTTCAATGACCTCATATGCATGTGAAAGCTAGACAAATAATAAGGCAGACTGAAGAGGAAGACAAATTGATGCCTTTGAATTATGGTGTTGGTGAAGAAAATTAAATGCACTGTCAATTTCCCGAAGAACAAACAAATCTACCTTGGAAGAAGTACAGCCAGAATTCTCACTAGAAGCAAGAATGGCAAGACTTAGTCTCATATTTTGAATATGTTGTCATCTTCGAGAAGGACATCATGCTTGGTAAAGAACAGGATCAGCACAAAAGAGGAAGTCCCTCAATGAGATGGACTGATGCAGTGGCTACAACCATGGGCTCAAACATAGCAAGGACTCTGATGATGGCTCAAGACTAAGCAGAGTTTCCCTCTGCTGTACATAGGGTTGCTTTCAGTTGGAACTGACTCTGTGGCACTGTTTTAGTCAGCTAGTGCTGCTGTAACAGAAATATCACGGAGTGGATGGCTTTTAACAAAGGAAAGTTTATTCTTATACAGTCTGGTAGGATACAAGTCCAAATTCAGTATGTCCGCTCCAGGGGAAGGCTTTCCCCCTTGTGAGCTCTGGAGGACAGTCTAGTATTGCATCAGTCCGTGTCCAGGGAGCATCTGGGCACAGGAACCTCAGGTCTGAAGGACACACTCTTCTCTTGGGGCTACTTTCTTGACAGCGTGAGGTTCTCAGTTCTCTGCTTACTTTTGCTTTCCTTTTACCTCTGTAGGATGAAAGGACTAAGGGTGGTGTCAGCCATACTCCAGGGAAACTCCCCTTACAGTGGAGCAGGGAGATGATTTTACAAAAAGATGTAGAGTCTCTCCCTAATCCTTTAACATACAGCACAGGAAAGTCACAAAATGGAGGACAATCACAGAATACAGGGAATTCTGGTCCAGGCAAATTACTATGCATTAAAATTTATTTTTATAATTATTTTTATTATTATAATTAATGTTTAATGTCAAATGATATCAGTTGTCCAGTAACTGCTTTAAATACAAATATTAATTGAAATATATACATACTAAATGCTTTAATGTTTTCATATTTAACTGTTTTTCTTTAATTTGTAATTTTCCTGAAGATAATCACCTGGTCTATTTCTAAGCGGTTATTCCTAGATATATATTTATAAATGTTTCTCATTGCAGGACAATCCAACTGAATACATGAAATATCATTATTACATAGCTTCCAAATCAGAGAGCTGATTTGGGTTATCCCTGCCTCAGAGGTTGAAGCAATATAAGTTTTGTGCTTTCTTGGGTCTTTGCCCTTTGACTCAGGTTCCAGGACTAACTCCACAAAGATGGAACTAAATACAGATGCCAATGGGATGAAACTGTCTGGTCCTGTATCATTCTCATAATTACGGATCAGACCACTGTGGTCCAGAAGGTTTTCACTGCTGATTTTCAGAAATAGATCACAAAGCCTTTTTTCTAGTCTATCTTAGTCTGGAAGTTCCACTGGAACCTGTTTTGCATCATGGCAACATAAAAGCCTTCACAGACACACAGGTAGTGACTGCTTATGAGTTGCATTGGTCAGAAATCAAACCCAGGTCTCCCACACAGAAGACAAGAATTCTACCTCTCAGTGATTTACTTAATGCTAATTTAGCAACTATATTAGTTCCATAGGGTCGCTGTGCTCACAGATGACCACAAAGCGGGTAACCTAAAACAACTGAAATGTTTTCTCTCACAGGTCTGGAGGCAGAAGTCTGAAATCAAGGTGTTGGCAGAGGCTCATTCCCTCTGAATCTGTGGCATCCTTGTTTGCCTCTTTCAGTTTCTGGTGACTGCAGGCTTCACTGGCTTGTGGCAGCACCACTCCTGTCTGGGTCTTTGTCTTCAGCTGGCTTCTCCCCTGTGTCTCTGTGTGTGGTTCAAACCTCCCTAACCTTTGTTTTATAAGAACACCAGTTACTGGATTTAGGACCCACTCTAAATCCATGATGACTCTGTCTCATGATTTTTTTTTTTTTAATTTTAGTCAATATCTACAGAGACTGTACTTCCAATTAAGGTGCCATTCACAGGTACCAGGGATCAGATCTGGATGTACCTTTTTAGTGGGAACACCCCACTACAGTAGTCAACTGATCTAAGATTCAATGCAAACTGAATTAACAGAGGCTGATAAGTGGCAAAGAAGTCTAGCAGGGCAGTAGTTAAGCCCTGAGCTGCTAAACGAAAGGTCAGCTCTTGGAACCCACCAGTCACTCTATAGAAGAGAGATGTGGCAGAGTGCATCCATAAAGATTTACAACCTTGGAAATTCAAGGGCAGCAGTTCAAGTCCGTCCTATAGGTTCCTTTGAGCTGAAATTGACTCTAGGACCATGGGGCTGTTCCTTTGCTTGGTTGCTCGGGAACTTGGTTGCTCGGTTGGTTGAGTGGCAGGAGGAGGCTAGTGATGCAGCAGTTCAGCACTTCATTGCTAATCAAAAGAGCAGTAGTTCAAAATCACCTCCCATTTCTTGCAAAAAGAGGTGACAGTCTGCTTCCATAAAGATTTATAGCCTTTGAAAATATATGGGGCAGATCTACTCTGTCCTGTAGGGGTCACTATAAGGCTGAATTGACTTGACAGCAACGGGTTTGATTGTGTTATTGTTGTTTTAGTAAGTGACAGAAAGCTTACAGACAAGCCAGAAGGAAGAACTTGAATTCCTAGGACTTGGGTCTGCATTTTCAACCTCAGATACCTAAAGGTGCCCCATCCTAGTTACCCTCCCCACCCCACATAGTGGTCCATGTTTCCATAATTTTCCCTTTTGGTACATGTATTTTTTTGTGGGTTAATATCAGTAACACGGTCAATTTAATTGACTTTAAATCTATGCTATAGGAAAGGTGTGTTGCATTTTGAAGTTCAGTTTTTATTTCCTTGAAGGAGGCATCCTTGCTTTGAAGCAGTAAAATATATTAATTCTGTTTTAGGAAGAATGTCAGTGGTAAAAATCTGGCTTCACAGTTTGCTACCAAATCTGTTCCACAGATCAAGAGATTTCTGTATTCTCCTTTCAAACTTTTTCTGTAGATGAGCAAAACATTGAGAGTACAAAGAAAAGAATACGTATTCTTTCTGATGAAGCAATTTTGTGTTTCTAAATTATTTTCATAGGATTTCCATAAAAGAGATAAATTAGAAATATTTTTGCCAATTCTGGTGCTCAGCCTTACTGAGTAATATCCACATACTTGGACTAAACCTTATTTTTCCAGGATGTAACTAATTCTCATTGCTGTTTCTCTTGACACAAGTTTCCCGTCTTAATCTGACTCAATGTTTTATCTTCAAAGAATGAGCCATTCCTCTGCCACTATGGGACTGAAAAGTATTAAATTTTTTTTCTTTTTATTCAAAGCTAGAAATGTTTTGTTCTCGGAGTCCTTAAATAGTTCTCTTCTACCCAAAGTTAATTTTGTTAAGAAATTATACATAAAGCTTGTAGTTTTTTTCTAAAAGTTTGTGTTTTTAACTTAGGATTTACAAACCAATCAAATATGGAGTTCTGGGAATGTTAATATACAGCTAGCTATCTGTCATAGTCTTATAAACTGAAAGCAAAGTCAAAGGAAAGACACCAAAGCTGTTTAATGAGCAAGTGTTTTTTAACTTTTGCAGACACTTCATCCCAGTTGACTACCAGAAGATGCATATAAAATCAAGTTAAAGAGATACACTTCCATTGCTGACATCAGACACAAAATCTTCGCATGCTTGCTTAAATAGGTTACTGCAAAGATTTAAGGTGTACCATTTAGATGGAGGATTTCAGTGTGTCTCTACAGTATTCTGCCAATGATTTAGCCAAGTCAACAAATATTTACAGTTTCTGGTGCCTGACAGGTGCCTAATACTTCTGCAATTTAGTTTTAGTTATAAATTATGTGCTTTCTTTTCATTCCAAAATATTTTATAAATTCTGTTTGAATAATTCTCTATTTTTTCTTTTCTATGTTCCCCAACTGTAGTCTAAAACATCCTTATGAGTGTTCCCATTATGTAATTTCTACTATTAATGTTTTTCTCCAGCAAGTTTCCTTCCAGTGTATAATCATAGAATTGTTGACTAAATATATTTTTATAAATAATTTATAGCAATGTTTGACTAAGGTTTAGACGTGAAATCCAGTAACAGCATTTGTCAGTTTCACGAACATAGTCTTCCTTGAACATGCCCTCAGGTTGAATCTGATGTTTGAAAAACGGAAAATGATCAGGGGCTAGGGAGGATGAAGAAACCCTGGTAGTATAGTAGTTGAGGGATAAGGCTTCCTAGCCAAAAAGTCTGCAGTTCAAATCTACCAGGCACTCCTTGGAAACTCTACAGAACAATTCTACTCTATCCTATAGGATCACTATGAGTTGGAATCAACTCAACAGGTTTGTTTTTATAGTTTAAGGTGGATGAGGAGCCTTGGTGATTCAGTAGTTAATGACTGGCTGCTAATCAAGAGTTCAGCAGTTCAAACCCACCAGATACCCCTTGAGAGAAAGATATGACAATCTGCTTCCATAAGGAAAGTCTACAGCCTTGGAAACCTGTGGAGCAGTTCTACTCTGTCCTTTGGGATCGCTGAGTTGGAAACGATCCACAGCAATTGGGTTGGTTTGGCTTAGGGAGGATGAGAATGGAAATCTGATGGCACAATGGGTAAGCACTGGCTGCTAACCAACAGGGAGGAAAGACCTGGCAATCTGGTCCCATCAAGATTACAGTCTAGGAAACCCGACAGAGCAATTCTACCCTCACACATAGACTCGCCTCTGAGTGGAAAATCATCTCAGTGGCACACAACAACAATGAGGGAAGATGAGGAGAAAAGAAGGATGAAATGGCAAAAGTCGTGGGAGATTCACTTATCAGCTCACATCTAGTGAGTTAAAGGTCTAACAGATGTTTGATTCCATGTGTCTACCACACCTGCCTTCATATAACTTCAGCGACTATGACTTGAAGATCTAACATTAATTAGCCCCATTTCTTTCTTTCTCTCTCTCTCTCTCAATTATTGTGACGGAGTGAAAGTGTACAATCCAGTTTAAATTAGTACAACTAACTACCTGCAGCTCCTTCTGCTCTTCTCTTGGTGATAGTACACTCCTCCTTTTTGTTCTATACATGTCATATCATCTTAACTATCTCCTGTCCCCTCCACTCTAGTAAGAGACCGGTAGGATGACATTCTACAGCTGCAAAGAAGCATAAAGTGCACACATGATATGGTCACTCTGTGTCTCTGAGTCCAAATCATTCCTGTTTGAAGAGTTGATCTCACTAATGATTTATGATCAGGGGCAGCATCAAGTCTAGGTGCCATGCTCCCAGGGGAAGCCCAGGCCCTATTTCCTTATTCATTCTAACCCTCATTGCTTCTCACCTGTGTTCCTACAGTGGCCTGAAAACTAGGTCTCCCTGCCCTGTGGTCTTGCCCTATAAGCCATCTCCTACCTGACACCAAGAAAATTTTACCTGAAACAAATTTGATCAAGTCCATCCCCCATTCAAAAATTATGCAAGGTTGGTTCATGCCCCTCATGCTCATGCGTAGTCTTCAGGACAAAAACAATCTATTGTATGGCAGCTGAGAATGAAGTCATAGAGAATTTCAGCTATTGATCAAAAACACACTATCCCAGACAAGACTCGTTGAATCTACTCACATGTCATTGGCTAGAACATTTATTTACAAGGGAGGCTTAGAAATGTAGTTTAAGATCATACTCCAGAAAACAAATGAAAATAGTATTTTGGGGAAAGCTAACCTTCTCTAGGAAACCCTGGTGGCATGGTGGGTTAAGTGCTATGTCTGCTAATTAAAAAAGTCAGCAGCTCAAACCCACCAGATGCTCCTTGAAAACTCTATGGGACAATACTACTCTGTCTATTGAATTGCTATGAGTCAGACTCAGCTCAACGGCAGTGGGTGTTTTTTTTTTTTTAACCTTCTCTAGGGTCGCTATGAGTAGGATCCGACTCCACAGCAGTGGGGCAGTGGGGTGGGTAAACGTCTCTGCAGAAAACAAATGAATTGACATTCATTGAATGCCTGCCAAGTACTTAGCATAGTTTTTCTAAGGAGAGAGATATGATGATATGTTTCAATTTTCTAAACTTAGCAAATTGTCTAGCACAGAGTAAACACTCCAGAAAAAATCTCTGCTGAACTGAACTTTACAAAAATGAGAAATGTTTTAAAAATCTGAGCTGTAGCATGAGGCTTTTCTAATCTTTTTTTTTTTCTTTTTCCCTGCACTTTCCCCATATCTGTGCCATTACTTTTCCATTTCGTTTCCTCTGGTGTTGGCTTTGACTAGATTAATACTCATTGTTTATGTTATTAATTAAAACAAGCTCACCCAGGTAACTTATGAAGGTGAGGGCTAATGTTCTTCAATAACTGCCTCAAAATGACTTCTCGTTCATTCTGTCCTCACCAGAGAAATGATTTGAACAGCAAGTTCATAAATACCGCACACTGGATTGCTGATGACTACAGATGATTTTTCTGGGTTACCTCTTTGGAGACCATTTATAAGAAAAGGGAGAATGAAAACTCAAGTCATAGCCCTCCTGGCAAGAAAGTTGCTTACAAATTCTAAAGAAACATTTCCTACTCACTCCTCCTTATTGTAAAAATGAGTCACGTTTGCCAGTCAGGCCTCAAAGCCCTGACTGGTCTCAATACCTTTTCTGTTGAGGAAGTGGGAGATTCAGAGAAAGAAGTTGCCACTATAGGGAACACAAAGTCAAATGATGGCACAGTGCTGGTTTGGAGAGGAGAGGGCCAACCAAGTAAGACAGATCCACCCCCATGATCAATGAGGTTCAGGTATTAAAGACCCATCTGGAAAGGAAGGAGGATTCTTCTGACTCAAACAACAGTCTTGGCACTGATAGAGCCAGGCCTCATTTTACCTGAGAGATTGTCAAGATCCCAGGCATTGTTTCTTACCAACTTTTCCCAGCATCAGTGAAATATCAACCACATTTGTAATGTCACCTTGTGTTGTCTACATTTGGTCAGCAGGAGAAAAACATCCAGGTTTACCAGGACTCCTCTTGCCATCAAGCGCTATTGATTCCAACTCATAGGGACCCTATGTGGTATAGTAAAACAGCCCCATAAGGTCCTCTAGTCTATAATCTTTACAAGAGCAAATGGGCGGGTCTTACTCCCATAAAGCCACTACCAAAGTTACAACTGATGGGTTCAAATTGCCAGGCTCTTGGTTAGCAACTGAGAACGTAATATCACACCACCAGGGCTGCCACTGTCCGTTCTCTAGCCATCCCTTGGAAAGCAAGTCATGCTTTCCTTATCCTCATACTGTTAGGATTTTGATTGGCAGCTCCATGGACTGTCCAACAATCTTCTAGTCCTGTGAATGGACAGGACCAGACAGAATTTGCTTTGAACAAAGCTAGGATTCTCAGACCTGGGACACATACATCAATAGCTAGTCTGCTTAACCAAAAGTGTAGCTTTAGCCTCATGTTCTTTCAATAGAAGCTGATAAATTTCATGAGAATTAAGATTCTCATGATAAACGAGTTGGGTGAGCTGAAAGGTGATTCATCCCTCCCAACCTAAACAAACCAACAAAACTCATTACCGTCAGGTTGAATCTGACTTACAGCCACCCTGCAAGACAGAGTAGAACTGTTCCATAAAGTTTCCAAGGAGTTGCTGGTAGACTGACACTGCCCACTTTTTGTTGGAAGCCTAGCTCTTAATCACTGGTCCCTCCTAGCTAGACTTCACCTATGGCAAATGTCATTCTTAAGACATGGAACTCTCTCTAATTTGTCTTAATATTGAATGTCTAGATTCTTATCTTTTTCTAAGAACGGCTTAGCACTGTCTCACGTGATTTATCAACAAAATGCCAAGCATTCCCTCTCATCTTCATTCATCTCTGAGACAATAATCTCAGAGGACAAATTTGTACAAAGCTGGATTCAGTCTTTCCTCTGCCTACATACTACCAAGGAGGCCTCTGGGGGGTTTGTTTCCTCCAGCTGAGAACCCTGGAGGAAGGCAGGCACAGAGAAGTAGGAAGCACTAGATTCTGAACACAATTTTTGAAGTGTCAGTTTTTGCACTGATTCTGAAGAGTTTGACTTTAAGAGTTCCGGGTGGGAATTAGTGTTTCAGGTCATCATTGCCCTTTATGCTTCTAGTCACAATTTTTAGTCGCTTTAAAAATATTACTCATGATTCCACAACAGATTAGTTCAGTCTCAGAGATATGTAGTCAATGCTTCTCAGACAGACAGGTCACAAAATGACTCCACCTGTAGGATCTCGCCACACAAGTGAAGTATTCCTGTCATCCCTGTCTTTGATCTTTCCAAAATGACCATAACTACATTGACCCTGCCTAGATGTGCCATGAGTCGGATGCGACTCGATGGCACATGGCTGGCAGATGTGAAGTAGTTCACATTAAACTCAGTCAAGACATGATGAGAATGATCCTCGTATTTGGGAAACCTCTGGCTTGGCTTATAAAACAAAGTATTTTTAGAGGAAACACAAAGAGGAAATTTTCAAATGCCATTTGGCTAGTACAACTACAAATTTTGTAAGCCAGCAGAAAGTGCAGCTGAAAATTGTTGACCCAGTCTGAGCAGGCATGCAGAATGAATAAGTCCTCCTATTCTCCAGAATTAAGTCACCACTGAAGCCAACACTTGGTGCCCACAGTATCAGAGCGATGGGCACATCTCTTAGTGTAGGTAGTTGTTAATCCTCCTTCTCAAGCAGGGCATAGACCAAAGTTTTTTCTCAAAGTGTAAACTGTGGGGTCACTGATCATTTATCTTCACCATTCCTTCTGGTTTTCATCTTGAAGACTGGTGTCACTATCTTCTGTTTAACAAGGATCATTCAAGAGCAGAACCATGAAGAAAGAGGAAGGCATTCACGTGGCATCAAATTGGCTGCCTCTCTGCCTTTGAGTAAAACAACCTAGAGCACAAAAGCCAGTCAAATAACTTTTTTTTCCTTCAAATAAAAGCTGAGTTTCCCCCAACATGGAGTTGTCTGTTATACTGGAAAGATTACAACCAGAAGAATATGAACTCAGGAAATGAGAGTAAAATTCCTGTCTTTCACTCTATTGTTTATAGGAATTGGACAAGCCACTTGTCCTCTCCTCTGCTGTGAAAAACCAAGAGTTACTGATACCTATTCTCAGGACCTGTCATCTGGAATGGTATAGTCAGTAGCTGTCAGTTCTGTTTCCTCGTGCTAAATGTTAAAATTGCTTGCATAGACATTCTAGCCTATGGAAGCCCTCTTTGCCTTGCTTTAACATTCATCTTGAGTTATGAATGAAAAGAATTATATATTTGAGTAGACTAATGATTTTGTTGTTGTCAATTGCTGCCAAGTTGGATTTGACTCATGGTAACACGTACAACAGAATAAGATGCTGCCATCTTCATAATCATTGATATGTTTGAGCTCATTGTTGTGGCTACTGTGTCAGCACATCCCACTAAATGGATGTTTGTTTCATTTTCATTGGTCATCCTTACTTCTAAGGAACATGCTGGTTATGTTTCTTCTACGACTGACGTGTCCACAGTATCCTCAACATTCAATAACAGTACACATGTTAAAAATGCAGACAAAAGATTCTTTTTGTACATTCTCTTGACTGAGATGTAATCCCGTGAAACAACTATGTTGTGTAGGTTGTAAATCTGAATCATGATTACTATTATGAATTACCTTCAAAAGTGTATTTTTCCTCATACATCTAAGCACTACAGACTTACATAATCTTTTTCATCTGTATTTTTTATATTCTTTTCTTCTTGACATGGTTAAAATCTTTCCTCAAGCAGATAATCTAATTGTCAGAGTTTGAATAAATTTATCACTTATCTATCTCATTTTTGTTGAGGATTTGGCACAATATAACAGCAATCCCATCATCAGCCAACCACCAGACTTCAGGGAAGTGATTTTCAAGGAAGATCCATATTCTCCATCTCCTCCACCAACAACGAATATGTGCTCCTAATGAGGCAGCTGGCGTTTCACATTCTAAGCTGGAAGCGTGCTGGGCTTGCTGGGTGGCCATGTGACTTGCGTTCCACTCATTTGTTCCTCAGACCAGACTGCTAAGCAGAACCCTACTCTTCCAGTATTCTGGGAACCCAATTTGGTCCTTAATTCCTCAGCTACTGATGACTTCAACTGCCACTCTAAGGATGCCAGCTCTAGTTCTTCAACATTCTGTAATTTTTAGTTTTGGTAGTTAAAAGCCAAGAATTAGGAAAACTAAAAATGTGCCTCTTCTGTTTCTCGCTGAAAGTTTCTCTTAGCTCTCCGTCTATGACCCACAGACTCCAAAATTACAGCTCATTGTCATGTTTGTGATTATCTCATCAATCATATTATTATTTGGCAGAGGATCATCTTGTTCTCAGCTAATAATGATGGAGAATGAGTCAAGGCCTGACTAAGCATACTAACTCACATTTAGTATTTCATCTTGGATGCTCAGGATAAAATCTACCTTATAAAAATGTGTATGTGTCCCCTCTGAGATTTCAGTGTGCTCTGAAACAGGTACAGGGAGAACAAAGCCACTAATCAGAAGACTGGCTAGTTAAAGTAGAAAGAAGAAATAGATAGGTCCTTGTCAAAGAGATCAAAAAGGGGAAGGATCCATTGTCACTACCCTGAAACAAAAGCTCAGAGCTTTGACCTTCCCCTGTCCCTTAGAGCCTGTGACAGAGACTGGAAGTACAGGCAGCAGTTTACTTGGAAGGTGATAGGAGAGGGGAGCAACAGTGAGCCGTGCAGGGATTACTCACAGATCAGTGATTGGTCGCAGCATTTTACTTGCAGAAGTCCTGGCCTCAGAGTCTAAGCCCTCTGGATTTATCTATGAGAAGGTATATTGTGGTTTCCCAGTTTGAAAAATCACTCTTGTCAAGTCTACCACCAACTTCTATCTTGCTAAACCCAGTGTTCAGCTTTTAGTCCTCCTCTTACTTGGCCTCTCACAGCATTTGACATGGCTGATCATTTTTTAACTGAATTACTCTCGCTGGGCTTCCAGGGTATGCCCCTCACTGATCTCCGATTGAATTGTTCACTCCTGGTGTCTTTCATGGAAGCCCTGGTGGCATAAATTTGAATTTAAATAAACAATGTTTTTTCTTTTGGTATAAATATATTCCACATAATATCTAGTATATACTTATATACATGCTCCAGCTGCTAATCAAAAAGTCAGTGGTTAAAATCTGCCAGGCACTCCTTAGAAACTCTATGGAGGAGTTCTACTCTGTTCTTTAAGTCACTATGAGTCAGAATTGACTTGACAGCAGTGGGTTTGGAGTTTTGGTTGGCCTCTTTCATCAGACCCCCAAATACTGGCATATCCAATAACTCAGTCCTGGAATTGCTTCTCTTCATACAGTCTTCACAAGATGTTACCTCCCCCCCGGCTCTAAACTTACCTATATACAGATCAAACTGATCACGCCACCCATACTTCTCCCAAAGCTTTGTTCTCCTGAATCTAATTGCCTATTTAGTATCTGTATATGGATGTCCAATGAGCATCTCAGTCAGAAGATGCCTAACCAGAACTCTTGATTCTACAATGCACAAACACCTACTCTGCACTTTCCCAATGCCTCCCATGTCAGAAGATAGCCCACCATTGACCCAGTTGCTCAGGCCAAAGATTTTAGAGTCATCATTGGCTTTTTTCCTCACATCCCTTGTAAGTCTATCACCAAGTTCTATTGTTTTCTAGTTTTAAAAGAGATCCAGAATCAGCCCACTTGGCCCCACCTCCTCTGATACCACGTCAGTCTAAGCCACAAGCATCTCTTACCTGGGCCACTGGTCACTCCGCTTTCATTCTTTTCTTCTACTCACAGGGTTGCCAGATTTAGCTAGTAAAAACATAAAAATACTGGTTAAATTTGAATTCAAGCAAACAATTTTTTTTCTTTTGGTATAAATATATTCCACATCATATCTGGTATATACTTATATTGAAAAGGAAACACTGGTAGAGTAGTGGATAAGTGCTATGGTTGCTAACCAAAAGATCAGCAATTTGAATCTACCAGGCACTCCTTGGTAACTCTATGGAGCAGCTCTACCCTGCCCTGTAGGGTGCCTATGAGTCAGAATCTACTCAGCAGAACCGGGTTTTGGGTTTATACTGACAAATTTGAAATAAATCTGTCATCTCATGTTTTATCTGGCAATCCTAGCGAAAAGACAATTCTACACATAACCAAAAAATTCTTGTAAATTATAAATTAGGTCATCTATTTGTCTTAGGAAGGATTTCAGTCACCATCAAACTAAGGTTCTACTTCCTTGTCATGTCCTAGAAGGTTATATATAGCACCCGGTCACATTCATGTCCTTATCTTATCTTCATTGTTTTCATTCCTGTACCCAAAGTCGCTGGAAGTTAGTCTAATGTGGTAGTTATTCAACAAGTAGTTATGGAAAGAATGAATAAACTGATCACAATATACAGAAAATTTATTACAATTGGCTTCAATTAGCAGTTAATAAACTAAGATCTGCCTGTAACTTTTAATTAATAAATTAAAAGTAATTTTGAAGATTTTAAACTTTCTAATATCTCTTTGGAGAATCAACAAAAAATAGAGTTAAGAAACTTCAGCAGACTTCTTCCATCTTCAAGAAGACAGAACAGTGTATTCAGTTTCTGAAGTCCAGCAACCGTTTGACGAATGTATATAAGAATTCTTTGTATAAATGTATGTACATAAACACCAAATCCTTATTTCTTCATTATGTTAGTTTGTTGAAACTCCATTTTTTATAACAGATTTTTTTAATCTATTTCTACAAATTGGGATGGATATGGGTAGCTGAAAGTTTGCTTTCCTCTCGTTGTCCAAAATTTTTTTGGAGCCTATGTATCTTTAAATATACTTCTTTCTCCTTCTCTAGTCTGAGAACACATTGCTTTTTAACTTTTATCTGTTAAAAGAAATTCATAAAAACAATTGAGTCTAATGGGAGGTAAAAATATAAGAAATATTAAAATCTATAATTTGAAAAGCAACAGTAAGTCTCACCTTCAAATGAAAGGGGAAATCAAAATGCCCAGACAAAGCAAAATATAACAGAAAGTCTTTTGAGCAACACATTGGAAGAGAGCCTATGGAGCAAAATCAAGACGAACCCCAGGAAGGCAGGAAGTCTGATCCTATCCATTTTACATTCTTGTCTTGAAGTGTTTGATTATAACCTTCAAATTATAATGAATGAATTGTATTGCATCATGGAGGGAGAGGAAGTAGACGCAGGAGGAGAGATTTAGGGGAAATGTCAGACGTAAGTGAGACCTAAGAGCCTGTGATTACCTTCATTCATTTCATGCAGCTGAAGACAACAACCAAATAGAGCTAGAATCCACAGGAAGAAACTACACACACACATATATGGATGGATGGATGGATGGATGTCTGTATGTATACTTTCTTAATTAAATGCTTCTTATGTTTTCTTTCATAGGCTTAATATTTTTCTCTCTATCAAAGCAGCACGACATTTTTAATGGGAGAAGAAGTAGGGAGTTTCTTAATCTCTGTTATGGAGGGATTTACTGGCAGCAGACAAGAAAATGTTTTTCATAAGGAAGGCTGTACTTACTGAAGATTTGCTGGGATTCAGACCTCCTTGCCAGAATTGCTTATTTACTCTCAATTAGCTCTAAACACAGCTCAGCGGTGGCAGGGGCGATTTCAAAGCCACCACTGCCATTTCAAATCTGACTGCAGAAGAAACAGTGACTGACAGAGATTAAAAGACAGTAGAGGTGCACACAGTCAATAATAAAATCTGACAACAGGAACAACATTTATTTTATGTTCCCATAAACATAGATTTAGTTCACATAAGCCCACATAATAGCACTGATGCCATAAGCTGATTTGCTCTGAATTTGATTTAGAACAACATAAAAGAGCCAGTATTAGCTGCAGGGTATCAGACTCTGTTTCAAGCAGTTTCTGGATTTTTACCGCACCCTTTCCATGTAGGGAAACACCCATAAATATCCCGGATGCTATGAAAGGGAGCTCATCTTTCCAGAGTATCAGAGGACACTGTCAATCTACGTGGCTCTCTGTTGATCATTCTCTCAATCACACAGACAGATTCAGAGAAACACACACACACACATCCCTCAACTTTATGGCTAGCTGAAGCTTTTGTTTCATTATTTCACATCTGTCAACTTAGCCCATTGACATTGTGTTGACTTGGACTCATAGCAACCCCATGTGGTACAGAGTAGAACAGCTCTATAGAATTCTCTTGGCTGTATCTTCACGGAGAAGACCTGGTGAGGCAGTGTTTATACACTCAGCCACTAACCCAAAGGTGGGTGGTTTGAACCCACCCACTGCTCCATGGGAAACATGAGGTAGTCTGCTTCCGGAAAGATTCACAGCCTTGGAAACTCTATGGGGCAGTTCTGATTATGTCCTACAGGGTTGCTATGAATCAGAATTGACTTAACAGCCAGCCAAGCCAAGTGCCATTGAGTCGGAGCCGACTCATGCAGCAGTAGGTTCAGTTCTGATTGGTAATCTTTATGGAAGCAAATCTCCAGGACTTTCTTGTGGGGCACCACCAGGTGGGTTTGAACCACCAGACTTCAAGTTAGAAGGCTTATGCAAACCACTCGCACCAACCAGGGACTTTGTCAACCTAATATAGGTGAATTATCTTGGACAATCTTTGTACTTAAGCTGCTTTGTGGAGGAGGGAAGGAAACAAGCTCTTTTCAAAATGGCTGGAAAGATGTTCCAAGATGATGCTGAACTCTGCATTCCTTCCTGCCTTCCTTGGATTACCTGGAGGTTGAGTCTCTGGGATAGGTCTGTAGAGAAAGTTTTTCCCTCATTTTAAGATTCACCTAGGCTTGCCTAGAGTAGGACTGCAGAATTTTATCTACACAGCTTTTTTAAATCTAATCCTCATTCACTGCCATTTTCTCCAAAACACATCCCCAGCCTTTTCAAAGGTCTCCCTGATCACCATTTACAGGACTGCTGCTACCAGGCCCTAACCTCTTGCGCTAGGCTAGAAAGCAGAGGAAATCTCTCTCTCTTTTGGTCCCAAGAGATAGCCCATTTCGTATCACAGCATGAGTGACATTACTTTTTGTAATGGTTAAGATTGTATGCCAACTAAACTGGGTCCTGATTCTCACTGTTTATATGTGATCAGCCTCCAGATGTAAGTAGCCAATCAGTTGAAAGGGAATTTCCTTGGGTGTGTGGCCTGCATCTGATAAGTGGACTTCCCAGCTTTTGCCTACTCTGAATCCTGTAGCTGCCTCTCATTCATCTAATCTCCAGGTCTCGGGACTTGAGCTAGCAGATTGCCTGCCAGTCTTGGGATTCATTGATCTTCACAATCTGTGAGCAAGAGCCCTGCTCTTTGACCTTCCAGTCTTGGGCTTACCAGCCCCTGGCTATGTGAATGAGAAGAGCGTCTATTCTAATCCAGAGATTTGTGATGTTCCAGCCTCTACAATCTTGTGAGTAATTTCCTTGATATAAATCTCTATACATGTGTATTTATTTGCTCTACTGGTTTTGCTTATCTACAGACCCCAGCCTAAGACACTTTTAGTGGAAGCAACTTCACTCAAGCCCCTAGCCTTACTATGAATGCAAATCCTACCCTTGCAGTTTCTGAAAATCTTGATCTATTGTGAGCAAATGAATCTGATGTTATTTAAATCCACCATTATTTAAATTAGCTCTCTACTCAAGAAAGATGATCTCATCCCCCAGAACCTGGCTACCTGGAAAGAAGAAGGAAATAGGAGACAGGCAGTCCCTCAGGCTTTTGTGTGCTGGTTCCTCGCAGGAAGGTTCCGATTCTGACAGGGTGAAGATCAACATTGTGCGTTAGGCTACGTTTTCACCCTTAGATAACACGTAAGTGAAAGAAAGGTCCTTTGCTGTTCTTATTACTTTAGGAAGAATTAAAGGGTAAATTTTCATCCTCAGAGGCATTTTGCAGGCAGTGGTAATTTCCATATGTGACTCTAAGTACTTCACTTACAGAAAAAAAAAAAAAGAATCTGAGTAGCTGGGTGACATGAATGAATCTTAAACCTCATGTGTGGAAGTTTTTATCATGATAATTGTTACAGATCTGCTCTTTGTTACATGCTACACTAAATCCCTGCCTCTAGGATGTACCACATTTGGCTGGACCACCTTTTTTGGGAATAGGCATAAATATGGATCTCTTCCAGTTAGCTGGCCAGGTAGCTGTCTTTCAGCTCTTTCTGTAGACATAAGTGAGCTCTTACAGCACTGCATCCATTTCTTGAAACATCTCAACTGATATTCCATTAATTCTTGGAAACTTCTTCAGCAATGCTTTCAATGCAGCTTTGACGTCTTCCTCCTGATTGTAGGTTGCCTCTTAAAATAGTTGAAAGTTGACTCATCCTTTCTGATATGATTCTGTGTATTCCTTTCACCTTCTTTTGACACTTTCTGAGTCAGTTAATATTTTCTTCACTGTTGCAACTTGAAGCTTAAATTCTTTTTCAGTACTTTTAGTTTGAAAAACACAAAGCATGTTCTTCCCATTTGGTTTTCTGTCTCCAGCTCTTTGCGTACATCATTATAATACTTTGTCTTTTTGAGCCACCTTTTGAAATCTTTATCATTTCTTCCTTTTGTTTTAGCTACTCAGTGTTCAAGAGAAAGTTTTAGAGTGTCTTCTGACATACAATTTGGTCTATTTTTTCTTTCCTATCTTTTGAATGACCTCTTACTTTCTTCATGGATGATGTCCTTGATGTCCTTCTGCAACTGTTCTGGTTTTCAGGCATTAGTGTTCAGTATATCAAATCTGTTCTTGAGACAATCTGTAAACTCAGGTGGAATATACTCCAGATCTTACTTTGGCTGTCATGGACTTTTTCCAATTTTCATGAGTTTCAATTTGAACTTATATACAAGCAATTGATGGTCTGTGCTTCAGTCCGCACCTGGCCTTATTCTGATAATATTGAGCTTTTCCACCAGCTCTTTCCACAGATGTAGTTGATTTGATTGGTGCGTATTGAAACTGGCGAGATTCATGTGTACCCCCACAAAAACCAAACCAATTGCCATCAAGTCAATTCTGACTTATAGCAACTATATAGGACAGAGTAAAATTGCCCCATACAATTCCTAAGGAGTGCCTGGTGGATTCAAACTGCCAACCTTTTGGTTAGTAGCCATAGCTTGTAACCACTATGCCACCAGGATTTTCCTCTATGCGTATAATCATAATTTTTGTTGATGGGAAAAAAAAAGATATTCGGAATCAAGAAGTCATTGGTCTTGCAAAGTTCTGTCATGTGATTTCCAGCATCATTTCTATCACCAAGGCCATATTTTCCAACTATTGACCCTTCTTCATTTCCAGTTTCTGCATTCCAACCACCAGTAATTATTACTGCATACTGTTTACATAACCCATCAATTTCAGACTTACTGCAGAAGCTGGTAAAAAATTTCAGTTTGTTCACCTTTGGTCTTAGCGGTTTGTGCATAAATTTGGGTAACATTCATATTAATTGGCCTTCCTTGTAGGTATACGCATATTAGTCTAACACTGACAGCGCTGTACTTCAGGACAAATCTTGAAAGGTTCTTTTTGATGATGAAAGCAACACCACTCGTCTTCAAGTTTCTATTTCTGTCACAGTAGACCATATGATTGTCCAATTCAAAATGGCCAATACTGGGCCATTTGAACTCAGTAATGCCTAGCAGATCAATATTTATGTGACAATTTCCAATTTTCCTAGATTTGTACTTTATACATTCCATGTTCTGATTATTAATGGACTTTTACAGTAGTTCTTCTCATTTTGAGTCATGCCACATCAGCAAATCAAGATTTCAAAAGTTTGAAAACAGAAATTCAAGCTGTATGCAGAAGATGACAAGGAACCAGGGATATCACTGCTGATGTGAGATAGGTCTTGGCTGAAAGCAGAGAACACCAGAAAGATGTTATGTATATTTACTGACTATGCAAAGGCATTTGACTGTGTGGGTCATAACAAATTATGGATAACTTTGAGTAGAATGGGAACTTCAGAACACTTAATTATACTCATGAGGAATCTATACATGGATCAAAAGGCAGTCATCCACACAGAACAAAGGGACACTGCATGGTTCAGGGTCAGGGAAGAGGAGCATTGGGATTGTACCTTCTCCATGCCTTTTCAATCTGTATCCTGAGCAAATTATCCAAGGAGCTGGATTATACAAAGAAAAAAGAGTCATCAGGATTGGATGAAGCCTCATTAACAACCTGCATTATGCAGGTGATGAAATCTTGCTTGCTGAAAGTGAACAGGAAAGCACTTTCACTGAAAGTGAAGAGGAAAGATCACAGCCTCCAACATGGATTATACCTCAACACAAAGAAAACAAAAATCTTCCCAACTGGACAAAGAAGCATCATGATAAACAGAAAAGATTGTAGGTTGTCAAGGATTTCATTTTACTTGAATCCATGATCAAAACCCATGGAAACAGTAGTCAAGAACTAAAAAGACACATGACATATTGCAAATGCACTACAAAAGACCTCTTTTTAAGTATTGAAAAGCAAAGATGTCGCCTTGAAGTCTAAGCTGGGACTGACCCAAGCTGTAGTGTTTTGAAACATCTTATATGTGTCTGAAAACTAGACAATAAATAAGGAAGGCAGAAGAACTGATGCCTTTGAAATGTGGCCTTGGGGTAAAATATTGAATATACCATGGACTGCCACAGAATGAAAAAATCTGTCTTGGAAGAAATACAACCAGAATGCCCCTTAGAGACAAGGATGGCAAAACTTCAACTCACATATTTTGGATATGTTATCAAGAGGGTTCACTCCCTGGAGGAGGGTATCATGTTTGGCAGGGTAGAAGGTCAGCAAAGGAGGGGAAGACCTTCAGTGAGACAGGCTGACACAGTGACTGCAACAACAGGCTGAAGCATCACAAAGATTGTGTGGATGGTGCTGGACCAGGCAGTGTTTCATTCTGTTGTACATTGGGTCACTATGAGTCAGAATAGCCTCAACGGCATGTAACAATGACGTAGGATATCTCTACTCTCCATGTTATAAAAATGAAGGGCTTACAAACTACCTCATAATAATAATAACCTGGAGGCTTGAGGGCACAGGGGTTAAGAGCTGTAGCTGCTAACCAAAAAGTCAGCAGTTTGAATCCACCAACTGCTCCTTGGAAACACTATGAGACAGCTCTACTTGGCCCCATAGGATCACTATGAAATTATTGTTGTTGTTGTTAGGTGCTGTTTTAGTCACCTGGTACTGCTCCAACAGAAAATACCATGAGTGGAAGGCTTTATGAAGAGAAACTTTGTCCCAGTCTGATAAGCCACTAAGCCACAAATCCATTTACAAGTTACAAGGCCATTCAATATGGGAAATTGTCACAGTCCAGTAGTCTGAGTCCAAGTTCTAGGAATGCATCTCAGCATGGGAACCTCAGGTCCAAAGGATGTGCTTGGCTCTCTGTCTTGGTGGTAAAGTTTCCCAACTCATTCTGTTCACTTCTCTCCCTTATATCCCACAAGCTGCTAGCTTGAGTCCTGCCTCACCAGCACAACTGCTGCCCATTCTCCATCATCAATATCACAGAGGCAGGATTCACAACATGTGGGAGGAATGGCACCACACTGGGACTCACAGCTAAGTCAAATCAGTACATACGTTTGGGGGGGACACAATGCAATACATGAACTCCAGCCTTTGCCCCCCCGAAATCATATTATTAGAGACAATCTGAAGTCCAGATCCAAAGTCTCTTCAACTGTGAAATCCAGAACATGTGTTATCTTCCCAAAATGCAATGGTATAACAAGCAGGCACAAGTTACACATTTTCGTTACAAATGGAGAAATTGTAGGGAAAGATAGCGTTAACAGGCAACAAGCAAGTCAGCAAAGCACATTACATTAGCCCTCAAAGCTTTGAAAATAATTTTCCATTTTCTGAGACTGTTTACACAATAGCTTTGCCCTCCAGGCTCAAGTTATTGGCCACACTCTGGATTCTGAGTGGAGATCTCTGGCCATATGCTACAGCATTGTCTTTAAGGCCACTTGGATAGTAATTTGCCTCTTCAACTTTAGGTGCACTCTAAGCCCACATGAGTGGCAACTGCACTCTTACAAACACAGGAAGTCCTGTCTCCACCCTTCCAAACTCTTGAGGTCATGGCCATACCTTCTGAGACTGAGGCAGCTCAGCTTCCCCTCAACTTTGTCCCCTCAGATTTCATTGCCTCATGGCCTCATGGCCTGGGCCTCAAGCCCACATCTGCCCTGCAGGAGCAAAAGTTTCAAAGCTCTGAAGCTTCACTGATTCAAACATCTGGAAGCACACAACTCTGCCAGGAAGCCTTCTGCACACAGGCACTCAGCTCTCCTGTTCATAGATTAGCAAGCCTAGCTCCGCTGATTCAAGTGCCCAGAGGCACCCAGCTCTGTCAGGAAATCTGTGTGCACAAGCCCTCAGCTCTCTCGCTCCATGGGTCGGCTCCTGGTTCTACTGTTGTCAATTCGCTGCTGCTGCTTCTGCTTTTCCCCATCTGCTGCCTTCTCAGGTGTTAGCAGTTCTTTGGAATTCCTTCTTCCATCAGTTTCACAGTTTCAAAAAGAAGCTTCCACATTTGAGGTATTTGTCAGAGCAGTACCCCACTCTCACAGTACCAAATTGTTTTAATCACCTGGTACTGCTCCAACAGAAAATACCATGAATAGAAGGCTTCATGAAGAGAAACTTTGTCACAGTCTGATAAGCCATTAAGCCACAAATTCATTTACAAGTTACAAGTCCATTCCATATGGGAAATTGTCACAGTCTAGTAGGCTGAGTCTAAGTTCTAGGAATGCATCTCAGCACAGGAACCTCAAGTCCAAAGGATGTGCTCTGCTCTCATTCTTGGTGGTAAGAGGTTCCCAACTCATCCTGTTCTCTTCTGTCCCTTATATCCCACAATGACACCAAATGACACCAAACTTGATAAGAAACAATCATAGCAGCCACTTACTGGGTACCTGTTATGTGAAGGGAAACCCTGTTGGCACAGTAGATTAAACACTATGTCTGCTAATCAAAAGGCCTGCAGTTCAAGTCTGCCAGATGTTCCTTGGAAACTCTACAGGGCTGTTCTACCCTGTCCTATGGGGTCGCTATGAGTCAGGCCCAACTCAGTGGCAGTGGGTTTGGTTTTTTGGTTTCATTATGTGCAGGTACTGTAAGAGACACTTTGCATCTATTTAATTAATGTTAGACTTCATAGAAAAACCTACATCATGCATATGCCACACTTCTAATAACACAGGCTCCCCACTTTGGTAAGTTCTAGCTAGATCACTCCTTCACTGTAAATACTCTCAGCCTCATTATACAGCCTTCATAATAAATCATGAGAACTTAGCTCACTGCGGTGTATGTCATGGATTGAGCTGTGTCCCCCAAAAAATATATGTAGTAATTTGGCTGAGCCATGATACCTAGTATTATGTGATTGGCCTTCATTTTGTGATTTTCTGATGCTATAAATCCTAACTTCTGCTGTGGTTAATGGACTAGATTATGTTAAAGAGGATTTGGGGTAGGACTGTAACACCCTTCCTAAAGTTACTTCCTTGCTCCAACGTAAAGGGAGTTTCCCTGGAGAGTGGCTTGTACCACCTTTTATTCTTTTATCCTACAAAAATAATAGGAAAGGGAAGAAAGCAGAGAGTTGGAGGACCTCATACCACCACAAAAGCAGCACAGAGAGCAGAGTGAGTCCTTTGGATCTGAAATAACTGTGCCAAGATATTCTCAGACCAAAGAAACAACACAAGGACTTTCCTCCAGAGCTGACAAAGAAGAAAAACTTTCCCCTGGAGCAGACACCCTGAATTCAGACTTGTAGCCAACTGGACTATATAGCGGGTGGTGTCTGGGGTCTTAAAAGCCGCCAAGCTGCCATCCGAGGGCACAGCAAATGGTCCCAACTCAGCAGGAACAGATGCTCACCAAGGACCAATATGATACGGGGTAAAGACAACCCAGAAGATAGAGAGATCCACATCAGTGGGTGCCTATATCAACTTGGGACTGGAAGAACTGGATGGTGCCTGGCCACCACCAGTGATAGCCGTGATGGAGCTCACTAAGTTGAATCTCACTGGCAACACAAGAATAAGAAGGGGTACATCCTGAGATCTCCATTAAAAGACCACAGTTGATGGTCCAGCAGTTTCAGGGTTCCCCTGGGAGCATGGCCCCTGGCCCTGATGCTGCTCTTGCCCATAAATCATAGTGAAGGTCTACTTTTCGGACATGAATGATTGGACTTGGTGATGCAGAGTGACCATATATTGGATGCACTTTATGATTCTATACATCTATAGGATATCATCCTGCTGACCTCAGGCTGGAGGAAGGAGAGTGGGTGGAGAGGAGGGGAAAGGAGACTGTTGGGATGATGAGACACGTATGAAGCAGAGAGTAATAGTGTGCTGTCACTGGACAGGGAGACCAGTGGAAGCTGCATATAGGTGGGCATGTAAATTTATACAGGAATGTACATTTTCACTCAGTCATATTAAATAAAAATAAAAGAGAATAAACTTTTGTTTGGTAAAGCTATCCACTTATGGTATTTCTGTTCAAGAAGTAGTAAATGACTAAGACAGTCTACCTCTGACATCTCTCATCTCCGATCATTCTCCCCCTTGTTCACCTACCAAAGCCTTATAGCCTCCTTGCAGTTCATTGACTATGCCAAACACATGTCAGCCCCAGGACCCTTGCACTTGTTGCTCACTCTCCCTGGAACACTTTTCCTCAGATACCCACGCGGCAGTTCCTTCACAATATCCAAGTCTCTACTCAAATGCTGTCTTGCAAAACAACTAAACCCACTGTCATCTAGTTGATTCCAACTTACAGTGACCCAAAAGAGATACATGTCCCAAATAACACATACAAAACAGTACAGCCCATAGCCCTTCCCCCGGCCCTTTCCCTGTCACTTTCTGTATCCCTTACCCCGTATTATTTTCCTTTACTGCTAATGTTAACCCCCAAGCTTGTTTTATGTTTTTTTCTAATGATCTCCCTTTCCTCATTAGAAGATCTGTTTTGTCTGTCTCTGGTTTCCTAGCAATGAGAACAATGCTTGGCATATGACAGAGATTTAATACATGTTTTTTTAATAAATTAATAAGTCACAGGAAATATACCTAATTAGCGATACCTGTGTGCTTGAAAAATGTTGTCAGCAGGGAGGAAATAAAAGTAATACTTATATATCCATCACATTTGTCTAGGCAAAGATAATGTCCTTTACTAATAGGACAACACAATCTCTTTCAGCCAAATACAATAGGGATCCATGTCTTTGGGCTCCTATCACTGTAGACTCATCACAAGGTGAAGCCTGTAGCTGGGAGCTTTCACCCCAACACAGTGGCCAGGCTTGTTTCTAAATATCACTTAAAGGAAGAATCAATTAATGGTAAGAAAGATTTAAATATTTACAAAATTAGCTGTTCCTAACGCTACCTATAAGTTAGGAGACAACTGCAATTGTCCAAGGTAAAAAGATGGTTTGGGATGGAGATGTTGATGGAAGAGCCAAAAACAAGTGGATAGATTTGGGGTATATATTGTAGATGGAAACAATGGGCCTTACTGAAAGATTGATGGAGAATTAAAGGAAATGGAAAGTAGAAATGTAATTCTTTTTTTTTTTAATTTTTTTTATTATGACTGAGTGAAAATGTACATTCCCATATAAATTTACATGCTCACCTATATGCAGCTTCCACTGCTCTTCCTGCCCGGTGACAGCACACTATTCCTCTCTACTCCATACATGTCTCATCCTCCCAACAGTCTTCTTTCCCCTCCTCTCCACCCACTCCCCTTCCTCCAGCCAGAGGTCAGCAGGAATGTAATTCTTAAGATTTTGGCTTGATGGTGACAGTTACTGAAAGAAGGACAACTAGAGGAAAATAGGAGGCCCTGGGTGGTGCCAGCAGTTAAAGTGCTTGGCTGATAACTAAAAAGTTAGTGGTTCAAGTTCACCCAGAGGCACCTAGAAAGGAAGTCCTGATGATCTGCTTCCAAAAAATAAACCACTGAAAACACAGAGAACACAGTTCTACTCTATGAGTCACAAATGACTCAGTTTGGTTTTTAGAGGCCAAAAGGCAAGGCTCTAACTTAGCAATGCTTGTGAGCATGGTGCGGGACCAGGCAGTGTCTTGTTCTGGTGTATATAGTGTTGTTATGAATCAGAACTTACCTGATGGCATCTAGCAATAACAATACTTGAGATCAAGAGGTCCTAGTGCTACAAGCAGTTAAGCACTCAGCCGCTAAATAAATGGTTGGCTGTTTGAACTTACCCACTCCTCTGTGGGGAAAAGAAGCAGATTGATGATCTGCTTCTGTCAAGTTTATAGCTAAGAAACTCCTCTGGGGAAATTATACTTGGTCACATAAGGGTTACTCTGAGTCAAACTAGAGTCAACAGCACCTAACAACAACATTATCAGGGAAAATCGAGAGTTATCTTTTTGGATTTGATAATTTTGAAAATCCTACCAGAAATCCAAGCAGAGATGTCAAAGCTTAAGTAAAGCTTTAGAAATGGAATAAGTTTGAGATTTATCGACAGGAATATATGTAAATCCTATGACTAGACGCAGTCACTCTGTGATAAAATTTAACAGTGAAGAGAAGCCCCAAGGTGGGTCTTTGAAGAACAGCTAGGTTATAGAATGCTTTAGCCTGGTTGATCTTAGTCTCTTTCACTCTCTCTGTCTCTGTCTGTCTCCCTCCGCCTCTCCACCTTTCCCTCTTCCTCTCTCTCCTTCTCTCTGAATATTTTCCCTTAGAATCCAGCCAACATGTTTTGAGAAACCCCAGGACACGTGGAGAAGGCATGCGTAGATATTCTGGCTGACAGCCCAGCAAAGGTTTTAGCCCATGATCAGCGTCAACATGCACATATGAACGAGAGAGCCTTCAGGTGATTCTAGCCTCTAGACTTTGACTCTTTCAGCAGAGGCCCCAGACACAGTGAAACAGAAATAAATGATCCCTCTCTTGCCTTGTCTGAATTTCTGACCTGTGAGCATAAGAAGTAGCGTTTTTACACCACTGAATTTTACTGTAATTTTTTACATAGTGTTAACAACTTGGCTTCTCTATCTTGAGGCTTGCACTTCAGCTTTCCTGAGCCAACATGCAAAAACTCAGCTGACCATATCAGAGAATTCCCATGGGAAGGCCACACAGAGACATAGGATGCCTGAGGATCCCTACTGCTCAACTCCTGATGTCTTTTCAGTCTAGAGCCCTGGCAGTACAGCAGTTAAGAGCTCAGCTGCTAACCAAAAGATCGGCAGTGCAAATCCACCAACAGCTCCTTGGAAACTCCATGTAGCAGTTCAGTTGTATCATATAAAGTTGTTATGAGTCATACACAATTTAATGGCCCCTGTTGTTGTTACTAGGTGCTGTTGAGTCCTATTCATAGCGACCCTATGAACAACAGAGCAAAACACTGCCTGGTCTTGTGTCATGTCCATAATCATTTTTATGCTTAAGCCTATTGTTGCAGCCACTGTGTCAATCCATCTCATGGAGGGTCTTCCTCTTTTTAATTGACCCTCTACTCTACCAAGCATAATGCCCTTCTCCAGGGACTGATCCTTCCTAAGAACATATCCAAAGCATGTAAGATGCAGTCTTGGCATCTTTGCTTCCAAGGAGCACTCTGATTGTACTACTTTTAGAATAGATCTGTTTGTTCTTTTCACGACCCATGATACATTCAACATTCTTCTTCAACACCACAATTCAAAGGCATCAATTCTTCTGTTTTCTTTCTTCATGGTCCAAGTTTCGCATGCATATTATGCAATTGAAAATATCGTGGCTTAGGTCAGTCACACATTCATCCTCAAGGTGACATCTTTAGCTTCCAGTACTCTAAAGTGGTCCT
The DNA here is from genome assembly GCA_028571685.1 of Heterohyrax brucei. Taxonomy (NCBI): domain Eukaryota; kingdom Metazoa; phylum Chordata; class Mammalia; order Hyracoidea; family Procaviidae; genus Heterohyrax; species Heterohyrax brucei. Next base: position 135,823,209 of record CM053146.1, on the reverse strand, counting down.
TGTCAGATTTTCCCAATGCAATATGTCTTTTGATTTCTTGACTGATGATTTCATGAGCGTTGCTTGTGGACCCAAGCAAAACGAAATTCTTGACAACCTCAATCTTTTCTCCATTTATGAAGATGTTACCTGCTGGTCCAGTTGTGAGGATTTTTGCTTTCTTGAAGTTGAAGTGCAATCCATACTAAAGGCTGTGGTCTTTGACCTTCGTCAGTAAGTTTTCAAATCTTCTTCACTTCCAGCAAGTAAGGTGATGTCATCTGCCTGACATAGGCTGCTAATGAGTCTTCCTCCAATCTTGATGCCTCATTCTTCTTCGTATAATCCAACTTCTCAGATTATTTGCTCAGTATACAGACTGAAAAAGTATGGTGAAAGAATATAACCCTGATGTACACCTTCCCTGACTTAAACCATGCAGTGTCCACTTGTTCTGCTTGCACAACTGCCTCTTGATCCATACACAGATTCTTTAAGAGCACAGTTAAGTGTTCTGGAATTCCCATTCTCCTCAATGTTAGCCATAATTTATATGATCCTTTGCATGGTCCTTGAAACACAGATAAACATCTTTCCGGTATTCTCTGCTTTCAGCCAAGATCTGACATCAGCAATGATATCCCTGGTTCCACATCCTCTTCTTAATATGGCTTGAATTTCTGTCAGTTCCTTGTCAATATACTGTTGCAGTGGCTTTTGAATGATCTTGAGCAAAATTTCACTTGTATGTGATATTAATGATATTGTTTGGCAATTTCTGTATTTGGTTGGATCACCTTTCTTTGGAATGGCATAAATGTGTGTCTCTTCCAGTTGGTTGGCCTTCAAATTTGGAAACCCCATGTAGCACCCAACAACAATAAAAACAACACCAGACAAGTAAGTGCCTGAGCCTTCAGATGACTCTGGTCACCAGCCTCTATCCCACTCAGCTGTCAGTCCAGTGAAGCAGAAGTCACTGTCCATATTGAGTCCTGCACCAAGAGCACATTTGTGAGCAGAATTAACACTCTTATTGTTCTTAGCCACTAAGTTAGAGTGTTTTGCTATGCAACATGAGATAATCAACAGGGCACTTGTCAAGGAAATATAGTAATTTGTATGAGTTTCCTTGACTGGAAGAGTGAATGGCAGATGATAATATGGAGGCATTTAGTCAACAACTTTTTCAAGAGGTTGAGCCAGAAAATGAAAGAGGGAGCTGGAGTGGACACAAATTTTTTGTTTTTAATGTGTGAGGAAGGAGTTCATGTAAATTTTGTTTTGTCTTTAGAATGAGAGATATTAAACCATGCTTGCAGGATATTGAGAAAAATTCTACAAGAGGTAGATACTAATTTATGGGAGTAAACTGGGACAAACGAATTACGAAAAGTCCTTGAAAAGGTATAAAACAGTAGAAGTGGTGAGTCTGACTTTGTACAGTAGGAGAGAAGGAAAAGAAGATAAGTGTTGGGTATACAATGGCATGAAACAGAGGCAGAGACTTGCCAGTCTGAGAGTCTAGTGAAGTTTATTCACAGAGAATGGCGTATGAACCGAGATGTAGTTCGGCCCACCCAATAGCTGGTGGGGACAGTTTTTACAGCTTTACTGTTCCAATGAAGAAGGGAGAGGTGACATGATGCAAAAGTTGCTCATGGTGTTGTAGTTAGTTGTCTTCGAGGCACACACATCAGGCTGTTTTCAGTTAATGGCAGGGTCTGAACATTGGATAAGATGACCTCCCTGAACTCTAGGGACAGAGTTAATAGTTAAGTGCCTGTGCAGCATACATACCAGGCTGTTTTCAGCTAATCACAGGGTCTGCTCACTGGATAAAGATGACCTCCCAGAATTCCAGGGACAGAACTCCCTCAGTAAGTATGGGTGGAGGTAGATTTGCAGATTTGTTGGTAGGAAGAGAAGAGTTTCCTTTCAATAACTTCCATTAATCATCACTCAGTTTCAAGGAGTCAGAGAGATAACTTAAGGAGAGATGGGGATTAGAAGTATCATCTTAAAATGTGGCAGAAATTCTGGGCATTGTTAAGTGTGCAGTTGAAGTACACTCATTCAGCCACTGAGTTGCAGGTGGAAAAAGATGATGACAAGGCAAAGGTAGGTTTGGGGAAGACAGAATAGAAAGAAGGCAGTGGTATAAGGGAGTTGGAAAGACAGTAATTGTAATAGCAGACTACGATATAGACATGAAGAACAAGACACAAAATAATGAACAAGTGCTAAGATCCCTAGCTTCATGTTGTAAGTGAAGCTGAAAATTTGTTGCTATGAGTTCTAGATTAAATGAATTGAAAGAATGAGAGGACTTAGTTGAAGAGTATGATGCTGAGAATTGGGCAGGGCAGTCACTGGGGATGGCAGGGTCCAGGGACTGTTATTAATGAAGGAAGCCTGTCGCTGCTGCTAGTTGTCATGGAATCCATTTTGACTCATCATGACCCAACGTGTGCAGAGTAGAACTGTTCCATAGGGTTTTCAAGGCTGTGCCCTTCGGAAATAGACCACCAGGCCTTTCTTTCAAAGTGCCTCTAGTTGGGTTTAAGCTGCCAAATTTTCAGCCAACAGTTAAACTCTTAACATTTTGCACTGTGCAGGGGGTCCTGCATGAAGAAATCAACTAACTGGTATCAAGCATGAAAGACCACCAAGTAGCTGAGGATGAACAAAGACTTGCCTATTTTGAGGACAGATGTATTGTCTCCAATATAAAACTTTCCTGTAAAATATATGGATTTGAAAAAGTCCTTTGAAAAGTTCCTCCTGAGGATTTTCTTTCCCAAGTACTGTGAAAAATGACTGCAGTGTTTCTTGTATGAAGGTTGATACCAGTGCTAAATGTGGAAATAAGTGAAAACCTGTTGGAAGTCTCTGAAATAGAACTAATATACCTCTAGCTACCTTACATAATGAGTCTTCCTGTGTTTCTTGGTATTTGGCACCAGATAAATTGCTGATCTTAGCTCATGCTCTGTTGCTTTCTACTTGCTGAGCCTTTGCCAGCACAATTTGATGACTGTCGTGGAGATAAACAGAAAGCCTGCCACAGCTATAGATGGTCGGGTGCCAGGAATGCTAACTCCAGCATTAAACACAGCTTTCAATTCGGATTTACTGCTATTATTTTTGTTTTGTTGTTTGCTTGTTTGCTTTGGAGGTGCTGCAGTTCGTGAATTTACAACCTTTTTTGACAGTATTGCCCGCATTTGCAGATGAACAGGTATAGGGTTATTCCATTTAGGCACACTCAGGAGGAAACACTTGCTCCTACCCATTTCTCTAAAAATGTGATTGCTGAACAGTTCTTAGAATGTTTCTAGAAGACTCAGCAGAAATTTAAAAAAAAAAAAGAAAGAAAAATATGATCAATATATTAGGTTGTATTTTGTAAAAATTATCTATATTCTGGTAGCCTAGTGGTTAACTGCTATAGCTGCTAACCTGAAAGGTCAGCAGTTCAAATCTGCCAGGTGCTTCTAATGGAAACTCAAAAGGGGTATTCTACTCTGTCTTATAGTGTCACTATGAGTCAGCATCAACCTAAAGGCAATGGGTTTTTTTGTTTGTTTGTTTGTTTGTTTTTTAAGGTGAAATTTCAGCCTTGGCTTCCCGGAAAACACTCTTCCCATGAGATGGTAGTGAAGGACAAGCTTCTGTTCATGCCACGTACACTAACTTTTTATTGGCCAAAGCAAGTGTCACAGGTCAGGAATTTGTGTAGTTAAGTGGTACAACTATTACCCAAAAGGCTGGCAGTCCAAGCCACTCCTTGGAAACTTTATGGGGCAGTTCTACCCTGTTCTGTAGGGTTGCTATGCATGGTAAACCCAATTGTAAACTTGGGCTTGGATTTTTGGCTTTGATTTCTTTTTGTAGTTGTAGAGCTCTCCTTCTGCTCCCTCTTTCCCTCTCTTTCCATCCTATCATCCCAACATTCATAGAAGCAAACCACAGAGAAAGTACTTCTCTTAACCTTCAAAATTAATCAATTACCCAGAGCACAATGACCAGAAACAGTCCTGAAATGTTCTAAACCTGACTCGGTTTTGCTTTTGTGGATAACAAGCAAACCCAAATTATAAGTGGTTTACAATATCAGGCATTTTTTATTCTTATTTGGTAGTCGATGGATAAGCTGGAGTAGGTCTGCATCTGCCGACAGGTGGAGACTCAAGTCTGCAGTGTGCATCTCCCATATTGGGACCAGTGGCATCCTGGAAAACACTCTTCTCATAAGATGTCAGAGAAGGACCAGTCTTTGTTAATGCCACGTGCACTAACTTTTTGTTGGACAAAGTAAGCATCGCAGCTAAACCTGAAGTCAGGAATTTGTACTCCACTTACCAGTAGAAAAACACTATAAAGTCACATGTCAAAGAATGTGGATATATAATTTGCTACTTCTTGCTGTTGTGTGCCATCAAGTCCAATTTTGGCTCATAGTAACTTTATAGGACGGAACAGAACTACTCCATAATGTTTCCAAGGCTATAATGTTTACAGAAGAGGTGATGTAGTAGTTAAAGCACTCAACTGCTAAGGAAAATGGCAATTCAAACCCACCAGCTGCTCTGTGGGAGAAAGATACAGTAATCTAAGGTCTACTGCCTTAGAAACCCTATGCCAGGCCTATGAGGAAGTTCTATTCAGTCCTGTTGGGTCAGAATATGAATATGGAATACACATCTACACAAAGAAAACAAAAATTCTCACAACTAGACCAGTAATTATCATCATGATAAATGGATAAAAGATAGAAGTTGTCAAAGATTTTATCTCACACTTATCTATAAATAACACCTATGGAAGCAGCAATCAAAAAATCAAATGATATATTGCACTGGAAAAATTTTGCAGCAGAGAACATCTATAAAGTGTTAAAAAGCTGAAGACTAAGGTCCTTTGAGGATTAAAGTGCAGCTGAAGCTGAACTGTGATATTTTGAGCTGCCTAACATGCATACGGAAACCCGGGTGACATAGTGGGTTAAGTGCTACGCTTGCTAACCAAAAGGTTGGCAGTTCAAATCCAGCAGGCACTCCCTAGAAACACTATGGGACAGTTCTACTCTGACCTCTAGGGTTGCTATGAGTTGGATGTGACTTGACAGCAGTGGATTTTGTTGTTGTTGTTTGTTAATATGCATACAGAAGCTGGACAATAAATAACAAAGACTGAAGAAGAATTGCTATCTTTGAGTGATGGTTTTGGTGAAGAATATTGAATATACCGTGGGCTGACAGAATAGGAACCCTGGTTGTATAGTGGTTCAGTGCTGTATCAAAAGACTTCACCAAGAGAGTAAAAAGATAACATACAAACTGGGGAAACAATTTTGGCTAGACCTATCTGAAAAGGATCTAAAATCTATAGGATACTGCAACACATGGACAACAAAAGGACAAATAATTCAGGTGTAAAAAATGGGTGAAAGATAGGTATGAACTGACACTTCACTAAAGAAGACATTCAAGTGGCTTACAGACATGTGAGGAAATGCCCATTGTCATTAGTCAGTAGAGCTTAAACCCAGAAAAGCTGGAAGGCACCCATCTACCACCAGCAACCACACTGGCAGGGAACCCAATAGAGAGTCCAAGACAGAGGAGGAGAAAAATACAGAAAAATTTCAGATTAACAGCAACAACAACAACAAAGTTAACTGGTCTGAAAGGGGAAGAACCTCCAAGGTTATGGCTCCCAGATACTCTTTTAACTCGAAACTGAAGCCTCTCCTGAAGTTCACTCTTCAGCAGAAGACTAGACAAGTGTATAAAATAAGCAGTAACAAGCCTGAGGAGTACACGTCTTAGTTCAATCATGTATAACTGACCAAATGGATAACATTTGTCCAAATGCAATGACAAGAAGGCAGAAAGGTACAGGAAAAATGGACAGATGAAAACAGGGAAATCAGAGCGAGGAAGGGGAGAGTGTTGGCAGACAGTGAGGATTGCAACGAAAGTCACAAAAGAAATTGTGCATATACTGTTAAATGAGAAACTACTTTAATGTCTAAACTTGCACCTAAAGCAAACAAAGAAACCAAAAAAAAAAAAAAAAGTAATATCTTGCTAGTATTCTCAGTTTTCCGCCAGGCACTATCTGACATCAGCATTCATATTCTTCATTTCATGCACTTTTCTGATTCCAGGTTGAATGTCTGGCAGTTCTCTGTCAGTATTCTGCTGCAAATGCTTTTGAATTACTTCAGCAAAATTTTATTAGCATGCAATATTAATACCATTGTTCAATAAGTTCATCAATCTGTTGGATCATCTTTCTTTGGAATAGGCATAAACACGGATCTCTTCCAGTTTGTTGGCCAGGTATCTATCCGTCTTCCCAATTTCTTGACATAAATTAGTGAACAACTTCAGCACTGCATCCATTTGTTGAAACATCTCAGTTGTTGTCTGTCAATTCTTGGAGACTTGTTTTTAACCAAAGCCTTCAAGTGCAGCTTGGACTTCTATCAATTTTATTGGTTTTTAATCATATGCTACCTCTTGAAATGGTTGAACATCAACTAATTCTTCTTAGTACAATGATCTCTGTGTTTCTTTCACCATCTTTTGATGCCTCCTGCATCATTGCACACTTTGACCAAAGAATCCTTCACTATTTCAATTCAAGGCTTGAATTTTTCTTCAGTTCGTTCATTGAGAAATGCCAAGCATGTCCTTCCCTTTAGGTTTTCTACTCCAAGTCTTTGCCCATTTTGTTACACTTTACTCTGTCTTCTTGAGTTGCCCATTAAAACCTTTTGTCCTGCTCTTTTACTTCACCACGTCTTTTGTTAGATTTAGCTACTCTACATTCAGAGTCTCTTCTGACATCTATTTTGGGTCTTTTCTATCTTTCCTGTCTTTCTAATTGTCTTTTGCTTTCTTCATTTCCTTGATGCCATTCCACAACTCATCTAGTTTTCAGTCATCACTTTTCAGTGCATCAAATGTATTCTTAAGATGGTATCCAAATTCACATGGGATATATTCAAGATCACATTTTGTGTACTTTTTAAAATTTTATTCAGCATCAGCTTGAACTTTCATGTGAGCAACTGATGATCCATTCCATAGTTGTCTCTTGGCCTTGTTCTGATTGATGATACTGAGCTTCTTCATTGTCTCTTTTCACAGATGTACTCGTAGTTGATCTGATTCCTATATTTTCCATATGGTGAGGTACACATGTAAAGTCACTATTTATGTTGCTGAAAAAGATATTTGTAATGAAGTCACTGTCAGTCTTACAAAATTCTATCATATGATCTCTGAAGTCATTTCTAACAAAACGACCATATTTTCTAGGTACCAATCCGACCTCCTTTCAACTTTTGCATTCCAATCACCAGTAGTTACTAACACATCTTGGTTGTACACTCAGATCAATTTCAGACTGCAGAAGTTGGTAATAATCTTCAACTTCTTCATCTTTGACATTAGAGGCCAGTGCATAAATTTGAATAGTAGCTGTATTAACTGGTCTTCCTTGTGGCGTATAGGTATTTTTCTATCACTGACAGCGTTACACATCAAGGTAGATCTTGAAATGTCCTTTTAGATGATGAATGAGATACCCTTTTCAAGTTGTGATTCCTGGTACAGTGGACCATATGACTGTCTGATTCAAAACGGCCAGTACCAGTCCGTTTCAGCTCACTATTGCCTAGCATATCAGTGTTTATGTGTTCCATCTCATTTCTTTCCAATTTTCCTATTTTCACACTTCATATCTTCCACAATCTGATTATTAATGGGTATTTTCAGCTGTTTCTTTTCATTTTGAATCATACCACATCAAAAATGAAGGTCCTAGAAGTCTTAGTCCATACACATAGTCAAGGTTGATTCTACTTTGAGGGAAGCAGCTTTTCCTCTGCCAACCTCTGAGTATGTTCCAACATAAGAAGTTGGTCTTCCACCACTATCAGACACTGTTCTGCTAATATTCATAAAGTTTCCACTGGCCCATTTTTTCAGAAGCAGACCACCAAGTCCTTTGTCCTAGTGTTTCTTGGTGGAAGCCCTGTTGAAACCTGTCCACCATGATGCAGATTCCAGCTGGGATGCTAGAAGCTACACCACAATTTTAATACCAATGGCATATGTTCTGGCATCACAGCGGTGTGCAAGTAACCACAGTGGAACACACTGTGTTGACTGAACTTTAATGCTAACTAAATGGAGTAACAGAGACACTGGGTGACTAACACAAGGACACATAGTGAGCTAGAGGTTGAGCCAGGGTTTCAACCAAGGGAAGGCACACCAAGTAATACAAAATGTGAACACTGATTATTATTATGTTATATAGATTATGTGGGATATTATGAAGTCCTTATAGATGAATCCCTAAGGCATTGTCCTTAAAACAGCTCCTTTAAAATGGAAATAGACTGAAAAATTATAGTTACAATTAGAATATATAGTAAAAATGGGCTCTTACTTAAGGTATCTACATTTTGTGGAAAAATGAGGACCACTTTTCTTCTCTGCATCTACTTATTATGTCTTATTCTTTCATGATCTTGAAATTCTGTTTTTTCAAGGTTTTTCCCTGTTTTCATGCTAATTAAACTTGTTACAAGTGTAATCATTCATCTTCCGTGGCTGCCAACAACCCTCCCTCACTTGTACTGCTCAGAATAATTACACTGTGCAAAGACAGTATCTTGCAAAAGCAAATCCCAGTCCAAAAGTGATTGCGTTCAGAGAAAGATATTCGATGGGTGTCTTAGCTATCTACTGCTGCTTTAACAGAAATACCACCAGTGAATGACTTTAACAGAGAGAAGTTTATTCTCTCACAGTTTAGGAGGCTATGAATCTGAATTCAGAGTGCCAGCTCCAGGGAAAGGCTATCTCTCAGCTTTGGGGCAGGAGCCTTGTTATCAATCCTCCCCCTGATGTAAGGAGCTTCTCAGTGCAGGTACTCTGGGTCCAAAGAATGCTCCCTTCGTGGCTCTTTTTCTTAGTGATAGCGAGGTCTCTCTCCTCTATACTCAGTTCTCTCTTTTATGTCTCAAAAGATTAACTCAACGTATAACCTAATTCTATAGACTGTGGCCTACCTACCTCATTAACATAACTGCTTCTAGTCCTGCTTCCCTGACGTCATAAAGGTTAGAATTTACAATACATGGTTAATTACGTCAGATCAGAAAATGCAAGATAACCATACAATACTATGAATCATGGCTAGTCAAGTTGACAACACATTTTGAGGGGATACTATTCAATCCATAACAACGAGTAAAGGTTAATTAGTTCTTTGTGAAAACTAATACCACAATCCTTTTTCCTGCCACCTGCTTTGAAGTATGAGCTATTTAATTTACTGAAACAAAAACCAGAAACGAAACCCTAAATGGGTGCTTTTACTCATATTTTCCATGAGAGATCATCTGCGAGCCTGTCAACATCAGCTGCTTCAAATAATGAAATCACCTTCTTCCAATACCAGGACTTGATATCACACTCCGCTCTATGCTCTCCAGCTTTCTCTAAGACCACAATAGACTAAGTGTCCTCATCCAGCAAGCAGTGATTAGAATGCCTTGCATGGACAAGTAGAGAAATCAAAGCCTCAGGCTTTTTGGAATGCTGAGATAGACAAAAAGGCACTTGCCATCAGGAACCTGATAACTACTAAGAGAGGTAGTAAGACAGAGTTGTGGGAGAGAAGCACATTTTACCAGGTGTTTTAAAATGGTAGTAGTGTGATCCACAAAGCTGCAAGGAACCTAATGTCTGACGTGACTTCTGCAGTTTTCCTAACCTTCCCAGATCTTTCTCTGTCCATTTGAAGTTTATCTCGGTACTTCAGATTCTGTCCATGCTCAATAATGTCTCGTAATATTGAGATATTTTACCTAAGTTTGTCATGAGTTGCCTCATAGAAACAAAAAAAAATCAAAGGTCCTACAGAGATTAAGCATTTTTAACTACCAAGTAGCAGATACCCTCTCATGATGGCCACTTTGATAGCTTGTCTCCCAGATGGCTACTGTCAACTATTGTCCTCCATGTGGCATATACAATGCCCCCGCTGAGAGATGATGTGTATTTCTGCCTTCCCCTTGAATTCACACTGCCATTTGTTAGCTTTTGGTCCAATAGAATGTGGCAAAAGTGATGTTCTGGAACATTCAAGGCTGGCTCCAAAGAAGCATTACATCTCCACCTATAACTCTTGGAACATTCTCTGTGGGAGCTCTGAGCTATCATATAAGTCCAACTACCCAGAGATAACTACCACTGGAAAAGCCACTTTTAGGCAATTCAAAGACATTTTCAGCAGAGCCCAGCCTCCCAGGCATCCTGACGAAGGTATCAGGTCTGGATTTCCATCATGATTCTCCCAAACCAAGGGCAATGTTGGTCCAGTGGTAGAATTCTCACCTTCCCTGTGAAAGATCCTGATTCCATTCCTGGTCAATGCATCTCAGTGGAGATTTATATGTTGCTATGATGCTGAATAGGTTTCAGTGGAACTTCCAGGCTAACACTGACTAGGAAGAACTTGAACTATCTATGAGTAGAGAAATGAACGAGTCAAATTTACTCTCTGTGTAAATAGATCATGCTTTAACAAAGCAGCCCAGTGTTGTCTCATCTCATCCACTTTATTCTTCACAAACTATTCCTATGACTCAGAACCCTTTTACAGACGCCCCTGGGTACTAATTGGAAAGCTAGCTGTCATGTCAGAATGTGTGATTTCATGAAGTAGTTTTCTGAAGACTAGAAGGCCTGTCCCTAGCAGTCTACCAGCTCTGACTGAACAAACAGCTTTTCATGGAGGCTATCCCGTATGAGGTACCATGTTTGCTTTTCAGTGCTTCTTCTGGCTTGGGGCCTTGTTAGCAGGGTAGTCACTCAGAAAGACAATGGTTCATTCTGTCCTCTGATTAAATTCATTTCTCATGACTGTTGTTTCTCGCTTTGGAACTAAGGTAAATGAACTGAATTGCTGAAGGTGACCTAGTGGGATGGGTACAGCCTGGCAGCTCTGCCAATATGCAGTATTTGTTGGGGCCATTGTGGTTGTATGGGTGGCTTGACAAAGAGGCCTGGGCATGACAGCTGGTAACAGTCTTGTTTATAGGTAATTTATGTTCCCAGTAGAAGAAATAGTTTTGGTTGCCTATTTGGTTTCTTCAAGGGAAACCCTGGTGAAATAGTGGATTATGTGCTATGTCTGCTAACCAAAAACATTGGCAGTTCAAATCTGCCAGCTGTGCCTTGGAAACCCTATGGGGTGGTTCTACCGTGACCTGTAGGGTCACTATGAGTTAGACCTGACTTGATGTCAGTGGGTTCTTTCAAGAAGATCCGTTCTTTAGAGTCTGAATAGCACAGATTGGAAGAATCACAAAACTTATTTGTTACTCTGCTCAAGAAATATTTTCTCCAAGTAACTATTAGAGACCAGAGTACACAAAGCTCACAGCCATTTACACCATGAATCACACCACGCTGAAACTTTAGAAACACTGGCACACATATCCACAGCAGGAAGCTGGGTGTCAGGGTTGGGAGGAGGGCAGTTTCTTAGCTAAGCTGATCAACTAAGATATCCTTCTGCAAAATGAGACCCTTAAACTTTTTGACTTCTGGAACCCCCTGGAACCACTGAGTCTGTGTCATCCACATCTCCTGGGCAAGCCCCGAAGAAGAAGCAGAGCTCTGAAGACTGCTTGTAAGTCAACAATATGCTCTTTTTCAAGGGTGATAGAATTGCCTCTTCTCATAGCAATGGTCCAGGGCCCCATCTTTCATGAAATTACTGAAAGTCAAACCAAAACAATCAGCTACTAAAATAGCCTCAGAAAATTGATCTTTAAAAAATAAATAAATAAACAAATGCAGTTAAAGAAACATTGGAGCTTTGGGGATGAACTCAGCTTATATTCATCTCCCTATCTCCAGCACAATGGGAAGTCAGGGGCTACAGCAGTCCTGAGACTTCAAAGTGATACAGCTGATAATACCTAGGGCCTTGCCAGCTTTCTCTCCTCCGATGCCTACCAGTGAAGACCAGCCTTTCACCCATTAGATGAGAATTTAGTGAATCCAGAACTAAATGCTGAACATTGTGCTATGCTCCAGTTTACATGCAGATCACATGTGATTCCTACAGTGAAGGCATTTCTATTCTGGTGGAGAAGGGAGACACTGTTTAAAAAAACTTTCATGAATATAAAATTGGAACTGTGATGAGTGTCTGAAAGCAGATATTAAAGGTGTTCTGTGTTCATCTATAAAACCAAGAAAAAGATAGACATCCATGGAGATGCTCCACTAATGCTCTCTTTCAATCCACACCCAAACTCCTCTACCGTGATACCTAACTATTCCTTTTTTCATAGGCTCATCTCCCATTGTTTTCTAGCCTGGCTTTCATAAAAATCATGAAGCCACCTACTTGTTCTTCAATAAGATCAAACAGACTGCCCCCGGAGACCATGCTCTTAGGTGAAACCAAGGCCAATTGGCACAATTCGCATTTTGCTAAGAGGGCTCTTTACCCCACATTGGTGAGTGGCGTCTGGGGTGTTAAAAGCTGCCAAGCTGCCATCCGAGGGCACAGCAAATGGTCCCAACTCAGCAGGAACGGATGCTCACCGAGGACCAAAATGACATGACGTAAAGACAACCCAGAAGATAGAGAGATCCACATCAGTGGGTGCCTACATCAACTTGGGACCGGAAGAACCGGATGGTACCTGGCTACCACCAGTGATAGCCGCGATGGAGGTCACTAAGTTGAATCTCACTGGCAACGTAAGAATACAAAGGAGTGCACCCTGAGATCCCCACTAAAAGACCGCAATTGATGGTCCAGCGGCTTCAGGGTTTCCCTGGGAGCATGGCCCCTGGCCCTGATGCTGCCCTTGCCCATAAATCATAACAAAGGTCCACTCTTCAGACATGAATGCATTGGACTTGGCGATGCACAGTGACCATGTATTGGATCCACTTTATGGTTCTATGCATCTGTAGGATATCATCCTGCTGAACTCTGGCTGGAGTAAAGGGAGTGGGTGGAGAGGATGGGAAAAGAGACTGTTGGGAGGATGAGACATGTATGGAACAGAGAGGAATAGTGTGCTGTCACCGGGCAGGGAGAGCAGTGGAAGCTGCATATAGGTGGGCATGTAAATTTATACGGGAATGTACATTTTCACTCAGTCATAATAAAAAATAAAAAATAAAAAAAGACTGCCCTCTTTGGGGGGAAAGAAAAACTTGTATCATTTTGGATAAGTTGATGCTCTCTCCTTCATTCATTCAAAAAGTACTTATTGAGAGAATCTGCTTTGTTCCTAGCAGTATGCTGGGTGCCAGGGACATAGTCCCCGTCTTCATGGAACTTAAAAGTCTTCACGTTCTCTTCTCTGAACATCACTGCCACCTCACTTCCCTATAATTAAGAATTTTTCTTGCCCCTCCTCAATATCTCTTGCTGATTCTCTTTACTCCATTCAACCTCCAAATATTGTGTTATCCACAAACGGCCACTGCTGGGCCTTCTTTTCACCTCTTAAAATATCTTTAGGCATCAATGTATATCCCAGCAACTTTCATTTTTATGTCCAGTTCAGATCCTTAAAATAGGGTTCAGATCCTTAAAATATGGTTCAGTCTCTCTGTCACCTGATCTGAGCCTTTGTTTTTATTCACTCATGTGTTCTTTAAAAGGTACTTTAAAAACAAGCTAACTTAGTAACTTTCTGAAGTCAAAATTTATCTCCATGAAGAGCAAAGACAGGCATTTCTCACTGGCGATACAAGCAGATTTTGAACTGATAATTGTAATCAACATCTTCTAGTTTAGAGATTCTCCAGAAAATACTTGTGTGTGATTGCCTAAAATGAGTGAGCAATATGAATTAGTGTACTCATGGCCAGAAATTTAAAAATATAAGACTTGGCAAGGTCTCTGGCCTCTACCATCTGCAGAGTGTCCAATAGGAATTTACAGCCCACAATCAGCTATCTTCACACTCGTTCTTCAACTCATGCTCTTAGAAATAGAGCATGAGAACCATCAAGTTAGACTAGGTTATCAAGACGACTCAGTGCTTGTCATTTTAAAGGGGGCTCTGGTTCTGAGGACTTTCTTGACTAAGAACTGTATTTAAGTTAGAAATTAGTAATTGACCATGGAAGCTCAGTGTCCCTTCACCACTGTCTCTGTTTCCTTCATTCAGCACAATAAGCCAAAAGTATAAAATTCTGCTTAGTGTATTTAAATCTCACAGTGATGCTCAGAGCACCCCTTTGATGTCAAGAGAACGCGGTTCAAACTAATTTTGCAAAAGAGCAGTGCTGGTGTGTTTTGTGAAGACTGAGGGTAGAAGGTCAATGAGACATGGAAGCCAACTGTTATTTAAGGTTAAACGACATATATTAAAGAAGAGACAGGACAGCTGGTGCTTTGGCTTGAGGTCCCGCATGTTCTCAGGGCAGGTCAGGAAGATGAATGAGGCAGGTGAGACAGGCAGGGCATCAAGCAGAGACTTTGAGGGGCAGGACTTCTTGGGAGAAGAACCTCTACTGGCACTAGAAATAGAAGTTTTAAAAAGTTCACTTAGAAAATCAAGCTACTGCTTGCTCTCCACAGTCCCTGAAGATATTTCAGGGTCAGCAATACCACGCTTTGGGGGCCTGTGTCACTCTTCTTTTCATACCACTTTCACCTCTTCTTTCCATACTGCCACCCTTGAGCCACATGTGTAAGGCCTAAATTATTATTTTAGAATGGCAAATGGGTATAATTGTAAAATAATCAATTTCCATGTGAATGATTTGTATTTTGGTATTATTATGTGGCCTTTATGGAAAGACTTAGATCTCACTTGTAGTGTGTACTCTGAACCACTGGCTCTCCACCAGCTTTACTAATGCTGACACACACAATCTGCCCCCCACCGCACCCTCTACTGGGTTCAGTAGTGCACTGCAGGGTGCTATTCTGAATGTACATTGTCTAGAGCCATCTAAAATTCACGGGACTAGAATCCCTAGGGGTAAAGCCTGGAATCTACATTTTTAACAATTTAATTTCCTTAGGCAATCTCTATTTATACACACCTACTTTTGAGATTTGACAATGATGACAGATACTGTCATTAGTAAATGCAGTCAACAATTTACATTAAGACATGGATGCACTGTCATTTATCATGAAAAATTTCATATGGGGTTCACCTTTTCACCAACAGTTTCTATTTGTTAGGAAAGGAATATAACTCAAACCCAAGTACTCCTTGGCCTCTCTCCTAAATAAGTGAGCTTCTAGGTCCAAGGCAGGGTTTGCCCATAGGCCCAATGGACTAAAATACATTTTACATTATTGATGCTGTCTGAATCCTATCAAACATGAGTACGAAATCATTAAAAACTCACCCCCTCACTTTAAAGTTCATTATCACTCTTGTATAGTTTTAATATAATAAATCTTTTTCAACATTAAAAAATCGAGATATTTAAAAATTCTTTGTTACTCATTCATTAGGTTTGATATGCTTGGGGATTAAGAACTGTATAATCGGAACAAAAGGTAACGTCACAATAAAGTCTTAGCCCAAGAAGCCATGGTAGTACAGTTGTTAAGTGCTTGGCTGCCACCCATAAGATTGGTGGTTCAAACACACCCACTGATTCCAAGGAAGAAAGACTTGATGAACTATTCCTATGAAAATTATAGCCTAGAAAATCCTACAGGGAGACTTATTCCACCACATGGGATCACTATGGGGCAAAACAGTGACACAGAATAACAAAACTGAGACGTAATTCTGTAGAAACGGCCTGAAGGCTGTATCGGATCTCTTCGAACCCCACAAGGGGGCAGGAGAACCAAGATCAGCAGCCCAAGGTGATTCCTAGGAGGCAGAAGTTAGACAGGCCACCTCTCCCCACCGTCTTTACTAACCTGGACACAAACAATCCCTCCCACAGCACTTTCTACTGAGTTCAATAATGCGTGGCAGTGGCCACAGAGAACTCACAGGCCATGCTCATGATTGCAGGGTTTATTAGGGAAGTAACAGTTACAACCGAGGCTCAGAAACAGTCAGGATAGAGGCCTTTCATTTGAATAGCCTCTCCCCTGCTGTGCTCCCCAGCCCAGTCTTTGCCCAGAGACTCAGCTTTCCCTATTCATGGGCTGAGGAGCCATCCCACAGCACAATATCCTGCTGTTGAATCTCTGCTGCCCGGTCTCTCCTTTCTTGGTGGAGGTGGACTCCTCTATCTCTGAAACTAGCTCTCTTCTAAGGCAAAACTGACTCATTTTCTTGGTGGACCACAATTATCTTATTTGCACAGCCCTGTGCAATCACCTGAGTTACAAAACCACAAGAAAGGCCATGATAAGTGACTCACCACATGGCAAACTCAAGTTCTAGGTTCCAACACAAATGGCCGTGAGCCTCAAATGCTAATGTGCAGCCTGGGCATTTGTGTACTGATGTGTGCAATGTGATTTTGCTTGTGCTTTTTTAAAGTTTTCTTTTGTTTCTAGCTCCCTCCCGCCTTCTTCCTTTGCTAAGGAAATTTACTTTCTCACAATTTTGTGTGAGACACATACAAGGTTATTCTTTAAACAGCTGAAGCTGTCTCTGTCATTTTCATACAACTTCTCAGTTGGAAGTTGCACTTTGGTTTCCACCAAGACATACATAACTAGCTCACAGAAATCACTGAGAGAAAAGCCAGGCAGGTAATATCTGAAAAAAGAGCCATCATGTGTCTTTAAAATGAACTGTCACACTGTGTCCATTACAACATTATTCAGTTGTATTCTAGGAAATGACTAACAAAGATGACAGTGGAAGAACTGGAAATTCAAATACCTACTGCGATAGGTCATGACAGGAGGAGTCCAAAGGGTCACCCAATAAAACCCAACTGCGTGGGCTTGGTACCCAAAAGGACATGAAAAGCAGATGGTATCTTCCGGGAAATCTCTCAAAGGATGTACCAAGGGGGAATTCCTGTTAATACATGTGTCAAAACTTCTCACATCAAAGTAGGCCAGTTACCTCTAATCTCCTCTTCCTGCTCTCAAAACTCTTTGCCCCACAAGCACCTCTGTCTTCCAAATCCCAGTGTTACCTTTGTCTCTTGCCTATTCCTCACACTATTCCAGGTAACTTCTTTTCCTTCTGAAGTAACTCTCTGCCTGTTCTGCTGGAATCCAATGTATCAGGGGTTGAATTGTGTCCCCCCTAAAAATGTGCACAGTAATTTGGCTGAGCTGGTGATTCCCAGTATTATGTGACTGCCCTCCATTTTCTGATTTCCAATGCTATAAACCCCAATCTCTGCCTGCAGTTAATGGACTGGATTATGTTAAAGAGGATTAGGGTGGGACTGTAAAACCCTTCCTAAGATCACCTCCCTGCTCCCTTGTAAAGGGAGTTCCCCGGAGTGTGGCTTGTACCACCTTTTATCCTAAAGAGATAAAAGGAAATGCAAGCAAGCAGAGAGTTGGAAACGTCAGACCACTAAGAAAGCAGCACTGCACACAGAGTGGATCCTTCAGACCTGAGGTTCTCACACCAAGATGCTCCCTGACCAAAGACTGATGCAACACAAGGACCTTCCTCCATAGGCGATAAAGCAGGAAAGATTTGTCCTGGAGCAGACACCCTGAATTTGAACTTGTGGCCTACTGGACTGTGGAAGAATAAACTTTTCTCTGCTAACGTCATTCACTTGTGATACTTCTGTTAGAGCAGTAGTACCAGACGAGCAAGCACCAGCTACAAACATGAGAATGCAACCTTGGCGCAATTCATTGATTTATACTTAGGCAGAGACGCCATGCCGAATATGAAAAACATGATTTAAATGGTAAAAATAAATATTTGTTTTTGAAAGACTGGCCTCTTGAATTAAGAGATTAAAAAAACAAAGGCTATGCATTCAACTTTGTCCTCCCAAAAATGTATATCAACTTGGTTAGGCCATAATTTCCAATAATTGTGTGATCGCCCAACATTTTGTTGTGATTTTCCCATTTGTTTTAAATCTTACCTCTACAATATTAATGAGGCAGGATTTGAGGTAGGTATGTTCATGAGACAGGACTCAATCTTAAAGATTAGGTTGTATTTTAAGTCAGTGTCTTTTGACATGTAAAAGATAAGAGGTGAGCAGGGAGACATGGGAACCTCATACCACTGAGAAACAAGAGACAGAATAGTATCTCCTTTGGACTTGGGGTCCCTGTGCTGAGAAGATCTTCAGCCAGGGGATACTGATGACAAGCACCTTCCACAGAGATGACACAGAGAGAAAGCCTTTCCTTAGGGCCAGCACCCTGAATTTTGAATTTATGTACAGCCTTCTAGGCTGGGAAAGAACAAATTTCTCTTTGTTAAACCTATCCATTTGTGGTATTTCTGTTAAAGTAGCACTAGATAAATGAGACAGAATTTGGTACTAAGAGTGGGGTATTGCTCTAATAGATATCTAAAATGTGGAAGCAGTTTTGAAATTTTGAATGGAAGAGTTTTAAAGTGCCTAGACGTACAAGACTAGACTATTGCCTTGCAGAGACTGGTACTGGAATTACAGATGTCAGAGACAATTCTGGGGAGGACTCATAAGGAAATGAGAAGAACTGTTTCACTGGAGATGGTGAAGACAGTGAGAAGCAGCAGCAGAACCAGGAGTTCAGCTCAAGATGGCACTGGAGCTGAGCCACTGGGTGGGAGAGGGAGCTGAGCACCTTTGCACGGGAGGCTTCCTGGCAGAGAGGGGTACCTCCAAGCACTCGTTGGTGGAGCTAGACTTGCCAACCTACAGAGCAAGAAAGCTGAGTGTCTTCTGGCCAGAGTTTACTGTCAGAGTTTTGTGCTTTCAGGCACCTATCAGTAGAGCTACAGAGTTTAGGAACTCTTATACTAACAGGGCCAAAGTGAGCAACAAGGCCTGAAGGACTGATAGACCAAGGAAGTAGAAAACAGAAGTTGAAGAGACAAGGAACATAGGAAGCAAAGCTGCCTCAGTCTCAAATGGTAGGTCCGTGACCACTGGGGTCTCAAAGGATAGAATAACCATTTAGATGGACTGAAAGTACCAATTTCTATCTCAGTTATCTAGTGCTACTTTAACAGAAATATGACAAATGGGTAGGTTTAACAAAGAGCAATTTGTTCTTTCCCAGCCTAGGAGGCTATACATGAAGTCCAAATTCAGGGTGCTGGCTCTAAGGAAAGACTTTCTCTCTGTCATCTCTGTGGAAGGTGCTTGTCATCAGTATCCCCTGGCTGAAGATCTTCTCAGCACAGGGACCCCAAGTCCAAAGGAGATACTATTCTGTCTCTTGTTTCTCAGTGGTGTGAGGTTCCCATGTTTCTCTGCTCAATTCTCTCTTCTATGTGTCAAAAGAGACTGACTTAAAACACAACCTAATGTTTCAGATTGAGTCCTGTCTCATGAACATACCTACCTCGAATCCTGACTCATTAACATCACAGAGGTAGAATTTAGCTAGAATTTGGCTAGACTGTGATTCCCAGTATTATGTGATTGTCCATCATTTTGTCATCTGATGTGACTTTCCTATGTGTTATTAATCCTACCTTTTGACGTTAATGAGACAAGATTAGAAGCAGTTGTGTTAGTGAAGCAGGTCTAAACCTACAAGATTAGAGTGTGTCCCAAATTAATCTCTTTTGAGATAAAAAAGAGAGAAGTGGGCAAGGAGGCAGGGGAATATCATACAACCAAGATAGCATGCTGGGAGCAGAGCATATTCTTTGGACCTGGAGTTTTTAAGCAGAGAATCTCCTAGAACAAGGAAAAAGTGGTCACAAAGACCTTCTAGAATTGACAGAGAGAGAAAGACTTTCTTGGAGTTAGCATCCTAAATTTAATACTTCTAGCCTACTGGAGAGGCCCTGGTAGGTTATTGTTTAAAAAGGTTAGTTACTACCCAAAAGACTGGTGGTATGAATTCACCCTGTGGAGCAGTTATACTGTATCCTACAGGGTAGCAATGAGTAGGAATCAACTTGGTTTCAGTACTGAAAAATGTTGCATCCTGGGAATCCCTCATGCTTACCAAACCAGGATGATAAATCAGCCTAGAAAGAGGTCTCTAGGTCTCTCTCTGGGGCAGTGAGTCTGGGGAAGTCTGATGTAAAAATACTACAAGGAGAAACTAAAAGATAGAATTAGCATCTTCCCTTGATTAGACATGACATACCTATTGCTCCTATGGGACTCATCCATTACCCGGAAAAAATTTCTTCTCCCTCTTTCTACCTTCTATCTCTTTTTTTGTGCTTTCAGTGTAGCCTACCTGTGGTGCTGACTCCTATCTTCTTTCTAGACAAGATCTAGGGGCAACAGAAGCAATATTAAATCTTTATTTACTCAGATCTGCCATGTTTTGCCCTTATTTTCAATAACTTACCCACATTTTCATCTTTTGAATTAGAAAATTAAGGATTAATAAACTGAAAACCGTTTCTGCAACCCTGTATGGATAAGGCTAATCTTTTTTAACCCTGAAGTAATTTAACTGACTCCATGTTTATGAGGGAAACCCTGGTGGCACAGTGGTTAAGTGCTACAGCTGCTAACCAAAAGGTCAGCAGTTCAAATCCAGCAGATATTCCTTAGAAACTCTATGCAGCAGCTCTACTCTATCCTATAGAATCACTATGGTATTTATGAGAGGATGTCAACACATAAGCATATATTGTTCTAATTTTTTTACACATCTAATGACATTATAATGACTGTTGCTTTTTATGCTGAAAATAACATTTTTGAGAATGCCACTCAGGCTATTTCATTTCAAAACTCAAATAATAGTATTTATGAGACACCAGACTCATTGCTACTTTATCTTGACTGACTATAGTAGAGTCAAAAACCAAACCCACTGCCATCAAGTCGATTCTGACTCACAGCAACCCTGTAGACAGAGTAGAACTGCCCCATAGAGTTTCCAAGGAGCTCATTGTGGATTTGAACTGTTGACCTTCTTGTTAACAGCTGTAGTGCTCACGATGGCACTTGGCTTGGCGGTAGTGCTTACCCACTATGCCACCAGGGCTTCATGCTTAAAGGAAGGTCTAGCTCAACTCTGCACAGTCCCCTCCTGTGCCGCTGAAATGACATCATTTTGATGCCATGTCTGTCCCTGTGTGTATGTTCCTAGGGCATATCCTGGTATTGGTATTGTTAATTAGGCCTCTTTGGGCTGAGGTCATTTGTCCTTATGGTAGACAGAAGGTTTATGACTTAAGGATACTATGCCAAGAGGAGAAGCTAAGTTTTACAAAAGTCAATTGTGCTACTGTTGCAAATGAATTTCTTAGTTTCAAAAGATGGAATGCATATGAATATAAATAAACAATTGCTGTGATACTGGAAGTTATGCCACTGGTATTTGAAACAGCATCAGAATTACAGTATACAGGTTTCAGAGGAGTGCTAATTTAGACAACATCTTCAAACAACTTTTTTAAAGTATAATGGAAGGCATTAAATTTCTTAATAATTATTCTGTTAACATCTTGCTCTGCTTTTGCACAGTGCATTTGATGTACAGTATCCTCATGGTTTGAATTGTGTCTTCCCCTGCCCCGCTAAAAAATATGTGTAGCCTTTTGGCTAGCCCTGTTTGCTGGTATAGTTCAATGTTCTTCCATGCTGTAAACCCTGCCTCTATGATGCTGATGAGGGAACATGCCAACAGTTGGGCTGGTGAGGCAGGACTCAATGTGGAAGACTCTACTGTGCCTTGAGGCAGTCTCTTGGGATATAAAGAAAGGGAAGCAAGTGTATAATGGGAGAACTCACACCACTAAGAAGCAGTGCTGGAACAGAGTGTGTACTCTGGAAAAGACCAAGGTCCCTGTGCCTCAGAAGCTCCCAGTCCAGGGGCAGATTAACAACAAAGAGTTTACTCTAGAACAGAAGAAGCCTTCTCTTGGAGCTGATGTCCTGAATTTGGACTTGTAACCTAGTAGACTGGGACAGAATAAAATTTCTCTTTTTAAAACCATCTACTTGTGGTATTTCTACTAACATAGCACTAGATGACTAAGACAAGTATGAACTAAATGAATACAATGGTCGTGAGATAATTGTTGTATACTTGATTCAATAGGAAAACTTCACCCTAACCACAACTTACTAAAATCCTCAGGACAACTGATTCATAAACCACATCACAATACAGATAGAAATTCCAAATCCAGGAATTGAAAGTGATTTCTGTCACGGTAAAGAAGCATAAATAGAACAGCCTTATGAATACTGGAAAGCTGGCCATCAACCTAAACTTCCTGCCCAAATGAGTCATCTTCTTGGTCATCAGCCAGAAGATTTGAAAATGTTGCCTCACTCCTCATTATATCCGTTTTGTCTTCCTGGTCTTCTTCTGAGCAAAGACAAGCTGTCTCTCTTTGAGTTCCCCCTTTGCCCCTTTATATTAGGCAGGATTTCAAGTCCGACAACAACCCATTTCACACTGGCTTAAGCAAAAAGGTTAGTGCCAGAATAATGGGCATAGAACCCAAATGCAAAGAGGTGCACAGGACCCTCCGGAATTCTTGGAAAGATTAGGCTCTGGATTAGGTACCTATTCCTTTTACAAGGTCTGACAACTAAGTCCATGAACTCACCCTAGAAAGAGTGCTACATACCTCAATCTGAGTATTACTGGGTTCACCTTCAAAATGCTCCCCTTGGGAAGCTCCACACCAGTGTCAGAGCCTAGTCTACTCTTCAAAGTAATTTTGGAACTCTTTTTCTGGAGTGGCCATCACAACTGTTATTGTATTACCCTTGATATCCTGAATATCATCAAAATGTCTTCCTTACAATATTTCCTTTATCTCCAGGTAAACAAAAAGTAATTGGAGGCCAGATCAGGTGAGTAGGGAGGGTGTTTCAATCAAGTTATTTGGTATTTGTTTACTCATTAAAAACTCCTGGAGCAATGTCGTGATGCAAAGAGCCAACAGTTGTTACCAAAAAATTCAGGTAGTTTTCGTCTGTTTCACACAGCCTTTTTAACACTTTCAAATAGTAAACTTGGTTAACTTTCTGCCCAGTTGGTACAAATTCATGATGAAGAATCCCTCTGATATCAAAAAAGGTTAGCAACCTCATTTGAACTCTTGATTTGGATAGATGGAATTTTTTTGGTAACAGAGAATTGGCTGGCTTCCATTGCGCATTTTGACACTGTGTTTCAAGGTCGTATTGGTACACCCAAAACATCATCTTGCCTCTCCAAAATGTCTTCACAAATTTCAGCTCTCCTTTGCTTTTGTTCGTAAGTAAGCTACTTCAGGACCATTTTTGCACACACCTTTCTCATGCCAAGATTTTCAGTTAAGAGTTTCCTGTTTATCTATCCGTGTTTACTTGGTCTGCTATGCTCTTCACAGTTAGCCAACAATTTTGATGCAGAATTTGACAAATTTTTGCGATGTTTCCATCTGCTCTGCTTGTTACTGGCTGCCATAACCTCTCTTCATCAGTAACACTTTCTCTCCTCTCAGAAAAATGTTTAATCCATTTGTACACTGCCATTTTCTTCACAGGATTATCCCCATAAACTTGGACTAACATGCCCCTGATTTTGCTTCCACTCTTGCCAAATCTAACAAGAAATTTAACGTTCATTTGTTACTCTGATTCAAGCTCTGACATTCTCGTGAAGGCATACAAACAAAAACATGCAACAATAATGAACACCACTCAGCAAAGCACTGCCACACATCAACATGAACACAGCTATGAGACACTGATATACCAAGGTGATGAAACCTTACCAAGTTGTTTGTACAGTACTGCCAATGTTAGTGCACAGTGACAAGTTTGCAACCTTAATTCTCAGACCTTATGTATTGCCTTCTCTACCAGGCTTCATGTTCTACAGTCACAAACAAGTCTTCTCAATGCAGCAAAGATATGACATCTGTCCACTCCAGGGATACCCTGGTCCAACATCCAAAAGGAGAGGTCAGCTTCAGAAGGAAACCCTAGGTAAGGGCTAGGCCATTTGTGTCACACAACTGTCCCTAAGCTAGGTGATAAAGTCAGTGAGATGCAGGTAATACCACAGGAAATTCTGTAGTATCTGCCCCTACTTCATTATTTATGGAAGCAGAATCTGTGGGGAAGGTGCTGAGTGGATAGACAATAATAATTAATATTTATTGAGTCTTTAGCATCTTCCACGTACTGTTATATTTGCTTTTGAGACATTATCTCCATAATCTTGCCATTACCGCTTGTCTATCAGTTTGTCACAGTCTAATAGCTTTTATGTTGCTATGATACTGGGAGCTATGCCACTGGTGTTTCAAACACCAGCAGTGTTACCCACAGTGGATGGGTTTCAGTGGAGCTTCCAGACTGAGACAGTCAAGAAAGGCCAAATGATCTACATACAAAAATTAGACAATCAAAACTTTATGGATCATAATAGAATACTGTCTGATACAGTGCTGGAAAGTGAGCCCCCAGGTTAGAAAGATACACGAGGCCCAACAATAGACTCAAATATACCAACCAACAACTAGAAGATGGCATAGGACCAGGAATTGTTTTGTTCTGTTATTTGAAAAGTGACTCAGTGGCAACTAATAACAACAATTTTGCCACAAGGTTAAGATACAGATTCTATTGTCACTACTAGTTTACAGACAAGTAGGAAGTTTGTTGTTGTTGTTAGGTGACTTCAAGTTGCTTCTGATTCATAAGGACCCTCAGTCTAACAGAACATTACCTGGTCCTGAACCATCCTCACTGTTGTTGCATTTGAACCCTTTGTTGCAGCCACTGTATCAGTCCATCTCATTGAAGATCTCCTCACTGAGACACTCTGCTTTATCAAGCAAGATGTCCTTCTCCAGGGACAGCCCCCTCCTGATATGTTAGAAGTTAGATAGCTTGACCTAAGTCTCAGAATTGGTGTACAAGGGAGGCAATACTGGAACCCAGACTTGCTAATTGCAGATTCAGGTCTTCAGCTGTTACCTACCCTGCCACCCACCACATCAGCCAAATTCTCTTTACTTCCTTTTCTCCTTTTGCTCCTCCTTCCTACAGGATGACTGCAGATGGAAGGGCATGGTAAGGGTCAAGCACTGAGATGAGGGTTGCCCTAGCTGCAAGCCCAAACTACTTCCTTCTAAACTTTCTGTGTCTCTTCTAGCAACGCTATTGCTGTTGCTGTTCAGTTCAACCACCTTCTCCTAGCTGGATTCACATTCCCTGGTTTCTGGACAGAAGGCAGTGCCTGGTATTCTTTATAAGGTAGATAGTCCCACTCCTTGTGGCAAAATGCTCACTAAACACCAGAAAAACAATTTTACACAAAAAAATATGGGGGAAGGGGAGTGAAAAAAGAAAAAAGCAATACTATACAGAAATCTACTTAAAATGATGAATCACTCACATTTTATCAGATTACTGTCCCACCTCTAGGCTAAATACCACTAAAATGCAATTTAACACTTGATTGTAAGTGACTTTTCTGCTTCTCCCTTGATTTCACATTTCTGGAAAGAGTTTTCAGGAGCCAGTCCAAATGCTACCTCCTCCACATGTCGCCCCCTCACTTCTTTTGCCTAAGGCAGGTAATCCTGGATGTTTCTCTGTGTTTCCAAAATCTTTTGTGTGTGTGTGTATATATATATATATATCACATTGTTCTGTCATCATTTTTTCACATATGCTTTCCTCCCATAATAATTATGTTTATATTAAGAACAGTCACAATGGTTTATGGACTTGCTTTTTTCCATCCTCCTCAAATATGCCTAGTACAATGTAGAAGTTCAATAAATATTAATTTGCTGGTCCTGCTGGTCTCCTTTCAACTGTTCTAATACATCCTGCATTTCCTGCCTTAGGTTCTTTGAGCTCGTTCTAACTTGTTGAGTGAACACACTGGACTCAGTGGGGTACAATTCATTGCTGTATCCTCCAAATCATCCCTGCAAACCTGGCGTTTGGAGCCATTCTGAGCAACCCAAGATGAAACCTGAAGCAAATCTTGGAGTTTTTTTATTCACCCTCAGGCCTGGAAGTGAATTGTCTTTTTTTCAGGGGTTCATGATGGGAAATCACTTGACTCTGTTATCAGACTCATGACTCCAAGCTCCTTACTGTGTCCAAAGACATTTGTTGGGAAAAATCTTATGCCTTGGAAGGGCTGTGCCAGAAATGTTCATGCCTTTAGAGAAGACATTAGATTCTAACCTATCAAAATCAGCTGCTGTAGAGTGGATTCTGACTCATGGTGACCTTATATATGCCAGAATACAGCTGTGCTCCATAACATTCTCAATGGCTGATTATTCGGAAGTAGATGCTCAAGTCTTTCTCCCAAGGGGCCTGTGGCTGAACTCAAACCACCAATCTTTTGATTAGCATCCAAGCACTTTAACCATTTGCCTACACTAGAAATAAGTCAAAATTGGGCTGCTTTTGATTCTGATCCTCTGCCACTACTCTATTGTTCTCTTACTATTTGTAAGAAGTCTCCAGACATAAAATGCTGCTCCACATCTGTACATTTTTGTGTATCTTATAATGTCAGCCAGCAATGCCCTTCCATAAGCTTGTCCCAACATTTCACCCTCTCTGAAATTTTGCGGTCAGACTTGGGAGCTCCTTACACTGTTCTTTCATTGCACTTCTGTGATACCTTTACCATATCTGGGTGAATCTGTTGTATGTATTTATACATCTCTCCACAATAGGCTGGGCTCCTGAAAAGCAAGTACCACATCATCTTATCTGTATAGTCTTAACATCTAATTCATTGTCTACCATTCACATCTTCCTTCATTTTACAGTTATTATTGAGCACCTATCATTCCTGGGTGTCTGTCACAAATGGTTAAACACCCTACTAAATTTGTTAGTCAAAGGTTGGGAGTTGGGACACATCCAGACACCTTGGGAGACAGGTCTGATGATCTGCTTCCAAAAGGTCACAGCCTCAAAAATTCTATGGGGTAGTTCTTCTCTGACACACTTGAGGCCACCATGAATCAGTATTAACAGAAACTAACAACAACTTATACCAGGCCTTAGTGGTACAGGAGTTAAGCTTTTGGCTGCTAACCAAAAAGACTGACAGTTGGAATCTAACAGCAACTCCCTGGAAACTTTATGGAGCAGTTCTACTCTGTCCTATAGGCCAATTATGTGTCAGAACAGATTTGACAGCAATGAGTTTTTTGATTTGCTATCAGTCTGCTCTTTGTTATCACGGTGAGCTACTATCAAGGGGCTCCAACTCACGACAACTCCCAGCACAACAGGATTTGACTGTTGTAATTCATGGGGTTTTCACTGGCTGACTGCTCTTAAACAAAATTTGACCCATTGCTATTTGTCAATTCTGACTCATAGCAACCCTATAGGACATAGCAGAACTGCTCCATAAGGTTTCTATGAGTCAGAATTTACTCAAAGGCAATAAGTGCTATTTGGTTTGTGTTATAGGGTTTCCAAGGGGCTGCTGGTGGATTTGAACTGCGGATCTTTTGATTAGCAGCTGAAGTAATACAGAGGAATCAAATCCATTACATCTGTGGAAAGAGATGATAGCAAAACTCATATCATCAGTGAAAAAAAGGCCAGAGGCCAACTGTGGCACAGACCATCATTGCTTATATGCAAGTTCAAACTGAAACTGAAGAAGATTAGAACAAATCCACAAGAGCCAAAGTATGACCCTAAGTATATTCCACCTGAATTTAGAGGCCATCTCAAAAACAGATTTGATGCATTGAACACTGGTGTCTGAACATCAGATGAGTTGTGGAATATCAAAGGCATCATAAAAAAAACATCATTAAAGGCATCATCAAAAAAACAAGTTGGAAGTTAGAAAGACTCTGAAACTTACTGTTCAGCTTTGAGTAGCTGAAAGTAAGAAATGATAAAGTAAAAGAATTGAACAGAATATTTCAAAGATCAGCTTGAGAAGACAAAATAAAATATTATAATGACATGTACAAAGAGCTGGAGATAGAAAACCAAAAGGGAAGAACACATTCTGCATTTCTCAGGCTTAAAGAACGGAGGAAAAATTCAAGCCTTGAGTTGAAGTAATGAAGGACTCTACAGGGAAAGTACTAAATGACTCAGGAAGCATCACAAGAAGACGGACGGAATATACAGAGTCACTATACTGAAAAGAATTGGTCCACGTTCAACCATTTCAAGAGGAAGCATGTGGGCAGGAACTCATGGTACTGAAGGAAGAAGTTGATGCTGCATTGAAAGCATTGGTGACAAACAAGCCTCCAGAAATTTGTGGAATATCAACTGAGACATTTCAGCAAGTGAACGCAGCACTGGAAGTGCTCAATCATCTCTGCCAAGAAATCTGGAGAACAGCTACCTGCCCAACCAATTGGAAGAGATCAATACTTATGCCTATTCCCAAGAATGGTGATTCAACCAAATGTGGAAATTATCAAATGATATCATTATCATGGATTGAATTATGTCCCCTCAAAACTGTGGGTAGCCATTTTGCTGGGGCCATGATTCCTGGTATTGTGTGATGTTCTTCTCTGTTACTAATCCTGCCTATTGCCTGTATGATACTAATGAGCGAGGATGGGCAGCGATTGAGTTGATGAGGTAGGACTCAATGCATTAGATTATATTGTGCCCTGAGGCAATCTCTTAGGATATAAAGAAAGAAAAGCAAGCAGAAAGTGGGGCGAGGGACCTCAGACCGCCAAAAATCACATTCTTGGGAATTCTGCTCCTCAGAAGCTCCCACTCCAGGGGAAGATTGACAACAATGTCCTTCCTCCAGAGTCAAGAGAGGAAGGCTTCCCCCAGAACTGATGTCCTGAATTTGGACTTGTAGCCTACTCAGCTGTGACAAAATGAAACTGTTCACTACTGAAGATCTGGTAAGCAAGGTAAGCACGGTACTTAGCTGGTTTGTTGGATAATCCACACTGCCCACCCCACTAAGTTACCTTCGAAAGCCTCAGTTCCTCAATCTGTAAAATAAGGAGAAAACTTTCCACTTGCATCAACAGACTGTTGAGAGAACAGAAGTGGATGACACCTTCAAAGGCTTAGCCAGGCTGAGATACACAGTCCTTGTGTATAATCACCATTTATGTTGGTGAAAAAAAGGTGTTTGGAATGAAGAAGTCATCAGTCTAGCAAAATTCTATCGTGCAATCTCTGACATCATTTTTATAACTGAGGCCATATTTTCTAACTACTGATCCTTCTTTGCTTCCAAGTTTTTCATTTCAATCACCAGTAGTTATCAATGCAATTCTGATCAATTTCAGAGTGCAGAAGCTAGTAAAAATCTTCGATTTCATCATCGTTGGCCTTAGTGGTTGGTGTGTAAATTTGAATAATAGTCACATTAGCTGGTTTTCGTCATAGTGGTATGGATTTTATCCTCTCACTGATAGCATTGTACTTAATGATAGATCTTGAAATATTCTTTTTGATGACAAACGCAATACTATTCCTCCTCAAGGTGTCATTCCCATAATTGTAAGGCATATGATTGTTGGATTCAAACTGGCCGATATCACTGCATTTTTACTCACTAATTGCCAGGATATTGATGTTTATGGTTTCCATTTCATTTTTGACAATTTCCAATTTTCCTAGATTCTCACTTTGCACATTCCACATTCTGATTATTAATGAATGTTTATAGCTGTTTCTTCTCATTTTGAGTCATGCCAAATCAGCAAGTGAAAGACTCAAAAGCTCAACTCCATCCACATCATTAAGGTCAGTTCATCCCTATGAACTGGAATTGACTTGATGGCGGTGGCAGTGGGTTTGGTTTTAGTTGGCTACTCTGAGTGGGCAGTTTTTCTGCAGTGTCTTTTGAAAGCCTTCCAACCTGGGGGCTGATTTTCCATCACTATATCAGACAATGCTCCACTGCTATTCATAAAGATTTTGCTGGCTATTTCTTTTCAGAAGCAGATTGGTAGGTCCTTCTTCCCAGTCTGGTTTAGTCTGGCAGCTCAGCTGAAACCTATCCACCACGGATGACTCTGGTACCTGAACACCAGTGGCATAGTTTCCAGCATCACAGCAACATGCAATCTTCTACAGTACAACAAACTGACAGACATGTGAAATGATTATCCCTGTATTACATATGAGGCACAGGTGAAGTTCCCTAAAGCCACAGAGCTGGCAGGAGTCAAAGCCTGACAGCTCCAGAATCCACATTTTTAACCACTATCCCTGCCCCAGGAAATCCTGATTGCATAGTGGTTAAGTGCTATGGCTGCTAACCAAAAAGCTGGCAGTTCAGATCCACCAGGCCCTTCTTGGAAACTCTATTGGGTGGTTCTGTTCTGTCCTATGAGGTCATTATGAGTCAGAATCAACATGAGGGCAGTGGGTTTCTTGGTTATCCCTAACACCTCTTGACATACTAGTCCAACCTAGACCCAGAGTAGACGACTACCGTGCAGTGTGGCAGAACCATATCACAAGCCAGCACAAAAAAGGCACTCAATATTTCTGGAAGAAGGCAAATAAACAAATCCAAAACTAGAGCTGATAAAACTTTGCAGACAGGTAATTCACCAAGGACACAATTTCAGAGTTGTTCATTGTGATGGTTAACAATATATGTCAAATAAGCTACCAGGCCTAGCTCTCAGGACAGAAAGAGCAAGTGTTGTCGTCAAGGTGTTTTGCAATATGATTAACATTTACAGTCAGTTGGCTTTGAGTAGTTTATCCTCCATAATATGAGTGAGTCTTAATCAGTTGGAGGTTTAAGGAGCAAAAGCTCAGCTTTCCCAGAGAAGAAAAAATTCTGCCTCAAAACTCAAGCATACACGTCCTCCCTGAGTTTCCAGCCATTCAGCTCGCCCCACACAGATTTTGGACATGCCAGCCACCACAACCGGGTGAACTAATTCCTTCAAATAAATCTCTTTCTACATACATACATATGTGTACACACACACACATATATACTAGTAATTGTTTCTCTGGAAAACCCTAACTGATACATGTACCACATTTACCACATTCTCTAGTCAAATAAAAATACTATAAATTGAAATTTTCTTCCTGTTCTGGAAGAAACAATAACCACTCTGAGCCCAAGCTCTGAATTCTTCTTTGTCCAGACACGCTGTGGACCAGAGCCAAAAGCCAACATGGCTTTGAAAAGAAGTCCCCAAATTGAATATATTTACATTTATTCCATAAACTTGCATTTCCTTTCCAAGCAAAACCATCCATCAGCCCCTCTTCAAAGCCACTCTTGCTGAGCTAAGGAAGTGGCCGTGCTGAAGCTCTATTTTTAACTGACCTGCAGGTCAGGGCTGGCAGACTTTAACATATTCTGTTTGGGTCTTGATTTTTTTTCCACACACCGCCCCCTGCCCCATCGCTTCCCTTAGTCTTAGAGCCCGTGTTTACTTCATCAGCATTTAGGACTGAAAATCTCAAGGCCACCAACAGGGCAAATCAGTTTTAAGTGCTTTTCAAGTTCAGTACTTGATAGTATTGGTGGTAGTTCATCAGGAGGAAAATCAAGGTAATAAGCATTTTCAGAAGAACTCAAAGTAGAGTTTAACTGCATTAAAACTAGTTTCAAAGAACATTGAGCCAAAGGAACTTAAAGCTGGAAGAAATCTTGGGATTTTGTTTTCATTAACATTCTTGCTTTTATAGGAAGTGTTTGTTTGGCTGCTAACAAAAAGATCAGGAGTTCGAATCTACCAGGTGCTTCTTGGAAATACTACAGTGCCATTCTACTCTGTCCTGTAGGGTCACTATGAGTCAGGATCACTCAGCAGCAACAAGTTTTTATGTCTTTTTGTTTTGGGAAGCCCTAGTGGTATAGTAGTTAAGTGCTGCAGCTGTTAATCAAAAGATCAGCAGTTCACACCCACCAAGACTCTCCTTTGAAACTCTATGGGGAAGGTCCACTGTGTCTGATAGTATCAAAATGACTTGACAGCAATGGGTTTTTTTGGTTTTAGTTTTTTGCTTTAATATGGTTGTGATATTCAACCTGTGATAACTTCTTGTGACACTTCACTGCTCTGTGCCTAGCCCTGTGCAAGGTTTGGGGAAGCAATGTTTTTGGTTAAGTTTATTGACTTTTAGAGACAGTAAGATATATGTATACATAAAGCAAAATACTTCAAGAGTCGAGTAAAATAGATATGGATGGGAGACAAATAAATGTAGGTGCTCACAGGACAATGAGGTCTGTGTAAGCTGGAGTAGTCCAGGAAAACCTCCTAGAGGATGGAGGAACACAAATCAGTCTGAAGGATGAATCATATCTGGGGATGGAGTAAGGAATTCCTGGTGAAGGGCAGGAGATAGGGGTTAGAATCACATGAAATTGCTGATCTTTGGTCTTTTTTGAAGTGCAAAAATGGCAAATATGTTTGATTCAGCCTAATGTGAGCAAAAGGTCTGGGGTAGAAGCATGGCTTCCCATCCCAGTGGTGAGTGGTGACAGGTTGCCACACAGTACCACATTCACAAAATACCCACTTCCAAGGGCAGATTACCCAAAAGATGTGGTGAAACCTATGAGAAATTGTTCACTGCAGGTTAGTTAGTAAATAGGTTATAAGTAAGCCCACACTTGCCTTGCTTACCATGTAATCCAGCCCTGTTGGGGATTGTCAATTTGAAAAGAGGTTTTGCTGCTGTAAGAAGATGTTATGGGGTTGAGTGAGAGTCGGGTGCCAGCCATACCTAGTAGAATCTTTTGTGTAACAAAAAAAAAAAAATGTGAAGTTGTTCACTACTGAAGAGCTGCCAAGTAAGGTCAGCACTGTAATGCCTTGCCTGTTGGCTAACCCAATCCTACTAAGTGACTCTCAAAGCCTGTTTCCCAATCTGTAAAACAGGGACAAGATTTTGCACTTATCTCAACAGATTGTTGGGAAGATGAAAGTGGATATCACCTCTAAGGGATTCAGCTAGGTCTAGGGCAGATTAAAGATCCCAGTAAATGTTAGTACAGTTTTGAGGACTTGCTGGGTTGCAAGCAATAAAAGCGAAATTAAAATAGCTTAAACGGAAAAGGGGGATTATTAAAAGGATCAGATGTCTCAGGGAACTCAAGTTGAGAGTTTAGCTGAATAGTCTCAACAGGGGGGCAATTTTTCTCTCCAGGCTGTCTTTGGAAATGTTGAAAGACACTTTTGGTTATCACAACTGTAAAGATACTACTGGCATCTAGGAGGGCAGAGGCCTTGGATGCTGCTCAACGTCCTACAACGCACAGGACAATTCACCTTCAACAAGTTTTCTGCCCCCAAAGATCAATAATGACACTGTTGAGAAACCCCAGACAAGGTGCTGGACAGTTACCTGGTGACTCTCAAGGCTTCTCCTGTTAGTGTGTGTTGGTCATTAAGCTTTTGTCTCAGCTCCAACCCGACATCTCTACTCTTTTCGGAGTTCCTGGAGTTGGGTCTCTACACATCATGTTTCTGCTTTATCACCTGGTTCCCTGTCAGAAGGGATGCTAGATGGAGTCAGTGAAGCTGGAAAAGGGACTGGCTTTTTCTAGTTTGTTTGCTGTTCCCGACTGTGTCACCTAGCAACAAGTCTTCACCCAACAACACCAGCTGGTTCCAGGAGTAAGGGATGCTGGTTCACAGCTTTTTTCCACACTGCCATAGCCAGTCTCTTGGAGAGCTTTCAGCAATACCAGCTCCAGCTGGCCAGCACTCACTCCCTGAGACTCAGCACACAGCGGACCCCTGTGAAGTCCAGAATCATCAACTCCAGCAGCCAGCGCCTTCCTCTTCAGAGATCTGATTCCAGCTCTGTGCGACTCCATTGCCAAACCCCCAGGATCTGGTAACCCCAACTGCTTCCCTTTTGTTCCCATAGCTATATCAGTGTTAGATACTTCCAGATGTTACATACTTCTATGTGACCTCAAACCAAAAACCCAAACCAGTTGCCTTAAAGTTGATTCTGACTCATGGCAATCCCATGTATTGCAGAGTAGAACAGCAAACCATAGGGTTTTCAAGGCTGTGAACTTTCAGAAGCAAATCGTCAGGCTTTTCTTCAGAGGTACGTCTGGGTGGGTTCAAAACGCCAACCTAACACAGCAGAGTACTTCACTCTTCGTGCCACCTGAGGATTCCTGTATGTAACTTCAGTGTTCCCTTTTCACCTTGATAGCCCTCTAATACCTTTCAACTAATTCTCCATTGTTAAATGTTCTATTACAATGTCTGGTACAGTTTCTGTTTTCTTAATTTACCTGGTTGATATACACAACACACTTCATCTTTGTCTTTCTACAGAATAACTTCTCTGCTTCTCCGGTCCCTACCACATGGCTCCAGGGCTTAAATATTGCAGTTCAGCCATCTAGGGAGGATCTCTCTCTTAGATCCAATTATAAATTCTTGGGGAGGGAAATCCAATTGACCCTGCCTGAGTCAGATGCCAACCCTCAGCCAATCAACTGTGATAGAGGGCAGGGCAACATTTTACAAAATGTCAGCCCCTTCTCCCAATATGGGTCAAAGATTTAAAGGGAAGTTACTTATAATCTTTCTAAAACTACAAAGTTTGTGTATTAAATGCAGTTGTTACTGGTTATAATTGTATAGTCAAGAGCCAAACCCAAGTGCCTTATAATTAAGAAGGTGTCCTCAAAATGGTACACAACAAATCAGTGGTAGTATTAGGCTTTTGCATTTTCCTATTCAATCTTAGCAGAAAATGGAAAGGCGATATCTTTTAGAAAAGAGAATGCTACCTCATAGATACCTTACGAAATGTAGCACATAAGATTTACCTAGCAACCAAACAATAGTTTAGCTTAATGTCATGAGCAAGAATCAATTATACCCTGAACAAGAATTTAGGTTCTACGAGAAGGGGTGCACCCTGACAACTACACTAAAAGACCACAATTAATGGTCCAAAGACCTGGGGTTTCTCCCAGGAGCTTGGCCCCTAGAACTGATGCTGCCCCTGATCATAAATCATTACTGAGGTCAACTTCTAGGACAGGAATGGATTGGACTCGGCAACACAGACTGACCATATCGTGTGTGCACTTTATGGTTCAATGGAGCTACA
This sequence comes from Heterohyrax brucei, assembly GCA_028571685.1. Lineage (NCBI taxonomy): Eukaryota > Metazoa > Chordata > Mammalia > Hyracoidea > Procaviidae > Heterohyrax > Heterohyrax brucei. Next base: position 135,788,080 of record CM053146.1, on the reverse strand, counting down.
GCATGTCATCCTACTGGCCTCTTACTAGAAGGGAGAGGAAATCATGGAGAAGAGAGGACAGGATATTGTTAAGAGGATAGGACATGTACAGAACAGAAAGGAGGAGTGTGCTGTCATCAGGCAAGGAGAGCAATAGGAGCTGCACATAGGAGGGCATGTGAATTTAAACAGATTGTACACTTTCACTCAATCACAATGGTGAACATGTAAATTTATACGGGAATGTATATTTTCACTCAGTCATATCAAATAAAAAAAAAACAAAGAAAAACCTCAAAAAAAAAAAAAAGAATTTAGGTTCTATACACACATGGTGTGCACCTTTATTTTACATTTATAAACACACAAGTGGCATGCAGGCCTCAGCCAGCAGTCCCACTTGGGCTGCATGCTATGTGACAAGTTAGTCTATTTTCACTTTAACTACCAATTTACCTTAAAGTATAGGAGAGTCCTTGAAATACCAGCAAGAGTCAGCCACAAGGGCTGTTAAGGTTAATTTACTAAGTGAGGATTGGGTATGGCAAATCACTGTTTACCCAAGTCCTTATTTAAGCAATGTGGAACACCTGGTCCAGATGGCAGAGAACAGTATCTGGGTCATGGGGAGCGATGTCCAGGTGGTGGGAATGCTCATGAGGTCATAGGATGCATTCTCAGTGCAGTGACAGCACTATTAGTCTCAGCAATGACTCGGGCACCAGGTGACAGGTGACTCTACTTGAAAGCTCCAACCAACCATGCAATTAATTGACCAAGGTCAGGTAACCAACCGGTGACTGGCCCCATAAGGTACATGGAGAGACTGGATTAGGTTTTTGGCAACATCTGTGCTCCCATCCACTGCACCACTGCCATCAAGTCAGGTCTGACTCATAGTGACCCTAGAGGTCAGAGTAGAACTGCCCCATAGGGCTTCCAAGGAGTACTTGGCAGATTTGAACTGGCGACCTTTTGGTTAACAGATGTAGCACTTAACCCACTAAGGCACCAGGGTTTCCTGTGGTCCCATATGACCCAGAATACTTGAGATCCTGTTGGCTCTGGAACTCACAGAGATTGGAGCTCTGCTCAACACTGGCAAGACCACGCTGTCAGGGTGCTGCTGCTGCTTACACTGTAGTTATTTATAAGTTTGGGCTGGTTTTCTCCTGATCAGTCAGTTCCACATGTCTGGGTTTTGGTCAAAGCATGTTTTTCTGGACATGTTACCACCCACAGCTGTTGCTTGGTTTCATGCTTTAAGTTGTTTACTTCATTTTCCTGAGTGTCGTTCACCAGGCTCGCTTGACCAAACTTCAGCCATATTCTCCTAATTACACTTAACTAGTAAAAAAGGTCCACCTTGAGAATTACGTTCTTTTAAGAGCTATCTATACGGGACCAAAGAAACAATCACAACTCAGAAGATTAGATAGGAACCTTAAGGGGCAGTATGTTTATGTTAATAGAGGAGTAACAACTCAGAAAAAGAGGTGGACAAAGATTGCACAACTCAAAGAATATAATCAATTACAATAAATTGCAAGCATAGAAATGGTTAAACTGGCATATGATTTGCTATGTATAGTCTCAAAAATGCAAAATAGAATTTATTGCGAGGGGAAGAGATTTACCTAAAAGTCTTCACCTTCCTTTTCTGGACCTAGATCTAACAGGTCCTAAGCTACAGCTGCTGACCAGAAGGTGAGCAGTTTGAATCCACTAGCCACTCCTTGCAAAACCTGTGGCAGAGGTTAGTTCTCTGTCTTATAGGGTCATAATGAGTCAGAACTGACTCAACAGCAAGGAATTTCTTTTGTTGTTAAGGTTAAGGTAAACAGTATTTCAAAGCAGATAAATAAAAGCATTTCTAACAGTAGTGAGTTTTTTAAATGACTTCAAATCTTGGAAATACATAAATGATATAAGATAACAATCCTCTTCCCCCCAGGCCTTGAGGGCTTATAGAGAGGGCTCTGGATAGTGATACAAAGGTCATAGGGTTTAAATTTCTCTCCAAAACCATGTCCTTCAAGTAACTAAGCATCAGCTTTCTCGGCCACAATATGGGATTAATAGCCCTGTCATGGTTACAGATGTATGTCAAGTTTGCCAGGCCATGATTCTCAGTGCTTTGACAGTTGTATGATGCTATTATCACTTCTAGGATAAGATGTGATATAATCTTATCACCTCCATGATGGGATCTACTGTAAGCAGACATTCAGTTCAAGGGGAGATTTTGGGGATGTGTAGCCTGCATCAAACATAAAAGGACACTCTGGTAAGTCCTGCAGGCATTTGGTCATTCTGCATTCTGTAGCTGACTTCTGTTCATCTGACCTTCAGTTCTAGGGACTTGAGCTAGCAGCTTGCCTGAGGTCTTGCTTGCCAATCTTGGGATTCATGCGTCTTTGCAGCCTGTGAACAAGAGCCCTGCTCTCTGACCTGTCAATGCTGGGTCCACCAGTCCCTGCAGCTGAGTCAGAAGAAGCCTCTATCCTGAGTGTTCTAATTATCTAGAGCTGCTATAACAGAAATATCACAAGTGAATGGATTTAACAAAGAAAATTATTTTCTCTCACAGTGTAGAGGGCTGGAAGTCTGAATTCAAGATGCCAGCTCCAGGGGATGTCTTTCTCTCTCTGTCATCTCTCGGGGAAGTTCCTTACCATCAATCTTCACCTGATCTAGGAACTTTTCAGCACAGAAACCCAGCATCTGAAGGGCACACTCTGCTCCCTGTACTGCTTTCTTCATCATATAAGGTCCCCATATCTCTCTGCTCCCTTCTCTCTTTTGCATGTCAAACAAGATTTAAGATACAACCTGTTCTTATAGATTGAGTCTTGCCTCATTAACACAACTGCCTCTAATCCTGCCTCATTAACATCATAGAGATAGAATTTACAACACACAGGAAAAACATCTCAGATGACAAAATGATGGACAATCACACAATGTCGGCTATCATGACCTAGGCATGTTGGCAGATATTTTGGCAGACACAAGTCAATCAACTCAGTAACTGTGAGATATATTCCTTCTATGATGTCCTGCAGGCCCTTTCTCAACTAAAATACTTGAACACAAACAGAAGTACACCAAAGAGAGGTGAACTGGCAAATTTATACAGGAATGTACATTTTCATTCAATAGTAATGAAAAAAAAGAGAGAGAGGTGAACTGCCTTCTGAACATCGCCTTATTCAGTCTCCAATCTCTGTATACTAAATATTGACAGTGTCTAAAAGGCTTCCTGTTAAGTAGATATGCAGTTGCCCAGGGGCACAGCAGTATCTGACTAAGAGCATAAGCTCTGGAGTCAGAGGACATGGTTGCAACCCCAGTATGAGTAAACACTAGCTGTGGGATCTGGGGGAAATTACTTCGACTTCATCTATAAACTGGGGATGATAACGACAGAACCCTTTTAATGCTCCTGTTGTGAGTTGCAGATAAGATAAGCCACGTAACGGCTCAGTGAGTGCCTGCTACTTAGGAAACACTCAATTAATAGCAGTCATGTTAGCTTAGCTTTTCTTTTCTTTCTGGCAGTTCTTTTTTTTTTTCCTTCCCCCTGTTTGCAAGTCTTTGATTGTTAGTGTGAGAATTCTGTAAAGCCTAAAAGCAAAAACATTACCATTAGATAAACAAACTAGGAGAATTTAGATGGCATATTAAAAAACAAAAGACTTTTACAGGACAGTGCAGAACTGCCCATAGAGTTTCCAAAGAGCAGTGGGTGGATTTGAACTGCCACCCTTTTGGTTAGCAGTTAACCACAAAACCTCCAGAGTTTCCAGAGAGCATATGGACTTGTTGAATTTCAGGGTGTATTCTGCTTGCTAACATCTGTCTCTTGTAGCTGAAAAAACTCTCCACCTATACCTGTCACGGTACTCGACAGCCCCTCTGCCCACAGGGTCTGTACTCAACATCAGCCACAATGGCAGGGTCCTCATTTGTACTTTTGCCTTTCTTTTTTTGCTGCACACTCTTGCTGTCTAAAATCATGCACGATTTTTCTTAGGTTTGGATGTTCTTAATAAGGAGATCAATCGTATTAGGGGTCATCTGGCCAGCAGGCACAGGTCAGAGAGAATTCCTCCATGAATGGAGACTGGTTGCTTTGTACCAGTGTATCACAGCTACACCAGGACTAGCCAGATTTGAATACCTAGCCAGAATTAATCTCCAATAAGACAACGATTATTTTTTTAATTAAGTATAGAAGAGTGGTATAAAATCACATCAGGCAGATGTTTGGTTTTAATTTGCAAAGCTAACGATGTTCAGTTTTATCAAAAGTCTCTGTATACTTAGCATATAAATGTTTATGTCTGTCAGCTGAAGAATGGATGAATGACTTGTGACATATTCATAAATAACATATCACTGAAAATTTATATCATAAATCAGTAATATAACGCTGAGTGAAAGGAGTAAGTTGCAGATGAATTCAATTTTTATATAATGATACGATTTTTCTAAAATCCACAAACAAGCAAAACTAAATAATAATTGCTCAAGGAAAATCCACATGTAGTACATTTAAACAAAACTAAAATTGTAATTCTTTCCAACTTGGTAAGTTTTTTATTTAAAAAAAAGGTTGCTATGATATATCCATGTGTTGTTGGTGTTAGATACCATCCAGTCAGTTCTGATTCACTGTGACCTTACATGTGTCACAGGATGAAACACTGCCCAGTCCCCCATCATCCTCACAATCATGGCTGTGTCTGAGGCCATCGCTGCAGCCACTGTGCCTTTGAGAGTTCTCTCTTTTTTGCTGAGCTTCTACTTTATCAAGCATGGCATCCTTTTCTAGTAAGTGGTCTTTCCCAGTGATATGTCCAAACTAAGCAAGAAAAAGTCTCAACCATTCTCACTTCTAAGGAACATTCCTGGGTATCCCTTCCTGACAGATTTTTTTTCATTCTTCCGGCAGTCTGTGATTCAGTCAATATTCTTCACCAACGTTACAATTCAAATACATTTGTTCTTTGGTTCCATGGTTTGGGTCAGGTTCACCTTAGTCTTCAAAGTGATCTCCTTGCTTTTTAACATTTCCAACAGGACTTTTGTGACAGATTTCCCAATGTAATATGTTGTTTGATTCCTAGACTGCAGTTTCATGGGAGAAAGATGTGGCAGCCCCCTTATGTAAAGATTGCAGCCTTGGAAACCCTATGAGTCAGTTCTACTCTGTCCTACAGTGTCGCTCTGAGACGGGATGGATGTCATAATAACAGGTGTGCTTTGATTTGGCTTTGTTTCCATGGGCATTCACTGTTGATCCAAGAAGAATGAAATACTTAACAACTTCGATTTCTTTACCACTTATCATGGTATTATTTATTGTTCTAGTTGTAAGGATATATCCATGCAGTAGGATATTATTCTTCAAGAAAAAAAAATTACTGATACATTCAGTAATGCAGATGAATCATACAGAGTTATGCTGAGAAGAAAGACACGAAAGAATACATACTGTATGATTTCATTTGTATGATGTTCAAGAATAAAATTAGTCTCTAGGGAAAGAGGAAACCTTGGTGGTGTAGTGGTTAAGCACTACAGCTGCTAACCAAAAGGTCAGCAGTTCAAACCTACCGGACTTCCTTGGAAATTCTGTGGGGAAATTCTACTCTGTCCTATAGGGTTGCTATGAACTGAACTTAATTCAATGGCAACGGGTTTGGTTTTGGAGGGGAGTACCAGGATAGACATCAGTACAATCTTGAACTTGCTGGGATCAGGAGGTGAGGTATTGCCTAAGAAAGTGCTTGAGGGAACCAGCCTCTGGGGTAATTATAATTCTTGATTTGGGTAGTGGGTGTTTGTTACATATGCAGAATTTTCATGAAACTGAACATGATAAGATTTATACGTTCTATTATAAGTTGTAGCTCAATTAAAAAAAATAAAATGTCGATAATAACTTTCTAAAATTCCTTTTTAGTCATTTTGAGGAACATAAAATGTAGGCAACCCTTCATAGTTAACAAAATTTTAATTTGACTTTTTATGAGTTCAAGACCTCACAAATAAAACTGCTGCTACTACTCTAATTTGGTGAACTTTTATAACATTTCACACATCCTGTCTTATTTGTGGGTCCTCTATTAGACTATAAGGACAAAGAGAACAGAAAACTGTGACCCTATGGAGTTCAAATTGTGTACCAAGTTTCCCATTTAATAATCTCTATACAAAAGTTTCTGGTAAAGTAGATGGTCAGGGGAAAAAGAGGAAGACCCTCAATGGATTGACACAGTTGATGCAATAATGGGCCCTAGTATAACAACCATTGTGAAGACGGCACAGGATAAGGCAGTATGTCCTTCTGTTACACACAGGGTCACTGAGAACCAACCAGGGCACCTAACTGCAATGCATAGTGTTCAGAGACATTGGTTACATTTTCCACATTGTATCCACATTCTCATCGTTTCCGTTCTGGCTGTTCCATTTTGGGTTTGGTTTTGGTTTGGTTTGGGTTGGGTTGGGTTGGTTCGGTTTGGTTCGGTTCAGTTCGGTTTGGTTTGGTTTGGTTTGGTTTGGTTTGATTTGGTTTGATTTTATATCTAGCTTTCGTGCCCCCTACCCCACCTTCTCATCTTTGTTTCAGGGTGTTGAGTGGTCTTATATAGGTGATTTTTTGTTCCCTTTTAAAGAAGCACTGTTCTCACAGGTGACACTGTTTATTTTATGAGTCAATCTATTATTTATCTGAAAGGTTACCTCCAGGAGTGTTTTGGTTCAAAGGTAAAGAGCATCTGAGGGCAATAGTTTTAGGGGTTCCTCTAAATTATTCAATAAGTCTGGCCTTTTTAGAAACAACTGAGTTTTGTTGTACAGTTTTTTCCCATTCTATCCATAAGCATCGATTGTGTCCGTGGTCAGAATGGCCGGTTCAGGTAGTTGGGCACCATCTAGAGGAGGCCATGGTTCATGTCAGCAGTTAGTGTTGTAGACTAGCTTCTTCTTGTGGCCACTGGTTTCCCTCTTTCTATCTTCTCCAGAGGAGTAGAGACCAAGAGTTGTATCTTAGAGGCAGCTTACAAGCTTTTAAGACTGTCATGGATTAAATTGTGTTCCCGCCAAAAATGTGTGTAGAAATATTGGCTAGGCCATGATTCCCAGTATTGTGTGATGTCACTTTATGTTGTAAATCCTGCCTCTGTGATGTTAACAAGAGCGGATGGGTCGCAGTTGTGTTGGTGGAGCAGGATTCAATGTGTGGAATTGTGTTGTATCTGGGGTCATCCCCTTGGGAAGTAAAGGGAAAGGAGGCAAGCAGAAATTTGGAGACCTCACACTGCCAAGAAAGTAGTGCCAGGAGTTGAGTACAACTTTTGGAAAGAACCCAGAGTCCCTGTGCTTCAGGAACTCTCAGTCCAGGGGAAAACTGACAACAACGACCTTCCTCCAGAGCCAGCAGAAAAAGCCTTTCCCTGGAGCTAACACACTGAATTCGGACTTTTAGCTTACTGGACTGTGACAAAATAAATTTTATCTTTATAAAGCTATCCACTTGTGGTATTGCTATTAAAGTGGCAATAGATGAATAAGATAGACCCCAGATGCTACTTACCAAACTGAGTTGTAGAACATAAACTTTATGGATCATGTTGTGTCAACTGATTGAGTTGCCCTCTGAGGCTATGATTTCTTGTCTTCAAACCCATTATATTAATCCTGAAAAGTTTTTGGTTATGTCTGGGAAGTATCTAGGACTGTGTCCCCTATGTGCTTTATTATGTATTCTGAATATATGTGCAGCACACACAATCTTGTGTACATATATGTTTATGGATGTGCCAATACAAGCATATATAGATACAGACATAATACTTTCCTATTCGACGGCACTTGGCCTTGGCTATGCACATGTTGTTGTAGAGACCGTTAATTTGGTTCCAACTCATAGTGCTTTCCTATACAGATACATGTATGCATGTTTACCATGTGACCAGGCATATATTTTTTGGTTGTTAGTACTGTTGTTTCAGAATTCTATGTTATTATGTTTATCAGTTGTTGTAGCTGTTAGGTACTATTCAGTTGATTCCAACTCACAGCAAGCCTATGTGTACAATGTAACAGGACAATGCCCTGTCTTGCACCATCCTCACAATTGTTGATATGTTTAACACCATTGTTGCAGCAACTGTGTCAATGCATTTCCTTGAGGGTCTTCCTCTTTCTCCCTGATCCTCTGTTTTACCAAGCATTATGCCCCTCTCTATGGAATGATCTATCCTGATAACACATCCAAAGTGTATAAGACATAGTCTCACCGTCCTTTCTTCTAAGGAGCACTCTAGTGGTATTCCTCCCAAGATAAATTTTTTCATTCTTCTGGCAGTCCACGGCATATTCAATATTCTTCACTAACATCACAATACAGTGGCATCAATTCTTTTTTGATTTTACTTATCCGTTGTCCAGATTTCACATGCATATGAGAAAACTGAAAAACCTATGGCTTGGGTCAGGTTACTGTAGTCTTCCAGGTGACATTTTTACTCTTCAATATTTTAAAGAGGTCTTTGCAGCAAATGTGCCATTGTAATGTGTCTTCTCATTTCTTGACTGCTGCTTCCATAAGTGATCATTGAATATCCAAGTAAGATAAAATTCTTGACGTCAATTTTTTCTACAATTATCAGAATGTTGCTTTTAAGTCCAGTTGTGAAGATATTTGTTTTCTTTATGTTGAGGTGTAATCCACACTGAAGGCTGTGGACTTACATCAGTAAGTGCTTCAAGTCACTTCAGCAAGCAAGGTTGTGTCATCCGCCCAACACAGGTTGTTAATGAGCCTTCCTCTAACCCTGATGCGACATTCCTTTTTGTATAGTCAAGCTTCTCAGATTATTTGTTCAGCATGAAGACTGAATAAGTACAGCAAAAGGTTACAATACCTATAAACAGCTTTCCTGACTTTAAACCATCAGTGTCCTTTTGTTCTAGTAGAATAACTGCCTGCCTCTTGACCTGTGTACAGACTCCTCATTAGTACAATTGAGTGTTCTGGGATTCCTATTCTTCACAATATTATCCATAATTTGTTATGTGCTGCACAGTCAAATGCCTTTTCGTAGTCAATAAAACACAGATAGATATCTTTCTGGTAGTTTCCATTTTTAGCCAGGATCCATCTAATACCAACAATGATATCTCTGGTTCCATGTCCTCTTCTGAATACACCTTGAATTTGTGGCAATTCCCTGTTGATGTACTGCTGCAGTTGCTTTTAAATGGTGGTCAGCAAAATTTTACCTACATGTGATATTAATGATATTTGATAATTTCTACATTTGGTTAGATCACTTTTCTTGGGAACAGGCATAAATAAGAATCTCTGCCAGCTGTTTGGCCAGGTACCTGCCTTCCAAATTTCTTAGCACAGACTAGTGAGTACTTCCAGCACTGCATCTGTTTGTTTAAATGTCTCAGTTGGTATTCTGTCAGTTCCTGGAGCCGTGTTTTTGACCAATGTCTCCAGTATAGCTTGTACCTCTTCCTTCAGCACCATCAGTATCTAATCATATGCTACCTCCTGATGTGGCTGAGGAAACCCTGGTAATGGTTAAATGCTATGCCTGCTAACCAAGAAGTCAACAGTTCAAATTCACCAGGTAGTCCTTGGAAACTCTATGGGGCAGTTGTATTCTATCCTATAGCATCACTATGAGTCAGAATCAGAAGGCAGTGGGTTTGGTTTTTGGTGAAATGATGAATGCCAGTCTATTCTTTTTGGCATAATGACTCTATTTCTTCCATCTGTTTTTGAGACTTCTTGGTTTTTTTAATATTTTTCTCCATAGGAACCTTCAGTATTGCAATTTGAGGCTTGAATTTTTGTCTTCCGTTCCTTCAGCTTGAGAGGCTGAGTGTGTTTTTCTCTTTTGGTTTTCAAACTCCCAAGTCTTGCAATATGTCATAATAATACTTAACATTGTCTTCTTAAGCCAGCCTTTGAAATCTTCTGTTTAGCTCTTTTACTTCACTATTTCTTCTGTTTGTTGTAACTACTCAACATTCAAGAATATGTTTCAGAGCCTTTTCTCACATACAGTTTGGTCTTACCTTTCTTTCCTGTCTTTTTAATGACCTCTTGCTTTCTTCTTATATGATATCCTTGGTGTCACTCTATAATTTCCCTGGTCTTCCGTTGTTAATGTCCAATACATCAAATTTATTTATCTGATGGTGTGTAAACTTAAGTGAGATATATTTAAAGTCACACGTGACCTCTCAGAGACTTGTTCTAATTTCTTTCAACTTGAGCTTGAACTTGGCATATGAGCAACTGATGGTCTGTTCTGTAGCCAGCCTCTTGCTTTGTTCCAAGTCGTAATTTTGAGCTTTTCCATTACCTCTTTCACAGATTTGATTCCTGTGTATTCTATCTGTTGAGGTTCATTTGTGTAGTCACTATTTAGGTAGTTGAAAGAAAGGTATTTACAATCAAGCAATCATTGGTCTTTGTCTTAGTTATCTAGTGCTACTATTAATAGAAATACAAGTCTATGGTTTTAACAAAGAAATTTTATTTCTTTACAGTAAAATAGTCTAGCATTCAAAATCAGGGACTTAGAGCTTCTCTGTGCAGGGATCCCAAGTCCAAAGAATGTGCTCTGCTCCTGGCATTGCTTTCTTGGTGGTATGAAGTCCCCTGTCTCTGCTGGCTTCTTTCTTTTACAAGGTCCAACAGTTAAGTCCATGAACTTAATTGTTCTAAGTGCTACATATCTCATTGCTGAATAGCACTATGGGCACCTTCAAAGTACTCCCCTTGGAAAGCTATGCTCCAAGGCCAGCACCTAGTCCACCTTTCAAAACAATTTTGGAACTCTGTCTAGAATGGCCATTGAGCACAGTGTCAAGGTAGCAAGTACACAGACTGAATTGTATAGTTGTCCGTGAGGGAGTTTTTAGCCAGTAAACAAATAATTGTATTGGAACAACATCCCTACTCAACTGACCTGGCCCCTAATGACTTGTTTCTTTACCTGAAGATAAAGGAGGAAACCCTGGTGGCGTAGTGGTTAAGTGCTATGGCTGCTAACCAAAAGGCCAGCAGCTGAAATCTGCCAGGTGCTCCTTAGAAACTCTATGGGGCAGTTCTACCCTGTCCTGTAGGGTCACTACAAGGCAGCGTCAACTTGATGGCACTGGGTTTGGTTTGGGGTTTGGAAGATAAAGGAACTGTTGAAAGGAAGTCACATTTTGATGACATTCAGGACATCAAGGGTGTCATGGATCGAATTGTGTCCCCCCAAAAATATGTGTAGCCATGTGGCTGGGCCATGATTCCCAGTTTCTTGTGATTGTCCTCCATTTTGTGGTTTTCCTATGCTGTGTGTTAAAGGATTAGAGTGGGACTGTAAGTCCCTTTATAGGATCACCTCCCTGCTCCTCTGTAAAGGGAGTTTCCCTGGAGTATGGCTTGCCCCACCCTTAATCCTTTCAGCCTGCAAGAGATAGAAGGAAAGAGAAGCAAGCAGAGAATTGGGAACCTTGTACCATCAAGAAAGCAGCACCAGGAGAAGAGTGTGTCCTTCAGACCTGAGGTTCCTGCTCCAAGATGCTCCCAGGACAAAGACTAATGCAATACCAGACTTTCCTCCAGAGTCTACAAGGGGAAAGAATTCCCCTGGAGCGGACACCCTGAATATGGACTTGTAGCCTACCAGACTGTGTAAGAATAAACTTTCCTTTGTTAAAGTCATCCACTCTGTGGTATTTCTGTTAGAGCAGCCCTAGCTGACTAAAACAAAGGGTAATACAACGACAGCTCTCATGACCATTCCAGAAAACGAGTTCCAAAATTGTTTTGAAAGGTAGACCAGGTGCTGGTGTCTGCATAACTTTCCAAGGGGAGCATTTTGAAGGTGACCATAGTGATATTTAGCAATGAAGTATGTAGCATTTTTTTCTAGGATGAGTTCATGAACTTGTCAGACCTCATAGTCCAGCTTCTTGGATTATTTGCTCAGCATACAGATTGAATAAGTATAGTAGAAAGGTACAACCTGACGTACACCTCTCCTAATTTAGACTTCAGAGTATCCCCTGGTTCTGTTCTTTCCTCTTGATCTGTGTATAGGTTCAGTTCAAGCATAATTAAGTATTCTGAATTCCCATTGTTCACAGTGTTAACCCTAGTTTGTTAGGATCCACACAGTCAAATAATCTTTTTTTGTATTCTCTGCTTTGAGCTGAGATCTGTGTCATATCAGCAACGACATCCCTCACTTCATGTCCTCTTCTAAATCTGGTTTCAATTTCTGGCAATTCCCTATTGGTGTCCTCCTGCAGGTTATCTTTGTACTCTTTTGAGAAAGTCTTTTGAGGAGCAGAAGTATTTAATTTTTAGAAAGTCTTGGTTATCTAATTTGTCTTCTGTTGCTCCTGCACTTTCGGTTGTGTTTGGTAAACTATTTCTGGAAAAAAAAAAGATGATTTATGGAAAGATAATATGGTTTTGTTTCTAAATTAACTTCCAGGGAAACTCACAAAGAAAACATTTTTAACAATTTCTTGATACATTTTAAATTTTCTTTGAAGGACAAAGCAACATCTCATCAACACCAAACTTGTAGCTTGAGGTAATTCAGCTTTGAACATAGATTGTGCTGCATTTCTTTTGATAAGTCATATTTTTGCAAAGCTGTCTATAGCAGTTGCTATCACATAATGCAAGTAAACAGAAAAATCAACATGAGACAGGAAATGGGGGTGGCCAAACTAATTTCAGAATTTAATCAATTTGTATAATATTACACAAACATAAATATCCCACTGGTAAGTAACTGTGGCTATTTAGAAATGAAAATGTTATTTTTCTTTTAGTTTTCAAATCTGTACATTTGTTTGTCAAGTGGCTACTAAATTGTTCATTCATAAATACTTTTTAAGTTGTTTAAACCTGACAATTCAATACACAGAGCTGTTAGTTCTTACTTCTGGCCTAGGAGTGCCATGACAAACTTACTGAGACACAAAGCATTCTGGGAATTGAGAAAGTTTGGGAATCTCTGTCATGTTGCATTGTGAAAAACACCCAAACACACACAAATCACCCGGGACAATATCTTATACGTAATAAATTCTCAACAGATACACTGAAAAACAAATGACTATATGCATACGTGACTGAGTGAACAAATGAGGAAGGACTACTTCTCTGTCTTTACCTGCTGATGCTTGGATGCATCTTCAAGCTAGTCACGGCAACACAGAGCCTCTTTGGCTAATAACAGGATTCCAGTCTCTTGTTCTTTGGCTAATAACAGGATTCTAGTCTTTTGTTCTGACAGGGGAATGGAAGCCCGGTGAAGCCCCAAGATCATTTTGGCACCAGTCTGTGGGCTCATACAAAGGCTACATGGAGGAAGCAAATCTAACAGAGGCTAAAGCACAGAACTGAGAGAAACACTGTCATTTGTGACCAAATGTTTCTGGCAGAAGGACTATCATGACTGGGGAGCACAAGAGAAAGCCTGAACTGCAAAAGGCAGAACAAAGAAGGAGGCAGGTGTGCACTTCTGAAGCCAGATGAGGAGGCATGGAGTTTCCAACAGCATGAAAGTCAGACACTGAGGAGTCAGGAGGTTAAGTCATGAAGATGGAATTTATTGAAAGAAGGGGTGATGCTCTCACTCGTAGAAAGGATCATTTTATCACTGACGCATGTGGTGAGACAACGAGGATAGCAGAGGCCACCTGGCTGATTTGTAGCCTGGAAGTCTATGACAGACTCTGAGCAGCATTTGTAAGGTATTCAGAAGTGTGAGAATGAATGCAAAATAGAACCAAGCGCAGATTTATCTGAGCAACATGGTAAATATGGTAGGCTGGGAATAAGGGAAGGAAGATGATTCCATTTTATTCTTAAGGCAGAAAGTTCCCCCAGTGAACCCTCTTAGGAATGTGGCTAGATGGACTTCACCTTTAGAATGCTGTGGAGACAAGTGCGATGTGGCTTGAATATCAAAATGTGCTCACACACAGATTACGTTCACCCAACAAAGGCGCAGGGTGCCGGGCCAAACTGGCAGGCAGCTCTGCCCGGGAAACCCACGTGGAGCTTGGCGGGCTTTGCCTTTAAGAAGACTCAGTGTGTGCTGTACCTTATATTTTAACCTAGGTCACACTTTGGTGCCATCCCTAAAGTATTGTGCCACTTAAAACACTTACATCTGCTTGAGCTTGGAATGTTTTATTACTTCATGTCAGAACTTTGTTTTTAGTTCAACCATTGTTCCAGCAGATTGATACATATTTATTCTAAAGCACACGGTTATGATTTTACTAATTCCTAGAGATTGTATTAAAATGGAGTCTTTTTAAGGAAAAGACTCCATTGTAATACAGTAGCCAGTGTCATCAAGAAATGGCAGAGAGGCAGCTGAATTTTGTACAGACTCACTCATCTGTGAATTGGAAAACCTGGGATCAAATACTCAGTGAATCACAGATGGCTGTGACTTTGGACCAAGTGGCCTTCTCTCTCTGACCATCCATTCCCTCACCCATACAGTGGCCAAGAGGTAATATAGCCCTGTGGGAAGACCATGTTATGGATTGAATTGTGTTTCCCCAAAATATGTGTTGGATTCCTAACCTCTAGACTTGTGGGTAAGGAGTGCTGGTGACAAAGTGGTGAAGCTTTTCTCTACTAACGCAAATGTCAGTGATCGGAACCCACTAGCCACTCCAGGGGATAAAGATGTGACAGCCTGCTCCCATAAAGATGTGCAATCTTAGACACTCTGTGGGGCACTTCTACTCTGTCCTGCAGAGCCTCTGTCAGCTGGACTCAACTCCACAGCAGCGGGCTTTGCTTTTTGATACCTGTGGATGTAATCTCACTTAGTAATAGAGTTCTTATGTTAATGAAGCTATATCAGTGTAGAGTATATTCTAAACCAAAACTTAACCATTTTTAAGGTATAAAAAGACCAGGTTAGATATGGGGAAAAAAAAAAAGAAAAATAGATGCTGTCAAGTCAATGCCAACTCATAGCGACCCTATGGGACAGAGTAGAACTGTCCCTATACAGTTTCCAAAGAGGGCCTGGTGAATTTAGATTGCTTGGTAAGCAGCCACTTCACCACTGTGCCACTAAGGCTTCTAGTCACAGACAAGGAGGAATAAATAGATAGATACCACATGGAGATCAAGACTGCCAAGGAACAGGAATACTGGGACTAAAGAACTAGGATGATTTTTTTCCTAGATCCAACAAAGAGAGAGCCTTCTGTTAGAGCCGATGCCTAAATCTGGGCTTCTAGCCTCTTGAACCGTGAGGTCGCTCTGAGTCAGAGCTGGCTTCACAGCAACAGGTTTGTGTTGGTCAACAGGGTAGAAATCAATTTCTTTTCTTCAGAACTACCCACTTGCATATTTCCCAGCCATGCTGGGAAACTAGGACAGGGAGCATGTTTAAACTCTGGGTCCACCATTTACTCAGTAGCCTAAAGCCAAAGAAGTTCACTCTCACCCTGGGCCCAATATCACTGCCCACAAAATCATCATGAGATCTTCTTCATAGGACTATTGAGAGAATTAAAGGAGATTATAAATAGAGGTACAAGATTTTTCATCTGGAATCCCAGCTCTGGTATTTGAGAAAAATATTTTAAAACCTGGGCCATTTATAGTTAGAAATACAGTTAAGATAATCATTACAGTTATCTTGTCATGACATGATGACCATGCAATTATTCTCAGTCTCTAGGTTTATGCCTTAACATACTGATTTACAAGGTAGATACATATGTATAGTACTTGATTCCTTGTAAATTCTGCAGCATTGATACAGACATGCTTCTACTAAACCAAGTGTACTTTAGAACTGGAACCAGGCAGGATGTGGTTATGATATACTGCTGAATACTTTCATTTTATAAGTATGCAGTGCCAAGTAGTCAGTCTTGGGTATAGCATCATTTTTCTTACATATTTACCATTTTTGCACCTTGATTCAATGTTCATAAACTTAATTTCTTATTACAAAGGTGATAGACAGATGTTTGTTGAAGGGATCCCTGGTGGTACAATAGTTAAAGTGCTCAGCTGCTAACTAAAGATCAATGGTTTGAACCCACTAGATGCTCCATGGGATGCAGCAGTCTGTTTTCAACAAGCTTTACAGCCTTGAAACCCTACGGGCAGTTCTACTCCATTCTATAGCGTCACTATGAGTCAGAACTGACTAGCCAGAAGTGTACGTGTCGAAAAAAATTAAGGAAATACAAAAACTTGTCATTATTGATTCAGTTCCAACTCATGGCAACCTGATGTGTTTCAGTGTAGAATTGCACTCCATACGAGGTGTGACAATTAAGTTCATGAACTCATTCTAGAACAAGTGCTACATACCTCATTGTTAAATATCACTACAGTCACCTTCAAAGTACTCCCCTTGGGAAGCTATGCACTGATGCCAGTGCCTAGTCCACCATTCGAAGCAATTCTATAACTCTTGCTGGAATGGCCATCAGAGCTGTTGTTGTATTACTCTTGATGTCCTGAATGTCATCAAAATGTCCTCCTTTCAATATTTCCTTTATCTTCAGGTAAAGAAAAAAGTCACTGAGGGCCAGACCAGGTGAGCAGGGAGGGTGTTCCAATACAGTTGTTTACTGGCTAAAAACTCGCTCACAGACAACTATACAATTAAGTTCACGTACTTGCCACCATGCCACCATGGGCAATGGCCATTCCAGAAAGAGTTCCAAAACTTATTTGAAGGGCAAACTAGGTGCTGGCATCAGTGCATAGCTTCCCAAGGGAAGTACCTGGAAGGTAACTATAGTGATACTCGACAATGATATATGTACCAATTAGAACAATTAAGTTGGCAGACTTAATTGTCACATCTCGTAGAGTTTTCAAGGTCTGTAATTCCACTGAAGGAGTCCTGGGGTGATACTCAACAACTATCTGAAAGTTTGGCAGTAGTGAATTCACCCCGGGTTATTCAGATGACAGGCCTGGCATTCGGTTCCCAAAAGGTCACAGCCTTGAATACATATAACCACCTGAAAGCATTACTCTGAGATAGTCTTTTAAACTTACACCAAAAACATCCCCTGCAGTCTTCTCAAAACAAGGCAGCAGCTTAGCTAGTAAAAAATGTCTTCCATGAACATTATGCACTTTGAAAACCTATATATGGGATGAAAATGACAGCAGTAACTTAAAAGCTCAGATACAGACCTTAGGGGACAGTGAGTTCATTCGAATAGAGAAGAACAACTTGGCAAAGGAAGGAGACAATGGCTGCACAATGTGAAGAATGTCATCAGTGTCACCAAATTGAACATGCAGAAATGGTTGGGTTGCTGTGTTTTTGCTATGTATTTTCTCAACAACAAAATTAAATTTAAAAAAAAAAAAGAATACTCATAGCATCACACTAAAAAATAACCACTGCTAGTACTTGGATAGAGTGAGCAGCCCCCACATTTCTGTCATTGGAGGCTTGCTTGTTGCCTTGATGGTGTGTCATGGGTTAAATTGTGTCCCCCCAAAAATATGTGTAGCCATGTGGCTGGGACATGATTCCCAGTATCTTGTGACTGTCCTCCACTTTGTGGTTTCCCTAAACTGTGTGTTAAAGGATTAGGGTGGGGTTGCAAATTCCTTCATAGGATTACTTCCCTGCCCTGTGGTAAAGGGAGTTTCCCTGGAGTATGGCTTGCCCCACCCTTAATCTTTTCAGCCTGCAAGAGATAAAACCAAAGATAAGCAAGGAGAGAATTGGGATCCTCGTATCATCAAGCAAGCAGCACCAGGAGAAGAGCACCTCCTTGAGACCTGAGGTTCCTGTGCCAAGACATTCCCTGGACAAAGACTGCTGCAATACTAGACTTTCCTCCAGAGCCGACAAGGGGAAAGCCTTCCCCTGGAGTGGACACCCTGAATATGGACTTGCAACCTACCAGACTGTGTAAGAATAAACATTCCTTTGTTAAAGCCATCCACTCTGTGGTATTTCTGTTAGAGCAGCCCTAGCTGGCTAAAATATGGTGGAAACTATGCCACTGGCCTTTCGGTGCCAGCAGGATCACCCATGTTAGGCAGGTTTCAGCTGAGCTTCCAGCCTAAGACAGGCTAGGAAGAAGGATCTGGCAGTCTACTTCCAAAAAGAATTAGACAGGGAAAACTTTACCAATCGCAGCAAAACACTGACAGATATGGTGCCGGAAGTGACCCTCCCTCCCCAGGTTGGAAGACACTTGGAAGATGACTGGGGAGTAGCTGCCTCCTCAAACTAGAGTCAACCTTAACGAGATGGATGAAGTAATGCCTCTGGGATCTTTGTTTGTTGATGTGGCACAACTCAAAATGAGAAGAAACAGCTGCAAACATCCATTAATAATCGGAACATGGAATGTATGAAGTATGAATCTAGGAAATTGTAAATTGTCAAAAATTAAATAGAACTCATAAACATTGATGTCAGGCATTAGTGAGCTGAAATGGAACAATTTAGGTCATTTAAATCAGTCACATGGTCTACTATGCTGGGAACGAAAACTTGAAGAGGAATAATGTTGCATTCATCATCAAAAAGAACAAGTCAAGATGTGTCCTGAAGTATAATGCTGTCACTGATGGGATAATATCCATATGCCTACAAGGAAAGCCAGTTAGTACAACTATTATTCAAATTTACACACAAATCACTAAGGCTAAAGATGAACAGATTGAAGATTTTTACCAGCTTGTGAAGTCTGAAATTGATCAAACATGAAATCAGGATGCATTGATAATTATTTGTGAATGGAAAGCAGAAGTTGAAAACCAAGAAGAAGGAATAAGCAGTTGGAAAATTCAGCCTTGGTGAGAGAAATAATGCCAGAGGTTGCATGTTACAATTTTTCAAGACTAATGACTTTTTCATTGCAAATATATTTTCTAACCAACACAAATGGTGACTGTACACATGGACCTCACCGGATGACATACACAGGAACCAAATTGGCTACATCTGTGGAAAAAGATGATGGGAAAGCTCCATATCAGCAGTCAGAACAAGACCAGGTGCCTGACGATGACACAGATCTTCAATTTCTCATACGTAAATTCAAATTGAAACTGAAGAAAATTAGAACAAGTCCACTAGAGCCAAAGTATGACAGTGAGTATACCCCTCCTGAGTTTAAAGACCATCTCAAGAACAGATCTGATGCGTTGGTCACTAATGACAAAAGACCAGACAAATTATGGAATAACATTGAAGACATCATCCACGAAGAGAGCAAGAGGTCATTAAAAACACAGGAAAGAAAGAAAAGACCAAATTGGATGTCAGAGGAGACTCTGAAACTTGCTCTAGAACATTAAGCATCTAAAGCAAAGGAAGGAACGGCAAGGTAAAAGACCTACACAGAAGGTTTCAAAGAGTAGCTCAAGAAGACAAGATAAAATATTATAATGATATGTGCAAAGAGCTGGAAATGGAAAAGCAGAAGGGAAGAACAATGTTCAGCATTTCTTAAGATTGAAAGAAATGAAGAAAAAATTCAAGCCTCCAGTTGCAATAATGAAGTCTTTTACAGGGAAACTATTAAATGACTCAGGGAGCATCAAAACAAGATGGAAGGAATACAGAGTCATTACACCAGGAAGAACCAGTTGATGTTCAACCATTTGAAGTGGTGGCATATGATCTGTAACTGATGGTACTGAAGGAAGAAGTCGAAGCTGCATTGAAGGCACTGACGAAAAACTAAGCTCCAGGAAACGATGGAATATCAACTGAGATATTTCAACAAACAGATGCAGCACTGCAAATGCTCAATCATCTATGCCAAGAAATTTGGAAGACAGCTACCTGGCCAACTGACTGGAAGAGATCCATATTTATGCCCATTTCAAAGAAAGGTGATCCAACTGAATGCGGAAAATACTGAACAATATCATTAATATCATACACAAACAAAATTTTGCTTAAGATCATTCCAAAGCAACTGCAACAGTATAGTCACAAGGAACTGCCAGAAATTCAAGCTGGATTCAGAAGAGGATGTGAAACCAGGGATACTGTCACTGATGTCAACGGATCTTGGATGAAAGCAGAGAATACCACAAAGATGTTTACCTGAGTTTCATTGACTATGCAAAGGCATTCTACTGTGTAGATCACATCAAATCATGGCTAACACTGTGGAGAATGGGAATTCCAGAACACCTAATTGTCCTCTTAAGGAATCTGTAGGTGGATCAAGAGGCAGTCATGTGAACAGAACAAGGGGATGCTGCATGGTTTAAAGTCAGGAACAGTGTGTGTCAGGGTTGCATCCTTTCACCACATCTTTTAAATCTGTATGCCGAGCAAATAATCCAAGAAGCTGGATTATAAGAAGAAGAATGAGGCATCAGGATTGGAGGATGACTCATTAACGATCTGCATTAGACAGATGACACCACATTACGTGCTGGAAGTAAAGAAGATTTGAAACACTTACTGATAAAAACTAAGGACCACAGCCTTCAGTATGGATTGCACCTCAACATTAAGAAAAGAAAAATCCTTACAACTGGACCAGTAAGTGACATTATCGTAAATGGAGAAAGGATTGAGGTTCTCAAGGATTTTGTTTTACTTGGGTCCACAATTAATGCCCATAGAAGCAGCAGTCAAGAAATCAAAAGATGCATTGCACTGGGAAAATCTACTGCAAAGGATCTCTTTCAAGTATTGAAAAGTAAAGACGTCACCTTGAAGACTAAAGTGTACCTGACCCAAGCCCTAGTATCTTCAATTGCATCCAATTCATATGAATTGTGGTGCTGAAGAAGAGCACTGACTGTACTATGGACAGCCAAAAGAACAAACAGATCTGTTCTAGAAAAAGTGCAACCAGAGTGTTTCTTGGAAGCAAAGATGGCAAGACTGCGTCTTACATATTTTGGACATGTTGTCAGGAAGGTTCAGTCCCTGCAGAAGGACATCATGCTTGCAGAGTGGAGAGTCAGCAAAAAAGAAGACTCTCAATGAGATGGATTGACACAGTGGCCACAACAATGGGCTTCAGCAAAAAAACAGTTGTGGACCTGGTACAAGACCAGGCAGTGGTTCTGTTGTTCATAGGGTCACTGTGAGTTGGAACCAACTCAACGGAACCAACAAAGACAATATTTGGGTGTATAAATTCCAGTTTGTGTGTGTGTGTGTGTATGTGTGTGTGTAGATATTGACACAGATGATATTTTCTGTAGAAACAGTTTTGTAACCAATTATTCTTCAGGTAATTTTTTTATTTTGGTAAGAAACACATAATGAAAACTTATCATTTGACTATGTTAAAATATACATTACAGTGGCATTACATACATTCACAGTGTTACACAATCATCACCACTAGTTCCAAAGCTATTTCATCACCTCAAAAGGAAACCTTGGACCCATTAAACATTATCTCTGTCTTCTTTCCTCCCCTTAGTCCCTGGTGAACATTAATCTGCTTTCTGTCAACATGGATTTACCTATTCTGGATGTTTCATATAAATAGAATCATGCAGTATGTGACCTTTTGTGTCTGTCTTCTTTCACTTACCATAATCTTCTCAAGATTCACCCACATCATAGTGTGTGTCACTATTTCATTCTTTGTTATGGCTGAATAATATTCTATTACATGGATATACCATACACAGTTTTACGAATCTATTCATCAGTTAACATATTATGAATAACATTGGGAAGAATGGGAATTCTAAAACACAATCCTGCTTATGAGGAATCTGTAAGTGGACCAAGATACGGTCATTCCAACAGAACAATGGAATACTGTGTGGTTTAAAGCCAAGAAACGTGTGTCAGGGTTGTATCATTTCACCATACTTATTCAATTTGTATGCTGAACAAATAATCCAAGAAGTTGGATTTTAGGAAGAAGAATGAGGCATTAGGATTGAAGATTCATTAACAATTTGCAATATGCAGATAACACAAAACTCACTTGCTGAAAGTTTAGACTTGAAGCACTTACTGATGAAGATCAAAGATCACAGTCTTCAGTGTGGGTTACACCTCAACATAAAGAAAACAAAAATCCTCACCACTGAACTAATAAGCAACATCATTACAAATGGAAATAGGATTGAAGTTGTCAAGGATTGTATATTACTTGGATACATAACCAACTCCAATGGCAGCAGCAGTCAAGAAATCAAAGGACATACTACCGCCTTGGGCAAAGTTTCTGCAAAAGACCTCATTAATGTATTAAATAGCAAAGATGTCATCTTAGAAGCATGGATGGCAAGACGATGTCTTGCATATTTTGGACATGTTATCAGGAAGGATCTGTCTTGGAGAAAGACATCATCCTTAAGTGTCTGTGACAAAGAGGAAGACCTTCAGTGATACAGATTGACAGTAGCTGCAACAGTGGGCTCAAACAAAAGATGGAAGCATCCAATTCCCTTAAATCCATGAATTGGTGTAGTTAGGCAGTTTTGAGCAGCTCTGCCTCATAACCTTGGAGGCTAATGTGAGCTTGACTGAACTTCTGGTGTTTTCAGTGAAAATGCCACTGTATTAGTTTACCAAAATTTATTGCATAATCCTCAATTGCTGGATATTCTAAGCTTTTCAAAATTATAAACTGTGCTTTCAGAACCATGAGACACTCCATTTTTTGATAAATTCTGTGGTTCAGAGCTTCCTAAGGGACTATAAACTCAAACCACTGCCACCAAGTCGATTCAGACTCATAGCAACCTTGTAGGACAGAGTAGGACTTCCCCACTGGGTTCCAAGGATTGCCTGGTAGATTTGAACTACTTACCTTCTGGTTAACAGCTATAGCACCTAACCATTACACCAACAGGACCGTAGTTCTATTATTTCTAGCCTTCACAACGACCCTGAAAAGTAAATACCATCGCCACCTTCAAGCTTTTGTAAGACAGCGAGACTCAGAAAAGTACACATGGTATTAATGCCAGAGCTAGAATTTGAACCAAGTCCTGCTTGCTTCATAAAGCCCACACACTTTCCATTAAGTTAAAGTTCCATTTGAAAGACTGTTTCATTAGGATAAAGTCCTATGATACGACTGATTAATCAAGGGATGTAAAAAATTTTAAATTATTTATAGCAGAACTTCTTGAAAACAAGACATTTTTGGTAGCTGCATCAAGCTTGAATCAAGAATTTTAAAGATGTAATTTAGCTCTGAAATGCCTTCAAAAATTGATGCTACAATTTTTGATATGAAGGTCATATTAAAATTGCAGAAAAATCAGTTTCTTGTTTATGTAGATAATAAATTCACTGCCAAGGCACAAATACATAGCTTAGGAGTCTTAAATTCTGGAAGGAGTAGTTAGAATTCATAGTACCATACCCTGAGTCTTTTGCATTTGGCTAACCATGATCAATCTTTTGATGAACAATTCAAATCTGGAGGGCATCAGCATGAAAAAAGGGATTCCCTCCAAATTGTCTTCAGGAGGAGAGTCAGTATTTAGGGCACAATATTGACATCCTTTGAGAGAACAGCATTTCTCAATAAATGGAAATATGTTTTCCATTGGGGAAGCTGCTGTTCTATGTAAAAACTAGTTTGGTAATTGCTTTAACTTCTGTACTAAATCCCAGATTAAAAATAATGCTTTGTGCCTTGAGTCATCTTGGCCTGAATCAATAAAAACTTAATTTTGTAGTTTGTTGGAGGTTTTAAAAATACTTTTATTTATTTAGTAGGAAAAGGAATGTGATGCTGATTGCCATTATTAAATGTTCCACAGTTTAATTGATTTTTACCTGATAAATTGATGCCCTCTAGTACTTGTGCTGAAACTCTCTGGCAACCCTAAAGGAATGTCAATTGCAATGCCTGACCTCCTAACAATAACTAATTTCAGTTCCTGTGCTGATTTACAGAAGCAGTGACATGATGAAAATTTATTTATTTATGCTATAAACACGTATCGAGTACCTACTACATGAAGACGTGTCTTTTTCTTGCTGTATCTACCACCCTGGTGCTGCCTTTCACAAGTCACGACTTGGATTTAACCAGATTTTGGAGTTTTCATACAGGTGCATCAAAGGAAGAGAGGAACAAGGGATCCCAGAACACACATAAAGGATTTGATTGTCATGTTTTCAACAGAATCTAATTCAAGGAGGGTATCAGGTCATGTGAAACCGTGGCAGGTAGTGGTTAACCGCTACAACTGCTAACCAAAAGGTCAGCAGTTCAAAACCCCCAGACACTTCTTGGAAACTGCGGGATTGTTCTACTCTGTCCTATAGGGTTGCTGTGAGTCAGAATCAACTCAATGGCAAGGGTTTGGGTTTGTTTTTTATTTGTTTGGTATGAAGACAAGAAGAAGTTGGGGATAATTTAAAAATAGTAGGACAATTACATTTTAGGATCCAAAAGCAGAGAATAACTGTTGGAGCTGAAATACTAGAGGGAATGTTATGGATTGAATATGTGTTGGAATCCTAACCCCTTTATTTATAAACAGAATTCAACTTGGAAATGTGCTTTTCTTTGTTTGTAGTTAATTAGACTATGCCCATATTCCAAATTTAATTGTTTCTGAGTTAAAAGAAGAATAGATTAGACACAAAGACACACACACACACACACACACACACACACACACACACACACACACACACACACGGGGAAAGACAGAAGCCATGTGAGAGTCATCTATAGAGCAAGGAACTAAATAATGCCTGGGGAGTACCTACAAAGATGCAATCAACATGACTCATATCCCTATTTGGACTTTTAACCTCCAAAATTGTAAAACATAAATTTTTACTCTTTAAAGCTAACCAGTTGTAGTATTTGTGTTACAGCAGCACTGTTGTTGTTGGGTGCTGTCGAGTCAGTTCTGATTCATAGCAACCCTATGTGCAACAGAACAAAACACTGCAAGGTCTTGTGTCATCTTAACAGTTGTTTTTATGCTTACATCCATTGTTGCAGCCCCTGTGTCAATCCATCTTGTTGAGGGTCTTTCTCTTTTTTACCAATCCTCCACTCTACCAAATATGATGCCTTTCTTCGGGACTGATCTCTCCTGGCAACACACTCAAAGTATGTAAGATGCAGTCTCACCATCTTTGCCTCCAAGGAGTACTCTGGTTGTACTTCTTCCAGAACAGATCTGCTTGTTCTTTTGGTGGTCCACGGTGCATTCAACATTCTTCTCCAACACCACGATTCAAAAGCATCAATTCTTCTATTTTCCTTATTCATCATCCAGCTGTCTCACGCATATGATGTGATTGAAAACACCACAGCTAGGGTCAAGTGCACCTTAGTCTTCAAGGTGACATTTTTACTTTTCAAGACTTTAAAGAGGTCCTTTGCAGCAGATTTTCTCAATGTAATGCATCTTTCATTTCTTAACTGCTATTTCCATGTGTGCTGATTGTGGAACCAAGTAAAATGAAATCCTTGACAACCTTAATTCTTTCTCCATTTATCAAGACGTTCTTTACTCATCCCATGTGAGGATTTTTGTTTTCTTGATGTTGAGGTGAAATCCATACTGAAGGCTATGGTCCTTGATCTTCATCAGTGTTTCAAATGCTCTTCACTTCCAGCAAGCAAGGTTGTATTATCTGCATAACACTGGTTGTTAATGAGTCTTTCTCCAATCCTGATTCCTCATTCTTCGTATAGTCCAGCTTCTCGGATTATTTGCTCAGATTGAAAAGGTACGGGGAAGGATACAACCTCGACACACATCTTTCCTGACTTTAAACCATACAGTGTCCACTTGTTCTGTTTGCAAGACTGCCTCTTGATCCACGTACAGATTCCTTAAAAGCACAATTAAGAACTCTGGAATTCACATTCTCTGCAATGCTAGCCATAATTTGTTACGATCCACAAAGTCAAATGCCTTTGCGCAGTCAATGAAACACATGTAAACATCTTTCTGGTGTTTGATGCTTTCAGCAAAGATCCATCTGACATCAGCAGTGATATCCCTAGTTCCATGTTCTCCTCTGAATTCTTGAATTTCTGGCAGTTCCTTGTCAATATACTGTTGCAGTCATATTTGAATGACCTTTAGCAAAATTTGTGTGTGTGTGATATTAGTGATGTTTTTATAATTTCTGCATTCAGTTGGACCATCTTTCTTGGGAAAAGGCATATTAATGGAGCTTTACAGCTGTTTCTTCTCATTTTGAGTCATGCCACATCAGTAAATGAAGATCCTGAAGGCTTTACTCAGTCCACGTCATTAAAGTCAACTCTACTCTGAGAGGTAGATTTTCCCTAGTCATCTACTGAGTGCCTTCCCTTCTGGGGGCTTATTTTCCAGCACTATATCTGACAGTGTTGTGCTGTCATTCATAAGGTTTTCACTAGCTAATTCTTTTCAGAAGTAGACTACCGTGTCCTTCTTCCTAGTCTGTCTTAGTCTGGAAGCTCAGCTGAAACCTGTCCATCATGGGTGACCCTGCTGATATCTAAATACCAGTGGCATACCTTCCAGCATCACAGCAACACACAAGCCCCACAATATGACAAACTGTCAGACAAGTGCGGGACAGCAGCACAAGGTAACTAAAACAGGAAGTGAGCTCAGAAGTTAACAGAACATGGTCAGATGATATCTGAAGTTGAGCTTATGGAAGAATGTAGTAAGTGGTTTAACAACGGTACCACCATGAGATGCATGGATGGGTAGGATAAGGACATGATTGTTCAAGGAAAAGTCAAAGACCTCGAAGTCCAAGAACTGGAAGGACAATCTAAGTGGGTTATAAAATCCTAAATGATTGAGAAAGATGTGACATAACAGAGAATGACAGGGATCCAGGAACTAAACTCTTCTAGCAACAAGAGTGAATGACCCAGTGACTCTAAAAAGTAGCCAGTGGTTTAACATGATGACATGAGCTACAAAATGCGGGGAGATGTGAGGGAAAGGGTGAGGCTACGGCTTAGAAGGCAGACAATCAGGAACACAAACAACACCTACCCTACCTCTGGAGCCACCAGAAGGAAGGCTGTGGGAGTCAAACAGCCTCCACTCAAGAGGGCTTCTAAGGAAAGCAGGGCACTGGGGGTGGATCCAGAATTCAAGCCAGGTGAGGAAGTAAAGGCAATATTTGGAGACAAGATTACAGGAGTTCAGCACAGTACACACTGAACAAAGAGTAGACGTGGGATCCAGTAATTCCATTCCTCAGTATACACCATAATGAACTGCCAACAGGAATGCAAATAGTTATTTCTACACCAATGATCACAGCAATACTAGTTGCAATACATAAAAGATGGAAATAACATGAATGTCTGTTAACAAATGAATAAACAAAATGGGGCACACGCCTACAGTATTATTCTGCCATAATAAGAAATGATTCTGCCACAACATGGATGCATCTTGAAAACATTATGCTGAATGAAATTAATCAGTCACAAACAGACAAATATTGTATGATCCCATTAATGTGAAATATCAAAAATAGGCAAACGTACCAAGACCAAAGTTAACTAGTAGTTCCTGGGGTGGAAGGAAGGTGGGGAACAGGAGTCATTGCTTAGGGACACTGCATTTATGTTATAAGCCAAGCTGTGTGAAAAATTAAGAATGGAGAGTAGTGATTTTTGAACAATATGATGGATGTAATTAATGTCCCTGACTTAAACATGGAAAAAAATGTTGAAATGACAAATGTTTTATTATATGTACATTTGCCACAATTTAAAAATACAGTTGGGAGAAGCAAATGGTCTCTTGGAATCTAAGCACTTTTTCCATAAAGGAAGTTCTGAACATCTCCTCTTGGGACATAGTGAATATCCAGCAGGGTCCTTGCTCATCAGATATCAATTCAATTTTGCTGGTTGCTGGAGGGCACAGGAAGAAGGCCCTGATGGACCCCCAGTATTGGCTCTTCTGCATTGTTTTAAACCAAACCAAACACACTGCCACTGAGTCAATCCTGACTCTTAGGGACCCCATAAGATAGAAGAGAACTGCCCCAGTAGAGTTTCCCAGCAGCACCTGCTGGATTTGAACTGCCAAGCTTTTGGTTAGCAGATGTTGCACTTAATGACTAAGGTGTTTAATCTCTCTCTGCAGCACTCCATACACAAACATCAGAGCTACCCTTTTGTCCAGGAGCTGGTAAAGGTGCTCCTAGACAGCAAACATATTTTGTTATCTAAATGAATAAACTCTGAAAAGTCTCTACTGACACTCATTCTGTGATCCTAAAGCAAACCATCTGGTTCCCTGAAACCAGAGTGTATGTCCTCAAATCGGGTAGAATTTGATTTTGAACAGTCCCCTCCATAGCTCTCTTTCTTAGAGGGAATAGTCCATAGGTCTCTGTGCTCATTTTTTCACCATCCTTGATGCAGTAACAGATGACTGCTACTTTACTTGCACAGAGCACAACAAGCAATTTCTGTGTTCAAAAATGCTTCAGGTTGACACCGAAAAACTGATTCATTGTCCTGATCTACACATTCATCTTTAATAGCCAGTAGCCAGACTTCACCAATGCAAAAGCCTGTATTTTAATCATTTCAGGATTGTTTATTTTTTGCAAGGAAGTGTTGAGTTCCTTAGCGTAGGGCCTAGGAATCCTGGTAGTGCAATGGTTAAGTACTCAGCTGTTAAATGAAAAATCTAGCAAATCAAACCTACCAGTGGCTCTATGAGAGAAATATCTGGTGATCTGCTTCTGCAAACATTGCAACCTAGGAAACCTTGCTCTGTCACATTGGGTCACTATGAGTTGGAATCAACTGGATGGCACACAACAACTAGCATAAGGTCTATTTACTAGGCTCACACAACCCTCTTAGCAAATAGTAAATGAAAGGTCAAGAACGGTGGCTCTCCAAGAAATACATGAAGTCACTAGCACCTCAACTGGGATTCATCTGTTGGCTTACTTTGCAAGTAACTGCTGTCTTGGCCTAAGCAGACACACAAGTGTTTGAATTTGAGATGAATTTGGGGATGAAGAACTTAGAGAGAGGAGGAAAATATATCACCCATAAAGCACAAGGCCAGGAATGGTTGCAGGAGGCAGCATCTGGGGCATCGTGGGCCTGAAGGAGAGTCCAAAGTACTTATTCAGAGGAATACAGAGATGAAAGAAGACCAAGGCAAACTTCACTTATTTTTCTACATTTTCCTAAGTTAACATGGCTGATTCCTTATTATCTACGACATAAAATTTTTAAGAAAACTCAGAAAACATTTTAAGGAGGACATGTCACATGGTTTCCCGTCTCCTGAAATAATAAAATCAGGGTTAGCCCCCAGACACAGAGGGGTGGTGATTGTCTCAGCAGAACTCATCTGCTTTCCAGAGAGGTGGTGATTTCTTGGCTCATGCACTGGAGTCCTGTGAATCTGAGGAGTTTTCCGAAGCTTCTCCCCACCCTATCCTCTTCCTATCCTCATTCTGGGTCACAGATCACAATCACCAAAGCCACCAGAATCACTGCACTGGGATCTGAGCCTAGAATCTATGTTTTTAAAATTTCCCAAACAGCCAGATGTGGCTGAAACTGAAAATCCCCAAGAACCAGCAGAAAGATGGAGAAGGAAGACAAGACGGAGCCAGGAGACAGAGGTCAAGTGGAGGGAGAAGTCTGGCTCTCTGTGTCCCCCAGCTGTGGGACATGGGACTTCTCTGCTCCATCTGCTCTTCTCTCAGTTCCTGGAAATGGTGATGGGAAGCTAAAAGGAAAGACCCTTGGCTGGCTTGCACTAAGTTGATCTGCCTTTGGGGTCAGACCAAGTGCAGTCAGGCTGCCTGGTCATTTGTGACCAGCATGAGTTACCTAACCTCACTGAGCCTTGGTTTCCTTATCAACCATAACCACTACCACCCATTGCCATGGGGCCACTTCTGAGTCATAGCAATTATATAGGACAAAGTAGAACTGCCCCTTAGTGTTTCCATGGAGCTGCTGTTGGATTCAAACTGCTGACCTTTTGGTTAGCAGCTGTAATACTTAGCCACTATGCCATCAGGGTTTTCTTATCAATAACATTCACTAAATGACTGCTCCCACAAGTTCTTGGGCTCAGGACAAGCCAGCATAGGTCACAGATTATAGCTCCCAGACAAGTCCTGATATCACAACTCTGGCAATCCTAGGACCCATATAGCAAGGGCAGCATCAAGGTCACCTTCAGCACACACCAGCTTGATGGAATTTTGAATCAAACTGGGAAGTGGACCAAGTCTTTCCCCAGCCTTTCCCACACTCTCCTCCCCTAGCCCCACATAACCCCTTAGCCAGACTGGAATCTAAAATACAAAGTCCCATTCAAGCCTGTCTTCTCCCAAATGTGCTGCTAGCTGTTTCAACCATTTCCTCCCTATAAACTCCATTCCCTTGAACCTCACCACTGTTGATATGAGTAATTATCACTAAAGATTGGATGACTGATGCAATTAAAGCTTTCAAGAGAGTGTTTTCTCCCCCAGAATGGTGTTTGTTACTTCAACTACATCTCCAAGAGGTAAAATGGATTCATTGAGATGGACCTTAATGGTCTGGAGGCACTACTAGTCTCCATAACTATTCCAGGAATGCTCTCAGCCCACAGTTTCACCAATCCATAATCACAGCCTCATTCTATTTACTGGCCAGTTAAACCCACAACTCTATATCATACCAGACTGAGTTAAATACACAGGTGTTATGCTTGAGAGGAGAGCATGTCAGCTAACGTGAAGACTGTGTGACTCCATCAAAAGCCAGGAAATAGTCACCAGCATTATCTGACATCAAAGTGTCAAAAAGTTTTCCTGACATAGTCATCCTTGACTGCTATTTCCAAGTTCACTTCACCTGTAAAAATACCACATTTTCCACAAATTGTAGAAGAGTGAAATGTTACAAGTTCAAGAGCAGAGACACAGCTGGGAAGTAAGACATTAAACCACAAAACAGAAAAAGAATTCATTGTCGTTGAGTTGATTCCTACTCCAACCAACCCTGTAGGGCAGAGTAGAACTGTCCAATAGAGTTTCCAAGGAGTAGCTGGTGGATTGGAACTGCTGACTTTTTGATTAGCAGCCATAGCACTTAACCACTATGCTACAAATGTTTCCTTGAAGAACACATCACATGAATTTAACTCACCATTTCCATAGACACCCTGTTGGCCAGAATTTCATCATACGACCATACTTTCTGCAAGGAAGGCTGTGAAAGGTAGTTTTTAGAGGGTGTTCCTGCGTCCAGCCCTCAATCTCACTTGCGTGTTCACTTCTAGGTTCTGTGGTCTTGCCTCAGCCTCTCCTGGCTCCCATATACCATTGCCCTGGCAGCACTCACAGGAGTGTCACCGCCCAGAGTTGTGTCTCCTGTCTCTGCTGTCATAGCAACTGTAAGGTCATATCCTGCACAATCTTGAGTGTTGATATCATGAAGAGACTTCCACAAGAATATTCCGAGGCCTGCATTCCATGTGCATATGTGGGGATAAACTTCTTGACAGCTTGTCTTACATATTTACAAATGTAAAAGTTCCCAGAACACCCCTCTTTTAAATGTCTGGTGGAAAGATTCTGGTGAAGCATGATCTAGCTATTACCACTTGGAACTCCTCAGATTTTCGTGGGAAAATGAAGGAGGGACTGGAACCAGTAAAGATCTAATCATCAAATCAGATTGGTTTTATAGAGTGGACCCAAAGTCTTCCCTTTGGGGGAATGTGCAAATATCAGAAAACAAGTCAACAATTCAAAACTAGACAAATGTGCACAGAATGCAGGTCTTGACAGGAAGTAATAGAAAGTGAAGACTCTGAAAGTAACTCCTGAGCTGGATTAAACACATGGCAAATCCTCCCCCAGAGACTCCATGGTGAACCTGAGAAATGTTCTTTGGCATTAACCAGAGAGGCCAAAAATAGCACTAAATTTCTGCAAAGACTCTGGATAGGTGGTAGACCTGTTGGGTCAAATGAGATGAAGAGGCTTTGTGATTCCTTCCTACTGAACCACTTTGAAGTGCAGAAAATCAGAAAACCTTGTAGATTGGAGATGAGTAAGAATGATCTGGGGGAGAGTGATTAAAGAAATAAATGGCTTTCAGAAGATTTATGAGTGAAATGAAAATAGATGGAATTTTTTAAGTTCAACATTTTCTTTTTTTTTTTAAGCAAAAAGGTATCAGCCAGGTCAAATGAGTGGGAATCCTAAGCTTGAAGAAAATAGAAGGCTCACTCAAGAAAGATTCCATACATTGTGAAGCCTCCTTCCTGATTTCTTTATAGTAGCTTGGTTTGCACAGGAAGCTGACCTCACAATGGGCTTTGGATTATATGTGATGCAGGTCAAAACACGTATCTCTTTAGACTGCTAATAGGGAGAGCTTAGGTAGGAAACAATAGAAAAGCAAGGAGGAAGGAAAGTGAGAGAACAGGGTATGACTTAAGCTCTTAATGTAGGCTGCAGGCATTTCTGCAGGATCCAGTGAACACTAATGAAATTTAAAACCAAAAAACCAAACCAGTTGTCCTGGAACCAATTTCTATTCATGGTGATCCTAGATGTGCCTAGTAGAATTACTGCATTGAGCTTTCAAGGCTGTGACCGGCACTAATTACTCGATAACCATGGTATGCACAGGGTTAACTGTGCTTAGTAATCTGTAGTGCACAGCTCTACTTGTTTTCCCCCACCAGAGGAGGTGAAATTGTACACCACAAATTAGTAAATTAAGGCTGAGAGTACCCTGCTTGTTACTATAACTCCATGCATAATGTGCTTACTGATCAATCCACTCCTGGCTGGAACTTTTAGAAGCTGATTGCCAGGTCTTTTTTTTTCAAGGTGCCTTGAGGTGAGTTTGAACTGCCAACCTTAGGTTCACCATGGCTAAACCTACTTATATTTGAAATTCCAGTGACACAGATTCCAGCAACACACAGGCCACATAGGATGACAAAATGGTAGATAGCGACTGTATAAGGAGTATATTATACTCTTTGTAAATCAATAAATAAATTCTAAAAATTAATGAATAGAATTTTAAAACCTGTGACAGAAAAATAGGCACAAGACATTATTAACAGGCAATTCATAAAGAAAAAACATAAACAAAGAATAAAAGAAAATGATGGCTCTAGTGAATAATTAATGGGATACAATTTCAAATGAGATAGGATTTTCCTTTTTTCAAATTGGCAATGATTTTTAAGGGCCATATCCAGTACTGATGAGGATGAAAGAAAACAGGCTCCCTCCCATGGTGTTGGCAGAATCATAAAGTGGCTCAACTTCTCTGTAGGACACACTTTTAATACATATCTAATGTACATAAACTTTTACATAGTTTTTATACTTCTAGGAATTTAATTTAAGAAAATATTCTTAGATGCAGGGGAAAAAAGTTAACTACAACTCTTACTGCAGAGTTTTTATCAAATTAAAGAACTGAACTACCTTATTATCCAACATTAGGTGGTGGTTGTTCTTAGGTGCCATCAAGTCCGTTCTGACTTACAGTGACCCTCTGCACAACAGAATGAAACACTGCCCAATCTTGCACCATGTCCACAATCATTTTTATCCTTCAGCTCATCACTGAGGCCACTGTGTCTATCCATACTGTCAAGGATCTTCTTCTTTTTCACTGACCCTCCCCTCAAATCATGATGTCCTTTTCCAGGGACTGATCCCTTCTCACAATATGTCCAAAGTATGTAAGACACAGTCCCACCATCTTTGCTTCCAAAGAGAACTCTGGTTGTACTTCTTCTACAACAGATCTAGTTGTTCTTTTGGAAATCCATGGTAAATTCAATATTCTTCTCCAACACCACAATTCAAAGGCACCAGTTCTTCTATCTTCCTTTTTCATCGTCCAGCTTTCACATGCGTATGATGCCATTGAAAATACCATGTCTTGGGTCAAGCACACCTTAGTCTTCAAGGTGACATCTTTACTTTTGAATACTCTAAAGAGGTCCTTGGCAGCAGATTTTCCAAAATTAATGTTATCTAGGATGACCTTAAGAATAAATTTCTTGTTTCTCTCCTATGGGAGAGAAGTTGACCAAAGCCATCAGTTGCTATACTCTGCCTTTGGAAACCCTGCTGTCTTAGTCATCTGGTGCTGCTGTAACAGCAAAAACCCAAGTGAGTGGCTTTAACAAAGATAAATTTATTTTCTCACAATCCAGTAAGCTATAATTCCATATTCAAGGCATCAGCTCCACAGGAAGGCTTTTTCTCCTTTTGTGAGCTCTGGAGATAGGTCTTTGTGATGCATCTGTCTTCCCCTGGACTAGAGCATCTCACTGTAGGAGCCCCAGCTCCAAATGATATGCTTTGCTCCCAGTGCCACTATCTTGGTGGTAGGAGGTTCCCACTTCTTTCCGCCTGCCTGCCTCTTTCTTTTACACCTCAAAGAGATTGGCTTAAGAAACTATCCATTCCTGTGGAACTCATCAATATAACTGCCAATTCTTAAATCACAGTGATAGAATTAATAATACATGGGAAAATCCCCTCAAATGAAAAAATGGTGGACAATCATACAATACTGAGAATCATGGCCCTGCCAAACTAATAAACACATTTTGGGGGGGATATAATTCAATCCATGACACT
The DNA here is from genome assembly GCA_028571685.1 of Heterohyrax brucei. NCBI lineage: Eukaryota > Metazoa > Chordata > Mammalia > Hyracoidea > Procaviidae > Heterohyrax > Heterohyrax brucei. Next base: position 135,753,461 of record CM053146.1, on the reverse strand, counting down.
TGGAGAAACAAGACATCCATACAATATATTAGCTAGGCATTAAAATAACATGATAGGAGAATAATACATAATAACACTTATGATTGAATTATTTCTTCAGAAAACATATATTAAAGTCTTAACCCTCAGTACCTATGAACATGAGTTTGTTTGCTGTCTTAGTCATCTAGTGCTGCTATAGCAGAAATACCACAAACGGACAGATTTAACAAAGAAAAGTTTGTTCTCACATACTCCAGCAGGCTGGAGGTCTTAATTCAGGGTGCTGGCTCCAAGGGAACATACTCTTTTCTGCTGGCTCTGGAATAAGGCCCCTGTGTTGCACCAGTCCTCCTTTGGTTTGAGAGCATCTCAGGGTGGGAATCTGAAGTCTGAAGGATACACTCTGCTCTTGTTGATGTTCTCTTGATGGTACAACGTCCTCAACTCTATGCTTGCTTCCCTTTCCTTTTAACAGTCGTATAATAAAAGGATATAACAGGGTGCAAGCCATACTCCAAGGAAATTCCCTTTGCCTTGGAGCCAGGAGGTGACCTTATTAAGGGTGTTAGAGTCGCACCTCTATCCTCTTATCGTAATCCAATCTTGCCCTATTATGAGGTCTGAAAATTAAGTCCTTCAAGTTAATTGTTCTGAATGCTACATACCTCATTGCTGAATATCACTACGGTCACCTTCAAAGTACTCCCCTCAGGAAGCTGTGCACTGATGCCAGTTCCTAGTCCATCCTTCAAAGCAATTTTGAAGCTCTTTCTGGAATGGCTATTGCACACAGTGGTACTGTGGCAAGATCAGACTTAATTATATCGTTGACCGTGAGGGAATTTTTAGCTAGTAAACAAGTAACTATTGGAACATCCTCCCTACTCCCTTCATCTAGCCCCAAATGACCTTTTTCTTTACCCAATAAATATTGAAAGGAAGATATTTTGATGACATTCGGGACATCAAGGGTAATATATGACAGTTCTGATGGCCATTCCATAAAAAGGGTTCCAAAACTGCTTTGAAGGGTAAATTAGGCACTGGCATCAGTGCATAGCATCCCAAAGGGAGTACTTTGAAGGTAACTGTGGTGACATTCAGTAATGAGGTATGTAACACTTAAAAACAATTAAGTTTGCAGAGTTAATTGTCAGACCTCCCAAGGAAGAGATCAAATGTTTATTCTGTTATCTCAGCAGTGTTGCAACATCCCTCATCAAACAAGTTATTACGTTCCTTTGTTTGAAATTCTAGTTTTATCACACAATAATAATTTTTTCTTGTTTGTGGCCACTAAGGCAGCTCCAACTCCTGCAAACTTACACATTACAGAGCAAAGTGTTGCCCAGTCCTGTGTCACCTTTGTGATCACTGGAACACTTCAGCCCATTGTCTTGGTGTGATCACTGGAATACCTGAGTCCATCGTTGTGACTGTTACATCAATCAGTCTCACTGCAGGTTTTCCTTATGTTTTGATGACCTTCTACTAAACATGATGTTCTTTTCTAGTAGACTGGTCTAGTGTAAGTAGTACGAATGTATAATGCTTTTTTTTGCTATCTGGTTGGTTAATTACCCCAGCAGTCGGGGCCTGCACTCAGGTTTCCTTAGCTTGGTCTGTACACCAAATATGTGGTCCACAGGGGCTCCTAGGCCACCATTCTATGTCCTGGAACTAGTAGTTTTCTCTTATCATACGTTACACACCAGAAGTTGGATACATGCAAGACATGCCAAGAGGTCTTTGAAATACAATTTGTCAACACTTCCTTCATCAGGTCAATGCGGCACTGTAGTGTTTTTGTTAGGTGTTTTCAAGTTGGTTCCAACCCATAGCAACACCATGTACAACAGAATGAAACGCTGCCCTGTCCTATGCCATGTCCACAATCATTTTTATGCTTGAGCCCATTGTTGCAGTCACTGTGTCAATCTGTCTTCTTTAGGGTCGTCCACTTTTTTGTTGACCCATACCAGGAAACCTTGGTGGCATAGTGGTTGAGGGCTACTGCTGCTAACCAAAAGATGGTCAGTTCAAATCTCAGTCTCAAACTCCATGGGGCCATCCAGCTCTGTCCTGTAGGGTTGCAACGAGTCAAATGACAGCAACAGTTTGGGTTCTTTTGTTTGTTTTATAACTTACCAAGCGTGATGTCCTTCTCCTTGTATTGATCCCTCCTGACAACATGTCTGAAGGGTATAAGACACAGTCTCACCATCCTGGTTTCTAAGGAACACTCTGGCTGTACTTCCACAAAGATCTGTTCATTCTTTCAGCAAACCATGGTATATTCAGCACTCCAATTCAAAGGTGTCGATTCTTCTTCTGTCATCCTTATTCACTGTCCAACTTCCGCATGTGTAAGATGCAATTGAAAATAACATGGCTTGGGTCAGGCACATCTTCGTTCTCAAAATGACATCTTTACTTTTTGACAAAGAGGTCTTTTGCAGCAGATTTGACCTACGAAATGAGTTTTTTTATTTTTTGACTGCTGTTTTCCTGGGCATTGATTATGGAACCAAGTAAAATGAAATTCTTGACAATCTTAATCCTACTTATTTATCAAGATGTTTCTTATTGGGCCAATTGTGAGAATTGTTGTTTTCTTCATGTTGCAGTATAGTCCATACTGAAGGCTGTAGTCTTTGATCTTCATCAGTAAGTACTTCAAATCCTTTTCACTTTCAGCAAGGAAGGTTGTTGTTCATGAGTCTTCTTCCAGTGCTGATGCCTCATTCTTCTTTATATAGTCCAGCATCTCAGATTATTTGTTCTGCATAAAGACTTAGTAGTTATGGTGAAATGTGGGAAGCCGAGACTTCCCGAATCAAGGCTAGAATATGGTCAAGTTAACTCTTGTATTAACAAGATCTAAATTAAGCACATTCCAAGTATTGTACACCCAGCATTGTCCTCAGAATAAGCAGAGGTCAGCATGCCCCCGATCTGGTTTCGATATGGCTAGCAAAAGAATGCTTGGGAAAAGGAAACAAGGTAATGTGTAGAATACATATGTAACTGAAAAATAAAGTTCAGTGTCTCAGCTTGACTGAGTCCCCCCTGATGTGATTGTTGCGGTCTTATTCAGCTCCCGCGCTTTCCCCTCAGCTCCGTTCGTCTGACGGCTGGTACGGTCAAGTGGCGCCCGAACAAGGGGACCTGAGGTACGAAAGAATACCGCGACGAGCCGCCGCTGTATAAGGTGTGCACACGAGGTAAGTAAAGGGGCGACGTTATTAGAAAAACATCAGGGGAAGAATGAGAACTACCAGCAGTAGAGTCCTATTTGCACAAATGCTCCGACACATGCTAAAAGGTCGGGGTATGAAGGTTGGGCACAATCAACTTTTAAGGTTTCTTGAATTTGTTGAGAAAACATATCCCTGTTTTCCTGAAGAGGGAAGTGTTGATCTAGCAACATGGATGACAGTAGGAGAAAAATGAAAGCTTATTTTTCTGCCCATGGGCCAGAAAAAATGCCTGTAGATGCCTTTAGCCTTTGGGCATTAGTTAGGGATTGTTTGGATCCCTGTCATGAACTAGATAAGGTTCCCCCCTCCTCCAGTAACAGAAAACAAAAGGGAAAGCAACGGCGCTGGTAATGGAATTCACCCCAGCACGCCTCTTTTGGAGGAAGAGAATGAGGAAAATGAGGAGTTAGACCCCGCGTCTGCAGCCGATTTAGAGAAGGCCAAGTGCCGTCGAGTCGGAGAAGGAAGCTGCTTTATATCATCCCAGAGATTACCCTGCAGCCCTGATTAGTTTGGCAGAACCTGCTCCTCCAGCAAGTGAGCCCAATCTCCTTAAGGCTGTTGAGGAGATGCAACAGCAACTTAATAAATTCTTGATTCATTTTTCTGGCTTGAAACCATTAAGTCTTCCATTGCCGCCCAGCCCCACACCCAGTGTTACAGCAGGCTTAGATCCACCTGACCCAGTTCCAGGAGCCGGTGATCACGGTGGTACAATCACCCCGACCCCAGCCTATAAAAATGCAAATATCCCCTCTGCAGGCATCTCTTCAACAAGCGGCTAGACAAGGGGAAAGCATGGAGGGATTTGAGCATTTATATCCAGTATATGAGGAATTAGATCATCAGGGAAATCCACAAAGAACGCATAGGCCAATTCCCTTTAAGCAATTAAAAGAACTAAAAACTTCCAGCGCGTCCTATGGCCCTACAGCGCCTTGTACTCTGGCGCTGCTGGAAAACATTGCCACGGATGCTCTGCCTCCGGCAGATTGGAAAATACTGGCAAAAGCATGTCTTTCGGGAGGAGATTTTTTTTTATTTAACATAACTGAGTGAAAATGTACATTCACATGTAAATTTACATGCCCCCCTATATGCAGCTTACACTGCTCTCCCCGTCCAGTGACTGCACACTATTCCTCTCTGCTCCATATATGTCTCATCCTCCCAACAGTCTCCATTCCCCTCCTCTCCGTTCACTCCCCTTCGGGAGGAGATTTTTTGCTGTAGAAATCAGAGTTTTTAGACCAATGTCAAACAACTGCAGACACAAATAGACTCAACCAGGTCGCGGCTCCCTACGAGATGTTGGTGGGAGAAGGGCAGTGGGGCGACCTGAGTAATCAGTTACAGTATAACCCAGGAATTTATGCACAAATCAATGCGGCTGCTATAAAAGCCTGGAACAAGTTACCCCCTACAGGCAAGCCAACTGAGGACTTGTCTAAGATCAGGCAGGGCCCTGATGAGCCCTATCAAGATTTTGTCTCCCGCCTTTTAAAAACAGCAGAAAGGCTTTTGGGTGTCATCGAAGCTGGAACGCTCTTAATTAAACAGCTAGCTTATGAAAATGCCAATTCGGCGTGCCAAGCGGCCATTCGCCCATGGAGAAAAAAGTCTGATTTATCGGACTATATCAGACTGTGCGCTGATATAGGACCTGGCTATGTTCAAGGAGTCACCTTGGCCGCAGCCTTGCAGGGAAAAACTATTAAAGAAGTCCTATTTCAGCAAACCGAAGGGAAGGGCGGCCGCGGAGCCTGTTTTGGGTGTGGTCAATCAGGACACCTGGTACGGGACTGCCCCTCAAAAGGGGGACAAAAGGAGGGGGCTAAAAGTGTCCCGCCCGGACTTTGTCCTAAGTGTAAGCGAGGCAAGCACTGGGCTAATGAATGCAAATCTAAAACTGATAAGGATGGGAATCCCATCCAGCAGGGAAACGGGAAGAGGGGCCAGCCCCAGGCCCTGAATCAATGTTATGGGGCAATCAAGTGCAGTCCCTCAAAAGATCAGGGAAACAATCCGTTTGTGACCTCTGGAAAGCCACCCCTGGCAGTGCAGGATTGGACCTCTGTGCCGCCGCCCACACAGTACTAGTCCCCGACATGGGAGTCCAGGTCCTACCCACAGGGGTCTACGGACCTCTGCCCAAGGGCGTGGTTGGGCTCCTGTTAGGAAGAAGTAGTACCACCTTAAAAGGCATTCAGATTCATCCTGGAGTCATTGATTGAAGACTACCACGGGGAAATTAAAGTTATGGCCTCCTCCCCCAAACAGATCTCAGTAATTGAGGCTGGACAGAGAATTGCTCAAATTGTGTTACTTCCCAGAACACAGGAACAATTTAGAAGCAAAAGAAAAATCAGAGGCAGTCAGGGATTTGGGTCCTCAGATGCTTATTGGGTGCAGGCCATCGGACACAAACACCCCGAGTTAGAGCTCATCATACAGGGACGAAGGTTCTTGGGTTTGTTGGATACCGGAGCCGATGTTTCCATTATTACCCTGGCCCAATGGCCTAGCCTGTGGCCAAAACACAGCAGTTTTACTCAGTTAAAGGGCATCAGACAAACTCAGGACCCCGAAATAAGTAGCAATATCCTGACTTGGGCTGATGATGAGGGACACTCAGGAACATTTCAACCTTATATTGTATCCCATCTTCCGATAAATTTATGGGGAAGGGATGTCACGTCACAAATGGGGGTTAATCTCCACAGTCCCAATCCTTTAGTTACTAAACAACTACTAGATCAAGGACTCCTCCCACAACAGGGATTGGGAACCCAAAATCAAGGAAGAGTGGATCCCATCCAGCCACAGCCTCGCCCAAAACGAACGTTAGGGTATTTTTAACAGGGGCTGTTGATTCTCCTGCATCCCATGCGGATGCTATCACATGGAAAAATGATGAGCCTGTATGGGTGGACCAATGGCCCCTGAATCAAGAAAAAATTAGAGCTGCAGAACAGTTGGTGCAGGAACAGTTAGACAGTGGCCATATAAAACCATCTAACTCACCATGGAACTTGCCTATCTTTGTAATAAAAAAGAAATCAGGAAAATGGAGACTATTGCAAGACCTTCGGGAAGTTAATAAAACTATGCAACTTATGGGGGCTCTTCAGCCTGGGCTTCCTCATCCTGTTGCTATTCAAGTCAACACTTATAAAATAGTAATTGACTTAAAAGATTGCTTTTACACTGTTCCTTTACACCCAAAAGATTGTGAGCGTTTTGCTTTCAGTGTTCCTACCTCTAATTATGCTCGCCCCATGCACCGGTACCACTGGACGGTACTTCCCCAGGGGATGGCCAACAGTCTCACTCTCTGTCAAAAATTCATTGATCAAGCAATCACAAAGGTACGTGAAAACCACCCTGAAATGTACATGATTCATTACATGGATGATATCCTGCTGGCTCATAAGAATGAGGGATATGTTTTAAGTGTCTACTCAGAGCTTTCCATAGCCCTCCAAGTAGCAGGACTCCAAATTGCCCCTGAAAAAATTCAGACAACCTCACCTTTTTCTTACTTGGGTTATTTGTTACATCCTAAACATATTATTCCTCAAAAAATTCAGCTACAGAAAGACAACTTAAAAACCCTCAATGATTTTCAAAAGCTCTTGGGGGACATTAATTGGCTCAGATCAAGCTTAGGAATAACCACGGCAGATCTCAAACCCTTATTTGATATACTTAAATGAAATTCTAATCCTACATCTCTCAGAGAACTTACTGTTGAGGGACGCCTGGCCTTACAAAAGATTGAGAAGGCCCTTTCCAGTCAACAAGTGACATACTTAGATGATGACAGAACCTGGTGTGCCCATGTCCTTCCTACAAAACATATGCCAACTGCCGTTCTTTGGCAGAAGGGTCCTCTTCTTTGGATTCACTTGCCCGTATCCCCTTCCAGAGTACTACAACCCTATGATGAAATACTAGCTGCCTTAGTTCAACAGTGTCACACAGAAGCTCGCCAATATTTCGGCAAAGAGCCCCCTAAAATTATCTTACCAATTCCTAAACATAAAATTCATTGGCTCTTCACCAACACCAACAGCTGGGGTATCGCATTGGCGTAATACCCTGGACAGTTAGAATCCCACTACCTGTCCCATAAGCTGTTGCAATTTGCTTCAGAGCATGCCTTTGTTTTCCCCAAAGTCACCAGCCTCCATCCCATTCACGATGCCTCTTTGGTATTTACTGATGGCTCCTCTAATGGTACATTTGCCTATTCCATTAACGGCAGACTCTATCAGATTGCATCCCCTTCTGCCTCGACACAAATAGTAGAGCTCCGAGCCATTGCTGTGGTATTTCAACAGTGTGCACAACAGCCATTCATACTGATAGTCAATATATTGCTAATATATTGTCAATATATTGCTAATGCTCTTCCTTGGCTTGAAACCGCACCAGTTATCCAAGCTGCCAATCCAGAAGTTAATCAATTGTTCAGTCAAATACAAACCAGTATCCAGGAGCGAACACACTGTTTCTTTGTTGCTCATTTTCGTGCACATTCTGGGCTCCTGGGACCCCTCTCCCAGGGAAACGATCTTGTTGATCAAGCCACACGAATCATTGGACTTTCTAAGATTTAGAAGGCTCAATCATCTCATGCAATTCATGATCAAAATAGTTATAGTCTCCACCGCATGTTCCAAATCCCCTGGGAAGCTGCAAGGCAAATTGTAAAACAATGTCAGACTTGCCCACAACATCTTTCAGTCCCCCATTATGGAATAAACCCACAAAGTCTCCTACCTAATCACCTGTGGCAAATGGACGTTACTCATATCCCCTCTTTTGGTAAAAGTAAGTATATCCACATTACCATAGATAAGTTTTCCGGTTTCATCACTGCCACCACTGCTGCAGGTGAAGCAGGTAAGCATGTTATAACCCACTGTCTCTGGTGTTTCTCCATTTTAGGACTGCCACGAATTATAAAAACTGACAACGGCACCAGCTACACCAGCCAGGCATTTCAAACCTTTTGCACACAATTACACATTCAACAGAAAACAGGAATACCTCATGTCATGGTTTGAATTGTGTCCCCTCAAAAATGTGTGCAGCCACGTGGCTGGGATATGGTTCCCCGTATCTTGGGACTGTCCTCCATTGTGTGGTTTTGCTAACCTGTATGTTAAAGGATTAGGATGGGGCTGTGAATTCCTGCTATAGGGGGAGTTTCCCTGGAGTATGGCTTGCCCCACCCTTAATGCTTTTAGCTTGCAAGGAATAAAAGGAAAAAGAAACAAAGGACTATTTGAGAACCTCGCTACCATCAAGCAAGCAGCACCGGGAGCAGAGCGCGTCCTTCAGACCAGAGGTTCTTGCGTCAGGACGCTCCCTGGACAAAGACTGATGCAATACCGGACTTTCCTTGGGAGCCGACAAGGGGAAAGCCTTCCCCTGGAGCGGACACCCTGAATATGGACTTGCAACCTACCGGACTGTGTAAGAATAAATCTTTCTTTGTTAAAACCATCCACTCTGTGGTATTTCTGTTAGAGCAGCCTTAGCTGACTAAAACACCTTATAACTCCCAGGGTGAAGGTATTGTTGAACGAGCCCACAGTACCCTCAAACACCAACTTGAAAAAATAGAAAAGGGGAAATTATACCCCTGTACCCCTCAGAACCTTCTTAATCATTCACTCTTCATCTTAAATTTTTTAACTTTAGACTGGGACGGGCAGTCGCCTGCAGAGCACTTCTGGCATCCACATACACACACACATTTCGCTTTAGTAAAGTGGAAGGACCCCCTAACAGGGGTATGGAACGGCCCCGACCTTGTACTTATCTGGGGACGAGGGCATGTTTGTGTTTTTCCGCAGGATGCCGATGGAGCGTGGTGGCTTCCTGAGAGGTTGGTGCGCCTGGCAGAGGAACCCAAGGGCGACAGTGTGGCTGTGGGGGTCGGGAGATGCACATCGCTTACAATCAAACAACAATTCACCAAGTGTGGAATTACACGGGTCTAGGAACAGGGCGAGTGTTCTGCCTAGGAAACAACATCCCTGCAGTGTACAGCGGCTGCTACAACATCACCAACCTAAGTAACACAGGGGGCTATGTTGCCAATGGCCAAAATGGAGAAAACTCTGGACTTGGACATAAATTAGCCCAATCTCTCCTGAATAAAACAGTCACCACCTGTGCGACAGGGACCAATGTAATACTTAAAGGAAATCTCAGTAAGAAATATCTGAACATCACTTGGACAAAGGTGACTGTCACACAGGGCAATGAAACCCGCCACAATGTAACCCGTTTCAACATAACATGCTATAACTGTAATCTTACTAATTATGTGGGCCCCCTTGGGGAAGGAGAACTTATGATTGTTCTACATCAGCCTCCCTTTGTGGTACTTCCTGTAAACTTGTCGGGACCCTGGTATCAGGATAGAGGGCTGCAAGTGATAGAAAGACTGCAAGAGTTGATTAGGCCTAAGCGGGCTGTGGGATTAGCTGTTTTGGAATAACTACATTTGTATCTTCTATAATCGCAATCACTATGGCCGCTGTGGCTCTTAACCAAAATGTACAACCTGCACAATTTGTAGAAGATGTGACACATAACATATCATGACTCATGAGTACCCAAGAAATGTTTGACATGAAAGTAGAACAAAAATTAAACTTACTATTTGAAACTATAGAGTTTCTAGGAAACCAGGTTCAAATCCTACAACACCAGACTAAATTGGCTTGTCATGCTGAGTTTACTTGGATTTGTGTGACCAACAAAACTTATAATATAAGCACCGATCCATGGGAGAGAGTTAAACAACATTTAGAAAGTATGTGGGAACATACTAATGAAACTCTGGACCTAGCACAGTTACATTCAGAAATTTTGGCACTAAGTCATGCCCACTTGCCCTTTAATGCTGCTGAGACAGCTGAAAATCTTCTGAATAATCTTAAAAACATGTTTTTCGGGCCTCTTGACCCAATCTGGCACCTATTGATCCCCATGATTACGATGTGGGAATTGTCCTCTTGATAATACTTTGCACATCTTGTCCGCTTAAACAAGTTTGCAAAACTCTGCAGCAACTATTAATAGATGTGCACCGTCTCAAACTGCAGACTCGGCGAGAACCCCCCACCTTCACATTCTAACCCCCTGCGGTAGTCAATGATGGGTAAGACACTTAACTGAACTGTCTCAACCTAAGACAGGACCCAATCGCAAAGAGATTGGACTCCAATGACGGGTAAGAGATAGAGTCAGTAAGTGCAACCTAAGACAGGCACGCAGACGGGACAGCTGGGAGCCAGCTGACTTATAGAATAAATAAGGGGGAGATGTGGGAAGCCGAGACTTCCCGAATCAAGGCCAGAATATGGTCAAGTTAACTCTTGTATTAACAAGATCTAAATTAAGCACATTCCAAGTATTGTACACCCAGCATTGTCCTCAGAATAAGCAGAGGTCAGCATTCCCCCGATCTGGTTTCGATATGACTAGCAAAAGAATGCTTGGGAAAAGGGAACAAGGAAGTGTGTAGAATATATATGTAACTGAAAAATAAAGTTCAGTGTCTCAGCTTGACTGAGTCCCCCCTGATGTGATTGTTTCGGTCTTATTCAGCTCCCACGCTTTCCCCTCAGCTCTGTTCGTCTGATGGTTGATACCGTCAGTGAAAGAATACAACCTTCATGCACAACTTTCCTGACTCTAAACCATGGAGAGTCCCCTTGTTCTGTTTGAACAACTGTCTCTCAATACATATACAGATTCCTCATGAACACAATTGTCCTGCAATTCCCATTCTTTGAAATGTTATCCATAATTTTTTATGATTCACACAGTTGAATGCCATTGCATAGTTAATAAAGCACAGGTAAACATCTTTTTGGTATTCTCTGCTTTCAGCCAAGATCTGTCTGACATCACTAATGATACACCCAGTTCCACATCCCTTTCTGAATCCAGCCTGAATTCTGACAGTTCCCTACTGATACACTGCTGCAGCCAGTTTTGAATGAATTTTAATAAAATTTTACTTGTGTGTGATGCTAATGATACTGTTTGATAATTTTCACTTTGGGTTGGATTACCTTTCCTTGGAATAGTCAAAAATATGGATCACCTCTAGCCAGTTGGCTAGGTAACTGTCATACAAATTTCTTGGCATAGATGAGTGAGCAATTCCAGTGTTGTATCTCTTTGTTAGAACATCTCAACTGAATTCCATCAATTCCTGTAGGCTTGTTTTTTGCCAATGATTTCAGCACAGCTTCGACTTCTTCCTTCAGTGCCTTTGGTTTCTGAACTGGTTGAACGTTGACCACTTCTTTTTGGTAAAATGGCCCTGTGTATTCTTTCCATCTTCTTTTGATGGTTCTTGCATTACTTAATATTTTCCCTGTACAGCCCTTCACTATTGTAACTCAAGGCTTGAATTTTTTCTTCAGTTCTTTCAGCTTGAGAAATGCAGAGCATGTTCTTCTCTTTCGGTTTTCTATCTCCAGTTCTTTGCACATGTCATTATAATACTTTGTCTACTTAAGCTGGTCTTTGAAATTTTCTGTTCAGTTCTTTTACTTTGTCATTCCTTCCTTTTTCTTCAGCTTCTCAATACTCAAGAGCAAGTTTCAGAGTCTCCTCTGACATTCGTTTGATCATTAGTGTTCAGTGTGCCAACTCTGTTCCTGAGATGGTCTCAAAATTTAGGTGGGATGTACTCAAGGTCCACTATGTGTCTCTCAGCTGGTCATACTGTGGGGGCTTGTGTGTAGCTGTGATGATGGAAGCTATGCCATCATTATTCAGATACCAGCAAGGTCACCTACTGTGGACAGGTTTCAGCTGAACTTCCAAACAATGACAGAAGAGGAAGAAAGACCCAGAGGTCTACTTCTGAAAAGAATTAGTCAATGTAAACCATATGAGTTGTACTGTAACACCTGGATAAAATGCCTTGACATTTGGAGGATGCAGAAACCTCTTTCCCTAGATAATCAGCTGAGTAGTAACTCAAGAAATCAGTACATTGGTTGAGAACAAAATGTTGAGATGGACCACAGGTATAATTGTTCAAGCATAAAAATGTATTTACATGCTGCCTACACTTACTCCACTTTAGAAATTCTCTTATTAAAGATGTTGCTATTGTTGTCCTGTGCCATCAAGGCAATTCCAACTCGTGGTGACTGTATAACAGACTAGAATTGCCACATAGTGTTTCCTGGACTGCAAACATTACAGGAACAGATAGTAAGGTCTTTTCTCCTGCTGAACCTCTGGTAGGTTCAAACCATCAATCTTTTGGTTAGAAGCTAAGTGCTTATGCTTACCCACCATACCACAGGGTCTCCTTTCGTTAAAGATAGTCCCTTTTAATTTTGATTACCTCCTGGTGCCTTTCACGTTCTTATTCCACACAGTCTGGCTGTAGCCAATAGCCCTCCCGTCTCCCACTCATCCCATTGGCCTTCCAGAGTGACAGCTTACTTGTTTTAGTCAGCTAGGGCTGCTCTAACAGAAATACCACAGAGTGGATGGTTTTAACAAAGAAAGATTTATTCTTACACAGTCCGGTAGGTTGCAAGTTCATATTCAGGGTGTCTGCTCCAGGGGAAGGCTTTCCTCTTGTCGGCTCTGGAGGAAAGTCCGGTATTGCATCAGTCTTTGTCCAGGGAGTGTCCTGACGCAAGAACCTCTGGTCTGAAGGATGCGCTCTGCTCCCGGTGCTGCTTGCTTGATGGTAGCGAGGTTCTCAAATTGTCCTTTGTTTCTTTTTCCTTTTATTCCTTGCAAGCTAAAAGCATTAAGGGTGGGGCAAGCCATACTCCAGGGAAACTCCCCCTACAGCAGGAATTCACAGCCCCACCCTAATCCTTTAACATACAGGTTAGCAAAACCACACAATGGAGGACAGTCCCAAGATACGGGGAACCATATCCCAGCCACGTGGCTGCACACATTTTTGGGGGTACACAATTCAAACCATGACATTACTCCACATCAATACCTTAATGCAACCATTTTCCTTCATATCCCTGATCCCTGGCTCACACAGTTCTTACTCAGCCTCTACTAACTTCCTGAAGATTAAAAGTGAACGCAAATCTCTGGCCAAAACCAGCTATCAGTGGCCATGTGCTCTTTGAAACATCAGTCCATGTTTCCAAGCAGGACATGATTCATTCCCAAAGAGAAGCTCTTAATTACACACACCAGAAAGGAAAGCCAGAGCCAAATAGTGGAAAACTGCAAGCAACCACGCAAAGGGCAAATTTTTCCCACAGAATATGACTTATGCTGTTGTGCAGAAATCTGTCCTTCTATCTACGTTTGACTTAGGTTTATGGAAAATTAGTTTGTGTTTCCTCTGCCTGTGAGTGGGCTGGGTAGTGATGGAAACATTGGTCTGGGATTTAATATTCCTAACAATGGGTTTAGTACCCTCTATGGAAACTCTGTGGGGCAGTTCTACTCTGACTTATAGGGTTGCTATGAGTCAGACTCAACTCAAAGGCAGTAGGTTTAGTACAGAAACCCCGATGGCATAGTGGTGTAGTGGCAAAGTGCTATGGCTTCAAATGAATAGGTTGGCAGTTCAAATCCACTGGCACTCCTCGGAATGCTATGTGGCAGTTCTACTCTGACCTACCTGGTCACTGTGGCTCCGAACTGACTCAATGGCACCTAACAATAACATAAGGGTGATGATCAAAGAAGTGGAAAAAGGGGAGAAAAAATTCCAGAATTCAAGAGGAAGACATTCCTCGGATGATCTTCTCTGCCAACAAGAAACAAACATAAAAACATCAAAGCATATAGCATAGTGCCTGGAATATAGTATATATTCATGAAATGTTTGTTCAATGTGGAGGAAGAACATGTTTTATGACTACAAAGGAAGTTATATGGGCTATGAGAAGTTAACGGTTAAATACTTAAAATCTAAAAGCCTAAAAACTTTTGAAAAGATATAATCTTTTAATGGGCCTCACTGGAAATCTTGGGGCCTCCCTGGTCATTGTGCTATGTTGTAGTAAAGAGATTAGATGAGAGAGATTCAAGTGCTCATCTGAAGATTTATATAATTTGTTACTTACATAATTACTTTTTAAAAACTGTGTCACATCTTAGAAGGCCTCAGAGACCCTGCCTGTGTGCAAATCCATTTCTTTGTCTTTAATATGAAATTATTTTAGATAATACAGGTTGATCGAATGTATCCCTTTTTACCTGTTTTGTACTTTCACTTAACATCGCTTCACCACCAAAACATGTATGCAGTCTCAGGCACACACATCCAACATATGATGTCAATAGCAGGGCATTTTATTGGAACATTTGATTGTGTTTAATTTGTTCCCTTCTTTTTACAACCTCGGTGGAAAGTCTATAGTCAAGCTCAAATCTACTCTTGTTTTTACCTCTACACACACACAAATCACCTGCAGACCTGGGAAACAATACTGGTTTTGAATTATCCTGTGGTGGGGGCTGGGTTCTGTATTTATAATAAAGTTTTAGGCAAAGCTGTTGGTTGGTTAGAATAATAAAGCCAAATAATAGCTTTCACTGGGCAACCCCTTGCCTGCTTAGGGGTCCACAAGACACCCAGTTATTCTCGGGAAGGCATGAGGTAAAGTCAAATCACATAGAGGTTTCCATGAAAACCTCTGCTCACTATTATCTTTTGTCCCCATCCCAGGTGAAACTGCTTAGTCGATAGCTCCCAGTGTAGCCAGTGGGCCATCTGTTTCCACAAAGATTTCAACCTAGGACACCCTATGAGGCAGTTCTACTCTGTCACATAGGATCTCTATGAGTCAGAATCACAGCACAGACACACACATACACACACACACATACACACATACACATACACATACACACTAGTCCTGCAGTATCCTGGTTACCTAGTATTGCTGTAACAGACATGCCACAGTGGAGGTCTTCAACAAACAGAAGTGCATTCTCTCACACACTAGGAAGTCAGAAAGGAATTCAGGCATCAGCTCCAGAGGAAGGTTTCCTTTGGAGAAAGGTCCTTGTCATCAGTCTTCTCTCTGCTTTAGGATCTTCTCAGTCACAGTGACCCGAAGCCCAAAGGACATATGTTGCTCCAGTACTGCTTTCTTGGGGATGTGAAGTCCCCCTACTTCTCTGACCACTTCTCTCATTCATCTCAAAAGAGATTAGCTTAAAATACAACTTAACCATGTAGGCTGAGTCCTGCCTCATTAATGTCACTGCCCCTAATTCCACCTCATCAACATCATACAGACAGGATTTATGACACAAGAAAGTCACATCAGATGACAAAATGGTGGCCAATCGCACGACACTAGCCATAGTCTAGCCAAAATGATTCTCGTTTTGGGAGAAACACAATTCAATCCATAACATGGGGTAAATTAAATGTCATAATCCCTGAGTAGTAAACATTACACTTACTTACTACTTTAAAAAGTCATTAACTGAAAGATTAGGCATTAAATTAGCCTGGAAAGGAAAAAAAAAACTATTATTTTACATGTTTTCTTACTAGAGCTTTTATAGCTTTCTATTGATATTCTAAGTTTCCCTCAGTATTAATTATATGATCTCTTTAATTTATTCAGAAGAATGTCAACACTATTTTACCAATCAGCCCATGTTTTGAGCACTTGAGATGCTCAAGTTACTCTACTAGGTGGAGGAAAAAATAACACTGTTCTTTTACTACAATGCAGGCCCACACTGGAGTCTCGTGGTGCATTTTTCTTGGTGTTTTATATATTTCATCTCTCTGAATTTTTACAGTACCCCTCTGGAGCAGTTATTATTCCTTTTCCTATTTTAAAGTTGAAGAAACCAAAGCTCAAAGGGACAAGTTACTTACTCAAGGTCACAAAGTTAGGAAATGATGAATTAGGACTAGAAATTTAAGCTTTGATGGCTGAATATTCTCCCGAAAGTATATTTAACTTTTAAAAAGGGAACTTGACACAATGAGCAGAGAATAAGGATGACGGCAAGGAGTACCATGGCAAACAAGTCTGGTCCAACCCCTAGTATCTCTAGTCTTGGCTTTGTGATCTTGGGATGCATGTTTAATCTCTTTAAGTCTTAGAAAGCTAGAAAGAAATCAAAAGACACATTGAACTGGGAAAATCTGCTGCAAAAGACCTCTTTGAAGTGTTGTAAAATAAGATGTTACCTTGAAGACTAAGGTATGCCTGACCTAAGACATGGGATTTTCAATCACATCACACACATGCAAAAGCTGGACAATGAATAAGGAAAACAGAGTAAGAACTGACACCTTTGAATTGTGGTGTTAGAGAAGAATATTGAATGTACCACGGACTCCCAAAAGAACAAACATATTTGCTCTGGAACAGGGACAGCCAGAGTGCTCCTTGGAAGCAAGGATGATGAGACTATGACTTACATACTCTGGGCATGTTGTGTGTCAGGAGCAATCAGTCCCTGAAGATGGGCATCATGCTTGGTAGAGTTGAAAAAGAAGAAGATCCGCAAGCAGATGGATTGATGCAGTGGCTGCAACAATGGGCTTAAGCATAAAAACAATTGTGGGCACAGAGCAGGACAAGGTAATGTTTATAGATAGGGTCACTAGAATTCAAAACTGACTCAACAGCACCTCACAACACAAAAAGTCTTAGAATTCTCTCTGCAGGGAGCTCTCATGGAGCAGTGGTGAAGCACTTGCCTGTTAAGCAGAAGGTGTGACCCTACCAGTGTATTTGTGGTAGAAAGATCCGGCAGTCTGCTTCTGCAAAGATTATAGGCTTAGAAATCCTGTGGAGCGGTTCCACTCTGTCCTGTGGGGTTGTTATGAGTCAGAACTGACTTGACAGCAATTCATTTCGTTTTTTGGTTGTTTCCTCTGTAACAGGGCATAAAAATATTAGTACTTACCTCACAAGAGTGTTATTATATATAAATGAAAGAACACAAGGGCTGAGTAAACTCTCCAAAAATGTCAACTGGTAGATCATGTTAAAGAAGGGCTAAATTTTGGTGGCACCATGGAAGTAAGGGAACAAAGAGACCTCCTGCAGAAACTAACCGTGCAGCTTGGCAGCGAGGAATAGAGAACAAGAGAAAGAGGAAGGAAAAATACCTGAGGTTCAAGCCTCATGACCTCAGGGGAACAGAGTGCCACCGATGCAAGCAGACACGTCACAGGAAGGGTTGAGTTGAGAAATTAATGAATTTACTTCTGGATATTTGAATATAAGTTATGAAGCAGCACACACCTTGTTTTATTTAGCATTTACTATGCACTACTCAGGAAACTCTTGTGCCGCAGTGGTTAAGGGCTATGTCTGCTAACCAAAAGGTTGGCAGTTCAAATCTGTCAGGTGCTCCTTGGAAACTCTATGGGGAATTCCACTCTGACCTATAGGGTTGCTATGAGTTGGAACTGACTCGGTGGCATTGAGTTTAGTTTTAGCTTATGCAGTACTTTCTCATTAGATGTTTTACATTCAGTTCTCAACATTAGAGGTGAGTATTTTATTATTACTATTTTTGGAAACCCTGGTGGCATAGTGGGTTAAGTACTACATCTGCTAACCAAAAATGTCAGCAGTCCAAATCCACCAGGCACTTCTTGGACTCTCTATGAGGCAGTTCTACCCTGACCTCTAGGGTCACTATGAGTTGGATCTGACTGGACAGCAGTGGGTTTAGTATTATTTTGGGAGCCCTGGTCACACAGTGGTTAAAAGCATGGCTGCTAACCGAATAGTCAGCAGTTCGAATCCACCAGCTGCTCCTTGGAAACCTTGTGGGACAGTTCTACTCTGTTCTTTAGTGTTGCTATCAGTTGGAATTTACTCAACAGCAATGGATTTGTTTTTTGGTTTTTAGTAGTAGCATTCCATTTTAGATGTGAAAAAACGGAGACATAAGTAAATCTACCCAGGACGATCACACCAGTTAGTGGTAGAATTGAAAACTAAACTCAGAGTCTGGTTCAAAGCCATATTTTCAACAGTACACTTGACCCCCATGGGTGGAGAGATTGAGCAGGAACAAGAATAAGGAGCCAAAATCAGAGTTTCTGTCTCCTCTACATTCCAACCATCTTTTGTTTTTCCTGTCTATTTTACATTTTACCTCAGATAAATGTTCTCTTTTCCTTCTAGTTTATAAACTCTGAGAAAGTAGACTACGAATCTCTTGAACTTTGGTTGTTGTTATTGCCAGCCAAGCCAAATCCCATCGAGTCGGATCCGGATGCTGTCAAATCAGTTCTGACCCCTAGAGAGCCTGTGTACAACAGAAGGAAATACTATCCCACCCTGAGCCATCCTGACAATCATTGTTGGAATCACTGTTAATCCATGCTGACCAAGGGTCTTCCTGATTTTCACAGACACTCTGCCTCATCAAGCATAACATTATTTTCCAAGGACTGGTCCTTCCTGATAATACGTCCAAAGTATGTGGACATAAGAGGTGCTCTATTATCAGTGAATGAATGAATGAATGCATGAAAAAACTAGAAGAGTCATCAGGACTAGGCAGAAAGATACAGAAGCCAAATGTTCAGATAGAATAGTTCCCTTATTCATTCAAAGAAAATTAATAATGGGGAAGTAAATGGCCTTTGAATGACGTTAGAGGAGAAAAACATTCAGATTAACACACATGTCCATAGACTGTGAGTCACCACGTTTTATTTTCTCGGGCTCCTTAACTTTTCAGTCAAATTAAAATCTCTCTGTCTTTGTCATTAAATCCTGTGAAGATCAAGTATATGGAAAATGTCAAGGTACTATCGGTCAAAGTGCTTTTATTGTAGCCAGCCATTCTTTCTGTTTTTCTTTTTCCTCTCTCTTATCTTTTTTTTTTTTTTTTTTTTAACATTTGCTTTGCCTTCCCAAACAGGAAACTTGAAACAATTCTTCCTGTGATATTTCAACCATTAGATGGCTGCTAGCAGCATCAGCCTTCATCCATTTTTAACAGCTCTCTTCTTATTCAGACTTACAGTTGAGGAAAAAAAAAAGAAGTAGAACCCATTTTTACTTTAATCAAGATAACTTGGAAGCAAAAGAGAGACCACAGTACAGAATGAGAAATTAGGCTTCTCAAGACGAGACTTACTGGTCTGACAGAGAAACCTGAGAGTATGGCCCTCAGACACCCTTTTGACTCAGTACCAAGTTGCTCCTGAGATTCACCTTCAGCCAAAGATTAGACAGGCTCATAAAGCAAACCAAATTACACGAGGCTCAATCCTGTACACCACACTAAATGAGCACAGCAGCCAGCCCGGGGCAAGGATGAAAAGGCAGAACAGGGCAGGAAAGCTAGACGAATGGAAATGGGGAACTCAAGGTCAAGAAGAGGAGAGTGTTGACACGTCACAAGGTGGGCAACCAATATCACAAAACAATACATGTATTAATTGTTTGATGAGAAACTAATTTGTGCTGTAAAACTTCATCTAAAGCACACATACACATACACACACACAAAAAACCTTTTTATTCATATAGCACGATCCATAGAGTCTTCAGAGTCAACTAAGTTCCGATATTCTTTTTGTTTAGCATCAGAAAGTAAGAAGCAGACTGAGAGGGGACAGGGTATAGCAGGAAAGTTCCCTGACGGGAATCTGACTTGAAGTCTACATTGCCTCTTGCCTGGGACTGTCCAATCCCAGATTTTAAGCAAATTTTGACCGAACTTCCACCTCAAATCAGGCAGAACTGCTTTGTATTCCTTTGGCTGAGAGAAGGAAAAATAATGGGCTCTTTTCCAGAAAACAAGTCATTTACTGAGGGCAGGTGGTACAGTGGTAGAATTCTTACCTCTCATACAGGAAATCCAGGTTCCATTCCCAGCCAATGCACCTCATGCACAGATATCAGGGCAAATACATGAATATGATAACGTATTGAATATGCAGCATATACCATCCAGTACCTGTCATCTAGTATACACATATCATCTGTGATCTGTGTGTTGCTATGATGTGGAACACATTTCAGCAGAGCTTCCAGACTAAGCTGGACTATGAAGAAAAGCCTGGCAATCTACTTCTGAAAAATTAGCCAGTGGAAACCCTATGGATAACAGTGATCTGATCTCCACCCGTCTGTGGGATGGCGCAAGGCCAGGCAGTGTTTTCATCTTTGTTGTGTATGGAGTCTCCATGAGTCAAAGACTATACGTGTATACTAGATGACAAGTACTGGATGGTATATGCTGGATGCTCAATCCATCATCACATTCACTTATTTGCCCTGATGTCTGTGCACAAAGTATATTGGCTGGGAATGGAAAGTGGATTTCCTCTATGAGAGGTAAGACTTCTACCACTGAACCACCTGGCCCCAGCTAACAACAACAGGAAAAACATGTCCTTTTCTAGCAAAATGGTCATTTACCTGCAAGAACACTGAGACCTCCAGAGGGACCTGCCTTTCCAGATATTTTCCTCAGAAACGTAAACATGGCTGCAGTCAACTGTCACTGGGCTGTTTGGAAACTCCACAGCAGATTCACTCCTTTGATCAGAGGACAAATACTACACCTTTGAAAAGATTCTGAATCTGACATAAGTCACCTGGAAGGAATGGAGGACTTTCCTTCCAGATTAATAACAAACAAAACATATATATATTTCCTGTCACTGAAGCATAGGCTTGTGAGGATCAGGACTTTTGGTCGTTGAATGCAGCTTGAGTTCCCAGAATTCAGCACAGTGACTGTCAGGTAGAAAGTCTTCAATGAATACTGTGGAATGAATGGATGTGGTAGGGGCAAAGAAATGAGTGTGAAAATGCAATGAGCTTCTAGCAGACGCTATCTGTTACCTGCCGTCTAGTACACACCTTCTGTGACTAGTGTTGCTAATTTTAAGACACTATTTTCTAAAGAGAGCCTCTAGTCAGTTTTTAATCCCTGCAGGTACCAGTATCTTTCTCTAACAGACTAAGTAGGTCCACCCAAAAGAGCTACCAACTTGTAAGCATACCTAAGGTCTTTAATTTGGGATTAAAGACAAAGATAGAAGACTTTGATAAGGACTGAGAATGACTAAGTCCACACTTCTAACAAGTTCCAGTGTCTTTAAAAAAATCCATTGCCAATGAGTCAGTCCAATTCTGACCCATAACAACCCCTATAGGACAGAGTAGAACTGTCCCATTGGGTTTCCAAGAGCAGCTGGTGAATTCAAACTGCCAATCTACTGGTTAGCAGCCAAGTTCTTAATCACTTGGTCATGTTGCTCCTCTCCAAAGTCTTACATACAGCAGTGCAAGTGAAATTATAAAGGAAAGGCCATAGCCTCTCATACAGGTTTTTAATTCCTTTTCACCAAAAAACTGGTACTCAACCAGTGTGGACTGGGCCTCTGTTTAGGTCCTACTTATATCCTTTTTTGAGTGTTCCATGTTGGTTTTGTCTTTAAGTCCCCTTCTTGCTCTAGAGATACCAGCATAATCTCAGAGCATTTTCAGTTTTCGTCCACCTCAGAAAGGTTTTGTGGTGCTGCAGCCAGGCTCTGTGCCCTGCAATCCCATCGGCTGTCTGTCTGACCCAGGGGAGGCCTCACCAGGGTGCTGGATGATGGAAGCTTTTGCAAGCTCCTTTGTGGACTGGTGGTGGCAACCACTTCTTGTTAAAATCCATCTGAGAATACATTCCCTCAACTTTTCAATGCTATGACACTTCCAAGACATCACCCTAAAACATCACTCAGGAAGAGCCTCTGAGACATTGCTTCACGTCCAGGAGTGAAGTTCATTTAATCCCTGTAACTACCCTGCGCCAACTATCATAATCCTACTTTTCGTAATTTGCTATAATCAGTCTTTCCCTAAGTGCATGCCATAAAATGTTAGTCAACCAGATGCTTCATTTTGAAAGGCTTAGTAGGGTCAAACAAGTTTGAAAAAGATGCCCAAATCCCCTTCTCAAACATTTCCAGTAAGAAAAATCACTGAACTCCATTTAACCCAAGGTGTCCCAAACTTTGATCTCTCTTGCTGCACAACACATTCGGAAATGTCAGCCTAGAACACCCAAAAAACCCAGAGCTATCAAGTCAATTCTGACTCATAGCAACCGCAGATCACAGAATAAGCAAAAAGGAAGGTAGGGTGAATCCAGGGGCTTTTGACTTTACTCAGGGTTGTCCTCACCCAGAGTACCACACTTACCTTCTTACCTTAACTAGATCTTTAATATGCATATGTTTATCTGAATACTTAGATGGAATATTGAGGTGAGGAAATATGGAGTTAGGAGAAATAGATAGAGGACAATTTGGCAACAAGGGATAACAAGCACAAAGACAGAGGACCTAGTGAAATTATGTCTACATTAAGCACCCAGTAGTAACTTAGGAAACCAAACCAAACCCACTGCCATAGAGTCAATTCTGGCTTATAGCGACCCTAGAAGTCAAAGTAGAACTACCCCATAGAGTTTCCAAGGAGTGCTTGGCAGATTTGAACTGCTAATCTTCTGGTTAGCAGACATAGTACCTAACCCACTACACCATCAGGGTTTCTAGCGACTTAGGAAGGGTTGAGGAAATACATTGGTTTTATCATTAACAATACCTGTTAAATGTACACTGCAGTCTATAGCATGCAAATCACTTGTACACACACCACAAAAGGTGAGTCTCACGATAAATGGGGCTAGTGAGTACCATTATTGTACATTGTTATCAAGTCAGCTCCAATTCACGGCAACTCCTTGTATAACAGAACAAAACGTTGCCTGGGCTTGTGCCACTTTCATGATTGATCAGGTCTATTGTTGCAGGCGTTAAAATGTCAGTCTCAGTCAGAGTTTCTCATACCTTCACTGGCCCTCTATTTTACCAGACACGGTGTTCTCCTCCTGCATCCTGATGACATAACCTGAGTAAATGAGTCTTAGAAAATATGCCAGGATCCACAGAGTTTTCATTGACTAATTTTCAGTAATAAATTTTCAGGTCTTTCTTATTAGTTTGCCTTTGTCTAGAAGTTCTGCTGAAACATATCCATCATGAGTGACCTTGTTAGTATTTGAAATACCAATGGTGTAGCTTCCCAGAATCACACAAGTCACCACAGTACGATAAACCGACAGGCAGGCAGTGGGGTATTTTAGGATCTTGCTTATATGGATGAGGGAATTTTCAGAAAAAGACTTCCCCAATTTCCATATGGTTTCTACTGTAGTTGAGAATTCAGCCCAGATCTTATTATTTTAATCAAGAGTTCATTCTATAGCAAAGCTGTGTAACTGACTAGGAATAAGGTTAAAGTGAACAGAAAATAAAATTTGGGGACAAAAGAAGATGTGAGGCAAAGTCAAAACTTGTTCTTCTTACAGTTCCACCTAAGTCTGGCCATACATCACCGGCCCATTTTGGGAGTCCCATACAAAGTGTTAGCATTCTATTTGGCCACAGGGAGCACATTCTTTACTTTGCTCCTGAGATGTGTACCATCTCCTTTCTCTGAGGCTGGCAAAGCATTGTGGAGTGTTGACACTTAAATGAATTTGGAGTAGGGATTTGCACCGGTTGGGATCCCTTCTCACAAAGTTGGCTCAGGAGCTTAGGAGAAATTGGAGAACCTGGTGAGTCAAGACTGGGGTAGGGTTACAGGGCAGCAATTTCCTCTCAGAAGAGGAAGGATTTGAGGTAATCTTGAACTAAGTGGAAAGAGGCATCTTGGCAAGAGGCAAGATAAAAAGTTGGTATGTAAAAGGAGAACAATAGCTTAAAAAGAATGAATGGAAAATGTTCAGAAATCCAAAGACAGGGAAACTTTAAGGGGGAGGGTTCTAATTAAAAGATGATTGAGTCATAAATTAATTCTGCCAGAAAACACAATGCATTTCTTTTTTCTCTTATGCATCCTTTTCTTACAGTTTCTTTTGTGTGTATTTTCCTAAAACATCAAGCATTGTGGTAACCAGTAAAATGTCACTGGTCCCACAGATCATTACATGATTGAAAGGAAAAAGAGTAATGATGTCTCCTTTCTAAGTTCCTGTATTCTATGCACCATTCAAACATACAGGATGTGTTCCTTCCTCCCCTAATGCCCCAGAAAGTGAAGATAAGTTTCTAGAACCATAGCTTTTGAAATAAAAATAAATATATCCCTTTAGTCTTAGCCAGCTTAATTTCTTTATCTCTTAAGAGCTGAAAATAAGAGTTTCTCCGTCTTTCTTTGGACTCCCACTTCTCTGGCCAAATTGTTGTTAAGACTAACATTACTGAGAATTTCCTGATATCCTCTAGCAGCCTGTGATTCAAGATAGGATGCAGATGCTTATTTGAACATGAGTCACATCTACTCATGTCTCTGACCTACCCTAGAGTACTTCAGAGCTATAGGTGATTAAAATCATGTGTAAACCTGACTGGACCATGATTCTCAGTGTTTCAGTAGTCATATAATGTTGTGATCACTTCCCTGATGAGATCTGACATGTGATCACCCCCATGATGGGATCCGCTGTGAGTAGCCAATCTGTTGAAAAAAGAGCTTCCTTGGGCATGTGGCCTGCATCCAAACCTAAGTGAACATTCTGGATTTTGCCTGTTGTAGATCCTGCAGTTGGCACTTGTTCATCAGGCCTCCAGTTCTTTGGACTTGAGCTAGCAGCTTACATGCAGCCTTGCCTACAAATCTTGGGAGTCATCAATCTTCACAGCAAGAAGCCTACTCTCTAATCTGCAATCTTAGATTCTCCAGCCCCGTGCAGCTGGGTATGTGAATCAGAAGCCTCTACTCAGATTCACTTACTTGACACATTTCAGTCCCTATTGTTGAAATGAGGCTTAAGTGACAGCCTTTGAGGAAGGGCGCTGTAAAAATTCAAGGTATTAAAGAAAGCCCCAGGAAACAACTTAATAGCAGAAAATACCATAGAGTAATCTCACCTTTGTCTTACAAAACACTGTCACAAGACAAGCCTGGGGGCAGCCTTGCAAGTGACCCCTAGACCTTGACCACGGACAGCCTGCAAGTGACTCCTAGACCTTGACCACATTTGACAACTAATAGGAATTCCAGGTGTCCTTAACCAATCAATGTAAAGGTCAGTTCCCCCTCCCTGCTTTGTAATCTCACGACTTAAATACTGGACGCTGAGGAAACTTGTGGTCGCCCCCAGCTCTGTGTAGCTTGGGGTGCGTCCCTGGTGCACCAGTATTTTTCCTATTGGGCATATTTTTTTAATAAAATTTAACCTTTAAAGTAACAGCGTCGCATCTTGAAAGTCGCGGACCCTAACACTATAACCACATGAGTCATTTCCTTGACATAAATCTCTCTCTACATATAAACATGGTTTACTGGTATTGACTCACTAGAGACCTCAGCCTAAGATAAATGGTTTCCCCCAACACCTTCCGGGAAAGGTCAAAACTTTTTAGCATGGCACATGAAGTCCTTCATGATGTACCTCAATCTATGCATCCAGTGTCAACTTTCAAATATCCATTTCCTCGATTCATTCTCTGTACCACAGACTTACTGTGCTCGGTGCCTTTGTCTAAAAAGATGGCCATGTTCTCTCCCAGTTCCAAGGTTTGGTTCCTGAAGCTATTCTAAACTGGGATACAGGCATCATGAATCCCTGCCTCTGGTGTTCTTTGTCCAGCAACCTCTTTACCACTGAGGACTCAGTTCAAGTATCAGGTCCAGAAGGTTGTTCTGTATCTTATCTACCCTGTGCCCCAACCTGGCATAAACACATTCCAGAATTTATGTTTGCAGAGCAGTTATAACACTAACTATTGTGATTATCTTCTGATTTCCTCTCTGCTGGATATACATCACACAGACTAATATGGAATGCCTGCTAGTTATTAGATATTCAACAGTGAACAAAAAAGACACCCATCTTACAGTCTGGCAGAAAAAACCAACTGTCAATGTATCACATACAAAAATAAAAGCATTGACTACATTAAGTGTTACTAGGAAAAAGAACATAGAATTGTAGGCTGAGGAAGGGTTTTTTGAAGAGGTGATAACTGAGCTGAAATTTTAAACATGAATAGTTGTCAACTAAGTAAAGAAAGGAGGAAGCATCCCAGGTAGAACAGAAATCCTGCCTTTATTTATCTCTATCATCAGTTGTCATGGTGACCCCCATGTGTTATAGACTAGAATTGATCCATAGAGTTTTCCTGACCATCATCTTTATAGAAACAAAACTCCAGGCCTTTCTTTCATGGTGCCCCTCAGTGGATTCACTCTACCAACTTTTAGGTTACTAGTTGAGCTCAAACCGTTTGCAGTACCCAGGGACCCTATTTCTCTCTTTAAAATAATAAATAAATAAATAAAATTGCTGTCAAATCAATTTCAACTCATAGCAACCCTATAGTACAGAGTAGAGTCGCCCCGTAGCATTCCCAAGGAGCGGTTGGTAGATTCAAATGACTGTTGGCTACTAAAAAGTTAGTAGCCAACTTTTTACTGCTGCATCACCAGGCTCATATTTATCTCTAAGTCCTGAAACATATGTTGTGAAATGTATTTACTGAGAGATTAAAGACATAAGTAAACAAGGAATTTAATAAGTTATGCCGGAGACACTGATTTTCTACAAATTACCTCCTGCTTCTACATTACTTGCTAGTAAAGTTCTTCTGAAGGTCATTGCTTCTTCCTGATGACTTGATACTGCAACCTCTCCTCCTACTGCCCTAGGGTAAGGAAAGCTGTTTCAGTGTCCAATCCCACAGAATCACCGGCTTCGAAATACAATCAATAGTAAGTCAGTAAGAAAACAATCACTGGTAGGTGGAGACTAAAAGTCTAGGGTCAAGTTAACCAGAAAATTAGAGCAATGCTGGGGAAGTGAAGGCGAAAGAAGCTAGGAAGAATCATGGAAAGATAGTTCCATCCAACAAAAAAGCAGAGGTTGAATTCTTTAGTTTGGTCAGAAGCCAGGCATGATTAAAAGTAAAACCTGATTCTAGAAATGGTGAGAGGAAATCTGAACTCTTGGGCTCTGCGTAAGTAATACTGGTTTATTTTCCCAGCCCAAACTGTGTGTTTCCTTCCAAGCTTTAGTGCTATTTGTTGCTGTCAGAGTTCTAGGGGCTGAGGGAGGAGTTTCCTTGGAGAGCCGTTTTAGTTCCAGGAGTCACACTGAGATCAGTTTTATTTGAAGAGCCTTCTCAAAGGGAAACTTGGGAAAAGATTGTTTATGATTTTGATAGAAAATATGGTGTCATTATTACTCTGATCTCATTAAGTCCTTTTCTCTCATTTTTCAAACTCACTGTACAGGGAGATAAGCAATTAATTTTCCTTTTCTCTTAAACTTCTAAAGTGACACCAAGAACAGACACATAGTTCATCTCCAGGAAGAGCATTACCTTTCAATTTGGAAAAGCATGAAGAAGCAGTGTCCTAATAGAGTTTTACCCAAAGCCATTGTCACCAGTGTAGTCATAAATTGTTCCAAAAACTGTAGATGGTTGCTCCATGTTGAAGAGAGTATTTTCTGTTCTTTCATTCTGCTCTGGCCTCAATTATTAATCAGAATCCACACTGGACTTTCTAAAGGAACTGCCAATACTTTCCAGAAGCAGTGATAATGTACCACTCATTGGTTTATGCAATGAAGCATTTCAGACTGAAACTCTGCCACCTAAAACCTCAACACTAAATAAGGCAGGTGATCCAAACAGTTCATTCACTCAGCTGCTAACCAAAAGTGGGATTTTAAGTCCACCCAGGGGTTCAGCGGTTATCTGCGAAAAAGGGCCTAGTAACCTTCTTCGGCAAAATCAGCCACTGAAAATCCTGTGGAATACAGTTCTGCTCTGACACACATATTGTTGCCATGAGCTGGAGTTGGCACTAACTGGTAGGATGGTGAACAACGAAGGTTACCAAAAAAAAAAAAAAAACAGAAGAAAAATTGAGAAACAGGAAGTAACATTTCCCTGGACATCCAAGAGTGATAGTGAAAGTTCATGAATAGAATCTTACACACATTATTTGAAGGAAGACACTTTCATAATCTCTTAGAGGCAAGGGAAATATAAGAAGAGAGCAATAAGTTTGAAGCCAGGTAGACTTCCATCAAATCCTGTCTCTTCTACTGATCATTCAAAAATGTGAACTTGGGCAAATCTTGATAAGGCACTTCTCCCCAGACTTCATTTTCTCTAACCATAAATAAGAAGTATGGAACCGTGTTTAAAGGTTTATTGATATAATAAGAAATAACAAAACAAGTTCTCAACATTCGTGCCTATTTTACAGCCTAAATTTCAATACAAATCCAGTAGGTCTCTTTCTCTGGACTTTCTAAGTCCACCACTGAGTAGGCCAAGAATAAGAAGTAGGAATAAGTTCTCTAGGCGTTGGTGAAAAGGATCTCCAGTCACCTAATCTCAAGGGAAAAGCTGACACTAGAACTCAAAGAGTACATCATTCTGGAAGCTTTGGTTGTTGTTTAGTTACCATCAAGTCAGTTTCCACTCATGACAACCTTATGTATAATAGAACAAAAAGTTGCCCAGTCCTGTACCATCTTATGATCACTGGATAGTCCTACAGTCCTTAATCAGAGCCCTGGTGGCCATGTGGTTAAGTACATAGCTTCTAACCGAAAGGTCAGTAGTTTGAATCTACCAGCTACTCCTTGGGGTAGTTCCACCATGCTCCAAGGAGCAGAAATTCTATGAGACAGTTCTAATCTGTCCTGTAAGGTCGCTGTGACTTGGAATGGACTCCATGGCAATGAGTTCCTTTTTAAACGGGTTACCGTCTTCAAGACCTGAGAGTGGTATTAAAACTCAATGAAAGACAAGTGATTCAGTATGATAGCCCTTCAAAAGTTTACATGATATCCAGAATAATGTGGTTAAGAAGGCAAGAAGTAAGAAAATATGGGAAACATTTACCATAATTTTTAATGTTTTATTCATTCAATATCCATTAGATCTTTATTAGCATATCTCAAACATTCCTCTAGGTACTTGATCAATAAAACAGACAATCTCTGTCCTTGTAGGGCTAGATTTTTACAGAGATGGACAATGACCAATGAATACAGTGAAGAAGTAAATGATACAGTAGTTTATCTCATCACCCTTAGCATCTTCTAGCCTAAGAGCTGGGTAAGGAAGGTGAGAGGAGGTGAAGAAAAGGAGACAGATGGTGATTTTAAATAGAATATTCAATGAGGTCTCAAAAACCTAAAACAAAAAAGCGAAACAGTTTGTACAGAAAAGAAGAACCCTCTAATACGTGAAAGATCCAAAAGAAGACTGATTCTTGAAAAGGTAAGAAGTCACAACTTTTTTCTTGTTGTTTAATTTTTAAATTGAAATTTCATTTCATTACCCCAAACCAGATGCTGTTGCATCAGTTCCAACTCCTGGCAACCCCATACATTTCAGAACAGATCTGTATTCCACTGGGGTTTTGAAACTGTGACCTTTTAGAAACAGATCACCAAGTCTTTCTTCTGAGGAACCTCTCAGTGGGTCTGAAGCACCAATCTTCCAATAGGTGGTTCACTGCTTAGCTGCTGTGCCACCTGAGGACTCTTCTCATTGCCCAAGTAGATGCAAATTCTTTGAGAATGAGTTCAGATGTATCCTCCACAGTGTGTAGAATATCAGACGTTGAAATGCTGAAGTTATTTTGATGACTAAATAACTGTTGAGTTAATGAGGCATTCTTCCAAGAGCTATCACAGCTTAGTTACTCCAATAAATTGAGTGGCTCCCATCTTCCCAGTAGTTTGGCTATCTAATACCTCTGAACAAATAGATCTTCTTCTCTGTTTCTCTCTCTATGGCCAAGTTTGCCTTCCCTGCATCCAAGAGAGCTCTGTCTGAGCCAACATGTCACCTTCTGATATGGAACTGTCCTCTTGGTCAGCCTCATGCCAAACTGCCTCAGTGTTGGTTTGCCTTATGGTTTCTTCCCATTCAATAACGACCCAAGGTCCAGGTCACTGTGATAAAGGGACAGGGTTCAAAGCAGCAGACAGGGAAACATTACAGATTGAATCTCATAGGACACATTTATCAGAAAGAGGCAGCAGAAGGATAGACATACAATTTTGTGAGCCAGCAGGTATAAGACATTTCAAAAACAAATTACAGAATGCAGAGAGTGAAGCTGTGGTTATTAAATAAGCCTCTGACTCGCTAGGTAAATCTCTGTGGCTTTCATATTGATTCATTTTACTGCAAGGGACAGTAATAACAGGAGCAGCTTAAGGCAACTAGCAAAGCCTGGCCCCTAGCCAGCAGACAGCTGAGATACTAAATTCTCAGATGTCAAATATTTTTTATTACACACATTTAAAACACAACAGTGCTTCTCTTAGACTCATCACTTTGCTACGACATACCACCATGTGCAAAATCTCAAAAGTTAAGAGTCACTATCATAAATAAGTACTGGGACAAAAGCCATACTTAAGAATATTTGTCCAAACAGACAACAAAACTTCAGTAAGTGAGTTTTATAGATGTTTTTGCTATCACAGGAGGTTGGGCCCAAACTGGTCCTTAAATATTTAAACTATAGTCTACTTTCATTCCTTTGGGGCAAAACATGCATCTGCTTCCTCTTTGTCACTGACTGAGGGCCCCCACTGGGCCTTGGGCAGAGCAGCAGCCTGATAAAAACATGTTGAGCGGGGCTCCAGTTAAAAAAAGCAAACAGTTCACAGGGTGGCCTCAGGAAAATCAGCCTCATTTAAAGAGATGATATGTACTGACTACAATCTTTCTCAATTCATTTTTAAGATGTCACTATGTGTCTGATAGCAGGATGAAGGGGTTAATGCTGTTCTTTCACTAAAGCAAACCAAGCCCACTGCCATCAAGCCGATTCTGACACATAGCAACCCTATAGGACAGAGTAGAACTGCTCCATAGAGTTTCCAAGGAGTGCCTGGCAGGTTTAAACTGCCAACCTTTTAGTTAGCAGCCATAGCACTTACCCACTATGCCACCAGGGTTCTTTTTCCCTCAGTAGAGAGAAGAAAAGACATTATTGCAGTAGGACTGAATACAATATCCAAGTGAATGAATGCATGAATGAAAAAAATGAAGTTAGACAAATAGGTAGATAAATGATAGATAACAGATAGACACACCAACAGATAGATAGATAGACAAATAGGCAGAAACCTTCCTTGGTAGTGAGGTCTGCTTGGTGCTGGAGTGGATTAAACCTGGTATCTACCTTCTTTTGACAAGTCAGAAGACCTGGAAATCTTGGAAGTAAGGGACTAGGTCTGAGCTATATGAGCAGTTGCCTGTATAAGCTGAGTTGCCTTCTCCTGATCCTTGTCAGGCCTTACTAACTTAAACTCTAGCTGACTCCTAACATTGGCCTGTCATGCTTCATCCCTGAAAGCATTTGAGTTGGTGCAAACCATTCTGACCAGTTGTACACCTAGTTCAAAGCCAGTAATAACAACCATGTACAAGTCAGTGTTCTCCAGAAAAACAGAACAAGTAGGATGTATATAGATCTCAAAATAGACCAAGAATTTGGCTTATACATTTGTGGGGACTTGCAATTCCAAAGCTGTAGGGCAGGCTGGCAATATGGAAGCTCTCAGACAGGAGCTGATGCTGTGGTTTTGACGCACAATTTCTTCTTCTTCAGGAAGCCTCAATGTTTGCTCTCGAGGCCTTCAACTGATTAGATGTGGCCCACTCACATCATTGAGGATAATCTCCTTTATGTAAAGTTACATCTATAAAACACCTTTGCAGCAGCATTTAGACTAGTATTTACTGAATAAGTGGGGACTCCAGTCTAGCCAAGTGGACACAAGAAACTGTTACAAGCCACCGTAAGTTGAGTGATGACAATGGTCGGACATTGTTCTGAGATCTTTACATGTATCTATTCATTTAACCCCAACAACAGGCCAATAATATGTATTCTATCAATAGCCACCAATTGTAGAATGGCAATCTAAGCAAGATATATTCAACAATCTGCCCAAGATCACACCACTAGTAGCAAAGATCTGAGGACAACTAAAGGTTGACTTCAGAATCCTGATTTCTGACTTCTAATCTATCCTACTTATGTAGTTAGCTTCCATCATGCCAGCTCCCAACCCATAGCAACTCAATGCACAAAGGGGAAAAAAAATCATTCATTTCTGTGCCATCCCCATGATTTCAGATCAGACTATTTTGATCCCTAAGGTTTCCATTGGTTGAGTTTCAGAAGTAAATCACCAGGCCTTTTTTCCCAGTCCACTTCAGTCCATAAGCTCCTCTGAAACCTGTTTAGTATCATAACAAGATGCAAGTCCACTGGCCGACAGGTCGTGACTGTGCATGAGATACACTGACTGGAAACTGAAGAGTCTCCCTCATGGAAAGCAAAAATTCTACCTCTGAACCACCATTGTCTCATACCCTGCCTCTGCACTAAAGACCAAACCAAACCCACTGCTGTTGAGTCAACTCCAACTCATAGTGACACTGTAAACAGAGTAGAATGGCCCCCATAGACTTGCCAAGAAATACCTGGTGGATTTGCTAACCTTCTGGCTTAACCACTATGCAACCAGGGTTTGGGCTGGCCAAGTGCACTCCTTCTCTTGAGAGTATTTCTAAGTTTGTAATCCTTCTGATTGGTTACCCCACTCAGTTCCAGCATCACAAGTTTGGTTTTTTTTCCCTACTAGACGTACATGTACATTATACAAGTAGCTATTGTACTATAAATAATGATTTTTATATTTATATCACATCCACCACATTTTATTACATCCATTAGTAAGTGTGTACAAGTTTCCCAATAGATTAAATATTTATTCATCTGCTCAAATCTCTGAGAGTCTGAAAGCAGCAGAAAAATGAGGCTGCAGACTTTGGCAAGCATTTGATGGAAATGAGCCACAACTCACTCCATGAAGAGAAGGCAGCGAAGGGTGTGGAGTGGAGATTCATGTGGTGTCAGGAAGAGTGTGAACCTCTAGAGCTCACTGGCTTTGGGGATGCAACCTGTACTCAAACTTAAGACACTTGGACACCATGTCCAAGCTTCTCAGTCCCCTCAGGGCCTTCTTTCTTTGCTCAATTTCCTAGCTACCAATTCAACACCATAACTAACCCCCAGACAATCCTCCACAGCCAAACTTGGATTTTCCCCAAATGGCAGCTCCCTTGGGTTCATAGCCTCCTTCCTGCTTCCTCTACAATTTCTTTTCTTTTTTCTGATAGTTCCTGTATTAACAAAGTCTGAAGGCTAAAATGTTTTTCTTGTTTAAAATAAACAAATAAATAAACTTCTTAACATGTTATTTATTTTATTTCATTTCTGGATATTCCCACTTAAGGAATAACTTTTTTGTCATCTGAAAGTTTCTGTTATTGTTTGTGTAATGAAGCCCAGACTGAAGACACTGTGGTGTCCCAAGGCACTGTCTCTGGGCTCTGGAATTTTCCTTCAGCCCTAGCCAGCCACGCCCTCAGCTTCCTGTGGGCCCTGGCCCGAGAACCTTCACAGCTGGAGTCGCGTTTGGCTCTCTTAACAGGCTCCTTGTGAAAGCTCCTGACTCGGCCTTTCTGGAAACCATAAATACCCCCATTCCCATGCTTCTCCCTGGCCACTCTCAGAACCCCAGAATCCCTAAAAAGTACTTCCTATCTTTATTTTCCAGCACTTCATAATTTAAATAGATTATTTTTAAGGAGAAGTACAATTGATACCTTTGGAAACCAAAATCTTCTGGGGGAAATCTATCAAAACAGAGCTCTTATATTTGCCTCAACTTCCCTCTTATTGTTATTTCTCCCTTGAAGTACAAGGTACTGTCACCAACTGTGAAAGCCCTCACAGATTAGGGATTCCTTAGGATTTCAGAGAAGTCCTTGTTGTGAGGTGCCGTCGAGTCAGTTCTGACTCATAGCAACCCTATAGGTCAGTGTAGAACTGCCTAGAGGATTTCCAAGGAACACCTGGTGGATTTGAACTGCCATTCTCTTGGTTAGCAGCCATAGCACTTCACCACTATGCCAATGGAGTCCTTAGGGGGGTTAAACTGTTGACTCACTTGGTTGCTAACCAATAGATTGACAGTTTGAGTCCACCCAGAGGTGCCTGAAAAGAAAGACCCAGTGATCTACTTTTGAAAAAAATCATTCACTGAAAACACTGTAAAAGCTCGTTTCTACACTGCACACATGAGGTCGCCATGAATCAGAGTCAACTAAATTGCAGCTGGTTTGGGGGTTGAATTTCAATATGCTGTAATTCAGCTCCCCAAACACAGGGATCTTTGTTTTGTTTACTGATGTCTCCCAAGTGCTCAGCATTTAACAGGCACTCAATGAAACATTTACTAAAGGGAAGAACAGCCTCATTATTTAAGAACCATTAGTATAGACCAGGAAATATATGAGAGACCCATCGTTTTAGCTCATTAAGTACAAATATTTAAATGGTCTAATCTATACCAGTGTCCTTGCCAAGAAATAAAATTTTCCCTTTCACTAGCAGTTTACATTTTGAAATTAGGTTCTTTTAAAATGAGTCCTACTCCTTATTTTACTGAATTTCAAATTACCAGCATACCCCAACAAACAAGGAAAAGTAATTCACAAGAATACAAAAAGCATGCTCATCTTTAAACTGAGCATTAATTTTCCCAATCTTATGCTCCTACTGTGCAAAAGTTACCTGAATGTTCAAAAAAATGATTTTTATCAATGCTCAGAGCAAAAATATATGTAAAAAATATATATTATTGACATAATAGGACAAATTCCAAGCCAGTCCTAGAAATATTTCTGGAAATAACACCCTTCTCTTTCTTCCAGTAAATTCAATTGTTAAGGAAGGCCGTGCTTTACACCTTTATGTTTATAGGGCCTGGTACATAACAGATGACCCCTAAATCTTCGTTGCCAAAGCCAAGTGCCATCACTAAAGTGATACTTTGTCACTGGGATAACAGTACCATATTTTGAGAGCCAAATTTGACCAAGTGATCAGGAACATTGGCCTACAGACATCAGGAATAAATTGTAGCTCCTGGTGTCTGTCGGCCAATGTTCCTGATGTTTCTCATATTTCTAAAGTAGAACTAAATAGCTCTACCTAGTTTACCTTAAATTTCAGACATGGAGTTGGAAGAGATCTTCACTGAACTCCTCAACCTCAGAGAATAAGGCAGTTGGAGTGAGACAGGGAAACTCCGGTGGTATAGTGGATAAGTGCTATGGCTGCCAAACAAAAGGTTGGCAGTTCAAAGCCACCAGCCACTTCTTGTAAACTCTATGGAGCAGTTCTACACATTGTAGGTTTTTTGGTTTGGGGTGATGTCAGATAGGCTAGCAAGTTCTCTAGGAGTTCCTGTGTGGAAAAAACAGCTAACACTCATTCTGCTTTAAGTTCTGTGGTTCAAACCCATCTAGAGGCATCTCAGAAGACAAGTCTGGTAATCTTCTTCCGAAGGTCATAGCCTTGAAAACCCTATGGAGAAATTCTGCTGTGAACACACAAGCTTGCAAAGAGTAGGCATTGACTTGGCAGCAACTAATGACAAAGCTCTCTAGGTTTCCTGAGGAAGTGTGGATGAGTCTGGGAACTGAATAAAGTTGGCAAGCCTGTTGGGTCTTAATATTGCCAGTTATATCTAGGTAGGGTCTAGAAATCTATATTTTTAAATAGGTATACTGCCATAGACATTTTGCAAAGATTACCACCCTTCCCTCTATCCTTGCCACTGACAATGTAATACCGCAGCTCCTACCTTCAAGATGCGAAGTCTATTTGGTTGCAGGCAGAAGCATTTGAATTCTGGGCTGGCCTGCTGGTCTTGTGACTTGGTATGGCAGAGACAACTTTGGACCAGTCTTCATGGTAAGGCTCAAGAGATCTTGCTTGAAACTGTTATCTACATGGCATCAAGTGGTCCCGATCCATCTGGAGCAGAGAAGAAGGAAGGATATGAAATGCATGAAGAGAATATCAGCCCAGGAGACAGAAGGGGCCAACTGACTGGGAGACTACATCAGCATGAGACCATCACATCAGCCCAGCCACAACCAGTGACTGCCCTGACAGGGAATACAAAGTAGAATCCCTGACATCACAGGGGAAAAATAGGAGTGTAGATCTAAAATTCTTGTCTACACCCTGGAGGGTCCCCTGAGGATACTGGCCCTGGATTGCTATTAGCCAGAGCTGAAACCAGTACCAAAGCCAATTCACCAAAGACTAGACTGGACTATAAGACACAGAGTGGTACTGGTGAACTATATGCTTCTGGGCTTAAATATATACATGAGGCTGTCAGAGCAGCTCCTGTTTAGAAATGAGATGGGAGAGGGCAGGGGATGGGATGGGGGGCAGGAGTTGGTTTAATGAATACGGAAAGTATAGGGTGGAAAGGAGAAGTGTGCTGTCACTGGGTGGAGAGACTAGCTAGAGTTGCACAGAGGGGTGTGTGTATAGGGTTTTATATAGTAAATTTACTGACATTGTAAACTTTCACTTAAAGCACAATAAAATACTGAAAAAAGACAGAGAGAGATAGAGGCCTTGCTTCCACTTCTCTTGTGTGTTGCCACTGTATGAGCAAACACCCCCTAATATGTCAAATTAGAGGGATCTGACCTGGTCATCCATGTCACTCTAACCTACAGCCAGTTAACAATCAGACATATGAGTGATGTCAAGAAATCCACCTGACAGCCAACTGCAGAAACACAAGTGAGCCCACCCAAGATCCTGGGCCCAGTGGATTGGCAGCACTATTCAGCAAAACCCTGTAGTCAGCCTACAGACTGGTGGGCAATAATAGGTTTGTTTTAGGGACCTGGGTTTTGATGCACATGCTAAGTGACTCCTATAATCAGACAAGCATGGGAAACGTTAGTCTAGAACATATGGCAGCTTTCTTGGAATAAAGAAACAAGTCTGAATGCCAAGCTTTATAAATCCCCTGGTATTGGGCTCTCCTGACCCATTATTGAACACAAATGAAAATATAATTAGGAAAAGTCTACATTAACTTTTAATAGCTTAAATTATCCACCAAAAGCTGTTAAAAAAATCATCAAGAATGACAACCTCCTGAGGAGGCTGAGAATTAGGTTACAGAAGTAACTAGGACTCAGGTGTCTAACCACCAGTAATTCTCTAAAATATTCTGTGTTCCAGTGTCCATAGCCCCATAAATAGAGGCAATGTTGATATATAAAGCCACTAATGACTGTTCATTATGACTCCTGGAATAAAAGAGGAAAGCCTGGTGACACAGTGGTTAAGTGCTATAGCTGCTAAGCAAAAGATCAGCAGTTCGAATCCACCAGGTGCTCCTTGGAAACTCTATGGGGTAGTTCTACTCTGTACTGTAGGATCATTATTAGCCAGTATCCACTTAACAGTAACAAGCTCAAGGAGAATAAAAAGCTTTGAGACAGTAGTGATTTTCAAATGCCTAGTTTGAAGGCTTGGAAGTAAGAGATTCTTTCCTCTGTAGCAATGGTCACACGGAGCACCTTCTTATCCCTGCATAACAACACTTGGTTTTAATATTGATGATTAATGTCCATTATTGATGCTTCCAATTAACAGCTTGATAATTGGACAGAAAATCCAGAGTACATCCACAGCAAGTTTCTTTAGCTAGTTATTAATATCACAAAAGGTAAAGTGCACTGTGTCGCAGCAGTCAATGAGAGAAAATAAGAACTTGTTTATATTGATCACTTCTAATTTGACTTAGCTCAGCAAGAAAGCTTAAGGTATTATAGGAAAGGTAAAGGAGCCCCAGTGGTGCAGCGATTAAGCACTTGGCTGCTAAACAAAAGGTAGGCTTTTTGAACCTAACAGTGGGAAAAGGATGTGGCAGTCTGCTTCGGTAAAGATTATAGTCTTGGAAACCCTGTGGGTCAGCTCCACTCTGTCCTGTTGGATCATCACAAGTCAGAATCCACTCTTGGATCATCACAAGTCAGAATCCACTCGGAGGTAACGGACTGGGTTTGGATTGGTTTGATGTGTCTAGTAACGATACCAGAAGTCAAGTTTCTCAAGCAACCTCCCATTTCATTCCACTTAAACAACAATGAAGAACTACTTTTTAAATTGGTACATTAATTAAAGATTTGACAAGTAGATTTTTTTCTCCTTTATAAGCAATTATGTCTTCTTCTTGGGATAATAAAAAAAAAAAAAAAGAAACCTGGCATAGTCTCATCTACTACATTTCGTAAGATCTCTACCATTTCAAAATAATAAAAGAACATAACATCATAAAGGTGATTCAAAAAGTAGCCTTTCTTTGAAACAAATGTGTTTGACCTTTGAAAGGGCATGCTATGCTTTGTTTAGCATTACAGAAGGTTACCAGTGGGAAGCTTTCACATTCATTGAGAAACCTCTATGGTCAGCCAGATTATGAGATGAAGTCATCATATATCAAATGGCAAAAGACTAAGAAAATACAAGAAACCCTAACAGTGTGCTTTAAGGAATTGAGTTTTGATGCACATGCTAAGTGCTTCCTGTAATCAGACAAGCATAGGAAATGTTAGTCTAGAACATACAGCAGCTTTCTTGGAATAAAGAAATAAGTTTGAATGCCAAGCTTTATAAATCCTCTGGTATTTGGCTCTCCTGACCCATTATTGAACACAAATAACTTATTTTTACTTTGCAAGGTCTTTTAGCATCCCTAAAATAATTTCCTTCAATCCTACCTATGAAGACAGCATGTTTCATCACACCTATTATATAGTCTGTATATGATACAGTCAATAATCGAGCATATTTGAAAGAAGTAGGTAACTTCCAGGAATCCCCGAGTAGCACAAACTGTTAAGCACATCTGACTACTAACAAAAAGACTGGCTATTTGAACCTACCTCTTGTCACCTTAGAAGCAAAGCTTGGTGATCTACTTTGAAAAAAAATCAGCCCTTAAAATCCCCTATGAAGCACAGTTATGCCTTGACAGACGGCCATCATCGTGAGTCAGCATAGCCTCCACAGTAATTCTCTTTTGTTGGTGGTGGTGTTTTTAGGTAGGCTCCAGTTCTAGTCACAGAATCAGATCAATGTGTCTACTCCTGTCTCCTGAGATGCCATTAGATGTGTTACCTTGGAGTCAGCTCTGACCCATGATGACCTCAAGTGCTGCAGAGTAGAACTGTCTCTAGAAGGTTTCCAATGGCTATAATCTTGCAGAAGGAAGCCCTGGTGATATAACACTTAAGCGCTCAATTTCTAAGCCAAAGTTTGGTGGTTTAAACGCACTGCCTGACTCCCCAGAAGAAAGACCCGCCAGCTTACTCCCATAAAAGAATACTATTGTTGTTGTTGTGTGCTGTTTAGTCAGTTTCAACTCATACAACCCCATGAGACAGAATAGAACTATCCTATGGGCTTTCCTAGGCTGTAATCATTACCAGAGCAGATCAATAGGTCTTCTCTTCCCTAGAACCCCCGTGTGGGTTTGAACTGCCAACCTTTTAGTTAGCAGCCACCCAGTTAACTACTGAGCTACCAGGACTTCTTCCCATAAATATT
Organism: Heterohyrax brucei; assembly: GCA_028571685.1. Classification (NCBI taxonomy): domain Eukaryota; kingdom Metazoa; phylum Chordata; class Mammalia; order Hyracoidea; family Procaviidae; genus Heterohyrax; species Heterohyrax brucei. The sequence goes on along the minus strand of CM053146.1, from coordinate 135,713,662 downwards.
ACACAGCCTAGGAAACACTTTGGCAGTTTTGCTCTATCACATGGGGTCGCTATGAGTCCAAATCCACTTGATAGCTCTTGAAACAACAGTCTTAATGACAGAATCTCTGAGTGGCACAAATGGTTAAGCACTCAGTTAATAACCAGAAGGTTAGAGACTCAAGCTTACCCTGGATGCCTCAGGGGAAAGACCTGGCAGTTATCATCTGAAAGGTCCCAGCTGGGAAAACTCCATGGAGCACAGCTTTAATCCTGAGATAGTCATGAATTGCAGTGGACTCACAGGAAGTGGTTTGTTTTTTTGGTTGAATCTCAAGGAAGAAAATCACCAGGTGTTTCTTCCAAGGAACCTCTGGGTAGACTTACACCATGGGAACCATAATAAAGAGGAATAAGTTCACGACAAGAAGGGAAAGGGAGACCATCAGTAAATTCAAGATTATAATAAATTTCTAGAAAAATTGAAAGCAGATGCAGCAACTTTATTCAGGCATTCAAATCTTGCCACTTGCAAGTCTTTCCCCATAGTGAATTGTTGTTTTTGTTTTATTTTTAATGTAATTTATTTTCTTAGATTTAACTCTTTGATATTTTTGCCAAAACTGTGTAATAAAAAATTTAATTTTACTTAGCTACTTATTTCATTTTCCTACTAATGTTATTGAAAGCCATCTCTTCATACTGTATACAAACCAAAAAAAAAAAAAAAAACAGTGCCATTGAGTTGATTCTGACTCATAGCAACCCTAAAGGACAGAGTAGAAATGCCTCAGAGAGTTATCAAACAGTACCTAGTGGATTTGAACTGCTGATCTTTTGGTCAAAAGTCACATTTAACCACTACACTACCAGGGTTTATATAAAACCCAACCAAACCCACTGTCGTTGAGTCAGATCTGACTCATAGCAACCCTACAGATGAGGTAGAACTACTCCTTTAGAGTTTCCAAGGAGCACCTGGCAGATTTGAACTGCCAATCTTCTGGTTAGCAGACACAGCATTTAACCACTACCTTGCCATGGTTTACATAGTATCTACATATTCACATGATCAATTTGTTACAGAACTATTTGTTTCTTTCTGGTGATTGTTTTATTTTTATCTTTTTTGTGGGAGTGGACTAAAAATGGCACTATTTTCATTATCAAAGTTTTAAAGTGAGTTTTAATATCTAGTACTAAGAAGTCGCTTCTTAATATTCTCCTTCAAAGACTTCTGAACAATTCCTCCTCTATTCACTTCCCATTGCTTCATAACAGATCACCACAAACTTAGTGGATTAAAACAACATAAATTTATTAACTCACAGCTTCTTGGGTCAGGAGTCTGGGAACAGCTGAGTTAGGTCCCTTGCTCAGGGTTTCCCAACACTGAAAAGTTTCAAGGTGTCTGTGGGCTTGTGATGGATTCTCGTCTGAGCCTTGGAATCTTCTTCCAAGCTCATTGGTTGTGGCAGAATTAATTTCCCTGGGGCTATAGACTGAGGTCTGCATTTTCTTGCTGGCTGTCAGCTGAGAACCACTTACAGATCCTTGAGGCCACCCTCGGCTCCTTGCCATGTGGCTATCTACACATTGGCAACAGAACTGTTAGCTCCCTTCCAGGTCAGCAGAACTCTTCAGTTTCTTTGGAGGTCTCCTCTGGTTCAATTGGTCCCACCCAGGATAATATTTCTTTTGTTTAATTGATTACTAACCTAACCACAAAAGCAACATCTTACCGTACTCACAGGTTGTGCCCAACCTGAAGGAGTTGTTGCCATTAGGTGTCACTGAGTAGATTCTAACTCACAGTGACCCTATGAACATCAGCATAAAACATTTCCCAGTCTTGTGCCACACTCAAAATCATGACTATGTTTGAGCCCGTTGCTGCAGACACTGTGACAGTCCATCTTGTGGAGAGTCTTCGTCTCTTTTCCTGACCCTCTACTGAGTATGATGTTCTTCTCCTGGCACTGGTCCCTCCTGATAACATGTCCAAAGCACATGAGACAAAGTCTCACCATTGTCACTCCCAGGGAGCACTCTGGCTGTACAGCTTCGAAGACAGACTTGTTCGTTATTCCAGAGCGTGGTATAGTCAATATTCTTCACCAATGCTGTAATTCAAAAGCATCAGTTCTGCTTCAGTCTTCCTTATTTGTTGTCCAGCTTCTGCATGCATTTGAGGTGATTGAAAATCCCATGACCGGGGGCAGCAATACCTGAGTCCTTAAAGGGATGTCTTTGCTTTTTAACACTTTAAGTGGTCTTTTGCAGCAGATATTTCCAATGCAATGCCTTGTTTGATTTCTTGACCACTCCCTCCATAGGCATTGACTGTGAATCAAAGTAAAATGCAATCCATGACCACTTAAATCTTTTCTCCTTTTAACATGATCATTCTTTAACGTATACTTAAGTAAATACATTCACAGGAATTTTAATTAGAATGTCTATTATACATACACGTAACTTTGATGAGAATTGAACTTAACCATCTTTGATCTAGGAACATGACAGAATTCTCAATTTATTCAAGTTCAAATTTCTTTCCATCATGCTTCCTCCACTCTCATCTAGTCTGACATCCATTGGCCCTGGTCAAAGAGATGGAAATAAGATAGAAGGAAGAAATTCCTGTCCTCACTTTCACTTGCTAGTGTTGTACTATCTTCAAAAAATAAAAATAAATGAAAACTATTGCCATTGAGTCAATTATGATTCATTACAACCCTAAAGACACGGTAGAAATGCTCCATAGGGTTTCCAATGAGCAACTGGTAGATTCAAGTTCCAACCGTTGGGCTAGCAGCTGAGCTCTTAACCACTGCACAACCAGATCCTCTGTGCTGTCTTACCAAAGCATTATTCTGGGCCATTTTTGTTTATGTTCATGTGCTGAGAGTAGACATGGTGCCTTTCATTTCTTTCCCTTTTCACAAGCAATAATTAAGTCTGTTCATTAGCTTTCCCAACACACTCTTCTGGTTTCATTCTTGCTCATTCAACTTTTCGTTCATGACCTTTTAAAATATACACTTACTGGAGAGTGCCCTGGGGGACTATTTGGGCTGTCTCAGAGTCTCTGTTTTCTGTCTCATGCATTTTTAGAAACATCCTTTCCTCTTGAGTCAGATTCCTGTTTAGAACATTTTCTTCAAATTTAAGAAATATCTGATACAAATAAAATCTTGTCTGTGTCACACCGTGTAGAATTCCTTCCAAACGTGAAATAACCATTGGGGCAGGCCCAGAATTGTTCAGGTATCCTGTTTTAGACAAACAAAGCTTTTAGTGGATGGCGGAGTACCAAAGCATTGCTTATTACCACATCTTACTTCTGAGCAGAGCCAGTCTGAGCAATCTGCATTAAAAAAGCATCTGGTAGATGGGTCTGCCAATGAAGTGTCTGCATGAACCCCAGCATGTTTAGGAGGACTGGCTCACTCCCATGCTGCAGGTGTGCACCGCTTCCCTTGCTACCTGGTCTACACTGTGGCTCTTGTGCTCTCCTCTTACCTCTGTGCTCCTCAGCCTGGAGCAATAAAAACCCCTCAAGTTTTCTGCTGTTCCAGGTACTCAAAGGCTCACAGAGAACACCCTTCCTCTCCAGTACACCCTGCCACAGCCCCTATTCATCCTTTTGAATCATCTGCTCCATACAGCTCCCCCATTTCAATGAGAAGCAGGCAACACTTGAAGTGCTTGCCAATGACTTCAGATCTCCTAGATTATGTATTAAGCTTACCATAATTTCCTCACTGCACACCCTTCCACTCTAGTAGCTCCTCTGGAGCCAACCTACTTGTCTTAGTGTCCTAGTGTTGCTGTAACAGAAATACCCCATCATAGATAAGTGACTGTAAAAAACAGAAATATCTCTTCTCACTGTTCCGGAGGCTAAAAGTCTAAATCAGGTCATATCAATTCCTTGCTTGTCTATAGCCCTGGACATTCCTCCAGTCATTGGCAATGCTCACATGGCATTTGTCTTCCACTGTCTATGCATATCTCTATCTAGTCTGCTCCATTTATAACTCTGAACAGATGAGATTTAGAACCCACCCTACTCAGGCATGCTTCATTTAATATAACAAAGAAAATCCTGTTTCTAAACAAGGTTACAGTCTTAGGTACAGAGGTTAGGATACCAACATGTATTTTCAGGAGATACAATTTAATTCATAATACCACCTGTTCTGGAGCTCAGTAATTATCCATCCAGAGAGCAGAGGCTGGACTCCCTATGAGTAAACCTTATAAGCTCTAGGAATAGGCTAGGCAGGAAACCCTGATGGCAGAGTAGTTAAGTGCTATGGCTGCTAATCAGAAGGTTGGAAGTTCAAATCCATCAGGTACTCCTTGGGAACTCTATGGGGCAGTTCTACTCTGACCTACAGGGTCACTATGAGTCAGGATCATTGCTCAATGGCGATAGAGTCAACAGATTTTTTCGGTTGGGCAGGCTAGTAGTATGGATGGAGAAAATGATCTTCCACCACTACACAAGGTCAAAGGGTCTTGGCTCCCCATGTGTCTCTCTCTCGTTCTGCTGTACACTTGTCAAAACTACTCACCAAATTCTGGATGTAACAGCCAGATTGCAACCATTTAGTTAGACATAGGAGAGGGGACTGGCCCTGATTTCATATGGCTTTTTTAAGGGTATTTAACTCTTTATTTGCCCTCAACATTGAACCTAAGTTAACTATTTGAAAATAATAGAAAAGGTTTCTGTCAACAGGAGGTTACAAAAGGAAACATACAATAATTTCAGATCACTTGAAGTGCTGTGTAGAAGGCAAAATAGCCTGATGTGGCAGACAGTGCTGAAGAACCACTGCGGATATGAAAATCTCAAGGATAGCCCCTTTGAGGAAGTTGTGCCTGAGTATACACCAGAATGATGAGGGATATCCAGCCCTTTAGATATTTGGGGAAGGATAATTTCAGGCAGAAGGAGTCACTCATACAAAGACCCTGATGTGGGAGCAAGTTTGACAATTTTGAGTAACAGAAAGAAATGAATGTTCTTTATGGTATGGATTTTGCCTGGGGATGGGCAAAAGGCTATAACCCTCACCCTCAGTCATTCTCCTGAACATTTATTTATCAATGAAATTACTTTGCAGAGTCTCCCAATGACACAGAGGTTAGAGGTATTGCTTAGTGAAGCTGTTCCTACAAAGAAATATTTACATGCAAGTTTTACAAAAAATGTAACTAAGCCTTAAGCCCTTAGTAGCCACCAACATAAAAGTCATTCTTGTCTACTTTCATGTGATGTCTGTTCCACCGGTAATTATCCTCTGTTGATACCTGGACAGGCTTTAAAATGAATTAACTAATCCTTGTCTTCCAAAAAGTACCTGGTACCCAAGACATAGCTGTTTACAACTCTGAATTATATCATCAGGAAGACTATAAACAGAGGAACCAGACAAAGAAAAATGCTTCTTGGTCAGTGTGTTGTCATCAATTCAGAAAAATAGGTTTATAAACATTCCATTGCAAGTTCTAGGAAGACAAATAGCAAAACATTTCCAGGAGTAACAGTAGCAAAATAGAAAACATTGCATGACTTCCATTCCTACCCAGGATTACAAAATGCCATTGATATTTCTTTACAAAGTCTTTTCTTTTCAAAAATGCTCTTAAACAGTCACATAAGCTTATTTTTCAAGTGCAAAGTTATGACCAGGACTTGTTACACCAGACATACCTGTTCTCTTGCTGCCATGAGCACTCTCACCACACTGCTCATCCCCTGGGTGTGGTACCTCTACAATGGAGGGTCAATGGGGAATAAGAGTGGAGGGGGCACAGGGCACATCACTTCCCCTGTGGTGGCCAGAGTCAATCTTAAGGCCAGGCCAGACTCAAGAGGAAAAGAAATAAGCTCTACCTTTTGATGTCTGCAGTAGTGTACGTGTTCAGGTTGACAAAGAATCATTGGAGACTTGCTGCTACAGGAAGGAAGTGAGAGATACCTACCTTCCCCACTTCTGTTATTGCTTCCTTACATGGAAGGCAGAATGCAGCTTCTCAAACCTAGGTCAGATCATGGCACTCTGCAATTCGGCATTAAGTCTCACAACTGTGTACAGACCAGTATGCAATCAGTTTCAACCTTGGGGCCTTTCCACTGCACCCTTGGGCTCTCTCTGGTTCACTATAGTATAGGCCCTCTGGTCTCCTAGCAGGAAACCCTGGTGGCATAGTAGGTTGAGTGCTATGCCTGCTAACCAAAAGGTCAGCAGTTCAATTCTGCCAGGTACTCCTTGGAAACTCTGCAGGGGCAGTTCTACTCTGACCTCTAGGGTCGCTATGAGTCAGATACAACTCGATGGCAGTGGGTTTGGTTTTTGCTTTTGGTCTCCTAGCTGCTTCTCAGACCTCCCAAACACATTTGTAACCCCTAGATTGTGCCTTTGCTAGATCAAATGTCAAGAGAAGTTTTACCTGACCAATATGCATAAAATGGAGAAAGTTATCTTCCCACTGGCACATTCTGCCCACCTATCCTGCTTGGTGTCTCTTCATGGCCCTTTGTCCCAGCTAGCAAGGATATGTCTTTGTTATTTGCATGTTGTCCGTCTCTCCCTACCAGACTATGCACTCCATGAAAAGAAGCTTTATCTGTGACAACCACTGCCTAGTCTCTGGTACCGCAAAGAAGCCTGCCTCATAGAGGTTCTCAAGATAGTTGCTGAAAGAATTGAATGAATGAGTAAACAGAGACCTTACTGAGCAAAAACCAAACCCACTGCTGTAAATCACTTGAACCTCACAGCAACTCTATAGGACAGAGAACTGACCCATAGGGTTTTCAAGGATGTTAAGTCTTTACAGAAGCTGGCTGTCACATCTTCCCACAGAGCAACTGACAGGCTTGAACCAATGATCTGTGGGTTCACAGCCAAGCACTCTAACCGTTGCACCGTCAAATTTGCTATTATTAACTAACGATGATTGATAAAAGGGAGTTAAGAATGAAGATATGAGTTGAGACAGGATTCAGTGGCTGTTGAATGACATGGTGAACATAATTAACGTTACTGAGCTGTACATGTAGACTGGGGAAATGCCCAGTGGTTTGTTACCCGTATGTCCATCACGGAAACCCTGGTGGCACAAGTCGCTAAACGCTATGCCTGCTAACCAAGAGGTCAGCAGTTCAAATCTGTCAGGTGCTCCCTGGAAGCCCTATGAAGTAGTTTTACTCCACCCTGTAGGATCACTATGATTAGAAATTGACTCAGTGGCAGTGGATTATTTGGTTTATACTTCTGCCACAATGAAAAGATGTCTGGGTGGAGGGAGGCATCATTTCTTCACCAGCTGAAAGCATGGTATTTCCCCTTTACCTGGCAAAGGCAGCAGATATTTTTAAAAGGTAGCACAGGTGAACTGCTTCAGCCCTATGAGAAAAGAGTGTAACAGGACATAAAAAGGCATGGCAATATAAGGTGATTCCGAGTCCCGTGCAGTCCAGGAATCTCTAATGTGCTGAGTGTATTTTCATTTTCATACCTGTTTGTATCGTTACCTTGTCTTTGAATGCTTCTCACCCACAGGAACCTGTTAGCTTAGCATCGGCTAGGTAGATACATCCACTAGGGAAAAGCAGTTCAGTTCTCATTACAGATCTGTGATGGGTGTTTTGAATCTGCGATATGAAAGGTAATTCCCAGAGCATCTTCCAGGAAGTCTAGAGGTTTGTTTCCATGGCAGGCATGCAGCTGGTGCCCACTGAAACATTGCATCATGAGTAGGGGCTGGGACATTTTGAGGTCAGAACATTAACCCTTTGTGGGGATCATCACTGATGATTTAACACCAAAGAACAAGCCTGCAACAAGCTATCGGAGAAGAGAATCGGGAACTTGCTGAAATACCTATTCCCTGGGATGATGACACCTCATGCCAGCTGGCAACATTTCTTAAATGCAGACTATTCAGTCTTGCTGGCCAATGGCTGAATCAAGCAGCTGATGCTGCAGTCATGGTTTACCGACCAGGAAACCAGTATTGAACCAGTTGTTTCAGGTCAGGTTATGGAAAGGAATGAAAGAATCAAGACGAGGATGTGAAGAATTCAAATTAATGGTCTGTATTTTATTGTCAGTTGACATTAGCAGCAGCAAGAACATAAAAACTACTATCTGAGAGACCACATGAAGAGCCTTGGTGGCACAGTGGTTAAAGCAATCAACTGCTAACCGAAAGTTCAATAGTTCAAACCCACTGGCCACTCCACAGGGGAACAATGTGGCAAGTCTTCTTTCATAGAGATTTATGGCCTATGAGGTCACTATGAGTCAATAGCAGTGAGCTTGGTTTTGGAAGGGGATACATTTCTACCTTTCAGACCAGAATGTGCAGCTCAGTTTCCCCTTAAACCACCCCACTTATTGGAAGACAACTGCATACTCCCTGGAAGAACCCTGAGAGCTATAGGAAGCAAATCTTCAGAAACAAATGTGATATGCACTCTATTCGTTTTCTAGGGCTGTTATCACAAATTAGCCCAAAACCCAATGGGTTAAAACAGTACAAGTTTATTGTCTCAGAAGTCTGAAATCAAGACAGTGGCAGAATTTGTTCCTTTGGGAACGCTGGGGGTAAGGTGGTTAAGTGCTCCATCTGCTAACCGAAAGGTCAGCAGTTCAAATCCACCCGGTGCTCCTTGGAAACTCTATGGGGCATTTCTAGTCTGTATATAGGCTTTCTTTGAGTTGAAATTGACTCAATACCAGTGGGTTCGGTTTTCCGTAGACCCTAAAGGTCAGTCTACTGAATCTCACTCTCCTAGCTGTTGGTGGCTCCAGCAATTCTTGGATTTTTTGACTTGTAAACATATCACTACAGTCATTACTTGTCTTCACATGGCTTCAGCCCTGTGTCTCTCTGCATCTTCTTTTCTGTCTTTTATAATGACACACGCCATTGGATTTAAGGCTCAGTCTAATTCAGGGTGATCTCATCTTGAGGTCTCTACCTTAATTATATCTGCAAAGGCCCTTATGCCAAATAAGATCACATTTTGAGATTTGGGGGGTTATAGGTCTTGGACAAATATTTTCGAGGAACACTATTTAACCCACTGGACACTCTTAATCCAAACTGTCAGTGGCACCAAGTTCTCATAGTTGGATATTAGTTATGTCTTGGCTTCAAGACAGATGGAAATTTGGATGACACTGGCCCTTTTCTATCAATACCCTCTCCAAAGCCCTGTTTCATTATTTCTTCAAAACTTTGCTCAACTTATATCTCCCTAAACACAATCTAATAATTTCTATGTATTTCAGCTACTCCCTCCCAAAAGCCTACCTCTTCCTCAGACACTACCAATTCCACAAGTTCCTATCTAGTTACAGAGTATGTTAAAAAAAAGTTGATGGGTTTAAATCCTTATCTGTTCACTGATAGCTCTGTCATGTCGTCTTAGATGAGGTGCCCATCCTCTCTGAGATCCAGTCTCCTTATCTATAAAATAGCATGGCTGTGAGAATTAATGACACTGTGTGTAAAACACAGCCCTGATGGAGCACTGGTTAAGAGTTCAGCTGCTAATCAAAAGGTCAGCAGTTCAAATCCACCAGTCACTTCTTGGAAACTTTATGGGTCAGTACTATGTGCTATGGGGTGGCTATAAATCACAATCAACTGGATGGCCGTGGGTTTTTGTTTTTTTTTAATTTGGGTATGTACCAGTTCTGACAATTAAGTCCACAAACTTAATTGTTCTAAATGCTACATACCTTACAGCTGAGTATCACTACAGTCACTTTGTAAGTGTTCCCCTTAGGAAACTATAAACCAACACCAGGGCCTAGGGCACCCTTCAAAACAATTTTGGAACTTTCTGGAATGGCCATTACACATGGTGACATGGTGGCAAGTTCATGAACCTAATTGTATAGTTATCTGTGAGGGAATTTTTAGCCAGTAAACAAATAACTGTATTGGAACACCCTGCCTACTCACCTGATCTGGCTCCCGATGACTTTTTCTTTACCCAAAGATGAAAGAAATATGGAAAGACTTTTTGATGTTATTCAAGACATCAAGAATATTGCATGGACAGCTTTGATGGCCATTCCAGAAAAAAAAAAAAAACAGGAAAAAAAAAAAAAAGCCAAACCCACTGCCGTCAAGTGGATTCCAACTCATAGTGACCCTATAGGTCAGAACTACCCCATAGAGTTTTCAAGGAGCACCTGGCAGATTCCAGTCACAACACTTAACCACTACACCACCAAAGTCTCCAGAAAAAGAGTTCCAAAATTGCTCTGGAGAGTGAACTATGTGCTGGCACTGGTGCAGAGCTTCCCAAGGGAAGTACCTCAAAGGTGACCCATAGAGATATGAGGTATGTAGCACTTTTCTTAGGAGGAGTTCCCAAACTTAATTGGCAGTCCTTATAAAGCACTCAGTTCAGTGCTTGGCATACATAACAAGAGCTCAGTCAATGTTAGCCAGTGTTATTAGTAGTATTAGTATTATTAGTATTCACATTCTTGTTAATATAGGGAACACATTTCTTCTGTGTGTTATTGGTGGCAGCACAGTATCAGGCATTATGGGAGTTTTACCCAGGCCAGAGGAAAAAAAGTCTCATTACCTTTAGAAAAACTCATGACCGGAATTTCCCATGTTCTGTAATTTTTAGAGAAAGCTTTGGTAATGCCAGTGAATCAGAACATAAACTACGTGGCTCATGACTCGTCCTGTGTCTAGGAAGGGATGCACTTTCACCACGCTAATGATGGGTATTTATCCTAATTTAAAACATCTTTCAAAAAGAAATTCACTTTCAATAACCACCGTTCTCTTCTTAAAGCCTATTTCCTGTAGTCTCCTGTCTATTCTTACAAACTAAATAAACCCATCTCCTACCAATTTTCCACATGATTACTGGTTTTCAACCTTTCAGTCACTTTCTGGCAATCTTCTGATGTTTTTAGCTGTGGTATTTTGATCCGGGCAGCACATTCTGCAGGTCTGGCCTAACCATAGTTTTACTAAGTGAAAAATGTCTCTTGGTGACCTCCCCCTGTATTTGTCTAGTAACAGTGTGTGGATACATTTGGCTCAGCTCTGAGCCCCAATAGTGTGTGATTTTTCCCCATGTGTTGTGAATGATGCCTCTATGATGATAATAAGGGAGAATGGGCAGCAGCTGTGTTAGTGAGGCAGGACTCAATCTACAAGTTTAGATTGTGTTGAAGTAATGTCTTGAAAAACAGAAGGAAAGGGAAGTGAGTGTAGTATTGGGAATCTCATACCATCAAGCAAGCAGCACTGGGAGCAGAGTGTGTCCTTTGGACCTAAGGTTCCTGCGCCAAGATGCTTTCATATTGAATTTAAGCTTAGCCTGCCAGTAAATTGAATGGACTTGCAACTCACAAATAGATTTGTAGCTTGCCATACTGTGACAGTCAAATTTCTTTTTTGAAGCCATCCACTTGTGGTATTTTCTGTTAGAGCAGCACCAGTTGACTGAGACACTCTCTCAATAAATTTTCTGAGAACAACAAATCCGCGTATTGCTTGCAAGCCTGTTGTTAGACATCATCAGGTCAGTTCAGACTGGTAGCAACTCAGCACAACAAAACAATGTGCCTTTGTCACAACCGTTGCCATGTTTGAGCTCAGTCTTGTATCCACTATGTCAATCCATTTCATTCAGCGTCTTCTTTTTCACTTACTTTCTACTTTACCGAACGTGATGTCCGTTATGGATTGAATTGTGCCTCCCCCCAAAATTTGTGTACTAATTTGGCTGGGCCAGGATTGCCAGCACTGTGTGATGTTGGAAGCATTGTAAATCCTGCCTCTATGGCATAAATGAGGGAGGGTGAGCAGCTGCTGTGTTGGTGTCACTGGGAGGCAGTCTCTTGTGTTACAAAAGAAAGAAGAAGCTAGCAGAGAGATTTGGGAACTCATACCACCAAGAAAGCAGTGCCCAGAGCAGTGTGCATCCTTTGAAAAGGACCCAGGATCCCTGCACATCAGAAGCTCCCAGTCCAGGGTAAGATTGATAACAAGGGCCTTTCTCCAGAGCTGACAGAGAAAACCTCCCCCTGAAGCTGATGCTGTGAATTTGGACTTTTAGCCCACCAGATTGTGACAGAATCAAATTTCTCTCTTTAAAGCCATCCACTTGTGGTCTTTCTGTTATAGCAGCACTAGATGACTAAGACAATGTCCTCCTTACTCACTTCTAAGGAGCACTCTGG